>OX243796.1:7500000-10000000 GCA_945859595.2 Megachile willughbiella
ATCGAACATCGGTGAAGAGAAAAGCTATCAAACACCGACAATAGCTAATTGTTCATCAGACGTATCTCCAGCCAATCGATGGTCCGGCGCCATTTTCCAAACAGTCCTGTGGCTTTTCTTTTACACAGATCCCTTGCTAAACATCACTGTAATTTCCGGTTATCCGCTAATTCCAATTATAATACCGGGATGCAAACTGACGAACACCGAAATATTTTCAGCTCGTACAATGCTCCAAAGATTATCTACATTTTACATATTCGAATTCAATTTTAATCGCGTTAATTAGAACCGTACCTACCCGACACATGATTATATAGATTTTTAATACAGATTACTAAATTATATTTCAGAACTGATACGATAAAGGGAAATGTGACAAACGCTGAAATACAAAATTAAAAATTTCCTATCTGAAATTTAGCGGCAATATCAAGTTAGGTGAGAAGACAGCTTCTTGTATCCGTAGTGTCTTCATCGGCTCCATCGATTGAGCCGTTTTTGTCGACCAACGGTATCCGGTGTATTATCGTTCGAAATAACTGCGGTGTCTCACGGTTCAATCTTTAGATAACGCAAATATTTGGCCGGGCATTGTAATATCGGCTAATCTATGGTAATTAGAGAGGCAGCAGTTGCGTTAGGTTCGCGCGACGCGTCGCGGGAACGTTAATGTTAATCGATTAACGGGGCAGGGTTCTGTGTTATTAGAATAACGTGGATGTTGATCGCGTGCGAGACGAAATCCTTAAGCGACTATTGATATTCACCGATGGCTACGCCTCCTCGTTTGCGACGTCGACTACGTGAATGTTCCATTGAAATCTAATCGGCTGTACCGGCTGCGTGGACTGAATCGTCTCACGCTGCTATCTCGGCACCGTATGCAAACACGTAGTACTACGTTATTACCTGACGGTCCCTGCATATCGAAACACGTGATAATTTCTGACCTTCTGTCACGTAGAAAACACACCGCTGTATTAAACTTTGTTACATCGACGCCGAGCCGGTGATAACCGAATCTAATTTGGCTTAACCTATAACCCGTGCCCAATATGCACAGTCAATAACTCGACCATAATCGACCTGCTAAAATACGACGTATGAAAACGATGCGCACTCCAACTAATAATTCGATGTTAATTAATACATTGGATATGCTAGTAAATTAATAACAATTGAATGTTTAATCGGCGTTTAATGTAGCAACGTTAATGTGCAAAGACTATATGTTGACTTACGGTGTTGCGAGACACAACGCGTAGAGTTATGCGCTGAATTACAGCGCATGCAATTACGACGCGATGATATACAGTGAACAGCAGTGTGACGCGTTGATCTTCGGTACTTTGAAATACAACGAAATGGATTACAGGGCGTCGTAATGCAACGCGTCAACTTACAGCGCGTCGACTACAGCGCATAACATTTCAGCGCACCGAATTACAACGCGTGAAATAACAACGCGTAGACTCATAGCGCATTAAATTTCAGCACGTCGATCTACCACGCATAATATTTCACCGCATCGAAATGCAACGCGACCCTTTACAGCGCGTGAAATGACAACGCGTCAAACTACCATACATCGACCAACAACGCATGAAGTTAGAACGCGCCGAATCAAGTTGCAGCGCACCAAAGAACGTATCGAATTACAACGGGTGAAGATACAATAATTAACACGTACACGTTCGCGGAACATTTTTTCGAGCGTTCAATGAGGTAGTTATCGATCGAAACTAATCGAGCAATCGAAGGGGGCAATAACCGATTCAGCGCAGTCGAGTAATCATCTTCGAAGGTGGACAGTCCGCGAAAGAAATAAATCTCTAAAATTCGATTTGTCCTGTCGGCCGACGTATTCAGCGCGAAGATTAATCGATCGTTGATTGGGAATCGATGATTTAAGAGTCGGCACAGGCAATTATCGGCGAGTGGAAACGAACGTGTTATTACAAATGTAGAAGGCGTCGTGTTCCATTATCGTGTGTCGCGATCGGCTTTTCCTAACGCGGCTTAATAAAGCGATCGACCAAACAATCATCCTTAGAACACGCGATTACGTTGCCGCGCTCCGATAAATCGCCTGGAATTGGAAGACGCGACGATGATCCATCATTCGGATCGATGGAACGATACGGTTAGTGAAAGGTGAAATGACCCAGACGACCGGTTTAGCTTCGTACGATTTTCAGGAAAAATATTCGATTCGATGGAGAAATTCTATTGTTTCGCCGCGAATAATCGGTGACTTTCGCTGTTCTTGAAGAAGGCATCGTGCATGATATTTCATGGATAACTAGGTGCATATATTGCGACAGCGGTGAAATGTTACACGTAGTACTACGTTCTCGAATTTGTAGAAGATGATGGGGGACATTCAAGATACGGGACGAAACAATTTAATATGTTCGTTTATTTGAATCGGAGTATCCTTGGCAAATGGCGAAGTACAGTACACTCTCGCTGTATTGCCATTTTCATGTACGTTGATATACTTAACTTCGACGCATTGTATTTCGGTGCGATGAAGTATTATGCGTTGCAGACCGATGGGTTGAAATTTAATGCGTTGTGAGCCGACGCGTTGTACTTCGGTGCTGTGAAATATTACACGTTGCAAGACGACGCTTTGTAAATTAATGCGCTGTGAGTCTACGCGTTGTTATTTCACGCGCTGTAAAGGGACATGTTGCATTTCGGCGCGGTGAAGTATTATGCGTTGAAATTTAATGCGTTGTGAGTCGATGCGTTCTACTTCGGTGCGCTGAAATATTACACGTTGCAAGATGACGCTCTGTAAATTAATGCGCTGTGAGTCTACGCGTTGTTATTTCACGCGCTATAAAGGAACACGTTGCATTTCGGCGCGCTGAAGTATGACGCGCTGAAATTTAGTATGCTATGGGTCGTCGCGTTGTAACTGAATATATTAGAAGTCGACGCATTGTAATTTCACGAGTTGTACTGCACCGCGCTGAATTTTGACGCGCTGCAAATGAAAACACAGCACTTTGACACGTTGTATCTTGACGCGCTGTAAGTTGACGCGTTTCGAACTAAACCAAACAAGCTATCGATGTGTTATACGTTAACGCGTGTAAACAGCATATCGCGCGTTGTAATTCACCGCGTGGCAATAGGAAAAAGTTGAAGAATCCTGGATAAATTGAACGACCAAGACAAAAATAGCTAACCACGATGGAAACAAAGGGTCTCGTCCCAAAAAGCGAGGGAGCGATCGATACGTGGCACGATACTCGATATATTGCGGAGGAGCTGGCAGAGAGGAAGTAGCAATCAATGCTTCCGGTTCGAGGCACGTACACGCCGGGAGGAATATTTTCCCTCCGCGGAGCGAGCGTAATTTTTCGAAGGAACGTAGTCCCGTGGCAATTTCTTTATTCGTTTCGTTTCGCGATGCGACGCACAATGATAAACGACGAACGCGATATTCGTTATCCGAACGAAACCCAAGCGAAATGGCACAAAAAGAGGAGGATGAAAGGTCTCGTAGAAGAAAACGCACAACACACGCGTTGGTTTGTTTAATATCTACTCTCTTGTTTATCTTTTCTCCCTTTTTTATATTTTCGTTTTAAATTCGTACCTTTGAAACGAATATTTCTTTCGCGACTCTCGGTACAGCCATCGTTAGCGGACACGAAATTTATTCAGGATTTTTCCTCGTTTCCCTCGTCGACGTCTCGCTTCAACTTCGTGGCAACAGTTGTTGCGAAACTCGAGAATTTTAACGGCGCGACTTTAACGAGGATTTTAATCGGCGAACGACACCAACGATAATTTGCACCGTGTTCAACGGGTTTCGCCACGAACTTCGCACGTTTTGTTCTTCAATTACACCGACAATCCGCGTACGTGTGCGCGCGTGTGTACGCGTCGAACACGACCATCCTGATTCTCCGTCGAAACGAGCAGAGCGAGGGAAAAAAAGGAACAACGAGAATCCCGATCGTAATGGAAATGAACTTGTTTTCGTTTTAATTAGAAGCGACGCTCTGCACGAAAAGATTCCGCGAATGTTACGGGTGACACTCGAGATTGCACTGAAAACATGTTTACCTGAATTTCAAAACGACACATCGCGGATAAACGGAGCTCGTGAATAAAAGAGAAACTCTGAACAATTTATGCTTCGTTTTAAATAAAGAATATCTCCTGTGTTCGTACTCGTGCGGTTGCACCTTTAACGTTCAATCGCTTTACTTTCACCATCGATTAATACGGTGCATAATATGCGGATGCGTTGATATGTTACAAGTTGTAGCACAACGTGTCAACTTACAGTATATCGAGTTATACCGCGTTAAAATGCAGTGCGTTAATTTACGACGCGCTGAATTATAGTCTGTCGACAGCGCATTGACTCGTGACATATTCAATTATACTGCGTTGATTTTCAGAGCGTGGAATTACAGCGCTCTCAAGTACAACGCGTTGGTTTACGGCGCATCAAGACACAACGCATCGATACACAGCGCGTCGACCTACAATACGTTGATTTGTAACGAGTGGAATTCCAGCGCTTTCAAGCACAATGCGTTGGTTTACAGCGCGTCGAAATACAACACATCGAATTACAGCACATTAAGTCACAGCGCGTCAACCTACAATGCGTTGATTTGCAGCGCGTGGAATTGCAACGCGTCAGAGTATAATTCAACGACTCTCAGTGCTTGAAATTACAGCGCGTTGACTCATAGCGCATTAAAATACAGCGCGTAGACTTACAGAGCGTTAAATCACAGAGCGCCGAATTACAACGCGTCGAATCACAACGCGCCGAATTTCAACGCAATCGAATCACAACGCGCCGAATTTCAAGGCGTCGAATCACAACGCGGCGAATTTCAACGCAATCGAATTACAACGCGCCGAATTTCAACGCAATCGAATTACAACGCGTCGAATCGCAACGCGCCAAATTTCGACGCAATCGAATTACAACGCGCCGAATTTCAACGCAATCGAAGTACAACGCGCCGAATTTCAACGCAATCGAATCACAACGCGCCGAATTTCAACGCGTCGAATCGCAACGCGCCAAATTTCGACGCAATCGAATTACGATGCGTCGAATCACAACGCGACGAATCAGAACGCGCCAAATTTCAACACAATCGAATCACAGCGCATTGAATTACAGCGCAATCGAATCACAGCGCACCGAATTACAGCGCGTCAATGAATAACGCGTCGAAGTACAGCACCTCGAGTTAGAACTCGTCGAATCACAGCTTCCAATTACAGAGGTACGAATTACACCTAACTTTCCTACACGGCGCCAGAAACAAATACGTAGGCATTACCATAAAAATGGCAATATAACAAGAGTCTATGAAAGCGAACTGCAACTTCGTCGCGTGTCAGATTGGATACAAGAGTGGAACGTATTGCACTTGTCCGCAAGAATCGCGCATTCGGAATCGGTTGAAATGGCGATAGCGTGAAATTGTCGGTCAGTTGGCGAAATAAATGGCGGGGGGAGATGGGGTTAAACGTGTGAAACAGTTGCTGGAAGCCGAGGTTCCTCGGAATGCTCGGTGCGATCGAGTCCGATCGAGAACTCGCGCATTGTAGAATTTGCACGTGCCATGTAGATCCGTATTTTTTACGGTGAACAACAGGAATCGGGCCGAGAAGAATCCTGGGACTCGGCTGGTTCTCGTAGTTGTTTGCGAGCCGACTTCGAACTCGGTTGACCGGTCGGACGAGCCGGATTGGCCTTGCTCGAACACCTCGCTCTCTAAGCCTTCATCATCGTCCTTAACTCTCCTCTTTTTATTTCTCTTTGTTATCCTTGGCTAACAAAGGGTCGGACGTATCCCAGTGACATCGACGATTGACCGATAAACAGACTATCATCTTGGAAAATGATCGAGAACTTCTTCGAGATCCTTACGAGAGAAACGATAACTTGGAACTTCGAAAGCTGAATTCATCCGAGCATTCTCCTGAATTTTTCAAATTTCAGCTGGTTTCAAGTTACCACAAGGCAATGGTTGGTAGAATCGGGAATGGCTAATAGAATTCATATAAGAGGCGATAAATTGGATATTTTAAATAAGGACAGTAGTGTCGTGTCGATTTGTTGATGACGCACAAGGTGCGTCAGAAGTTAACCCTTAAATACATAATGTTGCAGTATTACAACATACATTGGATATTTTAATTAAGGACAGTAGTGTCGTGTCGATTTGTTGATGACGCACAAGGTGCGTCGGAAGTTAACCCTTAAATACATAATGTTGCAGTATTGCAACATACATTGGATATTTTAATTAAGGACAGTAGTGTCGTCAATTTGTTGAAGACGCACAAGGTGCGTCAGAAGTTAGCCCTTAAATACATAATGTTGCAGTATTGCAACATACATTGGATATTTTAATTAAGGACAGTAGTATCGTGTCGATTTGTTGATGACGCACAAGGTGCGTCAGAAGTTGACCCTTAAATACATAATGTTGCAGTATTGCAACATACATTGGATATTTTAATTAAGGACAGTAGTGTCGTGTCGATTTGTTGATGACGCACAAGGTGCGTCAGAAGTTAACCCTTAAATACATAATGTTGCAGTATTGCAGCATACATTGGATATTTTAATTAAGGACAGTAGTGTCGTGACAATTTGTTGATGACGCACAAGGTGCGTCAGCAGTTAGCTCGTACTTAATCTTTAAGTACATAATGCTGCAATACATGTTGAACAACAACTGTTTCTAGATATATTATACCGAGTAGTGACATATGCATAAAGTTGCAAAAGTGGAATAACTTTTCTGAATTGTATCATTACCTCTTAATAAAATACATACTTTCACAAGAATGACGCATTTAAGGGTTAAACGGTTGCTGTCGTTCAAACTGTGTCAAACATAAACGTTACAAGACAATTATCGATTAAATTTGACTCAACAACTATACAAGTATAGTCATGTGCGCATAGAACTATGTATAGCTTTACATTTACGTAATCGTATACCTTGTTGAGACGATAATCTTTAGTCGGTAGCTTAATATATTTGCACTGAAACTTGCCGTTAAAGTTTGAACACGTGTCGAGCAATTAACTCTGCATTCTTTTTATAGCAATTACATAGCCAACATCGATAAGACAGGATCTATACTTCGTTAACACGTTAATTATCACAGTTCATACAAAGTTCATTCAAGGAATAATGCGGTATAATAAAATTGCTGTAAAGGCTACGTAGATGCGTTCATGGAATGCTGTTTGAAGAATCGAGTGCGTGTGAATAACGCGAAGTTCAATAATTAGTTAGAAAGACAATGTAAAGCTTCTGTGTTTGAAAACAGTTATACACACACCAAATATGTGTCCTTCGAAAAATGATTTAAAACATGTTTGGATGAACGCGTATGAGTAATGACAAGTTGAAGAATCGATGACAAAGATGAATTAAGGCAAAGCTTCTGTGTTTGAAAACACTTATACGCATACCAGACACGAGTCTACCGAAACACTAATTAAAAGATGATTGGATGAACGCATACGAGTAATGACAAGTTCAAGAATTGATTACAAAGATAAATTAAGATAAACATTTTGCATGAAACAAGTGCTGTAAAACATGGTGTGCTATGATCAAAATTATCGTGTTTAATAACATCGTCCTACATCAGACGTATCCATGGACATACTGTTTAAAAAACGAATCTAAAAATGCATACGATTAATAAATATTTCAAAAATTTATTACAAAGACTAATTCACTTGGATCATATTTCTCTTGGATCTTATAAATAATTCAGATAAATAGATTGGTTGAATATACATATTTTTATTTATTTTCTGCTGACAATAAATAAAAAACATATTTTTCATATACTCCGCACTGTAATAATACATTTTATTGAGAATCCCTTGTTCTATTTCGTAAATATCGGAGTTATCTACCTACCTGGTAGGTCAAAGAAATGAAGGAGTGCAAAGGGTTAAGATAAATGAAATGAGTGATTCTGCATGGAGCAAGCATTGCAATGTATGATACATTACACTGCACTTACAGTGTTATTATAATAAAACTCCTATGTCCAAAAACAGAGTTGCCCAAATCAGACTTGAGTCTACCGACACACTGTTGAAGAATGAATCGAGTATTACCCACATCAGACCTAAGTCTACCGATACGTTGTTGAAGAATGAATCGAGTCTTACCCAAATCAGACCTGAGTCCCGAAAGAATGTTTGAAAAATGTATCGAGTATTACCCAAATCAGACCTGAATCTACCGAAACACTGTTGAAGAATGAATCGAATATTACCCAAATCAGACCTGAGTCCCGAAACACTGTTAAAGAATGAATCGAATATTATCCACATCAGACCTAAGTCTACCGATACGTTGTTGAAGAATGAATCGAGTCTTACCCAAATCAGACCTGAGTCCCGAAACAATGTTAGGTAAACGAATCGAGTATTGCCCAAATCAGACCTGAGTCTACCGAAACACTGTTGAAAAATGAATCGAGTATTGCCCAAATCAGACCTGAATTCCGAAACACTGTTGAAGAATGAATAGAGTATTACTCAAATCAGACCTAAGTCTACTGAAACGCTGTTGAAGAATGAATCGAGTATTAGCCAAATCAGACCTAAGTCTACTGAAACGCTGTTGAAGAATGAATCGAGTATTAGCCAAATCAGACCTGAGTCTACCGAAACACTGTTGAAGAATGAATCGAGTATTGCCCAAATCAGACCTAAGTCTACTGAAACGCTGTTGAAGAATGAATCGAGTATTAGCCAAATCAGACCTGAGTCTACCGAAACACTGTTGAAGAATGAATCGAGTATTGCCCAAATCAGACTTGAGTCCCGAAAGAATGTTTGAAAAATGTATCGAGTATTACCCAAATTAGACCTAAGTCCTGAAACACTGTTGAAGAATGAATCGAATATTACCCACATCAGACCTAAGTCTACCGATACGTTGTTGAAGAATGAATCGAGTCTTACCCAAATCAGACCTGAGTCCCGAAAGAATGTTTGAAAAATGAATCGAGTATTACCCAAATCAAACCTGAGTCCCGAAACACTGTTGAAAAATTAGAGTATTACCCAAATCAGACCTAAGTCCCGAAACACTGTTGAAAAATAAAGTATTACCTAAATCAGACCTGAGTCCCGAAACACTGAAAAATGACTGGAGTACACACGAATGACGAAAAGCAAAGAATAAGAAACAAAGAAAATAGATTCCACATCGGGTAAGTTTGAAGAAACAGGAGGGGTTAATCGGGTCTAGCGAATGGAAGCATTGATCTATCGAAGATGTTCATTGGCGAAGATTGGGCAAAAAAGAGCGTAACGTAGGAGTCCTGGCAGAGGAGCCAGTCGAAGAATTCGAACTCTTCCAGGTTTGTTCTTGTTCCTCTTGCTGCGGCAGCATCTCCTTGGACCGGTATCGCGACGCCTCGAGGAGAGTAGCGAGGAGAGGAGAGAAGAAACGGCAGGATACTCGATTCCCTTTGCACTGGAAGATGCTAGGGGCAAGTCGCTTTGTCCAGGAACCGGTCGACGTGCCTACCAGGAGGCAGACACGCGCATCGATCCGCCAATCGGAGAGTCTGCAACGGCGGCGCGGACGCTGCCAAACCTTCCACGAGACGGAACTTTTTTTTCTCGGTAATAAGCCGAAGAGAGGAAATCGACGAAGGCGGAAGTGGAAATCGATGACGGAAAGGTGTCGGATATCGATACCGTCGAGCAAATAGTATGATCGTTTAACCCCTTCGTTCAGGTGGCTTGCAGTTAATCGATCGCTTACCGATAACTTATTTCACACTTATTGTGGGATTTGAGTATAACTGCGTTAGGTTAGTTAGTTAGACTAGGTTAGGTTAGTTAGTTAGGTTAGTTGATAGTATTAGATAGGGTCGAGTGTTTTAAAGCTTCTTCGAAATAGGTATATTGGTAACGCGATTTTTGGCTATATATTCCATTGCTTAATGTACCGACACGTTGCACTGATTCAATAAAGCATAAGTATAGGTATAGGTCCATAAAGGTACTATAAAAGCGAAATTTGAACCATGTGTACTATACCGAATATGTTCCTAAATTTCTACATCTCTACATTTTATTCCCATTTATAAACAGATCCACCTAAAGAGATACCTACATCGCTAACTTAATGTATTCCCAAATTCACCAGATCGTCAAGATGCTACATCTTCCAGACACCTATATCCCCAAGATCTCTACATCCTCAAGGTCCCTTCATGCACAAAATCCTAGATCCTTCAGATTAACAAGATTCTTCACCCCTTGTCCTACAACATCCTATCACACTCCTGACGCACTCTACAGTTCATATACGACAAACCAGACCTATATTTTCATCGCAATGGAACTTTGGCTCCAATTCTAATCATAATCTTCATAATCAAGCATCGTTAAATACAAGACGTGTCTAACTTTTCAATTGTTTGTCTTCACGTTGTGGTAGTAATTAGTCATTTATGACGCAACTGCCTAGAAAATTGTAGGCTAAGGGGTTGATTACAGTTATATGAGGTCAGACATAATTTGACAGAAAAGTAATATAAAAGTTGTAGCAATAAATATTGAGCTGCGAATGACTTTCTAGAAAATTCTAGGTTAAGGATTGAATCTTCAGGATTCTATATTCCTAGTCAATATACCCATAGAATTGAAAGAGAAGAAGAGTCCAATCGGTGAAAGGATCCACCATGGAGCAAAGTTTCGAAAATGGATTCTCCTTTCGAAAGTGGCGGTCGAACATTAACCGAGTGAAAAAGGGAATCGCGCGAAACGCCGTGATTCGAGTGTAAGTTTCGAGTTAAAGGAAATCCCTATGGGGGACGTGGGGTGGCTTTGAAAAGGTCAGTTTGTCAAAGGGGTCGCATTGGGAGCCGAAGTCAGGGCTCAAAGCAGCGGCTGTCTTTTTCTTCGCTTTTCAAAAGCCTCTGTTTCCAATTAATGCGGCAAGCTATCCTTTGACGAATCGATTACGTTTAAAGCTTTCGCGAGAATCTCTTTCGACGAGGCGCGTATTTTCACGGTGTTGCGCCGGAGTCGGGGCAAAGCGTCGGTAAAGCTGAAAATCGAGGCGAAACTTCGCATGAAAACGACCGTGTATTACAACGCGCGTTAACGACGTACTTGTTTCTTTACGGCCATCTTGTTACATTAGCGCTTGTCTCAAACTTGCACCTTCCAAAATTCGGCTTTATTAACCTCTTAAGCACGGCTCAAATTTACGCTGCTTCTCTGTACGACAAAGTTCGACGGGAATTACGCGTGAACAGCGCTACGTGTGACAATGCTGTTCTCTACTCGAGTATACTGGAATGAAACTTTTCATGATTAAATTATAATTTCCCAAAGAAATGTACACGTACTTTAACTTTGATAATTTACTGTTTTAGAAAATTCACAAAATATGTGTATTCCAAATGTTTCCAATAAAGTGTATTAGTGCAAAGAGGTGCTTCACCTACAGAAATGGAATCGTGCTAATTTGTTGAAGACGCACAAGGTGCGTTAGAAGTTAACCCTTAAATACATAATGTTGCAGTACTGCAACATACATTGGATATTTTAATTAAGGACAGTAGTGTCGTCAATTTGTTGAAGACGCACAAGGTGCGTCAGAAGTTAACCCTTAAATACATAATATTTCAGTACTGCAACATACATTGGATATTTTAATTAAGGACAGTAGTGTCGTCAATTTGTTGAGGACGCACAAGGTGCGTCAGAAGTTAACCCTTGAATACATAATATTGCAGTATTGCAACATACATTGAATATTTTAATTAAGGGCAGTGTCGTGACAATGTGTTGAAGACGCACAAGGTGCGTCAGAAGTTAATTCGTACTTAACCCCTAAGTACATAATGTTGCAGTATTGCAACATACATTGAATATTTTAATTAAGGGCAGAAGTGTCGTGACAATGTGTTGCAGACGCACAAGGTGCGTCAGAAGTTATCTCGTACTTAACCCTTAAATATATAATATTGCAGTATTGCAACATATATTTTAGAGTTCTCTGCTGCAATAAGAGCAACTGTTTCAAAATATATCATACTAGTGACACAAAGTTGCACAAGTGCAACACAGTTATATTTTCAATATACACATGAAATATGCAAATTTCTGAATTGTATCGTTACTAATGAAATATGTACGTCTACCAAAACGGTACAATGTAGCGTTCACTTTTTGTCGGAAGTTGTTTTCGATGCGATCGATTCGCTTAATCCGTGTCAGCGAGACCGTTAATTCTTCATTATTTCAGAATTGTTCTGTAATCTAGCATTCGCTACGCAATCCCAACAAAATACGAGAATTTATCACCGAGTGTCGCTGCCAAAGCATTTATCATACATTATGTCGCCGCTGTTGAACTCGCCGGCTGAAAAACAGAACATAAAAGCCGCGAGTACCGCGAAAGCACGGGGTCGTTTATTTACATATGTATATATATATATATATATATATATATTTATGTGTGTGTATCTTTTTTTCTCCTTTACCAGTCCCCCTCTTCCGTCGTTTTATTTGCAACTCGCGTTCGTTCGAAAAAGGGCGAAAGGTAGAAAGAGAAATCGTTTCCCGGCAATTTAATGGGAGCGCGTCGTCGAGAGCAGCGAAAAATCAACGTCCCGCGAAAAGTGACCTCCATAGAGGCGGATTGAAATTTCGCCAAAATAAAGCTTGGCGGTTTTGCACGGCCGACGGAACACCTCGTTCGACGATTAAATCTTCGTTACGGCATGCATATGGTCAATAAAACTCGATCGATCTTGTCTCCGAACTCTCGAAACCGTTTTTATTTTGCTCGCACGCACGGAATTTTTCTCCATCAAAACGCTTTCTCGAAACTCGATACGAATCGATTCGAAGACTTGTGTAATAGTTCTCAAGACGTTTTCTGTTCTCAAAATGTGAGATTCGCCTTTCAGAAACAATCGCAATAGAATGACCCGATAGAATCGATATTATGCATGACAAATCGAGTTATTCTCCAAACTCCCTAGTTCTCAAATTCCTTAATCCCCAAAATCCCTAGTCTCCGAATTCCTTATTCCCTAAATTCCCTAGTCCGTGTATTCACTAGCTTCCAAATTCCCTAGACGCCGAATTTCTTATTCCCCGAATTTCCTAGACCCCGAATTCCTTATTCCCCAAATTTCCTAGACCCCGAATTCTCTATTTCCCAAAATTCCTATTCCCCGAATTCCTTATTCCCTAAATTCCCTATACGCTAAATTTCTTATTCCCCGAATTCCCTAGACCCCGAATTCCTTATTCCCCTAATTTCCTACACCCCGAATTCTCTATTGCCCCAAATGCTTCTTCGAATTTCCTAGTCTCCGAATTCCCTATTTCCCTAATTCCTTATTCTCCAAATCCCCTAATCTCCAAATTCCCCAGTTCCCGAATTTCCTAGTCTCCAAATTCCCTATTTCCCAAATTCCTTACTCCCCGAATTCCCTAGTTTCCGCGCACGGAATTTTTCTCCGTCAAAACGCTTTCTCGAAACCCGATGCAAATCGATTCGAAGACCTACGTAACAGTTTTCAAGACGTCTTCCGTTCCAAAAATGCGAGATTCACCTTTGAGAAAAAACCGCATTAGAATGACCCGATAGAATCGATATTTTGCATGGCAAATCGAGTTTCTCCGGTGAAATCAGGCCGGTAAACGACGTAACAGAAATTCATCAGCGACTATAAATTAATTTGCAGGCCGAAAGTTTGGCTGTCAGCGGGCTGCCAGCGATACGGGCAGCTCTCGAAGCATCGTTCGTTACGATCATTCGATTGTCTCGGTTTCATCGAGGGAAAATTCGTTCGCGTGGTCGAATCAATCTTCTGGAAAACGTTGTAACGCGGTTCCCGCGGATTAAACGCGTCGCTGATACGTCAACCGTGTATCTACCGTTTCGAATTAGGCCAAAACGTATCATTGTATCGTTCGTTTCTCGACAGTTTGATGCATCGAATATTAATTTCCCCGCGCGATTCGTTTCCTCCAAAATATAACGTGTCTTTCCAAAATTTACGATCTACATAATTCTGTCTTTGCAAAATTAGAAAACACGTATAATCGTGTCTTTAAGAAATTGAAAGAAAAAATACATAGTCGTATTTGTCAAACAATTAGCGAAATATATAATCATGTCTTGTTCTTATAAAATCAAAAAAAGCATGTATAATCGTGTCTTTAAAAAATTGAGAAAAAAAAATACATAATCATATCTTGTAAAATTAAAGAACATGTATAATCGTGTCTTTAAAAAATTGAAAGAAAAAATACATAATCGTATTTGTCAAACAATCAGCAAAATATATAATCACGTCCTGTTTCTATGAAATTAAGAAACATGTATAATTGTGTCTTTAAAAAATTAAAAAGATATAGAAACATATTTTTAAAAATGTTAACTAAATATACATAGTCTCATTTTTTAAAAATTATGAAGATACATAATTGTCTCTTTAAAAGACTAGTTAATTAAAAGAAGAGAAAGCAATTAACAAAAAATGAGAAAAATCATAAAAAATATGTGAATGGACATATTGATAGAAGAGCAAATAGTTAAAGAGCAATGCAGGTAGATTACAGTAAATTAAAAAAAAGAAAACGAATGACGAACAGTGAGAAAAGTTAAAAAAGCATATAAATATAAATACGTGTTACACGGAAAAAGAAATTTGTTCATGAGATCTGAACCCGCCATACAGTGAATGGACCCTATCTACCCAGTTCCCTACAAGCAATAAAATACTTTACATTTGTAAAAGTCAGAGGATGGAATGTAAAATATCTGTCGAAATAACGAGTACGAAGAAGAGTCGAGTTGGCTTATCTTCGTATTCAGCGGAAAATTTTATCGAGACCGATAACCCGATAACTGCGGCGTCTGGTTGTTACAACACCTAAAACCGTATTAGCACGTTCGAGAATCGTCAAGTCGAGCATCGAAATTAACATCGAGACGACGATTATCGAATGGCGAGGGCTCGTTACGGGGCTCCGTAGCAGGCTCGCGTGTACGCGTATCGGTGCGTGCACGCCTATCGATAATCGCATAATAAGCCGCGAGAACTCGGCTCTCCTCCGCTTAATGAGCGCTCCCTAATGAACACGCGCTACGTATTGCCGATGTCGGTGATCAATTAATAAAGAACAGTAATGGTTATCGCGAATTTACCGAGCTATAGATACATTAGCGTCCCTCGGAATCGTTCGGGGCCTCTTCCGCGTAATCGCGTCGTCTCACGCGACTTCCACCTGCTCCTCTCTCTCTCTCTCTCTCTCCTCTCGAATTTCAATATCCTGCTCTCGAGAAGATATCCCGTACAAGATCCACGATTTACGATCGTCTATTTCGTATTTTCTGTCGATTCTTTCGTGGTCTCGGCACGACGGGCAACTTCCATCAACTTCATGGGTGACCCTGACGGGTGTTTTATCTCGCGGACCGTCTGACGCTGAGAGATGCAACCAGGCGAAACTTCGATTTCGACTTGATAGTGATCGAATACTCGATGGTTCGGTAATCGATCCGGTTTATTGCTCGGATAAATCGAATACGGTTCGCCGTGCATGATTAGCATCGGTTCGACCGACACACGCGCCGGTATCGAAGGCTCGATCGCTAATCAATTCTTCGATCCGATTCGCGAGGTCTTTTTTGCTTCTGAACTTTCGGATCATCTAATTTAGAAAGTTAAAGAGAGCGATATGTGTACCTGGGTTTCTGTATTATTCTATTCTGATATTGCTATAGATCTGGTTTTCTTAAGTATCTGATTGTAGATCTTCAATTTTATAAATTATGTAAGCTAAATTTCTACGTTTCATGTATTGACATCCTCAGATCTTAACATTTCTACGACTCTAGATCCATCTCTAAATCTTTCCGTTGCTTGGTGTCTACGTCTCTCGAACTCTACATTCCCAAGTCTGTGCGCTCCTAGATTCCTACGTCCCTTAATTCCTACGTCCCCAGATCTTTACATTCTTAGATATCTACGTCCCTAGATTCAAACGTTCCTAGATCTCTGTTTCCAAATCTCTACGTTTATAGATCTCTATATTCCCAAATCTCTGCATTCCTAGATTCCTACGTCCACATACGTTCACATTTCTCTACGTCTCCACATCTCTACTTCCCTCGATTCCTACGTCCCCAGATCTTTACAGTCTTAAATCTCTACGTCGTTAGATCTCTACATCCCTAGATCTCTACGTCCCTAGGTCCCCACATTCCCAAATCTCTACGCCCCAGATTCCTACGTCCACATATCCCTACATCATTCAATGCCTACATCCCCAAATTTTTACATCCTTAGATCCTTATACCTCTAGATCCCTATGCCCCCAAGTCTCCACATTTCTAGATTGCTATATTTCAACATCTCTACGTGCCTAAATTCCTACGTCCTCAGACCTCTAAATTCCTAGATCGTCAGGTCCTTGTACTCCCATACCCTATATTAGTATATTCCACATTCCTACATCCCTAAATCCCTATATCGTTATAAGTCTATATTTCTATATCCAAATATATCTGAATGTCTACGTCGCCACATCCCCAAATTCCTAATTATCACAGTTACTACACTAATGTAATAATTATCGCAAGCTAATCACGATAATGGAGAGGCTCTAGAGGGAAGAACAGGGAAGAGGTAGGTAGGAAGTTCCTGTTTGTCCACGGCCAGGGGAAAGAAAGGGAAAAAACTAATTCCGTGGAAATGGAAACCGGTTCGATGTATCCCCTGCGGAAATACGCGAACGGGACAGGGAGCGAAAGAAAGGGACGCGTAAAAATAATAGCGGCAAGAGACGAGGGCGGTTACCCTATGGTGTTTCCTGAAAAATCGAAGCGCGGCCAACCGTGAAGCCTGAACGGCCGACGGGAGATTCTGAGCGGAAAAACTTGGCCACCGGATTTAAGCCTGACAAGTACCAGGCTAATATCCACGGGGTATCGATGATAATCGATAGGTGTAGGATAAGTCGACGGTGTCGGTTACGAAGATCGACGCGTTTCGCTTCGTAACGATGTTGGTACGTTGCCAGTAATATAACGACGGAAACGCGGCTCCAAATAGATCCAACATGGACCTCCAAGGGTTAACATAGTCAGCTGCGCACTTACGCGCAGCTTAACTAATCCGCAATCCGAGAATATGCCAGAACGTCTCGTGTTTCGTAAGCACCGGTTCACTCGCCGCGTGGGAACCCGTCTGCCCACCTACGTAACCAGATTCGCCTTTCCTCCCTTTTCCTTCTCCCTTTTTTTCCGCTTCCAACGTTTTCCCATCATATTGTTCGCCGCTGGCTTTGTTGCGCCGTTCGATACCAGTTAACGAAACCGGCAAGGGCCGGGGCACAAAGATATGAATTATTAGATTTTTCAAATTTCTATATTTCTTAAGGGTATAGATTCTCCAATTCCTTCAATCGGATATTTTGTTCGAGTTCATAAAACCCAAGTTCGGATAATAGTGAATTATCAAATTTAAGAATTTGTAAATTTTTGAAGTTCGGAGTTCTGGATAATTATTGAAACTTTTAAATTCTGTATGGATAAAGATGTCAAATTTCCTAATTAACTAATTACGAATTCTTTAAATTTCTAATTGCAGAAATTTTGAAATTTCCAAATTCGACAACCTCCAAATTCCATAATCACTGAATTCTTATAGCCTCAAAATCTAAAATTTCCTAATTTCTTGTCTCCTGCATTCCCTAGTCCTGGAACTTCCTAGTCTCCGAATTCCCTATTTCCCAAATTCCGTAATCCTTGTATTCTCTAGCTCCCGAATCTCTTAGACGTCTAATTCCTTATTCCCCAAATTTCTAGTCCCCGAATTCCCTACTTCTCAAATTCCCTATTTCCCAAATTCCTTATTCCCCACATTTCTAGTCCCCGAATTCCCTATTTCCCGAATTCCCTATTTTCCAAATTCCATCTTCCCCAAATTTCTAGTCCCCGAATTCCCTACTTCTCAAATTCCCTATTTCCCAAATTTCTTATTCCCCAAATTTCTAGTCTCCGAATTCCCTATTTCCCAAATTCCTAATCCTCCAAATTCCCTATTTCTCAAATTCCTTATTCCCCAAATTTCTAGTCCCCGAACTCCCTATTTCTCAAATTCCCTATTTCCCAAATTTCTAGTCTCCGATTTCCCTATTTCCCAAATTCCTAATCCTTCAAATTCCCTAGTTCCCGAATTCCCTAGTCCCCAAATACCTTATTCTCCAAATTTCCTATACCCCAAATTCCTTACTCCCTAAATTTTCTGTTCCAAAAATTCCCAATTCCCCAAATTCGTAAATTTCCTAATTTCCCAGTTTCCAAAATTCCCAATTTCTCAAATTCTCAATTCTCCAAATCCTCAATTACCAAATCCCAATTCTCAAATTTTTAATTTCCAAAATTTCCTATTCTCAATTTTCTAAACACCCGAGTACAAAAAAGTTGTAAAAAACTGACTAAATATTATATGTGACTGTCCGTCACATATGACTATTTCAAAACACAGAAAATGTAACAGAAAATGTTAATCCTGTGAAACGGTACTTACAGCGTGTATCGGGTTCACGTCGCAGCGTGCACAAGTTGGAAACGCTGGATAATTGCCCATTAGATTACCGTGGAATTATAATCCGAATTATAATGAAAATTGTCGACAATGTTTCGGATAGACACGAAAGGGATGATTCGTTTACAAACCAAGCGATCGGGTTGGTATCGACGTCGATTAAAACGGGAGAGAACCAAACCGTGCGATTCAACTCCTCGCAACACCAAACTAGTTATTAATTGCGGTATTAATTACCGGTATCTTGCGAATCATTGTTTCCACAAATTCGATTAAAATTAAACGTACAAACGAGACAACGCCGACATTGAATTTAAATACAAACAACCGTTGCTCGAAACAAACTGCAAGACTATTAATGAAGTTGTTCAGATTATTGGAATTTATTAATCGATTGCAGATGCAACGTTGTCTGAAAGAAAGTAAATTGTAGGCGGGAATTCTTTCAGTCGTTGGTTTCTAGGTCGAAACTAGAGATTTTTCTTTCACAATCTACCCACTGTAAACCATTCCTTCCCGTTCGATTTTTCTGCGCGAATATCTACGATCCACGTGTGGGAGGTGCCCGATGACGAGACGTGATGCAACGCGACCTAACGCAATACGGACAAATGCAAAAATATGGAAAAGATGTGGCAAACGATGGAGAAAACGAAAGGATATGAAACGGCTATTATACAGAGTCCTTCCAATCCGACGACTTGACTGTCTCAGACAATTTACTTCAGAAATGAATATATTTTGTAGAAACTTCTCACGAGGATTTAACAAATTTTGCAAAAATTTCAATCTATCAGAAATTCGTATATTTTCTACAAACTTTAACCCGTCAGGAATTAATTTTGTAAAATCTTCAATCTGCCAGAAATTGATATATTTTGCAAGAACTTTAATCCTTCAAAAATTAATACAAAATTTTGCAAAAATATTTCAACCTAATATAAATAAATACCAAAAAGCAACAAAGATTAAATTTAACCAATGACGTCAGATAAAAGTTTGAAGAAAGTGTATCTTGTATATTCTACATCATTATATTGTACATATGATATAAAATTTGAATATCGAAGTACAACAGCAACGTAGTTTAATATTTCCACCCGCATAACAGTTCTTCTGTTCGAGGATTCAATATACGCGCAATCGATAATGAATAACGACGGGAACACAGGATGCTCGTAATCGATATCGATCGGTTCGATGATGGGGGTACACGCAATCGAACCCTTTGATGCGGGCCTCTTAACCGTCTACGTTGACAAACCTCTGTACGGCACGTTTGTTTGCACTTGCCAACTGAATAAAATAGTACTTAAACGAAATAATGGTGTCAGGAAATAATTTGCCCGAACGAGGTTAATCATTAATCATTTATAGTAGTCTAACTAGAATCAGTGGCAATAATTTTTGTTAAAGTACAGGAAAGTTTAGAATGTTAATTTGAAAGTTTGGGCACTTAGATTTAGGAATGAAGGGATTTGCAAATTCGCGGAATTGTAAACTTGACAATTTGGGAATTTTTAAATTTCGGATTTTAGAAATTTGGGGACTTACTTTGGGAAGTTAGGAATTTGGGAAATTACAAGTTTGGGAATTTAAGAAATTCTGAAACTAAGAATTTAGGGATTCAGAAATTTGGGGATTTGTCAGTTTGGAAATTTAGGAATTTGGGGATTTACTAATTTGAGAATTTAGGAATTTGGGGACTTACCAATTTGGGAAGTTAGGAATTTAGGGACGTACAAATTTGGGAATATAAGAAATTCTCAAGCTAAGAAGTTAGGGATTCAGAAATTTGGGGATTTGTCAATTTGGAAATTTAGGAATTTGGGGATTTGTTAATTTGGAAATTTAGGAATTTGGGGACTTACCAATTTGGGAATTTAGGAATTTGGGGACGTAAAAATTTGGGAATATAAGAAATTCTCAAGCTTAGAATTTGAAGATTCAGAAATTTGGGGATTTAACAAATTTGGAATTTGAGAACTTAGAATGTGAGAATTCAGGGATTTAGAAATTTGGGAATTTGCAAGTTTGAAAATTTGCAGATTCAGAAATTTTATAAATTTGGGAACTGAGAATTTAGGTGATTCAATACTTTACAAATATAAAGACTTGCAAACCTAGGTATTTAACATAAGAACCTACAGACGTGGAATTTTGCAAATGCAGTGATCCCAGAAACGTAATATTCGAAAATGTGCCAATTCATAAACCTATAAACCCGCAAGCTTAAAAATTCCCAAATCAACAAACGGAGAAACTAGAAACTAAATGTTGAAACTGCGAAAGCCATCACTGCCCCTCCGCAGTATCTCCGCAGCGCAGAGATCCATAGATCAGTGGATCGATAAATCGATCAAGGCAGTCACTCAAGGATGTTATATTATCAGTGATGCAACAATGTAAACGGACTCGAGCAAACCGACGGTGTGCTGTTCTGTCTATCAGGCAAAGGGGTGGCGAAAGGGGGGTGGTAATGGCACGCTATCGAGCTATCAATAGCCGTGCGGTGCACGCATTAATAATCCATGATTGCCATCGAGCAACTGGCTGGGGCACCATGGTGTATTCATGGTGGCTGCGGACCACGCCGGTGTCTGGGACCGTCTGGCTGGCTGGAACGCCAGCGAGACCACCAACCCCATATGGTGAAAGCGAGCTAATCGAGCAGGATCCTTAATTAGGAATTAGACGGTGGCTTCCAACGGAATCGCAACACCCCCGACTGTCACCGGGGGACCATCGATGCAGAGGGAAGATAGCCTAACCTTGGGATTCTGATTACGCTGCAACAACGGCACGGAATGCCCGGGTAATGTTAATTCCGAGGAAAACAACCGTTTCTACGAAAATATACGCTCTGGAGATAAAGACTATATCAGATACACGTTCGTTTCCAACCCCTGTAATACGTGCGCAGGATAGTTTTGCTACGAACGTTATTTACAGCTGCTTCCGACGGCGGTTTTGATGTTCATGTTATTTGGAACTGTTTTCGAAATGTTTCGATGTAAATGTTATTTGCAGCCGCCTTTGACGGTGGTTTTGATGTAAACATTATTTATAGCTGTTTTTGAGGATGGTTTTCATACAAACATCATTTGCAGTTGTTTTTCAAGGTGATTTTGATATAACTAGCATTTGATGTTTCTAAGGAGATGCATTGTGCTCTGCATTGAACTGATAATGTATCGTTATTGTATTTAGTGCGTCACTGTCTTAGTTTAGTGTGTATCATAGAGTTATCTTCGTATAAGTAATTGTCGATGAAATACTGAGAAGATTTAACGAAAGAGTATTTTCTCGAAATCTCGTTAGTTCGTTCATAAGTGATTAAAGTTCAGATTTATCGGGAACATCGATATTCAGGTGAATGCTTCGATCGTCGAGTATCCATAGCCGATCTTCGGGATGTATTCGTTACGATCTTACTTTGCGAAGTACTTATCTCTTAAAGGATAAATGATGTTCATTTTCGAAGAGCGAAGAAGTCTGCCGGGGATATTGTCGGAAGTTCTGACGCCATTACCTCCATTGGTTACTCGAGGATGTTTGCGTCTGGATCGATTCTAATTCCATCTACATGGAAAATTCACCGGCCCGCTCTCTTGTTGGCCAAGAAACTTCTCGCAGCCAAGTTCAACTTCGCTGAAAGCGGCTGCCTAATTTCTAATTAAACAGCTCGGCTAAACCGCCGTCTCGCAGACGATACGCTAACGAGATTACCGGTTAATACAGTGGTCCGAGTGACTGCCGCCCGTTCAATCCTTCATTATTGAAAACGCGAGGGAAGTAAGGTCGTTGTTCTCGATTAAAACCAAAATCGATTCTCCTCTCGATCGACTGCATTGTTTGAAATTTACCAAACAAACGATATTATATGGTCCGGTTACAATGTGCTACGATACAACAGGTGGCCATACGATTTATGCTGATACACCTCGTGGCGAAATAATGCGAGGCGATTCAAAGGTACTGCAACGCGTATTACAACGTAAAGCTATGCATGGCGATCTAACGCATGATGACACATTTGCGTGGCGATAGGGCTCAAGGCGAGTGCGTTATAACACGTGGCGATACAACACGAGGCAATCTTGACGAGTGCTGATCTAATGCGTGATATTCTTGACGTGTGGTAATATGGCATGTGGCGGTATAGCGAATAGTAACACGTGACGCGTAGTAGATTTGATGCGTGGCGATATAACACGAGGTAATTTTGACGCGTGGTGATATAACGCGAGGTTGTCTTAACGCGTGGCGAGATAACACGCGATCATCTTGACGCGTGGTGATATGGCCTATGGCGATATAGCGCGAGGAAACCTTGATGCGTGGCGATATAACGCGAGGTAATTATGGCGTCTGGTAATATAATGCGAGGTTATTATAATACGTGGCGAACCAATTCGCGATAATCTTGACACGTGGTGATATAGTATGTGGCGATATAGCGCGAGGTAACCTTCATGCGTGGCGATATAACGCGAGGTAATTTGACGCGTGGTGATCTGACGCGTGATAGTCTTGACGCTTAATAATCTAGTACTTGGCGATATAACGCGAGGTAACCTTGATGGGTGGCGATATAACGCGAGGTAATTACAGCACGTGGTGATATAATGCAAGGCTGTTATAACACATGGCAATCTAATGCGTGATAATGTTGACACGCGGTTATATAGTACGTGGCGATATAGCGCGAGGTAACCTTGACGCGTGACGCTATAACGCATAGTAATCTCAGCGCATGGTAATATAACGCGTGATAATTCCTACACGTGGCGATATAACACGCGGTAATCTCGACGCGTGATGATACGACGTAATCTTAACGTGTAGCAACATAACGCGTAGTAATATTGAAGAGTGGCAATAAAACATACGGTAATATAACGCGCAATGATAGAACGTAAAACAATTCGACGCGTAAAGATATAAGGCGAGGCAATTTCACCGATCGACTGAGTTCTACCTTCCTCCGCTTTAAAATTCATTATTCTACGATAAATACTCTCATACCGAAAGACCGTGCCTTCCGGTTATTCAGAAGATGGTCCATTCCGAAGCTTCGAGATTAAGTGGAATTCTTTCGAACGGTAGAACGAAGATAACGGGATGAAAAGTGAAGGGATATTCAACGATGTTCCCGGAAAGACCCTCGAAGATAGACTACCTCCAGTCAGCTAACAAACTGCCGTCAAACCCGAGCTGATCTCGATTTCCCTGGGATCTCCGGCACGTTCTACCGAAATCACGTCCGGAAAGGGGAATCTCCGTGCAAGTCTGTATATACTTCCTCTGTCTGTTCTGGAAGTTACGTAAGTTCAGTACTCGTGGCGTCTACGTAGATCGTCCGTTACGTGGCGCACCGTTTGTTCTTGGTTACGCGCGTCATTCCGCTCGTTTTCGTTACGCGATCGTTACGAAACCGCGTGGAGGTCACGAGCGTGGTCGAAACACATCGATAGTCGCGATCGATAACGAAGCAAATTTAGCCGGGAACCGCTGCCCGAATTCGGAATAGTTGAACGATACGGGGCAAACATTGGGAGAAGCTCGAAATATTTCGACGGAAATTCGATTGTTTGTTTCCGGTTAATTCCCGGATTTCGGTGACGCATGTTTCGGGAAATGCGTCTGATCGTTCTTGTTGGTATCGCAATTTATTTATATTTATTTTTCTGTCATGTCAATCTCTTTCGCGTACACATAATAAATATACTTGTGTATCTTACACTCGTCGAAGACGTAAGATGGCAACTACGACCGAATATCTTTTAGTCGATATAGAAGATGAACTTCTATAGAAAAACTTGGCCAAATGAACCCTGCTGGCTAAGAACTTTCCATAGGTATCAAGGGATCTGGCAAAATAGATGGAGTTTTACCTTGAAATTAAGGTTTTTTTCCCGACTTGATGGAACGTGACGGAGCTGAGCATCGTCGGGCGTTATTGATCTGGCGTAACGCGAGAACGGAACCTCGAGATTTATTAAGTTAGCTCCTCGAACACGTGTCCGACGTGGGTCGTGCAAGGACGCAAGTTTCGCGTTTAATTCCATTTTCGAGAAGGGCTAGGTCGACGTAACCTTTCTGACCATCGACTATCATTCGAAACCTTTACTCTTACTGATCCGCAACTGAACCTTCCACTTTCGAGCAGTCTTTCGTTTAATCGTCCCTTCCGGTCGATGAAACTCCAATTCTAAAACTGGACGTGACGGCTACTTTTCTATTTATTATACTCCATATTCTGGGAAGTTCGTTTTAGTTGCCCTTTGTGGCTCGACTTCAGCAACGAATTTATGAAGGTCACGTCAAGTGGTCTAAATACGGACTGGGTTCTAAATATGGACTGGTTCAAGCTTAGAACTATGTTAGAGCTTTAGTAGGAACTGTATGAAACTGAAGAAACGACGTTGAGGAAAATCGATTTTAATTTTTATCGTAAGGGAAGTACATTCACGCGTTACATCGTTAAAATTATTGACAAGTTTGCTGGTATGAACTGAAATAAAATTGGGGCTTCGTGTTTAGACCACTTTACACTGGACCGTTTATGTACTTTGGATAAAAGAAAATACAATAAATGTATGTAACATATATGTCAAACGTATGTCAAACATACAAACGTTAAATGTCCATGCGATATGAGAAATTGTCCCTGTACATGTGAAGTTGACAACGTTTTCAAGGTGAAATATGAGATCGATCGAAATGCTTCAAGGTTCACACTAATTTTCTAATAGCGTAACAAAATACGGTCGATTGTAGAATTTCGTTACCAACTAAATTCTCGGTAATATTCATTAAGTAATGAACTAATTATCTAATGAACCCGTGTGGATAAACAGAGCAGCGGATCTGGGTCAAACGTGGATTTTCCTCGAGTCCCTAATCCTATTATGACAATCATAGCTCTAACCGTGAAACACCTCATAAAGCAATCATAGCTACGGTATTATCATAACAAGTACAAAATCTCCAGTTTCGTTGTTATCAAAATTAGCAAGCCTAAAAGCCCGTTTACTTAAATAGAGTAGTGAAATGGTGGATTAGTGGCGTATTCGAGTAATACGGTAGTAGAATAACCAAATAATATAACATGACACATGTGCATGTACACACACTATATATGTATACCACATACGTACATGGATACATACACAGATACATACATACATGTATATATATATAGATACTTGTAGTATGTATATATACGCAAGCACATATGAATTCTTACATACATATACATGCACGCATGCATAAATACATGTATGTATGTATGCATACATATATGTATACATGTGTAAATGTTTCATCCGTTTAATTATTATTAATAACATTATTCATATTAAAGAATGTATTCATATTACATCACCATATGTTACAAGAACGTTACACATATGTTATGTCAAATAATTCTGTGATAATGAAACAGTAGAAGAAAGGAAAAAGTAAAATAGCAAAATGATGATGATAAAGATGAAATGGTAAGATGGTAAAATTTGTAAAATGATGAAAATAGTGGCATAATGGTACAGTGACATGAATAGCAAAATAGTAAAATGAAATAATATAGTGAAGAGTAAAACAGTAAAATATTAAAAGACAGCAAAGTCATAAAATACAAAAAAATCGAAATAAAATGTGCGTACAATAGCATCCTTTGAAATATATATCAATGTACATTAGCATAATAGGCTTAGTACAAAGAAATAATCCCAAAAATCGAAGCCCACGTTCTGCAGACACCCCACGCGATATTTCGTATCCACCCTCCGTTCACGAGGCTCGATCCGTTTCTTCTATTTTGTCCCGGCGTTTATTACGGCGTCCGTTATTCGTGGGAAAAGCGAAAGAACGGCCACAGACAACCCTCGGTGGTTGTTTAGAAAAAGAGAGGAGGGTGCGGAGAAGGAAGCGGAAAAAGCCGTCCGGAGCGATTTACCGAACGACGATCATTCGCAGCGAAGCTTTTACGTGATCGGAGAGAAACGAACGGGATCGATTCTCGTTCGTGTCTTCCTCTCGCCGTTTAATTGCTGGCTGCCACGAGCCGATTAAAAGTTTCCGCGTCGTTTCATGCGAACATTTGCGTGAACTCGCTTCCGCGTGAACCGGAAAAGAGAAGAGGAAGAGACCAGCTCGAACTTTCGCCTCGCGTGATTCGATCGCTGTATCTTCCTGTTCAACCCCTGGTTTCTTTCTCCTTTTTCCTAGTTCTGGGACGTCTACGTTATAACTGGTGCTAGTAGCATTGCTAGATAGTCGAATTTTTGCGTTTCTTAGTTTGCTTGTACCAGGTCGGTCTTTGGTTAGAGAAGGTAAGAAAGGAAAGAAACGATTTTCTTTTTAAAATCTCCAAATTCCTGCATCTCCAAATCTACAGACTCCCAAATAGTTGAATTCAAAAATTTCCAGGTTTAGAAGTTTCTACATCCCCAAATCCTTACATCTCCAAATCTTTAGATCTTCAAATCTGCAGACCTCCAAATAGCTACATTCAAAAATTTCCAGGTTACCAAGTTCCTACATTTCCAAATCCCTACATCTCCAAATCTTTACATCTCCAAATCTGCAGACCTCCAAATGGCTACATTCCCAAAATTCCCAAGTTCTCAAGTTCCTACATCCCCAAATACCTACATCTCCAAATCCCTACATCCCCAAATCTGTAAACCCCCAAATAGCTAAGTTCAAAAATTTCCAGGTTCCCAAATCCCTACATCTCCAAATCTTTACATCCCCAAATCTGCAAACCCCTAAATAGTTACATTCCCAAATCCCTACATCTTCAAATCTTTACATCCCCAAATCTGCAGACCTCCAAATAGCTACATTCCCAAAATTCCCAAGTTCTCAAGTTCCTACGTCCCCAAATACCTACATCTTCAAATCCCTACATCCCCAAATCTGAAAACCCCCAAATAGCTAAGTTCAAAAATTTCCTGGTTCCCAAGTTCCTACATCCCCAAATCCCTACATCCCCAAATCTGCAAACTCCCAAATAGCTACATTCCCAAATCCCTACATCTCCAAATCTGCAGACCCCCAAATATCTAAATTCCCAAATTCCCAGGTTCCCGAATGCCTAAATTCCGAAATGCCTACATCCTCAAATTCTTACATCCGATGGTGACCATAGTCGCAATATGATAATTAATTCAACATGACAGTTGTCATTAATTGTTACGACAAAATTTACTGATTCACTCGAGCAACTTTGATCTATCGATTACCACGCTTACGATTATTCGTTCTTGTATTTTGCTCTTTTCATATTTGTGCTCGGATAAATATATCATTTTGAAGGTACATGTATGATCTTAAAGTAAGAGCACGGTACCTGAGGAAGAAGCAGCATTCTCGAATGCCCTTGATGGCTAACGATCATAAAAAGGATACATTTCTTGGAAGAAGTCTAGGTGCGGTGGTTGCAGGATGTCCAAGGCTGAGAGAACCTGCGAAACAATTGTAACAAATTCACGGAAAGCACTTTGAACATCGAAAACAAGGTTTAACTCCTTTGTTCATATAATCTCGCTTTTATCAAAATATATTTATTTCCTTAGTAAACTACCGTCATAAATCTGTCAACGTATTAAATATAATTGGAGAAAATGTTCAAGTCTTTTCATTAAACTTCGTTAGCACGTCGAATTAAAATATAAACGAACCGTACAAATCTCATAATTTGCAATTGTAATCTTGTCGATTTACTTTCATGGAACTTTTCCTTGAGTAAATGTTCGAAATCTTAAAAGCTGTTTCCTTTCAACGCGATCGTGTTAGGAGTTCAAGTAAATAGATCCGAATAAAAATTGTCGTTCGATGCAAATTCAGGTTATCTTAAGTGAATATCTTGAGGAAGAAAAATAATTTGAAGGTAATTTACTCACGTTTTCGTGTTTGAAGAAGCAGAGCATCTTCAGTTCTCTGAAGACCCGTTTGCTGCTCACGAGGCTCTGAAAGACGTTCGGCAGTTTCTTCAAGGCCACTCTCCTACCGTCCCTCGGATCCGTGACCGCCCTGTAAATCACCGATAATTCATCATTAATAATCCCTCCTTCAAAATTAATCGCTACATTTCAAATTAAACCCATGTTACTATTAACTCTTATATACCGTTCGAAAATTTATTTCTCTTATATAAAGTTCATTCTTTTTTTTTTTACATTCATTTAATGTATTTGGGATAAAATTAGAGAACCACTCAGACATTAAAAGAAAGGTTCGACGGGTTGCAGATGTAGGAGTTTGGGAATTACAGGACCTGCAAATTTAGAAATTTGAGAATTTGAGGATAAGGGAATTAGGAAACTTAGTAATTTGGAAATTTGAAATTTGGAAATTGGTGAGAAATTGGGAATTGAGAAATTTAGGGGTTTAGAGATTCAATAAATTAGGAACGTGAAAATTTAGAAATTTCAAATTTAGTAATTTGGAAATTTGGAAATTTCACAATAGAAATTTGGTAATTTAGAAATTCGGGAATTTAGAAATCTCACAATAGTAACCAGGGAATTTAGGAATCTCACAATAGAATCTAGGGAATTTGGAAATTCGGAAATTTAGGAACCCCACATTTAGTAACTTGGAAATTTAGAAATTCGGAATTTTAGAAATTTCACAATAGAACCTAGGGAATTTGGAAATTTAGGAATTTCAAATTTAGTAATTTAAGAATTTGGAAAATTTAGAAATTCCACGAGAGATATTTGAAAATTTAAAAATTCAGGAATTTGTAAATTTGTAAATTTGTAAAGTTGGAAATTTGAAAACTAGAAAATTCGAAAATTTTCAAATCTAGAAATTTATAAACGTACAAGTATATAACCAGCCAACTCAATTACCGAAAGTTAAAATATCAGATAAGAACGTTAAAGCAAAAAGCACGATAGTCTCAGGTTGACGGATGAAGTTTACGAGCGCAATCGCGAGTTTATCGAAGTTTCCCAGAAGAATTTCGAAAGGCAGAAGAAGCGAGACGATAAATTTCGAGGTTATCTATCGATCCGTGAACGAGTCAGCCCTCCAGGGGGTTAATAACAGAAACGAGCATGATCGATCCGTAATCCAACAACAGACGACAAACCTGCCACCCTCGTGCACCGATCCTGCACCGATCCGCAGAATAATTATTGTGCCTGCAATTAGTTCGTTTACGGTGGCTCGATTTCATTGTCAGCCGGTTATACCGCAAACCGACGATTCCAATCCCTCCTTTCCATTCGCTAGTCAATCTCGTTCTAAACCGCCACCCTTGTTACTATACCCCTTATAACGTTTCATACATCGACGCTCGATCCTGACCACCCTCGATACACCATTACGGTTTCACTATTTTTCGGGGTGGATCATGTGACTTAACTTCACATCAATGCTTGGGGAATATTCAATATTTCGGGAATGATCAATATTTGAGGAATATTCAATATCTGGGGAATTTGGAGGTCTTCAAGGTAAACAGTTTAGCCCTTGCCGTATTACCCTACAATAGTGTTTAGAAATGTTGCAATTTAGAAAGACAAAATTTAGAAAGTCAGAAATGTAATAATTCACAAATTTAGAAATTGGAAAAGTTAGAAGTTGGAAAATTTGGGAGTTGGGAAATTTAGAAGTTGGGAAATTGAGAATTCGGAAATTTAGAAATTGAAAAATTTGGAAGTTGGGAAATTTAGTAGTTGGGAAATTTAGAAGTTGGGAAATTTAGTAGTTGGAAAATTTGGAAGTTTGGAAATTCAGAAGTTGAGAAATTGAGAAGTTGGGAAATTCAGAAGTTGGGAAATTCAGAAGTTGGGAAATTTAGAAATTGGAAAATTTGGAAGTTGTGAAATTTAGTAGTTGGAAAATATAGAAGTTGAAAAATGTAGAAATTGGAAAATATAGAAATTGGCAAATTTAGTAGTTGCGAAATTTAGGAATTGGAAAATCTGAAAATTGGGAAATTTCCAAAATTGGAAACTTCTGAAATTAGAAAATGTAGAAATCAGAATTCCAAAAATCCAGAAATCTACAAATCCACAAATTTAGAAACATAGAAATCTAAAAATGTACAAATGCAAAACTAAAAAGAATTTGAAATTTTCACCCAAGAAATGATTCCCCAGTTCCACAAGTGTCCACTCCATTCGCGCTCCCATAACACTTGTGATAAACATAAGTTGCAGTCGATAATAGGCATAAAAAGTTTGAAAGACGGTATTAAATTTACGGCAGAAATTTGACGTGTTAGTTGAAAGTTACACGGCTGGAAAGCACTGTTACTTGTACTTTCGAATTGCAGGGAGATTCTAAGATACTTGTTCCATTACTCTGTAATTTACTTGTTGCGATAATGTAAGGTAGGATGGTGGGTCATAAGAAAGGGGCGGTATAAAGTTTTGAATTTACAACAGAAATTTGATACGCTACTTCAAAGTTACGTGAATACATACTGAGTTATTACGCGAACACACAGTGAGTTTACGCGATGAATGCTTCAGTAGAAATAATCGTACTTAATGCGCCATGTGATAACATGAATTATTAACGTACCTATATATCATATGGATACAGCTATTTGTATCTTACTGTATGTAATGATAATAGTATAACGACATTTTATGTACATATAAATATTCTATATAATCTATAATGATGTGTGCAGATATTTATAATATCATTATACCATTATCATTATGTCGTTACAATATGTTTGTACAAGTATAAATATATGTACAAATTATTACATTTATAACATCATTGTACCATTATCGTTATGATATTACAATATCATTTGACAAGTATAAATGTATGTACAAATTATTATATTTGTAACATCATTGTACCATTATCATTTACATCATTATACCACTGTACAAGTTTAAATATCTGTACAAATTATTATATTTATAATATCATTATACCATTATCATTCTGTCATTATATCACTGTACAAGTATAAATGTCTGTACAAATTATTATATTTATAATATCATTATATCATTATCATTATGTCGTTACAATATGTTTGTACAAGTATAAATATATGTACAAATTATTACATTTATAACATCATTGTACCATTATCGTTATGATATTACAATATCATTTGACAAGTATAAATGTATGTACAAATTATTATATTTGTAATATCATTATATCATGATCATGATGTCATTACAATATCACTTGACAAGTATAAATATCTGTACAAATTATTATATTTATAATATTATTATATGATGATCATGATGTCATTGCAATATCATTGTACAAATATAAATATATGTATAAATTATTATATTTATAATATCATTTTAAAGTACGAATATCTGTATGACAAACAGGTATAAACACCTAAGGTACAAATATAAATTCCACCTCAAAGATTCATTTTTTGCTCAAATGTTTGCCATTTCGACTTCCTAAAAATGTCTAATTGTAACGTGATATAATTTTCGAATTAAAAAGCAGAGGAGATACCCATCAGAAATAAAATTTCGAAGAAAACGAAGAAGAATGCAAATGTGAATGCAAATGCGTTCAACTCGAAAAAAGGTGTTAAACGAAAGGGAGATTAAAAGGCGAGGAGTATCGCGGAGGCAAATTAGTGGAGGCAGTCGCATGGCGTTATGTGCGCCTTCAGGGTCGTTCTACTCGAAATCCGTGGCCTCACTTCCGTTATGCTTGGCAGGCCGAGTGCGTTGACCCTTTTCGAAGGTCGTCGTACCTTTGTTCGTTCGTGACTCTCCTCTGTGAATCGGGCTTAATCTCTCACCGAACCCGACGCACTCCGATAACGCAATCGCCCTTTACAAATTTACCAAAAAAAAACAACTACGCTTTCAACGGTGCTTTCACTATCGTTTGATACTCTGATAAATCATTCATTGAATCGATGATAAATAAATAATCATCCGTTAAATTGATAGTTACTGAGAAATAATAATCGAGTCGATAATAGGTGCACAGTAATAATTAACCCCTTGCACTGTGATTTATGCGTCAGCCAGAACTAACTAATTGCAGCTACAATATTAAAACAGGAGAAGAAAATTGAAATATTATGTCAATTAGGTATCATGCAATCGTTCACCATACAAATTATAATTGGACTTGAACTTCAAATTGAAATGTATTAAAAATTCGAGTAAAATTGATCACGGTTGTAAGTGACGCAAAGAGTGCGTCGCGAGACTCGTCAAAATAGTGCAAGGGGTTAAGGCAGTAATAGCTAAATAATAATAACTAAATAATAATCGTCAAGTCGACAATACCCAAATAATAATAAAGTCCATAATAGCTAAATAATAATAAAGTTGACAATAACTAAACAATAATATCGGTAATAAGATAAATTTACTAGAAACAAGAAATTATAGTTGCAAACACGAATTTAATTATACAAATGAAAGAAATCTGGAAACACAGCTCGAACTATTGATAGAAACATCAAAGAGTTGTTTCTAATCAAATTTCAACTAATCGCGTGTCACGTCAAACCAAACTTATCTTATCCAGCCCACTCTCGATTCGATTAACGTTTTAATTAAATATCGCGCAGGCCGCTACGCCTATTTGTATCGTAGAACAAAGTCGATGACGGTAGGATAAAACAGGGCCGACCATTATTTGCAAAAGCACCGGTGAAGCTTTAATTAGTCACAGTTTAATTAAACCTATCACATGGTAGCATTGTTATCTTCTATTATTAAAAACAGGCTAATGGTGGTATGTTTAATGAACAGTGTAATAGGGAAACATCTCTTGTGTAGAGATGTACCTGCTTAATCTTAAATTACTATGGTTACCTCGCTATCATAAATATTTCTGGATCTGAAATATTCTTGGACCCTTGATAACACAAGATTTCGAATTCACGAATGTTACAAATACTTCAAGACTGAATATATTTTTAAGCTTTAAATATCCCTAGATCTCAAATACACTATGGTCCCAAGTTCAAGGTTGAATATATCCTTAGGTACATCAAGATCTCAGATAGTTCTAGGTTGACATATTCTTAGGGTCTAAATATCCCTAGATTCTAAATACATCAAGATCTCAAATAGTTCGATGTTGAACATATTCTTAGATTCTAAATATCCCTAGATATTAAATATACCTAGAACCAAATAGTTCAAGGCTGAACATATCCTTAGATTCGAAATATCCCTAGATCTCAAATACATCAAGAACCAAATAGTTCAAGGTTGAACATATCCTTAGATTCTAAATATCCCTAGATCTCAAATACATCAAGAACCAAATAGTTCAAGGTTGAACATATCCTCAGATTCTAAATATCCCTAGATTCCAAATACACCAAGATCCTATATAGTTCAACGTTGAACATATTCTTAGGGTCTAAATATCCCTAGATTCTAAATACATCAAGATCTCAAATAGTTCAAGGTTGGACATATAATTAGATTCTAAATATCCCTAGATCTCAAATACATCAAGATCCAAATAGTACAAGGTTGAACATATCCTTAGGTTCTGTATATCCCTAGATTTCAAACATACCAAGATCCCAAGTACTCCAAGCTTGAACATATCCTCAGATTCTAAATATCCCTATATTTCAAATATCCTCAGCTCCTAAATATCTCCACATACCAAATATTACAACCGCTCGTACAAACATTCCTACATCCGCGTATTTCCGAATTTACCCCGTATCGCTAGCTATTAATTTAATTCAGCGGTCGATTCGATGGATCTTATCGCACACCGTATTATCTAATCGCGGTATAATTGAACAAAACACGCGTAATTAATGATCGTAGTCTATTAACGCGATCAGATCGATAGCGCAACAATGAAACGAGTACAAATTCAACCCCGTTCGGCGGAGGGGTTGGAAGGGCGAACATTATCGCGACCGGTTCAGCTTTAATCGGCGTTTAATTAAACGATCCGAGCGATATTAATTCGAGATCGCGATGACTTACGCGTGACGGGACATCTCGACGCCTTATTCGCGTTAAAACTCGTACACCGATGCGAACCTGCGTATAATTTTGCATGTCCGATGGTACATACCCGGTTTGTATAAGTTCCATGGAAATTGTGTGCATTTGTAACACGTCGATAAACGTAATTATGCCTTTCGGCACGGTATAATATATTAATACCCTGCAAATAGATATTGTTGTAACTACATGCAGTTGTCAATGATTCACTTTATCGTATGTTCTGTATCACTCTTGAACTACGCTCAAAATAACGGGTTTAAAATACAGTTTCTTCTATCAACGTTCAACTCCAACTGTTCAAATGTACTTCAACTGTAAGGGTCGATAGAAATTTTGCAAGGGATGATACAAGAGACATGTTCAACATATCATATTAGAGATATGTTCATTAACATACGTAACTAACCTTCATGCAAAGTATCATGGTTTTTGAGATGTGGCCACTTTGTTAATTTTACTTATTACTGGACATTTCTAAGTTTATAATAATCATAATGGACTTTCTACAATCGTTGACTTCGGTAATAAGAAAAATTAACAAAGTGGCCAATACCTCAAAAACCATGACACTTTGCATGAAGGTTCCAAACCTCTTCTATCATCCCTTGCAAACTTTCTACCGACCTAACACCCTGAATACATTCAGCAATAAATCAGGATGAGTCTATTCCTCTGAGCGCATATATGCGTTCATAGTACTCGCAGGCTTAACCCTTTGCACTCGATATATTTTCAAAGTTGTTGGGTGTTGTCACCTCCAGTGTGACATACGAGTGCAAAGGGTTAAATATCGACGTTAGGTGGAAATACAGAGAGGATCCTTAGAAACCTTCGATCCTTCATGCAGTTACTAATAATGCAACAGGTGAAAAGTTCGATACGAATCATGATGAGAGTCTATGAGAATCGAGAGTCGAAGACGAAGGAATGCGTCTCAATCTGAATTATTTGGACGCACAACGGAGCGATCGGAATACAATTCGCAATCGAGATACAATTTGAATAAACGAACGCGTATATTGTTTTCGATTGAACCGACGCCGATGAATGATTGATTCGATCGAGAACAAAATGCGGCGGTTTGATGGAAGCCGAGGTCAAACCATCAAGTGCATTTTTAACCGCGGGTCGCGGTGCTGCGAGCTTAAACAAATTCATCAATAATGGAGGCGGGTGCGCGCTCGACCGAGCGTCAAATCTGCTCGAAATCGTCGGACGTTTTGTTTTATCGTGCGTCGATGATAGTTGATCAGAGAATCGTTCATTTCAAATATTTCTGACAACCACGCCGAAATGCGAGGAAAGAAGTTTTCGGTGATCGACGGCATAATACGTTGCTCACGAGTTGACTCGTGCTTTTATGTACAAATGTTGTGCACCGATCACTAGTTCACTCATTGCGTTAGTTGGCTCGAATTTTAAAATTCAAATATAGGGTATTATAGTGTTCAGTAATATAGAGAATTGTAGGGCATTATAATATTCGGTTGTACTTGACTTTGGGTATTTTTCTGATATTCGAATTTTCGTAACAGTTCCAATATCAAATTTCAAAAATTTCAGCAATGTTGGATTGTGACTGCAAAGAATTTTTCAGTGAATTATGTTTTGCCTGACTGTTGTACAGTTTACGTAACTTCACAATAATATTTTTAATACGAAAAGAAATTATTAAACATTATATAGAAGATGTAAGTTACACTTCAAATTCATTGGATGTAAATAAAGTATGTGAAAATTTATTCAGATTGTTTAACTTTCGTATTCATTTACGAAATAATAGCGATAGGAGGTAGTTCCTGGACAGGAGGTAGTATTGACGGTGAGCAGAGTATTAACACAGGGGTTGTTACCCGAACGTTATCTGCGACGATTAAATACGTCGCACCCGAAAATCGAGTCAAACGTACAGTGTAAACTTTTATAGTTTGCCGAAGAATTTCGCTGCTCTATCTCCGCTTACCCCAATAAAAAGGGACGACCGTGGGAACATAATATTATCATCCCCGTCACGAGACTGCAACCCTCGTTTCGAGACTCGATTTATATCAAGCTTCAATATAAATTTCAGACCAGTCGTTCGACAGGGAAAAATGACCAGGTTTCATGGTCGTCATCTTACCTCTAATTTTATATTTTTGTTTAATTAGAAATTTAATTACGATGCCGTCAAGGTGATCAGATAAAAATGGTGCAAAAGAGGTAGAAAAAGGAAGATAATTAGTCGATTATGTCGCAGAAATTGGCAAGGATCGAGATGGAGGGAGGCAGGAGCAAAAAGACCCTGACCTTGAGCTGCACCGATGACCTTGAGACTGAGGTTACGGCTTCCGCATTGCCGGGAAATGGTGGGAGGCCGTCGCAGGGGTTTCGGCTGGCCAATCCCGTTCATTCGGATTCTCGAATCGAACTCGAAGCAACGATAAAACTTTCGACGATCAAATTTGCCGTAAATTTCAAACAAGGTAGGTATAATCGAAATAGGTACATTTGTTGAGATACTTCGGTGCATTTTTAAATAATCGAATTTTTAAATTACTAAACATTTTGATTCTGTAATTTACAAATCCAAAAATTTTGTTGTCTCCAAATTTCCAAATTCTGAAATTTCTAATGCCTCAATTCTAGATTTCTATATTTACAACACCTAAAGTGCACAATTTCGAAATTCCCAAGTTATGCAATTTGTAATTCCTCAATTTAAGATTCGTACAATTCCAACACTTAAATATACAAATTTCGAAATACTCAAATTTTCAAGTCTTCAAATTCCCAAACTCTCAAATTTGCAAATCGCCAAATTTACAACTTCTGAACTTCACTAATTCCTACATTCCCTAATTCTCATATTCTCCAATTCCCACATCCCCAAATTCTCACGTTTCTAAATTTCCACGCGCACAAATTCCCACATTCCCAATTTCTCACATCCCCAAATTCTCACGTTTCCAAATTTCCATATTCCCCAATTCTTACATTTCCCAATTCCTACATTCCCCAATTCTCACATTCCCCAATTCCCACTTTTCCCAAATTCCACATTCCCCAACTACCACATTCCCCAATTCCTACATTCCCGAATTCCCACATTCCCCAATTCCCACATCTCCAATTCTAACCTTCCCCAATTCCCACATCTCCAATTCTAACCTTCCCCAATTCCAACATTCTCCAATTCCAACCTTCCCCAATTCTCACATCCCTCAATTCCCACATCCCCAAATTTCCACATTCCCCAATTCCCACATTTCCCAATTCCTACATTCCCCACTTCCCACATTCCCCAATTCCTACATTCCCCAATTCTCACATTCCCCAACTCCCACATTCTTCAATTCCAACCTTCCTCAATTCCAACATTCCTCAATTCCAACCTTCCCCAATTCCCACATTCCCCAATTCCAACATTCCCCAATTCCAACCTTCCCCAATTCCAACATTCTCCAATTCCAACCTTCCCCAATTCTCACATCCCCAAATTCTCACATTCCCAAATCCCCACATCCCCAAATTCTCACATTCCCCAATTCGAACCGCCCCAATTCTCACATCCCACAATTCCCAAATCCCCAAATTCCCACATCCCCAAATTCTCACATTCCCAAATCCCCACATCCCCAAATTCTCACATTCCCCAATTCCTACATCCCCAAATTCTCACGTCTCCAAATTCCTACATTACCAAACACCCAAATTTAAAAATTTCCAAACCCTCTTAATCACAGTAAGCATACATCATCCGTAAAACTAACCAGATCCAGTAAAAATCCCTAGTCGGTCCATAATTACAAGCACCCTACACGACCCTCCTACGTTCTCCTCGAGAACAAAGCGAAATCAGCTCCAACGACAACACACGCGAAGAAGAGAAGAAAAAAAATTGAATCCATCGCTTCCTGGTTAAAAAGGAGAAAAGAATAGGACCGTTAACGCTGCACCCTAGGGTCGGTGTGTTTTCCGCGACATTATTACGGCGATAGGATCAACGAGGCACTCTCAATTTAATTACCAAGCGAGCGAGCAACGGCTCGCCTCGACTCGGGACGCAAAAATGCTTGGATTAATTATGAGCGCAATTAGAGGCGCCGATAACGACGCGGTAATAAAGTCCCGTGAAATCGATCCGGTTTTCCGCGGCACACGCGGGCCCACACGGTGTCCCCTTATGGGACACCGTTAATTTATTCGCGATCAGATTAAGCCGTCCCATTAGCGGCAATCGATAGAAACGAAATCTTGTATTTTCGTAACGATCCACCTGATCGGAGATGCACGATCGGTTCGCGGGGCCCTCCGATAATTTATAATCAACGCCTCGCTCGATGAAACGATCAGGCCGGATCGGAAGCTGACGATGAATATTAATTAGCGACACGTTTCTCGCGTGAACGCTCCGCGAGAAGAGTTTTGCCGCGTTTTACAGATATCCTGACCGCTTCATTAATTTCCGATCGATTTCGTCGTTTATTCCGGATCGAACACGTTTCATAAGTGTCTTTTTTGCGAACTCGATCATTTTAATCGATAGAGCTAATTATTGCTTGCCAACCTTGTCGGATAAGTAGTAATTGACTCTTCTGCGGGTTACTGGGTATTAGTCTTACTGGGGGATTATAGAGAAAGTCTGGACATCTGTTCCAGGATAGATTGCCTTAAGGAGGCAAATTATATCGATTTCGGCTTTCAGCGAAATTTAATTCGTAGGGATTCAACATACGTAGTTTTCATAATGATACGTTTTACGTTAGTGATTCGATTTCTATAAATAGAGGATTCTACTCCACATTTGTTTAGACCACTTTCTCTAATGCAAAGATTTTTAAAGCTTTTCGTTCGAGAGGTGACTCGCCATTCGATAAAATAATTTGAAATAAGCGTTTTTTAACTAGTTTTATATTACACATGTGATGTATAAACACAGTGAAACAGACAATAGAGGAAATTATCAGTGGAGGAATAACCTCAAAGGTTTAACTTTTAGCAAGTTTTAAAGTAACTGCTTGCAAATAATAAAAATATCTTCGAGTGCAAAGGGTTAGTATAATCTCTCGATTTATGTTCTTATAATTTAAGCAAATAGCGATAGTTTATGTAGCAGTTCCTCGAAGTCCCGTTATTTGATGAACACTCATTTACCTACGAATCTCTTAGTCATTGAGAAACGAGTTTGGTCTAATCAAGATTACCAAGCAAAATTCGCGTTCTGTTGTTCGCCGAGCTACTTTCCTTTTAAACGGGAGGAACCATGACCGAGCAGAATTCGACGATATTCTTCTTTCCAACTCTTATGCAACGGAAAAGAGAAAAGAAACTTCGTATATCCGTCTTGCTGAAATTAAGATCCAGGAATTTCGTTCCGCCAACTTTTTCTAATCAGCGTATGCAAGCAACATTGTAGTTAAAAAAATAATTTAGAAGATGGAAGATAAAGAGTGATAGTTGAATATTGGGAAATGTTTTAGTTAAAGAAGTAATTTAAAGATAAAAGATAAAGAGTGATAGTTGAATATTGGGAAAGTGTTTTGGTTAAAAAAATAATTAAAAGATAAAAGATAAAGAGTGATTGTCAGTGAATATTAGAAAGACGTTTTAGTTAAAGAAGTAATTTAAAGATAAAAGATAAAAAGTGATGGTTAAAGAATATTAGAGAAATGATAGTTAAATAATTTGAAATAATTGAAACAATTCTAGGACAAAACATAAAAAATATTAAAACATAACAGTTAAATAATTTAAAGATAACAAACAAAAGATGATACCTAAAAAATATCAACAAAATAGTAGTTAAATAATGATAGAAAATTTAAAAATAAAAAATAAAATGTGATAGTTAAAGAATATTTGAAAGGTAGTTAAATAGCATGAAGATAAAAGGCGGGGAATTATATGTAGTGCCGTTATTTGAGGGATAGGTGGTTAAATGGTTGAGATTCGGTGAATTGGTCGATTTTCGTTGGGAGAAGAAGAAGACGAGAGGGCCGATAATTAATACCGTCGATTATGCATAGTAGGCGATAATTTATAATTGGCTCGGTAGACAGCCGCTCGAACTTACACGACGAAGGAACGCACGATCGATTACAGCTCGTTAGCTTGATTTACTGGCATATCGGAGCCACTCCTGTCACTCACTCTCTCCCCTTCGTTTCATGAAACCCCGTGAGCTCTTATGGGAAAACTAAACGTATTTACCGAAACAGCAAATTAACAATTTTTATTAATCAATACCGACAACTTTTTTCCGTGCAAATGTAACTCGTGTTAACTCCTTAATCTATGATTTTGTCTACACTTGCGTCAGTCAGTGCTGACTAATCACTGCTGCAATATTAAAAAAATAATAAAAAAACTTGAAATGTTAAACATATTTTAAATTTACCAATCTCTAAGTGTACAAATTGTAATCTATATTGAACTCAAAACTCAGTTGTACAGCAAATACGATTTATTTCTGTTATATTTCAACTGTGGTGTGCGTCACGAGCGTCACTCGATATAAACTAAGTGGTTAATTAATTATAATTGAAATTCTATATAAAAACATAGAGTGTCAAGTTGTAAAGCACTTGTTAAATATGTTTCACCAACCTTGACCAACTTTAATCACATCATTACCTTGCAAATAACGAATCTTTATACGAAAGAAAGTTTTGAGATGAAGTTGTTAGGTTAGGAAACGAAAAGGAGAAGAATCGAAGCAAATGTCTGACGACCGCGACAACGAGCATCGATCGCACAGGATTAGCATCGGCCTAAGTGGCGGCTACGTATTTACACGAATAAGCCTCGACTTAACTTTCGTCTAACTAGTTTAAACTTCAACCTCGACGAAACTGTTAGGCACACGCGTACGCGTTAACGCGAGAGGGAAGAGAGACGCTACCTGAACAGTTACGGCATAATAGAGCTGTTGGATCTGGTTGTTTAGATCTTCATAAATCTTTCAGACAATTCGATATTTAAACGCCTTTATATTCGCAAATATTCGAATACTCTACATTTCACCTTTCAAATTTTTTAATTTTTAAATTATCGAATTGTTACAACCTAAAGTTGTAACTCGTCAAATTTCCAAATTTCCAAGTTCACCGATCAAGAAGTTCCCAATTCCCCAGATTCTTAATTCTCTGAGTTTCCAATTTTCCTAATTCCCTATTCCTCAAATTTCCAATTCCCCAAATTTCCAATTGCTCAAATGTTATTCCCCAAATTTCCAATTCCCAATTCCCCAATTTCCACATTCCCCAATTCCCACTTTCCCCAAATTCCACATTCCCCAACTACCACATTCCCCAATTCCCACATTCCCCTATCCTCACATTACCCAAATCCCATATCCCCAAATTCTATATTCCCCAATTCCTACATTCCCCCAATTCCCATATCCCCAAATTCCACATTCCCCAATTCCCACATTCCCCAAATTCCCATATCCCCAAATTCCCACTTTCCCCACGTTCCCACTTTCCCCAAATTCTACATTCCCCAATTCCCACATTCCCTAGATTCCACATTCCCCCAATTCCCACTTTCCCCAAATTCCACATTCCCCAATTCCCACATTCCCCAAATTCCCATATCCCCAAATTCCCACTTTCCCCAAATTCTACATTCCCCAATTCCCACATTCCCCAAATTCCCATATCCCCAAATTCCCACTTTCCCCAAATTCTACATTCCCCAATTCCCACATTCCCCAAATTCCCATATCCCCAAATTCCCACGTTCCCACTTTCCCCAAATTCTACATTCCCCAATTCCCACATTCCCTAGATTCCACATTCCCCAAATTCCACATTCCCCAATTCCCACATTCCCCAAATTCCCATATCCCCAAATTCCCACTTTCCCCAAATTCCACATTCCCCAATTCCCACATTCCCCCAACTCCCATATCCCCAAATTGTACAATCCCCAATTCCTACATTCCCCCAATTCCCATATCCCCAAATTCCCACTTTTCCCAAATTCCACATTCCCCAATTTCCATATCCCCAAATTCCCACTTTCCCCAAATTCCACATTCCCCAATTCTCACATTCCCCAATTCCCACATCCCCAAATTCTCACATTCCTAAATTCTTACATGGCCAAATTCTCACGTTTCCAAATTTCTACATTCCCCAATTCCCCAAATTACCAATCCCCAATTCCCCAATTCCCCAAATTACCAATTCCCAATTCCCAATTTCACAAATTCCCCAAAATCCCACATTCGCAAATCTTCAAACCCCCAAATTCCCTAAATCTCCATATTTCCAACTGCCCAAATCTCCAACTTCTCAAGTCCCAAAATTCCCCAAATCCGAAAATTCCCAATTCCCCCTATCTTCGTCCCCCCAAGTCCCTAATTGGCCAACTGGCAAGATGTCCAAGTGGCAAGAGTATCAAACCTTGGAATAGCAGCGATGGATCAAGAATGCGTCTGAAGGAACGAGGAAATAAGAGCAGAACGTGACTCGGTATAGTTGCAGACTGCTCCGGAGGAGCGGAGAAAAAGCAGAGGCGAAGAAACGAAGAGGGTGAAAGACTGGAAGAGGAAAACAGGATGGAACGGATGGTATCAGATGATTCGACTGCACGCTTCGTTCACCGCCCTTACGAAACCGGATGGAGGGTTCACCTAGATGAACAATCAACTTGTTCCGTAAGCCACGCCTCGAATCTACCTTTCAAATAATTCCCTTCGTTCCAACTTTTTCATCCAACACGATCGAAGCTCTTCGCTTTCTTCGATTAATCGTGTTTCCTCCGGATCATGTTAACTTCTAACACCGGACCACGTTAATCTCTGACAATATATTCGTGTCACAGATTTATATACGGAACCATGCGTCGGATGCAAGAAATTTTGAGGACACTTTTTATCGCTTTCTAGCTGGGTCTCCATTAAACTTCCAGCAGATTTAACGGTCCCGGCTGTCGAATAGAACTTTTTAATAAGGCGTCGAGGCGGCGCCCACGACTTTTAACCGGGCTTCGGTTCGCTGCTTCGACAAACTCGCCTCTAAAATCCGCTTTCGCGACTCGCGAACCGTTATAGCGTGCTGTATCTTAAATAAACTCCGACCGCGTCGACCTAACAAGCGGAGAGAAGCTCGAGGAGGGGAACGAGCGAAAAACGGAAACACCTGAAATCTCTTCGACAAAATTATTTCTTTCTCCTAACTTTTAAACGCTTCAATTTTCATGATAGGTCAATAAATTATCAAAGACATTTATAATGGACGAACAGATCAAGAGGCGAAGAATAAACCTTTAATTCGGTATACAAAATGTTTTCGGTACACAATATTGATATTAGAGGTACTGGCTTCTAATGTTCATATTAGCATAGTATTCATTAAACGAATAAAGCTACTTGACAGTCTTTGTGATTAGACTCTTTGTCAGGATATTTGTAACTTTGAAAAAGTCTCTATATTCCTAGATCGTAGGTGTCCAGAATTCCTGCTCTGAAAGTCTTTCAACCCCTTACCCTATGATTTTTCAGGTGCGTCAGTCAGAACTAATCACAGCTCATATTAAAACAAAGTTGAAATGTTATGTCAATTTGGTATCAATTGACTGTGCAACTAATTGAACTCCAAATTGAATCGTACTCGAGTAAAATTGTTCACAGCTGTAAGTATAAGTGACGCAAAGAGTGCGTCAGACTCGTCAAAATAGGATTAAAGTCCTTTTAGTGCGCTCTGGATAATTGACTATCAAACACTGATTGCAATGTAGAACAGTAGGAATTCGAACGTGAAAAAAATATTTTGGCCCGATCGCATAACTGCTTAATTGGATGTGAATTGATATCGTTTTTTCGTTAAATCAAACCTACCCCCTGAGCCTTCTTCCGCGCAGTAAAGATGAAACGTGTTCTCTTTAATTTGATTTCCAATGGCAACAGTTCTGCCTTTATTCCTCGTGGTTCGGCACGCGGGAAACGTAATAAAAAAAAAAAAACGTTCGATTCGTACTCGTAGATATGGATTTTGTTTAGTCGACAACAAAACGTTTGATTCCTCGTTAAACGCAACCCCCTCTTGTTGATTCGACGTTCGAGCATTGTTTTATCGCGCGATATTGTGGAATTTTCTCTGCGAATCACGTTTTCTATGCATCGGACGTGACTATCCACGAGTATTCGATTCGATTCACGTGTTCTCGTTTCTTTTTTCAATAGTAGTCCGTATCCCGTTGATGATCACGTTTTAACCACCGTTAATATTTTCGATAATTAACATTTTTATCGACTCGTCTCTTTATCGTGCCATTCAGCACGTTCATTCTGTGTACTCACAGGCTCGGTTATTCCGTGTACATGTTTACAGAATATTAAGCTATTACGGAACAACGACGCTGTATTTTAACGAACCAATAATGCAAAATATACTGTAGTGTTTTAACAAATCGCTGATGTAAAATATTGTACATATTTTAAGAAACCATGAAATATTCATTCATATAAGTACATATAAATTATACTACAATATTTCAACGGACAATTAATTCAAAATACACTGCAGCTATTACAAGATCTAAAAGAAAAATCATATTCGAAGGGTGAGTTAATCAATCGGGATTAAACACCCTCGATTCGGAGGGTTCACCCCACGTATTCGAATATTAATAATCACACTCGTGTACCCGGATTCCAAATCCGTCGATCACCCTCGAACTTTCCCGCCCCCGCAACCTAAACATCCCCTATCCTCCCTCGAAAGAACAGCGTTTAGTCTCGGGCATTTTCCCGATTCGGGGGTAAAAAATCGTCTGGGAACGTATCGTGATCTTCGCTCGCGAGGGTCAGCGGTTCGTTCACCCTCGAACAATAACCGGCAATGGCTATTCTAACCCCCAGAGAGGAGGGTGCGTGACGCGACGACGCCGAAAAAGAAGGACGCCTGTTGCTGGTGCTAGGCTCGGGAAACATTTTAAAGCTAGCCTACCAATCGATACGGTTCGAGGTCGACCTGATAACCTTTGCTAATGGTGCTCCCTCCCCTTCACCCTTGGACGTCGTCGAGACTGCCGTCAATCGCGTGTCAGAGGTCAACAACTCGCGCGAACGAAATCCATATTTCAGGGGAAACGATCGGAACACGCGACGACTTTTGCACCCTGTCTCCCACGAGAACTTTTCTCCCGTCTTCGCGTGGCTGACGAGTGCCTCGTCTGAAGACGTTTTTTTCGGGAAACAAACTCACCTTGAAACCATCGATCTTGAAACGCGCTCGAAGCAACGGGTTCATTTTCTGGCGATTACCCTCTTGCTACCGAAGCCATTTTTCAGAGTTATTCAGGACTTTCGAGTGTTGCAATTATAAACTGGTATTACTGTACGTATCTAGGTATTTAAATAAAAATAGATTTGAAAATAAACGGGGTGTTTCGAAACATTTTGGTTAGAATAAGAAATTTTAAATTGATCCTTTCGACGAGTTTCCGGCTGTGTTAATTGAGTTTCGCTGAATTATGAAATTTTATGAAATTTTACTTTAGTTACACGGTGATTTAAACGCGTTGTGATTGAATTATACGATTCGAACTTTTTCATTTCCTCAGTTGCTAATTAGCGTGATCGTGAGCGTAATCAGAATGTAATTGAATTCCATACGAAGAGAGATAAATGTTTATATTTATTTGCCTCTACATGAAATTTATCTTTAATAATAATAAGTAATAATTGTAACAATCTCTCGTAATAGCTTACGTATCAAATATTTTACAATATTCAAATATGAGATAATATATGATCAATTAGGATGTTTCAACGTTTCCATCATTTTTCTCTCGACCAACATTTGAATCTTATTACGTACACACGAGGGTAGGAAAATCAGAACTGATTGAAGCAGACGGTCTGAATAATTTATCGATGCATTTCGCAGAACGATTAACATATCGCGCCGTTGAAACTTATTAATTTCAGCGGCGATATTTCTATTTATGAGATAAGATCGATAAACGGTCTGCACGAAAGTGCAACGCCTTCCCCTATATGCACGGTTCGTTCAGAAAGCACGCGAGAATTCCTCCGATAAATATATCCATGAGGCTAGAGATTATTAAATCGCGCATACGTGTGCCACGATCGGGATCCGCCATCTTTTTATTTCTCCTTCTGTAATTAGACGAGAATTTCTTCCACCCCGCTTTACGCCTTTAAATACCATCCAATCATTGAGATTCCGAAACAATTCCGAAACTTCTTTCACGCAATTTACGTGATCTTGAAAATTATTAAAGCTCACTGATGTCACTTTCCTGTTATTTTGATTTTATTATAGCAGTTGCAATTTGTCTGTTACATACACCCTTTAAGAAATTTATTTTGTAGCACTCCTCTTTCATGCGAGTCCTATCAAGGATGATTATTCTAAGTCTACAAAAAAGGATCTCATCAAATAAAATTGTTTTCGTTTTAAACATTAAATTTATAGCAATTAATAAAATCAAGAGTTAACAATGTAATACAAAAATGATATTCATAAACATCAGTTATCTTTAAAAGGAAACTAAACATCCACATACGTGTATCCTCATGTTGTTTAAAACAGCTGCACATTAGCTGTAAAACGCAAAATCCCTGTATTTAATTATTAAACGATCAGTGAAACTGGACAATATCTACTTTTATGAAAACATGAATGAAGATAACACGTAAATATCGGTTCTCGGAAAAAGGCAGATCGATCGTTATATAACAGGAAAAAATAGAATTTAAATAAAAATAAATGCAAGTTCCGCGTTCGATCGAACGCATTTAACCCTCGTGCGCATCCACGTTGCGCAGCACGTGATCGAGCACCCAGCCAACGCGGGAAGGAGTGGGGGCAATCACTGTGCGTCCAAGAATTGTTTGAACTCGCTGTACCTTTTTCTCCGAGAGTTCACCCAGAGGCTGGGCTTTAATTCCGTCGCTCGTCTAGACGCTTTTGTCTGGCCAAGAACCGTGTCTTCCTCTTCGTCGATTCACACGAACGATACACGCATCGTGTACAAGAACACAGTAGCCAATCGCGTCGGACCATGTATGACACACGCGTGTAAGGCTCGAGATGTAGATCTCTCAAAACGTGTAGAGGAAGCAAAAGTATGTAGTGTACTCAAAGTGTACATCGTTAATTTTGGTTTGAAATTTATGAGTAAGAGATGTAATATGATTAGTGTTTAGTTATTTTAGGGGTGTTCGATGCGTTGTAATTTGAATATACGCATTGTATTTTGAAGCGCTGGATTTCGGCGCGTAGCAATTCGACTCGTTGCAATTTTATGAGTTGCAATTTCACATGTCGCAATTCCACGTGTTGCAATTCCACGCGTTGCAATTTGACGAGTTGCAGTTCCACGCGTTGCAATTCGACGAGTTGTAGTTCCGCGCGTTGCAATTCGACGAGTTCCGGTTCCACGCGTTGCAATTCCACGAGTTGCAAATCCATGCGTTGCAATTCCACTTGTCGCAATTCGACGAGTTGCAGTTCCACGCGTTGCAATTTTACGCGTCACAATTCCACGAGTTGCAATTCGACGAGTTGCAGTTCCATGCGTCGCAATTCCACGCGTTGCAATTCCACGGGTTGCAATTCCACGCGTTGCAATTCCACGCGTTGCAATTTGACGAGTTGCAGTTCCACACGTTACAATTCGACGAGTTGTAGTTCCACGCGTCGCAATTCCACTCGTCGCAATTCGACGAGTTGCAGTTCCACGCGTTGCAATTTTACGCGTCACAATTCCACGAGTTGCAGTTCCACGCGTCGCAATTCCACGCGTCGCAATTCCGCGCGTTGCAATTCCCCGCGTCGCAATTCCACGCGTTAGACACCAACTCATTGGAATTTAACGCGGTGCATTTCGGAGCGCTAAATTTCGACGCGTTGCAATTCCACGCGGTGCATTCCGGAACGCTGAAGTTCAACGCGTTGGAATTCAATGCGCTGCAATTCGACGCTGTTGACTTCAACGCGTTGCAATTCGACACACTGTACTTTGATGCATCGCACATCGACAATTTGTACTTCAGACTACAGAAGTTCGACACGCTGCAATTCGATGCGCTACACCTCAAAGCGATGAATTTCGACGCTGTAATTCGACACGGTACAAGTCGACATATTCTTCAAAGGGTTACAAAGTGTTGCATTTCACTGAATTGTATCTCAACTGTACTTCAATACATTATACTTGAACATCATTTCCCTACATACTTTCCGTACATTCCACATATTTCCCCGTATCCTTCGCCACCATATATTTCCCTTTCCTTAAATTACCTACATCGTGCACGTCGCTAATAACCAATCCATTACAATAAAAAGATATTACCTCCGTACCAAAGTCAATTACCTGTTCAGCACTTCGTCCACCGCCTCAGAACATTGAAATTCCAGCACGCAATTTCCGAAATGAAATTGGATTAAGGTGTATGAAATTTCCGTCGAGATTCCGCAGGAAAAAGGGGGAGAAGCGTGGCACTTGCGTAAGAAGCTAATGGACGAAACTCATTTGGAATTTCGAGCCGGAATCGCGCGGAAAGTCGAACGTTCGTGGAAACCGCGGCCAGATTAAAGTTTGAAAGCAGTCGTTACGTACGTTCGACTATCTGGACTCCGTTGCGGAGTGTTTCATCGGCCGTTTCCGACCCCGTAATATATCGGCACCGCGATACGTGGTGTGCGTGTTGGCCCGCGGTTATTGTGCGTACGTGTGGCATATTGCGTGCTAAGTTTCCTGTCGTGCCACTGCACTACCGGACGTGTCCAGCTTTATATATTTTATGCTCGATACGACGGGCACGCGAGCCGCAACGATAAACCCGGCCAAACAAGAAGAAAATATCAGCATGATAATGCCAACTCTTGGAGATCCGAGTTCGGCTCGATAGAACTCGATTAATAAAAGTTGGACTTTACACAAAATAGAGCAATTTTCAAATTTTCTAAATTAACCCTTTGTACTCGGTTGTCCTCTCTGATGGGACATTTTAACACGTTCACGCCGGTGTGACCCACCGGTGGGTCACACTTGACTGTTCTGTGGGGCGGCGTGACCCACCGGTGGATCACGCTTAACTATCCCGTGGGGCGACGTGCATCACAGGTGAGTCACCTGTTTTCAGAAAATAAGTCGTTAAAAAAATAAGTTTATTTTACTTTTTCTCGACATTATATATAAAAATTGAGTATTATAAACATTAACATTCAATATTTTAAATTGATAACAATTATTTATTTATACCTATGCAACTTTTCAAAACATTCTAAACATAATGCGGGTTGGCCCTTACAACGCTTACAATATGTCGTTACTTTTTTACTTTTTTTCGCGGCATATAATCTACTTTGTATTTTTGATAATTGTTTGTAACATTCTTGCATTAAGCGCGTTCGAACTCGCAACAGTGTCACCCCGCCCCACGAAGCGTAAGGAGATAAGGCAGTCCCGCCTCACACGAAAAAACGTAGATATTTGCCCCGGCGTGAACGTGTTAAATAGCAAAATAAATCTTGGAGTGCAAGGGGTTAATATTAGAGACTCTTCGTCACTCAGAACTAGAAACCATAGTTGACCCATGCTTTACCAACAGTTTTATGGGGAAGCCCCACTTTTTGGAAAAACCTACGACCATTGTCTGCCAGGGTCAGGATGGCTCCATATGGCTACCATCCTGGCCTACCATCACTTCAAGTTTCATTTTCGCCTGTGTCTATAACCGGGTCTATTGTTGGAAAAGGAAAATTTCTGACCTTTCTTGCCTTCCATCTACCAGGCACTCGTCATTTGACCCTCTTCTAACAGATGTGGAGATTCGGGCAAAGTAAGAGATGCAAAAATTCGACTACCTACTCACCAGTACTACTAGCACAGCTTACTGGCATAGTGTAAACTGTCCCTAATAGAGTTGTTGAAGTGTATGATGACTACGGTCATCGTCGACTCGCTCTTACAATAAAATAACTTTGTTAAGATGGACTTCGCAGTTGTTTCTTTGCGATCATTGTTTGCTTACATTAGCATCTGTCTCAAACTTGCACCTTCTAAAATTCGGCTTTATTAACAGACGTTATTTATTGCTATCCAAAAATACCTGTAGTGAAGTCTACCCTGTGCTGATTAGTATTGTACTCATAAAAAGTTCATGTTTGCAATCATTCAGCCTCATAGTCGAATTTACGAAATCGACTCGTCGAACGGGACCATACACATACTCCATATGCGATGTGCACAGAAATGAGTCCTTTACAAAAATGAAATTTTTACGAGTACAGCATTCACCAGTAGACTTCATCACAGGATAGTCAGACATTTTTGTACAGCAATAAATAACGTATATTTAATGAAGTTGAATTGTGAAAGGGGCAAGTATGAGAGAATGAAAAACTCGTGCAAGAAAATAAAATTGTGCAAAAAGGTGCAAGAAAATAAAATTAAAAATTCTAAAGACCCGCGAGTTTTAAAAATGACCTGTGTACTCTTAAACTTATTTACAAAGTTTTTAATTCGGAAGTTCGGTGTTTTAGTTTGGTTAAAACATTTCGGGGATTTCAAATTCTCCTGCTTCCGTGAAGGTAAAGTTTAATTTTAGTCTTTTTTTTTTTGTTCTTTTTATAGGGGAAACTAGAGCACTGGATTCCCGCGAACGGATGATGCTGCAGAGTCGAATCCTGGAACTAGTTTGCGAAACATTCGGTTCGCTTGCGAAAACTTGGATTGGTCAATCGTTGACCCGTTCGTTGGATACCTTTTGTGAAACTCTTCTAGGTGGCTGCGCTGAATCCTTTCTAAAATAAGTTCGAAAGTAAACGCCTCTCCGATCCGATGGATACATCGGTGCACATGTAGATCGAGGATTAGAATCAGAAATTCTGCTTGCTGGAGTACGCGAACTTCGAAATCTTGGAATTTGAAGGCGTGGAAGATTTCAATGCTTGAAATTTGGTAATAAAAAATTTGGAAGTTTAAAATTTGCTAATTAAACGTTTCAAATCTTAACATCTGCAAATGAAAGATTTGTAAGCTTCGTAGTCGCGAATGAAAAGTTTAAAAGCTTAAAATGTGCAAATGAGAAATTTTACATGTGGAAATTTGCAAATGAGAAATTTGAAAGGTAAAAATTTACAAATGAAAAATTTGCAAATGAGAAATTTGAAAGCTGCAAATTTGCAACTAATGAATATGAAAGCCGGAAATTGGCAAACAAAAAATTTGAAAGCTCAAAGTCTGCAAGTAATAAATTTGAAAGCTGAAAATTTGCAAGCGAGGAACTTGAAATCTTCAAATTTGCAAACTAAAAATTTAAAAGCTGAAAATTTGCAAATAAGAAATTTTACAGCTGGAAATTTGCAAACGAGAAATGTAAAAGCCAGAAATTTGCGAGTAAAAAATTTGAGAACTCGCAATTTACGAGTTAAAAGTTCTAAACTTTGAAATTAGCAAACAAAAGCCGAGAATGAATGGTTCTTACACGGAATAATTAAAATTTCCGTGCATCTAGCAAGAAATGACCACTTTGAACGCATCGAGTTACACCGTGAGCAGTTTTAAAAGGCAGCATAATGAAAGGAGTAAAATTTTCAACTCGAGAGAATCTTTAAAATCGCGACTGGGCTCAAAGAGACAAAAGGGCGATGCCGACACCCACGCACCGTATTCAACCGCAAAACACAACACCGCCCTACGCATCGACTCGGCAACACAACCGGCGTATTCAGACAGATGAAAAGAACGAGAAAAGGAGGAATAAAAAAAAAAGGAGAGAAGCGAGAAAACAGCGTGGAACAATAACGGTGCATGTGCAATCCTTGGATGACAGTGCGTGCAGGAGATTCCTTTCGAAAGTGGACGCTCATCCCCCACACGAAAGGCCACTTAAATGCGGCAGCCGAGCTGGATGCGCAGTTGCAACAACACGCCTATAATCACACGGTGGCTACGAACAAGAAAGACCCTGGACATCTGCACGGAAACAGCTGCAACCGTCGATGGATGCAACGGGGTGCATCGTCCGATATCACGCACCCCACCGTTCATTCTTTATTCTTTCGCCCTCTTCTCGGTGCGATCTTACAATTTTTATATTTTTACGACCGTAATCGCGATCGTTGAATGCGAATGGTATTGTTGTAGGACACGTGGGTCGATATGGGCTGCTGATTCTTTGGGGGATGAGTGCTCGGGTTAGGGGTTCGCTAGGTTCATAGTAATTTTCGTTAACGAGGTTGTTGTTAGGAAGGGTGTTTAATATTACGGGAGGGTTAATAACTGCTGAAGTAATGTAGGATATATTATTAAAATGTAGAAGGGTTGAGCACTTAGGTTATTGTTAGTAACATTAGTGACAGAAATGAATTTTATTGACGAGATAAAAAATTCGATTGTCCTCGTCTTTGAAAAGCGCTAGAGAGTTTATTCTCCGCGAGAAGACTTTACCTCGTGCTTGAATTTTTGGATTTTAGTGTTGAATTTTAGAAGAGGGTTGTTAGCGTCAACAGCGATCGAGGGGTCTTGAAGAATTACCGAAACGCCGAATTAAACGCGTTAGCTTTGCCCGAACAATTTCGCGGAGGCAAAGAAAATTGTCCTGCTTTCATCCACGGAGGTTCAAGTATCAGGGTAGTCGATTTCGAAAGCGAGAATTAACGAGCGATCTCGAAATCGCAAGGGTTGTCTTAATTAGATCGCAACTTCATCCTCAACCGCGTACTTTTTTTCTTCTTTTTTGTTCCCGAAGCCGAAGGAACAAACCGTTGAAAATCGTTGAAACGACGCAGAAATAACGAGAAAGGGAAAGGGGTGGCTCTGAAGTGCATCGCAGCCCTTCACCGATCAAAGTACATTCGAAAAGTTGTCCCTAAGAACAAGGAACACCGAGTGCCTCTCCTAGCCGAATGTATCAACGATCAAAGGGTTAACACGGCTCACTGAAAATTCCTTTTTTCCAGTAATTAAACTCCAACATCCTCGATTCGACGAGCCTCGGTTTCGCGCGATTCGGCTTCACACGATTCAATTTCGACGCGATCAAATTTCCTGCAATTCGATTCTGCTGAAATTCAATTTAATCAGATTTAATTTGATGCAATTCGGTTCCGACGTAATTCGATCACGGTGCAATCTTGTTGGGTGCAATTCAATTTAACGAGATTCAATTCTGTAAGACTCAATTCAAACGCGGTTCAATTACAGCGTTATCTTATTTGGTGCAATTCAATTATAGCACGATTCAATTCGGGTGCAATTCAATTCAATGAGATTCAATTCTGTACAATTCAATTCCAATGCAATTCGATTCTGTACGAATCAAATTCAACGCGATTTAATTATAACGCAATCTTCACTTCGGGTGCAATTCAATTCCGATGCAAATCAATTCGGATGCAATTCAATTCCAATAAAATGCACTTCGACGCAATTCAATTCAATGCATTTTTATTTAAATATAATCCAATTCAACGCAACCGAATTCGATGCGATTCAATTCGACAAAGTTCAATTCCAGCGCAATCCGGTCCAGTATATTTCAATTCCAACGTATTCAAATTGGACTAATTCAATTCCAGCGTAACACAATTCAACGTAATTCAATTTGGCATGATTCAATTCCAACGCAGTCCACTTCGATGCAATTCAACACAACGTGATTCGATTCTACTGCAATCTAATTCGAAACGATTCAATTCCAACACAACTCAATTCCAGTATAATCTAATTCGACGCAATGCAATTTAGCGCGGTTCAATCTCAACGCATCTATATTCAATACAATTCAATTGCAGTGCAATACAAGTCGGTATTATTCAATTCCTATGCGATTTGACTCGACATGGTCCGAGTCCATGTGACTCAAATTGAAATTTTTATATGAATCAACTAGAAAATCTCGCATTTTATAGACACCAAAGATTCGTCCGTTAAGTCGACGACGCTCCTCAGCATAGGAATAAGAATTATTCGGAACAGAGAATATTAGTTAAAACTAAAGAATTATTCAAAACAGTAAATTATTATTCGTCAAAATGAATGAGTTATTTGAATAAATCTTGACTTCCACGAAAGAATACAATTTGGAAACGTAAAAATTTTCCTCTTCGATCGATAAATTTCCTTGCGAATTTTTCCTTTTTCATCGAACCCCCTCGGTTTAAAAAACAAATGATCGGATTAAATTAAAGAGAAGCAGCTGTGACTCCGCTCATCGACTAGTATTTCAGTTTTTCCAATTTTCCCGGTTTATCGATCGCGTCTCGTGTGCGCGCGCGGAAAAGGCACGCGGATGGAGAAGGGTGGAGAAGTCCGATAACGGAATTAAAAAATTTTCGAACCAGCCGCATCGATTTATTTCCGATTCAACGAATCGTTTTTCGCGGTTTTTCGAAAAATTGACGCCGTCCGAGCCAGTCGACCTTTTAATAGGAATATCGTTTTCGAACTGTCCTTTGTCCGCGTTACACCACCGTACATCCTGGAAATACTCTGTTTGTACATCTTTTTCTCTTGTACCGGCCAAACGTCGACAAACGATTTAATTACTTAATACATATTCATTAAAGTGTCCCTTTTAAATGTATTTATGCCGACAACATTTATTAACGGTATCATACTTATATTTCATTTATGCTCTGGAAAGTTTGCTTACAATTATTATCGCGAGTCGAAATTAAAATTACTAACCGTCATAAATTAAATTGTATTACTTAAATAATGTTCATTTAAATAAGAACGATAATTTCGATCAAATTCACCGTTAACAGTTATTAATTATTTATTATTCAAGTCCACGAAGTCTCTCGTGAAAACCGGAACACTTTGTGCAGAATTATGTGACTTGTGTTTGTAAGAATAAAAGAGAATCCCATACAATTATACGTAATAATAATCATTAATAAAGTCAAGAATATAATAATATTAATTCTGTACTTTGTTGAAGTTAATATTCTAAATATTAAAAATAATTCATTAATTATTATAGGTGTTCTTGACTAACTCCGCCAGATATGTTCATTGTCACCCCTAAAATTACATTTTAAGTCATTATACATAATTAAAAGCTAACTCTCAGCAATTGCCCAACTCCGAAACTCCATAGTTACCCCCTTTCGTGTTTCATCGAATTCGCGCGAAGTGTGTTTAATCAAGGGCCTGTTCGCTGATTCGAGGAAATGACCACGCGTCGCAATTCCACGCATCGCAATTCCAGGTGTTGCAATTCCACGAGTCGCAACTCAACGTGTTGCAATTCCATACGTCGTAATTCCACGCGTTGCAAATTTTACGCGTCGCAATTCCAGGCGTCCCAATCCCACGCGTTGCAACTTCACGCGTCGCAAATTCTACGCGTCGCAATTCCAGGCGTCTAAATCCCACGCACTGCAATCCCACGCGTTGCAATTCCAATAGGTTGCAATTCCACGAGTCGCAATCCCGCGCGTTCCAACTCCACGCGTCGCAATTCCACGCGTTGCAAATTCTACGCGTTGCAATTCCATGCACTGCAATCCCACGCGTTGCAACTCCACGCGTCGCAAATTCTACGCATTGCAAATTCTATGCGTCGCAATTCCAGGCGTCTAAATCCCACGCACTGCAATCCCACGCGTTGCAATTCCACGAGTCGCAACTCAACGCGTTGCAACTCCACGCGTCGCAATTCCACGCGTTGCAAATTCTACGCGTTGCAATTCCAGGCGTCCCAATCGCACGCGTTGCAATTCCAGGCGTCCCAATCGCACGCGTTGCAATTCTATGCATTGCAATTCCGGGCGTTGCAACTCCACGCGTCGCAATTCCAGTCGTCGCAATTCCACGAGTTGCAAATCCACGCTTCGCAATTCAACGCGTTGCAATTCCACGCCTTCCAATTCGACGCGTTAGACATCGACTCATTGGAATTTAACGCGTTGCATTTCGCGAAGTGCGTTTAATCAAGGGCCTGTTAGCTGATTCGAGGAAATGACCACCCTCGCCAAGGGTATTGGCAGATCTTGCAAGGGCTTCGAGGGTGGCGAACCCGCCCTCGCACTATCGCTGGAAGGACACATGAACGCGCATCCCCGTTGCTCAAGAGTATCGATTGCTCCAAGGGTGTTTATGTGGTCAAGTAAATCCTGGGAAAAGGGAATCGCTCGATATTTAGCCAAGGGTGGCCGAACAAAAGAAGCAACCCTTTTCGCGGAACCTCTTCAATTTTACTCGCGACACGAGGGGGTGGTAGCGAAGGGGTTGATCGATCGATCGTGAGAGCTGATTCGGCTAATTCTTGCGCTCCGTTTACCCTCTAATTTGCTCCGGAGGGGGTGCAAAGTGGAGACCGGACATTGCTGGCGGGTTTTTGCATGGAATCGCGAGATTTGTCTTTGGGGAACGGTGATTAATCACAGTTCTCGAGTTTTATTCCACGTTTTCAATTTTTACTTTTTAAATCATTCTTTTTTGTACTGGATACAAATACGGCATAGTATATTCAAGAATTTTTAAGAGGACATGTTTTATTTAACGACATTTTTATTTTTAGACGTGTCTTATTTATGAACATTTTGAATATCAGTCATTTTGAATTAATAATAATGAAATTTTTATGTAGTCATTTTCTTTGCAATTTAAGATACAAACTGTTGTATTGCAAGTACCATTTTGTACTACTTTTTTGTCATGAAATTATGTCTGACTTCATATAACCTGTTATAGCTTAGTGTAATTAACAGTCAACCATTTTATCATAATAATAAAATTTCAAACTATAAGTTGATACAGACTACAAGTACCATTTTGTACTACTTTTCTGGCATCAGCTTTTGTAATCTTTGAAACTGATTTAATGAACAAGGAGCTAATGTACCTCTGTAATGCAACGAATCGAGTTTCTTCCGAGTTTCAATGTAAATCGCTAAAAATTTCAAAGCTTGAGAAATATAAAAGTTTTGCGAGAAAAGATACAGTGGACATAGACTGCGAAACTCAACCCGTTCGGAAACACTAAAAATCCACGCAACAGGTCGTTCTGTTTCGCGACTGTGCGTGTGTCTTCGCCACAAATATTTCTCCTCAATTCGCGTGTCTTTGACACATGCTTCCAAGAACGATGCCCCAATTATTAACCGAAATTAATTTCGGGCGAAGCTTCCTACGGTCTCCAAATACCCAGGCTTGCGATATTAATATCGTCGCGAGTTACACGTTTCGCGAACCTCTTCACGACGGATCGATACGGTAGCTAATTAGGATAAAATAATTGCAATCGAACAAAAAGGTCTGACTCGTCTCATTCACAATTAGTCGTGCTGTATAACATATCTCTACGATTCGATCAAGTTTCAAGTTTTTCGGTTTTCGTTTCAACTTTTAATTTTGCAGGAAATCGATTTGTTAAACTTTGTTTCAATGCGTTTTATAAATCAATCATTTGACTGGCATATAGCTCTTTTACAACTCGTTCAACTTTTCAATTTTCATAGATCATGTGAGAGTTCATATATTTCAATGATAGTAGTCTGTGTGGTTTAAATAAATATTGCATACATCCCCAATCACACACGAACCCACACGATTTCATCAAATTTCGATAATGAGATTAATTTAAGAAACAAGTCATCCTGACCCCTCCGGTAGAAGTAGGTGTACGTCAATCGTTGTTCTAGCGTTAATCGTCTACGAAATGAAGGTGAGACACGGTTAGAATGTTTGCGTGTCAAGAGGAGAAAGAAGTCCACGAGGCGAGAAACGCAGCAATTTTAAAGCGTATCGTCGGTTTGGAGCGTAGAGTTTCGTTTATCGAGAGGCGTCGAGGGATCGGAGGGAAACGGAAACTGGTGGTGAGCCCGGTCGAAAAGATAGCGGGGTATCGGTGTTGTTCGGGTGAATTTGTTGTAGAAGCTCGTGTGTCTGGCTCGTTTCGAGCGGAGCAGCAGCCTGGAAGAGCGAAGGTCTGCCGGTTGGCCGATGGAACAGGTCTCCGTTTCACGGACGAGATCTTTGTCTCGCCACGAGGTGGATTCGTGAAGACGCTTCAAAAGAAACATTATTCTAACGTGCTCGCTGGGGAGCAACGTAGTGGATGTGGAACACCGTGAAACAACCGGCCAAGTAGAGCACGATCTCTTGCTACGCAACGGGAACGTTTCACCGACCACTGTCGACATTGTCAATTTTCTACTTTGTTAACTACACCTATGGTCATGTGCTGATATACGGGAATTTTCAGATTTTTCAACATTTGGTGATTTCTAGATATTAGGTATTTCGGGATAGAAAAATTCAGGGTTATAGGTACTTGGAAACATACAGATTTTTGACCCTAGAGATTTTGAAATGTAACCCTTTCGAGGTCTAGGGATATAACGATTGCGGGATCTAGGGATTTCGGGATATAGCGATTTCAAGATCTAGGGATATAACGATTTCGGGATCTCGGAATCTAGAAATTTCGAGATCTAGGGATTTCGGGACATAGTGATTTCGAGATCTAGAGACTTCGAGACCTAGTGATTTAGGAATCTAAGGATTTCGGGATATAGCGATTTCGAGATCTAGGGACTTCAAGACCTAGTGATATCGAGATTTAGGGATTTCGAGATCTAAGGATTTCGGGGTATAGCGATTTCAACATCTAGGGACTTCGAGACCTGGTGATTTCGGAATCTAGGGATTTCGGGATATAGCAATTTCGAGATCTAGGGATTTCGGGGTATAGGGGTTCCAAGATCTAGTGATATCCGGAACTAGGAATTTCGGTATAGAAATTTCAGAATATCGGGATTTCGGATCCTAGATATTTACGAATCCAGCGAATCGGAATATAGGGATATTGGTTCCTAGGAATTTCCGAATCCACGGATTTCGCGATCTAGGTATTTTAAGGCTTTGAAATTTCTGTGCTTAGAAAATCTGAGATCGAAAGTGTTAGGGAAGCGGTCTGATCTTCCTGGGTTAATATTGCACTCCTCGTTGTGCCGTCTACTCGAAGGACCACCCAATTGTAAAATTGGGAATCAAATAAATTTCTGATGATTTAATGACTGTGGTTTATTGTTATTATTGCAGATGTGGTGTGTGTGAGTGTAATTGTATGTGTGTGTACGTATTTATTACAATATGTGTCGTGTCGAGAATGGTGTTTTCTAACTAAGTGAACTTTGACTAATACTCTGGATTGCTAAAACTGAACTGGTCGGAAAAACTAAATTGTATATCCTCGTATCCTCCCTTCCAGTACGCCCTTAGCGCGTTTCATTGTGGAAGGGGAATACGAGCGTCTTCGAGGTGGGCGAAGTTAAGACCCATGGCAAGGGTCCCAAGTGGTGACTGGTTAATGTCACCAATCTCAATACTGACCGTCCCTGCCATAAATCGATTAACAGGATACACTCTAACAGAAAGATTTCCATGAAGGGAATACTAGAATTCAGGAATATTGCAATCTGGGGATATTGAGGTTTCGTTCTGATAGCAGATAGACAATTACATACAGACTGCTCTCAGTTCATTTATTTGAACCTATCTGACTTCGTATATCCTCGCGTTATATCGCCGCTCTTCCATAGAATCCCCCAAAGCTGAGAGCTGTTAATAAACCGTTCAACGTCTGTAAAAACGTACACGTCGTCCGTAACATCGAAACCGACAAAGGGAAGTCATCAGGCTCGTAACAGAATCGTAGGTTGCGCTATCCAATTACCCTGTCGAAACTAGCCGTTAATCGATGGGTCATAGACCGTGCGGTGCCGGTTTTGCGGAGAGTGAAATCGCGGATCGCGTATCAGTCGTCGGTAGGTATAAAGGTTCCAATTAACGGTTACACACGCGATATGGCTGTGCGTTACGACAACGGGGACACCGACGTCGTCACCATTAGGCAGCGTAACGACGTGGCCAGAGGGTTGTCGGTTTGCAGTGAATACGGCATCGGCATGGACAGGGGCAGAGGGCCAGGGGGGTTGCGAGCTGGTGCAAAGGGGGCGAGTTTGCACTGGGCATACACAGACGATAAACAAGCCCGACGCATATAAGGCCTGTACAAACTTGTCGGCCTGACAAACCTGACGATGATTTATGAGCGAAGTTTCGTGAAAGGAGACCTCTTTCCGTTGTCCGCGAACCGATCGCGATTCCTTACCCACGAACTGGACCAGGACACGCTCCAAATTATTCCTAACATTCCTTTGTGAACACTCTACTCATAGACACTTCATGTTCCGATTTTTATCTCGTGTATGCCTGAACGCTGCTTCTCTGTACAGTCCGAATTATACGTAAGCACTGCAATGTGTGACTGTTCGCGAATACATTGGAATCAAGTTTCTCATGATTTTTTCTAAAAACATGATACTTTAACTTTGACAATTTACCTTTTTAGGAAATTCACAAAATAATTTCCAAATGTTTCCAATATGTATTAGTGCAAAGAGGTGCATAGTGCCCAAACTACTTGGAGCTGCCTTTCTTTACTTCTCATTTGTTAACACTCTTACAAAACGTGGTGAAGATAAAAAAGTGCGAATCAAAAAATGTGAGAAGGATTATTGAATTGAAAGGGTGAGGGAGTCAGTTGTGAGCCATGGCGCTATGTGATCTACGATGACATTTGCAATGACATTCTCATATACCCAAATTCTCATATCCCTAAATTCTAACATTCCCAAATTCTCATATGCCCAAATTCCTATATTCCCAAATTCTTACATTCCCAAATTCTAACATTTCCAAATTCCTATATTCCCAAATTCTTACATTCCCAAATTTTCACATGCCTAAATTCTCATATGCCCAAATTCTCATGTGCCCAAATTCTCACATGCCCAAATTCTTACATCCCCAAATTCTCATATTCCCAAATTCTCACATCCCCAAATTCTCACATGCCCAAATTCTCACATCTCCAAATTCTCACCTGCCCAAATTCTCACATGCCCAAATTCTCACATCCCCAAATTCTCACATCCCCAAATTCTCACATTCTCAAATTCTTGCCACTAGAGTTAGCCACTATAGTGGATCTCCTACAGAGAGATGGCATCTACAAAAGCCATATACCATCCCTAAGATGTTAAAAAGCAGACTAATTAATCGATGGGGCTCGAAACCTTGCGAGTCGCGACAATTAAAACAAATAATCACAAAGTCGTTCCAGAGCCTTCCTAATACCCGGACGTGTCTCACTTTAACCCTAAGAAACCTTGGATCCTTACTGCAGCTACAACAGACTAATCGTGTATTATTTTAGCCCATTAATTCTCCGGTTCTATATTTAGAAAGGCTTCCACAAAGCTCGCCAACTGTTATCTCCCACTTCCGTTGTGTAACGTTACGGGATACTCTCGTCTTAATAAATTTCTAATTTCGCAATTCCTCTGCGGATTCAGCAGAAATACATAACGGTCCCGCACGCGTGTCGGACGTAAATGTACGTGTACGGACAGCGTTTGTTCGCGTCAATCGGAATCACGCTGCGTCAGATCGATTCGAAACAGTTTGGACATTGTTGGCTGGCTAGCGTCCGCTCGACGATCAACCCCTCTCTGCTCGTGCACAAATACGTCTCCGATTTCTGGCCCTCCATTACGCGAAATTAACCCCTTTCGATTCGTTCCAGTGATTCCGTATCATCTGGATGACGCGTGTAAACGCCTGCAATTACAGCTTGCGTTTCGCCATTACCTTTTTCGCCCTTTCGTAAGCTAAATTTTAAAGAAAATTTGCTTATGCTAATTAAAATACGGAGTGGTGTCCATGTAAAAATGGGTGAAGGAAAAATAGCTTGCAAGCTTTTTAAGCGTGTAAATCAGGATTGTGGTACGAGAGATCGCATCCTTCGAGTCGTCCGTTGACGAGACACGTCGGAGACTGCAGGGCATCTAACAATCGAGTGCGTCCCTTCGAGCTGTCGATAACATTCGACACTACGAGGGAAGGACAGTCGTGACAAGATGCTCCAGTCAGGTTGGACGTGTTTGATCACTAAAATCCTATTACAGACGATATAGCCCAGGACAATTGGTATCGATCACCACCCGGGGACGCTCGACACCCTTTCAACCCCCGTTTTGCGACTTCCAGACGCGACGTTCCTTCGGGAATTACTCACATTCGTTTGGAATTTGGGACTTCAACGTAACTCTCCCTGAATTATATCATTTAGTCTTCGGCAAACTTTAAATCAGCATATAATAAGCATCATTTGATGACTTTCACGTCGTTAAATCGTATTAGACAACATGTGCTAAGAAATTTTGTTTGCTATAGCCGTTGGCCAGCTATTATACTTCGTTCTAAGAATACTAATGAATGATTCATTCAGTTACTCTTTCCGTACAAGCTTAAAGTGCTATTTGGCTACACTTCTATGTCAACATATCCAGCTAGACTCCATACGCTATGAAAGCAATCAACGTTTGCTATAACTGTTAGACAGCCATTTTAAATTAAGAACACTAATGAAGCATTCGTACATATGGTTATTTTGACTAAAGTAGAAGTTTCAAATTGATGTATCATAAGTGCTATTTGGCTACACTTTAATGTCAACAAATGCAGCTAGACTGCATACGTCACAAAATTAATCGGTGTTCCTTAAAAATGTCAGCCATTTCATATTAGATTGATGAAGAATTGACATGTAACTAAAATAGCATTAAATTGACGTACCATAAGAGCAATTTTCCAAAAGTTTTATACCCCGAAATAATTTTGCAGCTGCAAGCAGTTGAAATTCGGCTACGTTCATCATGGCGAACGTTTTCCAGACGTTTACCTCTGTCTGGATTTTCCGAGAAGGCAACGCCGCGAGGGATGAAAGATGTAAAACGGTAAGAGACGAGAGAGAAAATTGGAGGAGAGCGAGGGAGAGCCGTAAACGCGGGGCACTAAAAAGTTCGAGTTCACCGGAGGAATTTCGCTCGCTCTCATAAAGCGGGTTTAAGGTCGAGTCTTTCGATACTGCCGGTCGTCAGTCGATCGTAACTTTGAAAAATAAGGAGAAGAAAGTATTTTCGACTACGACTAACGATCTTCGTTCCGAAACTCGCCCGGGAAACCGGCCAAGGAACTTTCAACGGGTCCTGTAACTTGTCCTCGAGCTCGGATTTATTTTCGAAAATTTATGGGCGGAAATTTCGGGGGTTGGAAATTTTGATGGCGAGAAATGTTAACGTTTTAGGATGAAATGTTAGTCGAGATTTATAAATTTTAGAATTCGTGTAGTTGGACTTTTAGAAAAGGTATTTGAGAAATTGAACCAAATTTTTGTACGTTTCAAAAGTTTCCTAGATCCCTAAATACGTAGTGAAACTAGCTAGAAATGAACGAATGGAAAAAATGTGAGAACCTTAGAACATTGTCCCAAGGGAATTGAGTGAACGCTATCGAGGAAGTATTCATCCAGAAAGTAAATTTCTCCGACTTGAGGACAGTTTCTCGTTGGCGTAACTATAAGCCGAGGAATGTTGATCGTGGCCCGATTTCCCGGCCGGAAGGAGTCTCAGCCGGATCGAGACGAGAACGTTTCCAGCTCGAAACGAAATTTCCTGGTATGTGGGTTAATTGCTTTTTGCGTAGCGACGCGCCTCCACCGATTTACGGATCGATCGAAATTCTATCGAACTCCGTGGTCGATTGAAACGGTATACGAAGGTTACTTGGACCTCGACAAAGAACCTCCCATCGAGAAGCTATCGAGTTTTGCGACCGGGGAATCGCTTGATCGAAACGAACGCGTTCCCTCGCTTTTACTTTCAAGCGAAAACTTCGAATTCTATCCCTGCATGAGATGGAGCCATCGCGAAATCGAATATTTATCGACGGCAACCTGTGTTCCCCTGCAAACGAGCTGCAAACGAGATGGAAATTCAATCGAGCCCAAAAGACGGCCGAGATGAATGCTCGAGTTGCGGGATTTTTTAAATCTCAGGATGAGTTTGGGGTAGCTGATGTTTATTGAAGAATTTTTATATTTTTCTGTGTTATAAATTCCAGGGTCTACATTTTTAGATTTGCACTCAAAATACCACGTTTATGAATTTTCAGACTTTCCTATATTCAAATTTTCAAGTTTCCCATATTCGAATCATTGAAATTCATATGTTCTCAAATTCTCAAAATTTTCCCAAATTCTTAAGTATCCAAATTCGTTGTGCGAAAAGTACAGTTGCATTTTCTTCGAGAAACATCATCGAAAGCGAACGCATCGATCTCGTATCGATTTACCTCGAAGCGGAAGAGCCTCCAGATTTCTGGCTAAAGGTTTAAGCTATTTCCATCGTTCGAACCGGTTCTTCGAGGAGCTACAAAAATAAATAGCGAGCACTTTTCGTTCGGTCGGTTGGAAACGAATAAAATCGATATTAGCGAATTGTTCGCGTACGAACAATCGGGCGCACGTCAGTGAAACCGGAGGACCCACTTTTCTCGATGTAGCACGCGAAAGCAACTTTAAGGTCACGTTGTCACACTGGCTGGTTTGCTGGACGTAACCGGAGCATCGACAGTGACGTAAACGCAAATCCGAAGCCCGTTCAGAAACGGAAGTGTAATGCGGTTATGAGAAGCTCTACTCAATCCTTTTTCCATTTTCTTCCTTACGTTTCTAATTTTCTTCTCCGCTGTCCTTTTATTCCCAGACGTTTACAAACTTTTAACTTCTCCGCTCTACTTTTTGCTTCAATTATAACTCATTCGACGTGAACTTTCGGTTTGTGTGAATCTGATAGTTGCTCAAGTTGAAACACAACTTGATTGACCAATTTGGGACTGTTCGGATTAAACAGTGAACTGTCTGATCGAGTGATGTGAACTTATTAATTCATTGAGTTGTCTGTTTGATTTGTGTGAATGTGATAGTTGCTCAAGTTGAAACATAACCTGACTGACAAATTTGGGACTGCTCGGATTAAACAGTGAACTGTTTGATCGAGTGATGTGAACTTACTAATTCATTGAGTTGTCTGTTTGGTTCGTGTGAATCTGATAGTTGCTCAAGTTGAAACATGACCTGATTGACCAATTTGGACTGAACTGTTCGGACGAAACAGTGCACTGTTTGATCAATTGATGTGAACTTACTAATTCATTGAGTTGTCTGTTTGATTTGTGTGAATCTGATAGTTGCTCAATTTGAAACGTAACCTGTTTGACCAATTTGGGACTGTTCGGATTAAACAGTGAACTGTGTGATCGAGTGATGTGAACTTACTAATTCATTGAGTTGACTGTTTGGTTAGTGTTAATCTGATAGTTGCTCAAGTTGAACCATAACCTGATTGACCCATTTAAACTTGACTGTTTGGATTAAACAGTGAACTGTCTGATCGAGAGATGTGAACTTACTAATTCATTGAGTTGTTTGTTTGATTTGTGTGAATGTGATAGTTGCTCAAGTTGAAACATGACCTGATTGACCAATTTGGACTGGACTGTTCGGATGAAACAGTGCACTGTTTGATCAATTGATGTGAACTTACTAATTCATTGAGTTGACTGTTTGGTTCGTGTGAATCTGATAGTTGCTCAAGTTGAACCATAACCTGATTGACCCATTTAAACTTGACTGTTTGGATTAAACAGTGAACTGTCTGATCAAGTGATGTGAACTTACTAATTCATTGAGTTGTCTGTTTGATTTGTGTGAATGTGATAGTTGCTCAAGTTGAAACATGACCTGATTGACCCATTTGGATTTGACAGTTCGAATTAAACAGTGAACTGTTTGATCAATTGATGTGAACTTACTAATTCATTGAGTTGACTGTTTGGTTCGTGTGAATCTGATAGTTGCTCAAGTTGAAGCACAACCTGCTAGTCGACTGCTTTTGACTTGACTGTTCAAATTAAATTATGAACTATCAGATCGATGTGAACTGTGCGATTGGTTAAGTTAACTGTTTGGTGTGAAACTCATAGTTGCAGAAGTTGAACCATAACCTAACTGACCGATCTGAACTTGACTGTTTGAATTAAACTATGATCTGTCTGATCGAATAATGTAACCTTCGTAATTGGTTGAGTTAATCTACACACTGAATATGATCTTCGTGGTTGCTTCGATTAAATTACAATCGGTTGGATTGACTCGAAGTCCATGATTATTCGAATGAAAGTGTACTGCCTGATCGATCGATGTGAGTGATTGCTCAAGTCGAACAACCTGTCTGATGCGACCTCTGACCGTTTCGATTGACCTGCGCATTATCTGAATGACTGACGTGAATCGTTTGATACCTCAGGTTGAACTGTATAACCCATTGGACTGACTAATGTGATCTATCTGATTGCTTCAGTTGAACTATGCGCTATCTATTGAGCTAATATGAATTCAATGAGAGTTGGAGTTAACCTGTCTTATTCAAATAACTGACATGCTTTATGATAATTTAAATTGAACTATGTGGTCTGATGTGAACTTTTCGATTGCTCACATTGATCTATAACTCACCTGACTTACTAATATGAAATATCTGATTGTCTCAGTTGAACTATACAACCATGCATTGAACTAGTAGGAATTCAATGATTGTTAACCTGTGCGTAATCCGAGTAACTGACATGATCTGCACAATAATTTAAATCAAACTATCGTCTGAGCGACTGATGTGAACCTTTCGATTGCTTATATTGATCTATAACCTATCTGGGTAACTAATATGAACTATCTGATTGTCTCGGTTAAACTATGCACCATCTATCGAATCAACATAAATGTAACGAAAGTTAACCTGTCTTATCCAAATAACTTACACGATCTCTACGATAATTTAAATCTAACTGTCTGATGTGAACCTTTCGATTGCACATTGATCTATAACCTATATGATCTATATAACCTATCTGGCTAACTAATATCAACTATCTGATTGCTTCATTCGATCTACACACCATCTATTGACGTAACACAAATTGAATGATTATTTGAGTAATCCAACTTATCCAAGCGATCAACACGACTTATCCAAGCAACTAACACGATCTCGATAGTTTTAATCGAACTACACGATATCGGAGTGATACGACTGATCGACTGCGATAAGAACTCTGTAATTGTTTCAGTAACCTTGTGATAGGTTATCACATGTACAGTTGTCTATCTGTCTGTAAGATTGACGTGACCTCTTCTGAACCGTATATTCTTTGACTGGCTGTTGTGAACACTCTACGTTGGCTTAAACTGAACTATAACCTGTTTGAATAATTGATACGTGATGGTTGTTTAAGCTACGGAGTATGACTTGCTAAGACGGACTTCTTGATTGTTTAAGCTGAACGGTGTACAGTTTGATATGAACTTAAGTACTTCAGTTTAATCGTCTTATCCGGACGATGTCTAAACGATAAGATTGATCAATCGGTGAATTATTCTCGAGCAGATACGATCGAGGAATTCAGCTTTCAGAAATAAATCGAGGAACTAGTATACGGAATACAAAATTCTACGAACATCGCAAAACTTAATTTACAGAGTAATTCTATACTCGAGAGTAGGACTACTCTCAATCCACATTTTCTTGTATTCGATTGTTACACAAAAAATATTTTAGCTGCTTCTTTTTAAAGTAACGAAAATGGACTTGGATTAACCCGATTTTCTGGTACATAATTGTGCTCTAGCAAGCCAACTCGCAGGGAGATCTTAAAATTACTTGACTTCAATTCGTCCTAGTACCAACGCAAAAAATTACTTAACCCCTTGCACTATTTTGACGAGTCTGGCATATTTCAGATGCGATAAATTTTACTCTTTTACTACGCTTCAATTTGGAGTTCAATGTGCATAGTCAATTGCATAATACCAAATTGACGTAACACTTCAACTTTCTTTGTTTTAACATTGTAGCTGTGATCGGTTAGTTCTGGTTGACGCAGCTAGTGCGTCACATAGTGCAAAGGGTTAAAAAACTAAAATACATGGTTGAAGAGTGTTGAACTACTCGATGTAACGGTTTCGAAGCGACGAATGAAAGAGCAATAAAAAAAGAAACGGCTAAAATTTACAACGTTGCAGATCAACGTGGCTGGATTTTCATCCCCGTATCGAGTCGATCGGCTCGGTCGATATCGAAACTGACGTTCATAGGGGATTTGCGACAATCGAAAGGGTGAAACGTGCGCGTAGCAAAGCCGAAAGCTCGTTCTGCCGTGGAAAATACGGGGAAAACGGGAAACGGAAAACGATATTGTTAACGAAGTACGGTTGGCGAGCAGCAACAACCACCGTTAAACCAACAAGATCGTTCGTCGTTCCGCTTCAGCACCGCTAAAAGTGAATAAAATGCACGATACCGGGAAAACTATGTTACACCGTATAAATCAGTCACGGCACACAGGCCGTGCCAAAAGTCGCGGAAAATTTTTGCGAAACCTTTCGTGAAATTCGCGCCGCTGAACACGATGATGCTTGAGCCATCAATTTTCAGTTTGGACAACAACCTCGTTCTCTTTACTCGTTTAACGCGTTGCTTCCTTCGCCTCCCGTGTTCTGGGGAATTGAATTTTTTATATTCGATTATCTTTGCGGAGCGCTCGATCTTGCCAAAATAAAATTCACTATTTCTGAACCTTCTCTTGGATCGTGAAAGTTGTAGCAGTGAGGAAATTAGAAACTGCTGAGACACGAAAGAGGTTCTATAAGTATAAGAAGATTATGAAACTCATGAAAACGGGAGAAACCAGTGTAACATACCACGACTGACAAGTCTGACAATTCTTGAAATCTGAGAACTGAATGCGAGAAATAATTTCAAAGACAAAATATAGGAATAAAAACATCAGTAAATTAAGTTTCGAGAACTGGTGAAAGTAATTTCCTACCCTAAAGAATTAATAAATAAGAAGGAAATTAATACATAACGTTCGTAAAGAAAAAGCAACCTAAATTCTGTTCGGAAAAATAGTTAGCATACGAATGCACGAAAATTCGGTGAAAATCGTGCAGCAGCATGGAGGAGCAAATTCATAGCGGCGTATCGATAATTCAGAAATGATATCATATCGGTCTTGTCCAGCGTGGAAACACGTCAGCCATCGCACCCACGTCGTCATTAACCACCGTACAATTAGCATATCCTGCGCGTGGTGCACCATGGCCTCTGCATAATGCATGGGTCGATGAGATCGAGGGTGGCGTGGGGGGATCCCATGGGGTCGTGGTGCGACATCGTTGCAGCAGATGCCATACAGAGAGGAAAAACCGAAGGACGTTGCGAAACGATACTGCGCGAGTTGCGCGAACGTTGAAGAAAAACTTGGACTACGTTAAAAGAGGAGAGAAAAGGATATCCTTGAGGGTTGATATCAGGGCCGTTACTGCGGCTTACGAAACCCTGTGTAAAAGTCGATATGCACAGGTACTTGGATGCAGTAGATAAACTCTACTTATGTTGGCACGTATACACGGATTTTCATGGACACTGTTCTTGTTTTACGGTATAGCGGTATTTTTGGGTTATTGCAAAATTAGGTGCAAACATTTTAATAACGCCGAGTGCTAGATTCTAGGGGCGTTAGATTTACAGAGAATTCTGCAGATTGTTCGACTGAGAGTTCGGCAAATTCGCAGATTATTCAATTGACGTTTTGTCGAATTCAGAGTACATCCATTTCGCTGTATGGTAAATTCACTGCAAATCGAATTCGGAACGTGTTGAATTCACAGAGCGTCAAGCAGCACGCTGAATTCACGGAACATAGTGCGTCTAAATTTCAGTGCGTCGAATTTGCAGTGCGTTGAATTTGCAGTGCGTTGGATGTGCAGTGCGTTGAATTCACAACGCGTCAAATTCATAATGCGTCGAATTCATAACGCGTCGAATTTGCAGCTCGTTTAATTTGCAGCGCGTCGAACTTGCAGCGCGTAAAATTTGCAGTGTGTCGAATTTATAACGCGTCAAATTCATAACGCGCCAAATTTGCAACTCGTTTAATTTGCAGCGCGTCAAATTTGAAGTGCATCGAATTTGCAACGTGTCGAATTTACAGCGCGACGAATTTGCAGTGCGTGGAATTTGCGGCACGTCGAATTTGCGGCACGTCAAATTTGCAGCGCGTCAAATTTGCAACGCGTCGAATTTACAGCGCGTCGAATTTGCATTGCGTTAAATTCACAACGCGTTAAATTCATAATGCGTCGAATTCACAACGCGTCAGATTTGCAGCTCGTCTAATTTGCAGCACGTCAAATTTGCGGTGCGTCTAAGTCACGAGGTGCCGAATTTACGGAGCATCTAATTCATGGCGCGTCGAATTCACGAGGCGTCGAATTCAGGAGCGTCGAATTTACGATGCGTCGAATTCGCGGTGCGTCGAATTTACGACGCGTCCGGTTCCCAGCTAGCTGAATTTACAGCACATTCGATTTACAACGCATTCGATTCACAGCGCGCTGAAGTTGCGTTAAATTTACGGCGCATCAAATTCATGACATATTATATTCGTGGCACGTTGAATTTACAGCGCATCGAATTCACAACGCGTTTAATTCTAAACATGTTAAATTTGCAACGCGTCGAATTTCCGGCGCGTCAGGTTTACCTCGCGTTAAATTAGCGACAGGTTAAATTCGCAACGCGTTAAATTCTCAACGCAGTACTTTTGCAGAACGAAATACAGGGCGTCGAGAAAAAGAACAGAAAACTTAAGAGGAAAAGAACCGAGTTAAAAACGTCCAAAATTAAACATGAAAGGGACCTTTCTTTCGAAAAGCTTCAAGTGACTTCTGTCCCCACAAAGCAGCGTTTCAAAAAAGAAGAATTCCGCTGAAAAATTTGAAACGAAAGAAAAAAGTCTCGAGAAGAGAAATATTAAAGAATCTATTTATACCGCCTCGTCCACAATAACCTTGTTCGATAAAATAGTTAAACCGTCCGCAGCCAGTTGCCTGCCACAAAATCGAGCGAGCAAACAACGGAGACAGAGATTTCTCGAGCGGATAATTCTGTCGCAACGTTCGAAGGGAACGGTGTTTCCGCGAGGAAAATGGCAGAAAGAAAAAAGAGGGAATAGGAAGAAGGAGAAACACGCGATAGCCGACAGTTTCACGGCGGATGCTTCGCCTACGATTCGCAAGCGTGCTCTTTTCCTTTCTCGTTGCGCCCCTTCCGTTTCTCCTCTTTCTTCGCGTAACCGTGTGCCCTTGTCGAACCGACAAAGAAACGCTTCGATCCTCACCTCGTAATTAGTCGACCCACTTTACAACGCGGAATCGCCGGCCACTTCTCTCTCCTCTGCTCCACTCGTCTCGCCTTCCTGCGCTCTCTGCCCGGCTCTTCTCTTTCTTTTGCTTTTTTCCTCTCGATTCATCGAGTTAGAACACCGTTGATTTCGCGCCCTTTTACTCGCCGGACCTGCTTTCCCGATCTGCCCCGGCTAATGGAATTACAGAGAAACTCTCTTCCGTGGCCGCGAAAGGTAAATCCTTTTTCGATCCTCGATTAATCGTCGCGAATTAATCCTCACAGACGAACGCGCGGAAATTCTTCGACTTCCAAGTCATCGGGGGTAGTCTCAACTTTTGACAAACCTTCAACTTGGGGTTTTGAACACGCGACGTCGAGGACGTTCGCTGGAAATTGAATTTCCGCGAGGAGATATTACTTTCAATGACGCTGTGTTCTGAGCTGTCTGGGAAACGTCGCCTTTGGGGTGCGAAGCCCTCTTTTTAGGGGATGTTCGAGGAGAGGATTTTCGGGTAACGCGATAATTCTTCACTGACAAACAATGGACTAAGCGACACCTTTTGTATCAACGATATTCTATTCAAAATCATGAACTTATGTTGTCATGTTTGATACATTTTTTATATACGACAGAAACATTTAACATAGGGGTAGTTTACTTTTAAGAAACGTACTATTTGGGTATGATGAAGCACACCCAATAAAATTGGAAAGAACTTCAATATTTTTATAAAGTTTCAATGACATGTCCTTTAATTGCATGTGCTGCAATTACATGTTTCAACTGCAATCTTGTTACATCTTTCACGTTGTTTTTAGGGATCACCTCTTAAACTTTGTATTCGATACCATAAACAGTCACGTTTCGTTTAATTTTATTAACACGAAATTTACGAAACCGTCAAAATGGCGGATCTTACATTTCTCGTGTTAAATTACAGAAGTTATTAAGAAATTTTTGTAAAGATGTTACCTTTCATCAAGATGAAGAATCATTGAGGTAGTTTCTCATCGGTAATTTATTTATTTTTCTACTTAAATTTCAACTTAAAAGTGGCTATCATGTGTAAATCTACTATTAACACAATATAAATGATAAAATAATTGGTAGATACTATGTTTCTTGATAGATTAAAATATGTTGTGAACAGTAAAATACTTGTTACGGGGACATCAAGTTCGGGTCTGATGTAAACCTTCGAGGCGTTTACAAGTCAATATCCGAGAAACGCGTCGCCACCTAATTATCGGGCCAAGATTAACGTCGGCTTCAGTTATCGATTGTCTACGGTCCAAAGTGGCAACCAGACAGATTCGAGGCATCTCGACACGGCTTGTCCACATGGATCGATATCCCTCGAGATATCGCGCACGATTGTGCCCTGTCTTGTGAACCTATTCGCGGCCCGGTGCCTGCCAATGATCTTTCGACTTGACGATCAAATGGAAACGTCATTCATTCACGAGACAAGAATCGTAATAATCGTACGATTCTTATCTAAATTACTCCATATCGTTATTGAACAGTTTGCGAACAAATCAATGGAGGATTAGTTGTAGTGGAAATTGATGTAATCGTTGATTGATATCATGGGTTGATCATAGAGCAAGATCATTTCTTCAGATTCTGAAGGTACTAAAATGTTAAATATTTCCAGATTGTAATATTTCTACATGAGAATGTTCTTAGATCGTCTGAAACTATGGCCTCGTGCTATATTATCTTAATATCTCTAGATCCCAATATTCCTAAAAATATCTCTAGGTTCAGACATCTCCAGACCTACCACGTATATAGACCCAAATATTTTTAGATTGAGATATAGCTATATTTCAATGTCCCTAGATTCAAATACCTTTAGATGCCAATATCCTTAGCTCTCAATATTCTTAAATCCTCCTCAAATCTCAATATATACAGCGTGTCTCACGACTAGTGTTATTCCCAGTATACATCCAAAAATAATCTATCAATAATCTAACAATTCCTCGATAGTGTTTGCAATACATAAAATATAAAGAATTCAAAGAAGTATGTAGAACAGGAGTTTTCGAAATACGGAGAAAATCGTGAAAAGCGTTAAACGCGGAAAGAATTCGGAGAGCAAGCAGCACAGTGGTGAACCGATCATTGATTTCTGAAGTCAATCGAATCGGTGGAATTTTTTCACCTGTTGCGATGAAGCGCGTCGAGAACGAAAGGACAACGAAAAGGATGATGCATTTCGATGCGAACGCGATCGACGCAAAGAAGAGGCAAAGACTCGAAAGAGGATCGCGGGATAAAAAAACGAATGCGAGCGAAAAATAAAAATGTTACCATGGAATTTGGGCCGAATTCCGAACGTCCGCGATCACGATCTGTTTCTATCGCGTTTTCTCGTTGATCAGCCACCGAACGGAAATGAAAACTCTTTACAACGCGGAACGAACGCTAATCAATCGTTGATTGTTCAAACGCGAGCCGCTCGAATAAATGGACAGAACAAAAAGGACTTATACGTCAAATTCCAATTTGCAAATTAACTGCCGCGATGGGAAATTATTAAATTGCAATTCTGTAACAAAAATGCGAAAGTTATTCGATATACATTCTTTCTGTTCTCCGCTTTTTTTCCAATATATTACGGTAAAATTATGGCCGATAAGTTAACCTCTGACCGAAAATTCGCGGCGCGGCAAATTCACAACGCGTTAAATTTGCGGTACATTAAATCCGCAAGGCGATAAACTTGCACAAGCGCCAAATTCACGAGGCGTCGAATTTGCAGCGCGTTCAATTCTCGACGTGTCAAGTCCACAGCGCGTCGAATACGCAGACCGCTCAATTCATAACACGTCTAAGTTGCAGAGTGTTAGACTCCGACCGCGTTAATTTTGCAGTATATATAATTCACAACACGTTAAGTTTGCAACGCGTCAAATTCATAGCCTGCCAAATTCATGGTACGTCGATTTCATAGCACACCAAACGTGCAGTGCGTTGAATTCGCAGCGCGTTAGGCTTGCAGTGAGTCGAATTTCCAACGTATGAAATTCAAAGCATGGTGAATTCATACTATGTCAAATTTGGAGCGTGCTGAATTCACGGTGCGTCAAATGCGTAGTACGTCGAATTTGCAGCGCGTCAAGTTCGCGGTGCGTCAAATTCGCGATGCGTCAAATTGACGGCACATTGAATACTCAACGTGCCAAATTCTCAACGCGTAGTATTTTCAGAGCTTAGAATTCTCACAGTGCCAAATTCACAGCACGTCAAATTCGCGGTGCGTCAAGTTCGCGGTGCGTCAAATTCGCGGTGCGTCAAATTGACGGCACATTGAATACTCAACGTGCCAAATTCTCAACGCGTAGTATTTTCAGAGCTTAGAATTCTCACAGTGCCAAATTCACAGCACGTCAAGTTCGCGGTGCGTCAAATTCGCGGTGCGTCAAGTTCGCCGTGCGTCAAATTCGCGGAACGTCGAATACTCAGCGCGCCAAATTCTCAACGCGTCGAATTTGCAGCACGTTCGATTCACAATGCGTTGAATCCACGGCGCGTCAAATTTACATCACATAAACCTAGCAACGCGGCAAATTTATAGCGATTCAAATCCGCGGCAAAAATTTAATCAATAATTTACCCTCCTACCGAAAATTCATCAGTACCCGAAGTTTATGGCTCTAAAGTTCTTTAAAAATGGATCGAACGTTCGCGATAAGAACGGCGTCTGCCCGAAAGGGAAACAAAGAAGGGGAGAACGGAAGAAAAAGGTGGACAGTAAAAGGCTGTGGGGTGTGGAAGGATGAAAAATGCCAGCAAAACGGCAGACGCGACGTAGTTCGAAGCCGAATTTCGAACCGATGACAAATGATGATGACGACAATCGAGCTGGTCCATCCATATAGTCTTCTCTCCCCCTCCCTGCGTCTCCTTCTCGCCCCCTGCTACTCTGAACCCTAGTCATCGTAGCCTCTCCCTTCCCATAAAGGTTACCATGACGACAAGGACACCCCGTTTAGGCAGAGACGACATGCGCGGCTGAAAGAACCCTCGGTTCGATCGTGCCTCCCCTCGATATCTCGATTCTTTTCCCGCCTCGTTTGCCGATCGACTCGAGGAAATTGCGCCACGCAGAATTACAGGAATTTCAGTAATCAGATGTTTAATCAAATTTCTCGCGAGAGAGATTCACAATTCTGACTTATATTGTAACAGTGAAATGTTCACTTTAATCGATTCTGAGATCTGTGTTCCTAGATCCATAGATCTTTGGTCCCCTACATACCTAGATCCAAATGTCAGATTCCTAAATCAAAATTGGTTTAAATTGAATATTTCGATATTCTTAGGTCCCCATATCTTTAAGTCCTGATATTCGTAGATATCCTTACGTCCTGATATCCCCAGGGTCCGATAACTCCAAGTTCTAATTCCCTAGATCTAAATATTTCTATATGCCAATGTCGCTGGATTTGAGTATCCCTCAGCTCCTAATATTCCTAGCTCCCTTAGCTCCCAATATCCCTAGATTCTAGTATCTCTCAGCTTCGAATATATCCTATCCTAAAATTCCAATTTCTAGATCCTAATATCCTTCGATTCCAATATGCCTACATTTCAATATTTCTAAAGTTCAATATCTCTAAATATTCAGAATCCAACACCCATAAATCCATCGACCCCCAGAACACGGTATCCCTAGCACCCTAAATTCACAATGACAATAATCAGAAATTGGTGAAATAGAAACGCATAAAGGAATAATATCGAATGAAACCGATCGACATCATCAAATTGCGGTCGATTTGAAATCGAAGCTTTCGACACGATCAGGTTTCCCTGCAGTACATGTAGCTAGAATTTGACGCATTTCAGCGCGTTAATAATTATTCTAATTAATTGTCGGCGCCGGTTGCTAATTAAAATCGGACTAAATCGCGTTACCGCGTACAATACGATGAATTCGAACAATTCGAACGGTCGACCGTGGCTTATAAACAGCTTATGAAGCTCGCGTTTAGAGTAGAATATTAGACACGCCTGAACTTTATGCTGCATCTAGACAGAGTTCGAACTAAGCACTGCAATGTGACTGTTCTCCACGCGAGTACATTGGAATCAAGTTTATCATGATTTTTCCCAAATACTTCAACTTTGATAATTTACCTTTTTAGAAAATTCACAAAATAATTTCCAAAAGTTTCCAATATGTATTAGTGCAAAGAGGTGCATACTGCCCAAACTACTTGACGTTACGTTTTTACGTGTAATGTACTTTTTGTGGGATTTGTTAATACTCTTGCAGAACGTGGTGGAGGTAAAGGAAGTGTGAATCAAAAGATATGAAAGGGATCATTGAATTGAAACGGTGAGCGAGTAGTGAGCCATGGCGCTATGTGATCTACGATGACATTCGCGAAAGCCACTATAGTGACGCGTCGTAAGAGGTTAATCCTACTTAACGTGCTCCCACCTAACGTTTAGTAATTATATCAAACGACATTTGTATATTCGTACATTACTGCATAAAATTATCATGTATTATCCGGACACCTGTACATTGAATGTGACCCTATACGTTCAAAAATAATTTCTTCAAACAATACGTGGCATATGACAAGAGTCGGTAGAGTGAGCCATGGCGCTATGTGATCTACGATGACATTCGCGATAACATTCTCATATCCTCAAATTGTGGTATGTCGAAATTGTAATATTTCCAAATTCTCATATCTCCACATTCTCAAATGCCCAAATTGTCCTATCCCCGAATTGTCCTATCGCCAAATTGTCCTATCCCCAAATTGTCCTATCCCCAAATTTTTATATGCCTAAATTCTCATATACCCAAATTCTCATATCCCCAAATTCTCACATGCCCAAATTTTCATATCCCCAAATTCTCATATGCCCAAATTCTAATATTCCCAAATGCTCATATCACCAAATCCTCATATCCCCAAATTCCCACATCCCCAAATTCTCACATGCCCAAATTTTCATATCCCCAAATTCTCATATGCCCAAATTCTAATATTCCCACATGCTCATATCACCAAATCCTCATATCCCCAAATTCCCACATCCCCAAATTCTCACATCCCCAAATTGTCACATGCCCAAATTTTCATATCCCCAAATTCTCATATGCCCAAATTCTAATATTCCCAAATGCTCATATCACCAAATCCTCATATCCCCAAATTCCCACATCCCCAAATTCCCACATCCCCAAATTCTCACATCCCCAAATTGTCACATGCCCAAATTTTCATATCCCCAAATTCTCATATGCCCAAATTCTAATATTCCCAAATGCTCATATCCCCAAATTCCCACATCCCCAAATTCTCACATCCCCAAATTCTCACATGCCCAAATTTTCATATCCCCAAATTCTCATATGCCCAAATTCTAATATTCCCAAGTGCTCATATCCCCAAATTCCTATATCCCCAAATTCCCACATCCCCAAATTCTCATACCCTAAATTCCTATATCCCCAAATTCCTACACCCCCAAATTCTCATATCGAAACTATAGTGGACACACCGAGAGATGTTATCCGTGAAGGCCACTATAATGCCTAAGAGTTCAACAGAAGCTATTTGGCGAGTACGTTTGACCATAGCCTCGGTAATCGCAGAAAGCAGAATTTACGAGGATCGTTTAATAAAAATTAAGAAACGCGGTCGACAACGTTACCCCGAAAAGCCGCTGGATTGCACGTAATTCCCGGTGCTGTTCATATGTTCAGAATGCTTACCTGAAACAGAGAAAAATAAAACGTTAGTGCGCTGACGTACATTTCGAGTGAAACGAAAATTAAATTGACCCGATATAGAAATCCGATCGTTCCTTAATAAAATATTCTACTTCGGTGAAATCGATCCGCGTTAAGCGGAATTTCAACCCTCTCCAAGATTTTAATTATCGAGTGAAATGTCGTGTACAAAGTAATAGAAATCTGACGGAAAATACCGGGGCTAAATCGCTGCTAAATTTACAAAATACACAGCTCGTTAAACTTTGAAACACGCTGCTACTTTTGGCACGTTTCCTTCGAGCATCTAAGAAGAAAGTTCTTTTTAAAACTCCTGGTTTCGAGACATCGTATACGTGGTTCTCCCTTTTTCTCTTTACTTGGGACATTTTGATTGCGTCCAACATACGAGCCAACTTTTCTTTTTCTTCTTTAAAAACTGTTTTCAACGGGTTAACCCTTGGCTCGAAAATATTTTTGCTGTTGACAGATATCAACCTTAACCTTTTAACTGCGGACACTTTTTGCATTTCTTTTACTTTTTTACTTTTGTACTTCTTAATAAGTTTTAATTTTCTTAACTAATTTTAATCTACTCGTATTACTGGATTGATATTCTATTATAAAGGATTTTGTTTATATTTATTTTGTATTTTTATTTTATTTTTCATTTTACTTTAATCTTAATGGTATATGAATCACAGTTGTTATTTGGTACTAGCAAAAATTAGCTTGATGTGTATATAACTTAGGCTATCTTTTAATTTAACGAATGTACACCGCCCCATGCTTTAATACGCGACCAACGAAACGTACTTCCCCAGACGATTTTTCGCCTTCGCTCCGTTTCGTGCCACGGAGAGAAACGATTTGTCTGTTTCCTTCGGCGCATTTGTACGCTTCAACTTCCTTTCCTCGAAAATCGAGGAAATCGTAAGAGCTTTTCCTCGCAACGTATATATATACGTGTTCTATTCGTTTTCTGCGAAGAACACCCTCGCTGGTGCTTTGCAAATTAAAACTCTTAAGTTTCTTGCAAAGAGAAATAGCAGAGCACAATGTAGTCTATGGTTTTGGAAGACCAACATGTAAACTTGAGAATTTTGTAATTTATAAGTTTGAAAGTTACAACAGAAATTGTACGTTGGAAGTTGTTGAACATTTATTCGGAATTAAATGGTGTCAAAGATGTGTCCGTACGTAGGTACGCATATATTAATTCTTGAGTGGATGACCAAATATGTACTCGTGACTTGAATATCTGTGTTACAGATATACTTCCAAATTGATATATTCGTCAATACAGACCTATGCTCTCAGATTCTTGTATCCCAAAATCCTAACAGTTCAAAATTTTCATGTCCTCAAATTCTAATGTCCCCAAATTCTCATATCTCCGAATTCTAATATTTACAAATTCTCGTGACCCCAAATTCTCACGTTTCCAAATTTCTCACATTCCCAAATTCTGACGTTTCCAAATTTCCATGTCCCCAATTCCCACATTCCCCAATTCCTACTTTCTCCAAATTCCACATCCCCCTATTCCCACGTTCCCCAATTCTCACATTCCCCAATACCCACATACCCCAATTCCCACATTCCCCAATTCCCACATTCCCCAATTCCCACATTCCCCAATTCCCACATTCCCCAATTCCCACATTCCCCAATTCCCACATTCCCCAATTCCCACTTTCCCCAATTCTCACATTCCCCAATTCCTATATTCCCAATTCCCACTTTCCCCAATTCCCACATTCCCCAATTCCTACATTCCCAATTCCCACTTTCCCCAATTCCCACTTTGCCAATTCCCACATTCCCCAATTCCTATATTCCCAATTCCCACATTCCCCAATTCCTATATTCCCAATTCCCACTTTCCCCAATTCCTACGTTTCCCAATTCTCACATTCCCCAATACCCACATACCCCAATTCCCACATTCCCCAATTCCCACATTCCCCAATTTCCACTTTCCCCAATTCCCACATTCCCAAATTCCCATATCCCCAAATTCCCACATCCCCAAATTCCCATATGCCCCATTTCCCATACCCCCAAATTCCCATATCCCGAAATTCCCATACCCCCAAATTCCCATATCCCCAAATTCCTACACCCTCAAGTCGCTAGAATAAAAAATTCCAATACCCCCAAGTTCCCATGTCCCCAAATTCATAGCCCATTTCAAAGTCCCAAATCTCATAAAATCCCTCCAAATGAACTCTCAAGAAACCTCCTTGACTGCCATTTTTCCTAGAAGAGCCACATTTGCAATCGACTACGCGTTATCTACCCTTCAGACATAAATCCCGAATCCTCGTTCCAAACTGTCTTTCACCCATTTACCCTGATATCCTTTTCCGTATAATAAATATAACTGCATCGAATTTTATGGCGCAACTGTATTCGAGAAGAATTGTATCCTTATTTTCGTAGAAAAAGATTCGGAAATAAATAACGAACGTATAAGAAACGCCCCGGACGATCGTTATGCAATGAAGTTGAAATATTTCGCTGTCCATTAACCTTTATCACTGCAACGTCACCGATGTGCATACGACGCGTTCAGCTATTAAAACTTACATTCCTTCGCGACGCGACCGAATTTTTCACCGACCGAAAATTATGCGCTATCGTAAATTCCTTCGCCATTCTGGTCGATCCTCGCAAATCTCACCTGTCGTCTTTCGAGTGAGAAAAGTTAACTATTCGACTCTTAAATAGCAGGTTGTCAAGAAAGTTGTATGTCACGTAAATTTGGACTCTAAATCGAACTTGTAACAAATTGAACTTACACAGCTGTAAATATAACTGACGCAAAGAGTGCGTCAGACTCGTCAAAATAGTGCTAGCGATTAAATTAAGTTCGAAATCAGAATGTAGCACAGATCGTCGACATTTATCTCTTCAGCAAACGTCAGAAGGAATAAGAGCACCTGGAAGAGGCACGAAAATTTTTCACTCCCATAAGGAAGACATTTTTCGTCTTAATACCTTGCTCTAAATTAAATATTAAAACAGACAAAGAAAGTTGAAATGACACGTAAATCTAGTATGAATCGTTCGACTGTGCAAGTAATTGGACTTGAACTCAAAATTGAAACGTATTAAAAATTCGAATAAAGTGTAAGTGACGCAAAGAGTGCGTCAAACGCAAAATAGCGCAAGTGTTAATTCGATGAACTGAGAAATTGTTGAAAATAGAAAAATTGATATTTGATCGAATAGAAGCAGGAGAACGAAATTTTTCTTCGGTATTATTTTAGTTTGTGTGTGGACAAACGTTGGAAAGGTTGGCGAGTGTAGACGGGTCGATGGGGCGGCGTCCTCTCGAAATGAAACTGAAACTCGGTTCCCGGCCATTTTGCCGGTGAAAAGGCCCCGTTCTCTCGTTTCTTTCTCGACCCTACCGCCCCTGGCTTTCTTCGTGATCGTTTGCGACCCTCTCCCGTTCGCCTCGATCAAATCTACAACCCCCAGCAGCGCACCTTTTCTTATCGTCATCGATCCTGCCTGACGCGTATACACCCGACCCGGAAATCCCGCGAATTTCACGGACGAATAAACTCGCCTGTTTCCTTTTTTTTCCCCCTCTTATTCTAATATCGCGATAACAGAGGCTTTATTTTGCAAAGGTAACGCAACAATTTACCGCGATCCGAAGATTTATGGTGGCCTGCGTTTCGATGCGGTTTTTCGGACATCTAAAGATCTTTAAATCACCTGGACGGTTTTACGAGAATCCGAATGCTCCTGATTTATCAACCCGACTACGTGGCGATTCGAAGATTTACTGGAAAGCTTTCGCACGAATCTGAATGTTACCCGCTTATCAGCCCGCTGCTCCACCAATTCGAAACCTTCATTTACGGATAACTACCGTGATCGTTCGTTAAAATCTTTTTTGAAAATAAACAGTTCTTTCGATAATGTGGTAAAAACTATTCGGGACTTGTGGCACACGAGTGAAGATATAATACTGAAATTTCTAATAAATTTATTTATACAGAATTTTGTTTAATGACTGAATATTGAAGATTGGTACTTAACTGGTACTTCTTCAAATTTCGGAGAGTAATAAATTATGGTTCCTCATCGACGACCGAAGTGTTCGGTAATCATTCAAAACGACGTTTATCTTGGTGTCCAGTAAACATTTGACACCATGTTGGTATTGCTCATTTATTAAAAAATGGAAAGAATAATCATCGTTTAATCAGTGATGAATTTCAATTTTATTCAAAACTTGGGTCAGAAGATTATCTAAAAACAATTTCCAACTCTAACAAACTTGGAATACGTAATTTTAAGTAGAAAGTGTATTTGAGTACAAATATAAGTGAATTTGACTACAGAGGGGTGAAATTTCCATGACACAGCAGAGTTAAAACTGTATGCTCGGAATAAATAAGATAAATGAAATAAATTCTCTGCACTTGAAATTGATATCGATGCTGTAAGCCATCAGGCAATAAATTAGATGAACATTTTTCATTAATGTCACAACGTAGCAGTGAACTTTACGATAGGCAACTTTCTCCGAGTCGTAACTGGTTACGAGTTAATTATCTTTCCCACGATCGATAGAGGAGAGCGGACACCGAGTTTACGAGGTGTTTCGAAAATTTCTTTTCCACCTCACGTGCACTGAAAATTTCCCCGTAACGAGGGGATAACTTTTCCCTTTACGTCCGCCAGTCGCCTATGACCCCGCGTATCGATCGATATTTCTCCTGCTCGAAATCGAGAGCGAAATTATCCTCGATATTACGTTTCGGTGAGATTACAATTTCTACGAAATCAAAAATTTCGCTCGAATCTAGGTTATATCGACTTTGCGAACAAAACTAGATCAAAGGAAAATTGAATTGTTTATTTATTCAATTTTATTAACGGGGTGTTACGAATGACGGAAAGAGGGAAAAAATAATTCAGAAATATTGCAAAAATTAAACGTTAGTTACGCAACAGTTACTATTTATATAATAATCTATAATGATATATATATTTGTAATTTCATCATTATGTCATAATAGCAGTGTACAAGTATATGTACAAATTATTGTATTAATAGCATTGTACCATTATCATATCATTACAATATTATTGCACAAGTATAAATATCTGTATAAATTATTACATGCAAGAAGGTATAAATACCTAAGGTGTAAACATAAATTATATCTCTTTAGCCGCTTGCACCATTGACGAGTCTGACTCGTGACGCACTTATGACGCACTCGTGACGTATTCATGACGCACTTATGATGCACTCGCGACGCATTCGTGACGCACTTGTGACGCACTCGTGACGCACTCGTGGTGCGTTCGTGACGCACTCATGACGCACTCAGCTGTGATTAATTTTACTCGAATTTTGAATACGTTTCAATTTAGAGTTCAAGTCCAATTACTTGCACAGTCAATTGATACCAAATTGACATTTCACCTTCTTTTAAGGGGTTAGAAGAGAATTTGTTTAACGAAGGTTATGAAAAAAAAAAATGATGAAAAAGGGTTTCGAAGATCGGTATCAATTCCCCGCGGTTAATTTAAGATAAGCGTCGAGCACACGCGTGCGGGTGACGCGAAATATATCAGATCTCCATCTACATTTCGCGTAACTTATGTCCAGTGTGCAACTTACGCTCGGTAGAATATGAGATTAGGCGAATGTTTATCGCGGACCGAGCTTAAAATGACCTACGTTTTAAATAGGCTATTACTAACGCGAAAGCTTACCGAGGGGTAACTACGTGCCGCAATAACTTGTGTGTATATTACTAAGTAGAAAAGCGTCAGCATATCGTGTACCTTTGATACAACTTTGCCTAAGTTACCGTTAATCCTTTCGGTACGATGAACTCGTACATGCGTGTTCGATGAAAATCATCCTACTTGCATGCTACTGGCGAATATCTTCTTATTTCTATCGGACACCGAATTTTTCAATGTACATGTTGCTTTGGGATTTAACGTTCATCGTACTTTACGGCATTTAGAATTTGTGGAATACTATGGTTTGGGTAGATATGGTCAGGGGCAAGTCAAGGGCAGGTTGAAGAGCTGGCGGGCAAAGGTGTGCATGGTGTTTGGAAAGATTAGTAAGGTGGACATTTGGGGCTTGGATATTTGGAAATTTGATTATTTTGGAATTTGGGGATTTGGGGACTTGGAGATATGAGAATTTTGGGATTTTGGGGATTTGGGGATTTAAGGATTTTGGGATTTTAGGTATTTGGGAATTTGGGAATTTGGGAATTTAGGGATTTGGGGATTTTGGGATTTGAGAATTTTGAGATTTGGGGACTTAAGGATTTGCGAATTTAGGTACTTGGAGAATGAGAGATTTGGGTATTTAGATACTTGGGGAATGAGAGATTTGGGTATTTAGGAATTTGGATATTTAGAAATTTGGGAATTTAGATACTTGGGGAATGAGAGATTTGGGTATTTAGGAATTGAGGTATTTAGAGATTTGTACATTTAGTAATTTGTATATTTAGAAATTAGTATATTTATGAATTTGAATAATTAGTGATTTAGAAGTTCAGGAATTAGGAATCCAACGAATTCAGAAATGTACAAATTTAAATATTTCGAAATGTGAAAACGTGATAAGTCCATAAATTATTCTCAGACTGAAAAATGATCTATCGACACTTGTAAGGTACAAGTGCACATACCAGCACCTCCATATACCAGGTACATCCCCTTTAGCCCACAACTTCAAGATATCCCACACTCCTAAAGTAGCCCATGGTAAGTGGCATCATCGACCAACAGAACCCGTCTATCCCACGCTCGGATGACGAGAAATATAAATATAAATCTAGCCTGACAAACTACACCTAAATACAAATCCAGTACATTCCAGTACAATTTCACGTACAACGTACTCTTGGACAAGGATAAATTACTACAACACTGTTCTAGAAATAAAGGATTCTAGCCTCGTTCTTCAGTTTCTAGTTACTAGATACTAGAATCTAGTATTTCTGAGTAACTAGAAGATACTGGAATTTATTTGTTACTCATTGGAAGATACTAGAATTTATTTTTTACTTATTGGGAGATACTAGAATTTATCTTCTAATTTACTGAAAAGTATTAAAATCCACCATTTTTCACTTATTAGAAGATACTGGAATCTATTAGTTTCTACTTACTATATGATACTCGAATCCATTATTTTCTAGTAAGTACCAGAAGTTACTAGAATCCATTATTTTCTAGTAAGTACTACAAGTCACTAGAATCCATTATTTTCTAGTAAGTACTAGAAGATACTAGACTCCATTATTTTCTAGTGAGTACTAGAAGATATTAGACTCCATTATTTTCTAGTAAGTACTAGAAGATACTAGAATCCATTATTTTTTAATAAGTACCAGAAGTTACTAGAATCCATTATTTTCTAGTAAGTACTAGAAGATACTAAACTCCATTATTTTCTAGTAAGTACTAGAAGTTACTAGAATCCATTATTTTCTAGTAAGTACTAGAAGTTACTAGAATCCATTATTTTCTACTTACTAAAAGATAGCACCTATTATTTCCTACTTACTAGAAGATACTAGACTCCATTATTTTCTACTTACTAAAAGATAGAATCTATTATTTCCTACTTACTAGATACTAGAATCCATTTTCTCCCTACTAAAAGATACTAGATACTATTCCCTAGTAACCAGAAGATACTAGAATTCACCATTTTCTATTTAGTAAAAGATACCAGAATCTAGTAAACGTAAGCAGCAAGTATGCTCTTGATCTCAAATCCAGAAGATGGTAAGCAGTCTCATTAAGTTTATCGATATCACGGCTCGTTGCTTCTTTTCCACGCAGCAATCCCAAGCATTCGATCGAGCGATCGATTCGCCTGGGAACTCGCTGGGAAATCGATGCCTCGCCTCGAATCGCGACTAATCACGAGCAGAACAGGTGTGTATGCTGTGAGATCGTAACGGTACGAGGTTCGGGGTCAATTACTGGACAATATTCGCGCCAACAACCTCCGTCTGATGAAACTCGTTTTATAGAATCCATCCTACGCCGGCCTGACATCCTCTAATTTTCTATAGTGCTTTTGTACAAACATGCTTTTTCGTTCCGCGTACTTGATTCAATTAATTATTTACGGTTGCCATGCTCTTGATCGTTAAACGTCATTATGAATATTTGGTTGGATTGCAAATTTCATGTGTCTTGTTTCAAATCGTGTGTTTTGTTATCTGGTTGCTGATTTATTATTTTTGGGTCACATTTTGCAAGGTTTTTATTAGTCAAAGTCGATACAAGCTTTTGATTAGGAGAATATTCAAGTATTTCATAAATTGGAGAATATATGTTTGATAAGGATTAGACAAGTTTGATGCAAACTAGGTTTGACTAGTATTATGCAAATATAACTGCAATGTTAACACTGTTGTTAACAAGGCTAACAGTGTTTCTGGAAAACATTTTAACTGCGTTACACATGTTAAGACTCTGACTGAGCTCTCAAAGTACCCAGAGAGGATGCACACGATCCACATTCAATGGACCTAACTCAAACTTCCAGGATTTCACACAGTACAGAGCTGAATAAAAAATAACACTTCCAACCACATATAATATTAATTCGATTATAAATGCTAATTTAGCACCTCGAGTATAGAAGCTTGAACAAGATTCATGGTACCCGTTTCTAAATCAAGTACCTTCGCAAAACAGAGTTAGAACTGTGGCTATAATAAATCAATTCTGACTCCCGATCTTGATCAAAAAGCTGAACTAAGGAGTTTGAAACGAGAGACAATGAAGGTGATCTATTAGTGAATTGGTAATTGGTCGATGGATCGATTAGTATTAACCAGTTGGGCAAATTGAAGCTCGCATGATGAACACGAGCGGCAGGTTCGAAACAAGCCTCTGCCCAACACGGTTCGTACGTTGTGGTGGCGTCAAGAATAATTTATGGCTAGTATAATCTATGCATAGGGAATTCCACGCCTAAAATAACCCGCGTCCAGCAGATGCTACGCCTAGTAGAAGCTAGTATAGCGGGAATAATGTATGCCTAGTATAACTTATGCCCGGTGAATCCTGTATGTCCGGGCTAATCTACGGCTGGAATAATTCGCGAACGGCGAATCTACGTCTGTCATAATTCTGACCCATTACATGCCTCTGCATATTTGATCTCGCTCGATAGACCGTCTTCAAAAATTATTAATTAGTACCTTCTCCATATACCGAGAAGAACGTGTTTTCAGAGTAAACATTCGGAACCTCTATTTTTACGTCTCGTCGTTTTGTGCATTGACTCGCTTCAAACTTCCTCGTTTCAAAGTGGTCATTTAATATCAGTTTCGTAGTCGAAATTTTATCCGTGTAATGTGATAATTTATGTAAATATTGCTTTCCGATGAAACTCATGAATGTCCGATCGATAACAATTTACACCACTGCACTTTTGTCGTTTTGCTCTCGATAGCAACTCTAAAACCTAATTAAAAAGTTCAATGTTTTGAAATTATTTTTTTATTATTAATTACCATCGTATCTCTTTTTAAGCTCTCTCATGTTTTCACACGAATACAGATTTAAAAAGTATTTATTTCGTACTGTATTAAAGCGAAGTGGTGTTTCGAGAGCAAAGGGTTAAAACGTGTATTATTAATAACAAGGAGGTCGTCAACCTTTGAACCGTGTGCTAGGTGAATTACGAAAGCTAGCTAGTTCGAAACATCGATCAGTGCTTATATAGCGATGCCGTCTCTAAAAATGAAAAACAGGTCGAAGAAAGAAGGCGACTGACTCCGCAAGGGTAGAAGTAGTTTGTGACTCATCGAACCGAGGGCACACGTGGCAGCAGACCTAACCGTATCACTGATAACACTCAAACATGGCCAGTCAGCGAAGATAAACAACCTTTCGATGCGTTGTCCTCGGCCGAGCGCAGATAACACCGGAATTTCTTCCGAGATTCGTACGAAACAGCGTCGAAGTTTCATTTTGGAAATTCTGGTCGTAAAATAAATCTACGTCTTTGAATTATTTCGCAATTTTCAGTGGGAAATAGGTAGAACTTGACAATCTTCATTTCCTTGCAACTACCCCTCAAGTTCAGGTATTAAAATTTGGGACTAAATTTAATTTGAAAAATAAAATTTTAGGTACAGAAAATTTGAGCTGTAGAAAATTTGGGGTACAGAAAATTTGGGGCAAAAAAATTTGAGGTACAAAATTAAAATTTGAGACAAAAACTTGGTGTACGATGAGCTATCAAAAGATTTATAACCTAAAATCTTCATGAAAAATTATTATAAGAAAGAAGATGAAAATACCTAATAGAAACAATAGAATAATAATTCGATATGAAGTAAAATTGAATTTCATAGATATTAAAATTGAATTTCATAGATATTAAACTTCGCATCGAAGTAAATTTCCATTCGATGGTGGTCTCGTCCCAAAATGGTTCAAGGGTTAAATGGGTATTGAGATAACGCGGGACGCACAGGGTGCGTCGTTAATCGTGATTACGGGAAGTTTCAAGGACTCAGGATAGTTTGGAAGGCGGGGAAGGAAAGGAGCGTCGACAAAGAGGCTCCACGCATCGATAACTAATTTCAGGGAAGTCTGGTGAGGCGTCGAAGGGGGTGGTAGAAAGCGTCGCGACGCGAAACGAGGGTCTCGTGCATCCCCATTTTCCAGGGGTTGCCGTGGTGCGCCACGGGGTTCATTTCCATACCGTAATGTAGAGCGCATCGTGGACCATAGAAAGGGGTTGGACCACCAAGGGTTTCAATGCGCCCTAACGGCAGCCTGCGCAAAACGACTAGCCAACATCCATCTTGAAAGCTCTGTACTTTTCGACGCGTTAACGAGGCGCGTTAATCTTTTTTCATCGCCTATTTTACGGCATATTCCTCATTATAATTGTTCCTCTTTATCAACAAATCTATTATTCTCTGCCAATTCAATTTTCAGTAATGTTGCAAATTGTAATACTGTGGGCTGTCTGAAAAGTGTCGATTCGTAAGAAAAATTCAAAGACCATAAGTTTATATTATATACTTCAGCATGTACCCATGCATGCACCTATTATATTAATCTATATATAACCGTCTTTCAATGGGAATTTTTCACCCTCTTAAAATAAATAAATGTATGTATTTGGTCGACACGAATTTTTTGGACAATCAAATATTTGCAGCTGTCTTTGGGTTTGTTACAAAGTAATTTTTCTAAATCTTCATTAAAGTTGGTTAAAAATTAGAAATTCTGTAAACACATCGAGGGATGAAGTATGATTTCTTTCAAAGGAAACTACATTCTTTTATAATTTTGAATTGTTTGGTCGTTTTGAATCGTTCGATCATTTCGAAACATTCAATTATTTTAAATTGTTTGATCATGCTAAATTGTTCGATCACTTTGAATCGTTTGATCATTTTGAATAGTTCAATCATTCTAAACCGTCCCATCATTTTAAACCATTCGATCATTTCGAACGATCCGATCACTTCAAACAATTTGATTCATCGATCATTTGAAGCTGCTTAAAAGGAGTTTCAAAAGAAAAATTTAATTTTAAAACAGCGCATGTCCGCATGGAATCGTGTTTGATGTTTCTCTAAAATGACTGGATACACGTTCGATTTTCGAACACGATTCGATAGAGCCGATATTTATTCGCAAATTCCACGAGAGCCGCTTAACAAGGATCGTGGTAACGAGGAACGCGTTAATCACAGTCCCCGATCGATTCGATAAATCGCGTTCCTTTTCCGTTCTCCAGCGTTGTCCCGCGCGAGATTTCATTATTCTTGGAATCGGGGCTTCTCGAGAGCGACTCGCAACGTTTTTTAATTGCACGCGACAAGATTGATGCCGTTCGACGTCCAGGCGAATTTTCTCGCGATATTTTTGCGCAACACGGCCAATTAAAGGGAGAAATATCGGCACGGGCCTCAAGGTGACTCGATGCCATGACGAATCGATTGCCATGACTGCGTGAAAGGAATTCGCACGTGAGAATCGCCAATCGATTGTGCCAACTGGCTCATTTTTCAATCGTATTCTAAACGACAGAACAATTGCTCATCGATAACTTAATTATCAGAAGTATACGGATTACAAACAACGATAAGATGATATAGCGTTAAGAAACATAGTTTGATTTTGCAGAAGATGCTCCTGCAAATGACCCCAAAATTTAGGTACTAACCACTAAACTTGTAATTTTACGTAATTACAGCCGTGAACATTTAAGTTTGAAATTGGAGTACTTCAGAATGTTCAAATATTCGAAGTTACCGTACTCGAACTTCAGACCAGAACTTCACCGATATTCGAATATTCAAATTCAGTCTACAGCCCCAACCCGTAGATTACATTCGGATTATTCAAAAATTAATAACCTGATCGCAAACTATAAATCCTAAACGGCACAATAATCTCTGTGCAATCCCCATTACTATAATAGACCTACACGTTGCATGCACGTAACATAAGCGGATCATGGAGTCGTTTAAAATTTATAACATCAGAACACGTGATTATTGCAGAGGTGAAATTTCGACGAGAGAAAGCTTGGAAAAATATTCGCGAGTAAAGTGGGAGTTCAGGGTTGGTCGAAGGTGCACCAGCTGGTCGTCGACTGGCAGGGTTCTGTTTCCACCAGCTGTTCATCTTTTGGTTGCACAAAGGAGCCAGGCCAACGCGATCCGTTCGAAGGGAAGACGTTTTCGTGGCAGGTCGAACGTGGGAGGGCTCCAAGAACGACAAAAGGGCCACAGACTGCTGCTGTTGCTGCTACCTGTGCACGGCTGCCAGGTGCTCTTACCCCCGTTCGCCCCCTCTTGCCCCTCGATCAGGGACCAGTTTCATGCTAACTCAGGTACTCGTCCTTGTGCGCCAGTGCTAATTTTTCTTTAGTCTGGAGTTACGGAATTTTTGGAGTTGGACATTTGGGAAGCTGGAAATTTGGGGAGGTAGGAATCTGAAGAGGTAGAAATTTGGAGAGATTGAAATATGTGGAGTTAGGCACTTTTAAAAGTTCAGAAGTTGGACATTTAGGGAGGTAGAACTTTGGAGAGTTTGAATTATGTGGAGTTAGGCACTTTTAAAATTTCAGAAGTTGAATATTTGGGCAGATACAAATTTGGGGAGGTAGGAATTTGAAGAGGTAGAAATTTGGAGAGATTGAAATATGTGGAGTTAGGCACTTTTAAAAGTTCAGAAGTTGGACATTTAGGGAGGTAGAAATTTGGAGAGATTGAAATATGTGGAGTTAGGCACTTATAAAATATCAGAAGTTGGAAATTTGGGGAGCTAAATATTTAAAAATTTCTGGAGGAGTTGGAAATTTGGGGAGTTAAGAATTTGGAGAGGTAGGAATTTCGAGAGATAGAAAGTTAGGGAGTTTGATACTTGCAAAGTTAGGAATTTGAGGAGATAGAACTTTGAGGAGTTGGAAACCTGAAAAGCTAAGAATGTGAAGAGCTAGAAATTTGGAGAGATAGAAACTTGGAGAGTCAGAAATTTAAGGAGTTGGAAACTTGAAAAGCTAGGAATTCCAAGAGATAAAAATTTGGGGAGTGTGGGACATGCAGAGTTAGGAATTTGAGTTGGAAACCTGAAAAGCTAAGAATGTGCAGAGCTAGAAATTTTGAAAGATAGAAATTTGGAGAGTTAGAAATTTGAGTTGGAAATTTAAAGAGTTGAAAACCAAGCTAAAAATTTGGAAAAGTCTCCTAAATCTTGCACACTCCGCACATTTCTCCACACGCTACAGGCCCTGACGTAACCTGCGTCTTCAGCGTGTCTCGAGTCTTCAGGTTCGTCGAACAGCACGATACGCCTGGTAATTCGAACCCCCGATTCTTGCGTGTTCGCTCGATTTCTGTATGCTCAGCAGATCGAAAACCGAGACGGGTTCCGCTGGTTACGGTACCATTCGAAATTTATACAGGACATTTTTTCGCCGAGGGACCTCTTCGCCGGAGGACGACAAAACCCTGTGATTACCGATCGGCGTATCGAGAAAGGAAAGTAACGCTGTGCTAATTCCACGCGTGAGTTAGTACATAGTTCGAGAGCTAGAGGCGCGATCGGCAATTAACGGATTCGCCAACGAGCCGTGCGCTGATTGCGTAAACGTGCCAAGGTTGTGTTCGGCCTCGAAACGACCGGCCAATTTTTACACTCGTTGGATCGAGGGACGAGATCGAATGCTGCCACGATTCTCTGCCGAATCTACTAGTTATAGAACGCTGCCGTTTTATTTCATACGAAAATTCACAGACGCTGCGATGATTGCTAAGGGGTGAGGCTAGATTTCTGACCTTAGAGAGTCAGATATTTTCCTTTGTGTTAAATCCTTGCCGTTTATTTGCCGGATCAGTCAGAATTAGTAGCTACAATACTAGTACGAACAAAGAAAGTTAAAATGTTATTTTATATTCAGCGATCTTTTACTGTATCGATCATAATTAGACTTGAATTTTAAGTCTACTTCAAGTCAATTATGAAGTTAATGAAATTATTCCAAAATTTCAGTAAGATTCATCATGTTTAACCTGTGAGTGCACGACTCGAACTTGTCGAAGTCTGACAAGGGGTTGAAATAACGCCTTACTATAAGTAAAATCAATTTTAACTTGACATCAAATCTTTCGTTTGAAGAATTTCATTAAAAATTTGTACTACTAGTATGAATAAGACGTTCGACCAAAGAAGAAATTATCCTTGGATTTCAGATATTTCTATCTTGTTGAGTACTTCTGTTGTCAGATCATTTTAAGTAAAGTCTAAGTCTGCTTGGAAATTATTATTCGTTTATATTACTTCGCGAAAAGAACCTTGAAAGTTATACGTGCATTTTAGGCCTCAATGCTTGCCTAATCCTGTAACGACTGATTTCTCCACGAGCAACTCATAAATTCTGTGTACGATCCTTTTTATTATCCTTTTCAATGTTACACCTCTTCTTTCCTTTACTAACTTCATTCTTTAACTTTGACTCTATAACTTAACTTCAACTTGATTTTTCTTGAATTTTGCCTTAATAATTTTTTAACACTAACAGTAACAACCAGTCATTCTATCCAGTTTCAAGTTTCAGATTCTACATTACAAAACTGTGTTGCTACTCTTTTATCAAAATGTCTGTCATATTTTGTCCAGATAAAAATAATGAATATATGAATATAAAGTCGATATTTCAGTATTAACTTATTGTTCCACTTAACGTTCAATAAAACCCCAAATACGCATTTAACATCGGTAATTCCAGTATTAATTTCGACCGACCAATTCTCCGCCTAACGATAAATTTCGCTGTATGCATTTCACAAGTTACGAGACATCGTTTCTTGTTTCCGTTGGTTCTCATAAGTAACCTTGCCAACTCCGAACGATACCCACCCTTGAATAGAGTTCCATTCACCCTTGTCCATAGCTGCCACCATAATTCACTCGGCTCGTAAGAGAGAGAAAACAGCGGAGACGTCTGTTGCGTGTAAATACAGGCTCTGGTGCACGCAGACGAGCCATCTGTATACAAAGAGTTTCTCGCCGGTGAGATCGGATATTTCGACAATTTCGACGATGCAGTCTGCTCCATGGCGAGGCTTTTGTGTCGACCAGATTCGAGGGGTAATTTCGAGAGGCACCCAACGACGAAAAACCCTACCTCCCTGGCTAGAGACCGCGACATAAGGTTTCGCCGTCGCTTTTTCCTTTACAGCTTTTTTCTTCCTTTTCGATTCTTTTGCCTTTTGTTCGGGGAAAAATGCATCTTGCGACGCATTGGATTTTCAGTCTGTTAACTAGTTTAAATCACGTTTACCAGATGGCTCTTTCGTGAGGGACATCGAACTTGTACTCGATCGAATTTCGTTTCGTCTCTGATTATTAGGGTTCTATTAGGGGTACGTACCTATCTGTAATACCTTTTGATACTGGTACAAGTTTTTATTTTGTTCAATATTTAGTACAGATTAATGTACAATATGCCTATTGATATCGATAAACTTATATCTCTCCGACAGACTTTCAAACTCCTGTGAAACAAGGGTGGTTTCGTGGAAAAATATTGCTCGAACAGAACACCGGATATTTATGGCTACTTATGGTACTTTGTTATCGAAGTACATTCACGATGTAATAATTAAGTTTACAGATACCATTTATATTTAAGATGATTGCCCATCAGATGGAATGAGGAAAACTTGCTCTTATAAAAGGGTGGTTTCCTGCAAAAATATTGCTCAAACAGAACACTGGATATTTAAGGTTCTTCTAGTATTTTATTACCGTGAAGTAAATTCACGGTGTAATAATTAAGATAGCGTTTGTCTCTTGATATCACATTAAAGCTGTGACTAATTGTCCATCAGATAGAACGTAATAATAGGAAAGAGGATAATGAAAGAGTTGTGAGATTTAAGGAATTAAACTCGATACGTTCTCGAGATTAAGAGAGATTCACGAGTTCACACCGTGCACCAATTTTCCCCGAACAAAGCTCCAGAATCCTATTTTCTATCGAGCCTAATACATTCCGGCAATCTTCTTAAATTCCAGCAACGTTCCACCCGAGTCCATTCCACCATTCGAACGTTCTATTGGATCGTTTTCAAAGGGCCAAGAATACACCCAGGGACGCGTAAGAATTTCACCGTCCAAGGACTTCGAGTCCGTGGAAAACTCGCTCCCTCGACGCCGAAAATATTTTCCCAAGGAGAATGCTGCGGGATCGAAGTATCGCGTGGAACGAACTTATCAACTGTGGCAATTTCGACATTTGGTATTTTGGGGTTTGGAAATTTGGGAACTTCGGAATTCTGCCATTTTAAGATTTTAGGATTTTAAACATTTGGATGCTTGGAAGTTTGGTATTTGGGGATTTTAGATGTTTGAAGTTCTGGGATTTTGGGATTTTAGGATTTTAGAACTTTGGGGTTCTAGGAACTTAAGATTTTAGGACTTGAAAATTTAGAAGTTTGGAATTTGGAGATTTTAGAAATTTGGAAGTTTGGAATTTGGGGACTTTAGAAGTTTGGAAGTTTGAAATTTGGGGATTTTAGAAGTTTGAAGTTTTAGGATTTTGGGATTTTGGGATTTTAGGACTTTGGGGTTCTGAGAATTTATAGAATTTATGATTTTACAACTTTGAAACTTTAGAAGATTAGAAGTTTGGAATTTGGGGATTTTAGAAGATTGAAGTTTTAGGATTTTGGAGTTTTGGATTTTAGGACTTTGGGGTTTTGAAAATTGAAGATTTTAGGACTTTCAAACTTTAGAAGTTTGGAAGTTTGAAATTTGGGGATTTTAGAAGATTGAAGTTTTAGGGTTTTGGGATTTTGGGGTTTTAGGACTTTGGGGTTCTGAGAATTTATGATTTTACAACTTTGAAACTTTAGAAGATTAGAAGTTTGGAATTTGGGGATTTTAGAAGATTGAAGTTTTAGGATTTTGGAGTTTTGGGATTTTTGGATTTTAGGACTTTAGAGTTTTGAGAATTTATGATTTTACAACTTTGAAACTTTAGAAGTTTGGAAGTTTGGAATTTGGGGATTTTAGAAGATTGAAGTTTTAGGATTTTGGAGTTTTGGGATTTTTGGATTTTAGGACTTTGGGGTTCTGAGAATTGAAGATTTTAGGACTTTCAAACTTTAGAAGTTTGGAAGTTTGAAATTTGAAGATTTTATAAGTTTGAAGTTTTAGGATTTTGGGATTTTAGAACTTTCAGGTTCTGGAAATTTAAGATTGTAGGACTTTGAAGCTTTAGAAATTTGGAATGTAGGGATGTTAGACCTTTAAAGTTTTAGAATTTTGAGATTTTGGGATTACACGACTTTGGGGTTCTAGAAATTAAATTTTTCAATATTTTAGAATTTCAGAATGTTTCGACTGTAGAACTTGGAGGTTTAGAACTTGGCAAATGTGCGGGTCTCTAGTTTGTATTAACCCTTTCCCAGTGAGGTAAAATTACGAATTCTGGTCCAAAAAAGATTTAGCTTTTAGAAATCTAGAGACATAGATAAAGCTCATAAATAAAGAAATATCTGGGTTCATTCTTCAAATAGAACAATCTTAGAAAACAGAGGAAGCAAAGAATCTAGCCATTGACGATATCTTTGGTAGACTAAACAGTTTGATCGCCTTACCCTGCCCGTGACTGTCACGCGATACACTGTCAATGGGTTAAGTATAAATAAACATTTCTAAAATATAGTATTTCAAGAAGTTTATAATCCTAAAGAAATTTCGAAATCCAAAGATTCAAAAATCTAAGAAAAATGTTTACACGTGGAGAAGGGTTTGAGTTGGAAAAGCTGAAACTCCAAGATTCGGGGATATAAGAGTTTGAAAATGTAAAAACTGTCATGTTTACATATGTGTGAGAGAAAGGAAAGCCCCTCGAGCATACAAACGACTTCCAGCAGCCGCGTACATCTGCGGAGCAGGAAATTCAATGTAATATCTTGGTAAGGAATTGCGCGTGCCAGATATAAATAGCAAGCACGACGGACTCGAAAAGCTTACGTATAGAGCTTAGCGAAGGAGCATGTTCAAAAGTTTAATCTTGGCAAAAGATCGAGCCGCGATTCCTTCTATTCGTCAAATGAAATTCCCTGTTTGAGACCGGCCCGATGATAACTATTGCTGCTTTGTTCCGCGATAAATTAATGCCAGCTAAGAAGATTAACGTTGCTGCGAAATTGAGTCGACGAGAATTTATGGCTATGTTTATTTAGCAGAAAATAACAGTTGGTCCCGGGAACGCTGTACGCGGATTGTTGTCGAATCGCGTTTCTGCGGTGTTAAGATTTAGCTGCTGGTTGAAAAGCTGGATTATATTCGATATTCTTTTCTTTATTATGCGGGGAATTTCACTGCTGGTCGGATAAAAGAGACGCTTGTATTCGAACTTTTGAACATTTCTGGATCTGGATATTTCTGTTGGTAGTTGTGTTCGAATTGGTATTGCTGTTTAGGTACTCAAGTATATCACGGTAGAATTCGTATATAAATATTTAGCTGTGTGTAGAATTTGTATCCAAATGTGTAGGTGATAGAATTCGTATTCGAAGAATTAGATATCAAATTCGTACTGAAATATTCGGAGAAACTTGTACACTGGATATTTGAATATTTAGAAAGCAAAAATTCTCCCTCCAATATTTGTCTATCGATAGAATTTATATTTGAATAGTTACAAATGTGTATAGTTTATGTTCGACTCGTATGTCGCTAGAATTAATACCTAAATATTTAAACATCGAATAAAATTCGTGTTGAAATATTTCAACATTGGCAGAACCTTTACATCAAGTATGAGTCCATAACACAGAGTCCATATTCGTAATTCGAATCTGCTAAGTGTGATAATAATTCGGATGACGTGATAATCCAACTGTCCGAGCCCTACTAAAATCTTCTCGGGAAACAAAAGGAGGGAAGGCGTAAGCGACAAATTAGTTAAAGAGGACGAAAATGAAAACGGAAAATAGAGGAGACGCATCGGCGTCTGGTTTTCTCTGTTCGACTTTCCTCCTCCCTTTTCTCCCTTTTTCCTGACAGCCACTCGCTCGGACTACTAATAGGGAGCCTCTTAATAAGCGAGAGCACTTGCTCGCGACTCGATGTAATTTCTAATGAAGTCTACCGCCCGGTAGAAACGGGCATAAAGGGCAACGAGAGCGAGAAAAAGGGAGGAGAGAGGGATAGCGATGAGAGAGAGTACCGGTAAATAATAATCCGGTCGCTCTAATTGGCACTCGAAACCGCTCGAATCGGCAGCCTGTGCCCGAATTTCCTTCTGACGTTCGCGTTTTCCCTTCCAGAACAGGAAGGAAGAGTCTCATTAGGAGCGAAAAATCGCGGGCTTTTCTTCGACCAACACTGTTTCCCTTGCAATTATCTTCGGCCAGTCGCTCGTGCGTTCATCCTAGTCGATCGCAGCTGCTTCCAAATTAATCATTCGGAAATCATTTACCTTCGATGTGGACGATGACGCTTATTATGCTACTCGATTCCTTTTCTTGATGCAACTTATTTATATTAGTTACCGTGCAGAAGATTCTATCATCATTTCCGTGTTTTACCTTCACTATTTTATGTCCACTGAATGTATCTTTTTTTACTTTAATTTATTTGTACGAGTATATATTTTCTAATTTAATTTATTTGTACGAATATTCTTTTACTTTAATTTAATTGTACGAATGTATGTTAAAAAGGAACAACGCATGTCTATCATAGAACGTGTACAGATCGGTCGGAACCATTCGGCAATGTTCGGTAATTTGCGGCGCGCGAACTGTATGAACTGTGTTTTCGCGATTTGCGTTTGTTGTTTATATAAATTTGGACGATATTAAAGATGTTTTACAAATAAAAAGTTTATAATAAAGAACGACAAAGCAATCTTTTGTATAATTAAAAAATCCAAACAATATATGTTGCTTTTTCTTTGTTTCAATTATACGAATATACATATTTTGTACTTTAATTATACGAATGTATGTATTCGTTTTATTGTAATTTTATTGTACAAATATATTCCTCGTTACTTTAATTTACTTGTACGAATGTAAATTGTTTCATTGATTCAATGATACGAATATATTGCTTTTTTATTTCGACTTAATTTTGTTACTTTAATTCGATTACACGAATATATTCTTTTTGCTTTAATTTAATAATACGAATACGTTTCACCCTCCGGCTTAGCCGAACAATATCGTGACCCTCTTCCACCGATAGTCCGTCGATATCAAAACTGATCGATCATTTCGTATTTCCAACATTCGGACGGGATCGTTCAGCGATCCTTCATCGTACTCTTTATCGCGCTCATCATCGAAATCGACGGATCTCCCTTCGATCTCGGGTCAAACGGTTCAAACAGCCAACTGTTCCTATTCAAGAGGTAGAAGCTTATCTTTGACCTCGTTGACCCGAAATACCTTATTAAAATCACGGAATAAATTTCCATAGTAGTGTAACACATATGTTCGGTGTTGTTCCTTGCACTCTTTTGACGAGTCTCGTGACGCGCTTCGTGATCAATTTTATTCGAATACGTTTCAATTTGCAGTCAAATTATTTGTATGGTCGATTGTTACAAAATTAACAACGTTTCAACTTTCTTCGGTTTAATACTGCAGCTGTGATTAGTTCTGACTGACACATCTGGCAAATAAATCATAAGGCAAGGGGTTGATGTACGATAATCAGAGGGTGAAGTTGAGAGCACGTCCACTGATCACTTTAGGTCCTGATAATTTTTGGTCCTAATCCTAGGTTCTAACTTAACGTCTTAACTATTAATTTTTATTTTTATTTTTTATTAACCAGCTCTACTAGCTGTAGTTACTTTTAGACGAAAAATACAACGATACAAGGTATGGAACATGAAGTAATTTATAAAATTATTTTTCATTTAAAAAGTTAAATTTTTGCATTTGGAGGAATTCTTGCTCCTGCCAGATTGCAGTTACATGCAGTTGCAGTTACTTTATACTTTTGATCGAAAAGTTTGACTGACACACCTGACAAATAAATGATAGGGCAAGGGTAAAGGAGCACGTGGTGGCGAAAATAAATTCGAACGGCATTGACGGGGATGACAGGACTCGAAAGAGAACAATGGTACACGATTCTTAAGATGGCAGAAGGATCGAGAGCGTTCTCCGTTTCCGGTGCAGCCAACGACGGAAACGAGAACTTTCGAAGAACGAACGAAGCTGCATCGACACGGTCGCGTTTCGCGACCCACCACAGGATGCAAATAATAATAAGACGAGAGACAAAAGGCTCTGAAAGAACTGTGGTCGATCCTGAAACCTACCGAGAACCGGGTCAACAACCGGAAGTACAACCGCGATCGTCGTCTCTCGAAAAGAAAGCGCGCTCTCCTTCTCTCTTTCTGCTTTTTGTCTGCTCTTCTTCCTGTTAGTTCTGTTCGCTCGTTTGTACTCTTATTCTTGCCGCGCACGCACCGTCTTTACTTTCCGAAAAGAACTTCCAAAGTTTTATGATCTCCGTTTTGTTAACATTTTGTGGAACAACCTTACTGGACTATACCAATGTTCTCAAAATCTTCAAATTCCAAATCAAATTCCTAAAATCTAAAAATCTCAAGTCTTTGGATCTCCTCAGTTCCAAAACCGTCTCAGACGCCCAAAATCGATAAAATTTCGAATCGAAGAAGCATCCGCGTGAACCGAAATAAAAAAAATCGGCGGAATAGTAATAACGCAGAATCTCGGTAGACTAGACGTGTCGCGTTATTAGTGCTCTCCGTGAATTTGCATAAACGCACGTTACGGTGGAACAGGTTTTACGCTAATTCGCGGTAAGGATACGTTTATCGGAATCGATTCGATTGACGGTCGCTGCGTGTAGCTAAAGTGGTGGCCCGTTTGAATTAATTTAATCGGCGATCGCGCGATACGGCCTTCGGCCCAAACACTGTGTGTACAGGAAAACACGGTATAACCGAACTGCCCATGAATCGTATTTTATAACCGAATATAATCGATTCTTTTCGTTATTACCAATTTTAGACGTTGTTCGATGACTCTATTAGCGTTGTTCTTTCCTTGGAACGAGGTTGTGAGTCTTTGAAATTTTTTTACTTTTCATTTGCTTTTTTAGCTACCCCCTTATCTTACTATTCGAGTGCGTCAGAACGACTTGATTATTGTTGTAACTTTAAGACTGACAAAGAATGTTCAAATGTTAGGGATATATCTGATATGGTGGTCATTGGTGGACAGGTTGTAATTATAATTAAACTCGAACTTCAATGCGTCATGTCAGAAGTCATGTGCGTCACGTGTGGACTCGATATCATAAGACAAGGATTTAATTCGAAACTAAACACACGTTAAATTTTCATTTCAGATCTATGATTTGCAGAATCAAGAATCGCTGAATGGAAAATTGACACGGAATTTAAAAATTCTTCGTATTAAAATTTAGCAGTCGGTGACGCACCTGTCGAATAAATCGTGTCGCGGGGTTAACGTATCGTTAAACGCTGGTATCAGCATCGCGACGTCATCTGGAATCGCGTTACAGACGTTCGCCGATTCCGACCGTGGAATTTGTCGAAATGGCTGTGCAGTACGAGACATTTCACGGAATACGACTGTTTTCACCGCGCTACGCGATATCTACGTGACGCAAGCACTGGGTCACGAATGTAATCGTGCGAGTGGTGCATATTCAACCGGCGACGTTCGTCCTCCTCTTCCCTCCAATCCTGAGAAATCGACTTTTCGATCATCGACCACGATTTTACAGACCTTTCTTAGCATTCTTGCGAAACCGAATCTTTATACCTCGAATAAACGATTCGATGAAGTAGCTTCGAAGAGTTCTATAATTGTACCGGTGACTATGAAAGCGGTCAGTTAATCTTCTGAAAGACTTTCCGTTTGTTTTTTTACTGTATTTTAAGATTGCATTCTTACAATATGTAGTCTAAAATTCAGAAAGAGTTCAACTTCTCGTTTTCATTTTTTTTTCATGAATTTTTAAGGATGTATATATTTAGTTACTGAAGTGGTTCATCCTTTCATTCCTTAAATCGAACTTTTACTGTCTGAATTTATCGACAATTACTGGTTGAAAAATTTCTTATAAAAATTCGATGTTATGTATTGATAATTGTAATCAATTATGTAATTCGAAATAATTTCATCTTTTGTGAATTCGATGTTTGTCATGTGTTATCTAATTTTTTAATTTAAAATTTGATTTTTTGTAAAGAAGCTTGATAATGTTTCAAAATTGCACATTATACCAACGTGATTAAAAATTGTTTAAGTGCTTTGATAATGATACTATCACGTGTGCTGCCACGTCACCCATGTTGGTGACGCATAGCTATCTACAGGAGTTCGTCATACGTTTTACGAACTATCATACCCAACCATAGATAATTCCACTGGGTATTAACCTTTTGACCGCGAAAGGCATATACACCCTCAAGTGTCTATCAACGTGTACGAAAGGCGACTATAAATTATTCTTAGTGTAACACGTTCACCGTTTTATTCAACTGATACGTTTCATATAATATTGCTGAACACTGATGTTCCAATATTTCATTGAGTTTTAATAAATATTGTAACAACGCCAGAAATAAATACGTGAAAATCGTACATGTTGCAAATTTCAAATAAACTGTCTCAGTTGACCACCCCAATTGCTCAGAGGGTTAAAAAAGATCACCTACCTGTACCTTACTGTTTAAAAATTCCTACTCATCGAATTTTAATAAATCCTGTAAAATGTGAATATGTAAATACGTGAAAAACGTAAATATGTGAAAATGCAGTTGACCACCCCAGCTCAGACGATCAAGGAAGATCACCTACCTGAGCCCCTTTATTTAAAAATTCCTATTCATAGAATTTCAATAAATATCGCAACAATTAATATAAGAAAACTACACGAAGGTAGCGAATGTAGATGTAAATTTTAAATAAATGGAATGTTTCGGTTGATGCAAATCCAGTTGGAATTTTGCTCGAGACAACACCGGTTGCTGCGTGTCAGAGGCGTTAAGCAAAGTTTAGAGTGTTCCTGACCAGCAAGCATTGTCAAGCCCTAATTGAAGCGTACATTCAATTAGATGCGCCTTAACGATCACCGACACACCTGTGGATCATGTATTCCCTCGTCGTTCAGTCGCTATCAATCACGATCGCAATCGGGGATCGTTTTTGCTCCCTCTGAAATACACGCGAACAGGATGGACGCGATTATCGTAAATCATACTCCTCTCGATTTTTCCTCGGCTGTTTCGATACTTAATGGAAATTACGATTCCTAAGGGTCAGTCGACGAATATGCATTAACCTGATAGCGGATATTTATGCTCCATCGTACATTTATCTACGTGCGAAGATAATCGAATTAAGGTCTTTTGAATCTTTACTGTTACTGGTACTCTTTTGGGAGATTTGGGAGTACTGAAACTTTGGGTAGTGAAGTTTAAATATTTTGTAGTACAGAAGTTTAGAAACGCATTCTGGAAGTTCTAGTTTCTGAAGTTTGAAAATTCTCAAGTTCTATAATCTATAAATTCTACAGTCAGGTTTCGAAGTTTACAAAATACGAAAAATATACAATTTCGGGGTAATGGTATTAAATTTCAAGGTACTGAAATTCAGAGTCGAAACTTGGAAAGTCTTAAATTCCAAAGATTTCACTATTCAAAGACCAACATTTCCAAGGTTCTATATTCCTAAAGTCCCAAGTTTCCAAAGATCTAAATTCTCAAAGTATGAAATTTCCAAAGACCTAGATTCTCGAATTCCTAAATTTCCAAAGTCTTAAATTATCCAAAGTCCCAAGTTTTCAAGGTCTTAAGGTCTCCAGAGTTCCAAACTTGCAAGATCTTAAACTCTCCAGAGTCCCAATTTTCCAAGGTCTTAAACTCTCCAGAGTCCCAAATCTCCAAGAACTTAAACTCTCCAGAGTCCCAAATTTCCAAAACCCACAATTCCAGAATTAAAGAACTCCAAATCCCAAATGGCAAGACGCGAAAAAGTCGCGAACGATAAAAGACACAAAGCATAGATCAAGCAGAGAAACGGAATTAAAATAATAGAATATAGAATATAATCGGAAGACTCGAATCCAGCGCGCGAATTATACATTGAATAGATATCACCGGTGAATTCAATTCGCTTTTCTAAAGCGTCCAACACGATAATCGTTGGACAAAAGAAACAGAGAAGGTCCTTATGAATAGGGGCTTAAAGATCAATCCCTGCTTTCGACGGGCCAATAGCTCCGAGGGGGAACCTACGTCATAACCCTTTCCGAAACAGTGATAACAGCGAATCATCGAAAAGAAAGCAACGAAGCGTAATTCGTATTTAAAAAGATTGGCCAGCGAGATGCACGACAAGGGAAAAGCAATATTTCTCGACTGCGCCTCTGCCGTGCTCCACTGTATTTAAAACGCTATCGCTGCTGCTCGGACGTAAATAAGTGAGAGAGCGGCATGAGTAATAGATTAACTGAGAAAAAATTCACCAAACGGGAAAAAGAGATGCTGAATCGACGCTAAAAACAACGTGTAATAAAACATACGATTTCAAACGAGGAAAAAGTTTGAGAATTAGGAAACTGCGAAATGGTGATCAATGTCTTTTACGTAATTAGTGATATTGTTGTCAGAAATGCTTTTGGACGTCTCTTACAATCTGGACAATTATTGTAACTTACCTCCTAAGCTTCATCGGAGTTGATCTATAATTTTAAACACTGGTTATATATTTCGGAATAGTTACTACAAAACTTGGCCATTGATCATACACTCGATCGAAGTCACTTCAAAACTTGAACATTGATCATACACCTGGTCAGAGTTACTTCAAAACCTGAACGTTGATGGCAAACATGATCAAAGTTCTTTTAAAACTTGATCATTCATCGTGCACCTGATCGAAGTCACTTCAAAACTTGAACATTGATCATAAACCTGATCAGAGTTACTTCAAAACCTGAACATCGATGGCAAACATGACCAATGTTATTTTAAAACTTGATCATTCATCATGCACCTGATCGAAGTCACTTCAAAACTTGAACATTGATCATACACCTGGTCAGAGTTACTTCAAAACCTGAACGTTGATGGCAAACATGATCAAAGTTCTTTTAAGACTTGATCATTCATCATGCACCTGATCGAAGTCACTTCAAAACTTGAACATTGATCATACACCTGGTCAGAGCTACTTCAAAACCTGAACGTTGATGGCAAACATGATCAAAGTTCTTTTAAAACTTGATCATTCATCATGCACCTGATCGAAGTCACTTCAAAACTTGAACATTGATCATAAACCTGATCAGAGTTACTTCAAAACCTGAACATCGATGGCAAACATGACCAATGTTATTTTAAAACTTGATCTTTCATCATGCACCTGATCGAAGTCACTTCAAAACTTGAACATTGATCATAAACCTGATCAGAGTTACTTCAAAACCTGAACATCGATGGCAAACATGATCAAAGTTATTTTAAAACTTGACCATTCAGCATACACATGATCAAAGTCACTTCAAAACTTGAACATTGATCATAAACCTGATCAAAGTTACTTCACAACTTGATCATTGGTCACAAGTCTCATCAAAATTGTTGCAAGACTTAATCATTCATCATACACCTCATCAAAGTCACTTCAAAACTTAAACATTGATCATAAACCTCGTTAAAATCACTTAACAACTTGCTCAATGATCATACATCTGATCAAAATTGTTTCAAAATTTGATCATTGAACATACATTTGATCAAAGGTGTTTTGAACTTGGTCATTGATCATGAATCTTGTTCGAGTTACTTCAAAACTTGCTCAATGACCATACATCTGATCAAAATTGTTTCAAAATTTGATCATTGAACATACATTTGATCAAAGGTGTTTTAAACTTGTTCATTGATCATGTACCTTGTTAGAGTTACTTCAAAACTTGCTCAATGATCATGAACCTTATTAAAATCACTTCAAAAATTATTCAATAATCATGCATCAAGGTTGTTCAAAAACTTGCTCATTAATCATAAACCTGATGGAAGTCACTTCAAGACTTGATGACCAATCATAATCCTAATTTAACAAATTTGAAGATATATGTTACTGAATGCTTACATCTTGTAGTTTGAAAGATAAATGACAAGAAGCGTCCAGATTTTGCAAGATGGTCGAAATCACGGGGAAAGGGATCAAAATTCATCCATTTACGGGATGTTGACTGTCGCCAAGACAGCTCTAATTGAACGTAGCTTTCAATTAGGCTTCAACGTTGTTAGGTGGTCTAAGTCTCGGAACAGAGGTTTGACCAGGCCACCGTTTCCTCACTTCGCCGACCATAAACAGCCCCCCGCGCCGCCCTCTGCAACAACCCGTGCTGGCTGCAATGCATCTCGGTTGTTGCACACGAAACAACCCGCCGCTCTGATATCGCTCTGATTTATACACGCATTACCATCTAGACTGGACTTGCATTGCGACCCATCTCGTGATTACGACAGCTCTGCCCGAAAAACCATCGACCCAATCGCTGAAAACGGTGCTTCGTTGTCCAAAACCAAATCGATTCCCTTATTTTTTAATTTTACCGTCGTTTACCATCATTTTTAATTTTACCATCATTAGACAATGCACGATTTTCGATATAGAAATTGGGATTTTTGCTTTAGGGATTTTGAAGGGTTGGGATGCTGTTTTAGGTGAGGGTATGTTGGGGTTATTGAATTTTGGAGTTTTGGAACTTGGAGAGTTTGGGACTTTGATCGATCGAGATGGAGTATTGGAATTTTAGGAGAGTTTGTCTATTTGAGATTTTGGAACTGTGGAATTTTAAACGCTGAGACGTTGGTCATTTGAGATTTCGGAAGTTTGGGAACTTGAGGACTGAAAATGGATATTTGAGATTTTGGAATTTCAGGATTGTGGCACACTGAGACTACCTGTGACTTTGGAATTTTTTGAACGGTGAAACTTTGAATATTTGAGATTGTGGGAATTTTGGGACCCTGGACTTCGGTCATTTGAGATTTTGGAATTCTTGAATGTTAGGACCTTGAAAGTCAGAATTTCAAAATTTCAGAAGTCTTGGGAACTTTGATAGAAAAGTCAGTGATCAGCAATAAGTTAAAACAAAAACCTGTATGAATATAATAACGAATAATATAAACAAATATAATAAAAAATGGCATATAAACTATAATAAAAATTTGTATTAACAATAAAGGAATATAGTGAAAGAACAGTGGGAACAACGAATTAGAATGGAAAAAGATCGATAGTTGATCGACGGTGGTTTTTGGAGATGCATGAGCCAGTGGAGTATCGAAAACGGAAAATCAAACCGGGATGATGATCACAGTCGAATCGCTTACGCTTCCGGTTCACGGCGCTCATTGCGATAATAGCTCAAACAATATTCGATACAGTCGATGCTTTCGAACGAGGGAATTAACCGGAGGCCATGCAAACACGACTAGCAAACGCGGTCGGAAATTTATGCTTGTCCGAACGAGCCAACGACACCCCTGTACCTCGACCTCGAGTTGCTTAGCACGCTTGTATCGAGGATTTTTGGAACCGTGCCAATCACATCGGTCCTCTTTTGCAGTTACGTTGTTTCGCGACCGATACCGAACACTATCGATACCATTCCGACGATCGACCCGACGATTTTATCCGAATAATCTAGAAATTGCAAGTGTCAAAATAGCGTGGCCTACATTTTAGGTAAACTGAACTCTTCTTTCATAAACCGATTTAAATAAATACATAGATAGCATCAAAATGAATTTTATCGTGTGAAGAATGAATTGCAATTCTTACAAAGAAAATTTGTACAGCGTATCAAAAGCTGAAACTTAATTGTCCTCTTCAGGGTTTATTAAGATAAATGTACTATGTTGAAACGCGAAATCGTTCATCGCTAAATTAGCGATTCGATTAAATTAATTATTCGAGCGAAGCAGTTAGAAGCCCTGTTGCGCATACATAATGAACAAAGAACGTAAAGAATAAAGAGTTATCAGATAGAGCCCCTCCGGAAGAAATTGAAGAATGCACAGAATTGAGTACCGTTAGAGAAGCAAAATAATCAGAATTAGGGGTTCGATGTCGGCAGTGAACAGGTTCTATTCAGTGTTTGTTACCGTATTACAAGACAATTCCCTTCCTGTGACCGTACACAGGGGTTCAGATACGGTAGCCCGATAATTGCAGGTGCATAATGCGCCTAATTGGTGATTAAAGGTCTCGCCAGTAGCGTATATACCGTGTGTCGCTAGGGCACAGCCCACTCTCTCTCTGAGAAAATCATGAAGCTCCAAACCTAATGTCGGTGGTATTACAACGTAGGTAATGCATATATCGTGTCTGGGGCCTGCTTCAGACCCGGTAAATCGACTGTTTGGGGACTACGAGTGCCGATGAACGGCAATTAAGTCGTTTGTCCGATCGGACGAGCGATTATGAGTTCGCTCGCTGAAAATCAGTAATTAGTCTCTGAATATAATGTTTCGAATACCTCTGGCATTAATGGATCGAACGTTTCAATTCGGAAGCATTATTGATGTGCATTGTTCGACGAAATGGATACTTTGAAATATTTTTATTCGTATTTTAATTTTCATTTGATTGGCTTTGATTAGATCTCGATTCAATTTCGATTTCTAGTTCGACTTCGAATTCGATAACAGTGTCGTTTACTAAATCAGTACTGACTCATAGCTAAGTATTGCAGACCCAATTATTAATTTACTTCAGTAAAGTACACTGTCACTAAAACACAGCATGTAATGTATATTTATCAACCATACTGAAAGATATAAAAATCAAGACACAACGCGTGCACAATTTTTTCGGAACAAACAAAAATACAATATACCATCGAACACTTGGGCAGATAATTATGTGTCTCTAAAAGGCTGACGCCGGTTGATTATAATTATCGAACGGCGAGTAATTACGATCAATTATATCCGTTGTTCAATTAACAGCACTCTCTCCGGAAAGCTTAAATTTCGCTTTATCGAGCTGTAACGTAATTTCCTGTTAAAAACGCGAATGGTCCCTAATGATCGACGTTGTTAATAATTCGAAAACCAGCATCCCCCTATTTCGAGCCGAAGCATCCGTTCCCATAGCCGCATTAGCTAATAATAAATTAAAAGAAATCTAGAAAGACTAAAAAGCGAATAGGAATGAAAACGATACTGGGAAGCGAACGAGCGTCGTTGAATGCGCTCATCGGCGAAGCGCAAATCGAATTTCGCGTTTTAGAGAGCCTCGGGCTTGTGGAGCACCGCTTCCGTTCGCGACGACGTGGATCCGGACCTGAAATACCCGTCCCTCGGCGTCGACGACGGCGTCGGGAGCGGCGGCTCGTTACACTCGTCGTCGACGTCGCCGCCCCCGGCGTCGCGACGCTCATCGATTCGAGGGGCCCCGCCCCTTCAGCGGACGTTCCACTGACGTCACTGGAGCCACGGCACCCTGACGTGTCCTCTCCAACGCCCGTCTACCTGTTCGACTAACGCACCAACTAATACTTCAAAAATATCACTTCCGTACCAGATTTTACTCCTACTTTATATAGTTATGGATAGAAACATTTCTCAAATTATTAAATTATCAATCTCGAATTTTGATATTGTTAATTTCCAAATTAGGGAATTTCGGAATCCCGAATTAGTAAATTTTCAAATTACTAAATTCCCGATTCCTAAATTTCGAAATTCCTAATTTCCCAATTCCTAACTTCCCAATTCCTAACTTCCCAATTCCTAATTTCCCAATCCCTAATTTCCCAATTCCTAATTTCCCAATTCCTGATTTCCCGATTCCTAATTTCCCGATTCCTAAAGTCCCAATTCCTAATTTCCCGATTCCTAAATTTCGAAATTCCTAATTTCCCAATTTCTAACTTCCCAATTCCTAATTTCCCAATTCCTAATTTCCCAATCCCTAATTTCCCAATTCCTAATTTCCCAATTCCTGATTTCCCAATTCCTAATTTCCCAGTTCCTAATTTTCCGATTCCTAAAGTCCCGATTCCTAATTTCCCGATTCCTAAATTCCCGATTCCTAATTTCCCGATTCCTATATTCCCAATTCCTAATTCCCAATTCCTAAATTCCCACTTCCTAAATTCCCACTTCCTAAATCCCCAAATCCCAAATCCCCAAATCCTCAATTTCTAAATTAGTACACTTCGTCTTTCCAAATTCCTAAATCCCTTCATTACTAAATACTTCGATTTCTAAATTCGCCAATTACTTCCTCATTAAATTTTGGAATTAATCTAAAAATTCTTAAAATACATCATTACTGACCGTATCACATAACTTTTCAATGACCAACATTCAATTTCACTTAACATTTAATTATCAATTCTTCTGAAAAGTGGAAATAGTGAATATTTCGAAACGTGAAAATTATGAGTCCTTCGACGTCGATAATGGCAATATAACGGAAGTCTACTACATCGTAAAATCACGGCAAGACGATCAAGTCGTTTCGAAGGTCGTTCCATGAAAAATGATGACGTTCGAAGACGTCGTTTATGCTCGTCTCTGTCGTCACACGACCGTCGTTTATTCGTATCTCCAGCCTTGATATCGACTGTTTAAGATACTTTCGGCTCGGTTCAAACGCGCCGAACATCCGATGAATCAACACACTTAAACATCGTGTGGTTTATTGCATGGTTGCTTTCGGTTGACCTATTCCCTTATCTATCGCGCTATCGACGCAACGGGGACCTTGGGCAACACGTAGGCGCGAACAACTTCGTTAATTAAAAGTAACCCGGTATTCGTGGGATCTGGAAATGCATAAACGTTGCATCGGCCGACTGCGTGGGAGGCGTGTACGTGACTCTGAATGGAAATCCGTAAAGTAGCCGCACGTTTATTTCTTACAAAACAGATACTGTTGCCATATGCTTTCAGGGAATTCTGATCCCGTAGGTGTGTATAGTACAGCAACGGCAAACCCCATCCTCCGAATAAGTATAGGTTATTGTACTGTCATTCGTCTATACTTTACACTCGTTCGATCAGTAATTGCAGGGAAATATTCCCTATATGTGTTTGTGAGTCACCAGATATCCAGATCCCTAGATTTCGGTTCACTAGGTACATAGACACATAGGTGCACATAACTTTATATAGCTGTAACTTTATAATATAACGATTACAGTGCAGTCATCGATTGCAGAGTCACTTCGGTATCGCAGATTTCCTAAGTTCTGTCCTATTGTTGTGCAGTACAAGTTTCTATCCAGTTTCAGCGCGGTATGCTCCGACCATAATTTAGATGCAGCATAACCCAGGTTTAATATACCCGAGTTCCTCTAATGTATTTTGTATACGACAGAACTCTGGACTTAACGTAGTCTGCCTCTGAAATTCCTAAATCCTAATGTATCCCAGTCTTAACATATCTTATCTTGCGCTGGTTCCGGTAGCCGTTAGACAGCATTGCACGGGTTTTGTACGTTACAGCTGCTGTAAGCAACACGATCTAACTTCAGTTTCAGACGCTTGTCTGGTTAATCAGAATTAACGAGTTATTAACGCAAACAGCATTAAGCGTCCGAGCGTAACTGAACGTTTCAAACAGCTGGTAAAAATGTGATATATCTTCTTTCTGCTACGCTGCTCGAAAGAAATCGAGCAATTACACGGGACAAGTCTTGTATTAGCAAAAATTTCCGATTTATTACGTTCATTACGGAACCTGTATTACAGAAATAATTCTCCGAGAGGCACGAGGCGTCCACCTGCTTCGTTTTCATTATTATCGATAAAATCCACACGACTAAGAAGATAGTGGCTGCGAGGCTAAAACTGAAGTACCGTTCAAAGCAATCCTCGTGTCCCGCCACTATGAAACGCCATAAATTCTGCCCAGCGGGCATCCGGTCGACGCAGGTATCTCGAGTTCGACCATGCGACGCGTAATCCCATCCTTTTTCGTGCAGACCGGTGCAATCCTGACAATGCACCGCGTATGCCCATAATGCGAGCCGTGATGCATGGTTGATGGGCTAGCACGGGGCCGACTAATGGACAATGCTTATGCTTAATAATCTATCCGTCGGTAAAGCAGCACCGGCCCGAACACCGTGTGTGCGTTTGTCGCGACAGAATCGAATACCACACGGTCCCGTACTCCCCCATACAAGTACAGTTATGGCGCGATAGTGTCATCCAACGGCTGACAGCATCGACGCAATCTGATTATAACAGACCACGGTGCATTTCATCCTAAGACGACGTACAAATGCAATTTAACGGGATTGCTCGGTATCGCTGTTTATTTAATTACTTATTTAATGCTATTACCGAGTTCGTTAAATTACCTATTTACGATGCAGATATCGGCTTATTCGGATATCCACGCGTTTTATATTCAATCATTAAGTGTTTATGCACTTTTATATTCGTTACGTATTCACACGAGAGATATCTGTACAATATCTAGTAGATATCCAGGCGTTAACAAAACTATGTGTTATATCGCCACGTATGAAACATCGAAACCATTGTGCGTAAAATCACTGAGCACAGAATTATTACGCGCTATATCGCCACGTGTGAAATTACTACGAACAGCCTCGCGATATATTGCCTCGGGTGAAATTATTACGATCTCTATTGTCACGCGTTGAATTACCACACGCTACATCGCGACGAATAGAATTACTGCGAGTAGAATAACCTCGCGTTATATTGCCGCAACTGAAATTACTACGCGCTGTATTACCACACGTTGAATTACTACGCGCTACATCACCACGAGTAGAATTACTACGAAAAGAATAACCTCGCGTTATATCGCCGCAAGTGAAATTACTACGTGCCGTACTGCCACGCGTTGAATTACTGCACGCTATATCGCTACAAGTAGAATTACTGCGAGTAGAATAACCTCGCGTTATATCGCCGCGAGTGAAATTACTACGTGCCGTACTGCCACGCACTGAATTACTGCGCGTTATATTGCTACAAGTAGAATTACTGTGAATAGAAGAACCTCGCGCTATATCGCCGCGCATGGAATTACTACGTGCTATATCGCCGCGCGTACAATTACATTGCGCTACATCGTCACGAGTAGAATTACTACGAATAGAATAATCTCGCGTTATATTGCCACGAGTGAAATTGCTCCGCGCTATATTGCCATGTGTTGAATTACTACGCGTACATCGCCACGCGTAGAATTGCTGTATGCTATACTGCTACGCGCGAAATTATTACACGCTATATTGCAACATATAGAAATGCTATACGTTGTATCACCACGCGTTATATTGCCACTGACACTCGTACAACCCCACCAATGGTAATAACCGAAATACTTTAATGAATATAAACACGTAGAATGTGTTTGTTCTAAAAATGCCGAAAAAATGCGAATAAAGCGACGAATGCAAAGGAGGCGAAAAGAGAGAAAGAGAAGAGCGGAAAAAGAGGGACGCGCGAAAGAGGTTTTTGCTCCGAATCGCAATCGCAACGAAGGGTAATAGCAAACTGGAAGAGGGGGTAGGAAACGAGTTAAATCAATCGGTGCTCGAACTGGTAGAGGATGCACCGATTGTTACGGTAATCCAGCTTCTGGAATACACATTATACCGGTAACAGTGTAACGCAATACTGTTACAACTCTGATCCAATTTGCAATTCATCGTCGTCCATTCTGCATATAACAATGCAGAACGCGAGCGTGTAAGCATCGGCCGACGCCTTTCCAACCGATCCTTCTGTTCTCTTTTCTGTTCTATCGACCGCACTGTTTTTATTCCTCTTCGAGTTACGCCAGAACACGTTGCGATATAGCACGATATAAAAGCCTGTTCGCCTAAATACGTAGAGATGTCTGACAGGATTCTACTAATTAGACGCGTATCTGATTAGGTCCTGAATATGCTACCTTGCAAACACTAATATTAATTAGGATCGTAATTGAACGTATTATGCATAACCGATTTTCATTATCAATGCACGGTGGGTATTACTAATTCATAAAATTTAGTTTGCAAATTTATCATTTTGAAAATTAAAAGTTTCGAAACTCGGAAGGTTAAAAATTTGTATAATTAAAATTCCAGAAATTTAAGCACGAATACATTCAAAATAATAAGAGGTAATTTCGTAAATGTGATAATTCCAACCAAAGCGAAATTCTTGCGACAAAGAGTCATATTATATTTCCGCTTAATTAAAACTCAAATTAATTAACAGAAACGTTGCGGCACTTTGAGAAGCCGGTAAAATCCGAAACGTAGCGTAGAAATTACATTAACAGATAGATACATCTGTCGATTTCGGAACAGCGTGATTAATTAATTCGCGCGATAAGCTTAAACAATGATGGGCAAGTTTTAACGTAAATTAGCGGGGTATCTAGGAATCGGTAATTTCGTGGTATCATCTTCGATAGTGGATATTGAAAACGGACTAGCGCACGCTTCGCAGCGAACAACGTGCAATTAACTATGCATTAACATAAATTGAGTTATAGCGGTCGATAACCAGTCACGGATACCTTTCACGCCGGCCGATCAATTCTCGTTCACGAATTCATTCCGAGCCTTTCTTGTTCCGCGTTACTGATTGGAGTTCACGCGCGAGCAAGATCAAAAGTAATTAAGCGGAAGTAATTATATTCGGAACGTTTGCGAGGGTCTCTGCATAACTCAAATTTCAGTGTAACTCCATTTGACTTCGTTATCCTTTGAAATAATTCGAACTGAATTTACAGATTAGAATTCTATAGAATAAACTTTAGTAATCAAATAGTTGTTCCATTATCGTTTGTTCCTGTAACATCGCTACGTTTAACCAAGAAATAGTAGAAAGGAATGCAACAAAATACTTAAAACTTCAAAATGAAATATACAAAAATATTTAATATGGACATTTTAAGTACAACATATGGACGACACTTAAATTACCATATCACCTATATTATTAAGAATTTTTCTTACCTAATTTAAAACACTCGTCTTAACTACTGGTGACTATGAGAAATAAATATAACAAGATATTGTACAAATATTTGGCAAGATTCGTTACGAATAAAAATACTACCTAATGCAGTTTTCAACAGTTTCACTGTGACAATTATAACAAACTCGCTTGCAAACGACCAGCAATACGTAATGAGCTCGTATCAGGCGCATAAAAAATAACAGTATTACGAAATGTAAAATATATAGCAAACGATAAGTACTTCCGTACGAAAAGTCAAAAGTGGAGGAATACCCTGGTAACCAAACTCGACCATCGTCGACTCGTCGTCGTTGCAGGTAACAACGACTGTAACCGACCTAAGTACCTGTACAGGTACTTGGTAATCAGGGCCATTGACTTCTCAAAAGTACCTGGTGCACGCTTCTCTCGTCACGAGTCCCACGATAGCTACTCGTGCACTTTCGCATCTCTTTCTCCTCCTCTCTACAGTTCTATCTGTTATATCTCTTTCTCTCTTCTAGTCAACCATCATCGAATAGCGGTCGAGAATTCGACGCTCCACGGAGTTCGATTACAAAGGAACCTATAAATTTGTTCAAACACAAATTTTCTGTGGTGAAATTACGTTGAGCTACTTCTTACTTTATCAACTTTAACATTTACCACAGGGATCAAACTAATTTATTTCAGGTCTTTTAAATTACAAAATTTTCTCAAGTTCCTTTTATGTAAATATCAATTTTTTAATAGTATATAATCGTACATTTTATGTTCATTAATTTCTCTACTTTATTTTCAGCTTAGAAGTGTATGAACATTGGTTCTAATGTTAAAAATAAGTCTTTATCAAGGAATTAATTCGTACGTATAAAATTCACACGATGATCAATACAGAAATTTATAACAAAATTCTGTAAAGTAGTAAAAAGGACCAACATATTAATTTTGAGTCACCGCAAATATTGTGCATGGTGCGCGGCGAAAAGGAATGAAAAATTTGCAACGTAACGTCGAAGTTTCGCGAATGCATAGAGGGTTAATAAAGCAGCCCCATAAGGACAGAAGCATTATGATCCCCGGGGAAATAAAATACAAGTCCGCGGACGTGAGATCCCGGCGATAGTTGGCGATAAACAGCCACGAGGAGGAGTTAACTGACCCATAGAACCCTCGGATGTTTATAACAGAAGGTAGGGAGGGAGCGAAGGCACGATAAAAAAAGAGGCGGTCGAACGAGAGGAACAAGAAACATAGAAGGGACGAGGTGGGGATGAAAGAGACCGAGAAGACGCGGGGAACTTGAAGAAGAATAAAGAACAACGAAGAAAGGCCAGTGGCCGTCACGGTATTGCTCTCGACGCAGGTCGCTTTTCTTCTTTTCAACGAGTTCAAGTACGTGTGTACAGGGCACAGGGTGCGAGAAAAATCCTTCACAAATTAAGGGTGGTTCTTCACCAAACTTGAACGTCGACCTCCTAAACTCCAAGGCGAATCTCTTATTTCAAGAACGAGTAGACGAGTGGAGTTGGACTATTCATGAGTGGAGAATAAATTATGTGTGAGGATCAATCTGGATTGAATGACCAATTTAGAATTATAGTAATTATTCAAGAATAACGTATGAAACTACGTCTGAAATATCACGGTTCAAGTGATCTTTGAAATTATTCATCATTCTCAGAAATTCTATTGATTTGGAAAATTAGAATTATAACGCAATGCTTTAAATAGTTGTTTGATATTTTATGTATAATAATTTGGTGTGGAGAACGTAAAAAATAATGGGGTTAATTTTGGTGGACGCATGAACCGTTATTATCGTAAGTAGAGGATTATATCGAGCGAACTACCCCATAGGTTTAATCTTGGCGGAAGCTGGAAAGCAAGGAAATTCAGCACGGGTTGAATATTTATTTGGCAGAATTCAGAGGTAACTTTCGGACAGCCGGTGGTAGTTACGGTGTGGGGTGCACACGAGTGCTCGGCAATCCCCGGGGACGCAGTCAGTTCGCGAAAGTAATTAAAATCGCATAGGACACTGGGGTTTACTTCTCGCGGCAAACTAAGCGAATGGAGAGAGAGTTCAGCCCGGTAACTCTTAGCTCTCGAGAGAAATCCTTCGATTCCCACCCTTCTTACCTCGACATTTTCCGTAATGTCAAATATTCCAGGAAGAATGAAGCGTTCAATCGAGTTCATCCAAATTTCCAAATTTTGTGATCGTAAAACAAACGTAAAAATACTGAAAGGCATAAGAGCACACACGTGTATCTTCACATTTGGGAACAGAGGGCCAAGATGGTTACGCCACTGCGGTCGAAAAAAATGCCAAGAGTCTGGCACCATATGCGATGCCTTCACGACTCTAGATTTATTCAAGCAGTAATTCGCCGGCGAAAGAAAATAAAGAAAGCAACGACTGGTTCCTTAGAAACAGGGATCGAGCAACGAACCACAGGGACTCCCCACTTCGGCAAGAAAGCGATTTCGAGGGAGAAAGAAAATTGCATCGACGTCCACTTCGAACTGGAGGTGCATCTGCTCGCGGTTCGTTGCAGTTGCACCTGCGATCGCACGCAATGCGGGTGAGCCCACGAAAAGAGAAAGAGAGAGAAAAGAAGAGAGCAGAAGAAGGTGGTTCTCTAGCGAGCAACTGGCATCTTCTGGCACAAGCTGGCCTCCTGTCTATCCCGATGTGCACCTGCCAGACGCACGATGTGTCGCCGACAGACTTGACACCATTGCTTTGTTCCTTTTACGGCCGAGATTATGGAGTCCGTCGAGCATTATCGCAGAAACTGGTTGCCGCGGCTTGCCCATTGAAACGCGTCAAGGCTGTCCCCCGACAGGTAGGTCGCCAACTAACAGTCAATTGAACGTCGAACGCGAAACTAGGCGATAACCTGTGCCAGAACCGAGCCTTCGACTTCTTTCCATGTCGATTTTCATATTCGACTCTACATTTTTTTTTTCCGTCTTCAAATTTCTCAACTTTCAAATTACCAAGTCATACTGTCGTCACATCGTGATGATCGTACGGTACTATCATATTATCACATTACTAACCTACAATTTTCTACGCGGTTGCATCGCACCTAGCTAATTACTGCTACAATGTTACGACAACAGGAAGGCTCAAATGTCAGACACAAGATCCACCAGTTGATTATGTAAATTATGATTAGAATCGAACCCAATATTGCAGTGAAATACGAGTTTCATCACATTCGAAGTGTCGTGTGTGTCACGAGTGATACGATATTGTAGAGCTAAATCCCTAAATTATCAAACTATGACATTATTACATTATTACCAAATGCTTACAATGCTAAGTCCTCTGTCCACATCCTCGACTCTACAAATTCCTAACTTTTCTTGTCCACAACTAGCTAAGTTTCCAAGTCACTAAGTCCCTAATTTCGAGAACTCCGGATTTCTTTACCTGGAAATATCCATGTCCCAAAATTTTCAAATCCTCAAACTTCCACATCCCTCAGTTTACCCATCCTGAAACTTCCATGTCCCCAAAAAATTCAAATCCTCAAACTCTCACGTCCCTAAATGTCCTCAAATCCCTAAATCCTTAAAGCAAATGGCCAAACCTCGAGTTCCCGAAATTTTCTCAAAGCTACGAGAACGCGTGGAAAACGTTTCAATTCGCCGAGAGTCGATGTCATTGAAGTGGTCCGCAGTCAGCGTTTTCTCACAGTCTCGTTTCCACGAATTAGCAGAGCCAGGTCATCGAGTTCTTTCACTTTCCGCGAGCGAACGCGATTTTCATTCCCTCGGAAGGAGACAGGTTGATCGCGTTCAGGAAAGAATAATAATGGAACGACGGCGGCAAAAGGCAAAAGCGAATTGGCCCGCGCATTTTCACTCGGTTGGATTTTCTTGGAAATGGAACCGGTCAAGGCTCCGACGCAGGTAGATCCGACGGATAACAGGTGATTTAAGAAGAAACCACGGAAAAAGATGCAAATTTCGGCGCGGACAGGCGCCGTGCTTCGCTTAAAATAGAAAGCGGACCCGAAAAATCGCGTCAAGGGCATCGTGATCGCGGATTCCAACCGACCTGGGAAATAATGGGCCAATTACGCGGGAAGATGTTGAGCTTCGATTACGGAAGCTCGTTGCGAGAACCAAAGATTTACTGAACATTTATTTCGTCTCCCAAGTTCGCACGAGTGTTGCCACATTCCAAGCTCTGTACATATTTTCAACGAGAACTATTGGTTACATCGGTCACACTGATCAGATCGGAAAACATGGAAAGTAGACTTCTCTCGATTCCTAGAATTCATCTTGTGACGCTCACAAAGTATCCATGTTCTTTTAGGAACACTCAAATTTTGAAGTAATTAAATTCAAAAAGTCTGGAATGCTTTGAACGTCTTTATTTATTAAAATTATCTAGGTGTCTTTGAAGAAGTAAGAGTATTTCTGGTAGAGTATGTAACTCAAATGTAATTCGTTATCCAGATGCGTTACCCAAATGCGAGTGATCGATGTGGTAATAAAGTGCATACAAGTAAGATGTAAGTGCACCACGAAGGAATCGGAGTGGATAGAGCCTTGCAGTTATACAGGTCACAGCGACATATTTGTATTTTGCAAGTTGCAGCCAGCAAACCGCACATTGTCGACGGTGGCGGGTAACCTGAGTCTAAAGCTGCCTTTATGGCAGCGACTAGGGCCTGTCCAGGTGTTAACGAGCATGGTTTTATGACACACTAATTACAGTGGGTCTACGAGTCTATAGAAGGTTACTTTACAACCGTGCCGCGAACAAGTCGCAAAAGATTGCCTAACGTTTCTTTCGATTATCCGAATCAATAAAGTAATTACAATTATTGTGTGGAATAGACCTCGTAACAATGGCAATGCTCCATGCTGAGAATTTGGGGGCTCAGAAACAATTCAACGAATTTAACAATCTGCATATTCGTAAATTTAGAATTGCAGGCATATAGTCTTTGTCTCGTTCCTTCTATTCATGTCTATAACCACTACCGCCTAACCCTATAAATCGTGCATTCGAAAGGAACAACGGTACAATGCATCGAGCAGATCTATTCCCCTAATCCAGCCACAAAACGTGATCCCAGGATTATTTCGAGCGACGAACAAACCCCTGATGATCTCCCATCGACGAAATCCTCTCGACTCGAGGCACCTCTTCTATTTTCGGTGCTGGGCAACTGCGCTTGCGAAGGCAAACAGCGTGCGGTAATGCACCCTGATGGATTAATTGGTTCCTACATTTTTCAACTAATCATATTTCCGAATTTTTATATTCTTACATTTTTAAACTTTTTTAATTCTCAAGTTCCCACGTCACTGAACTTTCTAATTCTCAAATTTCCAAATGTTTTAATTCTTAAGTTCCCACATTACTAAACTTCCTTATTCCCAGATTCTCGAAGTGTTCAATTCTGAAGTGTATAAGGACATCCTAGCGAGGCACCACGAGGCACAAGCATGTGCATAATCTATTACATGTAACATCTATGTTTCGAAAAACAAAAATGCAATGTAAACGCGCGTCTCTTGTCGCTCACTCCCTGCGTAGTATAATAAACCACGTGCTTTAAACACTGATCAGCAACCTCCTATTCCCATATTCCTAAAATTCAACATCAAGCTTCTGATTTCTTGAATTTCCATGTTCTGAAGCTACGAAGTCCACAAATTCTCAAATTCCGGAGCTGACAAATTCCTAAGTTTCCAAGAATGTTCAAATATCGAAATACCCAAGTTATACTTTCAAATTCTCAAATCCCCAAATCCTCCAATTCTCAAATACCTTAATTTCCAACCCCCTATGTCATCAATCTTCCAAATCCCCAAATCTCTAAATTCTCAAATATCTTAATTTCCAAACAGCTACGTTATCTATCTTCCAAATCCCCAAATTCGAAAATATCTTAATTTCCAACCCCCTGAGTGATCTACCTTTCCACATCCCTAAATTCTCAAATATCTTAATTTCCAGCCCGCTACGTTACCTATCTTCCAAATCCCCAAATCCTCAAATTCTCAAATATCTTAATTTCCAACCCACTGAGTGTCCTATCTTCCACATCCCCAAATTCTCAAATATCTTAATTTCCAACCCCCTAAATTACCAATCTACCAAACTCCGAAATCCCAAAATTTTCAAATATCTTTATTTCCACCCCCCTACGTTACCAATCTTACGAATCCCCAAAATCCCAAATTCCCAAATGCTCAAATTCTCAAATATCTCAATTTCCAACACCTTACGTTACCAATCTTCCAAATCCCCAAATCTCCAAATTCCCAAATTTCCAAACTCTCAAATATCTTAATTTCCAACCCCTACGTTACCAATCTTCCAAATCCCCAAATTCTCAAATATCCCAATTTTCAACCCCCTAACTTACCAATCTTCCAAATCCCCAAATTCTCAAATATCCCAAATACCCCAAATCCCAAAATACCCAAAACTTCCTAAGTATGGAAGCTATCCCGAACAAAATAACCCTAGAACATAAAACATCCGTGAACACCCTGCAGGTGAACCCTGCCCGCATGAAGTCAAGCGATGCATCTTGCTCTCGCGCTATATCGCTGATCTCCGGCCTACATAAGGATATTTAAGGAAAAACAGAAGAGGGCATGTTTCGTAGAACATACATATTTCGTAGGAGTAGGTATTCCCGATGGCTTCGACTTGCCCCAATCCACGGAATATCGAGCGGCCCCGTGGAAATTTATTCGAACGAGAAACACGTCGGAGCACTCTCACGACCCTTACCTTTCGGCGAGCTGGCCCGATGGGGGCGGAATTGTGTGCAGAGGGATGCAGTTGGTAACCCGTGCAAACACTACGCCCGTTCTAAAGCCGATTTCAGCCCTCCTCGAAGCTGAACCTTCGAATTCAGCCGACCCTCCCGAACCTCTTTGTTGTCCCGACTAGCTATATTTCCGTCCGTTACCGGCTGCCTGCCTTGCTTCATAGCCCGAGCCTTTCTCGATAATCGCGCGAGTTACGCGAATTTAACCCTTGCCTCGCCTAACCTCGCGTAACGCGTCTTCCAACCCTTACCTCGCGTTTTCGTGCGGGACCCCCCGAATTCGGGGAACCACAGGGTGGCTTTTATCGATTTCGAGGGACGTCTAGGCACTTCAACGAGAGAATTTTTCATTTTAATTATTTATATGTGCTAGGTGTAAGTTACAGTCTTATAAGTGGTTGTAAATGTTGGTAATTGTTGGTAGGTGGAAGTTTTATTGGTACAAGGGTGAACAGAGTAGATCTGGGAAAATTTTAGTACTTGAAAATTTTCTGATTTTCAAACTTTTTAGAGTTGTCAATCCAGGAGTTGTTAGCTTGAGAAATTTCGAATTTGAAATTATGAAGTTTGGAAATTTGAAACGATGAAGCTTGGAGTTGTGGAAGTTTGCAGTGATGAGATTTGGAAACGTAGAAATTCGAAATGATGAAGTTTGGAAATGTAGAAAATCAAAATGAAATCTAGAAATGTAGAAATCTGAAAGTGTGAACTTTGAAAGTATAGACATTTGAAATGATGGAATCTGTAAATGTAGGAATGATGAAATCTGAGAATATAGAAATTTGAAATGATGAAATTTGTGACTACAGAAATTGAAAATTACAAAATTAAAAAATGTAGAAACTCCAAATTATCGACTTTGTAAATTTAGAAACTTGTGAACTTTCAACACTAAGCAATTTAGAGCCAGAGATTTTGAAATGCAGAGATGTAGAAACATTCGAGATAGCTTTCAAGGTTGACTTTATAAAGTGCTGCTTTCTAGTGCCCAGTCAAGTATTCACTGAAAGTACAATACATTTCTCAAACGTATTAGAATAATAGACAACAGGTCCTAAATAGAGCGAAACAACAGAGAAATGATACGAAAGTACGAAAATCGATATCACAATGGAAAAAGAAGGTGCAATAATTTAACAGGTAAATATTTGAAAAATCGTTGGTATTACATATGGCAGTACCGTGGTTATCGATGTAAAAGATAAATATTGTCCTTTGACGCTTTTTTTTCATCCGAGCGAATCGTGGAACCGAAACTGCCACGTTTTACACGGAAATACAATTTCGACAAATTCCCCAAACCCTGCCTCCTACCCTTTCCGGCTCTCCATCACCCTTTCCCTTTATCGCAATCTGTGTATATTTGACTCGCTGAAAAACTGAAAAATTGTCGTGCGCCCGAACGAGTGGCTTTATTAAACCAACGATTTAATCGTGTTCGATGAAAAAATAAAAGGGAAATCGTACAAATTTCAGTTTTCCGATCATCAATTTAAAATGGGATATTAAATAAATTCTCTAATATTTGAAATGCTTTATATCGCCACACGATATATAACCAGGATTAGTATTACAATTCATTAGACTTATTGGACTTTCGTTATACTGCCACGGGTTAGGTTAGGTTAGGTTAGATCACCACGTGTTGTATTTCCACGTATTAAATTAGCAATATGTTGCATTACAACCCTTAGGGTTAAATTCATGACACGTTATATTGCATTACATCAAATTTGTCATATATTGTATTACAACCGTCAACGTTGACTTCACGACATGTTATATTCCATTAGATCAGATTTGTCACATGTTGTGTTACAACATTTATAATTCACGACATGTTATATGGTGATATATCAAACTTACGGCGCATTATATCGCAACACGAGAGTATCGTAACGCGTTCTATGGTAATATATTAGATTTCCGACACGTTGTATTGCAATACATTAGAATTGCGACGTATTACAACGCATTCGATTCACGACACGTTGTGCGGCGATATATTAGACTTGTAGCACGTTGTACCACAACGCTTTAGAATCGTAACATGTTGCACAGTGATATATTACATTTCCGACACGTTGTATTGCAATATATCAGAATTGCGACGCGTTGCATTACGGAGCAGTAAATTTACGACGGGTTGTATGGCGATATAATAGATTTCTAATGCATTGTAACTCAATGTGTTCGTGCCAGAACGCGTTGTGATGTCATATGTTAAAATTGAGACAAGTTGTATTACATTACATTTCCGATGAATTATATATTAGAATGTTAAGAATTTTCATACTGCAATATAATAAGAACCTACTGTATTTCTTTGTTTAACTGAAAATTCAAAGCACTCAGAACAGATCCTAAAATGAAACCTAAACAGCAAAACTACTATATATAATATTCCCACTTATGACTTGAATAATTGCTAAAGTTATGTAAAAGTACCCTATAAAGCAACCCTTATTATTTGACTAATTGCTAAAATTTTGTAAAAGTACCATACAAAAATACTTCTGCTTATTTGGCTAATTATAAAAATTCGGTACAAGCACCAAACAAAAATAAAATCCTGCTTATCATTTGATTAACTGTAAAAATTCGATAAAGGTAACGAAGTACTACATAAAAGTAATAATCCTACTTGTCGCTTGACTAATTGCCAACACTCCATAAAAGTAACGACTAAAGCCCCATATAAAAGTAATAATCGTACTTGTCATTTGACTAATCGCACGCAATAAGTTGGACTGTACGACAGCGGTTGCTAATCGAAGGCTAATTAATCGAAATGCAATTTTAGCGATCGGTTGCGCTAAAGAAGAAAAAAAGGAGGAAAGAAGACACGCGGGTTCGAGGAAGAATATTTTTCTTGCGAGCAGCTGCAGCTGAGCGAAAAGTCACGAGGGGTGGCGCACCGAGCGCAGGGGAGACACGTCGCACCGGAAATACCCGCAACACATGCTCCGCCGGCTTCCTGTCATGTAGGTGGTTTAACTCCGGGCCCCGGGGTGACGATAAAATATAATTTCCAGCCTCTACGCAGGAAACTCTGCGGCTTGCTTCAATATCGCGTTATCTTTTTCGCCGCTGCGAAAAAAAGATAAACCTCCAACTAATCGTGCTGCGGAATTTCTCAAAAATTTCCAACCGGCTCTTTATTCGAAAACTTCTTTCTTTCTGGACATTTCTAGTCGAATTATGAGACGCTTTTTCTGCAATGACTGCGTGTATGAACCAACAGAATACATTTTGGGATATTTTGCTGAAATAAGGGTAGTAGTTTCGCTTGTGTTATGAATGGTTCAAAATGGAAGATACAAAAAATGTATACATGGTCCTGAAGAATAATTTTAGAGTAGTTTGTTAAAAGACAAGGGTAGTAGTTTTGCTTCTGTTTTAAATGGTTCAAAATAGAAGATACAACAAATGCATACATGGTCTTGAATAATTTTAGAGTACTTTGTTAAAAGACAATGCCAAAGGTAGTAGTTTTGTTTTTGTTATAAATGGTTCAAAATGAAAGATACAGAAATGTACACATAGTCTTGGAGAATAATTTTAGGATATTTTGTTAAATGACAATGCTAAGGGTAGTAGTTTTGCTTCTGCTATAAATGGTTCAAAATGGAAGATACAACAACACATGGACTTGAATAATAATTTTACGGTGTTTTGTTAAAAAACACTCCCAGGTATAATGAAGTTTCGCCCCGTTATAAATTGTTCAAAAGAAGGTACAAATATTTGTATGACTGAAAAATACACTTTGGGGTGTTTTGCTAAAATGCATCATGGAGTTTTACATTTGTTACGAATGATTCAAAATGAAATTTACAAGCCATACATGATTTTAGGGCATTCTGTAGAAAAACAAAAAATCAAACTTCATAAACCTAGTGTTAAACAGTTAATACCTTCTGTAATAACATTTCAGTAACACATGTTAGATTCGTAATCGAATATCTCCACAAAAAGCGACGCAAATATTTGACCAACGAATATTTAACTCCAGTTTTTCTCGTTTGAGTTGAACCCAGCTTTTTATTTGTACTAACTCTAGTTTTTCTTTTCGTTTGAATTTAGGTTTTCTTTTTATTTGAATTGAATGTGGGTTCACTTCTTATTTGAGTTACCTCCAGCTCTCTATTTAACTCCAGACTTCGTACTTGAACCGAAGTTCGATTAGCATTACTGTCGACGTGTATGGAACTTCGGTTATCAACATATATTGCCGATATTTCAGAGTCCTGAATATTTATCGACAATACTGAAATATTGTCGATACTGTCGATGTTTATTGACAAACTGGATTTATCTCCAGACGTTCAATATTTATTGACAATAAAGATAAATGTAATCGCTTTCTGCACGCGAATAGAAACCCACACGTAAGGAGTACAAAAGTAGAACCGTAAAACATCAAAATATATTTTGGTTTTCATCAAACCACCTCACGTCAATACTTCAATGTTGACTGCAAGTCAATATCTCCTTCCAATAATATTGCCAATGCAGAAATATTGACAATGTGTATTGATCTTTTGAGGTCCGATTCCCAAAAAAAGAAAGAAGAAAATGTTTGCTCAAATAAAATAGCTATTGAAATAATGGAATTGTTAGAAGGAGTAACGTAATAGTACAGCAACATGATACAATAGTAGAAAAGTATCAGAATGAAGACGGAGTAACACTATAGCAGCAGTAGCCATCTTAACCCCTTGCAATATAACTTCGTCAGGTGCGTCAGTCACAACTAACACATCACAACGATATTAAAACAGACAAGGAAAGTTGAAATGTCATGTCAATTGGTCAATTGACTATGCAAACAATTGCACTTAAACTCCAAATTAAAACGTATTCAAAATTCGAGTAAAATTGATCACAACTGTAAGTGACGCAAAGAGTGCGTCACGAGACTCGTCAAAATGGTGCAAAGGGTTAAAAGTCTTAACAAGAAAATACCAAATGCAACTAAAATTGCACAAATAATTTGAATACCGATAAATACCGAAATACTGAATATTGATAACCAAAATATTATAGAAAAATGAATATTTATTCTTGATAACTTGTATTATACATATGTATCGTATGTACGATTCTGTGAAATTCAATAGCGCGAACATGGAGCGTGGAGACACGAACATTCTCGAGACAACTATTTTCGAAGTATCAGACAGTTGTGACGTTCCGTGTAACCATCGTATCGGCAACATTTATCGCGACAGAAACGATGGTTACCGTTGGAAATAAGCAAGAGGCTCGGAATCGAGTCTCTCTCACAGTTTCCAGTTTCGGGCATAGAAGCCGAGCCGGGCAGAGCCACGATATTGCTTTCATCCGGTCGGAATATCCAGTTTAGTAGGATGAAGGCGCACGCGTATCTAGAGCGTGACAAGTTTCCAGATCGCGTATGCAAAGGGTGGCTCGGCTGTTTTTCTCACACGATCAAGAGCCAACAACTTCCATCGAATCAAATACAATGTACGTAATAAAAATGCACACTCGGAGCGACGTTTCCCTTGGGCACGAACAAGTTCAGAGGAAATCTCCCTTCGAGGAGACTAGTGGATTTGGGGAAATCGATTGTGTACATGTTTTAAATTGAAAATCTGCGATTCCTTCGAGACGTGCTTAATTCGAGATATATTTTGAGATTTTTAAATATGCAGATTTTTAATATTTGAATTTGAATTTTTATATTCTTCAACCAAGTTTCAACATTTTTATGCTTTTAAGCATTTTAGTTCGTATAGCTTCATTTGTTGCATTTCGAAAATGTACAAATTTTCAAAATCCTTGAACTGTCAAATTTTATTAAATTTCCAAATTTCAGAATTTCAGAATTTTCAGGATCTCAAATTGCCAAATTTTCAAATCTCCCAGATCATAGTCCTTGAATTTTTAACCCAAAAATTCTTCAATTCTCAAATCTTCTAATTCCCAAAAATCAGAATTGTCAATTCCCCAAATTCTCAAATCCCCATATTCATAAATCTTCCAATTCTCAAATCTTCCAATTTTTAATTCCCTATATTCTCAAATCCCCAAATTCTCAAATTTTCGAATTCTAAATTCCCCAAATTCTCAAATCTCCCAATTCTCGATCCCCTATATTCTCAAATCCCCAAATTCTCAAATTTTCGAATTCTAAATTCTCCAAATTCTCAAATCTCCCAATTCTCGATCCCCTAAACTCTCAAATCCCCAAATTCTCAAATTTTCGAATTCTAAATTCCTCAAATTCTCAAAAGACCAAAATTCTAAATTCCCCAAATTCTCAAATCTTCCAATTCTAAATTCCCTAAATTCTCAAATCCCCAAATTCTCAAAAGCCCAAAATTCTATATTCCCCTAATTCTCAAATCTTCCAATTCTAAATTCCCTAAATTCTCAAATCCCCAAATTCTCAGAAGCCCAAAATTCTAAATTCCCCAAATTCTCAAATCTTCCAATTTAAAAACCCCAAATTCTCAGTTCCCCAAATTTTCATAACCCTCCTCCAATTCCGAAATTCTCAAATCCTCTTATTCTCCACGTTTCTAACTTCAACCAAACTATCCACCTATTCACATTCGCTCCTAAGAAATCTGCAAAGATTCCAAATAAAAGAAAATCGCGAGGGCTCGGATCACTTCGGTATCGAATCGTGGATATCGAGACACAGGTCGTCCGGTGTATAAAATTCGGTCCGTGGGCCAAAAGCCGCAGGCAAAAGTCTGGGCCACGAACCAGCTGCCAGGCAGGTGATGGTGCAGCTGCCCGCGAGAACACGTCCTGTGCACTCGGTAGCCATCTCTCATCGACGGAGATCCCTTCTTCGTTCCTGGACCAGTCGCCAGGATCGATGCTTCTCTCCGTGGCTGGTTTGCCTTTTCGAGAGGAGCCAGCCCACCGTTTTCTCTCCGCTGTATCGCCGCCAGAATTTTAGGCCGGTTCCCATGGACTTTGAAACCTGGCCTCCGAGAATCCGACGTTTCTTCGTAAAAAGATAGCCACCGATACCACGGGACGGATCCCGTATCCCGTCTTGCGTTATATAAGTTCGGCGTTATTGCGAGATTTGTAGATTGCACGATGCGTAAAAGTGGGTTATTTGTCATAGGATGAAAGCAGTTACGTAAGACATATTATAGGGACTGAAGGTCTGCTAAAAGAATTGGGTTCTTGTTAGAAAACTACTTTCTATACGTCGGTTGATTTAAGGCTTTTTGGACCGTCTTCGAGTCTTTAAAGTTTCAAATGATCTAGAGACATGGAGAAATCCTACAACCTTAGAGAAGGAATTTTATGGATAACGACCCTGTCCTTGCGAAATTCTAAGGAAGCTTTAAAGAAATTGAAAGGAAATTCTGAGATAAGATTGTGGAAATCCTCAAATAAATACTAAAGAAATTTTTTTAAAAGAGATCTAGAAAAATGGTATGAATCCTAGGGAAATAGCCTAGAGAAATTGTAGAGTGAATCTATGCAGATCCAAATAAAATCTATGAAAGTAGACTCTGAAAGTATGAAAGTAGAGATCTGTTCTGTAGCCTAAGATCATCCCGCTAAAATCCTAAGAGAATCCTAAAGAAATCATAGGAGGTGATGGGAATCCTGTGAGCGACCCTCGACTTAATTTATGTAATAATAAATTCCCGTATAATGTTAGACATTAAGAAAGCAAGTAAAAATGCAGTATGTCTCGAAAACGGCTGCAGGACGCGTCAAGTCGCGTTTATTGGCCGATTCGAGGCCGTATCGAGCAAGGTCTCCAGAGGGAGGCCAGAAAAGTCAGCTGCTCGTTTCGTTGGAATCGCAGCGTGTGTCTTCGTCCCCGAACAGCTGGTTTATTTATGCGCGAAAGACAGCCGGTTGTCGCTTCGAAATGGTCGTATCGGTGAAAACGGTGTTGTCGATCGCGCAAAAACACCAGCGAACCGCGAGCGCATCTGTCCGTACGAGAAACAAATGATATGTATGTAGGTATAGCGATCCTCGCGTGCCAGATCATCTTGTTCGATTTCGTTCGATCGATCCGGTCAATGCAATGATACCGACAACTTTCTCGAGTGTCTGGCTTCTTATAGCCACACCTGCCAGACTTCTGCAAACTGGCCTGTTAACGGGTATCGCATTTGATCCAATTTTCGGATAAATCGATGATCTCTATCTTTCGGAAAGAGCTTTCATTTAACTTTTAATTTTAATTTTTTCTTTCTGAGCTGATGTTATCTCGTAGCTTTCAAAGACAATGTTGCAGTAATTATTCAAAATAGACACCGCTTAATTAAAAAGAATATCGGTTGATCGAGCGCATTGGATTAACCTCCATCATGATTCACGTAATTGTAGGCTTTTCCGAGACAAGAATCGCTAATATCGGACGTTAATTGATATTTAAACAGAACCGACGTAGCAAATTTTCCATTAAAATAATCTTCGTTATTATCAGCCGGTAAGTTGTTTTACAAATTCGTTTTCAAACATCACGAAGCCGATAAACCGATAACGATTAAACCACGATCGCGAGGGTGATCGATCCTCCTCGAAATAACAGAGAATTCGTTTCGCGACGAGGAACAGGTTCCCCAAGATTGTTATTATCGATTATAAATTATTCTAAACTAGTTTCCCTGTTCTTAAGTGGACCAGAATCGCTGTGTAATAGCCAACGATCAATCATGCGAATCACTCAGCCTGACAAACAACGATGCTATCATTACCTCGAATATTCTCAAATAAAAACCGATACGCTCCTCTATAAACGTTCGCATTACCTAACCCGAATACATCAATTCACTTCCAAAACCAACTCCAATGCTATTCAACTTTACCTCTCGAGGTGATATTCTGATACATTGTGAACGTTTTCTGAATTTTCAAATCTCTAAATGTAGGGTTATTATCAAATGTAGAGTCTCTAAATAGACTAAGTTCGTAATTGTTAGGTATATTTTAACTATGGAAGATTCGAACGAGGAACGGTAGCTCAACCATGTCCAAAAAGCTCTTCAGTTAAGGACGTACGTGACCCAGATCAAAGGGTTAGCTCATAAAGTTGTCAGGCCCACCTCTTAGGCCCTAACTGCGAGCAAAAGGGCCAATCGTCTATACGAATTACTAAATTCAAAAATTCGATGAAATAAAATATTAACGTAGTCAAGGAGAAATAGATAGGTCAATGTTAAAATCGTAAAGGAAGGAGAAATCAATTTCCGAAGAGGTGTAAACGGCGCTGAAAACATCAAACATTGGCGTCGATTTCGTTCGCTTTCGAAAACGGTGAATATCGTTCGTGCTTCGAATCGAGAAACATTTGCATGGTTCTCGTGTAGGTCCATTTATTGGCCCTTAGATATCGAGCCAACTATCGATGTTGAATCGAGAGTATCGCCGTTTAATGCGTTGCATGATCGCAAAAGAGAGACTCGTCTCGAGTACCGGAGGCTCTCGTGTGTCTGGTTTATTAATTAACCTGTGGATCTTCGATTGCCTCGTTCTACGTGTATTACAACCTGAAAACGGTTCTCTGTGCTTTCATGTCGAACACCGTTCGATCGTCCAGAACGATTTTTGTATCATTTCCAGACTATTTTAAAGGCTGAACTTTACGCTGCTTCGGTAGAGGTCGAATTATAGCATAAGCACTGTAATGTTCTCTACGCAAGCACATTGGAATTAAGTTTTTTATGATTTTTCCCAAAGACACTTTAACTCTGATAATTTACTTTTTTAGAAAATTCACAAGATAATTTCTGATGTGATCTACGATGACATTCGCGATGACATTCTCATATCCTCAAATTGTCATATGCCCAAATTCTAATATTTCCACATTCTCATATGCCCAAATTCTCATATCCCCAAATTGTCCTATCCCCAAATTGTCCTATTCCCAAATTGTCCCATTCCCAAATTGTCCTATCCCCAAATTGTCCTATTCCCAAATTGTCCTATCCCCAAATTCTCATATACCGAAATTCTAATATTCCAAATTCTAATATTCCCAAATTCTCGTATTGAAATTATAGTGGACTGAGAGATGTTATCCGTGAGACTATAGTGCCTAAGAGGTTAATCTATGCACCACACAATTTTTTATAAACCCATCCACCATCGAAAGTTTATTCGGATGTTTAGTTAGGGCGGGCGAGGTAAACCGTTTTCCATTTGAACGTCGACGAGTTTTAATAACCGTTTTCCGCCGATTAAGCGTCCGCGTGGGCACGCATCGCGTCGAAACGAGAACGGATCCACGCGGAGCGGAGTGAAGCGGACCGCCGAGCCTAACCAGAAGCGGAGTCGGTGAACGAGAGAACCGCTTGTGCAATTTACTTCAATGCCGTGTCCGGAGTCAATGCTAGGACCTTGCACTCCGCGGATACCAGTATGTACGTGCATATTATAACCGACCGCTCGGAAACGTGCACGGGAAGAGGAAGGTGAAAATAAAATATAAGCGACGGGGATAAAAAGCGAAAAAATTGCGAGCGAATCGAGAACAATTATGTTACGGATGATAACGCGAAATGAGATCATTCGTTCGAGTCAGGTAAGGTAATCGATTTTTGTCCGCGAGGGTTAAGATGAAGTCGCGGATAATCGAACTAGCTGTACGCATGCTACGCAAGATTTCATCGCTAATTTTAGTCATTTATTTTAGCTCCCTTTTAGAGCGAAGAACAGAAGCCATGGAGAATTAACTACGTATGGAATTTATCTTGTGCAGGAGTTCAATTTGGAAGGAAATGGAGGAACTTGGAGGAAGTAAAGTTACGCAGAATCACGGGGGGATGGAGATGCAAAAAACTGGAATTATAAGAAATGGAAACAACGAAGAAGTAAAATTATGTGGAACTGAAAATATGCGATAACTAAAGACGCAGAGAATTGAGATTACGAGGAAGGGAAACCACGATAAATGGAAATTATAGAAAACTGAAATTGCAGTGAATTGAAACTGCAAGTAGAATCACTGAGAATTGGTACATCCGGTAATTGAAACCAGAGTGCAAAGAAATTGTAAGTAATTGAAATCTCGAGGAATTGAAACTGGAAATAATTGAACTCTCGAGGAATTGAAACTGCAAAGAATTGAAATCTCGAGGAATTGAAATCAGATTGAATTGAAACTTCAAATAACTGAAATTTCGAGTAATTGAAAACGGAGTCAATTAAATCAGCAACTAATTGAAATCTCGAGAAACGACAAATGATTGTAACCTGAAAGAATTGAAACTACGAATAATTGAAATCTCTAGGAATCGAAAAGTCAAAGAGAATTGAAACGATAAGTAATTGTAATCTCAAAGAATTGAAACTGCGAATAATTGAAATCTGCAGGAATTGAAACAGCGAATAATCGAAATCAGGGGTAGTCGAAAGCACAAGGAAGTCGCCGTAGAACGGCGAGTAATCAAAAGTACATGTAATCGATACGGCGAGTAATTAAAAGCATAGATAAACGAAATCGTATATAAAATCACGATTCAGGGATAATTGAAAACGCGCGTAATCGAAGCCGCAAAAAAAGCGATCAGCTGAAAGAGAATAAAAGTAGTGGAAATTCCAATCGATATCCTCGCGCGAATTCAGGCATTGGCAATAACATATTTAAACGTTTGAGGCACGCGCGAGCACACGTGGCACGTATTCACACGATACGCGGAAACGCTAGTTCAAAGTGCACGTGCGAAGAAATACGCGTACGTCATCGGCTGCAAAACCGCTGGTTTTGGCACGAGTCGAATCGTTTTCCTTTCCGTCGAGGACACTCGCATCGACTGCGATTCGCGCGAGTCCACGTGTCGACTCTCCGAGCCAGCCAAATACTTCATCTAACACCTCGTTTCTTCGTTTCATCAACGAGAAACACATCGAATCGGTCGCTGCAATTAAAATGTTACGCTTCGACGACCGATACGATTTTTTTTTCAACTCGTTTTCCGGTTTCGATCGAGCGAAACATTGGACGAAAGTTTCCCGAACAACGGCAAGTTCGCGAAGGCTTCGATCGTTTTCTGTACTCGAATAATCCGAAGGAAATTCTTTCGCCAAGAAAGCAGCCGAGAGTTCAACGCGCTTTTGTTGGAATAACGTTTCATTGCACTTTTCAAGAAATTTTGCAACTTTCGAACTCGTAACGTTCGACAGCTTACAGATCTCCGTAGAACAAGAATGCTTCACACTGACACTCTCCGTGGACAATATACCGTCATTATGTAATAGCGATACACGAGCGAAGAATATTCCGAGGATGTTACGATTCCACTTGTTACTGATCGAAATTGTAATGAACGTTGTATAACAATCGATGTGACATATCAATTCAATAGTCAACGTTATCTAACACCGCTTAGAAAGGAAATCTGTATTACAACAGCTACTCGATTTCTTACACGGAGATGCCAATCGAACGTTATTATACAAGTCGATGTTGCGTCGAATCGCGACAATCTACGTTCTCGATGTCGAAACTGAAACGTTTATCAACAGCTACGGAATTCGATATCAAACGTTATTTATCTAAAATCGATGTCTTTTTCGACCACCCTCAACCATTCCAAATCCATTGTGATTCACATTGTACGAATTATTAGATACTAGACATAGAGCTTCTTTTTTCAATTGTACGTGTCTTTGTTGCTTTTGAGAAAAAGTTACATGTGATACGTTGAAAGTTACGTACATAGCTACATGTCACAACGGAATTGCATGGAAAAATGCAAGAGCATTGCATGCTCTTATGAATTATCGAGAATTTTCGTATACTTCAAAGTATGGAAGCTTATATAAGGTACCAAGACCCACTGACAAAGACTTCGACACAAATGATTAATATTTTTCTAAAATTATGAAGTATCTTCTCTGAAGTTACTACGAAATCTGATGAAAAAACTTGATGTACATTTCGTACATTTTCTTTCTTTCTCCTCCAAAGTGCCCCTACCCTATACTCCACTACATGTGACTTTTGTATTTCGTACCTCTTTGCTATTGAAAATTAAGAAGTTCCTTCTCATCCAAAGTGCTCCTAACCTATACTTTACTACATGTGACTTCTGTATTTCGTACCTCTTTGAAAATTAAAAAGTTCCTTCTCATCCAAAGTGCTCCTATCACCAACCTATACTTCACTACAGGTGACTTCTGTATTTTGTACCTCTTTGCTATTGAAAATTAAAAAGTTCCTTCTCATCCAAAGTGCTCCTATCACCAACCTATACTTCACTACAGGTGACTTCTGTATTTCGTACCTCTTTGCTATTGAAAATTAAAAAGTTCCTTCTCATCCAAAGTACCCCTAGCTTATACTCCACTACATGTGACTTCTGTATTTTGTACCTCTTTGAAAATTAAAAAGTTCCTTCTCATCCAAAGTGCTCCTATCACCAACCTATACTTCACTACAGGTGACTTCTGTATTTCGTACCTCTTTGCTATTGAAAATTAGAAAATTCCTTCTCATCCAAAGTACCCCTAGCCTATACTCCATTACATGTGACTTCTATATTTCGTATCTCTTTGCTATTGAAAATTAAAAAATTCCTTCCCATCCAAAGTGCCCCTATACTACACTGTTTTGCACAAATATAACTTTTCCCAAAAATTACCAAGAAAAAAGAGCCGTAGATAAAATGCCGCATTACAATATTCGATAATCGGTAAAGTACGATCTCGAGTTGCCAAAAAACGATCATACCCCTCTGTGATATCTCCCCTATGAAATCGCTGTCGGAGTGCATCGGAAAATTGAACGACTGAGCTCCCCCGCAAAGATCTCGTTTTCTATTAGCGATTCACCGATGGCGGTGGGTTTCGGGAGGGTTCGGACGAGACAGAAGGGAGGTGGTGGTCTCGACTCGTTCCTCGAACATAAGTTATTCCCTTTATGCGAGCGAGCGAACGGTATCGTTCGAGACAGATGCCATTCCCCACGCGAGACGACTTACGTACGCGCACGCGTGCAATGTGTGCAATGGGTGCAACGGGTGCACGTGTGCCATGTGAATACGGGATAGCAGACGGTGAAGCGACGGGCTCTTTGTTCAGGGCCGTATCACAGTCTCGCTTTCTAGCAAAACCGAACGGATAGGCGGAAGCCGAGAATAATGCCACTCGATCCTGCCGAGCTATCGATCTATCGTTCCCTTAACAAAAGCGGTCTAATCACCGTTTTATGACTTTCTTATTTTCACTCACAATATTTATTCAAGTTTCTCTTCATTTTTCATTCTCGTCGAGATATATTAATTTCTTCAGATAATCTTTCTTCATTCTCATCAAGACTGAGATTTAACATTAACCCTCTAACATTTTCTAGGCAGTATCATGAACAAATGACTAATTACTACTACAATGTGAGGGCAAATAAAGGAACGTTTTTAGTGATCATTATGAAGATTATAATTCGAAGTCAGCTCAAAATTCAATTGCGAGGAACGAGTCTGGTTTATCAAGTATGAACGCAACGTGCGTCACGAGTGTGTCACGTTGTCAAAGGGTTAATCTTTCATCCTTTGTTTATTTTTAAACTTCAAACTAAGTATGCATTATACGTAGCTTTAGTGTTCACACTAAAACTACCGATCAGTTTACAAGTTAAAATTTTATTGCTGTTTGTATCAAAACTTGAGTCACGTTTTGCTACAATAGACGGTTCTATATGATAATCAGATTTATTTTCCCATTTTATTTTGAATTAATCAAGTGTGTAATCAAGTATGCTCAACGAGTAGATCTAGCAAAGCATTCCAGATTTAATAAAATGCTCCATGAAAAAAGTAACGAACGTTGTATTTTCGACTAGCAATAAATTCGAGGCACGAAAAACAGCGAGCAAGAAAATTGTAATCAACCGAAAGCACTCGCCGATATCTCTGGGCAAGTATACGTGGGTCAACGAACTTTCTCGATATTGAGGTGGATAACGCGTTAATTGAGGGCAGTGATAGAATGCGATACTCTTCCTCGTTCGGAGATCGAGAAACATTCCTGTTATTCCGAATTTGCCAGCATCTTGACCGACAAATAAATGATAGTCTTTCCGTGACGCCGATAAGATCGATACACGTTCGACGAAAAACCGTTTACTGGTGTATGATTCGATAAAAAGGAGAGAGACTGTGGGTTGATCGAAAACTGACCAAATGGACGCTCGATGAAAGAGGATTATTCAAATTCCACTCGGAACATCTTGTCCTGCTTACAAATTCAAATGAAGCTACCGTAACATCTAACGTTCATCGAGCTCTCGATCACTGACCGTATCGAATCGTTCGACAATACAGTTTCGTTCGCGAACGGAAACGAGCTGAAAAATCCAGAAGAATTTGAGAAAATTCAAGATTGATTCTTTCGACTCGCTATGACGAATACGGGAGAGTTAGTTGAAGTATTATTTACTTAAGGTTGACTCTGTTAACTGTGTTTGTCTACTAAGTTAGTACTAGTATTGTACTAGTAGGGTTAGTAGATAATGTTAGTTAACCACGGTCGAAATATTCCTTTTATTTCTTATATAACAAATCGTTCGCGTGTATTATTTGAAATGTGGACAAGTTGGAGGACTGCAGACTCGACTAATAACTGCAGGCTGTATCTGCATACTTAAGATAAGATATCGTAATGGAAAAACAATGCGATCGAAATTGGCTGAGAAGAAGCGAACGATTAAAATGTAAAGAGTTATTTAGAAGAGTTAATTGCGGGGAATAAATGCACAAAGATCCGACGATATTTATGTTAACGTCAAATTACGGCGTGAAAGATTGGCAGTAAAACAGAAATTCAAATTACTGGCAAGTCGAGCCTTTTGGACTTGACCCAAAGTTCAACGACACGCCGAAGATAGAATAGACAAACTTCTATCTGATCTCTTGAAACTGCGATACGCGACGATTAAATTACCAACTCGCGGAAGTTACATGCAAATTTTGTAATTTTTCAAATTGCAAATAGACTGTATTTAAAAAACTTTTTAAAGTAATTTGACCGTAATGTCATTATCTAACCAATGAAACAATTAATTTGCTAAATGCTGGACATTGTAAAGGATCAAAAGTACAATTTCGAAAAGAGAAAATTACGAATCAATTGACTTAAGAGTCTAGTTAGCTGAATATTGAAGTGATTTTGCTCTATGTTAGAAATTTTCAAAAATTAAATTATGAAGAAATTGATTGGAAATCCTAGTTACCTAAATATTCAAACGATTTTGCTTTATGTTAGAAATTGTAGAAAATCAAATTATGAATAAATTGATTAAAAGGCCTAGTTATCTATATATTGAAACAATTTTGCTGTATGTTAAAAATGATAAAAAATTAAATTATGAACAAATTGATTGAAAATCCTAGTTACCTGAATATTCAAACGATTTTGCTTTATGTTAAAAATGATAAAAAATTAAATTATGAACAAATTGATTGGAAATCCTAGTTACCTGAATATGCAAACGATTTTGCTTTATGTTAGAAATTGTAAAAGATCAAATTATGAATCAATTGACTGAAAATCCTAATTATGTAAATACTGAAGCAATTTTGCTTCATCTTAAAAATTGTAAACGATTAAATTATGAATCAACTAATTGAAAATCCTAATTATGTAAATACTGAAACAACTTTATTTCATCTTAAACATTGTAAAAGATTAAATTATGAATCAATTCATTGAAAATATTAGTTATCTATATGTTGAAACAATTTTGCTTCATGTTAGAAATAGTAAAAGATCAAATCAGGAATCAATCGAACAGCCTAGTTAAATGAATATTGAAACAATGAATTTGCACGGTATTAGAAAATGTAAAAGCTCAAATTACGCATGAATTGATTGAAAAGCTTAATCATCCGAATATTGAAACGACGCCCCTGATATTAGAAAATGTAAAAGCTCAAATTGCGAATTAATTGATTCAAAAGCCCAGTCATCTGTATATTGAAACAATGAATTTGCGCGATATTACAAATTGTAAATGATGAAATTACGAATCGATTGAAAAGCCTAGTTACGTGAATATCGAAACAACGAACTCCGTGTTGGGAATCGTGAAAGATCAAATTACTCGTAATTTGACCGAAAAATCTGGTTATCCGAATAGGGAATGAATGAAAATAAATTGCCGATCGATATAGGCTAGAAACAGTAGGATCGCAAAGGGGTTAAATCGATTCCTCGATAAAAATTCAATCGTGCGACTTTCATTCCGCGCTTCAAGGATACGTGTTGCAATCATCTTAACGAGGAAATCTGTCGGGGAGCGGTGTAAAAAAGGCAACTATTAATTGCGCGTTAAAAAAATAAATAATCGTCGCTGGTAGAGCAGAACTCTCGTCGCTCCTCGGCTGTTAAACTAACGCGAATGCCTGCTCCGCGATGTAATCCGCTTAAACGGATTTCCAGCCCGCTACAATCCGCCAGGGACGAATATATGCGGTGATAAAATGAACGAGACAACGACACGTTTCGTTCTTTGACACGTGGAACAAGACCGGAGAATAATATTCCAGGTGTTATTTTTCGTTTAACAGGCTTCCATGTACCAGACACTCATTTTTCTCCGCGAGCTTTTCTCTGTCGCTTACGACACCTAAAGAAATTCTTAGCGTAGAAAGCTGGCCGAAAATAAAAATACCGTAGACACTCGAAAGCAACAGACACCGAGTATCTTGTTGAGTTATTAGCTTGTTACGTACGGGATGGCCAATTTGTATACAAAACTTTCAACTACGGTATTCGCTAACTACAATTTGCTTTAAAAAGATTTTTATCTGCGGTATAAAAGCGGCACCGAGTTCGTGCATTTTTACGTCTTTATATCGGTGTCATCGGATTTCTCCGTCTTCAGATGTCAGTACTATTATTTTACACTATATGTGCATCTCAAGTGTACCTACAACCCAACATTTTTATACTTCACTTATTTTCATGGCCCAAATACTCCTAGACTCTATCTCCTCACCCACGACATTACCGGATGCGAAATTTTCTTAGGTTCCAAATATTCCTACATCCAAAACATTCTTAGGTTCCGAATACTACTAGATGCAAAGTATTCTTAGGTTTCAATATTGTTACACAAATTTCTCTAGATGCCAATATGTCCAGATATCTATACATCTCAACATCCTGATACTTGAAATCGTTTTGCATTCCAAATATCCCTAGAACCAAAATATTCTTAGGTTTGAAAATTGATTCTATAAAAATTCCCTAGATCCCACCGTTGCAGTGAAATATTTATAAATTTCAATATAACTGCTCAAGATATTTCCATGTCTCAAATATCCCTAGATCCGAAATATTTTTAGGTTCCAATATCGATTCGCTCCAAATTCCCTAGATCTCAGCATAGTTACGTTAAAATATTCCTAATTTAAAATACTCTCATCCTTAAAATATTTCAATAACCCAAATATCCCTAGATCTGAGATACAATAACGTCCTAATGGTGATTTAACCCAAATTCCCCTAGCTCCCAACATCCCTACGCTCAAATATTCCTAGATTTCAGTATTTTAACACTCAGAATATTTCCATATCCCAAATATCCCTAGATCTGAAATACTACATAGTTCTAGTATTGATTCAATCCAAATTCCTCTAGATTCCAACGTTGCTGCGCTCAAATATTCCTAGATTTCAATATTTCAACGCTCAGAATATTTCCACATCCCAAATATCCCTAGATCCGAAATACTATACAGTCCTAGTATTGATTCAATCCAAATTCCCTTAGGTCCCAGAACCGCCATGCTCAAATATTTCTAGATTTCAATACTCCCACGTTCAGAATATCTCCAGGCCCCAAATATCCCTAGATTTGAAATATTATCAAATCCTAATATTGTTTCGCTCAGAATTTCCCTGGGTCCCAACACCGCCGCTCCCAAATATCTCTAGATTTCAATACTTCCACGCTTAGAATATTTCCACATCCCAAATATCCCTAGACCCGAAATATTCTTACATCCCAATATCGGGCCCCAAATATTCCTAGATTTCGGTATCGCTACGCTCTAAATATTACTAGAGCACAATATACCTGCATTCTCCACTCTGAAAATGTCCCTATACTCCCATGTCGGTACTTTCGATGTCCCTAGATCCCTAAATCCCCGCAGGAATTCTTGTTCATTGTTATATTCAAAGGAGACTTACAAATGAAGATCTTAAGCATTAAAGAAAATAAAAGTGAACGAAGATAAGAGTAAAATGATCGTTGTTCGGTGGAAATTTCAAGGCGACAATGGCGGCTAGGTGCAAACGGTGACAATAGACAGAGGCCGGAAACGCTCGGCATCGAGTAACCACATTTCAATAACAAAGACGATGTTTATTCGGAAAACGGGCATTAACGCTGGTAGAGGACGGCTAGAACGGAAAAGGAGTAGAGGGGAACCACCCACGAGGAAAAATGTGAAAGCTACATTTTCACCTATTGTCACGCGACCGCCTTTTAACCTGTAAAATTGTTCGGATTTCATGCGTTCCCCTATTCATCGCGACGTGCTTGAAAATAACGCGCGCCTACTATTCATGGCTTTGTAAACGAGTTTTATAAATACCCAACCTTTCGAAACAAACACCGTTGTTCGGTTATTTATAACTTATTAGCTCGTTCCGAGTCTAAAAAGTGTAACGAGACTTCGTCGCATCGAAGTGTCGCGATATGCCACTCCTGCTGGATCAATTTACACCTTCTAGCTTCGTCAAAACGACTGCTTAAACGTTTGATGTTCTTCGCATAAAATGATACTTAACTACAAACGAGTAAAAGTGAAAGGTTTCCCAAGATTTCACGACTTATTTACAATGACTTATTTGATCACTGATAAAACATCAGTTTAAAGCTTTGTTTCATCAAAATGGCCGTTCATTAATAATTTTCGTACAACAGGAAGAACTGTTCGTACAAGCGAATGAACGATGACAAAATCCGAAACATAAAACGTTCGAGAAAATCTCGTAACACCGTTTTACGGGCCTCGTAAATGTGGGTCACGACTGACCCGGTCACTTCCGTTCAAGGGTTAATTATTCCATTACGCGAAATTTGGGACGCCAGTGATGCCCGCAATAGTCAACGTTAATATCGAAAGTTCGAATAGGAAGCAGGGTCGTTATCCCTGAAAGTAGGTGAAAGAATAAAAAAGATATGTACGGACGCTTAAGAACCGGGAGAAAAAATAGCGAAACGGAGATGCAACTTTTCCTATCTCATAAATCTGAATCGCAACGGCGATTTTCGAACGAATCCTGAATGCATAAATAGCATACTTTTAGAAGATTTTCCCTCATCTCGGAACCGACTCTCTCTAAGTACTCCCTCCATTAACCTCCTTACCCCTTCCCGTTTAACTAGTTGCACTAGTTACGTTTCCTCGAAAGTCACCAAGTTACATCATCTTCTGAGAAATTCATCGACTCTAAGATCCGACGCTCGTGTTTTACGTCCTATTATCGCGTCGTTCGAACGAAACGATGGTGGTCGATGAACGATACAGTTATTCGAGCGAAATTAATTTCGGTGAAATTAATTGCTCGTCTCGAGTGTGACAATCTCTGATTACATGGTCGATAACGTTTTATCGTGTGACCAATTCACGTTATACGTCGCGGAGACACTTTTTGTTCGAATAAGCAACGTCGTAAAGTGATTTGATTATCGCGATTGGGAAGGATTTGTCATGAAATGAATTCCGATTTTTTCGAAGGTGGGACAAATAAAAGTCGGGACCGAATTAATTTAACGCGGATAGATGGTATTTGAGGCGTTAATGGATTACGATGCGCGCGTGTCATTAACCGAAAATAATTATGCAACGTGCACCGTCGTGGGAGCCGAGAGTATCTTTCATTTAAACACGAAAGCTCGTATACGCAATCTGGTCACGATTCCTTCTTATCTCGGAATGCCGCGGTCGTCATGGTGACTCCCATCCCCCACCATCCCCATCGCCGCCACCATCCCCCTCGTCCCGTGTACCTCGACGCGTTTCCAACCCTCTTGAAACTGCTGACGCGTTGTATACGTTTCCCGCGCTTTCTTCGCACGAAATTCCCAGGGCTCGGAATTTATGACAAGTCGTTTCTTTGGAATTACGAGTTTTTAGAATGGCTTCCTTAAAACGCTGCCATCTCCGAAGATTAGCGCTCGAGAGATTAACGCGTTTAACCGCGGGACACGGATATACGCGTCGACTGTAATCTCGCCGATAACAACATCCCGTACGTTAATCATTTTAATTGGACTCGCGTATTAATATTAACAACTATTATTACAACGTTACAGGAATTAAAATCCGAGTTCGTTAGAATTTCATACCCGGACAGAGGGTGGTAGATTAATCCCTATTCCTATAGTTTCCTTTATGAGCTGCGGAACCAATATCTCGATACTTAGCTTTCTTAATCAGCCAGCTGTTTGCCACTTCTTCGTGACGAGCATACTCGTTAAAAATAGTTAACTATTTAATGTTATATACGCATCAAAATTTTTAGATCTGTATGACCAATATCCCTAGATCTCTATGAATGCCAATTCCTATCCTCTAGAAGGTTGGTATAACCAAATATCTAAATGCTAATGTCTGTGACATAACTCTAGACTGCCGTATACCATCATGAAAGTATCCCTAGATCTCTACGCTCGGTGTTACAAATGTCACTAGGTTCTGAAGCGCTTTTATGCATGTATCCCTAGATTTCTACATCCCTCAATACTAATATCACTTTAAAACCTCCAATGTCAATATGCCTAGACATCCACGTTCTGAGTTTCTATATCCCTAGATCTCTACACTTTAGGTTCCGATAATCCTAGGTTTATACGGCTCGAGCTCCGATGTTCCTAGATCCCCACAATCGGAGTTCTAATGTCCCTAGATCACCGCATGTCTAGTATCGATATCCCTAGATCTCCACAAACAAATTTCCGATATCCCTAGATCGTCACGCGTCAAATTTCGATATGCCTAGATCCCCAAAAACAAAGTTCCAATATCCCTATATTTCCACGCGTCAAATCCCGATGTCCCTAGATCTCCACAAACAAAGTTCCAATATCCCTAGATTTCCGCGCGTCAAATCTTGATGTCCCTAGATCTCCACAAACAAAGTTCCGATATCCCTAGATCGCCATGCGTCAAATTTCGATATCCCTAGATCTTCACGCGTCAAATTTCAATGTCCCTAGATCTCCACAAACAAAGTTCCGATATCTCTAGATCCTCGCGTCTAAAGTTTCTACGTCCCTAGATCCCTACACCACGAGGCCCAATACCCCTAGATCTCCGTGCTTAGAGTTTCGATATCCCTAGATTCCTATACCCTTGAACGTCAATATCTTGAAGTTTCCATATTCCGGAGATAAATATCACTAGACATATACTTCTCCTAGACATATATATTCCCATGTAGTAATATTCCTAGATCCCAATACCGCTAAGTCTCCATATCCCTATATCACCACGTCTCGACATACACGAATCTGAACATCCCTAGACCATTATACAAAACTATATATCCTTAAATCTCTAGATTCTCGTGTTTCTAAGTTCTGATGTTTCTAGATCCCTATGCAGTATGAATCTCTATTAAACCCGCTGTATACTCGTTTCGTTATTAATTTAGTACGTGCTCGATAAAATCAGCGACCTGGTGCAAGAAAGGAGTAATTGAAGTCGAATGAAGTGTCCATCGACTAGTTATTGAGAGCTCGCTGTCATATAAGCAGTTCTTCCGACGCTCGTTCGAAACGCGCTACACGAATTTGTACGATCATAAACTATCGGTCGTAAAACGGAAAATGTCTCGATTCTCTGGCAGCGGAGAAGCGTGCGAGGATTAAGCCGACGCGGTAATGGAGCCCATCGTACATCCGGTTCAGGTAAACTAACGGCAATTACGCCGACCGCAGGTCGCGCCGGAATTATTTCCTTGTTTTTGAATTAACGTCGTTTCTCCTCGACAGCTTGTACCGAAACCTCGTAGGAACTGGCTGCGGCGTCGCTGCCCAGGTAAATCCATATAAAAGCGAAAACAAAGGGAAACGAGCCGTTTCTATTGTACCTGACCTCTCCCTCTTCGTCCGTGTTCCTAGCCTGACAAAAGCACCGTAGAGAATATTTTTCGAACGACAGGCTTTTAAAGCCCGAATTAACGCAATGATTTCTGCGCGACGATTTCGAACTCGACGTTATTCGAAAACCCCCTACGTAAATGACACCGGTGATGACATATACTTTTGCGAGTAATCCTGGTCATCCAGCGACCATCGTTATTTCGTTTACCGTCACCGATAATTTATAACGCGTTCTCGTATTTTCGCTCCGCCACGGGATATCGCGGGATCTCGATTGAAAATCGATCGAGGATTTACAGTGGCGCGAGACGGGAGAGATACGAGTCGTCTACGCGTTTCTTGTTTACCCGTCTCGTGTCGATAAACAAAGAATCTGAGCAGCTCGCGTTGCATTGTTATCGACTATTGCGTTACCGACTCTTTCCCTCCCCGCGACTCCGATTTATCACCCCAGACGACTAAGCAGCAAACGAACCAAAGATCTCCAAAGAATTTCCGCGATTTCGATCGATACGCAATCGAGGATCAACGAAGCGGAAAACGGACCTCCATAATTCAACGACAGCGTGAAATACTCCCTCAAATGGAAGTCGAAGGTAATTTGTCGAATATCGAGAGACAGGGTTATCGATATTATTCGAAGGAGGACCACGTGACGCGAAGAAGTTCCCGACACGTGATAACCGTCCGAACTGAATAAATCGTATCCGGAAATAAAATTTAACGTCGCGACGTGCGCCTCTTAAAACCCGATAAATCAAGCAAACAACTTCGCGCGACAATACGTCATTCTATTTTCGTAGCGGGCTGCAAGAACTACCGCGTGTAACAAGAATTTTAAAAGGAGGAAGGAAGGAAAGAACGGTGATTTATACCGTTGCTTATCGAACTCACAAATTACCGAGTCGAGAAAGGGGCAACACGATTTACGCACACGCTAAGAAGGAAAGTGCGTTTACTCTCTCTAGCCGCTAGAGATCCTCTCGGGCTCTCGTTTGATGCGTAACGAACGTGGAAAGTGGCGCTAATTAGTCGAACGTTCGCCAGATTAAAACGTTTGGAAAATTTCGACTTGGAAGCTTCCAAGAGCGCTGAGGCTACTGGAAACTTTGTGATTTAATATTACGCGAGAATACGGTCGTATAATAAAATTAATGAAATGGTAAATTATTAGAATAGTGAAATAGCAGTATATACAATCAGCGGAAAAACAGCACAATAATAAAATAGGAAAACAGTAAAAACAGGTAATTATATAGAGGAGCGTACTTCAACGATTTCAATCACCTTGAAATATAGTCAGGGATATACATGTAATTAGAAGGGAGGTTCTAACGACTTGATTTCTAGTTAAAATACTTTTCTTGTTAGTACTTCAAATATCCTTGTAAATGGTCGTTTATTATCCCCGCAATTAGGCTACGTTAATTAGATATCCTTGGAATTACATCCGAACGGTTAAAAGTTATTCAAAATGAAATCTTTGACAACATAGTTGAAGGTCATCGAAATCGGCAACGTCTTTTCTACGTGATTAATAATAAAACTAATGAAATAGCGAAAATAGTAAAGAAGAAGCAACTGGTATTTTCGAACGTTCAATTTGCAGTTGGTAAAATGGTATAAAGTCGCAGGAAAACATTGTGCTACCTGTAGAGAGGGAACGTTTCTTTTGCGTAGAAACGATTCGCGAGTCGTTCGGTCGGAGAAAAAAGATTAGACGTAAACAAAGGATCTATCAGGCACAGATATAGGTAGATAAGGTAATAGACTCACCAAACGACGCCGAAGGCACCGTATCCGATGGGTCTGTCGGGCTGAACGGGATCCTGGGCTGGCGGCGGCGGCGGGGGTGCAGGAGCGGCAGGGTGGTAGTAGGTGGGGGGTGGTTGGGCCGCAGCCGCGGCCGCGGCAGCCGCTGCGAGGACCGCTTGCCCCGGATGGGTCCCCGTTGTCCCGCCACCGCCTGTCGCCCCCGCCCCACCCCCCTGCAACAGCGACATAGACACGCTCATGGACACCCGCGAGTGCCGGCTGGGCCCAACTACTGCCATCAAAGCTCTCCTCTCTCCCTAGGGGCCACCCTCCTCAACCCGAATCCCGATTCACCGCCACCGCCACCGCCAACGTCCCTGCCGCTTCAGGGAAGCCGGAACACGCCTCGACTCGTCTCGATTCTTCCTTCCGTTTCTACCTTTCGCGACCACTTTTTCACCTTTCGCGAGAAACACTTTTATCTCGGAATTTCTACACGCACGTGACACACCGACACGACTCGTCGAGGTCGTCCTTTTCTTTCGATTTTTTTCACCGCGTTATCGACGCGAACATTCGTTCCGATCAAAACACCGTTTCTTCGAAATTACACCGGAATTATGTGTAACACCGCTGACAGGATTACTGATTCGATTACACTCGGGGCAACGTTTCTTTACAAGTCAGTAGTGCTTCTCAGTCTCATGACACTGGATCGAAAGGCTGTGATACTGATCACCTTGAACGCGTTAAATCGTTGGGTATTTAAACGTCGATCGGGAGGAACGAGTTTTGCAAAAAAACTGTCGCTTCGATATCGCTTGCTCCCGAATTTCGCATTCAAATGTCGCGCGCTTTCGTAGGCACGGCGGGAAGGGCCGAGAGCTTGCGGGAAACGGAGACCGAATTCGTGACAACACGCAGCGACTGTGGTCGCGTCCTTTATCGTCACGACGACGAAAACGATACGTGCAAAGGATAACCTTCGAGAAAGAGGCAAAGTCGATGTCCTTGTGCACGTTTCCACGACACGGTCAGAGATAAACGGGGCGTTGCATTTCTCCTCAGAAGTGGCCAGATGAGGAAGCGATACTTTCGTGGCTCTTCCAGTCGTTTAACGGTCGAGCACTCGATATTATCATTCCACGATGGGTCAATCTCGAACGATCGTGCCACGTTTTTTCCGGCGTAGTCACGATATTTACGGTGACAATACTTAGGTTATGTTTGACACACGCACGCAGTCGTTTCTCCCTCTTCGCCGTCAGTTACGCTCAGCTGGCCTCATAACGTTGCGATCGGAGGGACGGAGGTGGAAAGGGGGCGGTGCTTGTCCGTAAGAAATACGGTAGCGCGAAACAGAGAAAGGAATAAGAGAACACTGAAAGGCTCGGTCGAGTCCTCGATGGCTACCGCGATTCCGGCTGTAAGAGCGAATTATTCGATGGTTCGCGACAACCGAGGATTTCTCGCTGTCCAGGTCCTACGGCCGAGCCAGAAACACTACCACTTCGTAGAGATCAAGCACGCACACACAAACACGAAAACACGCGCGCGCGCACACAGCGAGAGAGGGAGAGAAAGAGAAAAAGGAGTCTCTCGCGTAGCCGCGATAGAAGGATCGTCGCGGTACGAACGAAGCACACGTCTTCCTGCAGCCAAGGCTTGCTGGCCACTGGCCGGAGGGGGTGAGCTACGCCGTCTACAGCGCCAACTGCTCACAAAGAGGGTCACGTGACCTGCGCACTCGCTCACTGCGCACCGCAATCGCCGATCTTTGCGTCCTCTTCGCGAAAATACGATTGAAAATTCGTCGAGATTGCGATTTTTGCAATTTTCGATTAATTAATTACCCGTTGCTTTCATATTTAATTTGATTAATGTACATTTAAGTGCAACGTAGATTTACATTGATTCAGAAATAGTGCAGGAAATACAGTCTCTCGCGGCTTATCTTCGATTTTCACAGATCGATCATGGAACTATTTAAATTTAGATATTTGAAACTTTCGAATATGTAAATTCTTCAATTTCTAAAATTCTAATTTTCAATATTTATTAACCAAAAATCAACTTTTGGTGGAAATGCTTTTCCCCTATAGTGCCATGTTCACTAGGTACTTTCTAGTATATTCCTGTATAAAATTAATTATTGCTTTTAATGTGGCGCGAATATATCGAACATAATCAACCATATATTAAACCATTCAATTATTAAAGAATATTCGTTTTAACTTTTTATTGAAAAGAAATTGGTAATAATTCATGAAGGATGATAAAATAAATCGTACATTAATTGTGTACATTTACATGGTCATTATTGAATGTATTAAATTAATAAGTCTACCGTTCTTCTTGCTGCATCACAATAATGTATACATTTTTATTAGAAAATGTTACAGAAATACGAACGATTCAAGCCAGCTATATACAAAGCGTATTTTTCCTCGCTGATACGATTGTAAGAAAAAATCGATTGTATTTTGTGTCTTTGTTTGTACGATTTTCTAGTATTTTACAATATTTCATGACAATTTTAATGATATTTAAAATAATGAAAAGAATTGTTTATCGAGTGTAGGCTTCCAAAAAAATACTCAACGGTCTTATCTTACAACCGTAACAGTTTTATTTATTTTACTCCATATATCCATATCTGTATCGATATCCACATTTATCATATACATATATCATTTTAATGATAAGTATACTCACAAAGGAGAGTATTCTTTGTTATTTCATTTAATTGTACACGTAATTACGAGGCATGTATTCACAATTATTACTACGAGAAAAACAAATCTGTTTAAATTCTGTTGTTAAATAACAAAGATTAAAATTATTATTATTATTACATTCTATTATATTATTCTTTTGCTCTGGATAATCAAAATAATGTTTCTAGAGATCACATTGTGCACGTTAACCAACTATGTAGTACGCGATTAAACCTTAAACTTATCCTATCTTTATAGAAACGCCCAGCTATTTTTCATTACTCTTAGTCGATATAGATACAATCTGTGAATACAGGCCTGAACACTTACATACGATCGTGTAGGAAAATATGAAAAGTTTATATTTCGAATTATCTCATCTCACGTTAAATAGGCTTCTATCTTTGGTCTGACCGAATTTCCATCGATAATATTACAAGTCCATCTGCCGAAATATGCGTAAATCGCGAGAAAAATAAATTTCACTCTAACATCGTGTTCCTCGCTATATCGCAGATAACACAGCAGACAACAGTCCTTATGCTCCCGTCTTTTTCTCCTACAACCACTTTTGCTTGAAAGACCGCAGATACTATAGTTACAGGAAATTCAGCTCGAAACATTCAAGTGGGAGAACAAACATCACAATTTCGTCCAACCTGAACAAACTGATTTTTAATTTTAAACGACATTCAGAGATTGTTGAACCCATAAGAGCCCGTGGACACTCTATATACACGTATATTTCATTGAACGGATCAATTTAATCTTCTGTACAGCATTTCAAAAAGTATGTATAAAATTTTGAGAAAATAGGTCTCCTTAAAATTTCTTGGAATCTCGGACTGCAAGCGATTCCAAAATTTTAGAAAATCTTTTCTTGATCGCTCCTTGGGCGCCAATGGGTACGAACATTTAACACTTATCTCGTATAATTTATGTAATGTAATCGTCTAACATTAATTCACGGTACTATTAACTAACAAGCGCACAAGTATTAGCAATATTAAGCTCATTGAGGTACAGTGTGCTTTACACCATAAGTAATCTACCATTTGGCGAGAGTATATTAAATAAACACTGAAATTAACAAAATTGTTACAGAAGTAAAGTGAGACGTATAGATTCCAAATGAGCCGATACTGAATTTAATTATAAAATGTGCAAATATTTGTAATTATAACACACACGAAACGAATCTTATGAGAATTTCAATGAGCAAAAATTTCATCATTTTTTTATTATATTTACAAATTAAAATTGGTTTATTAAGAATCTCTTAATATCGAAATGAGATAACAAAAGATATAAAAATAACAAAAGCGGTAAATTTATTCTTTTACAAGTATCTCATAAAATTTGTGCGAGTTTTCGATTTAATTTCAATAATTCGCTTTCACGGATAACGTACATTGGAGCATAGTAGACTTCTCTGAGAAAAGCGGAGATATAGGGAAAGAAACTTTGTTGACTCTTCTCCCTAGGAGTCGTTGTTCTGATCCAAAAGAAGCCTACATTGCATCCGAATATACGTAAGTTTTCATTTTATTCGATTTAAAGTTCACGGTATCGTTAAAAACGTTTCGCCAGACAATTTGTATCGTGGCGGTCAGGCACCACTCAATCACTTTGTATAAACTTTTGTTAGGTATTTTGAGCGATCGTGTTAATCATCGTTCACTGTGAATCAAATGTTGATTACGAAAGTTCAAAACCCGTATTACTAGTGACGGCATAGCGCAACTTCTCTCGCAAGGTACTTTTCTTTTGGTAATTCGGTAATTTAAGGAGATTGAAACACGTAGATGAAGTAGGTAAACGGTTCTGCGGATCTTTCTTGCGAATCGTAAAGAATCCTCTGATTACACTACCTAATTTAAACAAAAAAGACAATTTACACTTACATAATAAAGCAGAAAGTATAATTTGATAAATAATATATTTTTGTACCGATTGTATCACCCGTATCTTCGTCATCACCAACTTCAACGCAACGAATCGAAAATGGTGGTTCTAAGTATGCGAAACCCAACAAAGGGGATTTGGAGCAGCTTGTAACAAACTATAAGATAAAAATATTAACAATTGCTCCTCGTTATAATACCACTTTAATATACCTTCAAAAATAAGCCTCTTTCTTCTTCAGAAAAATCTTTCTCCAAAATATCCCATAACCAGCAAACTACACGATGACTATCGTGAAAACCACCATAGTATTGCGTATGTTTTCGAAGATCTCGTAAATCCAGTGGAACGTTATCACCCGAAATTAATCTTTGCAACTAAAAACAGAATCACTTTACAAAAAATTTCCTCTAAAAATAGTATAATCTCAAAGAAACTTTAATCTTACTTCTGGCGTTGAAAATAATGCCAACCACTCGAGATTAATTATGGAACGAAATCCCTTAATAAAAGCAGCTGTTTGATCTTTTATTTGCATATGCATTCTAAAGTGAGCCATCAAATGTATATAATTAATTTTATTTTCATTGGTGACCGGCACCGCTCGTCCTCCAGGAATCAACTCGTGCGTAACTAATTTGCCTAAAACGTCTTCATCAAGGGAGAAAGTTAATTCTAATTGCTTAACATCACCTTTGTAATGCTTTACAAGAGTAAGACTTCGATACAAATCACGATCCAAAGAAGCCAACTCATCTAACCAACTGTATAATGCTCCTCCAGTTTGCCCAGAAAATTGGGAAACGAAGAAGGACGCAAAAGGTACATCTACAACAATGCCCTATAAAAAAGAAAACAATGTAAATAATTGTAATTTTCGATATATCATATCTCGGTAATTTTACGTACTTCGTATACCGCTTTACCCAACATTCGACCAACAAATTCGAAAAGTTGCAAATGATTATCTTGCATGGAGGATGTTGGAGATGGATAAAGTCGATTTTCGCTAGTGGCTTTAAACAGATTTAAAGACGGATCAAAAACTTTCTTTATTATCTCCTCTAAGAATTCTTTAAACACTCCATCTTGGTCGATACCAGCTTCAGCTAAACCCTGCTCGTTTACGAAACGAACTCTAATCACACCTTTAAGTGCCTGAGACGGCAACATTGCTAGTTGACGATATCCATCTTCTACTATACGTGTTCTGTGAAGTATTTTTGTCAATATTTTTATGTAACGCTTTTGAATTGAAGAAAAAAAAGTATTTTGATACCTGTGGACAACAATGAGCGTTGTTGGAGTACTGTTACACGCACTTTCAGTCAATCCCAGCACTGCTTTCTCGTTAGCAACGTGTTTTCGAAAAAGTACCACACGTTCAGAATGAGGAATGACGTGCGGCATTTTGGAAAGCAGAAGCGCAGCGCCTCGTTTACCTTTCTCTAAGTCCGCCAGGAAACCGGATACTCTGACTTCCTGTTTCAAAAAAGTTTTAATTCCACATTCATGCTATGTAAAATGAAAACATTTTGGTTTAAAATACTTAACTTTGCCAACCAATGTCCTTCAGGACAAAAGGTCCGTCTACAGTCTCGTCGATAGATTGCCATTAAAAGTGTGTGAAGAGAAGTGAACAGAGGATTATTAGGAACCGATTTCACGTCTGGAACATCTAAAACTTCAGTACATAGCTAAACCCCTTATCATTTACAACATAGAAAAACAGTGACATTTCGAATACATTTGAAAATTATATAATGTACAAGTTGTAATACATACCAAATAGATTATTAAGAACTGCCTTGTACAAAAATTGATTTAAAAAATATGATATTGTTACAAAATCATTGAGTTTAAATGGATCTTGTTGTTCATACATTTCCATATCGTCTAAAATTCTATAAAGAAAAGATAGCAATATGAATATAAATTATTTAAAATGTTTCTCTACGTATATTTCCATAGTATCATGACATACTTACGTCACGTAATGTGTCATACAATCCGAAAATAATATCAACATTTGAAATTCAGGGGCTGTACATTTTGTATTAGCAGCTAAATGATCTAAAAATGCTTTTAAACCGCAATGTGGACCCAGTGTTCCCAGAAATAAATACATATGATACAGAATTTTATCCTGGTAGCACAATCCTATAACATTATATAAACATACATGTAGTTATTAAGTATAACTGATCATATGCATATGTACATACCAGTTAATATTTCCATCTTCATCTGTGTAAGTGTATGTAAAGCAAATTGATAAAGGGAACAAATTAATGCTATTCTAGTAGTTTCTGGGCTACCCAATTTCCTATAATTCTTAGTATTATTATTTCTATTTGTACGAGTTTCTAAAAACGCTCTTCGAAAAATGTTGGTTCCAACAGATGAGCTTTGTTGTTCTATTGGTGGAGGTATTTCCTTTTCAATAAGTTCAGTTAAAGGTTGACCTAATAAAAGATTGCATCTGATCCTTTTATGTTAATTTTAACAATGGTATATTTGCAAAAAAAACAATGATCAATGTTACCAATTAATTGTGTCACTATCCCTCCTGTCCACAGACATGCTAACTGTGACTTTACATATGGAATAGGTTCTTGCAAAGAGGCATCAACTTTCTGTGCAAGCCATCCAAGAATAGGATGCCAATGTGTTAAATTACTTTGTTTCGCAACCACATACTGTTGGCATGATTCCAACATTTTTGTAACTACAAACTGAAAGTTTTTAAAAGATTGAAATTAGTATCTTATGAATTACATAAATGAAATCTACTATATGATGAATTTGTACCGTAAAAGAAGGAAAATATAACTCTTTCAATACTTCAATCCTTTCAATGTTAGCCAATTGTATCAAATTGGCTAGCAAACACAGCGCATAGCTACCCTCTAGGGCATTAAAGACTATCCTCAGGTTCTGTTCTAAATTTAGTAACTCAAGGCTTCGTGCAAATAAGTTGTAGTTAATAAACGATGAAATACACTAAAAATATATAATAAAAATGTTTACATGGTATAAACAATAATTTAAAGTAGCATATTATTATCTATGTACCACAGAGGATATATTATTTAGGTGATAGACCAACGCAGGTACACTAAAAATATTAATCAAAAATAATGACACCAATTTATCTGACATCTGAGATGAAATTAATGGTCTTAATGCCAACGTAACAGCTGCTGAAAGTGCAATTGGTTTTAGAGCAATTTCCACTCTGCCTAATCCTTTTACCAGAAAAGCCTGAAATAAGAAAAATAAACCTGTTACATCTGTACTAATTTGTTTTTTAAATGATTATCATGCTTTTTACAACAATACATAATGTACTGCATATTAGTTGAACCATTATTAATATGACAATCACCTGCATAATAGGATAGAATCCATTGTTGACTAGGTGACCCATCATATTTGCACAAAGCTGATTCATACCAGCTTTGAGCTTTTCCATTCCTTCTACTTTTTGAATTGCCCATGTTCCTGGTGATGTAAAACTAACTAATGTATGTAATCTCAAATGGATGGACTTATGATCAGTTACTCTTTCTGGTTTAAGATTTTCTAAACCAGTTAAACAATAAAGTAATATTGTTTTCATTTGTGATATCCATGATATGTAATGAGCTTTATTTAATAAAAGACCTACATATGATGTTTCTGGTGACTCTGAATCAAGAGTCAATACTAAATATCTGAAATATTTATTTTGAAAATATTTCTTTAGAATCTTTTATTATGTCATATTTCCTTGTAAGTTATTCAAACAAACTTGCACATACCTACATAACTTTTCTATTCTTCCTTGATCCCTTTCTTTTTTGTATACATACAAAAATTTGGAAATAATTTTATACATGTACAAAGCAGGTTTTAATTCTATATTTGTTTCTGTACCACCATCATTGAAAAAATTTGTATCAAATTCTTCTCTGGAAATTGTAATCCACTTTTAATTACCTTAAACTTTAGTCATATATAAGTAATTTAAGAACATGGTGAATTTAAAAAGTATGTGCAAAATAAAAATTACATGCTATGCTGATATGTATTGGTATAAGTCTGATAATTTAAAATAAGAAACAATTCAGTGATAAATAGAACATTACAAAGTATGTAAACAACTATCAAAGAGAGATTAATAATACAAACATTTTGTTTACAATATTAAAAAAATCGTAAGATTAAGATTATTTTAGGCAGCAAACAATCGTTCCTGCATATTTTGGTAACAATAAACTCACAATATTTTTTTACGAGTTAACCATCCTCTAACATAAGCCTGAATCAGGGTGACAGCAGCTTCTCTGTCTTTCTCATGTGCCCTTTCTTCCCTAGCGGCCTTCGTTTGCTGAAGGAAGCTGTCTCTGGACGACTCCTCAGCTTTAAACATTCTCGATTTACCGCGATCACCCGCTAAACACTAATATATGCTAATGACAAAACATTGTCAGCTGGTCATCCGTGCTCACTAGTTGACACTACGATACAACCACCCACTAGAAAATCATCCTTTACTGCAGTACACGTCACGTTGATTTCATTTGCAGAATAATTACTCGGACCGACCAGTAGTGATTGCCACTTGCCACACGTTTTTCACCATCACATAATCCGTGTATGCCTTCAAATGACAACCAACTACGACGGCCATTGTTATTAATTTGATTCGAGACTGAATATTGAGGACAAAGGACATTAGGTTAGGTTAAGAAACACGTGACTAGTGGCGCCATGAGATCGTTTAAGTAAATTACCAATGTGCATAAAGCACAAGACTGTACGTCAAATGTGCTGGAACTACAGGATTATAAAGTAAATCAATTTGTATGACTCATTCAAAACAAATTTTATTTTATTGTTTCAAGAAGTATCCTGAGTATATAGTGTTGCGCGATAGGCAAAAAACTTGCATGTTTTCTTCATAAAAATAATTACTTGTATAATGTTAAATTTATGAATTACTGTTCAACGTTTGTACTTTGTTTCAGAAAATATTGGAAACAAGTTCGTTAATAATATCTAACGCATTTGTTTGTTCTCCACATTCTTTCCATGCACAGAATAAATGTGTTCACCATCATTATTATAACAGTGCATATTATACATATATTGATATTGAATTTAGAAACTAATCTATGATTAGACTTTTTTTTAAATTTGAATATAAAATGTCATTTATCAATGTTTTCCAGTCCTAATTTTTTAGTTAAAGATTAAACGTATGAACGTATAAAAACTTTCACCGTTTAATCTTCGACTAAAATGATAATTTTAACAAGTATCTACAATCGTCATTGTAAAATTACCTTTCACTGTAGTCTACCAGTTTTTTCGATCAATTTAAAAAAACAAAATACTAAATCAGAATAAAATGATTTTCGTAAAGATTCTGTCATTGACATTCATTGTAAACTTATTCTACAAATTCTAATTTAAATTGTTCTTAAATTAATGTGCTAAGTATTTAGGGTAACCCATAAAGTTTTAGTGTTCTATCCATACTAGTAGATGCTATATACTGCGCATGTTTTCCAAAACGAACACCGGTTGCGGCAGCTGTGTGGTCATTAAGCACTTTCAATTCTTGCCACTGCTTACACAAATACACTCTAAAAATGAAACAAACAAAATTATATATGAATATTATTTCTTATATAGTTGAACTTAGACAAATATGGTGAACTTAAATTCTTACCTTACGTCCGTTCCAGCTACCGCTAAATAAGTTCCACTTTGGTCGAAACAGATATCTCTAACTTCGTATGATTCTTCTAATTGAAGGGTTTTAAAGTTTTTCAATTTACGCAAATCCCAAAGTTTTACACAAGAATCCTCCGCCGCGGTAGCTAAATAATAACCATTTTCAGAAAAACTAATCGCTGTAATTGGTCCTGAATGACCCGGGAAATTAGCTACGTTCGACTGTTCCTTTAGATCCCAAATCTTCACTTGAGAATCTGCAGTACCAGTACCAAAAATCAATCCATCCGGATGAAATTGAGCTGTAGTTAACGGTTGAGTAACTTGTCCTGCAACCTATCAGACCACAAATCATCATAGTAATGCAGCAACTTAATTATTATCATTGTTATCAATCCTTACCTTAGTCAATAGTCTACCAGTACGTATATCCGAAAATGCCCAATGCTGATCTAAAGATGAACTTAGTAAATAATCGCCTGTTGGATGTAAAGAGAGACCAGTCACTGGAGCGTCGTGAGCTTTTAATAATAGTGTTGTTTGACTAGTTCCGACATTCCATACACGTATTGTAGTATCAGGTGATGCAGTCATTACTATATCTTCTTCTGGATGATAAATAACTCGAGTAACCTAAATTATAACAGAGATAGTAAGTATCAAAGAATGTTACAAACATGTTAAATACAAGAACACTTTATACCTTCTTAGTATGTCCTTTCAATATTGCAACAACTTGCTCTGTATCTTTATTGAATACTGTGGCATTTTTATCAGCCCCACCAGTTAAAATCTTGCTGGTATCAGCACTGTGTATATCAAGTGCAAGTATTCCAGGTACACTGGCAGAATGAAGACCCTTAAAAAGAAACGAAAATTACAATAACATATTCAAATCTTCGAATGTTGAATGAAATAATATGAAGGGTAATCTTACAGGGTGAGATGCAAGTGTTTGAAATGCACGAATACTGTCTTGAGGAAGAAGATCTTCAGGAACTGAACGTCCACGACGTTTCCTTTCTTGCGTGAGAACTGTGGCTCTTTCTTGAAGTTTCTGTATTACATCCTCCGTAATACCAGCTTGTTCCATAGGTTGAGCTGCTGTACCACCAGCTTCTACAGCAAGTGCCTATAATATAAAATATCTTCTTAGTACACAGCTGCATGTTTAACACAACACTGTATAGTTATTATATTTATTCTCATACAGGTTGAGGAATAGTGGTAGCCTGAACAATTCCAGCTTGTGGTTTTAATGTAGCCAAAGCTTCTCTGGCAGCTGTTACTTCTTTTGTTAATCTAGCTATTACACGACATGCTGCATCGTGTTGATATAAAGCATGAGATAATTCTTGCCGAGCTGTTTGAAGCTGCTGCCTCAGAGTAAATGAATGTAACATTACAGCATCCCATTCATCTTGTAAAATTTTTAATATGGCTGGAATGGATGTGGCACTTGGTGGTTTAGGTTTAACTATTGCTGTAGCTAGAAAAAACAAAGGTATTATCAATATTATGTGAAATTCAATAATGATGTTAAAAATTATATAATGTACTATACTTTTGACATCGATGAGTTGATCTACAGTCAATTCCTTTCCACTTATAGGATCTACCCCATTTTCTGCTACATATTTTTCAATTAATCTTCTTTCAAATATAGATCCAGATACAGGGGACACGACGGGATGCTCCGGCACTTCATTAGAAACTGAAAATACATATTTATTTTTGTAAGGGATTGGCGGTAATGTGAAATACTCTAGGTTATGTTTAGTAAATGCCGGTATAAAATGCTATTCTTGGAACTAAAACAAGTAGTTTATTTGTACTATTAATACAGTACTTTAAAAATATAAATGTAATATCAATGTTTTAATTTTGAAAGAAACAACAGTATTATAAACGATTAACTTACTTGCACAAGAAAGCGCCATTTTCACACATGCAGGATGAACTTACTGCGCATGGCAGATACATACGTTTATTAAAATTAATTTTGCCGTAAGTTCAAATATTGCAATTGTATGAACAATACACTTCATATAATAAGCAGTATAAATTATGCTAATCCTAATTTCTATAAACAAATTACCAAATTTAAAAATTTCCAACTTTTCGAGTGCGTAAGTTACTAAATTTCCAAAGTTATAAATTTAAAAATTTGTGAATTTTTAAATTTATAAGTTAAAAAATCTCTATATTTGGGAATTTTGCACTGAAAAGTCAGTGGGTAGTGGGGGTCTTTTTTTCCTACGTCGCGATTTTTCATAAGAGAGCCTACCATGCTCTCCACTTTTTCGTGTATTTACATACACTTGAAAACGAGATATGCTAACAGATACAGTCAAATACGATTTCCGCTTTAGTGAAGTAAACATGGCCCCTATGATAGCTGTCATCTTCTTTCTTGCGTTTGCTTTTCACGCTTCTTACGTTGATACATCCAGTAATCCTTATGCGTTTGCAAGGATCGAGGTATTAATTTATTTTATTTTACCAAAACAACGTTTATCTGCTTAATATATTGCAATTTTATGTCAAATCATAATAGTATAAAGCACTCATAAATTTTTCCAGGCTTGCAGCGGTTGTCGTTTGAAGCGGCTCCCAGATGTTAGACAGTTTATTTTCGAGGACGTGCCTAACTAGTATCCTTGATCAATATTAATTGAAGTATCATACATATTTATATTACATGATTCCTGTACAAAGTTGTATATTTAAAAGTATTTTTTACTCTTTAATTTATAAAGTCTCTTATATCTAATCAAGGACAGATAATTACTCTTATGTAAGATCTATTATTATGAAGTATGTAATTTTTTGATAATTTATGTTTCTTATTATACTCAGAATTCCTTGTACAGATTTAAGTTGTATAATATTTAAAAGTAATGTTCAAATTTTGTTAAAGTAGTATACACTTAATTCTTTTTCCAAAATGAAGTATCATAGCATATTTCAGTTTTACATATATATATCCTTATAAAACTTTATAGCAATAATGTTGAATTCAAACATATTCCTGGTGCAGTTCCAGAACTCCTTCTTTTCAATGAGAATGAAGAGGTACTTATAGTAAACACGTATGTAGCAATAAGGTAGTTTTGAATTTTTTATTTTTCAGGAGGTAGAAAGGTTACCTTTGTTGAAACTAACTCGGGAAGAGTGCAATGATTTATTAGTTTCTAAAGGTTTCACAAAGAAAGTAACAAAGGATGAAATATAGGAATGAATGAACAAGGAATAAGTATCTGTAAATTTGGGAAATAATTTTATGTCACTTATCTACTTAATTGTATAATCATGTCTCTATTATTTTATGCATTAATAGTATGTTTTATGCTTATTTGTAAATAGGACTAGGGATTATTCTTATACGGTTGTTCTTTAAGAACCAAGTAAATACAGTAACTACTTTAGACTTAAAGTTATACATATAAAGTAATAGAAAGAGTACAATATATATACATACTTCATATGTATAACTTCATACATTACACCCACTTAATAGTCATAGTTATTATTATAAGCACCAAATAGTAAACAATGTAGTAACCTTTTAATGCACCACTTGCTGTTTTTAAGTACCTCATTTTCACATAGATGAGGGAGCATTATATTACCTCCCTGAGGAGCTGCAATCTGTGATACAACTGCTAGATCCATATGACAAAATCAATCATTATAGAATGTTTGGACTCCCTTACTAGAAAGTTTAAGTTGTCATACTCCAGTTATTTCAATTCCTTAAAAAGTAATGAAACATTGATAGATCAATGAAAATAGATATTTCTTAAAAAATATCAAGAATAACTCAAATTTTACATTGTGCACATCAGCTAAAACAAATCAAAACAACTATTATGTGTAATAGCTCCTGATACAACTGGAACTTATGTAGTAAGGTATTTTGTACATATTCATTGTATTCATATTTTGCTCAGTATTATTGTTTATTTATTGTAATAGAAATTTGGATATATAGAAGCACACTTACACAAAGGAGGTAAAAATATGGAGATATCAAGAAATATAAAAATTCAGAAACAATAACACGAAATTATAATAGAGTTATGGAATATATTGACTTAAATAAGATAGATTATGATTTCAGTTTGTGTAATGTATTTACCTGTCTTTAAAATATTTTTATAGTATACTACAATGAAATTGTATTACCGTTTATGTACATACATCTACATATAATCTCTAATAAATCATCAAATTTAATATACAATTTAGATCATGTTTTTTTGTTTTCACATAGTTATAGGAAAGGATTTAATATAAAAAACAACAATGTACCGTACTTCTACTTTATTTTAATATGTTAAATAAACTAGTAAGACAATTTACAACGATCGATTCTTAAATTCATGTTTAACGAATTCAACTAATATTTGTAATACATGGCGCATTTAATGGGAAAAGATTTGTTTGTAAAATTCAGTTACTTTCATGTATCAATACCACATGGAATGTCAATTTCCATTTGGTGTAGTTAATGAATGATTAAATTAAAATTATAAATAATTGGAAAGCTGTTCTTTCTGCGTTGTATTTTAAATAAACAGTCCATACTGTAATTACATGATCATGATGTGTTATTTTGTAATTGCCATTCCGCCTCCTATTACCGTAACCACAATGCAAATAAAATCAAAACATAAATAAGCAAGTTACGTTTTTAAACTTTTATGTATACTCTTATATTACAGTATTGTGTATTATATAGCTGCAACCTGTTTCATTTGCACGTGATACCAATAACTTAATAATTAAATTATGATACTGTTTACATCATAGATACTGTAAACTGTAAACCATGAAAGTTCACATTGATGTAATAAAACTGTTCATGAGGTTTTTTACTAAAATTAATTATGTTTGCATAGGACAAATAATATCTTATATATCTAAGAGTGGTATATTTATATATACATATACATAAATATCATTAGAATAGGTTTCAGAATTTCTGAAACCAGGAAAGTAACCTGCTTGAATACACGTATTTACGTAATGGTGTAAATACAAGAAACTAACCTATATTATTTTTTTTACATTATCAATAACAATGTTAATAACTTTATGTTTAGATACAAAATTTATTTCTTTAGTGTAATCACAAATGAATAAAAACAAAGTGTATGTACATGTAAAAATGTTATTACAGCTATAATAATTAAAACCCGTTTGTTTATTCAAGCAGGTATAGTTACTGCAATGAGTAACAACAATTTTACAAACGGGAAAAAGACTGACTTATTAATAAAAATGTAATGAATCAATCCTTCAAGTCATATAAGGTTACAAGATATGAAGCAAGTAGTATCGTTGAACAAAAATGTTACGCCATTAAGAGCCAACAGATAAATATCAATGCCACCCATAAAAATACCTTGGATAGGAATTGCTCTTCTTCGTACTGTGGTGTTCCTCTAGCAGCTATACAAATAAAAATATTTAAATTTAATTTGTTCAGGTCGTAATTACAAATAAATTTGGTTATCTAAATTATTTACCAGCACTTGGTCGTGTTTCTCCAAAATTAAAAGTCGATGTGAAAAATGCAAACGGAAATGTTCCAATACCAAAAGACATGTAAGAACCATCTCCAAACCCAAAACTAGAAAATCCAACATTATTTTCAGGTTCTGTCCTCTGTCCAGCTGGACGTGGTGGAACATTATTCCTGTAACAATACACAGTTTAGTTTTCTGTATTATCCTAATATAGTACTTTATTATTACCTTGGATCTTCTTGCCTTGTAGCTCCACGACCATATAAGGGAATGACTTTATCTTTGCTGATCGCAGCTTTACATACAGGACAAGTTTGTTTCATTGGACGTGTTTCTAACCATTGATGTAAGCAAGGCCAACTAAAAACGCAATAATGTTCAGGTACAAATTTTTAGTACAATATTTATCCTTCATTAACCCTTAGCAGACCAAACTGCTATGAACTATGTGAACCTTACAGGTGTCATTGTCATTAACCACTATTATATCATTGTAAGAATCATACCAAAATAAATGTCCACACATGCTAATAACTGCATCTTTAGCTGTATCAAGACAAATATTGCATTCAAATGTACGATTATCCTTTTCTTTTTCTTCTGTAGCAGAATCCGACTGTTTTGAAGGTCCTGCCTGTTCCCTTGTAGTGCTCATCTTGGAAAACTTTCTTAGAAAATAAAAAGTGATATTACTATTTTTCAGCAATAACATACATAGCACATAGAAATTTATAAATTGTTTGGGGAGAAAAAAATACAATAAAAGTAAAGTAAAGAATGTTACATATTGTATGGTATTATCCTAAAAATTAATAAGAACGAATTTTTAGCGATGTTATCAACTTTTTATCACTTGACAGTAACGACATTATCGTAACGATAGGAAAAAAACAATTTTAGGAGAACAATATGACAGTATTTCTGAAACATCTCGGTAACAGCTTTAAACATTATACGCGAATACCAGAATATATTAAAGGTTAAGAATATATATGGCACATACAAATATGCAATTTGCAATCGCGATCATTCAATGCAGTCGTTTCTGAACCTATTAAAATTGATAATGTTATGGATCAGGTATCTACGAACAAGATCGGAAGTCATATGTCCATGACAAAAGCGTAGAATTTACAATAACGAAGTTTAACAAACTATTACGTACAAATTAATCTTCCGAACAAAATGCTAGACAAAAATTGAACAACGAACAAAATTGGTCAGGTGACGTTTAACGAGAGTAAAAAAAAATTGTGAACTGCGTTAAAATATGTACGAGTTGAGCATTGTCTGCCATTGCTGACATAATTCATGTCACTTACTTGGGTGTTTCGGTTGCTGGGCCCTTTTAATAAATTCCACTTCTTGCAAACTTAACTCCTGTTCCAAAATAATATGACGTATCACGTATATCGCTGTCGCAATTGCGCAAGTCCTATCAGTTGATTTTCATGATTTTTCGCGAAACGGATGTTCGAAATAACACGTAAGTGATTCGACGACCAAGCGTCAACATTTATCTACGATTAATGTTATCTCCAATAATTGTTCGCACATATGTTACGTACTTCTCGTTTTATTTTTCACGGTCGTACCTCGGATGTATTTACTATTCTGGAACAGCGATATTCATCCAGCGCTTTAAAACCACCATTTGATTAACGCTGTACCCTGGCTGCTGGATCACTATTTATCGACCGTTTGTGCAACGTAGTTAGTACAAGTTCCCTATTGCATCGATAGAGTACGTAATTGATGCAAATCAATGAGCTTTTCAGGGTACTTTTCAAACAGGGGAAAGAGACCCTAGCACTTGATTTTTTATAGAAATTCAAAAATTTAGAGTTTGGGGATTTGAAAATTTTTAAATTTACATAATTGATTATCCAAAATCAAAAGGAAATATTCTACCCCAACGTTCGTCTTTATCCAAAAGATGTTAATGTTGTAACCGAGAGTATTGTACTTACAATGAACAATGGACAAATTTTATTCATTCATTTTGTATTAGTTCTTATCACGCAGTTTATCAATATTAAAATCTGTTATTCTCGTATCGTAAACACAGAGGTAGACGCAAGATTAATAAATGCATATCTAATCACGAACTTATATGTTTGTATATTAATGATTTTCAATATTTTCTACATCATGCATATGCACATCAAGATAAACGTTTAAAAACCAATTTACATGCAGATTTAAAAAAAATAAGCTACAGCTTTCATAATAATTCTGAAATATCGACGAACCTGCTGTCACCACATAATTGATTTCTGCATCACCATGGAGTTAGAGATAAATACGTTGCTCGATACTTTCGAAGTAGATTAAACGTGAAAATAAAACGTGTTTAAAACTCGTTAAAAGTAAGTAATATCATTAATAAAATGACGTCTTAGGAACGTCATATCAAATGATACTAAAATCAACAATTTTCTTATCTTGTGAAAACCAGAAAACAACAACAGTATTCTATAACGATAACGAGATAGTATATAACAATTAATTTTTGTAGAATGAAGGTAGACGAAGCAGATTCTTCGCAGAGGATTCCCTCGAGAGGCCAAAGTACGAAATTCGAGAGTCCGGCTTCGTCCAGGTTTAAACTTAGCGGAGGGGGAAAGCGCAAGATTGCAGGAAAAAACCTAACCTCGGTTCTTTTACGAAATCGACAAGCACTTCGTATCATAGATAATGATACTGACGTCACACCAAAATTATTAGCCCATCCAACATTCAGTTCGATCGACGAACGTCAAATGACTGCATTTGAGACAATCGGACTGTCTCAGGCTGGCAGTGCCAGCGGAAGTCAATTGCTAGCTTCTCCTTCCGCTTTGAGCGACTTCAAAAGTTCGGTCTCGATTGCTAGAACATCTTCCATACCTCTTAGCGGGATGCTGGATGATGATGTACAGTTTGAAAGTTTATTATCCACTCAAACAGTGGATTCAGGCGCCGAAGATGAAGATATAGCTCCTTCTCAGTTCAATCTACCTAGGTAATTGTAAGTTTCGGATTCAGAGAGCACCGTCGTTATTCTCGGAAAACCGAGTTATTGTATTCATCACTAGTCTGAGTAGCATTTGTTGTCCCGAAAATTATTACAATCGTTCTAATTTAATTTTATGTATTTACCGATTTACTTTGATGTATTAACTTTTTGAGGACGTTTAATAATTCCTACGTCCACAAGAAGTTAATAAACGAACGGAGACTTCTCTATTTTCTAAAGCTTCTTCGTTTATCTAGTATCGATCCAAATATTTTTCCTACTCGACCAGAAACGGTGACGATCATTCTGAGGGAAACAGAAACATTTTTCCTTTTCGAGATGCAACCACGCACGGGTGATTTACGCTCGCCAGAGGGTATGGCGATTAAGGAAGAAAACGAGAATTACGAGTATAAAACAGTTGGGCCTGGATCAAACAGGAAAGTGGTAGACTCCGAAACTCAGACCATACAGGTGCTCACACAATCGCGAGGCACGTATCTTGAACGAAAGAAACGTAAAAATCAAGGCGTGTTTGTGAACAATTGGGTGATGCATGATGTTTATGCTACACCCGAAATGATGCTCAAGGAAAATAACCTGCTCGTAGTGCATACAAAGGAGTCTATGGAACGTTTGTTACAAGCAGAGGTGCGAATAATCCTGTGTACATATCGTAAGTTAGGACATTGGCAGGTTTCTGTATCACTCTATGACACAGATTGTCTTGGTAGTGATTTGAGAATTTGGAGATTTAACTTCTACTTTTGCCAGTGTTACCTATTGCATCGAATATTTCTCTAGTTTAACCTACTTCTACATATATGGCGGTTCACAAAGTAATCGACCGAATTTGTAATTCATAGGAATTAAAGTCCAGATTACCAAAGATGAAGACACAGTTAGGGACTAAGTCATCCGAGGACGATTTGATGACCATATTTCGGCACGTTAATTTCTGGAACGCAGTGCGTGTGATAGAACGCATAATAGCGAGCAACATCTTCATCCACGTTCAAAAACGTTTCACCGGACTAATCAAGCAAGATCCCTGTAGCCTTGACTTGGAGTTCACGTACAGTTTGGATCTTCTCTGGACCAATACCTGCGAATTGAGCGACGGAAGGCCAGTATCTGCCTTCCGCTGGAATTACGTTAACCCAAGCATTCTAGCAGTGGGATACGGAGGAAAGGAAAAGTCCCATACACAAAATGGTCTTGTGTTACTCTGGAGCGCAAAGAATCCCGATCTCCCTGCTCGATCTTACAGTTTCAATAGTCCAGTGGCGGACATCGACTGGAGTCGGGATAAACCGAATCTGCTGGCTGTTGGTTTTTACAGTGGGGAGATCATAGTCATCGACGTGAGCAGCGAACACATCAACATAGTACGAAAAAGTCACAGGGCTACGTCTCCTTCGAGTTCACCGCAATGGCAGGTCCAGTGGTGGGCCGGCGACGAACAGTTCGAGTACCAGGAGCAGATCTATACTTGCGATCAAGATGGCTGTGTATATTCGTATCGTTACGTTCAAGACTTCACATCTACGAAGATCATGAAGATCTTCAGAATAGAGGGCACGCTCCCGGGCGTTAATAGAACCACCCATTGCAACGTTTACGACGTGTCATTCAATAGAAGTCCTGGGGCGTTGGTGCTTCGCAGGCATCCCACTTCGAGCATCCTCTACTTCGTCGCCTCGGACGAGGGCTGCATTTATAAATGTTCCACGAATTATCTGTATCAGCATATACATAGTTTTCTGGCCCATGACGGGCCAGTATACTCGATGATGTTCTCTCCTTATTGTCCGAAAATATTTTTAACTTGTGGCGCCGATTGGTGCATTCGTGTCTGGGCAGACGGACTCACGGAACCATTAATCACGATGTCCACGACGATGGCGTGCGTTCGATACGCTACATGGTGCCCCACTCATTCTACGATCATTGCCAGTATTGTTAATAATGAGGTTTGCATATGGGATATTAAAAGGAAAACTTACGCTCCCGTGTCCATCACGGTGTCACCTAACAGTGCCAGATTCGTTATGGTTGATTTCACTGCGAATGGTAATCAGCTGGTCGTTGCGGACGTAGAAGGTGTTGTGTATCTTTATAGCTTAGAGGGTATGCCGTTTCCACCGTACAACCAAGAACAAATACTGATTGATTCGATCAAAAAAGTGATGGTTACAAAGCCGAACCTTTTGAAAAAGTTGAAGAAGCTTGGACCACCGTTCGCTAAACAGAAGAAGGCTTGAAGTTGCCTTATGTTAGAGATACATTATTCAATGAAGTATTTTATCCTGGAGCAAGCATTTGATTAGCCAGTTTTTGATAGATAAATGTGTAGGACCAGAGTGGATCTCGTATTACAAATTATACATTCGTGCCTTTATGTATTTCTTTTTCAATTACTAAACTCGACCAATTGAATAGAGGAAGTCTATTTTATTAGTATGTATCCGTACCGATAGATGGCGCCAGCGACATAGTTTTCGAAACATGTATCTATTAACATCTACTTTAAATTATTGTTCCTTCTATTGCATAAAAATTCATTAAAAAGTCTTTTTGTAAACACTTTATACATTTCTGTATTGAATTCGCCTTGAAAACAGTCGTCACATAGTAATGTCAAATTAAAAAATACAGTAAGGTACAACTTCTACATTTTCTATAATATAACATCAGTAATACATAAAGCAATTTGCATAAAAAATGTCAACTTAAACAGGAGTCGTCTATTGAAGAAGGCTTGTTCTGCGGAGTTAACTCACAAAACGTAAGGTAGAAGCAAAGTATAAAAAGGTAGCCATTACATATTATTTACGTGACGAAGGTGTCGTCTGTGTTTACATCGTTACACAGAGCAGACACGGCACGACATTTTGAACTCCTTTATCGGCCGTGCAGCCCGAGGCTAAATCCAGTACGGTGGGGACCCCTTTCGGTCCCCTGGAGCGAATCGTGCCCGAAGCTTCTCATGATTCGCGCAAAGGTTGGAAAGCAAAGCGACCATTTCGATTCAGGATGGAACTCCGGTACCGGGGCCCACTGTGGGGCCTGGTAGGCAGGCAAGTCGGCACGGATGGCTGGCTGGCTTGCTCGGAGGAGTTGCAGGAGAGTGCCATGGTAGAGGGGCTTCCCTGGCTGCTGCCGCTTGCGGGCACGAACCGCGCTACCGCCGTCAGCAGGCAGTCTTATTACGCCCGCACTCAACTACGCGAACTAAGTACTCTTCTTAGGCCGGCCAAACATTTGAATAACAACCGTGAGTTAGCTTACCGAACGTATTCGTTGTACTCCACGTATCATTCGAGCCTCATAGTACGTGTTAGGGGTACACACTTTATCCGCATGGACACGCACGTTCGATCGAGCCAACAAGGACTCGCGTTTCAAACCGACGGGACCAATCTTGAAATAAGTTAGTCAAACGAGCAGGGAGGCGGTGAGGATACCACGAGTTCGATTGGTCGGTGAAGACCTGCTGCCCGGTCAGAGGTAACTTTAGAACGTTTCTTTATTTGATTCCTTCTACCGATAACGTGTGCTTTCGCATGGAGATATGTTCCTTCTCGCTATCGTTTCATTCGGGATATTATTTTTACTGTTTATCGACACGTACGTTCTGATGTCTCTTGAAATTTTAACACGTCATTAACGTTACTACATTGATGGCGGAGGCAACTTTGTATACACGCGTTTCAAAGTTGCAATGATTCTTGTCTTTGTTGCTGTATAATCAAAATTGTACAATTTTTGTTTTTGTTATTTAATTACGTGATATTATACGAAACTAGTTTGACAGTTTTTATGTATGTATTTGTAGTTTACTTCGATTTATGATTTTATTACGGTTCAATAAAATATATCTCAAGTGTCGAAACAGTCGATAACGATTTGGTTTATGAGTCGAAATAGCAGCAAATGAATAGTCAAGTAGTCAATGTGTTAATGCAATGCAATGCTTAACAAAATTTTAATACATAAATGATAGAATTCGTATATTAAAACGATGGATGTATTAAATCGATTTAGACGTTTGAATATGGCGCATCGAATAGAGACTTTGTCCTTCACCCCTCTCCATCCCTCGTGACAATTTGACGAATCAGAATTCGACAGGGACGGTTGACCTGGAATGTCAGTCTTACGCGCGACGTGTGGAGGAACGCGGGTGCGTGAGTTTGGTGTGAAAAATACATACACGTAAGAGAACGGACGGATGTCCTATCAATCGTACCGACGATTAGTTTCGTTTTCTTGGCAGTAGAAGCACGTCGGCGTTAACATCGACGGTCATTACGTTGTTTGTCGCGCGCCAAGAATTCGCGTCTGCGCATACCGAACTGTCACGATTACCGCGTGTCACGAATTCATCGTATATTTTTTGATCGTCCGGAACGAACGCACGCTTCACTCGATCAAAATCTACGTGCATACAATCGATTGTGTTACAAGTGATTCGATTATCTACGATCTACACGTGAAAACATTATGCCGTGACAAATTGTATGATAGAGAAAAAGGATCGATTTCAATTCTCCATGCAATGGCGGATTTAACCTTCGAGGAGCCCGAGGCACATATACAGAATTTTGGAGCTCCATCTTGATTTAAGAGCGAAACATGTACGCGTGGATTATGTCGAAACGTACATTCATAAATTCCTACATCTTTAGAGTCCTATACTCTTGTATCAATCAAGAACAGGAGATATAGAGAAGTAAGAATTATATACTAGGCAAGAGATATTAATTTAAATTTACATTGCCTGAGGTGTTCACCTCCAACTCTCGCGAGTAAATCCGCCACTGTCTCCATGCAAAAACACAGTTAACCTTCATTTTGATTGGAGTGATAGTATTGGCTGTGTGTGGGTCTTGGTCAACCAATCAGCGTGCGTTTAATATGTACATCGTGTAGTACGTGGTTGTTGACAGTTTGTTGTCGAAGGTTGGAATCGATCGCGTGTATCGTTCGACGATACTATCTCGATCATTGACGCGATCAGGGATACTGGTCAGTGTGAAGACTGCTTAATAGCGAGGAACATGTGCAACCAGGGAATAGTGGCGAAGCTGATGTTGCCGGGGAACGACGAGTTATACCGTGACCACTCTGTTCACGACGAATCCTGACTGATTCCACGTTCATTTCACCAGCTGACTGTCGACCGGGCCGAAGTTGAATCGCGACGCGGTGAATACGCGTTCGTTCAAAAGTTCTTACGGTTTGAAATCGTGGCGCGGCTGATTCGATACAAAAGTGCGGTTTCGAGTTAACGCGTACGGTGTATGGAATCGAGTCTTTGGCAGGAGGGGCGGCATGCACGCGAAATTACACGTTTTCACGTGCATTCGGTACGCTATGAACATCAACGTTCTCGGATATAACGGGTGCTTCCCAAGTAAGTGACAACAGTTTTTTTTTTGTAAATAGCATATTTGTCCCACGTACATTTAATCCGCAATTGATAAAATGGAGTCTATAAAATTCAAGCGCGCAAGCAAGTTTTATTACTTTAATTAATGTACTTAACTTCTTTTCAAAGGTCCAAAACACATTTTAGTCTTTACTTAGTGACGTCAACGTGTTTTAAAATGACCACCATATCAGTTACGGATTAAATGAAATTTTCACAATCGAACTTGACGGTAATTGTCGCGTCTATAACAACTGTCGCAAACACGAAAGGAGGTTAAGAAGTTCCGCCATCTCAGCGTGCATTTCGAGTCAAAGGTTGGCATTGTTCCACGGCCACCATTCGTCCCAGGCGTCTAATTAAAATTTTTCTCCCTTCCTAACGGGTCATTGTCACTTTGATACCCGTAACAAAGAGCTTATCTCGCGGCGCCCGTGTAACCCAATTAACGTTTCCAATTATACGTTTCAAGAAAGATTAACGAGTTCTGGAGTCTGCGTTGGTCCAATATCTATGGCGCCCGTGTGCGTTCTCAACGTGAAACGCTTTCGTGCACCTAATTGCGATCCGCGAATTGATCTCAGAAAGAATTCCACGATTCGAGCGCAATGCACATAATGCACCTGTTATCTGTTCGATGTACCATTCGCTCTCATAAAGTTTTATCTGTAATGGGCCTCCTCCTATTCGACTAATCGTGACGATGCATCACGTACCTGTATCTTCATCTAATTCCTGGCTGCTCCGATGCAACGGTGCAACCTGCACGCGGTGCAACCGCATTCTTTCACCTGGACTCCGAACTACCATGGCCACGTGGATTTTTGATCTTTCTCTTGTTCCATCTTTCGTCGGAACACACGTTTTCGGGATTTTCGGTCGTACCTGCTTGCTTGGAGTATAGGAAATTTGGAAATATTTGGATTCGTAACGCGAATTATAGCATCAATAATTTTTTATACACTGGAAAGTTATTCGACGAACTGATATATTTTATAATTGTTAATTATTAATGAGGGAAGGACGAAGTGTACTGTTCCGAGAACAACTTTCTATTCTAACTAGCGAGATAGGCATTTAGATATATCTGAATTATTACTAGGATCCCTAAATTCTAGATTCAAGGATCTAGGGATCTGGAGATATTGGGATGCTGAAATCTGGAGATATCTGCTTCTAGGGTTATGGGAACTTATGGGTTTCGGTTTCTAGGAATATCGGCACCTAGGGATAACGGGCTCTAGAGGTATCGGAATCTAGGGATATCGAAATCTAGGAGCGTTGGGATCTAGGGATATCGGGATCTAGGGATATCGGGATCTGGGGATATCGGGATCTGGGGATATCGGGATCTAGGGATATTCGGATCTAGAAATATCGGGATCTAGGGATATCGGGATCTAGGGACATCGGGATCTAGGGATATCGGGATCTAGGGATATCGCTATCTAAGGATTTCAGGATCTAGGGATATCGGGATCTAGGGATGTCGGGATCTAGTGACACCGAAGTCTAGGGACATGGTGACTTAGGGAACTATAGATGGGTGAAATCAGAGTCTAGGGATACTGAGTTCTTGAGACATTGAGATCTAGTAATATCAGTGTCTATGAAAAATACTTAAATTACAAATTCTGAAAATTTCCAAACTAAAAATCGAAGAATAGTGCTAGGATGTTCGTCGATGTAACTTGATTTAATCGTTTAATATTGTTAGGAGGAAATATTGTTCTCGAAAGATATAGGTATAGTTTTCGAAATCAGAAAGAAAAGCGCGCGGATAGTGTGGGTTCAGGATGACCGGCCCTCGAATCGGGAGGTGGTTTTAAATGATCGGTGGTAGTCAGACCGATGTTTCTCGGCGTCGATATCCATCCCACAAAGTATATCGGTTGTTGATAACGATTAGTCGCCGAAGTCTCGTAACGAAAGTTCCCGTGGAATTATTCATGAATATAATTCACTCCGTTATCGGATTTATCGTACGGTCGGTCGTCTTTTTTACCTGGACCAAGTGTGAAGAAACGCTTTCCGGCGGGTTTATTTAGCCGTCCCCAACACCGCCACCAACTGGACATGACACCGAACAGGCGAAAAGAAAAACAAGACCTCGAGAAAATGCGTGGGCTTCGTTATCAGCGTTGGTAATTTATGCTCGCGCGACTAGTAGATTCTTGTTCCTTAACGGAGTACTTCCACAGGGGTCATATATCATCGTATACGCGATCGGGACTGAATAATCAATTAATAAAGAGAATAAATGATTGCTCCATCAGCGGAGAGACGGGCATAAATCTTGAGTATTACTTGTCGCGTTCGAGATTATTGTTCTCGAAAAAAAATCATCGCTGTCCTTTTCCAATAAATCATCTCGCGACACTTTCTATCCTTCGTGAGCTAGCAGAAGCGATATTAACTGTTCGCGGTTCATTTATTCTGCTCGTTCGATCCTGATTGCCAATAAATCTAATTCGGTTTTGTCTAACATATCGGATATCAAAGAACACAAGTTCCTTTTAACGCATAAATCAAAAGATCAAACACGAACGGAACACGCGTGAAAATTTTTCAATTTCACAGCCGTTATGCAGATCTCAAACGATCAATATGTATATTATCGATACGGCGTTATCAGCATTGCAGTGTCCGTAATAAACGTCGAGAATTATCCCGGTTATCGACAATGTTATGACCGGCTGATCGCGAGTCTTTAAGGTTCTTAAAGGAATTTAACCGATTATGAGATAGTAAACGGATAACATATGTTTTAAATATTATATGTATGTCAGGCGAAACATCGAAGTAAAATGAAATAACATAAAGAAATAATCGGAGTTTCTTATTGAAAGAAATTAAATAACTTAACACGACGCGTCAGAAGAGTTTGATTATACGCAAACGCACGTATAGCGTGATTTTTCGCTGGATCGTTGGCTCAGCGAAAGGGGTAATTTCCTCGAAGCGCTTCGAGCGACAGCTGATGTTAGCCGCAATCGACGGAATTAACGAGCAAAGTCAAACGCGATCGACGCTCGATCATTTACATACAATTTAACAACGAGTTGCAAGCGAAAAGCAGCACCCTCGAAATCGCGCGAGTTCGCGAAAAGAACGTAACAGAAGAAGCGATCACGTCGCTGGTTAAAGACGAGCGGGCCGAACCGTCGATCAGTGAACCGCGCGTAGGTGTAACGAGAGGTATAATGCGCAGAAAATTGCCAACAGCCTCGCACCTCTCGCCAAATCACCACCTTGAATCACATAACGGGCCTCGGTCAAATAGAAAACCGTCTAACAATGTTGCACACGTGTACTTGCCGTTTAAAAATTCATTCGTACTCCGATCTTATCGTGTAATGACGCACGAATCATTTCGTGCAGTTTGCGTTTACATTAGGCTTTTAGAATCGTTGGTGCATGTTGCTTGATGGCTGAGAAAATTTTCATGCGATGAGAACTTTTAAGTGGCGATAGAACGCACGATGATCACGTATGATAATTACATCGCGTGTTAATTGCTATGCGTAGCAATTGCAGCTCGTTGCCACTTCGATGCATGACTATACAATGCATGCCAATTACAATGAGTCGCGATTATTACGCTAAGCTATTTCCATGCGTGGCGATATAACGCGCGGTAATTACAACGCGCAGTGATTATAACGTTCGGTGATGACGTATAGCTATTTCCACGCGTGGCGATATAACGTGTACTGATTTCGAGCCGTAGCGATTACGACTTTCGACGATTACAACGCGTAGCAATTTACACACATGGCGATATAACGCGTAGTAATTACAACGCGAAGTAATTGCAACGTTTATCGATTTCAACGCATGGCGATATAACGTGCAGTGATTTCAAACTGTGGTGATTACAACGCGCAGCGATTACAACGACTATTGCAGCGCGTAATAATTACGAATCTCGGCGACCATAACGCGTACCAATTTACACACATGGCGATATAACGCGTAGTGATTTCGAAACGTGGTGGTTACAACGCGTAGTAATTACCAGGCGTAGTGATTTCAACGCTTGACGATTACAATGCATGGCCACGAGGCGTGGCAATATAACGCGCAACCATTACAACGCGTGGCGATATAATGTGCCATCATCACAATCCGTGGCAATATAACGAGTAACGTGGAAATATAACTCGGTGGAATTTCAATGCGTATTCTCGATTCATGGCAATCTATCGCGCAATGGATTTGTATAAAATTATACAATATCTATTTAACATTTTCTTTTAATAACTCGACTACGTTAAATTCATTATACAAGTCATCTATGCCCCTCGTAACATTTATTAGTTCCCGTCGTGACTTTAATACTTTCAGATTAAACCCGCGATCGAACGTATCAATTCTCTTCGCAGAGAACAAAGAATGGCAAATTTGTCCCGCGCGCAGATATCAGAAAGCGATATTTCGTTGCGATATAACGTGAACTTTCCGTAGCCCACGAATGAGTCTCGAGGAGGAATTTTAAATATCTAGCTTGTTCTGTACCTTTAGTTAATCTCGAGGGAATCTAACGAGAAACCAATGATCGTACGACGAAAAGGTCAGTTGAAAGTAATCAAAGGATCATGGTATGTGGTCGTGTGCGCGTTTTCTCCGTATTGGCAAGTTTCCCAGTTTCGTCTTCATCGTTCACGAGGTGGTCGGTGTGTGGATAGCACGGATTTTGTTCGGTTTCGCGCGGGAAAAGTTAGCGCCGTGTGTTGCCGGTATATAGAGAGATCGAGCAAATGGGCAAACTCAGCGTGTTCATTTATCTTTAATCGCGAGGTTCATCTGGTCCTGACACGACGTCGAGATGTATGCAGCGTTATCGCACGACTCCTTTCTTGCTGTGGCCGACTTCTTGCCCCTCTTCCAGCTCTTTCTCGCGTTTTCTCGTGTTACTGCTCCTGTACCACCTACGTTGCTCGTACGCACGCCATCGTGTCGCTTCCTTTATGTTTTGCACGATGGATTGTCGGTCCTTTCGTTTAACCATGTCCTACAATCCGAGACAAATCTTCCTTAAAACTTTTATTTACCTAACAATATGTTTCACTGCAACAATTTATTTGACAATTATATTTCATGAAAGAATTTGCTTCGAACGTGGTCGTCACGAAAGTTGGCATTTCGAACGGTAAAATATTAAATCCTCTTACCAGGAATTTGAATTTAAGCCTCCAGAGTGTCTATTGTCCGGATAGAAAAGGACATTTTATTTTTCTGTATCGTAAGAGCAGACACTCCCGGATACCTGTCGAGACAATAGACGAAAAGCCGTGGTAACGTTATCAAGCTCGATTGAACGCCCACGTTGTCTACAACGCGTCGATCCAGTACATCTTTAGAGCGTACAATCGCGAGACGAGGTCTTATCGTCTTATTTATAACCGCGTTGCGGCTTTCTTGTAACCCGTACATCCACTTCCTTTTCTTCTTTTCACGCCTTAATCTCGTCTATTACGGTACACGCTCGTTCGAACAAGTACCATTATTATCGGCCATGTTTAACAGATTACCCTCACATTCACGAGCCGTTATAGGCTCGTACACGCGGTGCAAAATTCAGAAAACAAAAATTGATCCACACTTGTAATTGAATATATGTTTTATAAGACGATTATAATTGAATGTCTATGGCAATGATCAATGGATCTTCAACCATCAGGTTTTTTTGAACGATAAACCATTTCTGATCGATATAACCAGAAATTCTACGTGTGCTTACAATCGTCCATTTACGCGGACAAGATTCACGAAAGTGAGATATTGTTCGAAACTCGAGCGTGGGTGGAACTCTCCGCAGATAAAGGCAGTAAGTCATCGTCTGGAACAAGATTTATGGTCGAAGGTATTACCCATATGTGTTCGAAGATCGATCGATATAGGTCAAGAACTTTCACCTCCTCGATGAAAGACGGAGTTCAGAGTTCGGGAAGCAGGGTACATTGTTAAAAGCTAGTTTAAGGAGATGAAGATAATAGATTCCAGGTTTGGTTCTTCTTAAGTGGCAACTAGCATTCTACCACGGTTCTACTTTCTTTTATGAAAGAGAACGTGTAGAACTGGAGAACATCGGGTCTGTGTAAGTTTTAGGGAGGGTCTAGAGACAGATTGAATAGGCCTAGAGGATATGGTGAGAGTTCTGCAGAGTATAGGATTTGGGGATAGTCGAGGACACTGTAGGATTCGAGGACTTTATAAGATCTGAAGATAGTCTAGGACACTCGAGGATCTGAGGGAGAATCTAATCGGGGATTTGAAAATTTAAAACTTTCAGAATTGCATATTTAGAGATTTGAGAGTAGCAGAATTTTAGACTTGGAAATTTGGGATTTGAGTTTGAAAATTTTAGTACTTGGAGATTCATTACGTTTAGCATTTGGAAATTTTAGTATTCAGAAATTTACAAAGTGAGACGTAGAAATTTTTTAATTTCTGACACGAAATATACGAGAATCTAGGATCTAAGTGACCCTAGTGAACCTAAACCTAGAAGCTACTGATCCCACATAGCACCTAATAAGAACCTAACCCACTTCATGCACTCGTACACTTTCTTACCTAAGGAAAGTGTACGCTGCACCCGTTTGTACCGGAGGAGCCGTAACTCGGAGAGGACAAGATCTCATCTGGTTTTTCATGCGGCGAAGTAAGACGTTGTTAATGTAACAGCCAGAGCTATTTCGTTGGGCTTTAGCGAAGAGAATCTGGGACGGCGTCGCAGAGGAGGATCCAGAGAGTGAGATCAGATTGGAAACCCGTTTTAAGGATTCAGAAGCGAGTCGTGACCAAGACATTAGCGAAATTGCTCGGCTCTGCGGGTTAGGTTCTACCGCTATCTAGATAGTATTTCCTGGCGAGGGAAACGGCGTGCTATCTCGTCGCTTAATTTCCATGTACTGCCGCGTTATTTACGGTCGCAGGACCAATCATCGTGGCTCGAAACAAAAAACTGATGAATGAAAAGCGGATAATTGCGTGATGGTTTCGATGAAATTACGACGTGCAGGGATACCGACGCGACCACGCTGGAAACGATCAAGAATTACAGTGATTCCTTGGACATTATCTCGCCGATTATGCACCGGAGAACTCGCGGCAAATGTCGAGGCATTAGTAACGAACAGGGTGCGTACGGACTGTATAATGGTGTAGCTAGAACGTACGGAAGTATGGAACATCGATGGTCACCGTTATTATCGTAAAACGAGATGTCCGATGCGGACGTCGGAAGATCAATATATATTGCGAATATTTCAATGTCCATCGACGGCATAAAAATATTAACGATGTCGTATTGACAGTATACACTTATCCTCAACAAGGCAACTTAAGGATTCAGAAATTGAATTGCCAACATCCCGAATAATTGTTCAGTAGATGAAGTTTCCTACTCAAATTTGATTACATTCAGTGCTCAAGGTGGAAGGTTTGATTGTTACTAGCTTTTCTCCGAGTGTTCGCAGAAGAACAAGAAGCGAGGGGCAAGAAGGCAAAAAGCTGCAGGTTTCGTGACCGGGATATTAGGAAGACCTTGTGTCGAGCTCACGAGCGAAGGAAGGCTAATCGTCGACGTAGAACGACTTGGGCGAGTCGAGCAGTCCACGCGTCCGGTCACCTCGTCTTGGCTATCTCATCTGCCTTGTACCTACGTACACGACATTATTCCCTTGCTCGTTTCTTTCCTTCTCTCCCGCCTTCTTATCATGCTTGTTCACTACTGGATTTCAAGTCCTTAATCTTCAGAAAAAAGGGCTTCACTCGTACATTCGTTTCTTTATTACCGGCGACCGACGTCAGACGCGTCGATGCTTGAGGCGTTCTTAAAGCGTGAATAAAGGATCATCTGTGGTGCCAGGATATAGGGACATAGCAATTTTAGATGTTTAGGAATTTTTTACTCTAGAAATCTGGATAGGTAGATTTGGGGATATAGGGATTTGAGGATGTGGAGATCTGGGGATATAGGAATTGTAATCTAGGCATTTTTAATTTAGGAGTATCGGGATCTAGGGATATTGGGGTTTAGGGATACCGGGGTCTAGGGTTATCGGGATTTAGAGATATCGGGGGTCTAGGGATATCGGAGGTTTAGGGTCATCGGGATCTAGGGATAACGGGGGCCTAGGGATGTCGGGGATCTAGGGATACCGGGGGTTTAGGGATACCGGGATCTAGGGTTATCGGGATTTAGAGATATTGAGGGTCTAGGGATATCGGAGGTCTAGGGATATCGGGATCTAGGAATATCGGGAGTCTAGGGATATCAGGGTTTAGTGATATCGGGGGTCTAGGGTTATCGGAATCTAGAGATATCGGGGTCTGGGGTTATCGGAATCTTGAGATATCGGGAATCTAGGTATATCGGTATCTAAGGATTCGGGATCTAGAGATACGGTATCTCGAGATTCGGTATTCAGGGATTTAGAATTATGGGAATGCGGGACATTATTTTGAAGTATAAGGATTTTGTTACATAGGAATTTCGGAATAGAGGGGTTGCCATATATAGGAATTTCGGGACCTAAAAGTTTTATAATATGTGATCTAGGAAATCGAAGAATATCGGTACATACAACTCATTATGAGCAGAGGCACGTTTATCCGTCGCAGTATAGATATCAAGTAGCCGATGTTCGAGGTATTTCTAATTGTAGAAGTAAAACAATTTGTCGCGATATACTCGACGGTTTATGGTAAAAACTTGAGTCGTCACCGAGAGTCGGCACGACGCGGTAGCGAATGCGTTGAAATGTACGATGGAAGGATGAAATTGTATCCTCGAGGCTTAGGAAGGTGTTCGTCGAAGCGACAAATTTCGCAGAAACTTTTGTACACTTTGTTTCGCACGGCATGTTAAGCAATTAGCATTCATTCTGTTCGAGACACCCAGTGTAAGCGTGTATACATATATGCAGAAGATGTAGACGCTGGCTTACCCAAGTAAACTTGTTTATCAAGTTATACACAGCGGAGCGGTGAGCGCAGGAGAATCTTGCGGACAACCGGTGTAGAATGAGAGAAAGGCGATTCTATGATGCTTGTTTCTCCTCCTTTTTCGCGTGCATCTCGATGCACCGTCTTATCTTTTCAGCTTGAAATTGGTTCCAGAGATGCAACTCTGTACGTTCATTACCCTTAACTTCTAACCCTTTCCACGACTAAAACCTGACCTCTGTAAGCACGGCCACGTGTTATCTCTCGAGCTGAAACTTGCGCGTCAAGAACGTTTCACGAATATTTTGGGCATTCAAGGACTTCATGTCTACGGCCTTTTGGGGATTTAAACATTTTCAGATGTGGGAACTTTCGATGTTGGGGTTTGGAATTCGGGACATCTACTAATTTTTGGTAGTTTGGATTAGGACTTCTTAAGATTTAGGATTTTCCGAGATTATGGGGTTTTGAGGCAGAGGAGTTTTCAGACCGAAGGGTTCTAGGTTTCTTGCATCTAAGGATCTTTTGGATCTAGGTTTTGAATCTGGAGGTTTCTAGAGATTTTAGAAATTGTAGGGTTTCGAGACGTAAAAATTTTGGGATTGAAAGACTTTGGCTCTGCAGGAATCTGAGGATTTTTGGAGTCTAGAAACCCCAAGATCTATCTGCAAATTTTGATCGAATAACGAGCCTCTCCTTATATGACACTAGGGAATTCTTCCGTATTCGGCAAAGCAGAAAGGTACGTTTCGCAGCGTGTAGGTATCGAAAGGATTAAAATACCAAGGGGACAATACGATTTAGAAGCGGGTAGTCCCGATCAGCCATTTAACTTAAACACCGTCGATTTTCGGTGCGTTTACGGTTAGTAGGTTTTTTGTCGGACGGTTTCGCTTGTTCGAGTTGCCCGGTTGCCCATGTTGCTGAGTCACTCACGAAATTCTTGTCGGAGGTTCAATTTACGTTACGAGCCCTTACCGAGAAGTTATCAACATAATCATAAGATAAACGTCCCTCGTAAAATTAAAAAACTCGCACTCACCGCTCGTCGCTGGCCTCCCGTCGCTTCTCTTTTTTGTCCCGTCCCGTTGCGTCGCGTCTCGTCGCATCGGTTCACCAGATACCTTCTATTGCTGAATCCGCCGTTGTAAAATCGACCTTGAAACAGCGAACGTAGAATAACCGAGAAGATAATCGACGCATCATTCCCGATCAGCGCGGATGAAATCATAAAAGCACGTCGAATGCTGTATGCCGTTTAAAAAAAATCAAACGTGGATACAATCGACTCGAAACTTGATTAAACTTGATCGATGTTGGAAGATCGAGGATTGGGAATCGCGGAATTGGGGTTTTGGAAAGTTGGGACTTTGAGAATTGGAGTTTTGGAAATTTGGGATTTTGAGAATTGGGTTTTGGAATTTTGGGACTTTGAGAAGTGCAGACTTGGGAATTGGGCACTTTGGGAGTTAGGGATGCAGAAATTTGGGGGTTGGAAATTTGAGAGCTTGAGAATTGGGGTTTTGGAAATTTGGGCTTTGAGAAGTGCAGATTTGGGAATTGGGCACTTTGGGAGTTAGGGATGCAGAAATTTGGGGTTGGAAATTTAGGTGTTTGAGAATTGGAGTTTTGGAAATTTGGGCTTTGAGAATTGGGGTCTTGGAAATTTGGGACTTTGAGAAGTTCAGATTTGGGAATTGGGCACTTTGGGAGTTAGGGGTGCAGAAATTTGGGATTTTGAGAATTGGGATTTTGGAAATTTAGGCTTTGAAAATTGGAGTTTTGAAAATTTGGGATTTTGGGAGATAGGGATGTAGAAATTTGGGATTAAGAACTTTAGGACTTTGAGAATTGGGGTTTTGGAAATTTGGGCTTTGAGAATTAGAGTCTTGGAAATTTGGGACATTGAGAATTGGGGTCTTGGAATTTTGGGACTTTGAGAGCCAGGGATGCAGAAATTTTGGGTTAGGAAGTTTAGGAGTTGGAGTATTGAGGTCTTGGAAATTTGGTACTTTGACAATTAGGATATTGGAAATGTGAGATTTTGGGAGTCAGTGATGCAGAAATTTGGGGTTAGGAAATTTAGAAGTTTGAGAATGATGATTTGGATATTTGCGACTTTGAGAACCGGAGATCTGGCAGTTTGGAACTTTGAGAATTGGATATTTGACAATTGCAAATTTGAAAATTTGAGTCTCTAGGAATCGGGGATGCAGAGATTTGGATCATCGAAATTGGGGGTTTGAAAATTTAGGAGTCTAAGAGTTGTATAGGGGTTATATAGGGGCCTAAGTGATATGGAAGTTTGGGACATTGAAAATGAAAGATCTGACGATTTGGAATTTGGAGAATCGAAGGCTTGAGAATTTAGAACTTTGAGAATTAGAGATGTAGGAATTTGAGAATAGGAGCATTAGGATTGATAAATTTGGAACTATGATCATTTTGACTTTGAGAATCATCAATTTGCAAATGTCAGATTTTAAGAATGAGAGATGAAATTTAATACCTAAAATTTGGAGTTTGAGAAATTTGATACTTCAAGAATTGGAAGTTAAACAACTTGTAGAATCAAAACTACAGAAATGTGAAACTTTGAGAATTCGCCAGAAATTGGAGCAATCTGTGCTTGACACAGTATGAGTACCGACGTGTCCTTGAATCGAGTGCACCTAATTACCCCAACGACCGTAACTGAAAAGTCCCGTCAGCATGGCGAGAACACGGTCTCGACATCGAGCCGAGTAGTATGACAGAAGAAACGGTGATCCGGTGAGAGTGCGACTTCGTATTACATCGAAATTGAGGAGGAATACTCCGTGCTCGCGCCATCGTGCTTTCTTGCTTCCATGTGGCGCGCGTGGAGAAAAAGTGGAGCCGAACCGTGAAGAAGCGGAGCGAGACGAAGAAGCTCGAGAGGCAGAAGAGGGCTACTAAAAGTCGACCGGTTGGGGAAATAAGAAGAACGCGGTTAGCCAGCAGGAGCGAGGAGAAGAACTCTGGGATCTCGAGTACGACCGGGACGACCTTACGGAGTAGGACGACCGCGACAACGACAGAGACAAAGAGTCGAATGTTAATGAGGGAGATCGACCGGAGCTCCGAGGAACCTCTACGAGGAATCATCCGCGGGGATCCGCTTCGTTTCGTCGCACGCTCTCGACGGTTGTGCCAGTGGTTGCCAGATCTTCGCTGCTGCCTCTTCCATTCGAGAATGTGATTCCATCGTTGCTATCGTTCGTGCGTTCATCCTCTTTGTTCGTTGCCCCTTGCGTCGAACGTGTTCCGAACCTGTTCGCGATCGGTTCGTAACGTGTCGCTAAAAATCCAGTTTGTTCGAGCAGCTTTCGTTTTCGAGAAAATCCGAAGGTTCGACCGCGTGTGGAGTTAATTAATATTCCCTCTACTATGGTACAGTAGTATGGTATAGATTTATTTCATGTCCTCCTTATGGCTTTACGTTACCTTACAAGCCACATTCTTCATCTTACCTGTAACTGTGTACGTGTGTACTCGCACCCGCTCTTCGTACGCTGCACGTGTGTACATGTACCCTCCACCCACACGTGCACACTCAAGGGCAGGTTTCACTTTTCTAGGGAAAGTGTCGATCGGGAAGGTACTCGGTGATCTTCAGGTGGTACGTTTCCTTTAGAAGTTTACAAAGTTGGATTTGGGAATTTTGATACTTGAGAATTTGGAATATGTGAGAACTCCAAAATCAAGTATTTGAAAACTCGAGAACTTCCAACTTCCCTTTGTCCTTGGACAAAGCCTACGTGGCACCCTAGTGTACGTGTATACGCATACATTACTCGTACCAGTTGTAATTACTTTACGGGTAATGCTTCATCGAATCCAGAACCTGGTTTTTCTCGAAGAACGGAAAACCTTGATCTTCTCCCGATCCGAAGAAATTTAATCTTCGTTTTCTTGAATTCTGATTTACTCGAAGACACGTACCGTTTCTGGAACCTTTCTTTCCTCGAAGAATCTCGTTTTAGAAATGTCGTTCGAAGTTTCATTTTGTCGGACATTCATTCGATTTCCTCGAAGAACCCTACTTTTCTTGGAGAACCTTGATCTCGCGACCCGAAGAAATTTAATCTTCGTTTTCTCGAACGATTCCGATATACTCGAAGGCACGTACCGTTTCTGGAACCTTTCTTTCCTCGAAGAATCTCGTTTTAGAAAGGCTGCTCGAAGAATCTCGGTGTTCACGAAGAACCTTGATTCATTTAAGGGACATTAATCATCGTTCTCCCGATCTTCTTCAACAATCTCGAGCGCACAAAGTTGCGGAGTCTAAATCTGCAAAAAAATGCTGCGGCGTCTCGGATCATGCTCCGGTAAGATTCAAACACAGTTGAACGGTCCGTGTATCTTGTTGCTTCGTGGTTGGTCCGCGTTTAGCATGTGTAACCGGACAAGCCGTGGAGTTCGGTGGACAGAGAAAAGGAGGAAGGTGACTGGATGCAAGAGCGTCGCGGTTAGACGAAGGGCGGGCGAAGGGTGAGGCGAACGGGGGTCATGAATGCCGGCAGCATTCGTGATGACGCGAGCGTGACTCGCTTCCTCTTTCTCTCTTTCTCCTTTATTTTCGATACGAGAAAGCTCGATGGTACGCACTGCGCTCCATTGTCACGTCCCTTTGCTCCTCAACTTCGAGCTCCTCTTCTTTCCACTTTGTTACCGCGATATTTGCTCGTTTTGTTCCCTTCTATTTACGCTGCGGACTTACGGAGGTGTTAATCCGAAGGTGGACCAGTTTGGGTCTTAACGTCGATTGGTTAAGTAGACGTGGATCCAACTGTGCTACTTCGTAAGAGCTTATGCTGCTTGATAAGGTAGATATACGTCTAATTATGCTGTTTGATAAGGTAGATATACGTTTAGTTATGCTCTTTGATACGGGAGATATACATCTAATTATGCTGTTTGATAAGATAGATATGCACATAATTGCGATGTTGGTAAGATAGGTGCTATAACTGTACTATTTTATTAAATAAATGTGGATCTAGCTGTAATATTTCGTACTATAGATGTGGACCTAAGCTACTTCATAAAGTAGTCGTAAGTCTACCTGCACTTCGTAAGATGCTTATACTGCTTGACAAGATAGATACACATCTAATTATGCTGTTTGATAAGATAGATGTGCACTTAATTGCGATGTTAGTAAGATAGGTGCGGCTCTAACTGTACTATTTTATTAAGCAAATGTGGATCTATGCTATTTCGTAATGTAGACCTGGCTCTACCTGTGCTGTTAAGTAAATGTGGACCTAGCAGTGCTATTTCGTAATATGTGGACCTAACTGTGCTATTTCATAAAGTAGACTACCTGCACTGTTTCGTAAGATAGGATTGGTCCTAATTGTTTCGTAAGGTAGACCTTAACTATACTTCGTTAAATAAATGTGGACCTAGTGCTGTAAAGTACCTGTTTTGTTAAAGGTCGTACTTATTTCATTATGTAGAGAAGTTCGATAAACATGGACTGCCATATTCCATATCTATCGAAAGTGCCATGAGTGTAGTTCCAAGACGGATGTCAGAAGGGCTCCGTTGAAAAGGTAATTACCTGCGATTTTCAGCCGTTCGCGCATCCGGTCCATCTGGTAAGACATTATTCGAGGCAGACACCGTCAGCTGCAACATCGAGTCCGCGAGAGTCGTCGTTGAGAACGGATCAGTCGGTTTTTCGCATGCAAATGCGTGGAGTGTCTGCGCGGAGCGGTTGCGAGGGAGGAGAAAGAAACTGTTCGTTTTCTACGGGCCGTGAATCCGGTTCTTTGTTACACGATCCGAGAGGGCAGAGCTCCGGGATTGATTGACTCGGTGTCTCCTGGCTGGTGGTCCTAATGAGACGCGACGCTCGAACTTGAAAATCCCGCCGACAATTAGCGGGATTGTTGTCCCCCACTCTTTAAGGGACCGGATGCGGTTGGTCTGTTGCCAGTACACGAGCACGACGATACCACTCGTCGTGTACTCGCCTCGATACCATATGCACACACGTGCCACGCGACCGTGCATTGACTCCGAAACGCTCTCCGATTCTAGAATATAATACACCTCGTCTCGTTTCCCTCCTCATCCCGTGGGACGTGCCTCGAACCAGCCTCGGAGAAACGCCCGATAGAATCTAGAGACTGGGGCTCTCGAAACTTTCCACTCGAAATATTTCTTTCCATCTATGCTTTCCGTAACGTTCTTGAACCGTGGCTCTTACCCTTTGAGAAACATGGGGTGTCTGATGCGATGCATGACTTTTCACTCATCTGACTATAGGAAGTTTAGAAAATAAGTTTCTGGGTATGGAGTACAATAGGTATTGGTAAGAGGAAATTTGAAAATAGGTTTCTTGACAACATCAAAGTCACCTTTTTTGTAACCCTAAAACCTAGTTTATGTTAATACAGTAAATAGTAGAGCTATTATTTCTATTATTACTACTTTATGGAACACTCAATTGTTCACACAAGTATTGTACAGTAGCAATAACTTAAAACCCACTGTGTTGTCTGACTCCACATGGCTTGACTCTACATATGACCTGAAACTTCAACTATTTCAAACTGTTTAAGTTAAAAATGTCCCTCAAGAGAAATTAATATTTAATAACATCTGCATTAGGAACCCAATATAAAACCTAACTAGCCAAATGAGTACCAGATCCTCCCAAAACAAGTATTGTAAGCTTCGCTACCTAAAGTATGAACTCATGATCTATTTTAACGTTCCGTACCGAGGTGTTCAGTACAAAAATGTCCGTCCAAAAGAATACCTAACAGTATCCATATCAGAACCCCAGCATAAATTGCCTCTAACGGGTTGTCTACATGATCTATCACATAGGAGCATGACTATTTTTTTTTGGTAATCGATAAATCATCGATTATCCATCAGAAGTCAAGCAATAGCGTTGAACGACAACCGTTATATGACTCCTACCTGACCGATATGTTTGATACGTTTCTATTCTTAGCACCCGACCGGCGTTCGAACGTTCGATCGTGATCATGGATTGGTTACTGGACTTCTTGTCGGTATCAGGAAATGATAGCATACCGTAAAAGACGCGTTCCGAAGATAAAGAGAAAAAGGGACACGTTCCAAGGTTGTAGAATTTATCCGCGTCTTGCGGTTATCTTTCACGAAGTTCGATCGCTCGATGGGGGATGACGGTATTTTCTTTTACTCTCGATGAGGTATTTCATCTGATAGGGATACGGAATTTCAGGGATTCGGGGTATGGGGAATTTTGAAATTGGGAGATTGGGAATTTGGAAGATTGGAAATTTGGGAGATTGGAAATTTGGGAGATTGGGGATTTGGGAGATGGGGAATTGGGAAAATTTGGAACTTGAGAGGTATGGAACTTGGGAGATTTGGAATTTGGGAGATATGGAACTTGAGAGATTGGAAATTTGGGAGATTGGGAATTTGGGAGATTGGGAATTTGGGAGATTGGGAATTTGGGAGATTGGGAATTTGGGAGATTGGGGATTTGGGAGATTGGGGATTTGGGAGATGGGAATTGAGAAAATTTGGAACTTGGGAGATTTGGAATTTGGGAGATATGGAACTTGGGAGATTGGGTATTGGAGAGATTGGGAATTGGGGAGATTGGGGATTTGAGAGATTGGGGATTTGGGAGATGGGGAATTGAGAAAATTTGAAACTTGGGAGATTGGGGATTTGGGAGATTTGGAACTTGGGAGAATTGAGATTTGAGAGATATGGAACTTGGGAGATTGGAAATTTGGAAAATTGGGAATTTGGGAGATGGGGAATTGGCAAGATTCGGAACTTAGGAGATTTGGAATTCAAGAAATTCGAAATTTGATAGGTTCAACACTTGAGAGATCAAAAATGTTCGAGATTTAGAACCCTTGCAACTTAAGATCATTTAAGATGTGATACCCAAAAGAATTCTCAACTAAACTTTGGAACCTACAAGTCCCAAAATCTAAAAGTTCACGACGTGACCTTTTGAACTCCAGAATCCATCACAAATCGATAACTCTATCAAACCATACATCTTTCCTGATCGATTCGCTGTTCGCTTCATCTCCCCGCATTATCATAATTACAGAAATGGTTGATTAACGAGCGGAAGCGTGTACGAAGGCTGATAAATCGACGGGACTTCGCGTTAAGCAAAAGTGCAGAATCCTTGAAGCGGTTTTATTGAGTGCTCGATCATCCCGCAATCGCGTTTATTGGAATTATAATTTATCTATCGGCGTAAATCTCGAAACGTTCTGAAATCGAAATAGACGATCCAAATACGAGATCTTTCTGTATCGCGCAACGAACCAGATTCAGCGGTAATTTCAAAGATTCTACCCGGTGATTACGGTACATAGCGAGTTTTCTGCGAGCTACACTTCCTCTATGGCTCTCCGTCTTTCCTTAGTTAGCTGTATTTTTATGGAAATATGATCGTAGATAGCTGTACCGTAGACGTTCTTTTTTTACCTACGTGTTTACATGTTAACTCGAACCCAGATCTAGGCCACACCGAAGTGGTTTGATCTGTGTAATCATCGACTCGCATCGTGAAAAATCAGGACACTTGACAGTGTCCTGATAGGCAGGATGTCCTTGATTAAACTTATCGAACGATAATCCCAGACTTAAAGTAGCCGCTTAACAACCGTGCTCGCGGTGTCGTTCATTGCGACACGTGTTGGGACCAAATAGGGGTAATTAGGGGAATATTTATTGTTCGAACGCACGGGGATGCTAAGTAGATATAGTTCTGTAGGATCTAATGTTGGATGATGTTGCGCAGGGTGATTTAAGGCACAGCGATTTAACGCCTGACGATATATTTTATATTTTATGGCTGATGTATAGAAATTTAATGCGCGATTATTTATGCGTGGAAATCTGAGAGATGGAAACCTGTCATTTGGCAGTCTGGTGTGTAGGGATTTATTACTGGGTAGACTAATGTGTAGAAATTTGATATGTGCAAATTTAATGGGTGAATATTTGATGCGTGGAAATCTGATACATGGAAATTTGTCATTCAGCAATTTAATGTGTGGTAATTTATCAGCTGGCAATGTGATGGGTAGAAATCTGTTAGCTGACAAGTTAATGCGTAAAAACTGAATACGTGGAAACTTGATGGTTGAATATTTGATGCATGAAAATCTGATATGTGGAAATTTGTCATTTGGCAATTTAATATGTAAAAATCTATCACCTGGCAATGTGATGTGTAGAAATCTGTTAGCTGACAAGTTAATGCGTAAAAACTGAATACGTGGAAACTTGATGGTTGAATATTTGATGCATGAAAATCTGATATGTGGAAATTTGTCATTTGGCAAATTTAATATGTAAAAATCTATCACCTGGCAATGTGATGTGTAGAAATCTATCACTTGACAAGGTAATGCGTAGAAATTGAATACGTGGATACTTAACGGGTGAATATTTGATGCATGAAAATCTAATACATGAATCTCTGTCATTTGACAATGTGACGCGAAGAAGTCTATCATTAAGCAATCTAACGCGTAGAAACTTAATACATGGAAACTGAACGGGTGAATGTATGGAAATCTGGTACATGGAAATCTATCACCTGGCAATCTGATGTGTGGAGATCTATCTCTTGGCAATCTAGAAATTTAATACTTGAGAATTGAACGCATAGAAATGAAACACGTTGAAATCTACTGCTTGGCGGTCTAATTTATAGAAGACTAACACGTCGAAAATTAATTTGTGGGAAGTTTGTAAATCGGCGAAGTGTGACTCGTGCAAATTTAAAGCATGAAAATCTAACGTGACAAAGTCTAACTCGTGGAAATCTAACGCGTAGAAATCTAACATGTAGTAATCCAACGTGTAGAAATCTAGCATGTAGAAATCTAACGCGTAGTAATCCAACGTGTAGAAATTTAACGCGACGTAATCCAACGCGTAGTAATCCAACATGACAAAGTGTGACTCATGGAAATTTACAACGTAAAAATCTAACATGTGAAAATTTATCGCGTAGAAATCAAACGTGTGAAAATCTAACGCGTAGTAATCCAACGTGACAAAATCTGACTCGTAGAAATTTACAGCGTGAAAATCTACCACATGAAAATTCACCGCGTAGATATCTAACGCGTAGAAAACTGACGCGAAGATATCTAACACGTAGAAATCAAATGTTCAGGAATGTAACGTATAGTAGCATAAGAATGATAAATGTAGGCATTATTAAACGAAAGGCGTGAAAATTAAACGCCCGGTAGTATAACCCACGGCAACAAAACATATTTCCATATACAGTAACTAAGTAAACTCCGAACGAAGATGGAAGTAGAAACAGCCGAGGATAATTATGTTTCGTTGATATTGACCGGGCTTAATTACACCGTGTATATGTTTTCTGCTATCTTAATAACAACCTTGGCGCAGATACACGCCGGTAAGGAGTTGCATCGAACACACCCGTATTCGAAAGAATCGTAACGATTTCCTGCAATATCGCCGATGATGAGATAACCATATACCGTTGGTCCGTGATATGACCGGACTAGGTACTCTTGATTATGGTTGTTCCGTTTTTCAGTCCATACGTTTCTACAATGCCAGTCGTTCTAATCATACGTTTGATCGGCTTCCACCAGGATGCGTCTTCAAAAGTCACTAAATGAAATTGTAATCTACTAACGGTGCTGGCTACTTGTGCGCATGTCAAGCCGGTACGTATATAGCATGTCGTTCCGTTGCTTGGTCGTTGTTTATTTGCTTTGATAATTACCACTTGCCGCGTCTAACTACTATGTGATCATTCTGCATTCCGCGAAATACAGTTTAAGTTGCGCAGAGTAATGCTGGTTCATAAACGTTATTACGAAACGTAATTAAGGATTAGGGAAGTTGGCGATTCGGACATTTGAGAATTTCGGAATTTTGGGAAAATTTTAGTAGTTGGAAATTTAGAAGTGGAAACTTGGAATCTGGAAATTTGGAATTAGGGGATTTGAGATATTGGAAATTTGGGATTTGGGGATGTGAATATTTGGGGATGTGGGAATTCGGGGATTAGGAAATTTGGGGATATGGATATTTGGGAATGTGAGAATTTGGGGATGTGATAATTTGGGGATTTGGGAATTTGGGAATGTTCGAATTTAAACTTTTGGACTCTGGGGCGTTGAAAATTTATAAATTTGAAATTAGGGGTTTACAAAGTTGGATCCAAGAATTTTGAAGAGTTGAGAATTCAGTAATATTGAAAATTGAAAACATGTAAACCGAGTACTTGACAACTCCAATACTTGAATACTTAAAACTCTAATACTTAACTACTTGAAAATTTGAAAACCAAATATAATTTCACGTCAATTCACATTTTAAATTGATTCAACCGATGCGTACATAAATAGTCACGGCAGTAGTTGCAGATCTCACAAATGATGAAAGGATGGGGTGATAGTATTCACACGTTGAACATCACCGTCACAAAATTGCAATTAAACGCAATGACAAGACCGAACTTGGTTGAGATGGAGCCTGACTCGAATAAAGGACCGACACCTCTAATGCCAGCATGACCGGCAGAAACGTCGTCGGAGCCATTTCGTTTTTAACGAGGCCGGCGTGTTTTAATAAGACGCTTATCGCCGGGCCAGTAACTCGAAATTTCGCCACAATCGAAAGTCAATTAACGAAAAAAAGAGGGACGAAGCACTGCACGGATAATGTTGCAATCTGTTCACTTGTACAATTCACGGTTGCCATTAATCTGTAATAACGATCTTTCGATCGACTGGCTGATGCCGTGATTGATGGCGATGCTGATCGCCGACGTCAACAATGCTTCTGCTATCGACTTAGGCGTTGAATGATGAACTCGAAACGATACCTTCTTCGAGTATATGCTGATGATTGTGTGGGAGGCGATTATAAAGCTACTTTGGAACAATGGAACATTGTTGATCGGAAACAACCATCACGCCTTAGGTAACAGATCGATCAGTCCTGATTATGTTCTTCGGATTTAACTTAACGGATATAGTTATACTTTTCTGAATTTGCAATTCTAGACATTTTTAGGTCCTTCAATTTTTTATTCGAAATATTCACAAACTTCACAAGTGCAGATTCAACTTTCAAGGTCTTGAATTCCAAATTGTAATCCAAGATTCACAAACTTTCAGTTCCTCAAACTGTGGGGTTTTCACATTTTCAGGAACATTATTCATAAGGTTTTAAAATTACCCAACTTCCAATTACCTCAATTGCTGATTATTGCAATTTCCTAGTCCTCCAACTTTCTATTGCCTTCAATTACCAGATTGCAATTTCTCAATCACTCAATTATCGATCACTCACTTTAATATACAGATTGCAAAATTCTAAAATTTAGATACCCAAGATTCCCAAATCCTGAAATGTCTGAATCTTTATTTAACCCTCCATTCACTCAGATTAAAATCACGCGAGCAGTCAGCGCCGACTTACAATTTTACAATAAGTAAAATAAGTTTACAATAAGTCGTACAGGCCGCGTCCTCGGCACCAAGATTTCGATCGATGGTGAACACGATCCCGAGTGCAACAAAAGACAACCGTTAGGGTTATCAATCTACTGGAAGGCTGAATGCCGAACAGACACCTAGTTAACCCTTTCACCTGAAGGTAGTATCATAGAAGAGCGTTGTATCGTTAAATTACAGCGGTGTAGGAGCCATCAATATCTCGGAATTAAACAATCGCATAAGAGGAGCAGGTGAACGGTCCGTCGTTAACGCCGAGGCGTTCGATGATCGGCCAAGAAACGCAGAACAATGAAGAGGAACGTGTATCCCGAGATGGCGGATGCAATTAGATCGTGCATGATTTATAATCCGATAGGATGGAACGCGTGCTCGGAGCAAGCGGTTTTTGCCCGGGCACCGGTAATCTCGAGAAGGCAAAGGACCGATCGTATAACACCGGTACTTAGGAGCCGTCCACGCGTCGCTAGCTCGCATGGAAAGTCGACGGAATAAAGGCGGTGCACAATGGCGAGGATACGCAACGTCCGTTCGACCATGCTCGAGACCACGTCGCGTTATTATACCGGCGTGCTGCACGACCGGCTGAAAAAGCCTCTTGAATGTAATCAGCCGCATTCATCCTGCCACTCACTTCTTGCGAGCTTAGAGGGGGCCTTGGCGAGCCCGTTCCGTGTTTACAAGGTGTACTGACCCGCCGCAATATCGCTATTGCCGAGATTCAATGGACCTGCACGCGAGCTATACCGACCTTCGTCAAGGGCGTTAATGAGTCCACCCGTAATTGTTCTCGTGGAATTTAACCGTGTCGTGCAATTTATTCGCCAGAAAAATAGCCGAGGTTCAAATTACGATATTTCTACGTCCAGGCTCCACTAACGCGCGGACCTTCAAGGTTTAAAGGGATCATGATGGAGCTAAGTCTATTTTGAACTCAACTGGAGTATCAGAGATTCTTACAGCTTCTTGTTTTCACGAAGTATGACATTGCTAGGAAGTACGAACTGAGTGATTCGGAAGATGGTTGGTTCAGGAGATGGGAGAGTTGGAACTCAGAAGCTGTGAGAAATAGTGAATTTGGATTTAGAGAGCTGTGGAATTTACACATTTTTGAATATTTGGGACTTAGCAGCTCGAGATATAACTTTCTAATATTTGAAACCTCAGAGCATTGCAACTTGAAATATTCAAAACTTAAGATGACATATCTATGATATTCCTTAAAATCAAACTTGAGATCCTCGTAGCTTCGAAACTGATGAACCCATCGTACAAGGCCTAGTAAAAATTGTGAAACTTCTCGAGGTAGAACCTTCATCACCGTCGCGATCACGAAGAGCCAAGCGAATCTCCGATTCTCTGCACTTAGACGTTATACACCTGAATAATAATAGATCTGTTGCGAGCGGCATCTAAGTTTTCCCTGCCGTCTTACGCAGGATCGCGCCAGTCACGGTCGCTGCACGATCACGTTGATATTCCGTGATGTTCGAGCATTACCATCGCTACAAGCTACTCGACAAGAAATTGTTTTCAAACGGTTTGAATCTAGTCAAGCTGCGGCTGGTATTCGGATTCATTCATTTCCGATGACAGAGTCTACGCCGAGCGTCGATCGACGGCGCGATTATTCGACGCTATCGAGCGTACACTCGTCGCTTAATTGTGACGTCGCAATGATCGCGAGTCGATAGGGTGGGAAAGAAACAAACAAGCCTGTCGATGTCCCTCTATAAATCACCATTAGTCGCTTAAGAGCACGCAGCACCTAGTCATTCGCGTCGAGGCCACCTTCTCTTCCGCGTCTATAGTTCCCCTCGACAGCCGGTTAACTCTGACTGCTGCGATGATCTGTAATCCCTCTGCCGACCATTCAGATATTTCTAATCAAACAGGAATAAACCAGACAACCCATCAAACACTCGGGAGACATCGTTGATCCACGACATCGCGGACATCGAATAAATTCCCAGTCGCTACCAACGATCGTGTCCTTTCATTAATAACGTCCTTTCTTCTGAAATTATCGTGACAGATTACTTCTGACTACGTTCGACAAATCGTTTCGTTCGCTTTTCCTGTCCGCTTCGGGGTTGAAACCACGTTCATTTACGTTGGACTTGTGGTTAGATTTGCTAGTACATGAACATCAGGAAGGGTTAGAACTTGCCATAGTTATTTTGATGATATCCTTGTTTGGAAAGATGGTAGATACTGCATAGCTTTCAAGGTACAGAGCTTTCAGATTCCACAGTGTCTAAGAGTCAAATCTTCCAAGTTTCAAGTCTTACAAGTTATAAATTTCACAAGTACCAAATCTCTCAAGTTTCCACAAGTTACCAAGCTCCCATGTTTCAGATCTTTCAGAAAATCCTAGTTTCTCAAATCCCAAGTCACCTAAGTTTCTCAAGTCTCAAGTGGACTCTAGAGGATCAAATAACAGGTCTTCCAGGTCCAAGTGCTGCTAAATTCCAAATCCTCTCGAGGTCGAAATCTTTCATATTCCACATCTTGCAAGTACTGATACTGCTAAGTTCAAAGTCACCAAAGTTCCACAGCTCTCTAAGTCCAAATCTCTAAAGTTACAGATCTTCAATGTCCTAGTGTTACTATGTTCCAAATATTCCAATTGTCCAAACTCCCAAATTCCAGATCTTACAAAATCCAATGCTGCTAACTTCAAAGTCACCCAAGTCCCACGGCTCTCCAAGTCCAAATCTTCAAAGTGCCAGTATTGCTATGTTTCGAATATTCCACGTGTCCCAGCTCTCAAATTCCGGATCTTGCAAGTGCCAATGCTGCTAAGTTCAAAGTCGCCCAAGTCCCACGGCTCTCTAAGTCCAAATCTCTGAAATTCCAGATCTTCCGAATCTCAGTTGCTACGTCCCAAGTATTCCAAGCAGCCAAATTCCAGATCTTCCAAGTCCCAAAGATGCCAGAAGTATTTCTAAAGGACGTAGAGGCGGCCGTAATCAAAGGAGGCGAATCCTCGGTCCGATCACTCTGGAGGATCTTTTGGAGAACGCGTCTTCGCACCTACCGCGACGTCCACCGACGTGGCAGAATCGATCGAAAACGGTCACTGTTTGACCAGTGGTTAACAAGCAGGCGAACCGAACGTTGACTATCGAGCATTCTCATCCGACAACCGTTGACAGTTCTCTAAGTACGTCACGGGTCGAGCTATTCCGATGGGTGCGCAAGTCCTAGGGTAGCATCGGTGGTCTGCCGAGCGGAAGAAAGTTAATCGAAAAGAAAAAGACGAGGAGCTGTTACGAATTCCGTCGGTCGTTTCCTCTTTGCTCGGCTCGTCGAACACCTCCGCTCTTCCTACGTTCCTTTTGGACGATCGTAAATTGGCCAGCGTCCTTTTCCTCCCGAAACGCGTCAACCGTGAGATTTACGACGTCCACCGAACCCGTCTCGATTTTGTCCTGACAACCTCACACTTTTTTCCTTTATTTCGCTGCTTCTTATTCTATTCCCTTTTCTTACCCTTTTATCGCCACCGCTGATATACCTATCCTGCAGCGGCAAGGGCTCTGCTGTTTTGTTTGCGTATTTGTGCTACCGACACTAATTTGTACATTTTCAGATTTTTAGGTCTATACATTTTTTAAATTGCTAATTTTTAAATACTGTCAAATTTTTATTAGAATTTTTGAAATTTTTATATGTTGATTCTATGTGAATATTTACTATTTAAATTTTTGTAATTATGAAATTTCCAAATCCCTAGATTTGTAGAACACCAAATTGTTAAATGTACAATTTGTAAAATTCTTAGACTTCAAAATCGTCAAATTCCTAGAATCTCAAAATACCCCAAATTTCCATATCCCAAAGTTACTATTTCCCAAAAGTCCCATAATTCGAAAAATTATGAAAAATTTGAAGTTCTCAAATTTTCCAAATAAGAGAACCTAAGGAATCTAGGAATAATCTAGGGATTATCTATATTATAATTTACTATCAATTTTTATTTGTTTAACTTATGTTCTATTTTTCTTTAAATTTATTTTCCTTTACGTTTTTTTTTGCGGGTAGATGTATGTATTGATTAGGTAGACGCATCTACCTAATAAATATGCGTAACATTTAGAGAGTAGAACGGGTAGCAGATCGGAGTTGTCTCGTTAATTAGCACATCTAATATCGGAACAGAGATAGCGATCAGGTTATCGAGCTTAATTAACATTTCTCTCGGTTTCGCGCGCTCCTTTCAACGCGCGTCGCGTCGCTGAAAACTCGCCCCGTTTCGGTCACGTTTATAATGCCTCGGTCTCTTTCAAGGCTGTTTTAATTAAACAAGATGACACCGGCGTTTACCACGACCTTTTTTAACTTTTCGCTATAGCTTCCAATTATGCGTATTTCGTTTAAACGTAGCCGTATCGGACCCCTTATACTGATAAACTTTGGTAATTAACTCTCTTCTACAAGAAACCGCAATTTAATCGATCTTCGACTCGATTATTAAAGATACAAATTCATTTCTTTGTAGACGCGTTACATTAATTTTATTGGACAAGAATAATACCTAAATTTTTGATGTTAAGATGAATAACAAAAAAATACTTTAACATGGCTTCATAATTAATACACGCAAAAGAATCATTTATTATTTAATCACATGTGGTGTAGATTGACACATGTTATGACCATCATTAATTTTCATATTCAGAAAGAAGGATATTCCCAAGGGTTGTTTTTGGCAGAGTAACGTTCAAATAAAACCTACAAAGTGTGAATAAGTCCGTCAATAATTGAGTTAGTTCAACATCCTGTCTCGTCCACTTTATTTCTCATGGTTATACCATTAAAAGACGAACGTAAACTAGTTTTTCTTCGATTTTCTCGATAGCTGTGGAGACGGTATCCTCGAGGGATGACGAGAAGAGAAGAGGCAGTCTGCCGATAGAGCGAGTTGTTTGACGGTCATTAACGGCGTCGAACGGCAGAAAGTTCACGTTTGTCTCGAGAGCAAAGAATGATTTCCGGTCCGTGAGACGCGGGACTAACGAACCGCGATATCCGGTGTCCAGACATGGCCGTATCCGTTTACCGGTCGAACGCAGAGGGTGGTCAGTTGTTGCGCCTTCTTCGTTGTCGTGTTACGTGTTCACTGGCCAGATCCTGCGTGTACCGGGTATCGTTTTCTGCTACGATCATTCCCTTTCGACACGGACCAGGAAACGATCCACCGTGTCAATTTTGTTCTTGCATACGACATTAATGTATCGGGACACTTCGAATCTTCGTATGGTGCGTTCTTACGTATGATACATTTATGTATTCTTACTTTTAAGAATATGTAGTCTTCTTCATCTACTTACGTTATGTATTCTCAGTTTATATATTCAAAAATTGTTTTTTAATTCTCAAATTTACAAATTTGTAAGTAATTTAGTTTCCAAGTTTTGAACTCCCCAAATTGCCCAAATCATAATCCTTTTTCCCAAATTTCAAAAATTCTAGATTTCCATATTTGCTAGTAAGAAATTTTCATATTCCCAAATTCTCAATCTCCTTAATTCCCCAATCTCCAAGTTTCCGAATTCCCCAATTCTCAAATACAGAAATACCGACGATCTGAAATTTTCAAATTCTTAGATTTCCAAATCCCTGAATTACCAAATCCCCAAATACCCAAGTCCCCAAATCCCCAAATCCCTAGATCCCCAAATCTCCAAATCCCCAAATCCCCAAATTCCGATATTCTTAAGTCCCTAGATCCTACAATTTCCAAGTCCTAAACTCGCGAATTTCCCCAAATTCCACAATTCCTAAATGTGGAAATTTCTAAATTTTCAAAGGTCCCAAAATTCCCAAAATTCCCAATTTCAAATCCCCAAATTCTCAAAAGTTCAAAAATTCCCAACTCCCTCAATTTCCAAATTCCAGAATTCTCAATTTCTCAAATTTCCCTAATTTCCCCAAATTCCAAAATTCTCAAAAGTCCATACATCAAAAAATCCCGAAATCAACATGCATAAAATGGTCGAATCACAGCGTGAGTACACAACGCGGAGCAACAAAACCAGTTACCGAATGCAAGACGCTTAGTATCGCAAATAACTACTTAATCGTGGTGGATCGTCTTCATCGAATCGCAGACGGAATAGAATTAGATATCGACTATCGCATCGCGCGCATCGCTGATCGTTATTCGATAGAACGTGGTCTATCCGTGAAATGATTATGTTATCTGCATCGCTGTGTATCGCATGTATTACCTTAATGATGCAATAAATTCTGCCATTGAGTTATACATTGGAGGCACAAGCGGTAAGTATCGTGGCATAATGAACGAAGATGACGTTACCCAATAAATTATAGCGTCAACCTATTAATTATCATTATCAATGCGGAAGTTTCACGGTCTCTCGGACACGATTCACGATTTTTCACCGATTATCCCGATTTAATTGAAAGCCACGCGTTCTTATCGGACGGCCGATACTCAATTAAAACGAATTTAGTCGTAGGAACATGAATCCTCGTGTCGTTCTGCCAGTTCTCGCATTCCACGATTCATCGGTTTCCAATGATCGGAGAAATGACTTGTACTGTTTCGGCATGGTTGATTTTCGCCTGGACATTTAGATCTCGATCTATCGCCGTGCTGGAAACGACACGGAACGATTCAACCACCCTTTCACGTTCGCAGCGGATACCGTTACCAGAACAGTTTTAATGTCTCTCGATAAATCCCTGCTCTCGTTCGCTTCTTGTAACCGTCCTTTAACATCGTTTAGATGCCCAACAATCGAATTGTATTTTTCAACGCGTTTAATTAAAGCGCAACTTTATTGTATACTCACCGATCTATTTAACTGCCGTACCTTTACGCTCTACTTATTAACCGACAAGTATTAACTGTAAAACGCAGTAATTTATCACTGGTTTTGCTAATTCATTTTATGTGATTTTCTTCGTCGTACTCGTTTCATTATCCGTTTTATTACGCTCCATATCCGTTACATGACACTGTTATATTATCTCTTTTCGATACGCTGCATCATGCTGTGTAAGTGATTTTCATTAGGAAGATTCACGGAGTGCGTTTCGATCGGCTGATTTAACAGTCTACAGCGATCGTATAAATTTCAGGACAATTCTAGGAAGTTCTAGAAAGATCTTTTAGAAATACAACCTAAGGTAGGTCTGCAATTTCTAGAAAGATTTTATGTTAATTCTAGGAACGTTCTAAGGTGGTTTTAAGGGCGTTCAAAGATAGTTTCAAGGAGATTCAAGGAAGTTTCTAAGGAAATTTTAGAAATATCATTGAGTAGTTTTAGGGAGATTTTTAGACGTTTTAGGGTAGTTCTAAGGAGGTTCTAGGGAGGTTATAAAGAGATTCTAATGTGGTTCTAGGGAGGTTATAAAGAGATTCTAGAAATATTGTAACGAAACTGGTACCAGTATATCGATAGATAGATGGTTCTAGGGAAATTTAAAATTTCTAAATCTCCCAAATTCTCTATGCTCCTACATGTCTAAGTCCCCAAATTTAAAAATGTCCAAACTCTCAAATTATCAAATTTCTAAATTTCCTATCTCCTCAAATATCCAAATCCCTAACTATAAAAAATTGCAAGTCCTCAAATTATCAAATTCCTAAATTTCCCAATTCTTAATCCCTAAATCCCCATACCTCTAATCTTCTAAATCCCGAAATTTTCTAATTCCCAAACAGTCCTGATACAACTTTGCACCCTTGTACCGAGAGGAACAAAATAAAGTTTCAGGCGGTTGTTCCTCGACGATATCGCGACGAATAATGAACTTACAGAAAGGAAACACGGGCACAAGTGCAATTCGATATTTTACACGCGCTAATTACCGTACGACTCGGCATTCATGTGTAATTAGCGTCCAGGAACGAGATTAAAGAGGATAATTAAATTACACGATCTAACGATCGATAATTTAAACCGTGATATGGCTACACGAAATGCCACGGCCGTAAACCTGTTATAGCTTTTCAATGTAATGTATTCCGGACATTAACGTCGACCTCGTTATCGAACAAACGTTATCACTGATTCTTCGAAGCAACCTATCCTTAATCAAACTTCCTTCATCGATCTTACATTAATATCATATTTTTAATGACATTCTGATGGCTACGAGTAGAAATATTATTATAATACGCAGTTAGGCGTATTATTTCGAGATACTCGGTTAGGATGTAGAGTTACCTTATAAATGGAGATGTATGTTAACCTAAATCTTCTTAAACACCTCATATAATGTTTCTAATACCTCTTTAAAACCTTTCTTTTATGAATAGATGCTTTACTACGATCGCCTTACGTTCATTGAATTTAGTTCGATGTCACAACCTAACCTAACTCTATGAAGTCAAAAGCACATGGTGCTATGAAATGATCAAAGTGAAACATTGAGAACGGAAATTTTAGACGTTCTCTTTCCCACAGTTTAGTTATTTAAGACATAATTACCAACTTAATACGAGAGACACATCTCGTGTCGGCCATTTTGTCCGCGACTCTGCAAGTGCTACCAAAATGGCGGACCTCATACACTCTGCACGAGTGAAAACTACGCAATGAACAATGGTCCCAGCAATCAAGATGTTCCTCTCGTTCGATAATTTTTCCATCAAGATCGTGGAAAGTTCGTCGAACGATTTCTCTGCAAAAAATGTCGATCTCAGCGAAGCTTTACGTGCGCGAACGGTCGTTCGAGGACCGTGGACTCGCCTCACGAACAACAATCAACCACAGGGACCCTGTTACGTTACGGATCCAGTTTTTCGTGGAACTTACCTCCATCACGGTTTAACGATCGAGCCACGGCGTCGTTCGCGAGTACTTATACATATATATACGCCAGTCGATCTTCAACGCGTGTATATGCGACAGGAAAAACGCGCTACCTCCTGGAGACGCGTTTTCCTTTCCGCTCGCGACAAGCGGCCCCAGCAGGGTGATCGCTCAGCTACATCTGACACGCGGCAAAAACGATTGCCTGTAAAAGGTTTTCAGCCATCTTATTACCTTTATTTGAATTTTCTGCGGAATAATTGCTCGATGTCGGGAAAAATACTGCTCTGGAAAATCGATGATGCGCCTCTTCCAGTTAATTTATATTACTTGTTCGAGTTCTTTTTTGTTCTTCGTTTGATTGTTCACTCGTTGGAATGATATTGTAAGCTTCTTGTATTCGACATTCTTCATGTTTTATGATGGATCGAAATATTACGTTCGAAACACGTTCAAGATGAAATATGAACAAATACATCTTTTTGGCTATCCCTATGGAAGATTAAGTATTCACTTAGAGGATTTACAAATATAAAATTAGACAAGTAAACGCTGATAATAGACTCAGACTGTTTTAAATCCACGTATGTTACACCTTCACCTGCCTAAAAGACAAGTGATTTAAAACAGTACAGCAATGGTTCAGATATGGTGTAAAACTTGTCGAAATGTGGTATAAAGACTATTCAAAGATGGTACAGAAACTGTTCAAATCTGTTATAAAAATTGTTCAAATGTGCCACAAAAATTGTTCATATTTAATATACAAATTGTTCTATACCTAATAAAAACTGTTTGACCATGATACAAAAGTTGTTCAAATATCCGATAAAAATTGTACGAATGTCTAATAAAATCTATTGAAATCTACAAAAATTGTAATTCGAAAGATGCTTGCAAATTACAATCGCATCGCTGGTCGGCGAAAAAAATGGCGGCAAGAGAAGGTTCGTGACGAACGAGCAGGAAGTGTCGAGTTCCCCGGAAGCGAACTACCAGCATTGAATTTACGAGGTCGACACGTAATAAAGCATCATTCGACATTGACCCTTCTCATACGTTCAATTAGCAGAAGGAAGTCGCGTAAAAGTTGTTCCTGGTCGTTTGTTCGCCTGTTCGTTTCCGGTGAGGCGGTTCTCGGTGAACTTTGCGGTGGATTTGTGAGTGGCAGCGATCGATCCGTGATGCATTGCGGTGGTCAGTAACGGCCGATTGTGTCCCAGGAGAGAGAGCCAGGGAAAAGAAGAAGGAAGAAGCAAGAGGCGACGAGCGTCCTTGCCCGCAGCTTCGAACTGGTTATGTCAAACAGCCGGCTGGTGTACGTTGGCCTAACCTGCTTTTCAGCCCTCCCATCCGACCTGGACGATCAGACTTGGCAGGGTGCCCAGCTCCACTCTAAATGCCAGTTTTTTACCTCACCACTTCCGGCTTTTCGATCGACCGAGACTCGTACATCAACGCGTCGCATTACGTCTGTCCCTCGTTCAATGTCCCTGTTTTTTGCCACGAATCCTTTCCAGCTACTTTAATCGCAGATTTGTTTAGGACAATGGATTGTGGCGTAAGTGGATAGGGAGATGGATGGGATGGCTGGGATGACTGGCCTCGGAATATGGAACGCACCCTTGATGTTCACTGAACAGGGATATGGCGAGATTCTGTATACTTCGGTTATATATTGAATTTTTGTGTTTACAAATTTTTAATTTATCAATCTTTTCATTTATCAGATTTTTATAGTCATGTACTCGTGCTGCGAAGTGTCTGAATTTCGATTTTCTTCAAGTTTTTAATGAAGTAAGCTTCTGAATTATTACATACCAAGATTTGTGTGCTTGTACAGGTCCACATTTCTGGAGACCTGAATTCTTCTTAAGTCTTCTAAAGGTCCATACTTTCGAATCCTCAAATTCATCTAGACATCTGTAAATTTTCACATCTTTAAAGATTCAAAATCTTAAATCCTCAAATTGCTAAAGACCTAAATCTCCATATTCCTAGAGACCCAAATTTCCAAATGCCTAAATTTGACTTGAAGTTTCCAAATTACTCAAGATCCAAATTTATAAATTTCTAGATTCGCAAAGACCAAATTTTGTATTGTCCAAAACCCCAAACTCTGTATTGTCCTAATGTCCATACTCTGAATTGTCCAAATCTCTGAATTCTAAATTGTCCAAAACCCCAGCTTCTGAATTGTCCAAATCTCTAAATTCTGAATGGTCCAAGTCCCCAAATGCTTAATTCTCCAAATCTCAAAGTTCCCAAACTCCCAACCCGAAATTTCCAAGTTCGAATCGATTCGATTGCATCAATCTCGTAAGCAACGGAACCGCAAAACGGTGTAGCTAGCAACGTGCTTATTGCCTGAGCGTGCTGAATAATTTATTGCACCTCGAGCATCGTGCGGGCAATACGTTACGATACGTTATTATCGCGCCGCGTACAAAAGGCCTGCGCAATCGGCGCGAACTCGCGGCGCACGTACAAATGGCCGGAAGTCATCCGTTTAGCGGGCCATCTTTGGGCAAAATTTTCGATCGTATCCTAAAATCGATTAAAACGTGGCCACACCGGCTCCACCGCCGTTTATCATCCTCAGTCCCGATTATATGGTTAATTAAATGCTATAAACTTTGAACTTGCATTTGCATAAGCTACCATATCGCGGCGTTAATCCGTTATTTATGCGCGACAAATAGGATAAACCAAGAGGGCTTTGAATCCCCGAACAGAGCGCCGTATTTGCTGCCGCTGTTCCACATAATTAGCGATACTAATTAATGGCTGTATCCCGGGTAATTATGCCGAAGAGAACACGACTGGCCCGGTACTCCCGTTCCTCCGATGCAGCTTATACCGTACACTTCGTTCCTTTTTTATTCTTAATGCCTTTTCGAATAGCTCGGGTGTGAAATTCTCTCGCAAAGTGCGCTGACATTAATGGAAATTGATTTCCATTATTTTACGCTCTTATACAAACACGGAATTCTTCTGGGATTTCGCCGACTGGAATAATAGGAAGTGGTTCGCATACTACAGATTATCTTCAAATTGTTTTTCACATAACTACAATACAAACGTTTATGATTAGCTCTATTCTAAATTCCTTAATAAACAAGTATATTGTTCTCACTGTGCCTTATAGCAGGAAGAAATACAAATATTCTGATTAAAAGTTCCCTTTCTTGTCTTCCTGTAACTACTATTAATATTTTGTCAACGAAAAATTTCTTGCAATAATACTTTGATAACTGTGACAACGTTGAAACGATTTTTTGTAAGTAAAAGCTTCTTAGACTAACTGAATGTAAAAAATATTAAATATACGTCGATCAAACGAATAACGATTATTTATATAAAAGATAGCATTGCTCGAAAGTAATTTACGAATCCGCAGGAATTTACGGCACTTAATAGAAGCATTTAATAGGCCTGTCAATATATCGTGAAGTAAAAGTAGATATTCAGAGCACTTCCTCTGATTACGAGGTTCGAACTATGAGTTTCTTTCTTGGCTCCAGTGTTCTGCAAATTACAGTCCGTTTATAAGTTGAAACATCTCTCTCGAGGATTGATGGTCGGTTAATCAAGCCACCATACAGATAAATTAAAGTAGTTTCCTGATCGTATCTTAAATTGCGAATTAGAAAAGTTATCCGTCAGCAGGAAGGCAAAGAAGCTAATGACGCTTACACTGGTGAAGTCTCTGGTTTTAATGTTCCTTCTCTGTCTCTGTCCCTCTGCCTCCCATTTCGTCGGAGGTATAGAAAGACCATTATCTAGAAGCACCGGGAACGATGTAAATCATTTTTGCGCATTTATGCGCAACAACACGGGTACAAATGGTACACACAGCGTAGACCGTGTTTCCTCTTCGTGCTATTACGTAAACGGCCCGACGACTTTCTCATCTTACCGTCGCTTGTCGCATGCTAATGATCATTGTAAATGATAATTTCACTGTGTGCGAACCTGCAGCTCAATTTTCTTCTCCCCCAGCGATCTTTCGATAAGATAATATGTTAAAACGACCAGGCGAAAGAATCGCGTTAATCTATCCTTTTGTGTGCTCCCTCGGTTAAAGACATTCCTTGCGGAAAATCATCGCGGCAATTTATGCGGTTCATTATTGTATCCGCGACACGAACAATACTTGTCGGCATAAATATAAATTTACGATTGGTCCTTTGAAGCGATATTTACTCGGCACGATGCGAACGATCGTTTATGTATACGCAACATCAAACTCGGAAGCGATCCGTTCGCGAAGTCTTGAAAAAAAGGCACATCGAATTTATTCGATAAACTCCCGTTGCCGGCGCAACCTGGGAAAACGAATTCCGTTGTCTCGTAAATATACCGGTATGACACGCTTACCGAGACCGGACAAATGAAAAGAGCTTCGTACGCGTCGCGTTCGACAATTTGTCTATCCTTTCCGGCCAGAACCTCTCGATAAATTTTCATCAGGCTTCGTCATCTGAAATTCTGATGAAACCTGGCCATTCGAAGATCTCCGTCAGCTTTGATCATCCCGAGACTCCCAACGCGTTCTGCGACGTCGACCCTGATCAAAAACATGCCGGGAATGCTTCCCTTTAGACGCGCCACTGTCAGATACGCGTTACTTCCATCAGATAACTATCTGGCTGGTCGAAAACTCGATCTGGTAGGTGTTTGATCTTGAGACTCCTTTGTGTTTGATTTAATAGACCAGATTTTGTTATGGTACTGTGATTTTTATGATCTTTATTTTGGGATCTTTGATGGGGGTCATTTCGGAAATTTGGAGGCAATTGGAAGGTGACAACTTTGAGAATATAATACGTGGGGAATGTGGCGCGTTCAGTATGCTATATGTGGAGAATTTGATGCGTGAAGAATATGGTATGTGGAGAATATTGCAGGTGGAGAACATGATGAAAAATATCGTGGGTAGAGAATTAGGTAGAGAACACGACGCACCGAAAGTATGCGTCGAGAATACAGCGCATTGAGAATACTGTGCGCTGTGAATACCAGGAGCCGGAAATACGATACGTGGAGAACTCAACGCGCCCAAAATACCACGCGTGGAGAATTCAATGCACTCATAATACTACGTATGGAGTACTTAATGCGTCAAAAATACCAAGCACTTAGAATACCACGCGTGGACAACTCAACGCGTCCTAATTACCACGTATGGAAAACTCAATACGCCCAGAATATTACGCATGGAGAACTCAACACATCCAAACTACCACGCGTGGAGAACTCAGTGCACCCTAAGTATCATGCGTAGAGAACTCAACGCGCCCCAGATACCATGCATAGAGAATTCAATGCGCTGAACAATAACACGCGTGGAGAACTCAACGCACCCAAAGTACCACGCGTGGAGAACTCAACGCATCCAAAATGCCACGCGTAGAGAACTCAACGCGTCAATAGTTCCATGTGTGGAGAATTCAACGTGCTTAATATACCACGCGTGGAGAACTCAACGCGCCTAATATACCGCGAGCAGAGAACTCAGCGCGTCAATAGCACTGCGCGCAAGGAACACAACGCGTCCAAAACACAACGCGTCCAAAACACAACGCGTGCGGAACTCAACGCGTCCAAAGTACCACACATGGAGAATACAATGCGCCGAAAATAGCACATGTGGAGAACAAAACGCATCCAAAATACTACGCACGAAGAAAACAACGCGTGCAAAGTTGCACGTGTGGTAAACGCATGACTCCTTAACGCTTCATAACACGTGACAATCTACCGCGTAGATGAAACACATAGTGATCTAATATGCGACCATTTCTCTTATAGCCATTCAACGCATCGTCATGCAATGCAGCAATACAGAACCGGTAACAGTATGAAAATACGCCATTATTCATGTACTTTATCTAAACGATGTTTCCTGTCAATTCTACAGCACACTATTTGAAAAAAGCTGTATAATATTCCAGCATTATATGCAAACGTTAATATTTAATTAAATTTCATGGTTGGTAGGATGCTATTATATAAAAGTCCCGGAACCGTGAATAGCGTTTTTTGCACGGTTTATTTTTCAATGTACCATCGGCGATCGATAGCTGACGTGCCTGGAGGGCAGCGTGAAATCTGTAGACCGGAGTATAGTTATAGGATAAAACGTGACGGAAGATCACCTGTCGTTACCTATTAGTCAAGGAGAGCTAGTAATTATTAGCAGACGACTGGTAGCCATTAGCGTTAAGGAAATATCCCATCTGACACTCGACACCGTTACGCCTCGGGCGTCATGAGTTATGCTACGCCAGGGTTCGATACCTCGTTCCCGCTTATGAATTTTGATATCCGTTTCGTAATTATCGGATGATCGTGCGTTAACGTCTATGCAGGTGAAAATTTGACGAGGAATTTCCGACATATTCGTACTTTCCTTTACAATTAATTCGCTACTCTAATTTCAGGTAGATGTGCATCGACAAACTGAAAGATGTTCGCAAGACTGTGCAGGCAGGCTCCAACTGGTGAGTGAAAAATTTTGATTTGTTTCTTTAATATTCTATTACCATTATTTAGATCATCAATTCAAGTAATGTGTATTTTTGATTGACTGTGAGAGTGGCTGTGAAAGATACACATATTGATTTGCGTATTTGATCAAGAGTTTCATATTTTGGTATTTGGTATACGTTCATTTTTCAGCGAAGTACTTTTGTCGTGTTTAATACAATGACTTGATATTCTCTATTTAGTATCATATTTTGCCATAAATTATTCTCGCATGATATTCCAGAGGAGAAATATGAGTGAAATTGAACGAGAGATATGTGAACACCAGGTATTCGGCCAGATTCATTGATGCCCGCTGAGCTCGAAGAAAAATCGAGCTAGCCGTTTGGTCCAAAGGCAGCTCGGCTCGGCTGAACCGGTGGTTTCGCTCGGACGTTGTAATTAATACGAGGAAGAGTCTCGTTGCTCGGTGGCCCGTCGTTGTGAACTTAGTCAGAGACAATGGAGGGACTCGTACGATATATCACTGCCGCCTGCGCATCCCTCTTATAGATTCCATATACCCAGTGCTTAGCGTTAAGGCGCGCCACCAGACGATCCGTCGTGATTTACGCTCGACCACGGCTCCCGATTGTCCACTTTTCCCGACTTATAATAAATAGAATCGTATACCTGTCCCTATACGGAAGTGCTCGATGATGATATCCTCTAGGAATCAAAACGGTACTTCCCTTGTATTTCCATTTATGTTATTTTTATTCGACCAGCATTCACCCACGGATTGTGCAATTACATGCTTTTGAACTCTCTGCATGATGTATTGTTTTAAATCTAAAAGTTGTACGTAATACACATGTCGAATGGTCACCGGTAGACAATCTCTTCACTTCGAAGTTCAAGGACGACTTCAAACATTTTGAATCTTTAACTGTACAAATAAATTTTCAAAAAGAAATTACAAATGGCAATATGCAACCTATGCTCAATAAATTTATTAAGAAACCGTATGTGTGAACATGCTTAATCCATTAAGCATCCTTAATCTGCTCATAAATTACGGAAGTCTATCTGCTAAGAATTATGAGGAGAATCCGTGGTTAAATCGACACACAGTATGCCCACTCATCGAAGAATCAACCTACGTTCTAGAATATGCAAGCTGCACCCATGGCTAAAGTCCACTTTTCCTGAAAGGTATCCTTGTCACGGTATCTTTCTCCGTTCGAAACGAAGGAACAAGGAAAGTGTTTTGTGATTCGAACGTGGACATATCAGAAATTCCGGAGATAGAATGTCTTGGAAGGCAGCGCAGACGTTCTTGAGTTACAAGACACTGGCTACGCTTCCGGGTGCGCAGAAGAGCCTAGTCCCTTTAGGTAGTAGCCATGAACAGCTTGTTGAACACGCCTTAACCCCGATGACCTTGGCTTTGCGGTCTGGCCTGGCCAGACTCTCGTTATTAATACGAATGAAGAGGAATCTGCATGAGGTATCCTCCTGGGGAAAGACCCGACGTTCTCCGTGAATCTCAGCCATCTCTGCTGCGAATCTGACGAGTCTACCCGTCTGACGAGCGCAATCTCAGATACGACGAACTTGGCTTCTTTGAGCTTCCGTTCGAACACTTTATTTAACTCTGCGCTTTTAAGTAAAATACATTCGTATTTTCTTCCTTTCGTTCTTTGTGTAATATTCTGTTCAACTGTTGGTTACTTATGATGTTTTATTGCAAGACAACTTGAAATCATTCACGTCATAATTTCTATGGATTCGTTCTTTTATAGACTCGTTTATGAGATTCATATTTAGGTTCATCTATATTCAAAGATTCGTTCATAAATTCATGATCAACAACATGGATGTATATGACTGGTTATCTGTATTCATTCTTAGACGTCAGATATGATCATGTCAGATTTCAGTCCTGCCGAATTTGATTGATCCTGGACTTGGATCCCGCTGAATTTTAATTGCATCAAATTGATGGATCAACTCCAAAATGAAATGATGCACTTTTTCATCTGTTCGATATTTCATTAGGTACCCAGAATCTTCGAATATTTGATACTCGAATCAATAGTTCCAGTAATCGAACGGTATAACGCGAATAGCATGCAAGCTCAGTTAGCAAACCTTAAATCTAATGAATTCTGACGTACCAAACGAACCATGCACGAATACCGCGTACACTTACATACGGAATTACAGATAAGTATTTAAACATTCCATCAGAATGTTTGGCCGTTTGTATTAATAATCGAGTCAACGACCCGCGGTTGCAAACCGATCCTGGCTCCATTAACAAGGTCGTTTTGCTCGGCGTATGCTGTCCAGCTATTAATGTTCATGTTTCTACCTATCGGAGTTTCGTCGGAACGCCATTTTCCTCCTCCTCTTTTAGTCGCGACCTCTTCAGCATCCATCTATCGGTAATAACTCCATTACAGGCGGCCCAGTCTGTGGTTTTAATGTCTCATTTCCATCGTCGCGGTGTGACCGTATTGGCTACCGTTTCTGGTCCTCTCCCTGTCCAACCACGTTCGGCGCTCACAAAAGTGTCGTCGCTTATCGCCCCTTCGTGTAACCACTTCAAGGATCCCGGGTATTACGATGTCCTCGCAACCAGAACCCTTTTTAAACCGACAGAAAGAAGATACGAGTGTAGAAGCCAAGCATTTGCTCGGATATCTCTGCCCGGACGATAAGAACGCGTGTCAAGATCGAATTGAGTGCTCTGATGAAGAAGCGAAACATTATACCGAGTGTTAACACCTTCGTTCCGTAGTGCACTGTGAGCTGCTGAGATGATGCGTGAAGACCATGTTGGTATATAGATAAGCGTTGACGCGTGATGCATGGAACTTAGGTTTTTAGTTCTGAGATATAAATTTCTTAATTTTCGTATCGCTAAAGTGGTCGATGTGGTCAGCTCGAATATTGACGTGATCCTATTTGATGCAATCCACTTTCGACGCAGTCCCGGCGAGATTCAATTCCATTGTAATTCAATTCGTTGTAGTCCAATTCGGCGCGATTTATTTTGACGTGGACCAATTCGAAGAGATTCAATTCGGTGCATTCCAATTTGACGTGGTCCGATTCGATGAGATTCAATTCGATATGACCTGATTCACTGTGGTCCAAATCGGCGTGGTTCAATTGGACGTGGTCCAATTTGACGCAATCCAATTCGGCGTGGTCTGATTCGGTATGGTCCAATTCAACGTGGTCTAATTTGGCATGATCCAATTCGACGTGGTCCAGTTCGTCGCAATCCAATTCGGCATGATCCGATTCGGCGCAATCCAATTCGACATGGTCCAATTCGACGCAATCCAAATTGGCGTGGTTCAATTCCACGTGGTCCAATTTGGCATGATCCAATTAGACGTGGTCCAGTTCGGCGAAATATAATACGGCGCGGTCCAATTCAACGCAATCCAATTCGGCGTGGTCCAATTTGACGTGGTCTAATTTGGCATGGTCCAATTCGACGTGGTCCAGTTCGGCGCAACCCAATTCGGCATGGTCCATTTCGACATGATCTAATTCGGCGCAACCCAATTCGGCGTGGTCCAATTCGACGTGGTCCAATTCGACGTGGTCCAATGTGGCGCTATTTATTTCGGCGTGGTTCAATCCAACAAGGTCCAATTTAACATGACCCAATTCGTCGCGATTAAATGCGACATGATCCAATTCGACGTAGTCCAGTTCGTCCTGAACCAATTCAACGAAGTCTAATGCAGCGTTGTCCACTTCGGCATGGCCCCAGTTGATACAGTTCAATTCGATGCAGTTCGATTTAGAGTAGTCCAAGTCAACATGCTGCAACTCGATACAATATAATTCGACGTAGTATAATTCATCACGATCGAATTTGCATCCTCCCCTTAACGTTACAAAGATTGAAACTATGCAATGTATTTCCCTCCTCCTCCAGTGAAACAGAAAGCAGCATCAACTAGTTCCCCATCAAAATTGACCTAGCACAGTTGGCAGTCTATTAAACAACACATCCAGTGTGTATCCTGATGAATGTTGAGGATGCTAAGCCGTGTCAGTTTCATCAGGCAGCCTAATGACTGGCCGATACTGTTACTCTTGATGAAGTCAGTTGCACTTTTATGCATTAGCTAAGCCGGCTGGGTAGAAGAAAGGTAGGATCAATGGAATCTTAACGAAGCCACGCGCGATTCTCGTAAAACATTTGAATGTTCGAATGTTCGAGCCGACGGAAAACACGATGGCTGCCTAAGTCCCGAGCGTTTGATAGATGTTCTCGAGCGAATCGGACACGTTCGAGGGAAGCAATCGTCCCGGCAAGAATCCCGTCGACGCAAGAAGAGATTCACGGGCTGTTAAGAAGAAGGTGGTCTTAGGCGGCTTGTAGGTTGGCAGTTCTTCTATTAAGGCAGGTCGTGAAGCAGCTGTAAATCAAGACTCTCTCTTTCTCTCTCGTCCCGCGTAAAAGTCCTCCCCGAGTTATTGCGCCACCTCGCGAACTTAATGTGTACGGGTATTCGTGTGATACAACGCTGTTTTATTTCATAACTAGACGCTCGATGGAAAGATACGAATATAAAGAAGTGAAGGGATGAGGATACTCGCGCACGCGACGTTTCTATCTTCGTCGGAGGATTCGTCATATTTGTTAATGATTGGAAGAGCAATGTAACTTCATTCTCAGCGATTTTATTTCGCGCGATTCAGTTACAGTGCAAGTTGGACGCAATTCAATTACAGTACGATTTAATTCCAGTGCTACCCAAATCGATACAATTCAATTTCGATGAAATTCAGTAGGGGTGACCTAATTTCAGCACAATTCAATTCGGTACTATTCAGTTCTGCTGCAAGTCACTTAGACCTGATTCAAATCCAACTCATCAAATTCGGCACAATTCAATTTAGCATACTTCAATTCCATTGCAATTCAGTTCACCACGAATCCATTGCAGTGCTGTTGCATTGTAAGTTAACTCCTTAACCTATGATTTCTTTGGCAGTAGCGTCAAGAGTTAATTATTGCTACTAGTGTATATTTTGTTACGCATACTTTGAATTTAGGAATCCTTGATTATGCAAATTTGATGTTAAACTCCAAACTTGTACTGCAAATATAATTTTAATTTGTTGTATCTGAAGTAATATAATGTGCGTCACAAGTGCGTCACGAGTGCGTCACGTTGATCTGAAGTGATATAATGTGCGTCACAAGTGCGTCACGTTGATCTGAAGTAATATAATGTGCGTCACAAGTGCGTCACGAGTGCGTCACGTTGATCTGAAGTGATATAATGTGCGTCACAAGTGCGTCACGAGTGCGTCACAAGTGCGTCACGAGTGCGTCACGTTGATCTGAAGTGATATAATGTGCGTCACAAGTGCGTCACGTTGATCTGAAGTAATATAATGTGCGTCACGAGTGCGTCACGTTACTATAAGTAAAAGTAATACAATTTAATTCCAATACCCTCCTTCCAGTTTCAACAATGGTTAATTTATAAATTCTTATAAAAATCGGAGATAGCTAAAATGCAATCACAATAAAATGCGATCGGTAACTACATTGGAGTTAACGAGAGGATGTTCCTCGATTCAATCACGAGAACAGTCTACGCCACGGGGTAAACGCCCCATAAAACGAATCACGTAGCCGCTATTGGACAAGGACTGTTTATTATGTCCCAGCCCGAGGCACCGACAATAAAATAATTAACGAGGATCACGCTGTGAGGTTTCGCGCATCGATCACGAAACGCTCGCTCAAAGGTGACCCATGTTTTTCGTCGTTCACGCCATGGGGTTCGTTGCGACTAATTAGCATGATAATTAAGCGGTGCCGACGTCTTTAAGAGTCGACTGACTTTCTCGCTTGGTCCTTTCCTCCGGGGGTCAACTTCCCGTTTACCTTTCTGACCTTCTCCTCTACACGGTTCTTTCCACAAAAATTACCCTCAAATTTTTTATAGTTACTTTTTGGAAAAACTTTCTGCTAAATATTCATACTTGGGCAAATGTTTCAGCGGAGTATTTTGAAGTATGCAGAATTTTATGTCATTTAGTATGTGCATCTGATATTCATTATTGATTAGGGAATCTAGATCACTATCTACTATTTAACAAATTTAGTAGATGTAATAGATTCAGTAGATTTAGAAGACAGTTGTGTAGGCAGTTGTCCATTGTTTTATCAAGTATCATGGATGTAGTATAAAATAGCCTTTTTTCAGTATGATACATTCATATCCACTGATCAGTGTTCTCCAGTATACATCAGCCGCTAACTAGTACCCAGCATCTACTGTCCACTATTGAGTACCCTCTATTTAATATCCACTATTTAATAGCAAATATCCAGTGTCCATTGTCCACTCAGTATACACAATTCAATATATAATATAAAACTTCCATTATTCAAATAGTACCTCAGTGTCCATTATACATAGTCCAACCCCACTATCCGCCTCCTCCATCCACAAGTGTCCATCACCTAAAATCCAATGTTCACTTAAATACATACTGTACTGTATCATTAAATACAGTACAGCATCAGACATCCAATGTTACACGAGAGTCACCCCCATGACTATCCCTAATTTCACTAATTACAGTTCCTTCAAAGTAACCAAGTATCTCAAAATACGGGGTATCTAACCCTACTCCTCTTATCAACCATTCTCGAAAGTATTTCAGGGGACTTGCAATGATTGGGTGAAAGTCAGAGCATCGGCCTTTATCGGTGTCTTTCCCCTAGCAGACTCGTGCAAGGATTAATTTATTTTCTCTTCCCTTTCTCGGCCACGGTTACTCTCGCGGACAGGCTCAATTGTGTTTCTTTGTCCATAAACGTCCGACCGGGCAGCTTCCACCTTTATAACGCACCGTGGCAGAAACCGGGGAGAAACAACGTCATAATTTCCGGTTGCTGGCTGCCCACACGATGAAGCCATTAATTGGTACATTAATTCCGAATCGCGGAACGACGGCGTACACCGCGTTCTCGAGCGCGCGCACCGATGGAATTAAACGTCAGCCATATTCGCGAGATTCTATCCGCGCGATTAAAGGGACAATGTCTCTCTTAACGAACATCATTAATTAAAAACATCGGCGAATAACGTTGTTCCCTTTCAACGTTCGCGATGTCGTCGTTACTTTAGCAATTTGTCTGCATCAATGTCCTTTTCTTCTCTTTCCTCATATTTATACCTACGCAACCAGGACACACTTTTGCTCCTGGGAGCTGTTATGTGGATAGAGCGTGTTGGATAGCAGTCATTTGTGTAATTAGCTGGGTACTAGTTACCTACAGAATGATCTAAGCTAAAATCAGATAGTTCACAAAATATCGATGGAGTGATGAGGGACGTAGGATATCTTGTATTAAAAATTTATCAATTACCGAAGTTAAGAATAACCAAGTTTTAATATTGTCAAATTCTGAGATTTGCAAAGTTCTCAATCTTTACATTTCTTAGTACCAAAGTACCTACATTTTCAAATCTCTACATTCTTAAATTCCTATGTATCTGCATCTTCAAGTCTCTAAATCATCAAATCCTTAATCTACAATACACTAATTGCCAAATCCTCAAATTCCCTAATCCCTGGACGTTCATATACCTAGATCTTCAAATCCTATATCTCGAAATTCTTGAATTTCCAAATTCCCTTAGTGCTAAGTTCCTAAATTCCCAAACTCCCAAATCTCCAAATTCCTAGACCCCCAAATACTTAGACCCCTAAATACCTAGACCTCCAAATACCTAAACCCCACAATACTTAGACCCTCAAATACTTAGACCTTCCAATACCTAGACCCCCAAATACCTAGACTCCCAAGTACCTAGACCCCCCAATACCTTCAATACCTAGACCCCCAAAAATACTTTGACCCCCAAATACCTATATCCTCAAGTCTCTAAAGTCCTAAATTTCTAAATTCCTACATTCCTGAATCCCCAAATCCCCAAATCCCTAAATCCCAAGTTCTCAACTCCCCCATCCCCCAATTGCCAAATTCTCAGGTTCCGAACCCCCCAACATCAAACCCCAAATCCTAATTTTCCAAATTCCAAATCTCCAAATTTCAAATCCCCAAGTTCCAACTCCCCACAACCCAAATTCCCAAATCGCCAAGCTTGGAAATTAGTATTCGAGCGGTTTGAATCGATTGTACATACGTTGAATGTCGAAAGTCAAAGTTCACGGGTGATTGGAAAGGATCGTCGAAAATTCGCACGATCCCGGAGCAACAGCAGCTAACGGGTGACCGAAAAGGTCTCGTTACAGGGAACCGTAACCGGAGAACGGCTTTCAGGGTTCTGCAAGGCTCGCCAATTTGTCCGTCGAAATTCTTTTCCGCGGCGAGAAACAAAAAGAAGTTAATTCGAGGCTTTAAAACCTCGGGGACGTTCCCGTTCCCACGCCTCTTGCTCGGATCACGACCTCGGCACGCGAACCCACCAGCACCCAAAATCATAATCGCTTCCTCATATCACGATTTCGAAAACGAGTCGACGTAATTACCATTTATCACCTTATCAAAGGTCTAAGCGATTATCTAAACCCTCATCTTACAATCGAGAACATTTGACGGAGGACAACGACCCTTTACGTTTACTCTCAATTTAAAAGAAACTACGTTGCACTCGAGTGTATTTCGTATCTATTTTGACCAGGAATGTACCGACACAATTTATCACCTTATCAAAGGTCTCAGCGTTCATCTAAACCCTTATCTTTTCCCTACAATGGAGAACAATTGAAAGACAGCGACTCTTTACTCTCAATTAGAAAGAAACTACGTTGCACCTTAGTGTATTTCGTATGCATTTTGACCAGGGATGTACCGTTCGAAACATTCTTACCTATCATACGTTCGAAAGCGATAATTGCAGGTTGAACAAATTACCGCGAAGATGTTGGAATCTTTTTGAGCAGGTTTATACGCTAGGCAAACCGAAGATAAGCCGGACCGTTTTAATCGACGGCAATTAAATTTCATTAGCCGTGAACGTTCTGCCAGCCAATCAACGCCACTTCTCGAGACGGAGTAATCACAAAGTGGATAAGGGAGCTAAGGAAATCCCAAACACCGAGGCAGCAACGATCGTAAAGCACTTCTTCTTATCCGAAGTGACCCGCTCGGCAGTTTAACTTACCGCGACGCGTTTTGTCGCGTATAGGAATCCTAATTCGAGTCTGGCAACGGGACTTTGATCGAATGTGCTGAAGTCCATTAATGAGCAACTCGGGAATCTGTTAATGAGGCAACACCTATGCCGTGCTCGTAGCTTGTTCGTCGTGTCGCATCGTACTTAACTGGCTGCTTTCCGGATTCAACGTCATCGAGCGGCAAAAAGGGAATAATTACCCTTTAATAAATACCCGCTCGTTAACGCGGGTAAAAAATGTTTAATAAATGAAACAGATTAGATTAGAACGGGGGAGATCCGTTAAGTGGAAATGAAGAGTACACGTGCAACGCGAGGGTTATCAAAATGAATTTTATCGATAGAGATCTCTGTTGAATTTTAACTCCGTGGATTTATTTTCTTATGCAAAACGATGCCGTATACGTTGAGAAGTTGATTGCCACGAGGGTCATCAACGACCAACGTCATAAAATTAAATTGTTAGGCTGCTGCATATCGGATCAAACGTAGGAAGTCTGATATAATTTAATGACATAAAAGTATCGTAAAATAACGCTTGTGGCGTGTCAGTACGAAGCTTAATGTGTCGCGGACATGATTAGATCAACGGTTTATTCATACGCTCTTATGCAAAATGGCGGACCCCAATTAAACAGCGGACAGCAATCGATTCGGACACACGCAGCTTCGATGACATAAAACCATCGCGATATTAGCATTTATGATGCGTCCATTTGAGGCTTCAAGTTCAATAAAAATTACTACATTAGTGATTCATAAATGATTTTTATTATGAGCTGATAAATGGTGTTTGTTGATGGACGGTGCTCAGCTGCAAATTCGATCCTACGTTAACTGCCCGGAGGATTTCGCCATTTTGAGTTAAGAATACGATAAAACCACACAGTCGTTTACATAAAATCTTAAGATTAAAATCGTCGACGCATAAGTACTATTTTATGACACTTTTACGCGATGAAATCGTGATAGAGATTCTATGTTTCAAAACGAATCACTGTATAACCGACAGCCATTTTGTATCGACAAAATTAACGGAACGTTCACGCATTTCTTTTTATACTCCTTCAAATTAATACTCTGTTCCATTTCGCGATACTTTCACGTGATCAAACCGTATCGGAACTTTCATGTATAAAAATCGGCGGCGAAATAAAATCCGGCGAAATTGTACGGATAACGTTAAATAACCAATTAAAATAAAAATCTCGTTAAATCAGTCCTCCATGCCGGAGGCTCGTGAAAAGTACGTGGAATCACGTTTGATTAAAATCAAAAACAGCTTACGGCCCCGAAAATTCGCTTTATCGAGTACCATCTACTCCGCGGATGATAAAACCGTTTTTTACCGCTTACCCATCAAGCGAGTCTCGAAAAAGGCGATCGCCTTTCGGTGAGGCCGCCAGGTACGTGCGCTATTTCGTGCCTGTTTATTTCGTCGTTCGGTTTTGCCACAGTGTTGAGCGGTCCGAGTGGGCGCAATTAACGGTGAACGTTAATAAGAATTTATTACCGTGAACATTGTGAGCGTAGATTTTTCCCGTTCGGTCTCGTTTCTTCGGTTACGTTATTAGTTGTGGTCGGATCGGGACGCGAAGCGCAATCGCGCGCGTACGAGGCCGCGTTTCCGCTGCTTTCGCGCCACGCGGCGTTAAAGCATGCATTTAAGTGGCGTCTCCCTCGCCGAGATAACGCTTAATGGCCTTAATGATCGTGCGTGCGCAAGGACACGTCGTGACTTTCCTTCTTTACGAGGAACCCGTCCTTCCACCAGGATCCTCGTTTCTTTTCGCTGACCACGACACCACCCGAAACTTATGACACGATCCTAACGAAAACATTTTACTCCTGAACGACTCTTCAATTTATCGCCTAGAATTCATGGGTGTTGTCCGGTTATCAAGATATCTTTATGTTGCACATTTTAATATTATCGAATATTAGGGGAGATGTCTGTATGTTCAATTGAGGAGTTATTTCTGAATTAGTTCGAGGTATCTACATCTGTAGATTCTCATATTCCTTTAGATCTCTATATCGTATATCTCAGTATCCCTGAATACGGACATTGCATGTGTCAACTTTCGATTATGGCGAATTTTAATCGTGACTTTGGGTCCAAATCTCCAGATCCCTCTATACTCCAAGGTCCCTGAATCTCCAGATATACTTGGATCCAAATATCCCTTAATCTCAATGTTCCCAATATCTCTATATCACAATATTCAACAACCCTGTGCGCCAATATCCATGTATCCCAATATACATATCCCAATATAGGTGCTTACATATCCCAGTACCCCATACAGTATCCCTACCCAGTATACAGAATTAAGTATCCCTAGATTCCTGTCCCCAATATATTCTTATAACTTGATATCTGTAGATATAGGAGAACATCTACATCCGTAGATGTAGAACATAGTACGCGCAAAATGAATCGTTCAGCGAACGATAATCGTCGAAAGGCGGTTCGATTATTGCGAATAAAGGCATAGAGATTACGGGTAAGCGTGTAGACGGTGCATCGTGCCACCGGCATGAGAAATTGTTTCATCGGTCATTGTTTATGTACCCAATTATTGTACCATTCGTTCACCGAGGGTGGCGTATCGCTTACAACAAATCAATTTGAAGCACACCTTACCCCTGGCTTCTCATCTCCTTAAACATCGTGTCCCGCTGGGCGGACAATGTTTTGTCTCGCCCGGTGCAAGACGACCCGCAGGGCCGAACCTCGACGACCACGGACTTCCTCTTCCTTCCTTGCCTGTGGACGTTGTCGGGGTTCGTGACCCCGGCCTTTGTCGCCGGGACACGCGACAACGATACAACAACGGAACCATTCCTCTTTCTGGCTTCTTTGCGATTCGAGGTACACTGCCTAGCAGGAGTGACTTTAAGTTCAAAAGCTTCATGAGACGAATTTTCGAATTATAATCTCGAATTTTTAGATTGCTGGATTCGTTGATTCTTAAATTTTCAGATTCTCAAGGTCTCAAACTCTTAGGTTACCAGATTCACTAATTCTCAACTGTTCTAATTCATACATTTTCGAATTCTCACATTCTTAAATTTTCACATACTCAAATTCTCACATTGTCCTAATCTCATATTGTCGAATCCTCACATTCTGGAGTTTTCACATACCCAAATTCTCACATGCTCGAATTCTCACATTGTCCAATTCTCACATTGTCCACTTCTCACATTGTCCAATTCTCACATTGTCCAATTCTCACATTGCCCACTTCTCACATTGTCCACTTCTCACATTGTCCAATTCTCACATTGTCCAATTCTCACATTGTCCACTTCTCACATTGTCCAATTCTCACACTCTCAAATTTCTAAATTCTCGGATTTCCTGTAAATTTCTAAATATTCGTATCCCCCAAAGCTTCCATTAGAAAACTCGTTGTACAATAACAATCCTCCAAAACTGCTCCTGAAGTGATTTCACCGAAACGAAATGAATTCCACTAGAATTCCCCATACTCGTGAATATGCTGGAGCACTGTATAGGTGTCTGTCGAAACGTTCTTGTTCTCCTGCGTTTCGATAACCTTCTTCCAGGTTAATTTGTCGAAGGAGGCGTAACAAGCGAGTTATTTCATTGATCGCGCGCAACGTGCACGAAACATTCGTTTCTCCGAGCCATAAACGATTAATTGTTCACGTAGCAGGCCGATTCTACGTTCGCTGTTACACGCTCGAACACTACTTACTTTTACTGCCTTGGCTCGTTAAACGAGATATACTCCGCGCATTAAGCGAGAAGCAAAATGCTTTAGAATTCTGCTTAGGCCCGCAGAATAGCCACGTAGCATGGCAAGACTATAATTAATAGCGCTCGACAATTCAATCCACCGATGGACACGGCTATTAAATTACGTCGGATCGTTACATGAATCTTGAACTTTTCACGGCCACGGTCACCAACATGGAAAGACTGCTCGACCAACGCTCAAACAACTTCCACTGATCGAAAGATTTTATCAAAGACAACTGTTGCTTTAAACATAACTATATTTTTGCTTTATCAATTAATGGCTTTTGTTACATTCATTTTACAAATTAGTTTTAGTACAGGATCGATTCGCGCGAAGTTCAGTTTGTGAGATTGCATCACTTAACCGTAGATAGTTATCAAATTAATGTAGTGAAGTATTGAATCGAGTTAAATTGAATCAGGTTGAATTTGATTATGTGTTTTGAATTTCCGAAGTTTGGAATAGTTCAAAGTCAAGTAATGTAAGGCTTCAAAGTACCAGGAATCCACGATCTTAGAAATGAAAACTCTCAAAAGTCCCAAGGTTGCAAACTTCAAAAATTTCAGTACTCTTAAGTGTCAGAGTCCCAGCACCAAAATCCAAACTCCAAAAAATGAAATCGTCAAATTTTCAGATCATCACATACCAAACTAGACTCTCCAAACTTAAAAATTCCCAAATCCTGGAAGACCTCCAAATCCCAAAATTCCAGGACCCCCAAATCTGCAAATCCCCAGAGATGAAAATTCCAATATTCTAAAACTGCAAAATCCCCAAATCCTCAAATTCTCGAAGACCGTCAAAGTCCAAAATGTCAGTATCTCTAAATCTTCAAATCTCCAGATATCCAAACTTGAAATTTCCCAAACTGCAAAATCCCCAAATCCTCAAATCCTCGAAGATCACCAAATCCCAACATTACAGTATCATCAAATCTTCAAATCCCAGATACCAAAACCCTAAAATTCCCAAACTGAAAATCCCCAAATCCTCGAAGATCCCCAAATCTTTAAATCCCATGTACCAAAACTCCAAAATCCCCAAAACCTCATTCTCCGAATTTCATAATCGCAAAATCCTGTAATTCCCAAAATTCCCAATATCCCCAAAATCCCTGAAAGCTCCAAAATCTCCAAAATCCCGAAATCTGAAGATTCCAAAGTGGCATAATCCGAGAGTTCTATGACTCCAATTAAGTGGAAAGCCAGCAGCGTCGATTTGATCGGTAGGAATAAACGCATCAACGTCGAGGAACGAAGGGAACAGGTGAGCGCAAACCCGACATTAGCGAATGGGAGCAGCGATTAAAATTTATGTTCTCGGTCGAGGGCCGACAAGAGGACGCGTAGAGTTTGTTGGCTTTACTCGATTGTCGGATTGTCGTGGTGTACTTTCCCCGTAATCTTCGGCTCGCACACGTACGGCCACGCGAGACGGATATACCGAGAGATGTCCAATTATGCAATAGATCACGAAGGGGCGTTCTCGGCTTGCAAATCGTTCCTACCATAGCCGGTCAGCTCTTCCCTTCGACTCCTCGTGGAATTCGCGAATAAATCCTTAGAATCGACCTTGAATCGTCGCTCGCTCGTAAATTTACCAGCGAACGTCTTCGAACCGCGAGCGTAAATTAATCGATCTCAGATAAGTTGGGACAGCTAACCCCGCCGGTTGCTCTACATTCAGAAATTTTCGACGACCGGTTAATTTATCAATCGGTCGCGATTATTTGCTTTTGTACGCCGGGCCGATGGAAAAAAAGAGCGACGGAGAGGCAAGCAAATCGTGGTTCGCTAACAACAGAGACGGAAAAAGTGTTATCCGTGGTACACGCGAGCGAGCACGATATTTCTCCGTCAGGATACAAGTAACACGGTTCCTTTGATCGGAACACAAATACCAGCCTGTAGTTATTACGATACAAATCGAGCGTTGTTCTACAAACGAGGCACGCTCCATTTATTTATCATTGCTTTACACGTTCTGACCATTTTTTATACGATACTACTCGATGCTACGGGATGGTGCCCTGCAATTTTCTGAACGGAGCTTTTGGATAGCAGGCATCTCTTTTCGAAGTCACGATTGCAAGGACTTGGATTTGATTCAATTCGAGGTCATGTAGATTCCACGGGAATCAAACTTGATAATATGCGAGAACGACACGATCCACATTCAGCGTGATATGAACTCAACCGACGTCAAATTCGATGTGATCCAAGAACAGTAGCATCCGAATTCATGGAGCACCTAATTTGGTGCGATCCAAATTCGACCTGATTCAAATTCGATGTCATTCAGATTCAACGTGATTTATGTTCGATGCAATCCATATTTGACGTCATCCAAAGACATCGTTCAAGTTCGATGCAATCGATACACTCCAAATTTGAAGGAATTCAACCCTAGCACGGTTCAATCCAATTTCGTCATAATTGAAACTCAGCAAGGTCCAAATGGGACACGAATTTCACAAGTATGGAACTTCGGAATTTTTGTACTCAATATGCATCATAAGCAAGTGGTTCTTCGAAAGACAATTCTCAGAAGAGGCTCTGGATCGAAGGATTTAACCACCGTAACCACACGGAAGAGCTAACCATAAAATTCGTTGCGTTTCTTTCAGAAAACGTTGAAAATGAGCGATGTATCATTTCTTGCCATCGATGCAATAACATTTCCAGTCTCGTGCCTATTACACTTGACAAATTAACGCCAGGGCCGAGAATAGAACCCCATAGAAAATATCTTCCGTACTCGATGGATTCGTTTAGAAGTGGCTGAGCTTGATAGATTAACTCGTGATTGATTAGGGAACTTGTTAGCCGAGTCGAAGAATACTGCTGGTCGTTTGTTGCAAAAGTAAGTTAATGCATTTGATAGAAGAACTTGATGATAGCGAGGAAGGAACACCGTGGAACGCACAGTTAGAAACAAGTGACTCGTGATTAATAGAACTCTTAATGTTGAGGATGCATCGAAGATGGTTGTTGGTAAGTTGTTGAACATCGTGAAGAGCATCGTTGAAGGACCTGGAAAGACCAATGGTTTTCGAATGAAACTGAATACGATCCACTGACTTTCCGGAGCTGTTCACCTGGCTTTTAATCGAAGTACTTCTATGCAACGAGTATTGCGCCAGTGTTATGTTACCGGTGAGCCGATCGGGTAACTTTTGAACCATTCGCATCGTATTTATTTTCTCGCTATCGATGTCGCGTTCTTAGGTACGTCAAATCATGGAAATCAAATGCTTATTGGCGCTAAATCTGAGATCTGATGACGGTGAGTTGCAATTCGGTAAGTTGTAATTCTCAAATTTCCAAGTTTGAACATTTCGATCAATCAAAATTTATATATTCACAAATCATCACATTTCTAAATTCTTGAGTTTCTAAAATATCACACTGACAAATCTCTAGATCCCCAAATGTCTTTTCTAAATCCCTAAATTTCTGAATACCTCGAGCGGCAAACCTATGAATTCACAAATCCCTGAACCCTCAGCTTTAACCTCCCAAATCTCTAGATTCCAAAATCTTCAAATTACTCCCATGATTTACAAATACCTAGATTCTAAAATCCTTAGATTCTCAAATCCTTGAATTAAAAAATCTCTATATTCCTAAGTCCCTAGACTCCCGAACTCCAAGATTCCAGAATTCCTGAATTAAAAAATCCCTATATTCCTAAGTCCATAGACTCCCAAACTCCAGGATTCCCATGTCCCTAGATTCCAAAGTCCCTAGACTCCCAAATCCCTAGATTCCCAAATTTATAAATCCCCAAATCCCTACAGTTCCAAATCCCTAGACCCTTAAATTTCTAAATCCCCAAATCCCTAGATCCTTAAATTTCTAAATCCCCAAATCTCTACATTCCGAAATCCCTACAGTTCCAAATCCCTAGATCCCAACATCCTTAAACCTCCAAATCCCTATACCCCAATATCGATACTCCCCAAATGCCTATATGTACACATAAAAATTTCTAGTCCCGATTCTGAAATTTCTAGATCCCCAAATCCTTAGATAGCAAAATCTGTAGACACGTAAACTCAGAAATCGGTGAATTTAGTAACCCTAAATTTCTTAATACCCAAGCGCTCGTTAGCGTATTTATCCCAGTAATTTGCGATGGGCATCAGGCCCACCACGGGTTTTTCTAGTTACGCCGATATTACCGCATTAAATCTGTTAACCGGTTATACGCATTATCCGATCTCAATAGGTTAAAACGCTATTTACGAAATATCGACGACTCATCAAGATCGGGCGAGGCGGTGTTTTCCATCTAATTTCCGGCGAACGTGGCCGATTTTTCGTTCGATACACCGTCCAATTATTTGCTGGCAATTTCGTTTATACGATTTAATTGGCATGCGAACGCGGGGCCCGGGTTACAAGGCCCCGTGTAGTATAATTTACAGTGCACGCGCAATCTTGACAACGATGTAAACAATTTAATTTTTTCGTCGGCTCCGGTCGGCTCGGTGCACACGTTGCGAAAACGTCGGGGCCCCGCGAAATGGATCACGAAGACTGTGACTCGAGCCACGAGCAACGAGGCCAGCTGTGTAGGACCAAATTGCGTGGCAACCGCAGTGCTATCTCGGATCTCGCAATTACTTTTCAGCCACGAAGCCAATCTGACCCGTTCCCTCGCAAAAATATGCGATACAGGGTTCACTTTTCGGCCCCTTGTTGCGCGCATTCGATCGCGCGATCTCCGCTGCGATTCAGCCTCCAACCAGAGATCCACCAAACTGAATTCTACCGCCTTCATTCAGCCCCAACGATATCGGACCCTTATCGAGGATTTTTAAGAATGAGGAAACGCTCAATCTGCCTCGTTATTTAACCATTGCACCTACTTCAGCCGACTTAACTACAGTTTCCGAATTATTCTTCCTATACATCATTCTTTCTATATACATCATCGTGAAAAGTTTCCAACTGCTTCTGTTTAGCGAATTTTAATTTTCTCCGATTTTACACGTTATTAAATTAAAGACGTTGACAATATTTCTCTCAAATGATTTGTCCACAGGGTCCAATTTCTTTGCAAAATTTCATGTGTCATTTCTATTTGCCTCCATTGCTGTTTATGAGCGAAAAAGTCTTCCGAACCTGAACTCTTCGTAAATCCTGTAATTCGTATGATTTCCAACTGGAATATATAGTGGAGTCTCGAAAGCGCAGGTGTATCCCGTGATTTCTAAATGATCCCGAATTTTTGCGCGTTTAGCGGTGAATAGAAAATCGCGGAGCATCGATCGCTAGGAATACCCTGGCTGTTCACCGACCCAGCCACCACAATGAACATGTATCAAATTTATGGTGTACGGTTGTGGTACCGTGCGGTTCCGCCCACTCACACTCACGTGCACAGCCGTGATTTATGTGGCTCGTAAAGCAGCCTCTCGAGGCAGCGAGGGCTCGCAGAAAAATTATTTCGTATTTCCACCACGCGAAATGCAACTCGCGGTGCACCGCACGCACGAGATTGCGGTGTCCTCGTTACGCGATCGTGCGATGACCTAATTTCTGCATTTTTCCTAGCATTATTTTCTCTCTACCGAGAAAATTCCTTTCGTTTCCTTCTTCGCATTTCTTGGATCATTTATTTTGACCGAGTTCATTTTCAATCTTCTTGGAACAATATTATGTTCCTCATTTTATACGTTTCTCATCGATATTGTCATGTAGTACTCTTTTTTGGTTGATCTAATCAGGAACTGTACTGTGATCAAACTTTATTTAGTAGTCAATTGTTAAAGAAAATAATGACGTGTTTGTACTTGAGGTGTACTTATTTATCTTCTATGTGATCTTTACACAGAAAATGTGTACACATTCATTGTAGTCCATCATTTCTATATCCTCTTCATTCTGATTGGTTCGATTAAATACTTATCAATTTATATAAAATTCCAGATTCTTTATTTTCTCAGTTATCATTGATGAAAAGAAGGCATACTTTCCTGAAGATGGAAGGTAATCACTCTTCATTATTTTGCACAAGATTAATCATGTATTAAGTCTGTGATTTAAATAAAGTAACACGTGTACATTTTTTAAAAAGATGTTATTTATAACCAGTATTTATGAACATTTATAATAGACATTATTTATAAAGAATATTTATCAACATTTACAGTAGTCATTATGTATGAAGAATATTTATCCACATTTATAATAGACATTATTTATAAAGAATATTTATGAACATTTATTATAGACATTATGTATAAAGAATATTCATAAACATTTATAGTATACATTATGTATGAAGAATATTTATCAACATTTATAATAGACATTATGTATGAAGAATATTCATGAACATTTATAGTATACATTATGTATGGAAAATACTTATGAACATTTATAAAAGACATTATGTATGAAGAATATTTATCAACATTTATATAGACATTATTTATAAACAATATTTATAGACATTATCCATAAACAACATATATGGGCATTTCTATAGAGATTATTTCTGTACAATAAGTGAAACGAATGAAGATAGTATAAATGATTTGACCCGATATAAAATGGTTTCACTTTCAATTTCGTTACTAATTGATTTCTTGCATTAACTTTCGATCGGTTTGGAAAGTGGCAAAGCGATTTCGTCAGATCGTTTAAGCACGATTGGCGAGTTTCGCAACGCGGCCAGTATTTGCATGTAATTCGCAAATGATCGCCGATCCACGCCGGTCCAGATTGGACTTGGAAACGCCCGAAGGTTCGTTATGGGAACTCCGCGAGCTCTCCCATGGTGAAACGCATTTTCGTCTCGAGAATGCGGCCCGAGGCAACTCTCTCACGCAACCGATGCACCCTCGAACAACGACGGAACCATCCTCTTAACGTCCAAAGTATGATTTACCGTCGCCTATACCGTCGATCTACGCAATTTGTTTACCATGCCAGTTTGTCAAACAACTTTTCTCTCTGTCTGCCTCCTCTAATGAATCATTTTCCCATCGGCGATTGTGACGTCGCTGATTTCGCAGCGGAAAACCCTCGAGCACTTTTGCTTTCCATTCTCGATAATAATTAATTGTTCGCCATTAATTTTAACCGGGCTTAATAGTTATTTCGAAGTTAGATTTATGACGTGTCGATTACTTTTAATAAATTTTAATTCGGATTAGCCTTTGTTTCGAGAATCGTTCGACAAAGGCTTTCGAAGATTTCCTTGAGTTCTCGAAACGCTCGTTACAGCATCCTCGCCTCAAAAACACAAGCAATTCTATACGCTGTTTAGTATTCCGCGGTGAGTTGGTAGTAAATCACAGGCGAGTACTTTTTACTCGAAACCGCACTCGCGATCCGCGTGAGTTACGAATGAAGGCGGGCATGGAACAACCGTGAAGCAGCCGTTCATTACGGTAATTTTCCAACTAATGTAAAAATCGAGAGAACAGAGCTCGCCGGAGCGATTAAACGTCTGGACCGAGGGATCGCGATTTACCAAGAATTTCGATACCGCTCTCATAGCTTTCGCCCGATAAAACAGTCTCGCGATACTTTACGATCCACGGAACACAGAGGGTCGTTGCATATTGGAACGAACAAATGTCGTCGTGTACGGATCGCGAACGGGAACCGTGATCCTGTTTGCGGGGACGCGTTTCGGGACAGAACTGGTCCGTCGAAAATTTATCGTGTCGTCCTACGCGTGTCCGACAAGTGTTTCGAGCTCTGCTGAAGGATACTGAGAGAGCTTCTCATGCAAATGTTCGATTTGCACCGGATGTCGTCTCGCAACCTCGCTTCTTCGATGTTGCTGCGCTGCTGAACCGTGTTTCCTGTCTTACTGGAACACGTTCGTTTCTGATTCATGGAAAACTTTAGATAGAGAGATCAACTTTGGATAGAATCTTCAACGTTCCCGTTTTATTTCCTTGCATATCCTGCAAAATTATCGAATTTATCATCTGGTACATTTTAATAGACCTAAGAATTCAATGCTCATAACTGATCGTGGTAGAACACGTTCCTTTCTGATACGTGGAAAACGTGGCGTTTTATGTCCTTGTAGAATTTATCACCCGGTACATTTTAATAGACCTAAAAGAATAATTCGATGCTCACAACAGATCAGTATCTTGGTAGAACGTTCCTGATACATGGAAAACTGTAGATAGAGAGATCTTTGGATAGAATCTTCAATGTAACTGCATACATTTTCTCTGCTAACATGTAATGAAAAGTGATCTTTACTACCTAATGCATTTTAATAGACCTAAATGAATAACGCAGTGTCCATAATAGATCAATGTCGTGGAACACGTTCCTGGTACCCTGAAAGCTGTAGATAGAGAGATCTAGCTTGAGTAGAATCTTCGGTGTAACTGCTTGCGTTTTGCTTGCATGTAAGTGATCAAATTTATCACCGAGTACATTTTAATAAAACCGAATGAATAATTTAGTATACATAATATATCAGAGGTTAATAAATATAGTTAAGATAATAGTTCATTCGGCTTAACAGACCTAAAGCACCGGCTTGAAACCTAAGACACTAGCTCAGTAGGTTAATGGACCTGAACCACCTACTCAATAAACGTAGTGTATCTAAGTCGTAATAGCCCTGAAGCACTCGCTTGATAAACACAGCAACCTAAGACAATATTTCAGTAGACGCAGGGTATATTTAGATTAGGCAAGTAGCTGAGTAGCTAGAAATAAACAACTGCAGCAATCCATCTTCCCCACTTGTCTATTAGTCTACTCCAAATTGGTGGTTTTAGTGTTACATTATTTTATTTTACTTCGCCGAAACATTGAAAGGTGCACATGCGTTTTAGGTCTGAAACTTAAGGCACTTAGTAATAGACAGTCGGTAGTTTAGTAGACTAATAGAGCTAAAGCATCCACTTAGCAAACGTAGTAGTTCGTAAGCACCCGGTTAATGAACATGGCAAACCTAAGACAATAGTTCACTATACCTGATAGACTCGGAGCACCCACTTAATAAACGTAATAGACAATAGTTCAGTAGGCTAATAGGCTTGAACCACCTACTCGGTGTAGAGCTAACACAGTGTTCCGCTAGACTTAATAGATGTAAACTACCCACCCGGTAAACATAATACCTTTAAGACAATAGTTCGATAGATCTACCAATCCTGCAGTAATGACCTACCAGACCCGAAGTAACGACCTGGCAGACCTAAAGTAACGATCTACCAGACCCGAAGTAATGACCTAACAATCTCCCTAGTTCGGCCTAACAGATCCGAGACCATCTGCCGATTTCAGTATGGGATAAATTGCAAGTTATTCGAGTGATGTCCGCTTATTCCTGAGGATGTTTCGAAACGGAGCAGCTGACTCGCGAGACAATCTGAAATTGACGCTAACAAAGAAATGACAGCAACGTTGAAGGCGCGTTGCAAATTCCTTGTGAATAATTCATGAACGTCGGTGCGTTGACACGAGCCACGTGGTAACTTCGTGCAACCTAGTAACAATTTCTTGCCGGGAGGAAAATATCGCCGACGGCCAAGATCGCTGATCAAGATCAGCCTCGGTGACATTTGTCCGGGTAATTGAAACGTTTCATGATCCGTTTAACCATGACATAGACCGACTTACCTGAAATCGCGAGATTTCTAACTATCGATCGGTTTCCCCGAAGCGGTCGATCATATCGGGATACAGTTAAATAAATTCCTGCTAGAACGGTCACGCTGCGTGCTTTCCAAAGCAGTTTCGGAGTCGTTCCTCGGGAGAGTCCAACGCGGAGATTAGAAAACAGTAAGGCTACCCAAGTGGACACGCTGAACATAAAAGTGGCCGTAATCCTCATTCATAATGCAATCGAAATCGCGTGTGCAACGGGAGTAGGAAGTTAAAGGGAACACGTGAAAGGGTGAGGTCATAAATACGAACGTGGAAAATTCTGGTCCTCGACCAGGACATTAATCTGGATTCTGCTGACCGGTTTACGATCAGGGAGCGTTCTTCTTAACCCTTTTGCTAATACGACCGCCTATAATCGCCCAGCCCGACACAAAGTATTCTCGTTGCGAGATAGTGGACACGCGATAAATAAAAATTTGATAAACAAAATTAACACACTGAACTGATATATCACTTTTTGCTACAATGTGATAAGGTGCGAGGTTTCTTGAGAGGGATTTACGCTATAATAAACCGGAAAGTCTTCTTGCATTTTTCATATCGTCGAAGTTTGAGGACGAAGATAACGCAGTCTGCGTGTCTGCGATATATCATCCAGCGAATTTACTAGGACTGTGTAGAATGTAACAGGTACTCGTATTTCTTCGTGAAGGGAGTAGGAAAAGTTAGATTAGATATTTAAATTTGTTGGTTTCCAAACTTCATATTTCCAGATCTGCAATATTACCGAAGACCCTAATTCCGTAATATTCCAAATTCCCAAATTGTGAAAGCACTAAAGCCTCGAGTCATTCGATAAAAATAGGAAACACGTTGGGGTAGTATATCCTATCGGCGAATAGCATGTAAACGAGGGCAAACGGTAACCATAACCAGAAGAACGTAAATCGAGTCCGAGGTCGATCGCGGCTAAGCTTCCGTATCCGCGTGTACTCGGCTTACATCCTCTTAACGTAACAGTATCGAGGCGACGCGACGATGGGTATAGGATCTGAATCGTGGCCGTTCTCCGCACGCACATCCACGTGCACCTACACGGCCGCACGTGGATGTACGCCATATTAATTACAATGATTTCCTGCCACTTACGACCGAGCGAGATTTAAATTATAGATATCCAACGTGGCATGCACGGGCGGCAGACGGATGGAAGGGGGTTGGAGGGCCAGACTCCGCCATTCGTGATTACAGGGTGTGCACAAGCATTTCAGGAATCAGACTCGCGTCATAACTCTCGGGTCATGGGTCAATCTTTGCCCCTTCCATTCTGCGAGTCCTCATCCTGCGCTATCTTCGAAAATCTACCAACGAATCGATCCCCGAGCAATCGATTCCCCTTCCTCGTTTTTTCTTTTTCTTCTTGGTCAAGATGGAACTTGTAATTTCGAAATTCCTCGTAGGATTCCTAAAATGATTCTCCGATTAATCGCGATACTGTGGGAGGAGTCGGTGATCGGTAAAATTGAATTCATATATTGTGATGGTTCATCCCTTTGTTTGTGAGCTGCAACCTCTGACAACATACTGAAACTCAGCTGCGAAAACAAGTACTTTCCCACTTCGTATGAACAACTGACATGAACAATCTTCAACGTGGACAGTTACGCTAATTATGTACATGCACTAGTTACTTTTTTAAATATTATATAGCAAAATCTGTCTGATTCAGGTGATTGGCTTAACGATCAGCACGAATGCCTCAGTTTCAATTTCTTCGGTACCTTAATCGATCCTCATACACCCATCAGTGTTGTTATCCTAGTCAAACACTTCTTCCGCATGAAGAACATCTTCCTTGTTCTTTCCACATGTTTGGTATTCTTTCTACATGTTAGTTGCGCTTTTTACATGTTAGTTGTTCTTTCTACGTGTTCATTATTGTTCCTACATGTTCATAGTTCTTTCTATATGTACATTCATTACAGAACATGTATAACATACATATACATATACATGTACATATTCATCCATATACGTATATATACCTATACATGAACATATTCATCCATATACTTATATATACCTATACATGAACATATTCATCCATATACTTATATATACCTATACATGAACATATTCATCCATATACTTATATATACCTATACATGAACATATTCATCCGCATACGTATACATAGCTATACATGTACATATTCATCCATATACGTATACATAGCTAAACATGTACATATTCATACATGTGCATATACACACATATACATACATATACATACAGATGCATAGCCTGAACACTTGATCAATCGATAAACCGAAAAAGAATAGTGATCGGCCAAGGCAAAAAGAATAAATATTGGAAAAAATCCAGGAGAGTTCGGTGAGTAGAAAATAATTATAAAGACGGTGTAATGGTATGCAAAATTGGCGCGGCGTGGGCGGATTCGCTAAGTTTCAATCTGCAAGTCCGCCAGGATACACGTCAGCCAAATCGTCATGGGCATGACGGCCCCGTGACGTCACGATGCGTGTGGTCCCTTTCGGTTTATTAAGTCCACCCTCGACGAAGGGCCCCGGGCGCCGTGATTCTCGCGCGTAAAGAACGTAAAGAAGACCGGTGAAACGGGATTAATGTATTAATAAAATTACCGTTGCCGGTTCGCCGATCTGCCAGGACCAGCCTGCGGTTCTCCCTCTACGGTGAATCCTCGTAAATCATCGTCTCGCGTTTTTTTCTTTGTTGCTCCTTGAAAAAAGCTCCAACCTATCTCGTGTTCCTTCGAATTTACTTAACGTTATTAATTATTCTTGTTAGCTTTTTGGAGCTTTAGCATCTAGTCTGCCATTTTATTACTATTCCTATACAATTATGATATCATTATTTCACTGTACTATTGTACTACCATTTTGCTATTTTACTTGTGACTGTACTGCTATTTTACTATTTTATTATACAGGGTGGTCAGTAACGGTACAACCTTAATGATTCTACACGAAAATATAAGTGGGAAATACAAAATGTTTTTGAGCAAGTTGAGTTCGAAAACACTTTCGGTATCCTATCAAAGTCGATCTGACAAGCGAGTCTGCACATACAGTAAGTGCAATCCAAACGCTCGTAATTACGACATAAACTGCTGACACGTTTTACGACATAATGATCCCGACCGGTGCCTTGATCTATTCGTTAATTAAATAGATGCTCAGCCTATAATTACGAAAGTTCATTTCTCTTCGCGTACGTTCGAATAACGCAACATCAGTCATCAGAGGGTTAAATCCGTTCGTAAAACGCGTTTTCCGCGACTACGTTACCGGGTAGTTACCATTTTTTCCTCGCCGCCATTAAATTTACGACGTTCTCCAATTAATACGACGATAATTCGTGCATTTTCGCGCGCCTATGGTACTCCTTATTTAGCCGAGGTCATGCTCTCGTGCTCATTGGTAAGTTTATTATCTACGCATCGAGGCTCGCCGCTAATTTCGAACCGCGCCGTGCCTAATTATTATTAATGCCCGCGTAGAGCTTTATCGACTAACGATTTAATCGTGCTTCGAGCATGTGCACCGCCGCCTTATCTTCCTCCGCTCTTTTTACTCTTCTTTTCTCTCCACCTTTGGATCATTCTTCACCAGGGCGGAGAACCGTTTCGAGGGCCAGCTTTGATTTATGGCGTCACGCTGCTTAGAACGATTTGTCATGGTCGTGTCGTCGAAGAAGCTTGTCGCCGTGTGCCACGACAAGCTTCGCGAATTAAAAGCACCCTGTATCTTCCGCTACAACGCGGCTACAACCGGGTCATGCGCTGAAAACCGTATGGCAAATTGCGAAATTTTGACGTCTTCTTCGACGCCCTAGTTCTTGTCTGAGAGAACCCAGCTTTCTGGAGCTTATTCTTGGAGAAAGCTCAAATGTCTACTGAAACACCTCTTAATACATCTGTTACAACTTGTACAACTTATAGGTCCTTTTAATATGTTACTATGTCAAATAACCCCTTAAATTTGAAACTTAAGTCCCATAACAAAGTGTGTTCTCCACTTTTAAAGATTAAGCAAATTCTTCAAACGAAATGATAAGACATAGTTTTTCAAAAATATTTAATTCTATCGGAATTTCGAATTGATCTCAACTTGATCAAAAGACCACTTTCATGATCATCGGGTCCTACAAAAAATGGTACAATTTCAATAAAATTATAAGACACAATAAAACAAGGCATAATGTCGGTAAAGTTATGTGTCAATTCGGACATAATTTCTTCGATTGAAGAGTATCGTTAATATTCGCAGTTCCACTCGGATTGTCTGGAGCAGGCGTTGTAAAGGTAAAAGGAATGGGATCAACGTTCGTAAGAGTTTTACATTTTCTACGAGAGGCTCGTTCATGGGACTTCGGAGTTTATGCACGACTGTTTACCACCCGGTAAATGTTATGCCCGAGTCATAACGTATATCTTGGAGGGCCATGAGTCCCGTACGGGACGACCATTAGCCGCATTCAATCACCATTACACGCTCGCGCGCTTTCTGCGCCTGCTTGCCCCTTAAATCCTGGCCAACGCCGACAAAAATATTGTTCGAGACGACCACGGCGACGAACAAGAAGGTGACGGTCATCTAACCAGCCTGGTATCTGGTGCAGGGTCGAACGTTAGATCGTTGCATTGAAGCGTTAGATCGCCACGCGAGTTCGCACCTCGAAAACACGGGCGTTAACGATCTTCGAGTGGTATCTTCGAGTGTTCCTCGCGTTTCTTTCTGCTTTGCATCATTATGGAAGATTGATGTAGTAACGGTACACGGTTGTACGTCTCGCGGTTAAAGTGTCCCTTGTTTTTTTTTATTTTCGTTTCCTTCACGGCCGATATTCCTCGAAAGGCAGTCATAGCCAGAAGGGGAGAGGCTAATGGCAAACATCGCTACAAAACGAAATTTCTCGATAACGTCGAACGGACGAAATTTGTATCGCGTCCTCGGCCAATCTGCTACCACGGTGGTTCGAAGGCAACGTGGCTGTTTCCATGGTGGATGTATGGGGCTTCTTAGCCGGCGACAACGCGTAAAACCATCCGACCGGGCCGCAGGATAAATCCTCCTTACCGTGAAACTTTCCACCCAGCCATCATTTAGGCGGGATCACGCGGCCCTCTTCCGCGTCGTAATTTCTTTGAGCCGAACCACGCGTGTAAATGCCCCGTTGGATTCCGCCGTATACCCTTTACCATCGCCCTTCGAAAACGAACAACCGGCCTGCGAATTTCTTACGCCTAAAATGTTGCCCGACTCTTTCGTCGATATCGTCGTACGCGTAAATACGGAACAATGGGCTAACGGTGTTACCTACTATAATTATTGGACGAACTATTTAACTTCTATCTCTATAACTAGAAGTTGGCTGGTTTAATTTATTAAGTAATTCGTTCTGGGATTTGGGGGTTTAAGGAGTTGGAAATTTGAGGATTTGATGATTAGGGATCAGCTGATCAGGGATCGCAAATTTTAGATTTGAGGATTTAGGGGCGGGAAATGGGATGGCAAGTGGGGTTTAGGGATTGAAAATTTAGAAATTTGGGATTTTAGGAATTTGAGGATTTAAGGATTCGGAATTTATGGATGATGTAGGGACTTTGAGATTTAGGTGTTGGAAATTTAGGGATATGAGGATTTAGGGATTCGGGGAGTTAGGGTTTTAAGAATTTAAGATTTTGGGAATTTATGGAATTTGGGGATTTAGGGATTGGAAATTTAGGGATCTCAGAATTTAAGAATTTGGGGATTTAGAGATCTGAGAATTTAAGGATTTGGGGATTTAAGGTTTTGAGAATTTAGGAATTTATAGAATTTGGGGATTTAGGGAATGAAAATTTAGGGATTTGAAAATGTACTTTTTTTTGAATGTTAGGTTTTGGTAATTTAGGAATTTTAGAAATTTAGTAACTGATAATTTTAGATCTTAGAAATTCTAGAACTTGAGAATTAAGATACCTGTGGACATCTTGTTACAATTAATGACACGAATAATTAATTTTCAAACTTCATCATCGAATTTATTACCGATTCCTCCTCCTTTATTAATTGTTTCATAATTAACGACTGCCAGTATAACTTGATAGTACATCGTGTACCCTTTATTAATAGTCACAATTATCAATTTCACGCGCCAAATACATCATATAATTCAATTTTCAATGTCCCATAAGCTGACTTATATAAATGAAACAGTACCGTTACGTGATCGTTCAAGATCTGTTCTCCAATAAATAGAAAAATCGAATAAAGAGGAATGAAGATCGTCACGCCCAATCACGAAACTCCTTTTAATTCGGATCGTTCGAACGTGCTCGAATAATCGGATACGTGGACAAATTAATTCGTAATCAATGATATATCGCGGGTATGCGATTTCGGCCGATCGAAATTGGGCTGGTTGGTAATGATGGGCATTTACCATCATTACCATCATGTAACTCGAAAAAAGATCTCTTCCAAAGCAACACTTTGCGAAAATAAATTTTATTTATAACATTCTATACATTCTAAATAGACACTGTTTCAAACGATTTTAACAATTTTTAATTATTCTGACTATTTTAAATAAATTTCATTTAAAGATCTGAGATGTTAGAGCTTCTACATAAGGACTATTTTTAATAATTCGACAATTTTCTTCTCAGCAATAAAACTTTTGATAAAAAAATTTCGTTTAAAACAGAGACCTTAGAGATTCTACATACAGACTATTTTTAATGATTCCACAATTCTTCTTATAAGAATAAAAATTTTGATAAATAAATTTCATTTAAAACAGGGACCACAGAGATTCTACATAGAAACTATTTTAAATTATTCCTAAGTAGTCTTCTCAAAAATAAAGCTTTTCATAAACAAATATTTGAGATGTATTTGAAATTATTGGAACACTAAGTTGTAGAAGAATAAATTTGTATGAAAGAGGGTTATTTGTACCGAATGATGTATCGAACGATCCTAAATCGAGTGCTAGTCCATCACTATCACGAGTTAGTCTCGTGTAAGTATTTTGGCCGGGTGGGTTCGCCAGATTCCCGAGCTTCTTTCTCGAAGAGGCCCTCGAGCCCTTCGTGGTTCCCAGGGGGGTCAGAGGTCGCTGGGCCCTCCTTCGCCTTATTCCTTCACCCCTCTTCTCGACGCAAGGCCCTCCACCACCATGTCCGCCCAATCCTGCGAGTCGCTTGCTGCCTTTCTCTCGAAACCTTATTTATTTGTTCACGCGTTTCGACTTAACGAGATTTTCGTCCCGACATACGGTACATACCTACGGGAAAAGCACGCGATGCGCGCACATCTCGGAATTTGCCAATTCTCAATTAGTATAGTTGGAAATTTGGATATCTGTGCACTTGGGAATTTGAGGATTTGGAAATTTGCAAATCTGAACATTTGTGAATTTGGAAATTTGCAAATCTGAACATTTGCGAATTTGGAAATTTGAAAATTTTGAGATTTGCAAATATAAGAATTTGTGAATTTGGAAAACTGAGAATCTGGAAATGTGCAAATCTGAGAATTTGGAAACTTGGAAATCTGAGAACTTGCGAATTTGTAAATTTGTTAATTTGTGAACCTGAAAATTTAATGATTTGCAAACTATGAAATGTAAAAACCAAGTTACAATCCAAAAGATCTCACCCTTACTCCTCAGTTCTACAGCTGACAGAGATAATTGTACGTCCAGGGTGTATTGTTACGAAATAAATAAGGTCCGAAGTAAATTGCCTAGTAACATTACGAGATAAATTGGCGGAAGAATGTTATTATAAGTATTATCGTAATGAAAAGGACTATATGTGTTAGGAAACGTCTAGATCGCTTCCTCGATGATTCTATAAATAGATAGCACAATATAAAGGCTTCTAAGCTGCACAACTTCTGCTTAGAATGCTACTCTCCGCGACCGTGTTATTATCTCGACCAACAGGTGAACGCTGAAAATAAAGTGGAAAATATATTCCATTGCTTCCCAGGTAGCTAATAGCGCACTTCTCCCTGGTATATCTACCGATGTCAATCCTGTTTTTCACTTAAAACTAGCTTACGATAAACTCTGAGATTCGAATGAAATACATAACGGGAAAGCGGGTTTATCATCAACCAAGATAATATTATATTACAGTGACTTTGTCAGAGTAACCGCTCTATTAATAAGCCCTTGCACTTCAAGATATCTACTTTTGCTAGATAACTCGAAAACTTTTTAGTTACAAAGTTCGATAAACCCTTTCGAAGCTGCTACTTTTATTATTAATCCCTTTAGCATCAAACATATATAACTATACTGTCACTTAATGTAATGTCAAGAGCAATTTTGTATTTAGTTGACTTAGAATTAAACGTTGCGGGTGTGCAATATAAGGAAAGTTCATACTTGAACTCCAAGAGTACGTGTGTAGCTCGTCATTAGAGTGCAAGGGGTTAATTGCCACTATCATACGTTTCTCTCTATTTGTACATCACATATGCTGTCTGTGTTTCTATATTCATACGTCACATATGTTGTTCGTTTATATTCACACGTCACATGTGTTGTCTGTTTAATTTATACATCACATGTATTATCAGCTTCTCTATATTCATTTGTCATATGTATTGTTCGTTTCTGTATATTCATATGTCACATGTGTCGTTCGTTCCTGTATTTTCATACGTCACATGTGTTGTCTGTTTTACTATATTCATATGTCACATGTGTTGTTCGTTTCTGTATATTCATACGTCGCATGTGTTGTTCCTTCTGTATATTCATACATCACATGTGGTGTTCATTTCTGTATATTCATACGTCATATGTGTTTTGCTATATTCATATGTCACATGTGTTGTTCGCTTCTGTATATTCATACGTCAGATGTGTTGTTCCTTTCTGTATATTCATACATCACATGTGTTGTTTGTTTTTCTATACGCCAACGTCACATGTGTTGTCTGTCTACATACATTCATGACACGTTCTGTGTATATATTTTCTCGAGTAGATTTAGTTAAAGAACCCTCAATGTCAACTTGAGGAATGAAATGTGCGAGTCAGCAGTACTTAAAGGGTTAAATCCATAAAATACAGTTGTGTCACATAAAACCGCGTCCGAAAGTTGTTCGCCACTGTATACCGTTGTAAAAAATGATCCGTGAGACAAAGTAAGTCCTGCAACAGTATAAAAAGAAGAAAGGGGTAAAGGAGGGACGTTACCTCGGGGAATTTCGAAAGGGTATCCCTCCCCCGTTTTTGTGAATCGTGATACCCGGCAATTACGTGGCTCGGTCACGGTGATTGGCTGGGTCGTTTTCGCGGGAAGCATGGACCAATCGAGGCACCGGTATGCCTCCTCTTTCTCTCTCTCTTTCTCTGTTCTCCTAGAGTACTTGCTGCCAACACGCACGCTCTCGACTTTAGTCTAGTCGGAGCTGCACCTGTGAGTGAACCTGTAGTGCACCTGCGAGCCGAAATCTATTTCGCCATTGTTCGACTACGACAATTCGATCCCCTCGAATCGCGTGCGATCCATCTAACGTGACTAAACATTCGAAACGAGTTCTTTGAACGACCCTCCTCTGACAGCGGGAGATCCTCTTCCACTATTTGCGATCGTCGATCACGCGTGTGTCAGTGAACATGAAGAACACGAGGATCTTCCTTCGGAACATGTCGCTCAGATAGCACGATGATCCTCTCGAGTTACGTGGATCCTGTTCACCAACCTTTTTGATAAGGATTTAAGGAAACTCTTTCGGGTATGTTCTTTTTCAATCTGGACTTTTATCGTTTAATTTAAAAGAAGTAGCGAGAGTAAATGATGTACATGAGATGCTGAAGTGACAGTGGTTATTTCTGAGAGTGCAATGGGGTGATATTTTGCGATATTTTAGTAATGGTACGTGGAGAAAGGTTGTCATTGACTTATTCAATCAGGGGGAATCATGTGGTTAATTTAAGTATTTATTACACGGACTAGAGCAAAATTGCCACGTGCTTAGGGTAGGAGATCAAACAAATTTTCGCTTGTCAGATTTTTCAATTCCAAAATTCCACGGTACCAATTTCTGCAGTTCTAACGTGTCAAAGTTTCTAGCTCTCAAATGCTAATCCAAAATTCTTAAGTTTTGAATTCCCAAAATCCCGAAGGCTTCAGAAGTTTCAAGGTCCCAGAGTCGCAAAGTCTCAAAGTCCAAGTGTCTGACAGTTCCAGAGTCTTAAGATCTCAAAATCCGAAAGTGATCAAAGTCTCCAAAACCCTAAGATCCATAATCTGAAAAATACGAAATTTCAAAGATCGCATAAACGTGAAGAAGCAAGGTTGGAAGGAATGCTATGAAAAAGAGATGATTGGGTAACCCCGATAAATAAAAGGCTAGATAACGACGGAGCACCGGCATACCAGAGGTTCGTAGGATAACCATAAACAAGATGGAAATGTAAAGTAGCCCGGATGCTGAGGTTCGCCGCAAGAAGAAACGACGACACGAACAGAATCATGGATCACCGTCGTTGGATCGTGACGATCCGCATTCACGGATCCCATTGCGACTGTTAACGACGTCAAATCCTGAGATCTCAATGATAAGACGCGAGTTCAAGAGCCACTATCGTACCGGCCGCTAGTTCACCGTCCACGGTCTCGTTAATCACACGCTGATTACCGGTTAAATGTTAATGAGTTTCCGCGAGATCGCTGTCGATCATCGATCAGAAAAAACTAGACCGGGTTACGTACTTTTTCGACCGGCATGTCGATTGAGTCGTCGTCCGTCAATCGACGTAAGAAATCCAAGCAGACGATGAGTAACAGTTGCATTAACTATTTCACCGAGCCGCTACTCTCTTTCCACGGGATTCCTTTCGCGAGATAAGCAAGAAATCATTTTCTGTTCGTTCCTGGATCGATCATTTATCATCCGTGAGGCTTCGAGCGGATTGCTTATTTGCTGATGTACGCAAATTCCGGGAATACCTTCTTCCCTGCATGCCACTCGTTCTTTGTTCGTTTCTTTCCTTAGCTTGCGATTTGCGATTTCGGTATTTAGGGATTTGGAGGGGTGGCGGTTGGAAATTTAGAGAATTTTGAGTTTTGAAAGTTGGGGAATTTAGGAACTTGGGAGTTTACAAAATTTGCAAAAGGAGGATTTGGAAATTTAATGATTTGTAGAAATTTGGAGGTTTGAAAAATTGGGAATTGGGGAATGTGGGGAATGTTGGAATTGGGGAATATGAGAATTGGGGAATGTGGGAATTGGGGAATGTGGGAATTGGGGAATGTGGGAATTGGGGAGTGTGGGAATTGGGGAGTGTGGGAATTGGGGAATGTGAAAATTGGGGAATATGGGAATTGGGGAATATGGGAATTGGGGAATGTGGGAGTTGGGGAATGTGGGAATTGGGGAGTGTGGGAATTGGGGAACATGGGAATTGGGGAATGTTGAAATTTGGGAATGTAGTAATTGGGAAACGTGGGAATTGGGGAATATGGGAAGTGGGGAATGTTGGAATTGGGGAATGTGGGAATTGGGGAATATGGAAATTGGGCAATGTGGGAATTGGGGAATGTGGGAATTGGGGAATGTGGGAATTGGGGAATGTGGGAATTGGGGAATGTGGGAATTGGGGAATGTGGGAATTGGGGAATGTGGGAATTGGGGAATGTGGGAATTGGGGAATGTGGGAATTGGGGAATGTGGGAATTGGGGAATGTGGGAATTGGGGAATGTGGGAATTGGGGAATGTGGGAATTGGGGAATGTGGGAATTGGGGAATGTGGGAATTGGGGAATGTGGGAATTGGGGAATGTGGGAATTGGGGAATGTGGGAATTGGGGAGTGTGGGAATTGGGGAGTGTGGGAATTGGGGAATGTGAAAATTGGGGAATATGGGAATTGGGGAATATGGGAATTGGGGAATGTGGGAGTTGGGGAATGTGGGAATTGGAGAATGCTGAATTTGAGAATGTTGGAATTGTGGAATGTGGGAATTTGGAAGTCCACTAACACCAAAATTTGAGACTCTAACAACGCCTAAATTTGAAAGCTTCACGCTAAAAGAGCATTAAACTATACATTACGGAAAAAGGCGTGCGTACGAACATAATAATTTTTCTTCGCCCGAACGGTAACCGTAATGTTGCAAAACTAGGAAATCATAACAGTACCTAAGAAAATGTAACAGAGCTAAAAGAACGCTAATCGAATGTTAATGAAAGCTGGATAATTCGCTGACAGAAATTCTGGTCGTTAAGCCGAGATTCTCGATTAACTTCGTTCCGTTTAAATCTTCTGCAATCGCGGTTAGGATTTCTTCGATCTTCAGACCGCAGCGGCTAATTGCATCGCATGTTGCTTTCCTTTTCCGGTTTCTGGGCTTCGCGAAAGCTCTCTAGGAATGCGACCGAAGTGTACGAAGCGCAATGATCGTAGATCTTGGTGGACCACAGCGAAAAGAACGAGATTACGCGCGTCCAAGCGGAAGCCACGTGCACACTTCGATACACGTGGCTTGTAAATTCACGGTCGTACGCGTCTACATTCGCCTCTTGCGCTTTCTTATACTCTCGTTTATACTTCTATATCTTCTTCTCTTCCTACCAAGACATTTTATCCATTTTTATCATGGTAAGAACATGACCTTAGACAAGATCCATGTTTTTTAAAAAATATCTTTGAAAATCAACATTTGCTGTTAACTTATAATTGATATTTTTCAGTTTGGTTCGTTGCTTCTTTATTTCTAATTTCAATTTACAGAAATTGTTACTAAGAGGTAATTAGTGATATTTCATTAATGTTTTCAATATAAAATATTTAGTTGGTCTAAATAGGCAATGAACAATTTTGGAACTTATGAAGTCTGACAAGATCACATAAAAGTGTCACAGAATAGAACTTGTGATAGGTCAATTTAAAGCTTAAAGCTTCATAAATACATCTATGTAAACACTTTGTTAATGCATTTAATATTAAATGGCTAATCGATTAGTTACAGCAAGTAGTGGTTAATTTTTTTAATTTATCAAGTCTGGTAAAATTTCATGACATAAAAGTGTCACAGAATAGCACTTGTAGTACATCAATTTAGAGCTCAAAGCCTGATTAAAATGCCTGCATTAATACGTAAAAGTAGAAACAATAGAACATTCAATATTATTTAATAAACAATAGTGAACCATAAACTAATACTTCCATGGTTTCTCTCAAAGATACAAACATTTTATGCCACTAATAATAAAATATCTATTAGGCAGTCATTTTTCATAAGTCTTAAGCTTTAATCTGATGTATAATAACCACTATTTTGCAATACTGTTGTGTCATGAAATCAAATTTTGTATGTATCTTCAATCTTAAAATCAGCCTAATGTGCAATAATGTAGAATACAAGTTCTAATATTGATATGCGATATAAAACGCAGGAGAAATTGAAAATATATGATTATTAAAAGCAATTACAATGGTGTCGCAGTTCCGTGTGGATCTCCGACACGTAAAAGGCCTCGAAAATTAATAAATGGCGCGGCGTCATGAGCGCGCATTTAAATCGCGCGGGAAACGCGTGAGATACGAGCGATGCAAATAAGCAGGTACGAAAGGCACAATGTGATGAAGCTTTGGCGAATATTTTATTGCCGCTCACGCGAGAATCGACGTAATTCACACTTTGACCGGCGAACCGATAAATTTCCTGTTCGTGATCGCTACGCAATCCTCTTCCCGAGCTCCTCCGTGTATTCCCTCGTCCCGTGGGACCCCGTGGCATTCCTCGAACCGAAGTAAACGAGCAAATTTGTAGGTAGAATCCGCAGGGTCTGCCCCGACCCCTCTTCCAACCCCATAAGTCACGGCTCGAATACAGTGTTTAACCTGCAAGCTTATCTTCGATCGTTATCCTTGTTCGAACCAGTGTACATCGACCTTAAACATTTCACGAACATCCGCGAAAAATCTAGCGAATCATCTCGATAATCCGCCAACACCTCGATTAATATCTTTATACCAGCTAAATTAATATTGTGTTACATTCCTCACACGTTGCATTCATACGTGTACAATGTACAGCCATAAGTCACAGAATTTAACGATTTGTATGCATTTCATTACATTAAGTTTAGTTGATTCTCACCAGAATCAGGGAAGTACAATAAATTTGCAACAAATCAAAGGAGATACAATATCTCGTAAAAAGTGAACATATAGTACGTCTGATAATCGATATAATTAATAAAAGAAGAATTACAGTGTGATTGAGTGGATCCACAAGTATCCATTGCACAAGTATATCGGTATCGGTCACGTACGTTTCCCCGCAGCAGTCAACACGTTAATTAAATTGATCCGTGGAAAAAGTTTCGCAATCGATAGCCCAACAAGTAACGAAGCAGAAACGATGTTCTGGATGATAGAAAAATCCTCGAAACGGTACCAGATAGCGGAACACGATACGTCAATCAATTTTCCGGCTCGTCAACTTATCAAACAACTTTCGAGACGGCCGATCAGCGTGTCGTTAAACTGATGAAAATCGATTCGTCAAAGATGGCTCGTGACGAACGTTCGTGGGGCGATACGGTTTCGTTCGGTGGCGTCCGTTCGTTGACCAACTGGAAATTAATAACCGGCTTATCGAGCGGGATTCCATGGTGATCCGATGTTAGACGGGAAATCCGTAATCCGTAACAGGAGACACGTATCGGTCGGGAACACGTTGTCGTTGGATTATACGCCGCGTTCGAGCGACTCGACGCCGGGCAAAAAGCGGTAGCAGCCAGTTTTGTTAGCCACGCTTCAATTGGCAAGTTGACGTTAAACAGTTGCCGTCCAGATGAACGATAGTGACAATTCTAATTAAGCGGACGGTCGATTGAGCCGGTTCGTATTAATTACCGGTTACAACGCGCCACGTGCCGAACGTGTCCACGTATATTTTTCTTTGCCGCGAGTTTTTACGACGCACGATCTTTTGTGTTTCGGTAAATTGATATAACCTGCGTCGAACAAATATTTCAGCGAAACTAAAATGCGGACGTAAACGCTTCGTTAATACGCCTATTAACGGAGTTAATACCCCTTAAAAAGGGTTGATTGCCCAATTACAGCTGTCCTCGATTCTCAAATCCTATAAAATTTTACAGCGTTTCATGGTATGAAAATGTCAGTTGTAATGGGTCGTAAAATAACACTCACGGTGTATCGATGTAAAGTATGGAGTTCTATGAAAATGACTGTATAGACATTTTGTTAATGTTCTTAACATAAAATGGCTGAATATCCAGTTACTGCAAATAATGATCAACTTTGGAACATTATAATGTCTGACATTTTTCATGACATAAAAACATCACATATTAACGATTATAATATATCAACTTAAAGTATAAAGTTCTATGAAAATGACTATATAGACATTTTGTTAATGTTCTTAACACAAAATGGCTGACTAGCCAGTTACTGCAAACAGTGATCGATTTTGAAACACTATAATGTCTGAAATTGCTTCATGACATAAAAACATCACAAAGTAGCCATTATAATATGTCAATTTTAAGTATAAAGTTCTATGAAAATGACTATATAGACATTTTGTTAATGTCCTTAACACAAAATGGCTGACTAGCCAATTACAGCAAACAATGATCAAGTTTGGAACATTATAATGTCTGACATTTTTCATGACATAAAAACATCACATACTAACGATTATAATATATCAACTTAAAGTACAAAGTTCTATGAAAATGACTATACATAGACATTTCGTTAATGTTCTTAACACAAAATGGCTGACTAGCCAGTTACAGCAAACAATGATCAACTTTGGAACATTATAATGTCTGACATTTTTCATGACATAAAAACATCACATACTAACGATTATAATATATCAACTTAAAGTAGAAAGTTCTATGAAAATGACTGTATAGCCATTTCGTTAATGTCCTTAACACAAAATGGCAGACTAGCCAGTTACTGCAAACAATGATCAACTTTGGAACATTATAATGTCTGACATTTTTCATGACATAAAAACATCACATACTAACGATTATAATATATCAACTTAAAGTAGAAAGTTCTATGAAAATGACTGTATAGACATTTTGTTAATGTTCTTAACACAAAATGGCTGACTATCCAGTTACTGCAATCAATGATCAACTTTGGAACATTATAATGTCTGACATTTTTCATGACATAAAAACATCACATATTAACGATTATAATATATCAACTTAAAGTACAAAGTTCTATGAAAATGACTGTATAGACATTTTGTTAATGTTCTTAACACAAAATGGCAGACTAGCCAGTTACTGCAAAGAGTGCTCGATTTTGGAATTCTACAAAGTCTTACGGTGTTTCGTGACACAAAACTGTCACAGAATAACGTTTATAATGTTATTTAAAGTTTGAAGATGGAAAAAAATGACTATGTAAACAGTACTTTAATGGTCTTAATATAAAATGGCTGATTTATCAATTACAAGTTTGATACAAATTATTTGACCAATCCTGAAATTCTACATATTTCTAATGTAAAAATTACTCCACGAAAATAAAATTCTAGATTTTAAAAATGTCTTGCAAATTATTCTATCTAATGACCTTGACAATATACAAGGTTAACATAACTACTTCTGCAGCACTTATCCAAAAGTGTGAATCTTCTGAAAAGGTGATCGCATTGTTAATCACATCTGCTCTGAAAAACCAGAAAAGCTTAAGAAAGTAAATTTGCCATTTCAGGAGACCTGAAGAGGCGACACTCTTGGAGCAGCGAGGTCGACTACCATCCAGCGGAAACGGAAGGTGTAGCGACCCCGGAAGAAGATCCCGCTGCCCCATCTTCTGAAGAGGAAGACAGAACCTCGTACAAGGTACACTTCCAGTACTAGTTGTTCTGAAAATCATGAGCGAAACACGTGCAACCTTCTCCCGAACGCCTTAATTCCACGCGAGATCAAAAACAATGTATCCTTTGTTTCACGAAATCACGACTGTTCGATCCTGTTCGAGGGAGTAATTAAGTGGCTCGAAGCGTGTTCTTGCTTCAAATGGAGTTAACCTCTCGTAAAGCTCTTCGGGGGATCAGTGGATTGAAACGGGAACGCTGGTAATTAGCATTTATATGGATCGAAACGTGGATCGAATTAGCGATCTTTCGAGAGCCGGATTTAATTATTGTACGCCTCGCTGGATCCTTGCGTAACCGATACCCGTGTACATCGGCTAATAAATTAAACGGCTAACCCGTGGAATGATGGGATAAAATATAAAAACAACCCCGTAATTCGTCCGAGATTTCTGTACGATATTTGTAATTAATTTCTACGAAGTATAACAACCTTTAATGCGCTCATTAAATTATGTTACTAGCTGTAATTTAATGCGTACAGTTGCAGATATCGATTTCTGTATTGAGTGCAAATTTCATTCATGGGTCATTAAATTCTATTTGATCTAAATAATTAAATCAAACTCCAAATAAAAAAAATCAAACACAAGAAGCGAAAACTTCTGCAACTGTATAAGTTATGTAGTTACAAGCTAAATTAGATGTCATTTCGTTATGGCCATAAACTGCAACGAAGTTCGAGTACGGATCGGTTACCGATTCAAGCTTAACCTATAGTTATTAATGCGTGTTCGATGCGACTACGAAAGGGGAATAAACAAGTCTCCATTAACGATTAAGAGCCGGTTAACCGTTCTCCGTGTCAGCAAATCTCCCGCGACAAATATAGAAGCTACGAAGTAAAATCGCGAAAAGCCGCGTAAGCATAAGTCCATGCTCGAGCGGCAAGAAGCACAGCACCGTTCGCGATATACGACTTCCTGTCACGATACGAAGGAAGAGAAAAAAAGGGCCTTAAAACCGCAGTGCAACCGCGAAGCGATCGATCGGTCAATCGCTGATCAATCCTCCCACAGGTGAGCGCGTTCGAGCGGTTCCGAGAAACCGGCACCTACCGACAAAGCATCTACATAAACTCTCGGACGGTTCGCTCGTATTTCGCCGACTAGACTCTAGAAATTCTTGGCTATTCCCAGAAAGCATCGGGGAACGCTACTTAGAGCCAGCTGAAGAAAATCAGGATACCGGCCGATATTTTTAGCGCCACTCGCGTGTAACGAGCGGGAACGTTCGCCGTTTATGTCGGTCGTTCCTCTTCCCTAGGGTCCGTTGGTCCCGGGGCCCATATCCCGGATAATTCGCCAGAAGCCACGCTTTCCGATGGAACCACCTTGTAAAGGATCCTGTCCAAGGACGCAAAAAACGAACGGGCATACGCGCTACGTCGTCTTTATTTGGCCAGGAATTTTTAGGGGTGGCTTCTTTTTAACCAACAGAGAATTCCATCGCAGCTTGCAGTTTTTTCTCGACAACGGAACGGATGTTCCACGCGACTGAGCGGAAGAAACAGTTGAAACGATCGTCCATCTTCTTCACGGTCGGTTTTGTGGATCGGACAGAGGATGTGGTTAGGAGTCGCGATAGGGTGGTTTCTTTTATATTAACCCTCTGTTGCGGCGATTTTTTAACGGAGAAAGATACATCTTTGAATTCACGTGGATCATAGACAACGACACAGTGAACTGCATAAAATAGGCACAAAATGAACTGCGTTAAAACAGTCACAAAATGAACTGCATAGAACAGTCACCAAATGAGCTGCATTAAAACAGTCACAAAATGAGCTGCATAGAACAGTCACAAAATGAACTGCATCAAAACAGTCACAAAATGAACTGCATAGAACAGTCACCAAATGAGCTGCATTAAAACAGTCACAAAATGAATTGTGATAAAACAGCCTCACAATGAAGTGCATAAAACAGTCACAAAATGAGCTGCATTAAACCAGTCAGAACAAGACAAATGAACAAAATGAATGACATGAATCCTAAAATAAGTCAAAAAGGTCTGCCTCGTCCAAGATAAAAACGTATCCAAAGAAAGTAATAAATGTAAGCATAAATGGCATAAAAGAGATAAAAGAACGAGGTTACATAATTTGAAAAAGTAAATTCGAGCTGTCGTTACAAAAGGGTACGAAAGGTAGGCAGAAGAAAGGGAGAAGAAAAATGAGTAGGGTTAGTGGAGCAAAAAGCGGTTTGGATCTTGGAAGCGTCTTTCCCATGGAAATGATGGGAACGAAGAAGGGTGCACGAAGGCAGCACAGGGCGTTTAACCAAAATTACACTTTATATGTACGAGCGGATCATTGCACAAGACGGTCCATGCGTAACGGCCGGTGTGCAACGGTGCATTTCCTTTTACTACTGCGGCCAGACAACGTACACCGTAAAACCTGACCGTCGGTACTTTAACGACAACTGCAACTGCAGAAATCACGGAGTTGTTGGCCAACGTGCTTTCAAAGACAATGCATCCCTTGTAAATACATCGCTGAACTTCTTGGATCGCCACCGTTCCGAGACGCGATATTTCTTCCTGCTGCTTTAAGAGCTAACAATTTGCGATCGCGTTTGACTACCTTACAGATAAAACGAGAGGACAGTTAACCCCCTGCTACGTAATATCCGCGTGTCCAACTCGTGATACAATCTTGAGTTTCAATGTGACGCGCGTTTCAATTTTAAGCTTCCCTTTAATATGTATTTAATGTGAAACATATGTGAAACGTATTTAATGTCCTTTTAAAATGTCTGTCATATTAGTTAATAACAAGAACAGATTCTGCAAGAACAGCACAAGAATTAAATTAGTAAATAATGTTGAACTTCAAAGATTTTGGTCAACGCAACCTTGTTTGTGACATTCAGTAAAATGAAATAAACAGCTGACTAATGGGAACAAGCTCGCTAATGGAGTACATTAATCTTAATCGCGAACAAATATTTACGAGCGAAAGTTTAAGAGTATACTACGAATTTTTATGCATTTATGATAAACCTAGGTTTGTTAACCATCCACAAATCACGTTATCTCTAAGATCCGCAATCTATAAATGACACGAGTTACGTGTATTTTACAGATCTCGTAACAGATGTATCGTAACTACATGAACATCCGTCTATTTACGACTAACAACTCGAACATTTATTACTCGAAAATTAATATGTAGCTCTTAAACGACTAATTCTACGACAGAAAGTTACGGTTCGATTTTTAATTTGAACTTGGTCGAACAAGAAATGAAATTTAATTTAATATTTAACATTGACAGTAACTTAAACAGAAAAATGTCCAAATATATTTAAAGGTTCATTCAGAAATAAAAAGAATGGCTGATAAAGGAGAAATCGAGGCTCGCTTTTATTTACTTTAACAGCGAAGGCGTCGAGAGGAAAGCTCGTTCCGTGGGCTCGTAAAACGCGCTCATGTGACTATCCTGCAGCAAGGAACGCGTCTTATACCCTTCAGGACCCCTCCATCCGGATTATTATCAGCCATTTACACGTTTATGCTCTTTGCCGCGCACGCAGATGGCCTTCGCGTATGCGAAGTAACGGTACAACGTTTGATTTTCCGGTGCAATAAAGTCCCTTTGGAGGACGGGCCGAGTAGTCTAGCAATTAACGCTCGTAAGTCCAAGTTTGCTCTCTTTGATTTAAGACCCTGTCACGCGATCCGTTGTAATTCCGGGGATAACCGATCACAGAGACTTATGCAACCCCAGCACGCCATCTTTTGCATGCTTTCCGCTTCTGACGTTTGATATTGCATACTTTCATATCGGTTCACTTTATTTTTGTTCAGGAGAGTTCTGCGGGAGACTTGAGACAGTGTGGGAAAGCGAATGTATTAGGGTCTTTTGTCAAGGGGTACATGTGGATTTTGAGGTGGTGGGACTGAAATTTGAAATGTTCTGAATTATATATGGTTGGACTTCGAAGAGTTTCAAATTCGGCGCGTTCCGAATTCGATGCGTTCCAAATTCGGCGCGTTTCGTATTCGGCGCGTTCCGAGTTCGAAGAGTTCCAAACTTGGCGCGATTCAAATTCAGTATGTTCCGAATTCCATGCGCCCCAAATTCTACGCACCCCAAATTCGACGCATCCCAAATTCTATGCGCCCCGAATTCTACGCACCCCGAATTCGACACGTTCCGAATTCTACGCACACCAAATTCGACGCGTTCCGAATTTTACGCACCCCGTGTTCGACGCGTCCCGAATTCGACGTTTCCAAATTCGACGCGTTCCGTATTCGGTACGTCCCGAATTCTACGCACCCCGAATTCGGTACGTTTCGAATTCTACGCACCTCGAATTCGGTGCGTTCCGAATTCTACGCACCCCAAATTCGACGCGTCCCGAAGTCTACGCACCCCGTATTCGACGCACCCCGTATTCGACGTGTTCCAAATTCGACGCGTTCCGAATTCGGTACGTCCCGAATTCTGCGCACCCCGAATTCGGTACGTTCCGAAGTCTACGCACCCCGTATTCGACGCGTCCCGAATTCGACATGTTCCAAATTCTACGCACCCCGAGTTCGGTACGTTCCGAATTCTACGCACCCCAAATTCGACGCATTCCGAATTCTACGCACCCCGTATTCGACGCGTCCCGAATTTGACATGTTCCAAAATCAACGCGTTCCGTATTCGGTACGTCCCGAATTCTATGCACCCCGAACTCGACGTGTTCCAAGTTCGACGCGTTCCCAGTACGACGCATTCCAAATTCGGTACGTTCCAAGTTCGAAGCGTTCCAAATTCGGTACGTTCCAAGATCAAAGCGCTCCAAATTCGATACGTTCCGAATTCAATACGTTCTAAATTCGACATATTCCAAATTCGACGCGATCCGAATATGGCACATTCCGAGTTCGAAACGTTCCGAATCCCACGCGCCCCGAATTCGGCGCAGTAAACCTCCACGCATCCAAACGAAAAGCGCGCGAAATTTGAACCGTCCCCGATCGAAAATTCAGCGAAAAGGAGAATAATCGTCGGTAGCAAGATCGTTAGCACGAATCGGTGACGAACTCGACACCCGTGTTTAACCTCGCGTTTCACGTTCCCGGGAAATTGATACCGGACGTCCGAAGGCGGACAGATAAGGCCGAGGTTGGCCGCGAGCGAGACGCTAAACTAATGCCTGGTGCACAGTGGCGCGCGAGATAGATATCTTGAGAATTTCATTAGCATGATTCGAGAGAGTCGGCTCGCGCCGCCAACCTCTTCTCTCCCTTTTTAACTTGTCACCTGAGGCTACCTCGTGTCTACCTTCGCGCCGTGGACCAGCCTTTCTGTCACTTAAACGGGACCCACCTCTACTTCTTCCTCTCTTTTTCGTTTTCCTACTTCTTCCTTTCTTTTTCGCCTAACTACTCACTCGGCTCGAGTGCGTGATGACGGTTCAAGTATTTTTCCCTTCCTAGTTGAAATTAATAACATCTCATGTTACAGAAATCACTTATTTATCTGTAAACGAGTTGACTTCTTTTTGTCTTATGCATATGCACTCGTATGCAGACGTATGTCTCCCGAGGTTAATTGTATACTAGGCTACGAAAAACTGCCCACGTCTACTTGAAAGGAAGCTGAAGACTTTAATAAAATAGAGAGCTGAGGAACTTTAACAAAATAAAGAGCTGAAGAAGATCAAATAAAGTTGACGCTGTTTATAATTGCAAAAATTAATAATCTTGCGATGTCCTTTATGCTATAATGAAAGTAGCATTTCTTAGCCATGCGTGTGTACTGTCTGAGGAGTGAAACCCTCGCAATTAGAAGTTGCAGTTACTACACTGCTACAATTAGAACAGCGAAGATCGTATTTCAAGCAGAGAAGACATGTTCACCTGGTGTTTTTACATTACGCGCAACACCTGTGGCCTCCGAGCATAACGCCATACGAAAGAAATCGTAAATCGTAAGTCAAAGGGGTTAAAACCAAAGTGGTTTTCGAGGTAATCGCATCGGTCAGTTATGGCGCAAAAGGGAATCGTCTTGCACAAAGGGCTTTCGTATAAATTATAACACCGTACGGAATGGCTACTTAGCTGGCCATTCAACGCGTAAAATCGAAAGCGGCCGGGTGAAACGTCTTCATTTTTCACGGCCACGAGAGCCTGCTCGAATGGGGTTGCAACGCCAGTTCTCTGTTCTCTTTCCCTTCCGGGCTAGCCCGCTTCATTACCCCGGCAAAAGAAGAATAAAATTCTCGACGTATTCGATCAGCTGCGAACAAATTACTATATAATTTTCCCGCCGGCGCGATTACTCACGTTAATGGTGCAATAATTCATAGGAACGCGTTCGCAGACCGGACCACGCGGAATGTCTTCGGAGATCGGTCCACGCGAGAGGATTCTTCGGTCGCCGCCATAACAGAGAAGTTTATTTCACTTCTCACGCGAATATCTCTTCACAAGTCCCTTCTATAACTTTCCATCAACACGCGTTACCAAAATTTATTTGTTCAATTTCTAAAGTAACACTTCTATTTACTTGTTGAAACCCTCCATTAAGACTAACCTTTGACCTTGAATTTATCGAGCTTGAACTAGAAGTCAAACTTTAATTTTCAATTAGAAAGTCATTCGAAGTAACAATTATGTCCATTTTCGGTTAAAAGATATTCTACTGTCAACTTTAATATAATCGCTCAATTCATACATAAAGTATTATTAAAAAAAATTAAAACCCCCATTCTTGCATTATAAAAAAAACAGAAGATAAAAGTAGGAGCTGAAGGGGTTGGAGGAACATAAGGGGTGGAGAAATTTTACGAGACGGTCACGAATGGTCGTCCGTAAATTTCACAGTGGCCACAACTGCTATTTATGCGAGACGACAGTCGTAAATTTCCGCGGCACGGTAAAGCACACCGGGGATACGCGTGCGCCGACGAATAATTCATTTCCGCGACTCGGCCCGCGGGCTAATTGAACGCCTATGAGACGAATTAATAATCCACTTTGCGGAAGGTGCAGCACGCGCACAAGTTAACCATCCCAGGGATCCACGACTCGCGGAAGCGCAATATATTCAGGCAACAAGTTTCCCGACGCGTCGCCATTTTATTTTCGAATCGTTAATTAACGCTAGACTGCCGTTTAATAAATTCGTGAAGGATGCGGGCTCGGAACGTGGTGTCCCGATATTATAATGAACTCTCGACATTATTTTCAATTACCATCTTGATTACATAGCTGGTAAAGTGTGTGTAATAAACTGAAAGTTTATAAGAAGTGTATAAAATACAAACTGGTAGAAGTTTATAAAATGTAAACATTAGTGGAAAAATTGTGATAAGATAAAGTACAAGAAATGTATGAATTGTAGTCGGTAGTGACTGTCTAGTAATACGACGGGATTCGTTACAGAATTTATAAAATAATTTTTCAATGTTAGCAATATTAATGATTTGGACATAGTGTTGGATTATATTCGGTGTTTAGATCACTTCTATGCTTGTGTTACAGGAACATGGCTGTTCGGTGCAGACGGTGGACCTGGTGGCGGACTGTCCTTTACAGGTGGTGACACCGGCGTCGAGGTCGCCGTCACCGCCCAGATCGCCGACGCCAGCGACGTCCTCGACGCCCCTCGCGCCGCCGAGGAGCATGGGGCAACGGTCAAGCACCCTCTTGCGCCCCAAGATCTCTTTGACCTGGGTCCTTCGTGGACAACAGCAACCTGCGTCCAACAGTCAGACGACTCTCAATGGAAATGCAGGTCCGTCAAAGCTGAAAAATTAGAAAAATTCTGAAAATACTGGAATAGTGGAGTAATGCCTTATACTTCTAATATACAATACCTTATACTTACAAGAAATTCCTGAAATAGCCCTAAGATCTAAAAATCCTAAGTCTTAGAGGTGAAATGCTAAACTGTAATTTAAAGAGCAGTTAAAAAAGCAAACAGTAATTCATAAAAGAATCGATCCGAAGTGTACAGTTAGCATACACGGAGTAATCCTGGTACAACTCCCATTAACACCGTAATTCCATCGTGAGAAACCCAAGTCAGACAGCGATTTTTAAAGTAAAAGGATAATTTAAGCTTGCGAAAGAACAAGTTACCCGCGATAGTCCTTAAGCAGCGAGTGCGGTAAATCACCTATAATTTCTTCGCTACTTTATGAAAGCTTGAGAAACAATGTTGCCTTTGTGAAGGTGGGAACGGCGATCGGGAGAGCTTGTCACGAGACGGTAAAGAAAGGTCCTCGAAGAGGAGCGTGAAAAGCGTGAAGGAGAAGGATGCCGGCAAGGAGAACCTGGACACCGAGAAGCAAGAGAAGAAGATTCTGCACAGGATCGAGAAGATCGAGAGGACAGAAAAGGTTGAAGTTCAGTGCAAAATACTTTAGGGGATTATTACTTTATAACAAAAACAGTACTTCTAATTGGAAATAAATCCTCGTGAAGTACATTCTGATCTAATCAAGACTATCTGATCTTACCGCGATCTGATCTCTGACTATAAATCTTTAATAAAATGAGTTTTCAGCGAAGTTTTTCTTCCAGCAATCCATCGGCAAGGAGGTGCTCGTGAACGAGAGGTCCCTGGACAGCCCGTTGGACAAGCAATCCGAGAAGGAATTTTCCGGTCTGAAAGAGACGAAAGAAAAGGAGAAAGTTAAGAGGGCAGTGTCTGAGCCGTCCCTGGTGTCTCGCGAGTCAACGTCCACACCGAGCGGTCGTGAGAAGCACAGACATCGAAGGACCAAACGTTCTCACAAACCTAGACCTCCCAGCAGATTCGGTTACGAAATTGCGGACCTTGATGCGTTTCTCACGAAGGTACCTTTGAATTGCTTAAAAGAATGTAGCCTAGCTTAAAGAACATTGTTCACAAAGGATAGAGTACTTTTTAGGCCTCGATAGAGAAACCCGCCAACATTCCCGTGGTTCTGTCCTTCCCGTCAGTCCTCTACCAAACGCAAGGAGGTACTCAAGACGAGATGGCTCTCCCTCTTGGAACGGTCGTCAATGCTGTCTTCAAGAATCAAACCTGGTTGTACGTTCAAACGCCACACGGACAAGAAGGATACGTCGGTTATGCTGCTTGTCTGCCACTTGGAATATTGCCGCAACCAACGCGGGGACCTTGCTGGGAAGATTCTACGGATGTATTTCCTCGTCCTTTAGGTAGTTTGACAAGTGTAATTCCTCTGTTTCACTGATGACAGATTATATTACATACTGAAACAAGAAAATGTTAAATACAGTAGACTTTTATTATATAGTCACTTTTATGGGGCCTTTCAAATGTTGTAGTCATGCTTATTCGCCATTGTAAGGTATAGACGGTTCTATGAATACCATTGTGATGTTTAAAGTTGATGATTCTTTCTCAAATTAACGAATGTGATTGTAAATTCTTTGTTACATTGGCATGCGTCGTATTGCTACATATTGGTATCGCTCTGCGTGAAATTGTTATGCGTCAATATCGTTATGCGCAGGATTGTCACAAATTGCTGTGCATAGGATGATTAGGTATTAGTATCATCACAAGTTGCATTATCACGTGTAGAATCTCTGCGCGTCAATAACGCCTCATGTGGATCCTCCACGCACCATTGTTGTCACGCGTAGAATTACTACACCTTAGTATTACAACACATTAGTGCTGCTGCACATAGAATTACCACTCGCTAGTATCACAATGAGCATTGTACTTTCATACAATTCGTCACGTGTGAACCTTCCCGCATTATCATCACCATACATGGAATCTCCACACGTTAATATTTCTTGAGATATTTATCCACGCGTTAATATCTCTACAAATTATAACATCCATACATAGAATCATCAAGTTCGAACATCCCTACGCTTAGTATTTCTACGTGTCGTATTTCCCCGCATGAACTCACCATACATAAACTTTCTACATGACCCCTATCAATGACAATATAACGACAGTCTACTGTGCCATACAAAAATTGTATCAAGGATAAACAGTTCGTCACATTCCTTTCTCTTTTAGGTAACATGACGGACACTGAAAAATTAAGGGACACACGATCAGAGTGCGGAGCTCGAGGTAGAAATCCAAGAGTAAGACGAAGTTCCAGAGATGCCGTGTCCGCTTGTGGAGAACGCAGCGTCGACAGATTGTATCTGCGAGCGGCGGCAAACGCTAGAACCAAAGGATCTCGTCACACTTTACTGGTCATACGCAGCGATTACGAAGGTCAAGGTGGAAATGCTCTGAGTGTTTCTAAAGGTGACGTCGTTGCTCTGCTTAGCGATCACGTCAGCGACTGGTTCTGGGTTCGTTCGCGGGACGGCAGAGAGGGCTTTATACCTGCAGTGATCGCGGGTCACGGCTTTCTTTAACTATATTCCGCACTGTTCGGTGTATCTGCTAGTAACAGAGACAGTCGCATTACAAGGAATCATGATCAACGAACGGATACTTGTATATTTGTAAAAAGTTTTATACTATATTTTATAAAATGCACATTGTATTAATATATTTATTTAAAAATATATATACGTCATGAGATTGTTCTTTTTCCTGAGAATCACATGGAAAGTATTTTGGTTTTGTTCGTAGTTTTGTTGTTACGCAAACTTTAACATCAGTTCGCGATAATTAAAGTTCGTGCAAACGTCAAGATTGTTCGAGGAGCCGGCTATGCTCAATACTTTCTGTGGCATTTCTTGGTAAATAATACTGTACACCGTTTTACTGGAAGTTGGCACTTTCGCCAATGTTTCTCCTTGATATGTTAAATGATAAACGTGGGGTGCTGCTCCGGCAGCTATCACGCGTTCTTCGTAAATCTTTGCTACATGAATGCCTTCGTCCGGAAGATCGAACACGGTTGCTGCTTCCATTGTACGTATATGCCACAAAGATAAGGATGGACCACCACCGCATAACTAAAACGTCGTGATATACCGATTAAATATCAGTTACCTATTTTCAATAATAAATAATACATAATACAAGGAAATCCTAAAATACGCACCAACCAGTCATCCGTAAAGTCTATCGCGCCTATCCACTTGCCTAACATTGGTCTGGCTACCTTGTCTACCAAATGAGGCGTTAATATGTTGGTATTTTCTTTTTTTCTTAGATCCCACAACCTTACTGTCCCATCTTCACCACACGAAGCTAGCTGATTACCCCTGAAGCATGTTGCAAAATTTATTGCATGAAATGTGAAAGTCGTATAATATTTATCGTAAAAATACGCACATTAAGGAGAGACAATGAATGTAATCTGTATGTCCTTGTAAAGTTCTGAGAATTCGACCATCTTCTAGTGTAATTACATAAATATTGTTATCGCCGCAACCAACGTACAACAGATGGTTGGATTTAGAGTATATCATATAATTTACATCTGGCTTCTCATAGCTATCCCTAAGGACAAACTAATATTAATATTCAAAGAAACTGTACAGTACTTTAATATTCATTATATATATAACCCTGGAACTCAACAACAAGATGCACAATATTGCAAACTAAAGAATTACATTATTGACTCAGAACTAGTACTATTCATTAACTAAACTCCATTTCCAATGGATTCAAAATAAAAGACAATATTATGAGTTCTAGGGTTAAGAAAATTTGAATAAATAATCTTACTTATTCACTGGTATCTGTACAGTCCACGAAACTTTGCTTTTTGGTGCTTTACTCGAGGTAATAATTTTCCAATCCCATCCACATACTTCTCCAGATGTTCCTGTTATTAAAAAATTATCGTTTGACACCATACTCTCTACTTGTTGATCAGGATGAGCAGCGAAGCGGTAATTCGGTCCTTGTAATTCATTTCCTTCCACTTTATTGGGACCTAGAGCTTTAGATAACCTACAAAAACATGGTAACATATTTACAAATATAAGTAACAATCTCAATTCAAAACTTTGCAAACTTATAACACACTTTATAATACAAAACCAACATTGGTAAAATAGTAATAATACGACAATTCTTATATTTGTTTCTTCGATTTAATTATTGTCAACATAACCTAATTTTTGTTACGATGAAGTAAATAATTACTTACTCAAAAACAGAAACATCCCCGTAAATATTCCCTGCCAATAAATAATTTCCATCTGGAGAGAATGTTTGTGATAGAACGGTGTTATAAAATAACTTGTGATTAATCGTATTAGACATCATTTGTTTCGCAGTGTTTACCAAAGAAATTAGAGGTTAGGGTATAAACCGGTCCAAGGAAAACAAAACGCTTTATTAACATAACATTATATAATATTATATATACAAATAAATTATAATGGTAGTTTCATGGAAATATACAGACAACTTATGCATATAAATATTATTGTACTTGTGGACCTAACAAAGTATTTTTTACATTTTAACATTGTTGTTTTTATTACATGATCTAAAATACAGACACTGTCGAAGTCATCATTTATGATAGCTGGTATTTTCCAAAATACTTTTAAAGCATTCTGAGTATTCAATTCATTTACATTTTTTAAAATTAGTATTTATGCGTATTGGAACCGCGCTAATTTGAAAACCGCACCGCTAGCGCCATCTAGCGGCGACCGACGTTATCAGTCGAAATGAAAATTGCGTTTTTTCTTCAAATGAATGCTTTTTACGCCTTTCTGAGTCGCGTAAAAAATTCTATATTCTCAATAGGACTTTTCTGGCTACTTAATAATCGATATTATGGATTAAATTGCTCTAAAAAGCAATATTAATTAAATTAAATTAAAAATGATACAACTAGCGCCATCTGTCCAGCGAACAGGGTGAACTACACGTGGCGGCAACACCTCGTTCATTAGTTCCTATCTTCCGCCGCTAGATGGCGCTGTTTTCAAAGTGCGTGAAAAGCATATGTTTAAAAATACATCGAACTGAGTGGTTCATCGAAAGAAAGAACAATTTGTAATTATTCGGTATGACAACTTTATTAAAATTATCTATTTAAACATATTATTACATAGATGTCTTTCGAATTAAAAAAGCTATAGTCAAATCATAAGTATATTGTGATGTATTGTCGCGTAGTTAGCTGTAAATTATTCATCAGTTATAAAGATTCTCAAAAGTAGTAACACTACAGAATTACTGAGTATCTCTGTAACAATGTAAAATATAAATGTAGCCAATAAAGATTCTCCTCTTCTGTATAGATAAATCTGTATTTAGTTGTGTACTTTACTGTAAATCTAATAAAAATCTTCTTCTGTTAACTTCGATGAAGTCACTTGGTTCTTTATCTGTTCTTGACTATTGTACATGGTTGCAACTTGTTGAGCTGAAGTGGCGTCCTCGCTGCTTTTATCGTCGCGAATACGAATAAATCGTGGAAATCGTAAGGATATACCCTTTTCTGGATCAACGATTCCGACAGCAGCTTTATGAACAGGTGACAGAGACAAATCTGCACATTTGATCTCCCATACTTGGACGGGTTCAAACCAATGATCAGGTTCGAGAGATGAATCATAACGGTAGTATGACTTATTTGTCGGTATAATATGTTCCTTAAGAAATTCTGAGTGTTTCTGAAGATCCTCTTCGGTGAAACCGGTACCAATCTAAATGAAGTATAGTAAATATTATATTACTTCGGAATTTTTGAACAAAGATTTGGAAAGCCCTGTTCATTCAAGCAAGTGAATTGACAATACCCACCTTACAGATACTTTGATATTCTTCATTTTCTTGATCATAACAAGCCAAAAGAAATCCTCCGTACGTTCCTGTTCGTTTACCTTTTCCTATATAACCACCGATAACGACTACATCCAATGTATCGCCTACACCATCTAAGTAATCTTTCTTCAGTTTCAACCAATTTCGAGAACGTTTTGCAATTTCGTATGTTGCATCTTGTTCCAATGTCTTCACCATGAGACCCTCGCAATTACCTAATCAAATACTGTTATATACTTTCTGCAATTTATTTTGTGAATTCATACAAGAAAAAACAAATATAGCAACCTTTGACCGATTCGTCTAAAAAGTCTTGCACCTGCTCCATATTTGAAGTATCTAAACTATTTGCAAATTTCCATTCACCTACTACTTCTTTGAAGTTTTCTTTTAGTAATTCTCGACGTTTTATAAAAGGTTGTTGTACTAATGGTTCTCCATTTAAATATAACAAATCGAACATGAATACGCATACTTGTACTTTAATATCTGCTTCATTTGCATCCTATAACGAAATTACATGTACAGAAAATTTATATTGAATTCACCAAAGGTTTGTATTACCTTGCGTTTTCTTGTACTAAGTACTTGGAATGGAAGAATTTGTTTGTTCTCGTTGTCCCACGCTACTGCTTCGCAGTCCAGAATACAACTTTTAACACTTTCTCCTTTCGTATTTTTAAATCGTCCTATAATGTCAGGATATTTGCTGGTATTATTTTCTTGATTTCTACTATAGATACTAATGTCACCATTTTCAGCAAAATGAATCTGTTAAATATAAATGAAAATTAAATTCTGTTGTATTTATGATGGAACGTATTTACGATATTTTCAATAACAAAAAGTGAACCTGCGCTCTTTCTCCGTCATATTTCCATTCGCAAGTGAATTTCAATCCCTCGAACCGTGTTAATACTTCCTGTACGCCTTTAGTAGGATGTGCCAGCATAGGTTTCATAGGTATACCAGGCGTTATCTTACATTTGCTCGGTAACGCTTCTACTCCTTCTTTCAGTAAAACAGGAATTATCTTATCGTAATTTGGACATTCACTGAAAAGGAATATTTTATATAATTCAAGTGGTAGCTTCTAGCGCTACACTCAAACAACAAAAACAAGGAAATGTATATACCAATATGTTGTTTTGAGAATAAGTGCAATTTTCTCATATTTCTGTTTAAAGGAATCGCTCGACATTTTTTTACTTGCATCTAAAATTTGTGGATCTTGCTCCGGTGGAGTCATTGCACACGCTAACGCTAACGCCTATAATTATCGATTATAAATTATATAATTTAAATGTAACATAACATAAATATACTTGCCTGTAAAACAGATTGTTCCGCTAAACCAATCCGAAGTTTACCCGCTAAAGATCTAATAAGATATCTGGCTTCGGTTAAGCGACATGCAACGAAAAGTGCCTGAATTTTGTCTAGTTTCTTGCTCATTGACTGTAACAAACGTATTATATTCGTTTATTTTAATATAATTATGAATACTTTAATTGTATTAGTGAATGTCGTACTGCAGAACCGGTCATTTGTGCGATCTCCCTCAGTCTAGAGTACACATTAGATACTGTTAATGGAGCAGGTTGAAACATTGTTCTTTGATTAGAACGACTTCCTTCCGCCACAATACCCAAATCCCCAACTTCTTGAACGTCTGCTTTTATTTGAGCTAAAGTTCTACCTGTACATTGTGCTATAGCTTTCATAAGAGTTGTTTCTGCCACTCCTAACTCAATTCCTGAAATAAGAATAACATTTATTGTAAAAGTACTTTTAAAAATACACTATTACATATAGATACTCACCTTCATATGCAGGGCCCAACTGATTGAGGCATAAGTATATGCTTGGAAGTAAGTCATCTGGCTTTAAGACTATGACAGAACGGAAATAGTTGGATAAAATTTCGACTATCTTCAAGCGTGCGCTTGTTTCCTCGATTAATTCCAATGTGCGTGTTAATGCGATATACGGTACTCTATAAATGATTTGTAAATACATATTCATCTTTGTATCCCTATGTCTCTAGCTTTCATAATATGTATTGTTATAAATAATACATTAATGCGATAAAACAATTTAGAACGTACTTCTCATCTTTTTTCCAGCATGCATCATTTATTGGATGATACTTCGAGATACTAGGATTGTAAGACTGATTATCAGATTTTGCCTTATCTCCTACATTGTTCTTTGTACTGTCTTTTTGTTTTACTGCTACAAAGAAATACATAGGTAAGTTATATTATGAACTATAAAATAATAATAAAATACCTACTAAAAAAGCTATGTATCTTCTTTGCAGGTGCTTTTGTATTATTTTCTTCTTCACCATTTTTCTTTTCTTCGATACTTTGTTCATTATCCCCAATTTCCTCATCAGACTTTTCTTTTTCATTATCTGACGATTTTTGTTTTTCATTGTCTGACGATTTTTGTTTTTCATTATCTGATGATTTTTCTTCTTCATTATTATCTGGTTTTTGTGGACTTATTGGCAACTAACAATCGATATAAATAAATATGAGATTACAATTATTATACTGTGGATATCTGTGATTTGATATATCAAATTTGACTATGCATGTAAAATAGACGTACTTGCAGCTGCTCCTCTTCATCACTGGAATCAACAGGTGCTATTATCCGTAATCTCTTTTTACTTTTGTTGGAACTGGTTTTTGTACGTATTTCATTTGATTCATCTGCTTCATCAGATGAAGATTTTGACGATTCTGATTTAGAGGAAATTGAATCACTCTTCCTTTTTAAACTTGATACATTTTCTTTTTTATTTTCCACTAACTTATCTTTTAATTTTCTCTTTGCAGCAGGTTTTTTGGTAACATTCTCTTTTGCATTATCAGTGCTTCTTTTCCTTTTAGAGGTGCCACTATCATTCAATTTGAACCCTCCAGACAACTTTATCTTTGGTGTTGATCCTTAAATATTACAGTGAAATGTCTTCTTTAAAATTACAGACACCTTACTCTTCTATTCATCTTCTATTCTCTACAGTTTCCATTTAACCCATTCACAATAGTTAATGTACTAAAGTGTCAAAGAACATGATCATTACTTTCTTTCAGTGTCCCAAATTTAGACTTATATATGTGACACTAATACCCTTGCAAATGAGTTAAATAAATACATGCTATAACATCTATATTGTTATATAAAGCATACTAATTCATACACCACTTTATATTTTTCTCTCTCTCATCTTCCTTTTTTTTTTGCTTTCATTACCTTCTCTCTTACTTGGTCTCTCATTCACACCACTACAGGCATCTTATTTTTATATAAATGATAAGAATAATATAAATCAAATATCTGTGATATCTAATCATTCACCTGTTTTATGAGATACTTTTTCTGACGATGGAGATGATTTTTGTGTGACATTACTTTCTGTTTTCTCTGTGAATGGATGACTAAAAGAAAATGATTATTAATGATAAATGTTGTGGAATTTTTCTGAAACTTAACGAGATACATTGATTTAATGATATTGTTCACATATAAAGACAGAAACATATTTAATGCATTTAAAAATTATATAATTATTGGTTTACTTACTTTGCCGTGCTTTTACTCTCGCTGCTATCGTCTCGCTTTCGATTAGCATTGCTTTTACCATTTTTATCCTCATTATTACGCGTGCTATCAACATGTATCCAATGTACAAAATTATTTATACATGGTAACAAAACATTGTATGATTCATATACTTTATTTACAAATATTAAATGGTAAGAATAATTACTACGAAGACATGAGCTTGCGCAACAACTCGCAATGCGTGTGAATCTGAACATTAACATTATCTGATATAACAACTCACCTTGTATTGTCCGCAATAGCGTTATCACTTTTTGATGTGGTTTTTATAAAAAACGATCTGTAAGAGTGATGTAATGAAATAATGAATGAAATGATAAATTTTTACTTTCAGATACTTACGATATACTGCGCTGTGTCATTTTGACTTCTAACCTCTATATCGTTATGCGAGGGAAACTTCGTTGATATAACGGACGTCGAATTCAAATTTAAAATCATAACGTATACAACGTTCTATTAGTATGACAAATTAAAAAGTATTTTAAAAACTTGTTTAGTTTAATTTTGTTTCATAATATCATTACACTACGAAATTTTGGAATTCGAAAATTTCGAAATGTTAGCATATGTAAATTTGGATATTTAGAAATTTATGACATTATAATTTGGATTTTATCTTAGGAAGTCCGCATACTTAAACTTAAAAAGAGGGTAGATAAAAAAAGACAACTTAGAAATTTTATTTTCATTACTATATTTTTCATGTCTCTTAAAATCCAAACACATCTATTTATTATCTATTGATAAAATAATACAATAAATATCCGTATTATCCTAAAATTAACAAAATATCTTCCTTATTTTTTTTCTTTCTTGTATTCCTTGGTCTAAAGTGTGAAATTCTTTTCGAAGCTTTTTTCCAAAACGTGTTCTTACAAATTTAAATGCAGTATCCCTTATTATAACAACAAACAGCCTTAGCCAATAGTATATTCGATACTCAAAAATAAAACGGACAAATCAAAATTGTCGATAACATATTGATTACATAAAGTCTTAATATATCGAGTTCAATAGCAAGAGCGTACTTAGATAGAAATAGAGAAAAAAGAGTTTGCAAGTTTATTTTTTTTCGTATGCGTGCCCTTGACCATAAAAATAATCATAAACAGAAAAAGAAGAAAAAAAGAAAAAGGTAATTCAGTGAAGGCAAGATACAATTGTGTTCGCTTTTTTATTTTCACGTTTATCTATTGCCTATATTAAATGTGCTAGCGTTATTTATCTAAGGATCATTGAGTTACCATTTAATAATTTTTTTACATTCGATTCTATACATAAAGTCGTGACGAGTGAGTCCTAAGACAATTCTTACCATGACAATTCCCTTTGTGATCCAATATGGACAAAATTCTTCTGCAACATTTTTTTTCATACTTTTCCTTTTCTTCTTCCTCATCATTTTATAAACATCATAATGCAAATTCTCTTGTACAAATTTTCGATCACTTACATATCTCTTTATCGACAGTTTAAATGATTTTAGTGCTAGTTTTTTGCTAGAAAATATCAGTTTTGTTTGAAAAGCAAAAGAAACAGACTCGATTAACAGCGGCAGGAGGCAATATGAAGGAAAAAGACAACAAATAAAAATGGTTGCGAATCCTGGAATCGATTTTCAGCGAAAAGGGAGATCATAGTAAGATTAAACTCAGTGGATCCCGCACTTGCTTGCTTGCTATTATAAATGCTACGAAGCATTGGCAATAAAAAAAAAATTAAAGTTTACTTCAAAAGGCTTACGTAGACAAAGATTAATAGATTTCCTGTATCGTATTGTAAAATAGAAATTTGTAGAAATTACTACGGCTAAGTCAGTTAAGTAGACATCATCTCTTGTTAATCGGTGATTCGAGCGACGTTTCATGGCAAGGTGTAGCGAACATACGGTACTTCTACGTCGTTGCCATCAGTGTCGTTGCAGCAAAGTTCGAACACCAGTGCACGGACATGGTTCTCGAGCTTCTTCTTCGATACTTTCTTCACCACTTCCGACATTAGCAGGCCCATACGTTCTTGGCATTTAGGCTTTGCCATGAAGAACGAGTACAACATGCAGACACCCTGAGATAACATGGTAACTTCAAGATTATGATGCTCTTTGAAGTAATCTAAGAATTCTTTGAGCGTTAGTTCTCCCTTGACTTCGAACCGGTCCCACAGTGTCCACTCGGAGTCGTAGTATTTCAATTTTGGTGCAGCGATGGGCTCTGAGAAGCCAAAGAATGGCAGAGCCAAGTTGACGAAACCATTTTTATAAATGGACAAATCTTTTACGCCACGAGTTAACTTGATCAATTCGAGACAAACAAGGCCAGCCACAACTGAAGTGGTAGTGGCGATAGCTGGTATTATTTTGCCAGCAATTAGTTTACTCTTGTGTCTATCAGCGGGAGGGATTTTGTAGTTGACAGCGCGAAGATTTGAAGCGGCTACGATGAAGTCTATATGGAAATTGGAGTCATCGTCTTTCTCAAATTCTTGTGGATGAATTACTAGACCGTTAAGCTCATCTACCTTGGGTAATTCTTCTTGTAATTGACTAAGTCTCTCGTGATCAATATTTCCGCTACCATTGGATACTTGCACTTGTGAATCCGTCTCAGCAATTTTTACTCCAGACTTTGGCGTGAAGTCTGGCACTTTCACGGTACTAACAATCCTGGCAATTTCTTCCCTGTTTCTATTGATGGGAATTCCATAAACTTTTGCCTTTAAGTTCGCAGCAGCTACGATGTAATCCAAATGCAGAGGATCGTTTACGTTGAACTTGAGCGGTTCAGGGCATCTCTTTGGTCCAGACCAAAATGGTTGACCACTGGATGTTACTTGATCGGGAGGAAAGTTAAACAAGAGTTGTCTAATCTGGTTGCTATACTGTTCTTGCCAGTGGCAACGAGCCCACGCGACGCAGTCTGCAAATGTTTTTGGTCGTTCATCGACCAAAGCAGTTTTGACTGATTCTAATACTTCTAACGGCTGAACTCCAGGCAGTTTTAACGTTCTCTCCACAAACTGTGGATCGGATATATATTGAGCAGCGTTCTCCGCAGCCTGGCGGAATAAACCTTCGAAATTATCTCTAGCCCATTGTAAAGTATGTTCTATAGCATTGGGGAAATTCTTTAACGTGCAAATAGGTATACTCTTCTCCGGAGGATCCTGAGACGAGCTATACGATTCAGTTAAAAATGGAACAACAACTTGGGTGTTACCCTTTGTACCTAGAGTACCGGATTCTAGAAGAGGTTTTCTGTAATATACACAACGACGATCCATATAAATACGAGCATTTACGTTATCTAATGCATTTGCTACTCCATCTAGGACCTCGAAGAAGTCATCATTATATATTTTCTCTGTTTCTGGACAAACTCTGTTTTCATGAGCGATTACTTTCATGTCTGGATTCATACTCTTTACGACTCTAGCCGCTGTCGATGATTTGGATTGCTGAACATCGGATGGCCTAAACAGGAATTGTCTGTTCAAGTTGGACTTCTCTATCAAATCCATGTCAGTGATCGTTACGCTACCACTCTCAGCACCAACTCCTAACATTGCAAAGTTTTTAAGCAATTCACAACCAATAGCTCCAGCTCCAACTACGAAATATTTCAGGCCCCCAATCTTTGACTGGAATTTGCGACCAAAAACAGCTATTTGAGAATCGTAACGTGATCCAATGGGACAGCAATCTTCCTCTGTAAGTTCAGATCGATCTGCAGGTAAACATTCGATAGCGTCGAAGTACAACCATTGATATATGGGATGAAACTTTCCAGAACAAGCTTTCATCACTTCTTGTGCTACAATTCCTCCAATGGTAGCATTCATTGGATTCAAACTTCCTGACGATACTTTTGCAAATATTTCAAACAAAGTTTCATTGATTTCAATTTCGCTGCCCATTTCTTCTTTTACTGTTTTAGCCAGAGCTAAAAATTCATCTGCATCTTCCTGATTCCAGGGTCTAGGTAATCTCTCTTTAGTTTCTATGTAACGATGCAATACCATGAAAGCCAAGTGTAACTGTTCTGGATAATCAAATTTTCCAAAATCAGTAACCTGAAATTCTGGTTTCTTCAGAGCTTCCTTCAGAGGATTAAAGCGTAAAATCTTTGGCATTTTCACTTGTGTTACTATACCACCTCTTATGTATTCAGAATATTTTGATGTGTCTCCAATGCTGAAAGTATATGGACCAAGAACTTTTATTTTTATTGGTTCACAACCATTTAATTCTGTCATGCCTTGCACTTCAGAGAATGTGACATAGTCACCATCTTCCATACCATGACGTGTATCATCTAAACATGTTACAACACCTTCGACATCTTGTGAGACGCTAGCAACCATTGCACTGACAGGTGGTTCACCAGTAGTATCAACTACAGTGAATGCTTTTCCAAAGTCACAAAAGACTTGGGAAAATAGACCTCTGGTATCAGCTATAATAAGCGCTATATCATTTGCATGAGTAATTTCAGAAATACGTAATTGTTCGCTGAGCGGAGTTTCAGTCAGTACCACAACTTTGAATTTCTTGATATAAGATTCAGTTAAGGGTCCAGTATGGTGACGGGTGGGAACATAATTGTTCAGTTCGGATAAACGTTGGCAGCAGGCAACAGCACGATTTTTGCCTGCAAGTGGAACAAAACACAATTTAGTCTTAATTTTTTACATGCAGTTTTAATATTTGCATTTAAAGTTCACAATCGAAGAAAGGAAAAAAAATGATAAGCATAATATGAAGACAAATGTTTGCATTTAAAAGATTACATTTTTTTAATTATAGCAATGCCACTTATACAATTGGATGAGAGGGCGAGTCCTTTAAGGTACTATGCCTTATCAATCACATTGTATTATTAATTAATAAAAGAAAATAAGCTGAAATTCGTTGGTTTTTTATTAAGTTAGAAACTATGAAATTATTGTCAGTTATTGTGGATCACCCTGTAGAATCTCTTAATGTCAGGTCGTAACGAAAACTGTTCATATTAAAAGTGTTCACGTGTTTAGCAATTCACGCGGGTCAAAGCGCTCACCTATGTCCGCCTCGGTAAGATAGAACTGCGAGCCGAGGTCTGAGATCTGGCACAACGCGTCATCGTGCAATGTAACGGATTTGACGCCACCGAGTATGACGTTCTTTGCAATTTCAACACCAAGACCGCCAAGACCGGATATCAGGACATCGGAGGATGCCATGCGACGCATGGCGTCATGGCCGAGAACGTAAAGCTGCCTTGAGTAAAGACCCTCGTCGATTTCGGCAGAAGCCCGGGACGTCGAACCATTTTTCGCCATGTCTGCGATCGTCGTCGAGTCGTCGGCTCCTCCCGTGGTGGCAGCAACGCGTCGCTTCTTGGCTGGGGGGTCAACGGAGCTCTCCACCACCTCAGCACTAGACATCGGACTTCACGGAGCGCCGTATTATGTCCGTCGATTGTTTTTCAACCCGGCCGACTGCACTTTAATAAAGCTCGTAATTTCACCGCACGCACCGACCTTGCCACACGCGCCCGCTCTCTCTCGCCGCACCTCTCTCCCGTTCTCCGTTCTTCGTCGCTTCCAGCTTACCCGTTCTAAACTGTCTCCGCACTTTACAACGATACCACCGTCCATCCAAGAATGATTGTCGTTCTTTCATCCGCTCTGTTGCTACTCCCTCGCAGTCGCACCACCAGCAATCGTGGTGTCGATGTTTCCCATACTTTGTTCAGCGAGAGACCATATCCATTGTACGACGAGTTTTCGTCCCTTCTGCGCATATTAGCTGTGATTGGTTTACAGTATCTTTCGTAACCAGTAACAACGCGCATGTGCATTTGCAGTTTTCATGACACCGAATGCATATACTCGGTGACTTTTTGTTTCTTGCATATTGATATATGCAAGGTGCCCTGTAACTCTTAATTAATATTTCTCAAAAATGATAAAATTTGGAACTACAAGTTCCCGAATTTGGTTTAGGCCATTATTTACCGCATTATGAATAATTAAAATTGGTTAATCGAAAGGAGCGTTTCCTATTTATTTATCTTTACCTACTGTGTATATAAACGATAGAGTGGAGAACGAAAGGTGGTGGGATAACATTTTTATGGTGGGGAGTCTATTGAAGTTAGCCGCGCTGCGCAAATTAGGTATGATCTCATGTAAAATGGAGTATAGATAAAATAGATAGGAAGAACTGTGTAGTCGGTAAAACAGCGATACAAATTCGTCATGAAACAAAGACTTTCCTTTTTTGCTTCTGCATGTCTCCTTTCGATACTTTTGAAACGGCAAATAATCTATTACCGAAGCCAATACACAAAATAATCAATCTTACATCCATAAATTATTCCCACGGTGAAATTTTCTTGAATATTTCGTCGTTATTTTCCTGTCGCGAAACGGTTAGTTAACGTTGCATCATGAATTTTGCATTTGAACCCAGCCTGTTGATTGGGTTGTGAAACAAACGAATAAAACGAGCGATATAATGAACAACTAGAACCGATTGGTCGTTGTGTTGGGTAGTAATTGCAAAAGAAATACCAACATATAATGACACATCGAACGTTTTCTGTAGGGCTGTATATACATGTACGTGTGTATATATGTTCGTGGATACGGCTAACCATACCAAGGCAGTCTTTGTCTGTTGTGTGATAGCATTCCGAACCTGATAAATGAATTACATGCTTCTTTTGTCTCTAGAGTACTGTCAGTATTAAAACGAAACATCGCAATAAAACGAGACAAAGAGTTAAATGCATTGGTGGATGTTTAATAAATAATGTGAGTTACGAGTAGAAATCGATAGATCATTTATGGCATTGTCTGTTTCCCACACCATAATTTTGTTAGTCACTTTGCAATTATACTATATTTCTAGACTGTTCAACTTTTTATAAGTAATAGTAATTATAATATAATGAAGTAATAGTTGTTGCAGCAGAACAATAGAAATAACCTGAATATATTGTGCAATTTTCATTGTCATATGCTTTTTAATCCTGTAACCATGCGCGCTTTAAAACGCTATTAGTGGCGCTATCTGGTAGTGGATAAAGGAATTAACGGTACAGAAAATTTCATGACAAAATTGATGATTTTTGAACTTGAATAACACTTGCACAGAGTTCTATGAATATAGAACAACTAAAAAACGTCATTACAGTTCGCTTAAGCCACTCAAATCGGATATTTATAAGCTACATTTTGGAGGTTATGTAGTTAACGAAAACAAAGTGCAAAGAATATATTTTGTGCAGAAACAAAAATAAGTGTTTTAATTGATTATCATATAAGTTGTACTTGTAGTATACCAGCACTTTCATCTTTATCATAGATATGTTCGTATATTTCTTCAATGATGAATGGAAGATATTGAACAAGTATTGTTTTGTTTACCCATTACTTAGAAAATGTACAAAAACTGCATATCATAAAATAATCCAATACTTTATTGCACATAATTTGGTCCACACTTCCATTTGTAGAACATTCTGTTTTACACAATTCAGAGGTAGAATTCAATGATAACCTGAGCAATTTAGTGATATAGTTATTTTTAAATATAATTTTCGGTTATCACGCCTAAATCTCCTAATTAGTATATTCTACATGAAAATAATTTCTCAACTACACAGTACTACGCATTTTTGTCACTCTGAAAACACGATATTACTGCTTGTTACTTCAAACCACGGGTACACACTTTCCAACATCGATCAACGCTATTCTTGTACATAACATCAAAATAATTTCTTTCTTATCACCCGAACTATACTCCTTTCCAACTCGATCTTTTGATCGTGCGAACGATCCAGTATCCATCGTTCTGGTCCACGTTGGCTCATTAAAAATACATTATTAACTACTTTCAAAGTGGTTTGTCTTCATCAATGGGAACCGGACTCCCAAATGCTCGTTGCGTGGTTTCATCTTCCTTTTCCTTCGACTTTCTCGGTGAACCCAACGCATGAACTACGTCATTGAGTTCCGGGGTGCCAAATGGCGACGAAACTGCCGGGTATGGTGCGGTGGTGGTCTCGGACTCCATCGTATCCGGTGCAGAAGTCGTCATTTCCAGTCCACCACTGCTGGGGATCGAGTCTGGTGATCCGTTGTACGAATGCTCCGTTGGCTGAACAGGTTCACCCAGGAGATCGTTAGCGTCTGAGGGTCTCCTTTCCTCGGGGACCGTCGATGTACGTCGCATGTTTGCCTTTTTGTATCTGTTACCAGGCATTCCTCCAATTAATAATTAGAATAACACGTTGCGTACTAAATATAGCGGACAACATTGCGGACCAAAATTTGCCAAATGTCAGCTGATTTACATAGTTGACTTAGTTAAACATAGTCGATGTAGATTTTTACAGAAATTCATGGAATTTAACGTCCCATGTTATACATTGGACCAAATCTCTGAACATCTTGAATTATGTTAACATTCAGTAAAACTTGTAGTCCACAATGTGGTCAATGACACTTTGGTCTTAATATTAAAAGAAAAAGTAATAATCATTCTAGAAGTTTGAGAGTACCATAAATATCAACATGTTCAATATTACAGGTTTCGTTTTCATTGAGAAATTGTCTAACCTGTATTTAGATACAAAAGTTTTAGGCATGAAATTTCAGATATGAAATTATAATGTCACATGGAATACTGCCATTCAAGTTTAACGAGTTGGATGTTATCGTATACTGCTTACTGATTGACGTGTATCGGTGACATAGTTTGATCTGGGCTTATCCTCGTCGTTCCATTTCCATTGTCCCATGAATTGTGTCGACGATGTTGACTCTTATCTTTGTAAGCTTCTGCTATGTTGTTATAACTCCCCACAATTCTGCGTTTATCAAGTTCTTTTTGTATCTTCTCAGGCATGTTGCTGGCAGATTTGTAAAGTTCTCGTCTGATCATACTCTAGACACGTTAATGTTTTAAAATTTAATAAATACTCGACAAATCACATAAATTAACTGTTAAGTAGATAACAAGCTTACGCTCGAAGAAGGTACAGATTCCGTATTAGGATTGGTCCAAACGTTTGTCGCGCCAGGTGCATCTTCGTTGCTATCATTCAGCACTTCCGCCGAGTATGTGGGTCTGGCAGGTATGATTGGCGACCGACAGCATACTCTGCAGTAATAAAACCTAGAGAATTAGTTGAATTACCTTAGCCGTTGATCATTTCAAGCTGTATTGTACTTACGAGTTAACATCTTCGAGTTTCTTCAACAATCTCTCGTTCTCTTTGCAAACGAGTTCCTGGTCCCTTATTACTTGTTCCCTGGTGGCATACAGTTCCGCGTTCTCTCGTCGAAGTGCCTCGTTCTCGGTGATGTACGCGTGAATTAGCTGACTCAATTCTGGTCGCTCCATTTCAGACAACTTGTCCAGGTCCACGACTGGTGGTGTTAATGGTACTTTTCTTTCAGCTGTGAAAAGATGGATGGCATGAGACTTTCGTTTACCAGCCTAATTAGTAAATTCTGAATTTTAGAATTCTATTTACAGTAATAATATAACTTACTCTTGGACTCGCTACGAATTATATTTGAAGGGTCTCCACTAAGATGAAGGGCAGCTCTCAGGTGTTCGTTCTCAGTCTGCAGTGCACCTACCTCTCTCTTCAAACTAAGAATCAGTGCCTCGCGTGGATCCTGTAAAAATTGAATTTCACTTACAATAGACATCTTATTACATAGTTTGTTCTGCTATATCGAGTTTTAAAATTATATCTTTATGAGCCCCTAATTTAGCGTATTAAGTCTTTATCATTCTTACACATCTCAATGCTGTGTATTATTATATTCGAGTAATTTTGAGTAATATGATTTAATAATAGCTTTTCACTCACCATAACTACGATAGGTTTCGTGCGAATTTTCTTCACTCTTGCCGCATACCTCAAAGTGTTCAAAGTCTCGCTAGCGTTTGATCGTGCCGGTGACACGCAAGCAATCTAAAAAATTTGAAAATGATCCAATTAAATGTAACCGTGTTCAACAAATTCGATCTCCGCAATCATGGTAACTGGATTTACCATTAACGTAACTCCGTTTCCTGCTAAACTATCGGCTAGAAGTTTGGTCAGCTTGCTGTCCCGATATGGAATGTGGCCGTACTTGCGTTTTCCATCGCTCAACGAAGATATACAGTAACCTTCAAGAGAAAAAGAAAAATAGTTTGTTACAAAGTATGACTTGTAACATAACATGTTTCAAAAGGGCCAGCTTTTATGTAATTCACGCCACACGTGCGCTTATTGATTATTCCATGAACAGAGTTGATGCTTCAGGTAAAGCTTGCGCCCTCCGTTTCTGCGATCGATTCTTGCGATGATACTTCTGCATAATTGACACCACAAAGTTTCCGAGTCATGACATCACGCGTGCTTTAGTATCATGTTTTTATAGTACGATCAGAGAAAATATTCTTGCATTTGTTTTATGGGGAAGAGAAAGAAAATTAAATAATACAGAACTCTTGCTTGTTAAGTTTAATTATTTGTCTCACCTAGAACCATGAGGCTCTTGTTAATGTTATTCGCTTCCTCTAAAGTTTTCCCTTCGCTTTGGGTCTTCTTTGTCATCTCACTACCCGCCAGGTCGACGAAATTGATCTTCCCTTGTCTCGAAATGAATACGCTGTTGTCCATCTATGAATGTTAATGTCTGACATCGTTTTTCCTTTTTGTTTAAACGGTATGGTTGATCGAAACACTCACTTGTTGCTCGGAAGTGATATTCACAGTGAGGATGCTGTGACTTCTGCTGGAATGATCGTTCATATTGTGCGCACCGACAGATCTGTTTCTCATGCCTGCATAATCGAATAGTATTATTATAGGAATTAATAGAATAAGTTAGTTATAAGATTAAAGTCCATTATAGATACCTTCTTCGAGGACCGCCAAAAGGTCATCAAGTTCTTCACATTCGACGGTGAAGAGATTCTCGACGAAGAAACCTCGCGATTTTTTACTCCAACGGACCATCAGCGGTTTCCTCGACGTTCCCGGGTTTAATAAATCTATTACCTGCGGTTAAAATTGAAAAATGATAATCCGAAACCTTTTTCACTCGAACGATCGTTAAAAACTGACCTTTTCGTTATAGATTTCTAGAAAAGAGGCTTTCAGTACAAAGTTACAGCCATGACGTTCGTGTAGTAGTTTGAACAGGTAGACGAAAGACCGGAAGACCAGACCGTGATCCTCTGAATAAGGATTCATCTTTTCGAACTATTAGGAACATCAATCAGTTGTCTATATTTTATTAGCATTTGCATCGATTATTCGTATAATTGGCATTGTAGTATTAACAGATCGAAGCTCATGCATATTTGTATAAGTTAGAATCAATAGGTTCTAACATATCCTCATTATAATTTAATAATACATAATACATATTACATAAGACTGATGGAAGTATCAAGGACTATGGTCATCGTACTAGTAGAAAAGTACATTGCAAGTAGTGATGGCCAAGATAAATTGCAAGGCTAAATGGACATAATTCAATTAAATTAGGCATTCTAAAAAATTAGTCAATATAAAGTTTAACTCCAAAAATTTTTGTGGTTCGTAAGGAACGTTATACCAATACTAAACTAACGAAACAAGCATCATCTACTCTGTCATTATCTTATCAACGCATTAGTATTAACTGCATTACGTTTAGTCGACCTTCAACTTGATTAATACATTATTCCTGACAGTTAATAGACATTATGCTTCCTGCCTGAACTTTTCTGACAACGAATAGCCATCCAGAAGCATCGAGACATTTCATGATGGACTCCCTAAGAGAATTTCCCTTCGTTCGCTCACCATTTCCGGAGGTCCTGTGAGAGTGTGAGTTTTCCCGCTTCCTGTTTGTCCGTAACAGAATGCAGTGCAATTGAATCCCTCCACCGCCATTTCAATCAACTTCTTCACACCAGAAAACTGTAATATATCTTCCTGAGTGGCCGTGGGCTCGAACACCACGTTGTACGAAAATAATTTGCCCTTCTTGTCCCCGCTGTTCGGTGATCCTTCGCACTGTACGAAATAATTCACGATGGAAAACGTATTCATTTCATCAAATGAAAAGTGTAGAAGTTTCGAATTATTGGAATTCGCGTTTGGCTTACGTATATCTGTCCATCTCCAGGAAATTGCACCGCCATATCTTCGCCGACTTTAATTTCCTTGTTGCTAAGCGGACGAACCCTGAAACCGACGAAAATGGATTACTGGAACTCTTAATCGATCGTTCGACCACAATTTCATTGATAACGACATTTTATTGAAACAGAATCTTAACAATTTTCTTTCGTATTTCGAGACTTCACTGCGCATATTTTTTATTAAGATCTCACAAAAGGCAAAGTTCGTGACTAGTTACTATAAACGTATCAAAATGATCTACGTTACCGGACCACCACATTGATGTTGTTTTCTGGAAGTAAATGTTTCGTAGCGATTACCCTCTTGTCACCGTCCACCAGCCTTTCGATGCTACCAGTTCTGAAAATACAGAAACAAATTATAATGATTCAAACACTGTAATGACTATATACTTCACGAAATCAAATACTTATAATTCATCACTATTCTGTCTTAAATATAATTGATTTCCATAACACCTTGTCCGTTAAGGTGTTAAAAAAGATCAAGAGAAGACTAACAGTTTTTTGTAGAAATGCAGCATCGTCTACTGTCATTATCGAATGTTTCAACAGGAATAATAGCGAGCTAAGCTACACGACTATCCTGCTATCATGGCGGCTAAATAATTAAGGAGGTTCAATCAATCGGGCCAAACATCGAAGAAAAATCGCGTGATTGACCAGCCAGCCTCGTTTATGATTTCGTTTTTCGCTCTAACCGGGCCTTATCGTGCAACTGAAAAATCGTTGCGACCTCTGTCAATTATTCAGCAGACTTTGATTGCCGGATCGTTAGTTCTCAAAGGAACGATACATTTCGACTGTTGCTCGTTTTTTATGCATGAAACACATTGTGCCTCGTTAAATCGTTATACTCGACTAATTAAGTTCGCTCTAATTATTACCCTATTGTTTTCGACTGAATATACAATGTAAAAGATAGATACTCTGTATGATAATAATTAATCGAAAGTGCGAAACTAGTCTTGATACCCATAAGTACATATAAGTACTCATAAAAATATATTATAAAGTAGAGTAAGTAGAATATTCGATCATTTTTAAACTATCTACTGAGATAATTTCAAGCGAAAATGGGTGGGAGTTATTTCGACGTAGCTTATCCAATATCGCGAACTTGTAACGTGTTCGCGAACGGAAATTATAATTATGTTAAAAGCATGATAAAGTGCGAGCATCGCTTATTTGAACGTCGAAGCCCATGTGAGCTATCGGGTGTTCTCGATAAGCTTTTAAAAATTGCAATAGTTCGCTAAAGAACCTTAAAGTTTACAATAAGAAAAAAATATTCTTACGCTTATATAATATTCACAATTTTCAACTTCGTAAATTTTGTTACTAATATAAATCAAAATTTGAGTGTTTTATAAATACGATTTAGTCAACTGGCTATTGCGAGAATATAAGTTGAAATTCATAAATCATAGAAGTAAAAATAGAAAAGGTCTTGCTCCATTTTTCATTTCCAACCATAAAGATATTTCCAACGCGTTCAACGCAAGAGAAAAATATGTATTTCACGTGTCCGAGGGTTGAGATCTCTTTACATAGACACGTTTTGCCGATCGTCGCGATATTGACCGACAGAAATACACAAGCAAGCAAGGTCCCGCAATCGATATACGACATCGAAATATGTCGCAATTGCGGCTATGTGTCTATCAATATGTCTATATGAGGGTGAATTTACACAACCACCCCCCGGAAAATTGAATTGAACGACAAATTGGAGAATCCTTCAACGCGTCACCATTAGCTATCTAGTGACCTGGATCTTCGGACATTTTTCTACGAATACTCGTTAATTCTCCTTTTCAGATCCTCTTCGCAATATACTCGTGTATCCTTTTTGCCCTTCGAACCTATTCGACAAATTATATTTAGTGTACAGAATAAATATTTAATTTTTTATATTCTTTAAGTATCTACCTTTGGGGGTTCTATATCACTATTATTTATCAAAAATTGATGTCATAATTATTAGTAAAATAGTAAAATATCTGTGATGTAATCTACGACTAATACAACTCGTAACAGATACAACGCGCAACTTAAAGTAAATACAACTTATACAACTTAAAATAAAGACGATACGTCTATGCAACGCGTAGTCATGCGAAGAGAGTATCTTCCTACACAATAATTATGAAAGCAACAATAATTTTCGAATGAAGAAAGCTCGATTTAATTGTTCAGCGTTTGCGAGATCTTGAAGCATCGTACACGATAATTTTGCGTGGTATTTTTCCATCGCTCAATATTCTTCTCTGTTTTTGTTCCCGTTGCTCATGGCTGTTGATAGCTTTTAGTCGCGTAATTTACGTACATCTTCTTTCGAAAACAATTTTTCTTAATCATTCCGTTCGTATTGATTCTCGGCACGAATATCAGGAACATGTTGAAACGACTTTATCGTCGAGATTGAGGACGATAAGACTCGTTTTCTACCGAACTGTATTGGCTTCCATTATCTGTGTTTTTTATCGTACTGAAAATTGATCCTCGATAAAAGAACACAGAAATTATTACGTTTTACTGATTAATCGAATGAACTTGTACACTTAATTTGTGAACTTGAATAATGAAGAGATTACCTGAAAGGATGTTAGGATTAACAAGAGAAAAGATATTGTATGGTTTGTCATTGTTTTTGTTACAAGTTGTTCTCGTTTTAAAGTTTAGAGAGATCAGTAAAGGTTCATAAAAAATTATAAAAATAAAAATATGGTAGCTTTCACTATTCGTTATATTCATTAAAAGTTTCTAAATTATTCAACGATCTCTGACGAACTGATTAGAGAAGAAACATGGTTGCTCCAAGTGTTTCATAAAATTAACGATATGTTTCATTTGCAAAACCTTCCTTTCACGTTTTGGATTAAATCTGTCGTGTTTCGGTGAAATTTACTTTTACCTCGGTTCATATAATTTAGAAAGGTTAATCGTAGACCACTTACTCGCTTCCACGTGATCCAAGTAAACTACTCTTTGTCTGGACTCTCTTGACAATTGAATTATTCTTTCCTGGACTATTTCCTCTGGATGTAGTTTGGTCCCCTGGACTATTGCCACGAGACATGCGACTCTTCCCTTTATCCCTCTTCGCATTCTCTTTCTGGGGACTCTCGCCTCGAGAAGGCGACGGATTTTTCACTAGCACCATTCGTCAACCTTCAAACAAACATTATGCGTATAACATTCTAATTGTACTTCTTAATATAAAAAATGAAAATTCTACGCAAGTACTTTCAATGTATGTAATATTAATTGCGATAGAAACCAAAATCACATTTCAAGAGAAATTAATTTATAGATCGTGCAACAAAGTTTCACTGCTCTTCAATTGTTTCTGATTTTCCACTCGCTGGAAGTGGATAAACATCATAAATCACTCGTAAAATGTTTCTGATCCTCGATTACGTGACCCAAAGAGTTGCTATTCAGTCCGTCTTGAATGTAATATCAATTACGATAATAGAAATTGAAATTGCAAATCATAAATCATGTATAAGTCTCGAATACAACAAGGTTTCGCTGATTTTCAATTGTGCGATCGGTGTCATTCACAGGAAACATACCAAATCATCGCGAACAATCAAAGCTGTCCGTGATGGAGGATCGAGAAGTGAAATGGTTCATTTTCTTCGATTCACAATAGCGAAAGCCAACCAGCAAAAATGTATACACCACTAGATCAGTTAATTACCTGCGTTATATATGGAATGATAATTACTAGTTGTTGCAACCGAAGCGAAAGTTTTATTCACTGAATGATTGCGATTCGATTAGAAATTCTGAAACATTCGTCATCTATGAACGAATCATGAATATTCAGATACACGTACAATCAGGTAATTCTAGTATTCTAAATGTTTGCGTTTCAAATTTATTTCACTTAAACGCTTTAAGTATTTAAATGATCTAAATTACTTGTAATTACACTAAAGCGGATTAATAAAATCAGAATTCTACTAGTTTTAGATTACACAAAGTATGTGAATTTTTTTGGCAGTTCGAGTCGAGGTGAAATGATAAATGTTTCGGCAAGCTTCACCCGTTCCGGTTTTTACACGATTCGTACCAAAAAGATGAAAGAAATGTAAAAATACACGTAAGACAGTTGTTCCACGACTTCGTTTCGGTTCGTTCGTTTTACACCTTTCGTTTTTACGAGAATTAACGTAAACGCGGTAGTTAAGACGCTGAAAGTGAAAGTTAATCAGATTGGCAAATAGAATCGTTGTCCGCTTCGTAGAACGTTCGGTCAAATATCAAGACGGTTTTTCTGTGTCGATGATAATGTTCGAAATTAACGAGCGAGCAAAATAGTGTCTGAACAAATAAAACAACTCTGTTGTGCCGTATTACGTTGTTAATTAGACGATTTTGCTTTCTACTGACGCTCTTTTTATAAACAAGGAAACGATTGGAAAGAAAATAAAGGAACAAAGTCGTATTACATCTACTTTAATCGCGAAATAAAATTGCCATTATTGTCTATGTCATTCTGTTACGCATAACAGGAAGTTACAATTGGAATATTACGTCTACTATAACCCTAATAACAGATACATTCTGAGTATGGATAATTGCGAGCTTTAACGCTGCTATATTACGACAATGTCGAATTGAAAAACCATTTATACTATATTTCAATAATTTAAGTGCGCTGAATTTGTATAATTTTGAATTAAATTACATTGTATTCGGATAATTTCAAATTTGAATGATTTCGAATTCGTGTGCGCCATACGCCGAAAATTTTAAACTTAATTGCGCTATGTTAGGATAATATCGGAATAATTTATAACACCACGCGCTAGATCGCTACGTGTTGTACCGTCACGCGTTATGTCGTCATATATAGCAATATCGCCACCTCCAAGAATTTTCCTCGCCTACAACCCTGTCGATGACCACATAATAAAAGTCTTTACACATAGTATCTCAAAACCGTACCCGTTCTTTAAGAGTATAAATCCCACTTACATTCGAATTTTCATAGATGATTCAAAAATCTCCCGTCACCCGTACTTCTGCAAATGGATCCAATAAATCATTTGCTATCCCATCGAACCCGCCCTCTTTAGACTTCCAGTCAACGACGTTAAATTAACGCGAACCGCGACAGATAACGGAAACTCGTGCAACAGCAACAACAGACGGCACGCGACTGACATATCGCAAGGGTTGCTTCGCTGTTGGGTGGTGGTTTTTCCTATAGTACACGTTCCAGCACCGATCGAAACCGATGTCTAAACTGTTATATGTATAATCAGACGCATCGTATGTTCGATCGTGTTTCTTTCGTCTGGCATGCCTCGGTCATCGTCCACGTGGGTTCGACATTACGTCAGTTTGAACTTGACACGTCGCGTTGAGGTATACGATCGCTCGGCTGATCAATGGACACAGCAGCTTCAACTTGAACTATCATGCAAATAGTTGGGTGAAAATAGACGTTAGAGGCCTAGGTTAGATATGAAACGACGTAAGTCGTTCAATTATTAAAACGGATTCGATCAACCAAGGGTGGTTCACATTTGTCTGGAGGACCTTGAGGAATAGGCGGATCATGAAATATAGACGATAAAATATTCCACAATTTTCTATGCTTTCAGGAAGTCTGTGAGATATCGAGCGTTCATTATGGCATGTTACAGAAATCTGCAAGAATATCTGCCTCCCTAATTGCGAGTTTCCGTTGCAACGAGCGTTGTTCGGACACGGAGTCGTTCGGCTCGGAAATTACGGGAGGATCCCCGTGGAAATGACCAGCTATAAATACACGGGGCCACGTTGTAAACTTTATTGCGGTTCGTTTTCTATCCAGAACTTCTTTACCGTAGGAAATGCTCGAAAAAGTTGCTGCAACCCTCTGGCTGTGAACGCTGATGGTATTTTTGCATCGACGAGATTGATCCATGGCCGCTTAACTCGAAGTTTGTTCAGTGACTTTTGTCGTCTCCAGAACCTTGAATGGGAAGATGGGAACGTTTGAAAACATCTGTTTTGCTTCGTGGTTTTAATTGGAGGAATACTACCGTGGTAGACGCGTCGATCATCGGCAGTCGTGTCTCCGACGTTGTCTGGCTAACGGTTACGAAACTACGATAGCGGTAGTTATCGTAACACTGGACGGAACACACGTGGAATAATGACAATTGGTTTGTTCTTTGCATTTAGATGGGTTAGAACAGGAACACTGGAACGATGAACCACGATGTGAGTCATACGTACGATGTTTTGAAACGCTGAATAGATCTTAGGGTACAATGTATTTTTACCTCATCATGACTGGAATTTGGAGCATGGGGATGGAGAAGTTACAAAGTTAAAGGCAAAGATTCGTCGGTAGGGTTTAACAGCTTGTAGCATACATCTCACAACATATCACAATATATATCTCAATATATTCCCAATTCATTTGGAACATGAATATATGCAATATATGCAATATAATCCTGGAAAAGTACCTGAAATGTTATAGGAACATTAGAAATACGTCTTCAAAGATAAAGGATATACGTTTGAAATACACATAGGGTGATATTATCTTTAATTACATTAGAAATTTAGATTTATACTTATTGTTAGAAACAGAAGTGCAGAATAATCTTACTTCGCCAACAGTATCAAGGCTGTAAAAGAGTTGAATGAACCAAAGATGTACAAACGGACATATCAAACAGTTTCATCTCATTATCGAATTCCTGTTGGTCAAGTTTGTCGCGTGATTAATGATGGAAAGTCAAGTACCTCGGAAGTTCTTTTTGCCCGCGCACCTTGAGGCTCCAGAGTCGCTGGGAGTTTCAAGAAATGAGGAAGTTACCTGTTGACTTCGTGGTATAAGCAAGGCAAGAGGTAACTTGGTACCGAAATCTCCTTTCTTCTGCAATTTCAACGTTACAGAAGATTAAATAATAAATTATTAGCTCTAAACGTGATGAAGCAATTTCTAACGATTCTAAATGTACAGTATTAAATGCAAGAAGGGTTTAAACTAAAAAAATAGGAGGATTTATCATCGAAGCTTACAGAGTTATCATCATAAAGTAGAGAGTACCCGAGGGCTATAGGTTATTCCAGGCCGAAAGTGGCATTTATCGTATTTCGTGCCAACTCGCTTGGCTGACATTAAGCCGCGTACAGACGATACCTGCACGCGTGCAGCCTTAAAATACCGGTTCAACGAGGGCTCGTGTCGCGTATTTTTTTATGAATAAATAATTGCTGCAAAATCTAATCATGGCACAATCACGGTTCTTTGATTCTCTCTGGAGACCAGGAAGATTCTAGGGAAATCTTAAAGTTCTAAAGAGTTACCTAGGGAGAACCTAAACTTCTTCCATTGCATTGTCATTTTCTCTAAAAAAACATCTAGCGCGCTGCATACTGTACTCCCTGTAATCAGCACAAAATACAATATTTTACTCATCTTACTGATTACTAAATGAACGAACTTGGTATATAATGACTGTGTATGCGCAACAACTCTCCAATACTAATACTGAAGCATGCAATAGATTCTCTTGTGAGCGGATACTTCCGTGTGCCTATGTGTGCATTACACGCGGAAGAATGGACTATAAGTAAATTATGGCATGAAAGGGCGATGCACATTTTGGCTTCCTAATGTAAAGTTGCAGTTTGCCGACCGATCATCGCAGCAAACTATAGTTGCGGAAGGGGCTAGCAGAACCTCGCACCTTTCCTGCACTTGATCTCGTTTAATTGTAATTAGACACCAACTGCTTGAGACGTTGTACTTAAAATAGCCAAGCTTTGTAATTACTACGAATACGCGCACTTTTCCGTGTACGATTACTCTTCTTCGTTATTACATGTCCACATTCACAAACGCAGTAAATAATCCAATGTTTATACTTTTTTGTTTGTTGGCAAGTTTTTTGCAATCGATACTGGTCGATCGGCCTCTAACTAATCATTTGCTTGGCTCCACTGAACTGGTTAAACGAATTCGCGGAAGTGCAACAAAGTTGAGTGCACTCAATTATGCAGGAAGTGCACTTAGGTCGTTAGGGAGTAACGTTTTATTCGCTGAAAGGAAATGCTTGCTTGCACGCCGCCTTTCCATTCATCCAGATTACTTCGTGAAATGCTTCCTTTGTGTACTAGGCGACGTTTATGGCGGTTTTTATTCACCGCGATAGTAGATATAGATCAACGATTTAAACTGAGCTCGCGTGAGCAGTAATTTAAACCAATTACGAAAAACGTCTAGCTCACGGAGATTCATGCCAAGTTCTTAATCCTTTCATTATAAAATTTAAATTCCATACATATTTGAAATTCCAAACTTTCAAATTTAGAAATTCTCAGATTCAAAAGGTGGAATTTTCTCAAGTTATAATCATATAAACTTTGAAACTTTGAAATTATGGAATTTAGAAATTTAGAAATCGCAAGTCACACTGTGGCAGCTTTTGATGATATGATCCACTAAATTTTTTTCACTTAAATATTCCGGATCAGGGCCATATAGCGAGCTCGCGGTATAAGAAAAATATATTTCTCACTGTGAGTGAGACTTTACTTTGTTTTCTGCTTTCCTGCAAATATAAATTACTGTTACAAAATATTATCATATAAAATTTTCATCGATTTCTTCAAGATTTCGAAATGTCTTTAAAAGCACTGATTTCTGTTATAAAAATCAGTGATCATGCTCAGTCATATACATAACCTCGAACGCGCTTGACATACAAACAGTCCCGCAGCGCGTTTCGAGGTGTCTCTAATTTCGCCACGCTTTCGAAACAGGCCCAAAACTGCTACTCTGATGCCCTCTAGATTAGACAAATCGGACAGCTATGTAGGCACCTTCTATGTATTTCCTAACGATTTCGAAATCCTTCCAAAAAAGTAACCTCCAGTGCATTCACGCCTATGCACCGCCACTCGTGCACTCATACATACGCACGTGCATGTACGTATATGCACACACAGAGGGAATGGGTTATTCTCCTTCTTTGTTGTGCTCACGAATGCCTTACTCTCTTCTTCCACCACCTTCTTTCTACGGCACAGAGAGTTCCTTTGAGCCGGCAGTTTCGTGTGTTACACCGTGGCGTGTGCACACAAGACCACATAAGTTTGCGTTCGAGACGAAGCACAAAAGGCACCCCAAGAGATCGGTAGCTACCTTCGACGGAACGAGTTTTCCAGGTGTCATCCAGGTGTACAAACCAATAGTCGGGCCTCGTGGACAAGGCTCAGCTCGGAGATAAACAAAAGTAAAAGTATATAACGAAGAATCGTTTTAATGCAAACTGCAGTTTCGAAATAAGACGTTGTCTTTGTTCTGCTGTTAGACGTTTGTGATTGTACTGTGATGTGACGAGTTCTATGGACAAACGCCGTGTGACATTCTCGTGACCGACAGAGTGAACAGCTGAAACGTAAGTTTAATTTCTTTAATTTTCTCTCAAGATTTTTGAGTTATTTAAATTGTCACATGACCTCAAGCAGGTGCAAGAAACGTGCAAGTACTTATCCTCCTGTTAACTAGGTATATATTCGCACCTTTTTGTTTAAATAGAAAATAAACATTGGTTATTAATACACGCGTTAATTGCGCCTTTGATGGACAAATGGAGATTGAAGCAACGCAAAGTTCTTCGATACCGTACAGTTTTTGTTTAGGTGAAACTTGTTGAAAATATACAGAACTGCGGGAGGCGTGCAAGCTGTGTTTTATGTCATTGACATCTGGAACGTGAGGTACTGAAACGAAATCGCAAACATCTCGTGCTTTTATTAGATGATGCACCGGATTGCTGCAGATGCACCACGAGGTGGTCTGCAACATTGTGATGAAAACATTTTTTTCTCTCAAAGTCCTGCGGTTTTTACATATAATTTATTTTATAATCCTTGCCTGCAACATTAGTAAAAGAATTATGTTGCAATTCGAGATAATTTCGATTGCAAAATAAACACATTAACTATACGAATACAGCATGAAGTATTTCAAGTTTAGAAATTTACCATTACAAACATTCGTACGTGATTACCCAAAGTAATTTTGTTTATTACAAAATTATAAGAGTGTAAAATTGGCGCGTAATTTTTTTCGCCTTCGTTTTCAAATTCGAAATGTATATCCATTGATATATAAATATATTTAGAAGTGGATTCGTAGCCAACTATAATTGACCACGTGCAAGCCGAAGTTCGGTAAAAGGGTCAAGCGAATTTATTAAGGTGACGTTCAGAGAACTCGCTGAATCGTTGTCCACTTCGACGTATGGTTAACGGTTTAACTGCTTTGATAAAGATGTCATTGGTCAGCCAAGGTTAGTTTTAAATTACCATGTTATACTTTTAGCAAATGTTCTATACCAAACGTAAGTGTTAGATAAAAAAAATTAAAAACACGTCAAATGCAACTTACACAATGTGCGATTTCATGAACGCTTGAAAATGACCTTAAAAATGATAATTTATGATATTCTCTCTATCAGTCACTTATCTTTTATTCAAACGTTCCGTCTTAATCGTAAAACAGTACGTCATAAATATACTTGATACCTGAAAAATATCGCAGAATTTTTGGAACAGATAAGAACAGGAAACGGAAAAGAAATGGCGGTTTATTAAGTTAACTGCCACATTGATAACAGATATTAAAACATCACTTACTGAGGATTAATTTTCAAATTTAAACTTTTATTTTATTTTCTTATATTGTGAATATAATATTAATGTTATTTAAACCTGTGTTTCCTTCTTTTTTATTGATTATATGAATAGACAAAATTCTGAGCACTGTGCACCGGTAACCGCCATGACAGTCAAAGTGTAAGGTTATATTGTTCGATAATCTGCCAGTATGTATCAGTCGGTATGATCGAGTATCGATACATAACACTGTGCTCTTTACAATCGATGGTGACGTCACTATTATACCCACCGAGATGATACTTATCCAATATCGTCAAGTCGAATTTCTTCATTGATCGATTGTTATCGATACCCAAGCTATACTTTTTGACATGTTCGACTTTCCTTAGAACTAAAAAATAATGTAATATATAAACGTTCATGGCACAAAGTTTTATTTTATAATGAAAAAAATAAAAGAATTGCCAACTGAATACTGATGACATGTTAAAGGAATACATTACATTTTCTCATTAGGTAACTCAATAAAATAGAAAATTACAAACCATTGCTAGATTTCTAAAAATCGTCGCACACTTTCGATCAAGTCAATATTGAACTCTCAGGGAAATTTCGCATAAAAGATTTCAGGATATCGTCGCATTTCCAGGAACGATGCCAGTGAACTGTCTTACTAAGAAATGGCAGAGAAAGAAACAGGAGGAAAAACGACGCATTGTTCCTCACTTGGTTAACGTTCATTCTCTAATGTGGAACCTGTATTCCACGGTTTTCAGCCATATTTAAAGCAGCATAAGGGACGGCGATTGTAGGTCATTGTTTAACCAAAGAATCTTGACCTCGAAACACTCGTAACCGGGCAGAACAGGTACTAAGCAAAGAAGTAGTAGAAGATTTAACTTTTATTACTAAAACCTTGTTACGAGATATTTGAAATTACAAATAGACTTTCATAGGTAATTAGCGGGAATGTTGTGAGGGAACAGACTGGCTCGTTTTCATCTCAACTTATCGCTTTGGAAAATCAAGCAGACAGAAAGAGGAACCAGTCTCGCTGCGAACAGATTGTTTTGCTCTCTTGAAATGTGTTCCTATAGCCTGGTCACCGGTCAGTGCAGGCAAGATAAGACAATTAAAGACGATGAGTCACGGTAGAGATTATGTTGTTCCCTTTTTTATGAGGGCATACACGAGACTTAGCCAGGTCTATTAGTCATATTTGGTTATGCCATTTTCTTTGATACAACCTGAGATGTATAACATATAACTTAAAAATTTAGCGGCGATCCGTTCGATTATCAACGCTTTACGAAGGATCAATGTAACTTGTAAAAGCGAATGAAATGTATGCTCATTTTTTTCACGTTTCTTAATGAACTTTACACTTCAAACCTATTTAAATATGGAAACATGGGGATTCTCTTGGTTTAATAGGTTTAGCGGTTTGGTTGGCTAACGTTTGATGTGTGACAGGTTTATTTCTGGGTCAAACGTGTCTACTCGTCGCTTATTCAGCCAAAGTGTCGTTTATTTGGTAAAAGTTGAACGTCAGACATGTCTGACTCATTGAAGATGGAAATAAGTATAAAATTTCATTTGAGAAGGAAATCGATTAACGCTATATATAACGATATCTTACAATATTTACTTTAACGTTTCAGTGTTAATTTCGACATTGGAATGTCAGATGTTGAATACGAGTCAGTGTTGAATTACTTGGTAAACAAGAAAAAATAGATAAAATGGATTATCAGTGATGACACCAATGACTTCGAAACTACACAAATTACTTTGGAAACAGTAACACATTAACTTGCTAATCTCTTGACAGTGATAGGATTATTTTGATTAGCTTTATGTTTATATTCTACATTAAAATACACTAATCTTGAATAAAGGTAATCTCATTCTCACATTTGACAAGGAAGGAAAATCAATTACAAGAGGAAATTATGAATAACTGCATTATTAACAGATGTTTCCTCGTTTTATGGTAACTTGACAAATGGAACCTGTCGATGATGACATTGAAGAACTACGATTTTAGCGCATTCCAGTCATTCTACGTTCAGCTGACTCAAAGGCTATCGGAGATTTTCTGTACAAATCCTCGGAGACGGCTTGCGTTTATAGTTTCATCGGCAATTAATCGCGCACCTGTATACAGTAACTGAATTCAAAGTTTCAGTGTGATTCACGCGACTTCTCGAAAGCTCTGACGATATTTCGTGGGTTGCGAATATCGCGTCTCGCATATAAGGTCGATGGAACCTAGCACGATATTAAAATTACGTAACGACGAGTTTCCTTAAAAACATTTTTTATCACCAGCAACGTGTAACCGGTGTTACCGAACGTTTAGCATTTTTCAAGCCACTTTTCGTTATCTGTCGGTCCACTTTCCATTTTTTCCCTTGTAACCAGTTTTACCGGGACCCGCATTAAAAGTTGACAACGTGAACAAGAGTAAGGAATTTAAGTTCACCATTTTCCACTTGACGTTACTATTATTATTATTATCATTATTAATAATCTTGTCAGTGATTTTGATTGCTATAATTAATATTAAATATTACCAATGATATTACTTTTACTTATTTCATTCATGCAGGGAATAACTACGGCCCACATTTCACAGCGTATTAAACTCATAGCGCCGATTATCGATGACTCAATGACTTCCATGATGACGGTCAACGCATTGAACCTAACGAACATGAAACAAAGGGGCAAAGAACCGACTAGCTAGCCAACTAAAGTGGCGATTTAATTTACAACGAACGACGGTCGATGGAGCTGAGCCAGGTAACCAGATTTAAAGTTCAGCTCGAGACCCGTGGAGGCGTAATCGTACGTTCTTCTCCGAATCTTCTCCGAAAAACCGGTTGGCCGGTTCTGATTCAGGCCGACCTTGAGTCAGTCAGCTTCGGCGCTGAAGTTCAGGGCTTTCAAGGTGCTCTGTCGCGAGCCTTAATAAGCATCGCGAGGACGAGGACAGAGAATAAACGCATATGACGTACAGGGTACGTGAGAATAACTGCGTGTAATAATAAACCAAAGTCTGGTGCATGACGCGAGCGAAACGGTGCGGTGGACGGTTCGAAGACAATAAAAAGAAAAGGGAAAAAAGAACGTAGCGAGGGGATGACGATCCACCGAAATAAGCAGATATCTATTTTCGATGTGGCTTTCGTATGCGATGCGTCGTAGGAAAAACACCGGGAGCCTCGACGACGTTCGAAGCGGTCATTGGAGACTTCTTCACGAGTACACTCCATAGCTGGTATTAGAAAGCTTTCGCATAAATGTTCTTTATTTCGATAAGTATAGAGGATCGTATGGGACTGTCTGTCATGGTCGATGAATCCGTGGGGAATGAAAGTCGTTCATTGTTATCGTTGCGTCACTTGTGCCGCATGAATATGACATTTTATTATAGGAATGAATAACTGGGTTTCACCGAAGGGATCATGGCCGGCTCAGACATATGAATTGATGATTTGGCGCCTCTTCAAAAGCCGAGGTGCGAATAATCGTGCGTGGAAAGTCGAGTTAACGCAGTATTTATGATCAGTCTGACAGCATCATTTTGTCCGGTGTCGTGGAACTTCTTCAACGTGGAAATATTCAAAGAAAGCTTGCAACGTTTGTTAACGCACATCCTTGCGAACAGTAGTTCCATGCGCCTATACGAATTTGTATGTTTCCGAACAAGTCGCAGGAGTCGGGAATTAATTGAGCGAAACGATGTAGTGGTATGTTATTCAACGTGGCCGTGAACGAGCAAGGATCTTGATTTTAACACGTCGAATGGCAAGAAGTCAACGACTTGAGTTACAAACTGTAAAGACGGATACGAGTTACACGTTACACACTGGGTGTTCATTAAGAATACCAACGTCTCGTTACGCTGGCGAAACAGGCTGAAACGTATCGTATGACGAATCGTGGAAAAACGCCGGTAATGGATAACAGAAGCCTGTATCTTCATCTCTGCAAAAAGAAAGTCAGTCGTTTCTCTTTGATAGCCCAGAGAAACTAATCTCCATTCGATAGAGCCTGTAACATGTGAACCTCGTTAAAACAGAGCTCCCAGCCATTCAACCTTACAACATTCACGCATCGCCTAAAACCTTCCACTTGACTACTTTTCCCCTCCCGTACTTTCGAACTACCTAATACATACAGTATTTACTTCGACGCATAACGCGATATCGCGTGTTTGGCTGCCTCGTTCAAGCGCTGCGGCACACAACGCCTGACTGCCTCGTTCAACGTGATCCGCGATCGATCATGTTGCTGAAATTAAAAGGGTGGAGCGTTAATTAAACCGTCTAATTGGAGATGTTCGCAATTAAGCGACTCGCGCGACCACGACCCGGTAACTTTTACCGTTTCTGATCCCGCCGATTGTTCCTCGAGCGTGAAAGTCGTAAAACGATTTCGTTTGAAGTGCGCATGCGTGTTCGAATGGTTAACCGTATCCTTGCGAAGAAAGGAAAAGGAACAACGACCGGAAATGTCGCGCGAGCCACGATGCGGGACTCGTGCCATCCTTTAATCGCTAAGATAAGGAGAACACCGTTTACCATGCGCTGCAAGTCCGGTAATGGACGCAACCGGAAGTTCATACGGTGTCGGTCGAAAACGTGCCACGCGCCGTCGCGAATGCAAAATGAAATTGAGACTGCATTTGCATATAGTGTAAGCACCTTTCGTTTGGAGAAGGTTGCTTGATCAATATCGATGATCTAATAGTTACATCACTAGCAACGATTAATTAGGTATGATTCGAAGGAAGGATTTTATGTTGATACGAAGTTGTTACCAAATAATTGATTTGGAAACGTAAAAGGTCTGACACGATTTCGTGACATAAAATACCAGTTATATCAATTTAATGCTTAAAGCTTAACGAAACATAAACATTTCATTGATATACTCAATGTGAAATGGTTGGTTACCATTTATAGTAAGAGCACGACCGATTTCGAAACATATTGTATTGAAATAAGGGATATGTAAATATGTGACCTCAGTCCTTTAATTCTCGAGCACCGGTGGCTCTTGCGCGAGTACCTATAAAAAAGATCAGCCGCACTGATGGGTATAATAAAGAAATTACCCATTTCCGGAAACCGGTTAGCCTTTTGTCGGTTCCCCATAGAGGAAAGACGGGTTTTCACTGGATCGTGTGAAATCATCGCCAATTCCTCCGTTTTCTAGAGTTCGCCTTCGTCCGGCAATAACGCACGTCACGTCGGTTAAGTTATATCCGTGGATGATAATTTTACCACTTTCATGTTCTGGCGACGGGTTTGAGTCTCCTCGACCTTCCAACCCGGCCGTTTTCATCGGAAATAAAAACTCTGTCTGGTTACCGTAAATAGAGGTGTAAGCCACGGCAACGTTTCTCGAAAGTGTATGCCCTCGAGTGTTTCTAAATTGAATGGTTACTTGAACGTTCGATACTTTTAGACCGGTATAGACTTATCATCGGTAATTTTAGAACTCTTATTTCCCATAAAAGACACGTTTCGGGTAATATCTAAGCTGTTGTTACTTAAATTATGGCAGTGAGTTATAACTTCGTCTACATAAGACGTTCTCTACTCTGGCAGGATTTGATACACAAACATTGCAAATGTATTGATGTACGTCAAAACATCAGTAATATGTATTATCAAATCAATCGAGACCGAGAATGTTACTTGTGCGCAACTGTAATATTTTTGGTAAATGCGTCAGACAGCAATCGACCTTTCTCTGAAGAGTAAAGTGATTTTTCATGGCGATCCTCGCGAAGGTGAGGGGACCAACAGCCTCTTGAAGGCCCTTTTTCCTTTGAGTCATCAGAAGATGACGCGACGCGGTACTCGTCGATGAACGAATGCGACCTCGTTTCTCGCGATGAAATACGCGAACAATAACCGCCCGTTTACGCGTAAACGCGTTAGAAAGTGTAGCCGATCGAATTGCGTGTCGAAGATAAGAGAAAATCGACTCGTATCCGTCGAAGATGCGGTTTCTAGAAACGCGATACTCTATCGCGAGTAAAAGGATCGACACGCAGATTTTTAGCTTCAAATGGAGGAAGCCTGAACAGTGGACAGAGTTAATGATTCTGGTCGAAAAGGAGTACTCGGTTAACTTGTAGTTAAACAATGTACTTCTATACCCGCAGTTGGCATGTCATTATTCCTCTTATCATCGGAATGATGTTTGCGTAACGGGGCAATAATTAACGCTAGGTTATCGTTAATATGTCTTATGACATATTTTACTGACGTGTTTTTAACACGTTTCTATTGATATGTCTTTTAACATGTTTCGAAACATTCGACGCACTGCCTTATACTACTTGTACGAGATACAATTTGTAATATAATGTATGTGTTCTGTATCATATACGCAATGCACTGTGTGACGTACCGTGTGCGTCTTATATTATTCATACGATACAGTCTGCGACGTAACAGGTGCGTTCTACATCATCTACCCATAGGAATTGACTATATATTCTAAACATCTTATAGTCAATAACAATTGACTGTACACTGAACACGTATGATGTTTTATAGTCAGTACAGTTCATGACATATTGCGGATGTCTCGTATATTGTATCCGCTACTGTCTATGATGTAACATGCTTTCATATACCCAGAACAATCAATAATATACCGTATATGTTCAATGCCAAATATGAATAGTATATATATAAATGCAGTGCATGACACACCATATGCGTCTTGTACAATTTATCCAAATGCAACACATGACTCATCGCATGCATTTTGCAAACAAAAAGATGTTACCAATTAGTATTCAAAAAGCTGTCAAACAGATTAGGATGAAGTAGATAAACATTTGCTCGTGCCGACGAAGATAGCAGCTTTGTTCCTCCTTCGCGTTTCGCCAACTTAAGTCTGACGAGTATGACGGCATCGTGCATGACTGGACGGAACAATGAAAACCGCCTTCACACCGATTGTTTCTATCTTATGTTGCTTACGCGTATCTGCTGCGATTTAGCATAAGATCAGCCAAGAAATTAGTCACCGAGCGAAAGGTCGTGACCGAGACAGTGACTCAGATCGACTCCCCTTTCGTGAAGAGGAAACATTGCTCGAAATCGATAAATCTGCCAGAATTCTTTCGGACGGATCGCATTCTGTTTCATTCAGTATTTTGAATCTTTCGCGAGTTGATCACTGCGTCGTTTCACGTAAAAGCTTGTCGACAAATTTAGCGTTGCAATCGGTGACCATGCGTCTGAGGTAATGTTAATATTTTACATGAATGGGTGGTGTACTTCTAAGTATATTGTCACGTGGTGACGTTATAATGCGTGGCAATACAACGCGTAGTGATCTAACGCACAGCGAAACTTGTGGTGATCTTATGCTTGACAATCTAACGCGTGACGACCTAACACGTGGTGATTTAGTGGGTGACGGTACATGCGTGGGAATCTCACACGTGGCGATACAGCGCGTGGCAATCTAAAGTACAGGAGTTAACGTGTGGCGGTACAACGCATAGTAATCTAATGCGTAGCGGTTTCATGTGGTAATCTAATGCTCAACGTTTAACAGATTATTTCCGATCGCATCATCGGTTGAAAAAGAAAAGGTGGCACTATAGCGAGAGTTTACTGCAGATTTATCGACTTCCGCAGAAACGTCAGTGAATGGTCGCAGTGTATTTATATCATACATTCTCCGATCGCGAGCCTTGCTTTTTCAACGGAACATTCGCTCCCAGTGGAAATTTCGCTTGTTGTTTACAACGCCACTGCAATTCGACCGTGCGGTCGTAAAGTTCGCGTTTTAAACGAGAGAAGCTACTATGTATGTTTCGCTTGTAAATCTCGTTCGGACGTTCACAGCCAATTTTTCCAGTCGCTCGAAATAAATATGTACACTCGCCATTTCGTTGTTGGAGCGCTCGAAATGATTGCAGGCTCAACGTTTCTTCGTCGCAGTTTTTGTTTGAAGGATTGACAATCTTCTACCCGAATTTTCAGACGAAAGTTACAATATAATTCTTTGAGGAAAGTAGACTAGAGAGATCAAAGCGTTCCTATGGCACGTGAATTGGCTAATTTCCGTTGCAGCGGAAGGCAACTCTTTATACGAGTAATAAACGACAACATTATGACTTCCGTTTCGCGGAAACTGTCTCGCGATTTATAGAGTTATTGTGATAGTTCGATCGCAGTCATTGACCCGTCAAAAAGGATTGATTAGATGCGAGGAACAAATCAGTCCTTGTATGACCGCCTTTCACGATCTTTGACGTTCGTTTGCTTATCTCTACAGAAATAGCCACTTTTTAAATGTAAAATTAAACAACTACCGTACCATCTTTAAATCTTCAAATATTTAAATCCTTACATTTCCAAATTATAAAAACTTCTTCGTTTTCAAATTTTAGAAATACTCATTTTTCATAATTTAAAAGGGGACCGTTCTTGACTGTCACAGTGGACAATGTAATTAGACCTTGTTTACTTAAACGTCTGTTTACGTGTCGGAAGAATCACTATTTGCATGTTGTTTCCACGAACGGTCATCGATTGACTCCTCGTATCGATAACAACGAGAGGTCACGAGTCACACAGAAGCTTAGGTTGCATCTGTATTTTCTCGTGGCACATTTGTCCCAGTATTCTCGCGACGTCCGATGTGACTGCATTTGAATTTACGTTGTTATTCTTACGCTGCTTTCCTTCCGGTTTCTCTTCAAAAACATTCGTCGTTGATGTTTTTTCTCCTCGTGAGTTCAGAGATCCAGAAATCATGAAACCCAGGTAAAATTGGAATAAGTAGGTCTGACTCTAATTACGTAAATAATGTTGTAAATAATCCACGCTTTGCTAGTAAGTACTTATCATTAGCTACGGTGGCAACACATTCCACGTACCTTAAAGTTATTGTAGTACGATTGTACGCGAAATAAAAAACGTCGAGATAACGGCTGCAAAGTTGCTATCGAGTGTTTGTATCGTTGCAAATACCGTCGTTATGCGTTATAATTGCAATAATCTCTCAAACAGATTAGATTAGATTAGATGCATTCTCTTTTTACGGTACTTACAATGTTCAAATTCATCATGAATTAAAAGGAAACTTATTTTCGACACGTACTTGCAGTTCAGAATGCAATCAATATCGTCGCAACGAATCAGCTGAAAAGTTCCATAAAAATGGGTCATTCTTTCGCGAAAATTTTCAGAAAATTAATAAATGATCAATATGTTTTCCATTAAACTCACCTGAGTTCAATCCCGTATCAGCGGTGGATAATGGGGCGATGGCGAGGAGGTAGGAGAAATCGCGTAGCAGCGGTGATAAACCGAAGGTGAACACTGTTAAGTCGTTGTTGAGTAGAGACGCTTGGCGAACCGATCCTTCCTCCGGTGTGCTTCGATCTCTCTGTGAACGTGTCAATTGCTACGAATCTGTGTGTTAATTGTACGATCGTTATACAAACAACGGTATCCGGAAGTGATGCTGAGTTGTTTTGGCAGATCTGCTGGCTCCTTATTCTTCTGTATAGTGATCGAGTCCATCTAATCGAGGATTCAAGAATACACCTTTAAATTAATAAAAATTTCCTACTTGAGAAACTTTGTTCTCAGAATAGGCGATAATCGGAAGTTATCAAAAGCACGTGCGAATGCTTTTTTACTTCTTTGAGTTTTGCTTGTTGAACTTGAGATAAAAAATGATTGATTTTACAGAAGGAGATATTCGATGGCAATCGAATGTGAAAGTTATTATGTATGAAAGTTTGAGAAGTGTTTGAAAATTTTTGTAGACAAAAATTGTTTATGTAATTAGTTGCCATAGTGGGTGCATGCGAATTTAATTTTTGAAGTGGCATTGAAACTTTGAGATTTGTAGCATTTATTTTGGAAGTTAATTCAAACACCTTTCAGTTTGATTCAAAGTTAATTCGTTGCCCCTCATTTTGATTGAAAGTTAAAAAATACATTTAAAAATGGCGATCGAAAAGAGAATTGAATCTTGACCGATCAAGATAATTTCCTATGGGTAACAATTTCGCGTCACGTCGTTCGATCGACAAGCGTGGAAATTCGTGATTTCAAGGTAACTTTGAATGAACCTCGTTTTCTCGTACGCGCGTTATACAATGCTCGCAATAAATTTCACGTTACATGAACGCGGACATAACGAACGTATCACACAAGTGTCTTCTCTTCTGATCGAACCTTACGATCTTTTGATAACAAGTAATCTCGCATCGATAAGAAATCCTTCTCGTGATACGTTTCTTTATAGTTAAACAATTCGTAAATATAAGCACAAAATCTAGGTTCTCTTTTTTATACCATAATTAAACTTAATTAATTGCACTTCCGGAATGTTTGTTTCGTGGATGAAGGCACATCAAGATTTATCTGAAACAATAATTGATTTCAAAATGTAACATAATTGTACTTAGTAGAGTTTAGATACAAGATTACAAAATTATCGATATTGTATTTTTGTCAAAGACAAATTTATCTTATACCTACCATTTAAAAATGTGAATTTTATGTTATTTCTTTAGATAGCTAATCTGAAAAATGACTGGAATTAATGCACGGTTCTAAGAAGCTTTATTAAATGTTATCTTATTTTTAAATTTTTAACAGTATCATGTTATAGTTTTTATGTTTCGAAAACGACATAATATAACCAAAATATTTATTGATATAATTAGTGACTTGCGGAAAGGCAGGATTTTGAACCTTCGAACGTACCTAATTTTTAATGGTATTCAAAGTAATTACAGACTCATCGTTACCTGTGCAATTACTTTCTCCTATATTATCTTACTTCATTAGAGAAAAAGAAGGAATCTGTATTCCGAGAAGCATTCCGAACGGCAATGACCGCGATTTGTTGGCTACGTTTATGGAATAGCAACGAGTCCTTAATTAATAGTGCAGTTTTCGAGCGAATCACGTATGTTCAGCCTTGAAGCTTCTTCCTTCGGGCAATTTTATTGCATCAGATATATCTTCCCTGCAGGGGTTATTAATATCGCCTGTAAATAAAACAAGAACATTAATTTGTTGTAAATACATTTGTGCGTTTATCTACATTTCAAATTCTCAATTTATAAATCGTAAATTTCCGGTTTAAACTTGGCGCCATTGAACGAACGATTTCTTGGCGAACCGCGCTTCCGGCTCCCCGGAAGTCTAAATATTTCATTTTAAATTGCTTATATCTCAAAAACGAAGGCACGGATTGCAAAATAGTAAACGACTTTTCGATTTGTTTCATCGTGTACAATTTTTCTGAGGCACGTTTATCGACAAACACGCTCAAAGGACATAAAACAGAATTGCAACAGAGGTATCGCGAAAAAGTGTCGCAAGGGAAATCGCAGCAATTAGTCTCCTTTAGAGGAGACGTTAACGTTGTACCTTAAATGGTAGTCGAATAGTTAATAGGTCCACAAATCGAACTAATGTTTGCGTAACGTATGTTCGTTTTGTTATATGATACCTGTAGCTCTGTACGAAAAGAGTGCTCGTACAAATAGAATGATATAATTGAGACGATAAAAAAAATGAATGATTGTAGCGTCTTTCGTTATCACCGATTATGCAATGCTTTCTTTCTACCATTATTACAATATGGAGATGATAATTTAATTTATCACTTCTTCAAACTTTCTAATCTAGTTTTATAAATGGTTCTTTGAGACCATCGTTTTGCGTAGATACCATTTTACTAATATGAAGATTGGTCTCTGCAATTTTTGAACTTTGAACCTTTGTAAGTTTGAAATTTGAAGATTGCAGAATTGTTCTAAGAAAGATAAAGAATTACATGAAGCTCTAAATTATTATATCAACACCATTCGAGAGGTTTTATTCCACGCGAAACAAGAAAATTGAATTCCAAATTGCCGATCGATCGATCACGTTTTATTGTCGAGGGAAATCGAGATTTTGATTTTCAACATATCTCCGCTATCTTATCTCGCAAACTAATGCTAGATTTCACGGGTAAACTAAACGACCATCAGTTGCCAAAGCACTAGCATCGATTCTGTTCTCTGTAAGATCATTAATCGATTCGTTAATCTGTTTTCGACGTTGTACAGGGCGTAGAACAACATTCAATCATGGGGTAAGTATACAAGTTAATTTTTAAAACTTCATGAAAAGTATATGCAAAGTTCACAACCTTTGATCCATTTTGTTCCTTTCATTGTATGGTAATAAATACCATAAAGAATGTATTAAACAATTTTAGTATTAAAACATCAAATTATATAATGCTTTTTAGAATTAAAATTGGATTGTTGAACGCGTATTAGATAATAGATAGTTTTATCGTCCATCAGTACTATTTCAATATCTAATCGAGAACTTTGACGCTTACAATTCAATTAAAGTTGAACAGCAATCGTAATGCAAGAAAAATTCATAGATCGATATATTCTATCTACATTTAATTACCTCAAATTATTACGAATGTTTATTTTCAAACACCCCCATCAAATTCTATTATACTAATAACTACCATAAAATTATGGTTTTAAATGCTCCATAATAATTCATGATAATCGTTCAGTATAACTATTAGGTTGCCATGCGACGACGTTTTACTATTTCCGAGGTCAAAATACAAGAGCAGTTCACGCTAACGCGTCGTTAAGAGAAGTACAACAATATAATTGTGAAAAGTATTGCACTATACACGTTCGATTTACTTAAGTGAAAATCTAACTGATCTACATGCATGTATCATAATCAGTTCCATCGTTTTATGCGGTCTACGTTTTAAACGAATTGTAAGATTATTTTGTTCGAACGAAGAAAGTGACGCAAAACGCGTTGAAATTAAAACGATTCCGTGTACGAAAGAAACGAGACTCCTTCCTTCCCTGTTCGCGGATTTTTCTATGCGATGCGACCGCACGCGGAAGATCGACACCGCTCGCGTGAAGCGCCGTCGAAGTTCAGGGTGTTGATTTCGTTTCCGGCGCGGTGGTTGAACAATACTACAAGTCTGCACTTTCTCGTGTTCGATATCGAGTGACGGGACATATACACATTTTATTCGTGACCAGTTTCACCAATTTTGCGCTTCGAAATTTTGGTCAAACAGTCCATATGAATTTTCTCTTTGTCAAAAATTGTTTTATGAAGAATACCTCTACTGCTTAGAGGGGTTTCATTGTTTTTCGGATATACCATTTGTCTTCTTTCGATCCATTCCGTCAAATCCATCGATTTTCATTTGTAAACGATAGTTAAATTCATGAGAGTTTCAACTCCTTTATTAGTGCAGTCATAGATATACCACACGTTTCCCTTAATTAAGAAGAGATGTAGGAGGAATATTAATTTTCTGAAAAATTAAATCTAGTATGAACAAATTTATCTGTACACAACTTATTTGTATTTGTAAATCAGTATCTTTGATAGAAACCTTCGGGCAATCGACTACTGAAATATTGACCTCTAGATCTCCATAAGATTGTATCAAAAGCTTTAATGTATATATTTTAAAATTGTTTCAGTGAGGATCACGCAGTATCCGACACTGGAGGTGGAGTAACAAGTTCCGGTAAAGCACCGGAAGTCCCCAGGACTGGCCACGAGTTACGCAGGAAAATGGAACGTGGTCTTCACGAGCGTGACCGCGTAGGCGTCCAAGACTTCGTTCTCCTAGAAGATTTCCAGAACGAGGCAGCGTTTATTGACAATCTGCGAAAACGTTTTAACGAGGATCTGATCTATGTAAGCTAAAAGCTACATCCACAAAATGCATTTACACTGCCTTATTTTCTACTATTAATGAGAATTATATTTTTATATTTATGAGAATATGCAAAAAATTTCATGATTTCGTTTATCGTTCTCATAAAATCTTCCTTTTGCAGACGTACATAGGGCAGGTACTCATATCCGTGAATCCTTACAAGAAACTGCCAATTTATAATCCAGAAACGATCCAGTACTATCACGGTAGAAATTTCTTTGAGGCTCCACCACACATGTAAGAGATCGTGGCAATCTAGAAAAAATGTTTATCTTTTAATAGGTTGTTCATCAAGAATTTTCTATTTCAGCTTTGCACTCGCAGATACCGCTTATCAGTCCTTGTTGAAAGAAAATTTGGATCAATGTATCCTCATCTCTGGTATGAAGCAAGTTCAAACAAACAAATCCAATAATCAATTTAACTGGAATTTAGATTTGCTTATATTAGACTCCTGCAAGAGAATATATCAATTGTACTTTAGTATTTCATTAACTTTTTCGCAAAATTGTAATGTAATTATTTGATACGTTGAATGTTGTAGGGAAAATGAACTCATAATAGATTCTCATTATATTTCCATCGTTATGCGAACTTTTACGTATACTATTGATATAAATTTCGTTCCGTTTTTATGTAATACCACGTGTTATGTTATCACGTGTTGTATTACTATGCGTTGTATCGCCACATGCTGTGTTCTTCATGCGTTAAATGGCTTGTTGCCGTCCCATCGATAGTAATATAACGAGAATCTACTGTAATATACTCTCACGGCATTGAATGTGTTAACTAGTTATAATTTATACGTACGCTACGTTGATTATCGATTGCAGTCAATAATAAGAAATGCATGAAAATTCTGGTAACCAATCAGATAAGTGACGCTGAAGATAGATTTAACATCACTTGAACTCGCTGCGTAGGCGAATCCGGTTCAGGAAAGACCGAAGCATCGAAGAAGGTGCTGGAGTTTATCGCAGCCGCGACCGGTCACAAAAAACAAGTAGAAGAAGTAAACGAGAAATTGATCGGTAGTAATCCTGTGCTCGAAGCTTTCGGAAACGCGAAAACTAATCGCAATGATAATTCGTCCCGTTTCGGCAAGTACATGGATATCCAATTTAATTTCCAGGTACAAATAAAACTCACTGTCTGTTATTTATTCAGCTTTCTGCTTTTTCTATCATCACTAAATTGATACTTTCAAAGCTTTGCTAGTTTCTATTCTGTGGTATACATATGATTATCCAAATGAAACAACAGACTTTATAAGTTTGATTATATTATTCTTTCAGGGAGATCCAATCGGTGGGAACATCTTGAATTACCTGCTAGAAAAGTCGCGAGTAGTTCATCAATTTTCTGGAGAACGTAATTTCCATATCTTCTATCAGTTATTGGCTGGAGCAAGCGAAGAGACTTTACGGGATTTATATCTGAAAAGAAATTTAGATACATACTATTATCTGACTAACGGGGTAAGTCTATGTATTATATGATGAAGACTTAAATAAACTTGTCATTTCACTTACAACGTGTGTGGAATTTAAACATATTATTATTTATTATTTCAATCGGTTAATCATAATTAGCCAGAAATAATCATATAACTGACTTCCAGACAAAAGGCACGATAGACACCATCGACGATGCGACTCAGTATAAGGAGGTAATGAAAGCGATGAAGACGATGGAAATGAGTCAGCACGAACAGAATGATTTATTTGCAATAGTCGCATCCGTGTTGCACATGGGAAATGTTGGATTTACTGAAAAAGATGGTGTCGCTCAAATCTTGAAGCCAGCTTCTGTCGAGGCTGTTGCCACTGTAAGTATATTGAAACAAACTTAATACCCTGATTTGTTTTTCTTTTCACTGATTATATTTTCTTTTCGATTTTACTCACAGTTATTGGGCTGCGATTTGAACCAACTGGCACAAGCTTTTACACATCGCACTATAGATGCTAGGGGTGACGTAGTCATTTCCCCGTTGAACAGGGAATTTGCAATCTATGCACGCGACGCACTAGCGAAAGCTGTATATGACAGATTATTCACGTGGCTTGTAACCAGGTTAAATAAATCATTGCAACCAGTTAATAATCCTCGGCGGCGCAAGATGGTCATAGGTATCCTAGACATTTACGGCTTCGAAATTTTCCAAAAGAACAGGTACTTATATTCCTGAAATCAATTGACATTTTTACTGGCAAGTACTCATTGAAGTCATCGTTTAACAGTTTCGAACAATTCTGCATAAATTACTGCAACGAGAAGTTACAGCAGTTGTTCATTCAGTTGACATTGAAGTCAGAGCAAGAGGAGTACTTGAGGGAAGGAATAGCCTGGGAGAATATTCAATACTTTAATAACAAAGTTATATGTGATTTGATCGAAGAAAAATATAAAGGTATTCTACCTATAGTTCATTATTGATGATTGTTAGTATTAACATAACGGGTCAATGACCAGTAATGATAAATCATAATAAATATGCTGTATCACTTAATGTACTTCTGTAGGAATAATATCTCTAATGGATGAGGAATGTCTTCGACCTGGAGAACCAACAGATTTAAGTTTCCTGGAGAAGTTGAATGTAAACCTAAACAATCATCCTCATTACATAAGCCACATGAAAGCAGATTTACAAACGCAAAAGGTTATGGGACGAGATGTAAGACTTTCTTCAATTGCATAACAAGAAGTTCTCTAATATGATCTTTTCCAATATAAATGTATATTTCAGGAATTTAGATTAGTGCATTACGCTGGCGACGTAACATACAACGTGCGTGGATTTCTGGAAAAAAATAATGATTTATTATATAGAGATTTACGTGAAGTTATGTCCCATACAAAGAACACAATTATCAAGGTATTTTCATTAATATAACTTTGCGTATATCCTTTACTGACATGTGTATATAAAAAGTACATGCATTTTGTAGAATGTATTTGATGTAAAAGATTTAACTAGCAAGAAGCGCCCGGACACCGCAATTACACAATTTAAAAACAGCTTAAACAATCTTGTGGAGATTCTTATGGGCAAGGAACCTTCTTACATTCGTTGTATCAAACCTAATGACTATAAGATGCCCAGTAAGTCACATGAATTACAAGAATCTTGTATATCTTACGTCATAAAACATGGTATTTACATAAAAATAACTCCAATGTTGTTTTAGATCAATTCAAAGACAAGATTGTACTACATCAAGTAAAGTATTTAGGTCTTATGGAGAATTTACGAGTAAGGCGAGCTGGTTTTGCCTATAGGAGACCATATGAACAATTCTTACAACGTTACAAATCTTTGTGTCCACAAACTTGGCCTAATTATCATGGTCCAGCTAAAGAAGGTGTTCAAATCCTTGTATGTCACCTTGGTTTTGAACAGGACGAATATAGGATGGGCAAGTAAGAACTATTCAAAGAATAAATACGAAGAGATATGTTCAAGAAACGCTTCTAAACCTGGATAAAATTTATTGTATAGCACAAAGTTGTTCATCCGACTTCCCAAAACATTGTTTGACACTGAAGACGCCTTCCAGATGAAGAAACATGAGATAGCTGCTATCATTCAAAGTAAATGGAAATGTATACTTATGAGGCGAAGATATTTGAAAATGAAGAAAGCAGCAATAGTCTTCCAAAAATATATGCGACGGTGGCTTGCAAAACAGGAAGCTGAAAGAAGAAGAAAAGCTGTTATTACCATTCGAAGGTATTGTAAGATAATGATAGTCATTTAAACCAAGCATATCGAGGGCACATATTTATATCATTTTATTTTAGATTTATCGAAGGATTCATCACACGAAACGGACCACCCACCGAGATTAATGTGGCTTTTATTGAATTAGCGAAATTCCAATGGTTAATGAAGCTTTCTAAAAACCTTCCAGAAGGTGTTTTAAATAATTCCTGGCCTCCTTGTCCATACGCATGTCGAGAAGTAAGGTTTATAATAAATTATTTACTATGATCCACTTGTATAAAAATGATTAATGGTGATTAACTTTAGGCTTCTGAACACTTACGTGTTATGCATAAAAAATGGAAAGCACGGAAGTATAGGTTGGCTTTGTCGAAAGAAGACAAAGAACAGTTTGAATTGAAGATTTTAGCCGAATCACTATTCAAAGGAAAGAAGAAATCGTATGCCAAAAGCTTGGGACCGAGGTTCCAAAATGATCGACTTGGTGCAGAACATAAAGCTTTGAGACAGAGTTTCATTAATAATATTCTTCCTAGGGATGAAACTATAAAAGTAATATTTATTCTACGTCTTATACTTTCTATTTTTGACTATATTAACGTAATAATAATTATACCCCTGAATTTTATAGTACGCAACTCCAGTAATCAAATATGACCGGCATGGTTACAAACCTCGTGAAAGAGTACTAATTTTAACGGAAAATGGAGTATATATTTTAGATACTTTAAAAACATTTAAACTTAAGCATCGATTACCTTATAAATCTATTGAGGAACTGGTTGTTACTGGAGAATCAGATAACTTATTAATTGTTAGGATACCACCTGAATTAAAAAAGGACAAGGTTTGTCATTATTTAACTATTAAAAAAAAAATACCTTTAGCAATCATGGTATTTATCGTTTTTTAAATTTGTGTCATATCCAGGGTGATTTAATACTGGAATTACCGCATACAATAGAAGCGCTAACAAAGGCAATTGATATCACCAACAATCCAAATATTCTTAAAATTGTTAACACAGAGTCGTAAGTACACAGAACATTACATCTATATACATATCAGTGACATACTGTATAAATTATGTATTTCGATTTTTTGTGAAATTCAAATTTTTATATCTTCTTAACTGAATTATTATTTTCTAGGGTCTCACATAAACTAGTCAGTGGAAAAGAAGGTGTAATTGAATTTAGGACTGGTACAACACCAGCCATTAGTAAAAATAGACAAAGTGGACATTTACTAGTGGTAAATACAGATTCAACCGTCTTAAATGCGAGATATTCGCAATAAATTACATTTTTTCATTTATATTTAGGTGGCATCTCCATAACATCTGAAAGAAGTTCTTAATAGAAGTATTTATGTACTTAGGAAGAAGTGTTCGTGTAAAGTACAATACATAATGCAGCCTTACTCAATGTGATTTACAGCGAAAAATTATTAAGAAGAGATAATATATTAAAACTTAGTACATTTATTGAATGAAACTCGCAGTTCTGTACCTCGTCATACGAGTTCTATAAGTCATCCGATAAAGTAATGTTTATTTTTATAACTAGCGCATTTTCAGTGAAATGGAAAATTTACTGATGCTATAAATTTGAGAATAGAATGTTGTGCCTTTTATAAAAGTACTACCGAATAATCGCACAAGAAAATAATTTATTAATGAATGTCTTACAGGTGCACTAAAAAAAGCATTTTCTTTTTCTATATTTATATTAAGTCACTGTGCCATTCATGTTCAGAAAAATATGAAATATTGTTCAATATAAAATTAAATTAGATTAATGTTAAAATCTAATCCTTCTTGTAATGTATTTCCTTATTTTAAAACCAAATCTTAGATAAATTACAATATATCTATAGAAAACTTAATAAAATAACTTCTCTTAACAGTGATAGTTTATTTCAAACATCAATATGAAAGATATATGTATAAAACTTTACACTACTACTATCTCTATTTAATGATATTCATTGTGTTATATTTGTTTGAAATAAATGTCATTAAATAGATGTAATAATAATTTTATGTTCATCCTATCTAATATTATTTTATATACAAACTAATTTAACATCAATACTTATATATAAACAAGAAATATAGTTTTTTTAATATTACACACAAACACTGTACTTAATTATTTCTTTTGCGATGTTGAAGGTTCCTTTCTTTTAAGAGATTGTTTTCCATCTAATGCCTTTTCCCGTAGTTCATTTTCCATTGCCCTATTAACTGTTTTACTGATCATTTGTTTTAACTTGTGTGCCTCTTCAAATTTCTTCTTTTTTGGTTGAATAGGTGCATCTACAAATCAAATAATTTAAATATCATATTAATAAAAATACGTATATACAACTTAGCACTAACATTCTCTTATTTTATGTTTCTTACATGCTATAGACTATAATGTTTTAATATATAATGTTGTTTATTATACTTATAAGATTTTGTTCATAAAGTTTTGAGTAAATATACTGTTTCTAACTAATTATTTCCAAAATGTTAAAATTAATATCGTATAACTCTAGAATGAAAGTAACATGTAAACATTAATTACTGTTTCGTCGTTGAATTCCGGGCCCTTTCTTATTTTTGTTTTTAGCTTTTCCTTTTGCTGACGCCGGCACTTTAGTTTTAACTTTTAATTTTCCCTGAGCCATCTTCTGTATGGTGTTCAATACGCAAAACAAAACTGTGTCACACGTGCATATTCGAGGGAAAATCTGGTTTCTCTAGGGAAAATGGTGTCCAAAAAGAAGAGGTTCCCACTAAAGACATATGAAGATACAGACCATAGATATAAGAAAATTTCTCAAAATACTCTCAACTCTTTAAAATTAATTATTTTACAATAAAATATTGTTCATTTTCAAATTATTTATTTGCGAAAATTTGATTACTAATCAATTCCTGTGAATTACGCATAATATGTAAAGCATGTAGATGCGCGAGTAGTAGAGATTTCTTCCCCTAAGTCACTATTTCCTCTAGGGAAGACAAATTTGTACTTCAATGTGTATGTTGTGTATTTTGCAATAAAAAATATATTATATGATTTTTATAAATTAATTTTAAATTCTTGTTTCTAAGTTTAAAATTAATTATCAACTTTCAAAAAATGTGTTATATTTAATTACTTAATATTACATTTTCATATTTTTTTTTAGCTAAACGTAAGCTGAAGATGTTACATGATTGTGATAAATCTTTTACAAGTAGATCTACAGTTCTGACTATGAGTAGTATGGAATATCAGATCCGAAGAATGTTCATACATATCCGATATAATGAATAATTCATTGAAAATGGTAATATGCAAATTATATGATTAAGTCAAAGACTTCCTAATTTTTAAGATATTCTAACCTGTTATTCAAATGTAAAATACATTAACTATATTATTAATAATATAGTTCATATTTGTTTGGTGTAATAAAAATATGAACTTTTTATAGAATATAATAAATACTTAAGTTATGAATTGATGAGTGACATTGACAGTCATTACATATAAATAGAACATGGTATTGCATGAGTAAAAGAAAGCTAATTATAGGTAAGAACATGAGTTAAGTAAAATTTACTGAAATGTAATTTATATATATTTATACCTCAAATGACAGTGACATAAAACATTTATCTCACATAAATCAGAAATGTCTTTTCAAACAGTTATCACATGACAATTTCTAAATTATTAAAATATAAAATGTTAAAGTAGGGGATTATTTACTGTACAATATTATAATAATACTGTAATATTAAATTGGAAACAACAACTAAATATTATGGTTTATGTATATGAATATGAATATTATTATATGACAATTGTGTATTTGAAACAGGTGTTTTAATGAAGCTGTACACAATGAAAGAAAGGTTTGGAATGATGATCCTGCATTGTCTCATGCTAGACAGGCACAAGAAAGAATTCAAGAGTTCAATAGATTAAAAAGAGCAAGGCATCTTCTTGATGCCATTTCTCTTACAAATGAATTATTAACAGATGGTTCAGATGTAGAAATATTAAGTCTTGCTCCCACAGTAATAAAAAGATTAAAATTCTTAGGAGTATTTGGGACATGTTTAGGTAAGAGTAATATTCATTTGAACAGAAAAATATATAACAGCTTGAGTTTATTTTCATTTCTTGAATTAAAAATAATTTTATAGAGAATTTCAATGAAGGCACAGCAGCATCAATATTGAAACCACATACAGGTATCTACCATTGCTGTACATTCTGTTCAAGTGGTGGTAAAAAAGAAACTATTTGTGGATGTGGGGGAACTATGCCTGGTAATATTTTTTTCTTATTACTAGCCTACACAACATATTTAAATAAGTAACATAATTATTTAATTAAAGGTGGATATAAAGGATGTGGGCATGGTCATATTGGACATCCTGGTGTTCACCATTGGTCTTGTTGTGGATCAATCTTGCATCATGGTCCTTGTTTAATACTTCAAAAATCTGTGCACCAGCTGCTACTTTAGTGTTACTGGTTTGAAATAAATTTTATTTTTTCATGAATATGTCTCCTTATTCTTACAAATAAGTATTTATTATATACAAACAGCATTACAAAATTTGCCTTAGTCTAAATAACAAAATGATTTTCTCATTTTTAGTATATTATTTTATATATTACAGGAATGTTTAACTTGTACCTCAAATGACAGTCTCATAGTATTTTCAACTTGTAACAAAAAACATACAACTCAACCATCACATGACAATTCATACTTGTATACTTATCTTTCATTTTAAAATGTCCTACTTACTTACAAAAACAAAACACTTGGACACTCTTAACTCAAACAAATGTTGAATAATTAGTCATAACAAAGCTATCAGTTTAACATACCGGTGATCCATTGAAGCAAAAATATCCTTTATTTCTTCCAAAGTACTATTTAGAAATTTATTCTGGTCATATTGTGTTAAGAGTATGTTTAAAAGTGTTTTTGATCGTTGTAACACTGCTTTCAAATATAGAGCAACTCTTTTTCCAGCTCCAGAAGCTGTTTCACTTGCATGGCCCCTGTGTTGAATGGACCACATGCATTCTTTGCAAGTTACCTGAAACATGAATAGTATGCTTAAAATACCAAAATCTATAGAAAAAATTATTGCAAAGTAAGAAATTGCATTATAAACCTGTTGACACGCTATGCAATAAAAACGCAACGCGTGCATTGGATGTTTTTGGCATAACGCAGTACGTCGCACTTTAGTAGCTTCCCAAAGTGGTTTTATCGAATGTTTTGATGGTTTTAATTCCATAGTGATTTGTTGCTGGTGTTCCATTCCACAATTTAAACAGAAATTACGAAGGCATGTGGCGCACTGAACAAGTGCCTTGGAAAATATTGAAAGCAGTATGTTCGTGTAATATTCCTAAACATTTTTAAGTCTAAAATATTTAAATAAAAATAATGCTCACGGTAATTTCATCTGTACAAGCATCGCAAAGAACTTTGTTCGCAAATCCAGAACGTATAGCATCCATTACTAGTCGATGTTGAAGAGGATAATGTGGAGGTGGAATCGGCGAATTAGCATTTGGTAGTTGAAAATCGCATAAAGGACATATTTCATAGTAATTACTACTCTGGGTGCTGTGAACTCTGACATCTTTAAAAGAATCATCAATAGTCATAAATATAAAATTATATTTCAGATTCTGTTTATCTCTTTGTACTTTTACATTACTTACGTTTGCTTATTAATTCTAATACACAAGGTGAACATATTGGATGTAAACAAGGCAGTAATCTTGGTTCTTGCATGCCTTTACCACATCTTGGACAATGGAACTCTTTGATTCCTTCAACTTCTAAAGAGGAAACAGTTTCCTCTTGCATACTTTCATTAGTTAATCCATACTTTACACCGTAAGGTAGTTCACAAGACTGATAGATAGAATTTGTCTTGTTCATACCCAATGGCAAAAATACATTCGAATATTCATTACTGCTAAATGAAAAAGTATTTTATAAATTTCTTCTATAAAATTACTAGTACTTATAATTATGAAGTACTTACCGTTCATCTTTAGTGAAACGTACTGATCCTGTGTGAAGAACAGGATACATATTTTCGATTTTATTATTTCGTTCGTGAAAGGCTGAATTTTTATTACGAAATTCGTTGGTCTCATTTTCTCCATCCATCGATGGGTTTTCACCGCAACAACTCGTTACCGATTGATATTTTGGACATTTAATGAAATCCATAAAATGGATTCAGTCCTCAACCTTGTTTACAAAAAAATAATATAATAAATAATAAAACATAAAAACTTATGGTGTAAAAGTAGTAACATACATTGCTTTATTTAAACAAACTTACCAGTTTAGACAAACGTATTACGCCCAGAAATTCGACGATGGATAGAACGAATTCGTTTTGCACTACTTTGCTCTCGCTATAACGTAATGGGTTAAAAATAACGTTCAAGCAAGCGCATGTGAAGCAAAATTATGGTCATCTTATACCGTTTTATGTTAAATTCAGATTCGTCGGTCTCCATTTAATTTAAATACATTTGTAGTTGATAAAATACAAGCGAATTAAAATTAACGTGAAATATTAAGAAGATATAAACGTTCAACATAGGATATGACAACTTAAAACTAAAAGTGTCGAGTAAAATAAATTGACACGTAAATTATATGGATAAAAATTTTATTATTTATCCATGCACAGTGTAAAAATAAGATTGATGATATACATATTAAAGAGCAAGTAGTACATACAAAGAATATATAGATAAGGAATGATTATTGTTTATAAATACTAATTCCAATACTTTCTAAGGCCGTAATCAAACTGAGTTTGATCATTGTGCTATAGTACCGCTGACTTGTACAAACAACGATACAATTACGATTACATAATAGAAATTTCGAATTCACACAATACAAATAATAATATATCACTTAAAACGAATAAAACATGATACAACGAAGTAAGCGTGTTCTTGTAGTTTGTCTAATCAGAACTTAAGTATATTTGTCCGATCAATTCCTTTTTACAGATGGCCTTTTTACAGATTTCTCTTCTGTATGTGAAATTACATTTCTTGTTAGGTACATACTTAAAATTACAGCCCTGTAACTGACTAGTATTTTACGTTTTTTGGCCAAATATACACGAATGTGCGTCGCTATATGATACTTTATGTTCTAAACATCCCTGAAACGATCAATTAAATTACAACAATTTAATTCGCGATCCAGTTTTACGTTTACAAGTTTACAGTTACCTCATGTTTTCACCCTAGAACCCACTTTAATAAAGCCATTTCGAGATTTACCATTTCTTACTTGACTGCTGTTTTTTGCTTTACGATGCTCAAATAAAACGTCGTCAGAGTCTGTGTCCGATTCAGATAATACCATTTTATGCGTTGAAACTACCAAACAAAAAACAAATGACATACAATTAAATCATGTAAAATTACTTTAAATTACGATAGAAGAAAGAGAGTAATACATGTGCTACTGTCATCTTCCGGTTCCGGTTGCAAAAGGGAGTAACGAGGGGGTTTCTTCTTCGCACGGAGGGAACGGCGTTTACCTGAACATATTCTTTGGCATAGGCAAACGAGACCCCAAATAAGACCAACCCAACACACAACCAAGGACAGTAATGCTATTATAACGTAAAGAATGCTCCAATCTGAAAAAATTTAATTCTGAGCTATATAAATTCATTTCAATTCCGGATCTAAATTTATCACTCGGAGATTAAATACAGGAACTTCGAAACACCGATTTGATTCAAACTTAGCACAATCCGTGTTCCGAAAATTGTACGTTTCTTTTGTTAATACGTATTAATTATATATACCACAATTAGAATCGCCATTGCCAAAATATTTCTGTATTAAATTTTGCATCCAAAATGCTTCGCACATACATAGTCTTGTCTCCTGATCACATACTCCATGACCTATTGAAAAATAAATTTTATACAATAAAAAGAAAGAATACTTTCGATAATACAGTTAATGGAAAATACTCACCTGAACAATTATTTTGACATACAGCGGTATCAATATTTGCAACTGACAATTGAAGAAGTCCAGAATCTTGTTTTAATTTTTCTTTCAGTCGTTTGACTACTTCCGGTCCAGGCATAGTCGTTTTTCGTCCCTTCTTTTCAACGTAGAAAACTAAAACCGCTCTACCCGTATGCGGTTCTGCTCTCAAATTTCGAACAACAATTGATGCTTCGTCTCGTAGTAACATTTGCAATTTTACTACTAATGAATTTTTTTGTGATACTGTCAGCATATTTGCTCCGATATTCAGCGTCAATTCAACCAAATGTAATAACTGTGGATCTACACACAGGATAATTAATTTGACTAAATAATGATTTTTTTCTTTTGTCTCTATTACTTACCAGTTTTGACTATTACGGACACAGTATCCTCGCTGCTAAGACCTTGATCATCTACTACTTTTAATCTGAAAACGTATCTACCAGGAACTACATCTGTTAACTATGAAAGCAAAAAGTTTAATTGAAAATACGTATTATAAGTTAAAAATGTTTACCAATGTATCATTAAATATTATTACCATTAAAACAGGTGATTTATCCGTATCTTGGATTATAGTACCTATTGCAAGACTAGACGAATCTCTGGTCCATATCCACTCACTAATTCTTAAATCATCAGCTGATTGAGATCCATTAATAATCAATGCACTAACCGGTGCAATAACAACTTGATCACCACCTGCATTTGCTTTAGGAGGAGCATTTTTATCTATGAAGTAAAATTACATTTAAACAGCTATTATTTTGAAACAGTGTTCGTGACTATTAAACAATTAAGATATATCACTACATACTTTGTGTAACTTTTACTTTAACAGTATCCGAGTCTTTATTTCCATTATCATCAATTACAGTTAACTTAAATTCATAATCACCCTTCGTTAATTTTGTAATGTTTGTGACTGATTCGTTAACTGCAGAAAATTCGGCGTTATTAGGTCCACTGTAAAAAGGATCTGTTATTACGTGATCATTTAATAAATTAAATACAGATGATATAAATTTAAATGTACCTCACTTGTTCCCAGTGATAAGATACAATTTTAATGTCATCTTTGCTTTTTCGGCCATCAAGTACAGTTTTGGTTTCTGGTAATGCTATGGTTATATCTTCACCAGCATCGGCTGTTTGTAATCAGATACAATAATTTATTACATAAATGACGATTAAGCATTAGCTTAAGAGTAAGTTATCAATTTTATGTAATTACCTTTTGGTGGTTTGTTAGTTGGTGGTTTTACAAATACATGTACTTCAGCTGTAGAGGACTGTTCAGAATCATCTGTTACTTTGAGCACAAACGTGTACATTCCTTCCTCTAAATTAGATAGTTGTAAATAGGGTGTCCTCGTGTTTTGCATATCTACTGCTTTATTCTGATCTGAAGGGCTCTTTGTCCATTCCCAACTTGCTATTCCATGGTCGTCTGTGCTCAAATTACCATTAAGAGTCAATGTATTTTGGGGTAAATATATGATGATATCTTGACCTGCATTTGCACTAGGAGGATAATCAATCACTTTCAATACCGTTATATTAGCACTTGTAGAGTTAGTAATATGATCAGAATCTTCAACTGTTAACCTACAAAAGTTTCAAGATATTAAACAATTACAAAGGAATTATTTAAATCTATACAATTACTAAATACGTACTTAAATGTATAATTTCCAGGTACAAGATTATCTAATTGCAAAGTAGGTGTATCAACTAAATTAGGATGATATCCAATAGGACCTTGCTGTAATTCCCAATGGTAAGAAATAACTCGATCGTCATCTTTGCTCGAAGAACCATCTAATACAGCTCCAGTATTTGGTAATTTTACAACTTGTGAAGCTGGTGAAATTATTGCAATTGGTGCCTGATTTATTCTCTTTGCTACAAATAATAACAAAGTTATTAAACTTAAATAATTATAAAACAAACAAATAACTATACATCAAACAGAACTTACGTGGCAGAACACTGACATTTGCATATGCTTCTCCAAAAGCATTTGGACTATTTACTGTTACTTTAAATGTATATAAGCCTTCAGAAAGGTTGCTTAACTTAACAGTCATTCGATTCTGATCAGTCATTGTACCAGTGTGGCCTTCAGGTTGACTTAAAAGACTCCAAGCATAGTTGTAATGTTCATTTTCCTGCTCTGCAGGTACAGTATAGGCAGATAAGGTTACTTCATTTTCTGGTAAGCGTACTTCTTTTGAAACTGCAGAAACTAATAACTGTTTTATGGGTGGTTTCATAGATGTACTGGAATCCTTTATATTTTGTACCTTTACTTGTGCCGTTACACCAAGTTCCATATCCTCTACTAAAGTACAAGCACCTACCAGAATGAATACAAGTTAAAATGCAAATATAAAGTACATTATAACATACACAATAATCATTACAAAAAAAAGATTCAATAGTACAATTACCTGCGATATTACGTTTAAATCCAATGGAACATTCACAAATTCCAACATCAGATTTATCATTATTTTTAACACATACTTCATTTTCTAAACAATTTGATTTGGTAATGCAACTTATCTCACTCGATTCACCAAAAAGTACACGATCTGTTTCTGCACCATCCATAAGCAAGCCTCTATGGACAGCAAATATAAAAGTACATATGTGTAACAAACATAAAAGAGAAACCAAGAAACTATGTATAAAAAAATGAAATTTACCCAGTATCATCATTTATCTGATCTAATAATATATTCCACATTTCATCCTCTTTCACTGGTTTAACCAGAACCATACTAGGTGGATTTTCGATTGCTAAATCTTTTCTAAATAGAGGTACACATATTTGGGAACTTTCGCACTGCACATGGTAACAAGTACCATTATGCATAAGTGCCACATTACATGTGGGTTTAGTACAACATACACCTACACAATGTTTTATACCACTTAAATGTGGTTGACTAGTATATATTCCACTAGAAAGATTTCCACGAGGTGTATAACTCGTGAAAACTCTGGGATATAGACCGGGACATAACATTTGCCATTTTGTATCCCAATCAGGATAATCACCAATACAGCTTCCAAAGAATAATAAGTACAATCCCAGGTAAAGGATTTCAAACATTTTAAACTGAAAGAGATGTGAACACAATGTATTTTATGTTTGACATATATTTTTTGTTATGTTTTGTTAGAAAATATTCCTACCTTGCTGACGCGTACGTTGATGTCGAAATAACGAAGATTAGAATTTTTAAGATACGTTTTCAGGTTATTTTATGAAACATCTGTCACCTTCTGAATTACTTCACTATCAAACACCGACCGCAGACTGTCGACCGAACGTCTTGTTGGTATTAATTCTAATTTGTGTGCAGACGTACACGGCACAGGCTTATCATATATTAGCAGCATGTTATTATCAACACCAGCAGCTAATCAACTATAGGGGCAATTATCATATTTCCTGTTACACCGGAATACCAAAAGGTCGGAAAAGAAAAGGCGATAAAATTTAGCGTGCTAATAGTTCGCTATCACAATAATATTGATAGTATCGTTACTTAACACCGTGAGTTTTTCGTTAAATTCATGGAAATAATCGTCGTGAAATTTTGCACATTATTATCATTTGACAACTTGTACACCTGTGTCATCTACACTTCAAAATATTCGTAGAGGTCGACACCGGTATAAATAATCATCAAATAATATTGTATTTAATAAAATTGTTATGTTAAACTTTAATTATACTACTCACTGTCATAAACGTATGGCCGTATGATTAATTTAAAAATATTATCTCTGTTGTACTCTATGTATGTAAATTAAACAGCTTACACGCCTTATCATTCGGTCTTGAATACATAAAAGCGAAATGAGAATGTGTTATATCAAGCGAAATGTTTTTAAATTTCTATCCTATCCCTGTAATTGTATAGACACTCGTCAACTATTTTTTATTGAATACCTTTTTATACTATTCTTGTTAAATTTAATTTAAAAAGATCACATATTGTCTGTAAAGTATGAGATTATATTTGCCTACTATAGAATGTTTATAACAAATCGATAATACAGTAATATAATCGAAATTACAACGTTAATGTTGTAATTTGTGTTGCGAAATATTAAAAGTCGGTATAATTTCATTTACAAGTAGAATATTTTTAAATTCCCCGGGATGAATGCGCAGAACAGAAGCGTATAAAATGTCGACAGTAGTGTCATCAACGAGGTATTCGTAAAATTCTCTTTACGGCCATGCAACCGGAAAGAGGTATATATGAGAGCAACACAAGTTTGCCGAGTTCGTCGTGGGTGGGCTGCAAGTGAGCACAACGTGTGTGTGGTCCAGGCGTTGTTCGTATGCTGGATGTGGCTGTCGCTAACGTAGAAGATGCAAGACGCGCCGCTTTTTGTTCGAGCGAAACGGAGAGGAGCTTTCTCCGTGGCAGACTATAGTTACTTGGAAAATAATTTTGGCGGTAGCTGGAAGTATGGCGATGGTTGGAAAAATAAAGGGGAGGAAGTGAGAGAAAGCATTTTGGGGGTTGGACCTGCTATAGCGGTATTCGTTAATAAGGCATACTAGCAGGTCCGTACCTTAGACGGATATGTGGTAGGGATGAACAGGAACGTTATATAGGAATAGGAAGGTTCATCGAGCACTAGCGAGAAAGCCGGTCTCGATATTGTGCGCTGTCTAGTGGCGACAAGCGTAGGAGTAAGCCGCCACATAATTGGCCTTTAGTTGTAAGTAAAGCGTCTTAAAGAATTACTTTTCTTAAGAAATACTTGCATTGTTTATTTCCGCATTATACACGTGATGTTTTGTTTTTAATTGAGCCAATAGGATGTCGGAACATGATATTTAAAAAAAGTGATACGAAATTGAAATTGTTCTAAAGTAATCAAACTTTTTTCAATATTATGAATATTAATTTCGTTCTTTTTTTAGATGACGCTTCAGTTGATTTGTTGCTTTCTAATTTTGCATCGAGTATCATCAGAATTAACGCACAGTTTCGCCGCAAATTCCAATGGTGAAAATGAAACATGGAAAAGTGTGGAGTTGAATCCCAGGCACATGATTAAAGATTCCAGTTACCTGCTGGACAGGTACCCTATAAGAGAATTACCATCTGATTCTTTAAATTGTCGTAGACCTGCAAAATGTGTAGAAATGCAAAGAAGTACTTGTATGGGTACAAGATTACCATATACTACTACTACATTGGATCTTATACCTGAACATGTAACTCAAGATATTATAGAGGTATATTACATTCATATTTTATTTAATTAATATTTTATATGTTTATAAATATATTTGCCAGTTTGTAAGTTAAAAAAAAAGTATAGTTTTAAAGCTTTAACACTATACTTTTTTGTGTCTTTATACCTGCTGGCTCAGGTATGGAAAGACTCTACTTAAAATCATATTTTCTTTATTGGCTACATTGTTCCTAAACAACTTGTATACCTATAATATTACATTACTTCCTTCTGAATTACTTTCTAAAACATGTTTTTATTTATACTTGAGACAAATATAAATTTGTATATTAATTACTGTTTTTATTTTATTTTCTAGGAAAAATTACATGTCTTACAAGCATTAAGGCACATGCCAAAGTGTTGGGCAGTTGTCCAGCCTCTTTTGTGTTCAATATTCATGCCAAAATGTATCAATGATACAGTAGAATTACCATCTCAGGAGATGTGCAAAATGGTTTCAGGACCTTGCAGAATTATTTTTAATCATACCATATGGCCAAGCTTTATTAAATGTGAAGACACAGAATTATTCCCTAAATTATGTAAAAATGATATCAGAGAATTGAAATTTAATATTTCTGGCAAGTGTCTGAAACCTTTGGTTCCAACTGATAATGCACTTGCAATTTTTGAAGGAGTTGAGAGTTGTGGAACACAGTGCAGTGACCCACTTTTTACGCCAGATGAACACAAACAAATTCATTCTTTTATTGCTTGGGCTGCAGGAATTTGTGGTTCATTCAATTTATTTACAGTTGTAAGTATCGTATGATTGAAGCATACGATCAGATAACATTATACTTTATTTGTATTAAATTTTAGGTAACTTTTCTAATTGATTGGAGAAGTGCAAATAAATATCCAGCTTTGGTTATATTCTATATTAATTGCTGTTTTATGATGTCCTGCATTGGTTGGCTCATTCAGTTTACACCAGGAAGCAGAGAAGTGATTGTGTGTCGGAAAGATGGAACATTAAGAATGAGTGAACCAAGGTAGTTTGCAATTTTAGAGTATTCTTACTTTTATATGTAGTTATTCAATCAAACAAATTCCCAATACTAATGTATTTTCAGTGGAGAAAACTTATCATGTGTGGTAGTGTTTGTCCTTGTGTATTATTCACTTATGGCAGCTATGGTATGGTTTGTGATCCTTACATATGCTTGGCATATGAGTTTCCAAGCACTAGGCAAAATCCAAGATAGAATTGACAAGAAGGGTGCTTATTTTCATTTAATTGCTTGGTGTTTTCCACTTGTTCTCACTGTCACCATTATGGCATTAGGGGAAATAGATGGAAATAGTGTTACTGGCATTTGTTTTGTGGGTTATGCTAATCATGCAGTCAGATCTTGGTTTTTACTTGGACCTGTGCTGATTGTTTTAGTGGTTGGAGGATATTTTTTATCCAGAGGTATGTTTCAAATATACATTTGTTTTATTTTGTTTGTGTAATCAAAGTAATGAAATATAATTTCTTTTATGCTTTTCTAAAGAATATAGTCTGTAAGTATTTTTTCCTTAATAGCAGTAATCATTCAGACTTCAATTTCTATTTATGTAATATACTTTAATTAATATTATTATTAACATTTTTAGGGTTAATTACTCTGATTCGGCTAAAAATAAGTAGTCAAGAAATTATATCCGAGAGAGCAAGTGCTAAAATACGGGAAACCATCGTGCGCATGGGTTTATTTTCGATTTTCACATTTGCTGCAGTTGTTGTAACTTTTTATTGTCACATTTATGAGTTCCAACATTCTTGGGAATGGCGTCAAAGTTTCAGAAATTACATGATGTAGGAACAATATTGATAGAACAATTGTATTGTACTGTCACATATAGAACTCTTTTGACATCTTGCCTTATTTATTTACAGATGTGCAATAACAACAAAATATTTAGATATTTCTGAATGTAAGATGGAAATTCGACCGAGTGCTGCAAAAATGCAGTTACATTTACTTTCTCCATTCTTTGCTGGTATTTTAATGTCTTCTTGGGTTTGGACTGGTTCAACCGTAGACACCTGGACTAGATTTCTTAGGAGGTAAGATGATGGAGGTAGCTCTCTGTTCTTTTATATTCAAATTCAATGTTTGTTAAATCTACATTTTTGTTATCAGAACTTTTAATTGTGAGACGGAAGAACCTATCAGATTAAAGAAACACAAAGTTATTGCTCAAGCATTTGCAAAACGGAAGACATTCAACAATGCTGGAAGATTGTCAATTAGTTTTCATAATACACACGAGGATCCTGTTGGTTTGAATTTTGATCTGAACTCTGTAGCTTCTCAAGACTTCAGCTCGACTTGGGCTGCTGCTTTGCCAAAGCTAGTTACACGTAGAGGTGCACTTGTAGGTGGCACTACAGGTTCTGTGTCCAGTAACAGAAGAAACTCCGTGGACTCTGAGATTAGTTTTAGTGTACGTCGGGTATCCGTAGAGTCTAGAAGGAACTCTTTGGACTCTCAGATATCTGTTCAAATAGCTGAACTGAAAACAACGCGAAAAGTTGCGAGCAGTTCGCGTGGCCGTCGCGGAAAGCGACGACGAGATTTTGGAAAGTCCAGATCTGGCAAAGTGGGACCATTATTTAGAAGGGGTAGTACGACATCGCAAGAAAGTCAGCTTGGTGCACAAATATTGTCAGCATTAACCATCGGCGGCAATTCTAGAGTACCGCCGGTTCAAGTGCCTAACATGAAGAGAAGATCAGCCAGTGCTGGTTTAGATGAACGCACTCTAAATTCTAAACTGTTCGATGGAAAGAACGCAGGCATGCTTCTACCGTTCTTATTTCCAGGACAGAGTGGTAGCGACGAAAATTTAAGTAGCGAGGAGAAACGGCACCAAGGAATGTCGGGAAAGGATGGGGATATTGAAGCCGGCAACGCAGAGAAAGATGATCACGATAGCGATAGCGAAGACAGTCAACCAGAAGAAGAAACAAAAATGCTAAATCCTGAAGAACCGCAGGAGCGTAGCAAGAGCAAAAGTAGTAATAAAAGTACCAAAAGTTATGGCCATGAAAGTGATAGAAGGAGCAGGGAAGGTCGTAGAAGCAAATATTTATTGCAGGATGAAACCATTTTGAAACATCTTTTCCAAGAATCCAGTGATATAAAATTAAAAAGTGATGCAGAAATAAAAGAAATATATCGAAAAGCAGGAATAGGTAATCTGGCGTCTAGTCTTACCTCGTGTTGCCCTGAATTAACCAGGCTTATGCAATGCGAAGGTCAAAATACTAATGCTCGAGAAATGGCAACACAAACTTCTCTACCATTAGATATTCTTGAAATGGAAGAGTTGAAACAAAGTATAGACGAAATTATCAACAGTCGACACTGTAGTTCGAAAGGGACGCAAATATCACCGCAGCTAAATAAGAATAAAAATATCACTACGTAACTATTAAAAAACATCATTAGCATCAGGATGTTCAATGGTAATGAGGCGTTTATCTTTTACTTTTTTTTATACCATCAACTAGCATTAGTAATCGAAAAAAAATTAGTTCTCATGTAAATTTATATATATATACATATATCGTGGTTATCGCTCATTCTCTCAACTTGTGCTTTGAGAACGAGACTGCAACAAAGTAAATGTAATGGATTTTTTAATTACTTAAGGTTACAGTATTTCTTGAAAAAGGAAGCGGATGTAATAGTGCCAAAATTACACTTAATTTTTCGTGTTATTTGTAACTAGGTGTAGATTTCATAGGGCAATAGCAGAGCGTTTGATTGTATATAGTACTTTAAAGTAACTTAGGTATAACAATGCATTTACTTTTACACTTTTTATTATCAATGAGACTGTGGTAAAATTTCACTATCGTAAAAAATAATCAATTTACGATATCATAAGTATAAATGTATTATAAACATAATTTCTTTTTATACGGTACAATCTAAAATCTATTTTTAATATTGCTCTGTCGATTACAGTATTTGTAAAATATTTATCCTATTGTACTTAGAGTACGTACAACTTGTTTTTTTTTATACATATACGCATAACTTCATTTTAGAATCTCGAATTTACATTATCATTTACCGCGCGTTTTTCGAAAGCTACTCGTTAGTTTATATTTTAAATATAGTATTCGAATTTATTCTAATGTAGCTAAATAATCTAACATCGATAACAAATACATTAAACTCATTCTTTGATCATTGTATCATAGACTGATGAGTATATAAATGGAATAATATTTTTGTTTAAATATTTTCTTACGCAATAGATGAACTCGTTGACTTTTAAACGTTATACTTTCATAATATGTATATAAGATATTGTCCAACAACTTGATAACTCGGTGTATGATTACTTTCCTACAGGATCTTGAATATCACTCTTATTTATGAAAATGATTACTGTTAATCTTAAAACGTATCCGCGTCAAATGGGATAACCCTAAAATATCCGTGTGATTATTATACATCACACTGAAACTACCTCAGTGAACATTTATTACGAGGCTCGCTATCATATATGTAATTATAGAAGAGGGTCTACCCGTTATCGATAATTGATATTTTCTACGTACAGGTTAACGCGGGCTTTCTGCGTTCCGTCCAAATTTATCCACAGAAAGTGTTAACTATTTTCAATGTACAAGTATCTCAATATATCTTAAGTCCGCATGTAACAATCATGTTGTTTAAAATTCATAAACACGTATTAAAAACAATGTTTTTATTCGATTCTGATTTAAAATAACAGTAAAAAAACAAACCCTGTATTCCTTGTCGATTAAACATTTTGTTTTTGTATCTCGTACAAAAAAAAAAGAAATTCGAATTTGATTTCGCAAGCAAGAAAATGATCTGTCATGATTCTTAGAAACATTTCTTGCTGCGCTAATCTCTCTTTGTGTCTTCTTTGTAATGATGAGCAGGTACATTCATTAACAATATCTGTTCGATCGGTCCGCAAAAGCTCGATCCTCTTGTTCGATTCGCCATTTTCTTATGCTTTCAAATCCGGTCCGATATTCTCGGCTACGTATTTGTTTCCTACACTCGATACAAATACAGCCGGATTTTAGTTTCGAGAAAAAACGTGTACAAATTGTGTGCGCGCGTATGTAATAGTACACACCCTCAATTTTCGACGTGTATAACCCTTTTAAGTTTTTGTTTGTTCCTCTTTCGTCACTTTCCATTTACAGTGGAGTCCCGCTATATTATTATCTTTTGTACGATCGCTGTCAACAGAATTTTTACTATCAAAGTGTTGTATGGAAGGAATTCCATGTGTCATGGACTTTGGTGCAATGTTCCCAACTCCATTCAAGGCCATATAGCGAGACTCCACTGTATTCAATTACATTGTCAGAAAATAACCAAAGTGACTCAACGTATAAAAAGAACAATGGTAATTATTGCAGTACGTGTACATATGTGTGTTTGTTGACGGTGATTTCTATCGCACAATTTACATCAAACAATATAGTGCACATAGTGTATGCCGTTACAATGATTAGTCATCCCTTTCTGCATCGCATTTAAGATTTCAATCAATCGTTTACTAGCTTCATTAATAACCATGTTCTCTTATCAGTGCGTTGATTAAAAAAAAATGCACTTCTTTGCATGCATCATTATAAACAATTCAATTGAGTGGGTCACGCGTGTTCATGCTATAACTTTCACAATGGACGGGATTAAGGATTTGGGAGGTAGGAAAACCTTTCGTCTTTTTCATTTTATTTACCACCACCTTTAATGCAAGGAGCAGGGGTAAAGTAAGGTCGAAATCAGCTGCTAATTCCCGGGCGAGGCTACTTGCTCTTAGCATGAGATTTTTGATGTTTAATGTGTTCGTTACCCCAGAAGAAGTTGTCCATTGATTCTCCAAAAATATAGAGGATTATATTATATACCAGCATCGTGACAACAAATAGGCATCGTGTTGGCAATGTCAAAACGTGAAATATTGGGTACACCCAAACACCACTTTTGACGTATATTATAAGCATCCTGAAAAAGTTTCCCAAATTGTGGTCAATCAGAATAGTTTGTATAATTACATCCAGGGTGATTCAGCTAAATGGGGTTTCGAGATGTACCCCTTTAAAATAATGTTTGTCCTGAGCTGAATCACCCTGTAAGCAAAATAAAAAATGATTGCAATGTAACGTTTTCATTGGAACTTAATATAAGTAAATTAATAATTCATGACGTACCAAACGAAATAAATCAACATAAATGCGCAGTTCGATGCGACACCCTTTAATCGCTTTGGATAGTTTCTTGGTGCTATGACGGTCTCTATTACAATCGAAACCATGATCATCGTGTGCATCAGATGATTCAACCACCATGGAAAGTACGGATCAAGTGCTTTTGGGAATACCAATTCACGGTCTACGGCGTACAAAGACCAGAAAATTGTCGCGACAAACTGTAATGTAATCGGAAAAAGTAGTACAAAAAATTGCAGAACGAACTTTCGTATCTTTTTATTGTTTTTTATTCTTACCACCGCGGTTGGGAAAGCAAGAATCGCATGAACACAATCTTTCAATCGACGTATGAACGGGGGTTTCTTGGGACTGACGGTATTCGTACCGAAACAATCGTTTAATATGCATATTAAAAAGAACACTGCTTGAATGATCTGAAACAAGTAAAGAATTTTACTTAATCAACGTTTTCTTCTTTTGTATCTCGCATCGTAACTAGGTAGAAGCAAGTGGTAGACCTTGTCCTCACGCAACGCGAAGGACATAGATCATAGCAGAGTAAACTTGTAATTTTTCAAATTGTCTAATTCCAAAATTTCCTATTTCTCAAATTTTTTAATGTCCAAATTCTCAAGTTTCTAAACTACCAAATTTAATCAGAATATTGCGGTACTACATAAGAATATTTCAAATTATATAATGGCAACCACTTGACGATCTATTGATAGCATGATATGTCACGTGCCATAGTTTTGAAGTGACATGGAGTGGCACTCGGGCAGTTGAGCTTTGCTCTTCTACGAGCTTTGCAATTCGTGTTGTTATTGTCAACTAGTCATAAGCATGAACACTTATTGTCAGTAAGTGAGCATCTAACTTTTCTGCATTACTAATAAAATTAATGATGAGACAAATATTGTTTCAACCACAACTCTTGAAAAGTAACCGTGTTTTATTACAATCTGAATTGCCCTATTTTTCTAATTGCAAGTGTACTATGGTATGTGTTCTTGTGACTGTTTTCACTATTACGTAACACTGTAATAAGATCGTGCCGCAATCACTTGATAGAAGGAACACGCGCGCTAGAGACACTAAAATAAGATAGCATAGTTCTTTACAAAAATACGATAGGTCATGGCATAAAGTAGCTGAAGTTTATTGAAGTAACTTCCAATAATGAAAAATTACTCATTAATAACGCATCAGACACACGTCACAACTGATAATTACTGGTAGTCATAACACACAGCATTTTTTAGTCTTATAAAGTCGTTCTATCATGTACATAAACATAAATTATCAGTAACAGTCTGGTTTTTAAAGTGGATTTGCATTTTTACCGAGCACTAACAAATTACGTAAGACTGCTCGACAGATTAATCATGTAACAATTATTAAGGCCGGATCACAGAGTCATGATACTAACCGCATCCCAGAATGTGAGAAATTTGAATTTCCCGCCGAAAGCGTTGTGCGTTCGAGCGATATCTGATGGTATAACGACATGCGTGTAATCATAATACACTGCAAAAGTGTACTGCAGGCAAAAGATCACGTGGAATCCAACTCGTAAGCTGTCCCGCATCTCATAAGTGTGTCAGTCTTTTTTATATACTGAAACGATTTAACAAGTTTCTATGATAATGCCTATACTCGTCGATCGTGATCATGTTATACAATACTGAATTGTAAGAAAATGATTTAACAAACCAACTCCTCTTTAAAAGTGTTCGTCATGCAGTGTCTATCTTTTTTAAGTAAATCAATACAAAAATGAAAAAAAAAGTATGCGAGCCGTCTCGCTTGGTAACTCGAGAAACGTGATACGAGTTTCGCTCGGAATTTTTGGATCCCCCATTTTTTATTACGATGAAAAGTTTTCTTCGATGCCATAGCGATATATTAACAATTCAGACTATTATTGAAACGCAAACATGTCATACATTCAACGTGATTTTATTTTATTTATGCATCGATAAATATTCATCAATATTCATGACATGTCTCTATTTAATGTACAATATTGTCCATGTAAACATTGACATCAACGACAGTTTTATTGTAAATAAAATATGTAAATTAATAGTCGTCGCATTAGATTGACGAAGTGAGTGAGAGACTGATTAATACATTGATTAATTAAACGTCAGTGCACTGTACTCTCGAATTACGTAAACTGTACGCTTCATAATAGTGTAGGAACGAGATGCTGAACTTTATGATGTAGTAGAAACTTACATATATCATAAAGTGCGATCATTTATATAAATTTGTTTACTTGATCGTGTGTTATCTTTCGATAACTTTTAACATTAAATTTTATCGGAGAAAAATATGGTTAAGAAAGTAATAAAAACGTAGAATGATAATTCATTATCGACAAAACAACATTAAACATTTCAATTATAGAAGACATAATTTTAATAGCTAACTCAAACAAAAGAATTTTGATCGATTTGCATATTTTTTTTTATTTACAGTGATACCAATGTTGTATATTAATAAGGTAAATTACTACTTCCGGTTTGTTAATAACGAATCTGCAGCATGGACGATGAAGGTAACGATCTCAATCGGTACAATTTGTTGCACAACCTTTCGCTATTATTTATTTAATCACAATTAATAAAGTCGTAACATTCGAAGCAAGGTTAAAGTCTAAAAGCTGTATCATAAATGGTGAAAATTACTGATAAATTTAATGTTGTTAACGGTACCCGAAGGACAAATAATTTAATCGCTACAATATACAAAATACAAGAGTTACTTTAATTAATAATATAAAATATATAATGCAAAAATGTAATTTCATAGTATTGTAGTAATTGCAGAAAAAATGGGAGATCCATTTTGATTATGTTCATTTCATTGTTACAAAAATGATCAAATATTATCACTAATTGAACATTGTAATTTTAAATATCATTTACACAGACACTTTGATCGTACTTATCAGAGTCTCCACGTATTCTAAATAACTTCCTAATTTCGTTTCCTGACGTCAATCGATCTCTTAATGTTCGTGAATAGAATTTGATTATTCACACTGGAAAACACTTGGTCTTTTTTCGATCACATGTATGGAGCCTACACAATAAGTATCGACCGCGTCAAAAGGCCGCGACTTACTGACGGATAGGCGAAAATATAGCTTGGGAAAGAGAGAAGTATGTAGTTCGCCATGTACATGTGGCTCGTAAACTGTGTGTACAAATCAAGATTCGTGCGGCTTAGTGAAACGAAGAGAGAACCGGAAAAAGGAGAGAGAAGGTATAGAAAAAGGAAGAAGAGACCATACACGCACACTATTTAACGAAATATTGGTGATAATGTGTACGATCGCGCCCGGCAACACTACCACGTTTTGTCTGTTACCAACAGAGCTGTCGTATTGGCAAAACTTGTACTTGTAAGTGGCACAACGTTTGTAATTTTCGGTATTTTTAAACTGCAACGTGAACTGAGTCCGCCGACCAATAAATAAATAAAAAGGGCGTAATGTGGCAAGAAAAGGCAACATTTTCGAACAAATATGGGCGTGTACGAAACAGAGAGAAACTAGAATCGTGTAAAGACAGAGATATAAGATACAGCTGGCGACTGTCTTTCTGCGCAAACTGGGTGCGCAGGTATTTTCGTGGGTAGAGGCGGGTCTTCAGTTCTGTTTGATTTTTTATTCTTAGAATATGTTGACTTTTTTATCAGCACTTTTTGAAGCTAATGTTTTTGATAAATTTCGTCAAATACGAAAGCTTCTATCGCTGTTGAACATGTAAAAAACTTGTTTCAACTCAACACGCGCTTCCTAATTGAAACTTAACGAGAAGTCGAACGAAGACTGCACAGAAGAAAAATGCTGTAATGTATTACGTGTTTTGCTTTCTACTATTATACAACACTTATATCTATAAGACTAACAAAATATAGTCCTTTTAATAAACTTTTTAAATATTTATAATAATTTTATGCAAGGTTGGTATTTAAAATTCTTTGATATATCTTTTCTTAATTTCATACAGAAATTATATAAAAAATTATTTGTCTTTTCATTGGCTACGTTTTTCGCTACAATAGTATACTTTCAATGAACTTTGTTTCAATTCCGTGACACTGTTTTGGAAACAATGAGTATTACGAGAAGGTGTTATTCAAACAAAACAAACGTATTCTGTTATACATGTAGTTATTACTGAATGAGAAACCGTGTATTTATGAGCCACACATGCAGGATTCGAATCGTGTTACGTTTCGATTACACTGATCGAACACAGATAGAGTGCCATCTATTGACGTTTCTGATACTGTTTAAAGTTATAAACACGTTTAAAATTTTAAACAAAATTTTTGATTTAAGAGAATAAAATCTTATTTTTAGAATAACTCGTCCTACTTTATTGTAATTATATAGCAGCACTATTTATCAAAAGTAAATAGTAAATGTAATCGTAAATAGTAAATAGTACATGATTTGAAACAGAAGCAAAACGTTTATTGATAACAAAAATATGTATATTACTTACCAGATTCCAAATTGTTAAATATCTCGCCTGCCCTGCATCGAAATTTTTGAATTGTTCATTTACTACAGGAATGTTCAGCAAAAACGCACTGTATACCGTGAATACGTATGTCAACAACGCTGTCGTGTGAAACAATTGATTTATGGTGAATGCCATTGTGATGAAGTTCTACAAGTAAAAAATAATGTGTTAAAATAAAATCTTTACCACTCAAGAGAAATTCTTTTTATCATCGCTACGGTTTTTTAGTATTCTGTTATTTGTGCCGTCATAGGTTAGGTGTTAATTAATACGTGACAGTTTTTGACAAGAACACTTCTGTGACATTTTCATTTACATATCTACAATGTTACTCTTATTCTCTTTCCATCATCTTAATGAATAAATTATTTTTATTCTTTATCTCGGAAAGATATAACACAACGATTTTACGTTAATTAATATTGTTCCGCTGAAACGTCAATAAAATAAAAGATACAAATATAACAAACGATACAAATATTTATATTTATACAGTGTATTAATATTAAGGTTTCATTTTTTTATCATAAATACTCAGTAAAACAGTATAAGTGTTTCAATAGTAATGTGCTATTACTCCGTGATAATTGACAGTAAAATATACGTTAATCATGTAGTTAATTTTGCCTTAACTAATAATCTACATGTTTTGACTAACGGAATGTTATGCAACCATTGCAATCAAAGAATGAAAAAAATACCTTCGCATTTACCGTGAAATAGTATTTACAAATAGTATCCTCAATTAATTATTCTTTCATATGTCTAAGATATGTAAACATATGCTATACGCCGCCACTGTAAATGACAATTACTGTATAATCCATAAAATGTTAGACGGGCGGAAGTCTTCACGGTAATGTATTGTACGTACTTTACGTGTACAAAAGTGACGGTCAAAATTTTGCATTCGTGGCAACAAAGTTATCTTTCGTGATAATGATAACGACCCATGATATTTAAACCGAAATCACCGTTAATCCATACCTGAGCGGCGTATTCAGGTACATACACGTCCGAATACATTTTCTTATATACAGCCTAATTTTCTTTCTCTCTTTCGCAATGTTCTCTCTGTTCGATGGATCGTTTTCACGGGGTTCTCAAATCGGAGATGTAAGAATATAATCGAATTTTTTGACAGATGGAAAGTAATTAATACATACTAATACTCCTTGTCGGTTCCCGCCGAAATATAGCGTAGTCGTAAACGTCGAAAGGACTTGTCAGGTGTAATGTGTTCTCCAACACCGAAAAGTGACGACGTCGATCGAGAGTGCAACGCTTAGAACCGTATCAACTGCACTGAACAATCAGACGAGCTCGCACGCGTACTTATGGCTTTCGCGAAAACACAGTATGGACACATTCATAATACTTCTTCAGTAACAAATACATATTTGATTCATAGTGTTGGTAAGCATTAAGAATGTATCTGAACTTCAGATTGAATTCGGAAAAAAAATTTTCGCTGCAATTAAGAGACAATCGGACACATATTTTCACTTCACTTTGATTTTCGTTTTTCAGTACCAGTAACCGGAAACAAAATACCGAGTTTTTTGCTGACGGATCAGATTTACGACCGCACTACATCTCGGCGAGAACTGTGCAAAGAAACACTGTCACGTTATCATATCACCGATTTGAGAATCTTATAAAAGTAATGTAGTAAAAAAAAAGAATATATGGACAGACAGAGAAAAAAAATGAATTGGTGGGGTAGGTAGATGTATAGGTGTATACACATATGTATAGTCAACACTCACTCGTAAAAATGATATTTTTATTTTACTTTAAGACTATAAATATTCGGTTTTTTATAAACCTTTTTTTTAAATATAAACCAGTTGGTCAACATTAGTCATCTTGATACCCTTGCACATGATTGGTGTTTATATTATAAAATCGCAATGGCTTACGCACAAGTTTTAATTCAGTTTTATTTCAACCTTTTAACCGAATAATTTAAATTTTTTATAATGTTTTGTTCCCTATTTTTTGTTAAGATTTTTTAAACTATAACTATTATTTCTCCACAAAAATATACCAAATATATGGTATTACCAATTAATGGTAATCACGAAGCTGTAAAATCACATTTGTTAGACAATTCGTTATTTAAACTTTATACCATACAAATTTCATGCAGGATTGTATAGATAATACAATATAGCGTGATATAGTGCTTTATATTTCGCGCAAGTTACTAGTAGCGACCTCCAGTTTCAATTAACGTAACTACCTTTTCCGACATTCTAGTTACCATAGTTGCAAAATAAAGAAATCGTATCACTGTCAAAATACATAATTTTAAATCGTAACGTGTCACCTATTGTATTTTGCGCTTATTTAATTAAGGTTTGTTATATTAATAAAAGATTATGATAAATATCAAGCTTGTTCTGTTATGTAATATATTTTGTACCATAAAATATTTTCAATAAAAATCGGTAACAGTTTGCACCGTTTCTTTGCTAGCAACGACACACGTTCTTGTTGGTAGCTGCATGATTCATAGATGGCTCACAATCAAGTGGGTTAACTGTCAGTTTCGAATAGCCAGTTTCGCGCCGAACGTGCAACGTGCAGCTTACGAGGCGTTAAAACTTCTTTATTTCATATTTTAATTTCGAAGAATAATTTATCCGTGTGTTCGCGTTTAAACAGCAGTACGCGTCTTTCTCATTTTCTCGGTGCAGTGGTTAACTTCGATGTGTCATTTGTGGTTAGTGTTATTCGATACGAAACTATACCGCTGACGTAGCACAAACAGGTAACTATAAACTGCATTTATGACCTGACGCATGTAAGAAACGAGAAGTTTACTGTCACTGTCATGATCTATCGATGTACGCATTTATTTACAATGGAAATCGAGTATTTTAACGTCGAATTGTATATGTATATATGTATGCATTATAATTTGAAAGGGAACGTTGTTAAATGTTAAAGTGAATCAAGTGAGAAAGGATCACGTCAGGTAGCGTCTCTAGTATACAGGGTGTCCCACGTAACACTTGTCACGATTTTTCAAGTGCGATAATTTTCCCAATGAAAAGATTTGAATATATTAAGCCTGGTAATAATTAAGTCTGATTTACTCTTTCACCCATGGTACAATCATTCCTTTTTAAAGAGAATAATGATGCAATTGTATTCTACCTACGTATGTATGTGCTTACATACTTTCCTTTTCGTTTCACAACTTAATTCGCGATGTTGTATTTCCTTGAACAGGTGGCGGGGAAGAAATTGATGTGTATTAAAAGCATCACGTAATTCATAGATGGAGTCAATAACTAAACTGTTGTATTCACAGTACATTACGATTTTGGCAATTACATTGAGCACTTTGTAAATATATGATTGATACTTGCAATGTATTAATAAAATACTGATAAGTTTCTTGCTATATATTATGACATTAGAACGATGTTCTCAATTGAAAATCAGCAAAGTTAAGGTATCAGATCCAAGGGAAAAATGGGCTGCGACCACATTTGACGGCGTCAAAAGAAACCGGTAACTTCTGTCTTCTTCTTTGCCGTTTACAACATGTATCTACCGTTATGTTGCGTAACATATGGCGGCGTTACTCGAACAGATCTGTTTCCGTCCTTCGAATGTACACAAGCACACGATGCACCGCAAAAAAATCAGTAATGTATCACGGTTTCAAAACTTTATTTACGAAAAACATTGTATCAGCTTTCGCAACTATTGGTTGAATCGAAAGGTTATCGTTGACCGTTCAACAATTTCAATGTCTTACCTTGTCCATTTTCTGACATCGCTAAAATCTTCTATGCAGTATTTATATTCTTTCTTCAATTAAAATGATGCACTATCGATCGCCAAATTCCAACGTACTTTCATAGGTTCATAAATTGCTATTCATAGTTAAGTGCTCTCAAATTTCAACGCCATTAAGACCTCTTTCAGGCGCGAATTAATCGTTTTATTGAACTCAATTGAACATGGCAATACGTTAGAAGCACCATCAAAACTCGATTGCTGTAGTAACAAAACAACATAGCATATGAACAAATTTCGTACTATTATGAGGAAGTATTAATTATACAAATTGTCGGTGTTACTTTTAATTACAGATCTTAAACTGCTTAAAATACATCATCGCATAGTTTTGACGGCATGACAACTGGTGGATTGCGGTACTTAATCTAAACGGCGATATCGCTGACCCTCGTCCTTGGTAAAATCGATCGATGGAAGAATTGAATGGTTTCGCGCCATAAAACAAGATCTTGTTCCTTTATCGGATATACAGTAGCGTTTCAATCACTGGATTGTTTGTCTCTGAAGTGTGAGATACTTAACTCGTTAATTACCGGAGATTACAAAAGTATCAGTATTATGTTTATTTTCGAAATTTCAGCAATTCTTTACTCTTCCTTTTACTTTAAGACTTAACATTTCGTAACCATCTTAATATCTACTTCTTTGTGCAGATACATGTTCCTTGTGCACGTAAAATGACTTTAAAAACATGTAAAGAAACACAACGCAACGCTTTTAAATAATTGCATGACTCGACAGAGTTATTTGCCTAACGTGAATTATGAATACTAATTTTACAAGAATACAATTTATTTACTTTTTCTGGTATTACAGTTTACAAATTGTCGATCCATTGTAAGTCCTCGTTACGACTATTAGCGTAATTAAGGACCAGAGTGGGGTTGATCCTTGAACGTAGAATACCACATACAACATATATTTAGAAATTTTCAAAAGGTACACTGGTTACGTCCGGTATGTGGCAGTAACACTACTAGTAAAACTAATGGACCTAGCTCGCTCCACACAAAAAACCTAGTTACGCCAATGATTATGATACACTGCGTTACACTTGTAGGTTAACGCTAGTATGATCGGATGATGGTAATGTTTGAGGACGCGTAAGAAGGAAAAGCAATCGAGTTCATCGTTTCCGGGGTGTTACGTTTGACCGAACTAACGAAAGAGCCGGATATGAGGCGTTTATTCGATTAACTTTTTCTCAGAAACTTGATCTTAAATGTACAGCAAAGAAAGGATAAGGATTTAGTCGAACTAACTCGAGGATCTTCATGTAATAAAATTCAACGTAGATCAGTTCTTAATTTATTTTTCTTACGTCGTTATTAAACGACTTTTATTTAAATTTACGTAGCAAATAGCAAAGTGCAGGAGTTCGATTCAATCGAACAAAAACGAATTACGAAATCTTGGAGATTAGCTCTGTAAGTAAAAAGCACGCAATATAACCTACAAATTATTTAAGTTTGTTTTCTTCCAATGCACGAATTGTGTAATTAGATTTGATCTGGTAATATTTCCTATACATATATTCTACTACGGATGGTCGCATTTTTTGGATTTACCTGACGGTTTACTTGATAGCGCAACAAGAACGATCGGTGAGTCAGCCGTACCGGTAACCGGCTTCGTCCGCCTTTTTCTCCATCTTTCTCTTTCTCACTGTCACGACCAACCCTTCCCTCTCTCTTAAAGTTCTGTCTTACCCTCGCATACTACTTCTTCCTTTCTATCTCGCTCTCCTACTATCCTTTCTTCCTCCTCTGGTTTAATTTCAGCACAGGTTATTCTTTTTCTCTTTCTGTCGGACATCTTCTTTCCTCGCATTCAACACGGTAGACGTATTCTCGTCCCTTTCTAACTGACCATTCTCTTATTTTTATTCAATTCCTTCGAAGTAGCGATGGCCGCTCTATTTTTTGACTATACGATGGTCTAATAAATCTGCCTTACTTGAAATTTTATAGCAATTATCGTAGAAGTCACTGTTAAACCATAATGATGATTACTTTACTTTCACTGCCTCGTTTAAATTTCAACACACCAGCTACCGTAGTTCCAAAGTACTACCATTTATGTATTTCAATCTTTCGAACTTTAGAACTTTGAAATTTAAAAATATTGTTAAAAAATTCATATTTATGTACGTACTACTTGTTTCCATTTAGTTATCAGTTTTAGTTATTTTAGATATTTCAGGTTTAGTTATTTAGCGCATACTTCCATTCTTTGTAACTATTCTTGTTTATAATAGAAAATGCTATCTTAATAATATCTTCTTGATCTGAAAGAATTAATGGGTTAATACTTGATCTGTTTGAACCAACACGAAGCGTCTCGAATCCATCGTTTTACCGAGCGCGATTCTCTTCTTCGTTCAACCAACAACGCATTCGTCTCTCCTTGAGTCTCCCTCACTCTTTTATTTCCCAATGCTCTAACACTTTCGAGCGAATCGCAACAGGCGACTTCATTGCGCGCGTTTGCTCGTGACTGTTCGAGCAACGAGGTTCCTTCGATACTGGAAGTCCTTTGTCTCCTTCAATTACGAATTTCGACCGGATACGTCGAATGGTGGTGAACGAAATAATTGTGCAGTGTATTTTTACTGCTCTGTGAATCGAGACAGTTCCTTTGTTTGTGTTTGTTTAAATATTTCATCGAATAACAGTTGGATAATAACACAACATAGAAAGGTGTGAGCCCTATTAAGTAATATAATAAGTAAATACAAATTTTGTGCATCAGTTGATTGTTAGAAATAATAGTTGACAGTGTTAGATGTCAAACGTCGCAGTTTGTATTATTAGGGACACTCAGCGTTGTCGTTTAGAAATATTATTTTCATTCCTTTTTAGGTAAATGTGTACTTGGGATCAATTTATCGAATAACATGCGCACAAGGATTTTAACAATATTTAAACTGCTTCATTCGTGTTAATACAATGTTTTAACTCATTAGCACGCGAAAATACGTAGATGTATTTTATTATACCTTGTTTAGTATTTCATATGTATTTACAATAACATTGATTTGATATTAGAAGTACATACTATTGTATTATAAATCAATACTTATTCTTTTGACATGTTTACTGCTGGACCCAAGAAGCGTATCGGTCACTAAGTGCCGTAACGTTTTAGCGTTAACGATCTAGCACGCGATGTCGCGTGGTCGGATATTTGACGTTGACAATCTAGCACGCGATATCGAGTGTGCACAAACAATTATTAATTACCTATATCTGATAAATAATTTTATATCATATCTGATTAACTTTTAATTTTATATCTGATAAACAATTAAGATAATAATTGTGGCGATTTTAAAATATCATAAAGTAGCACGTTCTATAGATAGAAAGATAAAAATAAATTGCAGTAAATGTAATATAAGTGAATTATGTTATTGAAAAATGTCATGAACATGCTGAGGATACGCGGCGCTCACTGACATATGTTCAGGCTACACTGTGTAACGCATAAAAATGAGTACGGTGAAGGTTTGATGAATAAGCAGGGTTGTATTTTAAACCTGTAAATTCGCGATCATTTGCTCCTGCGTGTTTTTGCAGGAAGTATTTATGCAAAGATTGATTTAATGTTTTTATAGAGATTGTCGAATCAAAAGAAAAGTTTCAACGAACAGTTACGCGAACCGGTTAAGGGTCTGCTCTACCGTTTCACTTAGAAATGACTCACTCTCGGTGTACAACACTGCCTTGTTTGATGTCTTACTAATTAATACTGCGTCTCATCTGTTGCTTTCAAAATGCATAATAACATTGTAGCAACACGAACAAAGTTGTTAATTAGTTATGAAAAGGAATTACGAAAATCCGTAGAAAATTATATAGATTTTTACTTGCGCAGAATTTTTCCATTTTACTAACATAAGTGTTCTCGTCGCTTATCGGAATTAGAATTCGTAATAGACCAACGGGAACGAAAGGGTTAAAAGTAGAACAAAAATAGACTGGATGTATTTAAATACGATACAACTTAAAGTAAGGATTTTAAGATCGCTATCATTTACTCACTCGGTGTTTGCAGTATGAAATCTTAAGTAAATATTCAAGTAGTTTTTTATATTTTGTATACATAATGTGGTAATCTTTTTTCGAGAAAATAAAACACGTCAACAGATAAACTTCGATTGCATAAGGTGTAATTTACTTAATGGGAGTGTCTGTTTTGATTGTCATACCTTAACAAAATACTGTACATATATCATAATCTGCAAGTTGTATCTAAAAGTATATGTAGACATTTCAGATTATGAAACTCAGGATGTCCTTCAAGAAAAATAAAGATCTATAAACGATGATGAATTTAATTGTATTTCCGGACTATTCATCAAACGTTATAATTTTTTCAGATTTGTGGTGAAAGAGGGAAAGGGCTCGCAAAATGGCCGAGTACTGTGAATACATGTGGAACCCCACACGAGGTCACGTGAACAGCGCTTTGGCACGAAGTATTTACGAGGAAGAGGCCAGGTTTGATAAACGTGACAAGAAACTGGCCATTAAGACTGTCAGAGCGATATTGCGTGAAATGCCGGATGTAGGTAAGAAAGGGTGCATAACGTTCGATATTGTTCCTCGCCTTTTAACGTGTCAGGATGACGACAGAAGATTCTTTGGCAAATAAGATTAGTTTCCTTGTACAAATGTTTGCAAGAGCGATGAGTGCACCTGAGAGTTCATAACCTTCTAGTACGACTTGGAATTACATTTTCTTTTGAGACAATGAAACACTCATGACCGTACAGTGACGAGCATGGTACTGTACAGCAAACAAAGAAGCGATTTTTGGTTGGTCAATTTCAAATTTAAAACTTTAGGAATTTGGAAATTAAGGAATTAGGGAATATGAAGATTGAAAACATTATGTAGTGGTTTATTGCACAGTGATACAACTCGTGACAATACAACGGTTGGCAATCTAGCGCGTAATAGTACAACACGTGGCGATAGAATAACCTTACATTATCTTTCCCTTAGAGAACCCTCCCATGCTCAACACTGTACTTTCGTTGAACCTGTTCTGTAAGCGATAGTAAACCTCAATGCCTCGTTCCATGCAAACAAATTAAGCTATCGCGTTGTCCGATTCGTTTTCCGTATGCCGATACTCGAATTTCCGGCATAATGTTCGAGTGACTTCCTGTCAGCTATTTTTCACGCAAGGCATTACAATGACCCGTGTCTCTTTGCTCCTAGACTTGAAGCACTGCACGGACGAATACGTTACACGTTTCCTGTTGGCCCGGAAGTATCGCACGGAACAAGCTGCTGCCCTGATAGCCGCTTATCAGGCGCAAGTAGCACATCGACAGGATATCTTTGGTAATCTAACGGCCAGAGATCCAGCCTTGCAACGAGCTTTGCGAGCGGGTATTCCAGGTGTTCTACCCGCACGTGACAAGTATAGAATAACATTTTGAACATAAATTGAATTCGCGAGCTCTTAAAACGTTTCAAATAAATTAACGTTTCAAATTATTTTTCAGGAAAGGAAGATGCGTACTCGTTTTCTTAGCCTCGCAGTGGGATCCAATCTCTGTACCAGCTTTGTCGGTACAACGAGCTATCTTCTTGGTTCTTGAAATTCTAATACAAGATCCAAGAAATCAGGTACACTATATTACATTTTATGTACACCAACCTAATATTAACGCTTTGATATGTAATGAAAAACCTTGAATGTATACCGTGGAATTACTTCAGACACAAAAATCTTCATCAGGTTCTAGTTCCTAGTATCTCAATTTTTTTTACAGCAATCCGGTTTCGTAGCTGTAGTGGACTGGAGCGGATTCTCTTTAAGACAGGGTGGTGCCTTAGGCGCTGCGGCTTTGAGAAACCTAATAGCTGCTCTTCGCGGACGATTTCCGGCCAGATTCAAAGCTATACACTTCCTGTCGGCCCCACTTTACGTCCAGGCAACATTGGCCCTTGTGAAACCTTTCTTGGACGAAAAGACGCGAAATAAGGTAAAGAACGCCTTTTGAAGAATCGTTCAAAATCTGGTTAATAATATTTAATTTTTTATTCTTATTTAAAAATTCTTAAATTCTTAAATTCTTAAATCCCCATATTCCCAAAGTCTTCAGTTGATCTATCTGTAACTGCTTTTGCATACGTCTCTAGATACGAGTACTTAAATATTGACCAGATGATAATTAGAGGTAACACTACGCGTTCGCTAAACACCATAGTGTTTACACATGAAACAAGACTGACTTGTAGATTATATGGAGCACGCATTAACCTCGTTTAAAGTATTCTAACTTACAACCGGTACATTCTAGATCTATTTGCATGGGAACAACTTAAGCACCCTTCACGAACACCTGCCCACTGACATCTTGCCAGCGGAATTAGGTGGTACGGGACCAGCTTTTAATCCAGGACTATGGGCTGAACCAGTTATTCACTCGGCAATGAAAGAGGCTGAGCTTGCCGCGGTGAAGAAGGAAAAGGAACTCGCTGAACGCGCAGAACAGTCTTGCGATAACAAATACGAGACCAGAAATACAGAGGATTACAAAACGAACGAAGCAGATTCAACCAAATCGAGTAACGGTGTGAGTAAAGAGAATGGAAGGCGATTTTTTAATCCCTTCGGTAATTCTACGAGAAACCAAGCCACGAAAAAGACTGGGGGAACAAACGTGGAGTTAAACTTAATTAATCGTTCGAATGGACACGATGAAAGGAGAAAAGAGGGTAAAGATAGTGAAACGATTAAGGAAGACGAAGATCCTTATTGTGGAGCTAAAAATAAAACGTTAAATAATGGCGATTACTTCGACAATAAAAAACGATATAAAGATTCAGAGGACAATTTGTTAGGATTTCAATCTGAAAAAAATAGACCAGACAGTGACGATAGTAAGGATAATTCGCTGGATAACAGATCTGAAAACTCGCTCATTGATACAGGTAAGAACGAAATCCCTTCGGAAGAAACAAATCTCATAACGTAATGTTAATACTTTTAAACTATACTTAGGTTAACAAAATTTTGTACTTAGGGTGTGTTTGGATCGAGTTTTTATTATTAGAATATTAGCTCCCTTAGTCTAAACGCACCCTTATACAGACTGTAAAACCTATTAACATTGCCTTTAAACTTTAATTTAATCTACTGTTATTAGTTTTACAGTCGGTGAACTGTAATAGATCATACGAAACAAATTTTTATTATTCTATAGTCTGTAAGGAATATATTGTGATACGGTAAACATTTATAATGTATTTGATGAGGCTTTTATTCGCTTTTTTTTATATAAATAGGAGACGTTTTATTTTAACGCTGATAGAGTATTTAGAATAACAGACTCATAGGATTTTCATTTTCTTTCAATATTTTATTACCATGAAAAATTAAATTATTTTTATCAAAATGTTTCACTGCCTGTTATATCATACATTAGAAAAGTGATATAAAAATTGACAACAATATCATGCTAATAGTATCAAAACAATTTGTTTTAATTTTAGTTATTTAAAATTAATCGATATTATCGTTTGTAGCAAAGAAGTAAAACGAACATTGTTTGAACATTTTTTATGTTCCTTCCTTCTTATCGCATATAACGAACATACTTTACATGAGTAGGGGTATACGAATAACAACGAGCACTTATACTGTGAACTTAAATTTACGATGTATTTGTTAATGTAAGTTAATAAGTTAATTTTTGTTGGAACTCGTAATATCACGTACATGAACTCTTTTTGCATGTATGAAATTCATACTGATATCCACGTTTTCTAAAAGCAGTTTCCACGATTCATATTAATACTGTAAATATGTATTAAATTATTTATTCATATCAAATATATCATGGAGTAAAAGATCTCTTATTTCATATTACATATTTGAGAAAGGCATATTATGTACTTATAATTGTAGATTTGATACAACATAGATCTGTTTTTAGTATTGCCTATAAAAAATATATATTTTTGAATAAAAGTATTTTACCGTTTAGAATATCTTTTCTTTGATCCTATTTTAGATACGAAAAACTATTGAAAATTACAAATTTCAATTTATATTTGCTATTACACTGCATAAAGTAATTAGATTTAATATTAAAAATTCAGTTTCTATTCAAATTCATGTACCATTTCTGTCATATAAACAGATGCAAATCAAACATCGATGAAAGAGTAATGATAATAAGAATAATGGAATAAAAATTTATTATTTTAGTACATAAAATATATATGTATACGATTTTAACATCAATACACGTTATAAACATAGAATTATTAATACTTTATCACATTACCGAAAGCACCCTGCTATCATATAATTCTCTTTTTTTATCTCTTTATCTCGCACACTCTCCCCACCCCTTTCTCTCTTAATTCGTATGAAAATAGAAAATCCTACATAGAGATCTATAATGAGGTATATAAAAACGGTAGTCAAATGTAATGTAATAAGTTTACTTATGTACAAAATGTTACTACTTCCGTGGATCTGATCCTCTTTATGAAAAGAATCTGTTCGACACCAATTTATAATACTTAATCATGAACACTTATGTATAAACATGCGATTATGAAAACTATTTAGTTTCCTCATTCAAACCATACGATTTCACATATTATACGATGTTCAACATTTTTTATAGTCGATTATTTAAACCGACGTATATTTCTACGTTTGTCATACCATAGAAATTCCTTTTGAATGCTTCTTGAAATACATTATCAAATATTTGGGATATCTACTTTCTGGATACGAATTTGTACTTTACCTTATGATTTTCCAGTATAAATTAATTGTCGAAAAATAACGATGGCAGGGTACGATAAAACGAGGCGTTATCCATTGTACCATGCATTTGATTATTGTCTAACAAACACCTGTGTCAAGCTACGATAGGAGGAGGAACCCAGCCTCCAAATGCTCTTTCCAATTCTTCAGCTACAGCTATTGTTAAATGATCTTGATGTAGCCCACCGACAATCTAGTACAGGAACAATTACATGACATTAAAAGTGATAATTATAGCAACAGTGGAACGTAAAAATTGTACCTGTATTCCAATGGGAAGTCCTTCATTGTTCAGACCTAAGGGGCAAGCGGTGGCAGGTAAGCCCAAAACATTGATGATACCAGTGTATGCAAAGTTGAATGGCTTGATCAATGGCTCATGATGCAATGGTGCTGCAGTTGGATGAGTAGGATATAAGAACACACTATCTTCACCTAAAAACTCCTATTAAAAAAAAAAATAAAAAAAAAATTATGACCAGCAAAGCATAAGAAATATAGCGAGGGAAAGAAGAAAGATAAAAGAAAATCTGGATGTTCTGGATACATGCTTCAAGTCCAATCACTCGTTTTGACTTTTTGCACTAGACGGTTAAAGAAAGGAAAAAAAACACTATTTACGCTATCTGATAGAAAAATTCATTCATCATGCAAAGTGGCAATATTTTGCTACTTATTAGAAAAACACGTGATACCGTGAGAGAGGCAGACTAGTTGTCTGATCAGTTCGAAAGACTCAAGAAAGAAATCACGTCCAGTAAGAAAGAGTACGGTTCCGTAATTCAATAGTACGAATTAATCAGAGTATATCTTGCGCGATATTTCGGAAAGTAAGGCGTAGAAGAAGATAGGAGCCAATTCCATTCCTGACAAGTTACATTACGGATGCTTATCAATTTAAAATTATATTGTATCAATTATTTATAGATCAGAATTCATTGATACAGTGTTTAGATCATAATATTGTACAGGCATCATACCTGAAATTCCCGACACAGATCTTTACTTTCTTGCATGAACTGCATGTGTTTGTCACTTCCATGTTTCACCGCGAATCTCTCAAACATAGCAGTAAGAAGAGCTATCAAGGTATGATTGCTCATGAATAGCATCCACTTCAGGAGTTCCCACCACAGATTTATGTGACCATTTCTATTTGACAATTCGTAGGTGAAATCTTTCTCGTCTTTACAGCTCATGTTTGCCATCCAGAGAGCGATGCTCTTTTTCAATTTCCTAATATTAAGTTTAGTCGCCTTAATCTTATGTGCTTTTTCAAAATATTGAACCACTTTCTTCATAGCTTCTTGTATCTCAGGATCTACAGCGGATGTAAAGAACTGGCCACCATCACCTTCCATGTAATACACCTAAAACAAAGTAAATACTGTTTATATGTCTCACACATAATTTCTAATTAGAACATAAATCATTCATACCTTGATCTTCGACACATCTACTTTTTCATCTAAACGTAACATATCTACGTTTTTATTTGCAAGGATTTTTAAAGTAGGCAACAGGTCTTGTGCGTATCTACACATTGGACCAATTGCAAGTAATTGGTCTTGGTCTTCGCTCTGGGCACTCGGATATTGGCCGTCATTAGAAACTATACCTTTAGAAGGTTTGTGCCCGAAAATTCCATTGAAAAAGCATGGCATACGGATAGAACCGCCAATATCTGATCCTATACCTAACGGAGAACCAGCTGCTGCTTGTATGCAACCCTCGCCCCCAGAAGATCCTCCAACAATATGCCTAGTGTTGTAAGGATTCTTTGTAGTTCCGTATAAACAGTTACTAGTTTCCCACCACATGGCTAATTCTGAGACATTCGTCGTTGCCAGGGGGATAGCTCCTGCAACCCTCATTAATCTTACTACCTCCGCATCCCGATCAGCGACAATATTTTTACGAATAGCAAGACCAGCTGTTTGTTTCATATTGGCAATTCCAATACAGTCCTGTAGCAGAAAACAAGGTATTTCAACTGTTAAACTATAATTATGATGCAGCAGTTTAACTGCATTAATTTGTATTTTAATACATGAAACCTACTTTTGTTGTAAAAGGCACACCAAAGAAAGGCTTTTCTTTAGCTAATGCTTGAAGAGATGAAGCATCTTGAGATTTTATAAATTCATCGCACTTTCTTGCTTCTTTGAGAGCATCTTCAAAGCGATCCTCAACTACGCAGTTTAATACTGGTTGAATTTCTGTTATCCTATCTATGTAAGACTGCAGTACCTGTTCTGAAGTTAACTGTAAATATAAATATATCATTAATTAAATGTTATAATAAAAGAGCAAATTTATCTCAAGACAAAAGAAATGCTTACCTGCTTGTTTCTAATTTTAAAGGCTAAAGTAGTTGCGCTATGTAAAAGAGTTAAATCTTTTAGAGGTGGTTGCGATTCAGCAGGACCTCTTAGGAATGCCATAAACAAAAATATTTTCCTGGCAATTAATTCAATTATTCGATGTATCGCATTTAGTATTTGTCCCTTGGATTGCATTATGGGAACTTTTCTCTTTGACGACATTTATCTGCAAAAAATAAAGTATCATATATATAATGTGGGTCCAGTTATATAATGCATAAAAATGAATGATAAAAAAGTTGGGAGGAACTGGTTAGTGACTCAATGATTAGTATAAATTAATCAACTGATTCGAAGAACTGGACATTGTCAGCATTATCAGTTGAAAGCCAAAAAATTTTGTATAATGAGTTATAAAACAATATCACTTTTTAGTGTAACTAAAATTTATATTGTTCTATTTGTGTAAAACATAAAAAGTTCTGTTTTCATTTGTTGATATAAACAACAGATATTTTGAAAAATTCTGATATTTTTGTAAAAAAGCTTTAACAAAAAAATATTTAAAGCGATAATTCAGACAAACTGTTTTTTCCTCGTTTTAAAATAACATTGCCGTAAAATGAGGTCATTCTTAGCTAATAAAAATTTTTACTGAAAACTATGTTTAGCGCGCGTTTACCATGCCATACACATATGTGAAAATACAACTATAAAACTTGCGAAATATTCAGTAAAAAGAACAGTGAATTTGAAACTAAAACTTCAAAATCTGAAGTTGCTACACATTCTATTCTTTATTATTGCTGTTCGTGAAAAATTAACGGGCTTATTGTAACTTATATAAACGTTTCTGTCATTATGTCATTTAAAAGGTCGTTAAAAGAGGCCATCGCATTATATTGATACAGCTCGTAATAGCGTGTAATTGGATACACATCTCGACAAATTATAATTGCATAAAACTAATTTATAATGACATTATATATTACAAACTGTAGTCCATTAATACTGATGTTTATTTTGCCGTTAGACAAATATGTGATTCATATCATTTTCGTCTTTATTATCTTAGATTATTATTTATATTGTGACTGCAAATCACCCTATCAACGTCAGATTAATTGAGTGACCTTGAATTACAAATTATCTTGCCAAGTGCTCACCGCGTGCGTTATGGCAAATGCCGGCCCGTGTATCGATTAATCACATGCACCACAAATGGCTGTCGGACGAGCATCGACGTTACACGCGACACGCATACGGATATTTTTTCAGCGAATAAGTACCAACGCAGACGTTTTAACGTGAATTCTACATTGACAAACTAATGATGTAATCGCAGAGTTAAGCGTCAAGGCTGTCGCGGACCAACACCATGTGAGTTTGACAGTGGTTGTACGGATCGGAAGTGCAGCACTCGTGTCACATTTCAGGCCGTTGTTACTTCGGGCGTGCAACACCCGTTGAAAGTTGACTGTGAAGTCGTTCATGTAACAGAGGCTCATCCCGTCAATAAATAACTACGCGAAATGAGTGGATTACAGATCACAATCGTAATGGTTCATTGATCGAATATCCACAAATACGATTAACTTGACGGTTATGAGGTTATTCGTGTTAGGGCGCGTTTAGACTAAACGAGCAAGAACATTCGTTCGTAATTGTTTAGTACAACGACCATCCAGTAAATTATTCGGTCGTTTCAAACAACTGAATGCGAATGAATGTTGTATAGCAACCAAAAGTAATCAGATTGATTTATAACACGAAGTCATGATCGATGATTACGATTGCTCTTAGTAACCAATAACAAAGGTATTTGCAAATTAATCAATTACTCCCCAATTGTATTGTTAAGTTTAAATAGAACGCACGAATGTTCATTACGGTGAATTGAAGCACGTCGTGTTGAAACACATCGAATTCTTTTAACAAAACAATATTTTTCTTGTAAGATAATTCATTTACACCTAGCAAACAATCCCTGGGCAGCGGAAAAATGCTCATTTACATTAAATTTCGCCGAAGTGGGGGAAGAATAAACTTTCGCTCGTTCACTTTTAACGCACCCTAACGGTGACCGGATCTCTTCACGTTCCGCCGGTGAATAATTCGTAATTGTAACATAACACGAACTTTCAACATATACCTGAAATAATCCGCAATTTTTCCAGATAACCGGTCAAAGATAAAGATTATATCACGAAAGCATAGTCATGATGTATCGAAACACAGGATACAAGTGTTGAGTAACATGTTCCAAATAATGTACTTACAAATATGACGAGTTCGATAAGCGGACCGGCAAGGTCTAAGTCCGTGTGCTAATCAGTATTATGGCACCTTACCGATAAAAAATTGGTTTAAATCACGAGTCATCGACACGACAATATCGCGCCTTTTGTGACGCTGCTTTCTCCGGCACTCGTGTCAGCACTCGACTGATACTACTCGCAAGCTATGCTTACACCTTCATCGGCACTGACTATATGGAATTCGCGCAATCGCTATAACAGCTCGCTGAGCCGGGACATACAACCTTTTATGCGTTGGAGAGATATTTGGCTAACCGGGGATAGGATGTAAGATGGCCGCCAGGTAGCAATGGGAATGATACGCTCATGAACGACGTCGATAATTTTGTTCAACGTATCTTGCTAGAGACGTTGATAACAATAATTTGAATATTTTACTTTTTTATTATACATATGCTGGACTAAAAAAGTATTTGCACATGAAGTTTCATTGCGATCACTATAATTATTAGGTCATCACTATTTTTTCAGTTATTGTAATCCGTGACTGAAGAATTATTAATAATAGTAATTGCAGCAATATTGATTGTATTGTTATTTATTGTAATCTACGTACTGTCTATGAATAGTTTGAATGATTAATTTTAAGCGGTTCAAAGTTGACAGCATTTTATATTCCTACTGTTTATTTATACCGGCAACAGGTTTCGATATATCGATAATTCTAACAGTCGAAACATATAATTAAAATTAAGCGTTATAGAAGTTTGAAATTGCAATTTATACAATACTTACATACTAAGCGTAAGTATTACAATAAAACATTTTGTCAACATATTTTCTTGTGCATCATAAGTAAGAGCCATTATTGGCACTACAGCTTGTTTTGAAAAAGATGATACACAAAAAGGCGCGAAGGGACAGCAGCGTAAACATATCGATATATCTCGATTAACGGTACTTTACTTTTTCTCAATCCTCTGTCAAACTTGTACGGTTTTCCCGTTAAGGTTTTAGTAGGTTTGTTTCATTGTTGAGACTCGGAACGATTTGGATATTCTCGGCGACTGATTCTCGAAATCTCGGTAGAGGTCGATTGAATCGCTATTAGCGATAGGGGAGAGGGAATGGCGTCAATGTGCGCGCGTGCGTATGTACGATAGGGTGAATGTCACTTTGTGGCCACTTGCTTCCTTATCACTCTACAAAGAACGCTCATTATCCTTGGTGATTTTATTATTGGCCGCGTCTCGTGCCGAGTTAACGACGTAGCGGTATAGTGCGGTGAAATTGGCTCCTACGTTTCCTGACATGCGGCTCACGATCGCAGATCGCACTTTTGAGGTTAGCTCACGAGCGTGCGGCTTTGCGCCGTGATACTGTCTCGCGAAATCGTTCGTTATCGAATCGCATGTTTCCACTATACGATTTGGAGCTAATTTTGTTACGATATTCCATACGTCGAACGATGTGTCAATACTTGTGAGAATCGTTTCGAGGCGAGAAACTATTCGGGTGTTGCCGTGAAACGGCCATTCCGTTTCTTCGCCTCGTCTTACTCCCACCCACGGTTGACTTTGATTATCGTTTTATTAATATTTCCATATGGGAGTGAGTCTCATCCTTCCTAACTACAACTTCATAGATTACTTTCGAACGAGTACGTCCGGTTTGATGCGAACCCTCCTCTGTCGCTAATTTACCTACTGTTTGTAAACGTCTGCTACTGGAAATTTATGAAAAATAAATACAGTTTGGTTTCATATCTTCTGCTGATTTTATTATATTGTTATTATCGCTATTTTCATCGTTCGTATAACGTTTACCTTGTTCACTTGTTTAATTTTGTGTTTACGTAGGAGGAAATGAGGTTTTACTGTGCTAAACGTTATGACTCATTCGAACGCGGTATTTTGCATATTGTTATGAAAGTTAAACACAACGGCTGAAAATTATACGCAATATAAACAGTCCGATTCTTATGTGCTATTTTGCGCACAATATTGTACATGGTGTCGTAATACGTATTATTAATGTCATACTAACGTTAAATTAGCTGTCTTGTTCCGTCTCTGTTCTCATTTCCGACACGCCGTATCAAGGTTTTAACCTCGTGTCATCGTATACTTTCTTTCGTGACCGTTGACAGGTTTATTTAATAGAATGCGATGTATATATCTCGGATATCGTTTTATTGAATCAATTGCAACGTTTTATCGTATTTCTTTTCCATCGTTGTCTATTTTCATTCATTTATTTCTGTCTCTTGTTTTTTCGTTATTTCTGTAAATTTATTCACACTTGGTTTTCATCGAACTTTTTTCAAAGAGATATGAATATTAATAGCGGCAAAAGCTTGCGCCGTTGGCGTAATAATTAGAAAATTGTATGAAACGGTTATTAAACTGTGAGGGATCACGGAAGGTCAACGATATCACTTATTCATAAGTTTCCAAGGTTTTACTATGATACACCGTCTTTTTATACTTAATCGTTTATTTTGAATCGTAGTACGTCAAATAACGTCTTTCAAAATATATTTGTCATGTGCTTGTAATATTATGCGACTCAAGTGTTTAAGCACATTTATGTGTTTACTTCCACAAGAAAGAAACATCTTACGTCAGGAATATGGATAATATCCGTTTTATTATTCGTGAAATACAAGGAGAAAGTTTTGCCGATGTCCTACTCCCTCTTACGTGTTTCACTTTCTAAACTTTTGCAATCATTATCGTAATGATACACATTACTCATGCGCTACTTTATCAGAAATTAAAATGAGCGTTATATTAGCACTATTTATCTAGCAGATTCATACAGAAACAGCTTCCAATAATTTAGCTGCATTTACAGATCTCTGTTTTTATTTTAAAAGATCCCAAACCTACATCCGTCTAAATATTTCCTATAATTACCCGCGTGATTACGTAACCGTTTTCTTTTCGCTGCTTTTGCTTTTACTTTTCGAACCCGCAGGTTTTGTTTCTTTTTTAGCCGTTTGTTCTTTTAGATTCGAACCGACGTCATGACACAATTCCTATCGAGATCATAAATCATCGTATAGTCGGGTAAAAAATCAGCGGGGCAAGATGAAGAAGGGCCTAGAACAGGATAAAGGGAAATCGGAAGGAGCAGAAGGCAAAGATGCAGCGAAAGATATTCAGGAAAAGATGAAAATGGTGGACGTGAAATCGTCAGCCATGGGTCTTCTCGCAAAAAACACCGTGTTACTGCCCAGTGGAGTTGCACGTGTGAAACAATCCTATGGGTCGAAGGTAATCGGCGAAGCGGGATCGTCATCCGGCTCAGCTACCGGTGAGTCAATTGTTAAAACTGTTTGTTTAGATTTCAATCAGTTTCAGCTGTCAAACTGAACGTTTATGTAATAAAACAGAGGATGGAAACTCTTGTTTTATCACGATTCGAAATAAATACTTATACGAAGAGTTTCTGAGGATTTCGTATTTATTGATTTAGAAATCTAGGGATCCAGAAATTTAGGAATTTAGAAATTTAAGCATTTGGGGAATTAGGTATTTAGGGATCTAATGAACCAGAGATTTCAGGGAGCTGTGGATCTAGGGGTTCATGGATCTCGGGATTTAGGGATATAGGGATTTCGGGATCTAGGGATTGCGGGATCTAGGGATTCGGGATCTAGGGATCTAGGGATTCGGGATCTAGGGATTCGGGATCTAGGGATTCGGGATCTAGGGATTTCAGGATCTAGAGATTTCGGGATCTAGGAATTTCGGGATCTAGGGATTTCGGGATCTAGGGATTTGGGGATCTGGGGATTTCGGGATTTAGGGATTTCAGGATCTGGGGATTTCGGGAGCTGGGGATTTCGGGATCTAGGGATTTCGGGATCTAGGGATTTCGGGATCTGGGGATTTCGGGATCTAGGGATTCGGGATCTACGGATTTCGGGATCTAGGGATTTCAAGATCTAGGAATTTCGGGATATAGAGATTTGGGGATCTAGGGATTCGGAGGTCTATGGACTTAGTAATATACTGATTTTGAGAAATTTGGAAATTTGAAGGGTTGAAATTATGGGATTCTAGAAAATTTAAATTTTCAAATTTTGAATATCTAAATGAAAAAATTTCCAAATTGGCTTTCTACCAATTTTCCCGAATGCACTTGAGCTGTACGTGCAGTCTCCCATTACTGTCAGATGATAATTGTTTAAATACGTCTTTAAATATTTTAATCTTTGCATTTGCGCGGATCATTAAGTGATTTTATTGCTGCAAGAAGCTACTTCGCGCCTGACGTTATTGATATACATCTCCTCATCATATAGATTAACAGACGTAAGTCGACAATAACGATTGGTGCGCAGTGAAGTGCTAAATGAATCAAGCGTTGATTCATGACATTATAAATATTTCTTTGAAGTAAGTAGATAAAAGAACGACAAGAACTTGTCACCACCGAAGGCACCTTTCTCGACTTTGCACTTCTACTCATCGGTTCATCCTCGAATTCATATTCATATGCGGAGACGATGGAGCGAACGTTTCCGATCATCGCAGCGATCAATCACGAAGATCATGCCCTGTTCACATTATTGGGTCAGGATAGGGCAGGGCAGGGCCGATCGGCGAGTACATTTTGTCCCCTGTCCTGTCCCGATAGTGAGGATCGGACTTACTCGAAGCTCGACGTTCTCGAAGACCCAAGAAGATCGGACCGTCAGAAAATTCGTGAAAATTTGGCGACGATGGTAGAATCGTTCCCGATTTGCATTATTGGGCCAGGATAGGGTTGGGCAGGGCCGATCGGCGTGACCATTCTGTCCCCTGTCCTGTCCCGATAGTGAGAATCGGTGCTGCAACAGAATCCTTAACATTTTCATATAACATAACATTATGTTATGTAACATAATTATCTATTAGTTACAATTTTGTATTACTACGTTTATTCTGTTTTTGTTATACAACGTTCCTTGACAACACGATTATTTCTTTATCTTTAAATAAAGTTTATCATCATTTCATATTAACACTGAATAATAACTGTGTCCATTCGTTGTTTTATACAAGGTTGTAACTTATTAACTACACTTATAAAGATGCAACAAAATGTTTCATAAAGAAGTTACTATATTTCAAAGAAGAAATTGAACTATGGGGATAAAGAAAATTTTTGTAAATTTGTGGGACTTGCATGTAACAAAGGTTCGCTACCTTTCAGAAACGGGCCATTAGCGAGTGTGTTAATAGACGAGTCTTTAGGGAGTGTGCCGTTAACGAGCAGGTCATTAGCGAATACACCGTTAGCGAACAGGTCGTTAAGAAGCAGATCATTGCATAAAGAGTTCTCAAGTTCTTTTTTCACATAATTTCTTTCAAAAGAAGTCAAATTTGTCCCTCAATGTTCTTACTACTCATCAAATTGTTCGTGAAATTTAATTCTTCTCGATTCTCGATAAAGTCCTTTCCTGCCACCTACTGTTCATCGATTCACAACGAGCATGAATCCAAATATAACCGAGACACCGTTGAATAAAATTAAGCGCGTCCTTTTGAACTGTGTCTCTGTAGACATTCATAATCTTGGAATAGCAGACGCTTTTGAAGCTTTTCAATAGAATCAGAGACTCGACAGGTTCCACGAATAAACATAGCGGAATGTTTATTCTGCTGAATCGGTAAATATCGTTGATTTATTCACAATTCTTGAATAGTTTCGCTACCTTGCTTCTCCTTTGATAGTATGGATAAAGTTGGTATGATAAATTTAGTTATTTTTTTCTTATCTTATCAGACTTATGGAAATAACAGCGAAAGTATGTCGATGTAGTTAATTACCGGTGAGTCGACAACTCTTGATATCTGAAGAAGAACGTAGTATGAAAGTTTTTAGTTTTTCTTTTGACGAAATTAGCAGTGAAATGAGTTCTGAATTTGCGAAGTTCCAAAGCTTTGGGGTTTCGTCTTAAATTTCAGGGTTCAACAGTTTCGAAATTCCAAAATTTCTAAGTTTCAAGGTCTCTACGTTCCGAAATTTCAAAGTTCAAAAGTTTCAAAGTTCAAAGATTTAAAATTCTACAATTTCAAAGTTAAAAAATTTCAAGGTTCAAAAATTTAAAAATTCCAAAATTTCAGTTCAAAAATTTCAAAATTCCAAAAGCCCTAAATTTTGAAGTCTCGAAGTTCCAATAGTTAAAAATTCCAAAATCCCAGAATTCTTAAATTGCAAAGTCCCAAAATCTTAAAATTCCCAACTTTCAAACTCTCAAAGTCCCAAACAGTCGACGATGTACATAATTTGTATTTAATTATATCGGTTTGCACTCAGTAATTAGAAAGATATCGTGTAGATTCAAATGAGATGTTTACTTACTGTAACTATGTTTTTCTGTCATTTTTTAATGGTTATCGAACGTCATCATCAAAGATAGTAAAGATATTCTTGTAAATGACACTTGATCATAAAGAAGACAGTAATCATTCCGCTTGTTATATTTTTACATGTAATGAAACATAGATTTACGAAGATGAACGAAGTGTACATCTATTCGGTTTTAACAGAATTATAATTAACGAAAAGTAAAAAATTACGTTTCGTAAGAACATAATCACATGCGTTATCTGCCCATGACTGACCGTCATTTCAGATGAATAAATCAGCATACATTCTGCAGAGTGTATTAAAGTTCGACGTCAAACTTTCGTACAGGTTAAACCAGTTTTTACGGCTGGAAAATATATTTATATCTTCCCATAATTTTATATAATCTTCCCATGTCTGCACACAACATTGTTATTGAACTTGTGTAACGCAATTCATTTTTATCTTATACTCTTATCATTTTCAATCTTAGATATATACGACAAAATTAATTAAAATTGTTCCACGAAACCCCAGTATTTCAGTTCGAATAATTAAATTCCAGTCTGAAACGAATCTCTTAGTTTTTCCAACGACGTCTTTTTCGATCAAGCGGAATATTTCATTCAAATCGATTCGATTGAAGAATAGAATTCCTGAATTTGATTATGGAGGTTGTGCGAGTTCATCATTTTCTAGTCATTCGATTACGCAATTTCATCCAAGGTTTCCGTTCAGGGATCAGTTTTTTCCAATTACCGATTCCTTCGATCGTTCAATCGAATCTCGCTGGAATACCGGACGACTGATCATTTCCTTCGTGAATCCACTTTTCAAATGTTGACTCCGAAGGATCTAACGATGCCGTGCTGTACATTCATACGTAAATCAAGCTTCGGAGACATCTTTAAAAAAAAAAACTTCGACTTGTTATCGTAAACCGTAAAATAATTTCACTATAAACCATGTAAAGGTCAAACAGTTCCAGTGTCACTATTTTCCATATAACAATAACATTTACGTGTCTTAAAATATAAAATACATTATAGAATAAAAAGCATTACACATACAATGAAAGATATACAATAAGAGTTATTTTCCGTATGCGATGAAAGATATGCATATACAATAAAAGATATTTTACGTATATAATGAAAGGTATTATACGTATAGAATACTCAGTTATCTTATCGCCAAAAGAAACTGACATGCATTCTAGGTTGCAGATGTGGGCTAACCCTCCAAAGAGGCATCCCTAGCACATCGATGTTCAGCGAGCAACCATCGACTATTATTAATGCAATCGTTCTCGTTCGGAGAGATTAATATTTAATATCTGACCGAATTAGCAAAGGAGACCCGCTGTTCCCGACGAAGAGGCACGCGCTCGTTGCTGAGATCCTGCGTGTTAGGCACGCCGTAGCAACTATATTGATCTACCTGTCCGAGGGCTATATTGGTCCGCGTGTTTCGGTGCAGTACCTTCCAGTCCACCAACGCGGGATCAACGTTTCATCCTGCTGTTTATCGCGCGATCACGTTTCCTTTTTCAAAACATTATCGCATTTCGTCCCAATTTTGTTGTCCAACAATTCGAGTCTACTGCTCGTCCATTATTGTTCAATGTGAACGCGTCGTACATTGACAAATCACATTTTCCGAATGACAATTACCTCGATGTTATCAAACACAAGATTTTGGTGATCAGGTATAGTTACCAGTGAAGCTTGTTTTAGGTTCAGAATGAAACACGTTCTCTGATAGGTAGATTTTTTATTTGGACGCTGGATGTTGAGTTTCATGAGTGACAACCACTTGGTGTGTTTCGTGTTCACGTCCCACCTCGATGTTGTTATCAAACACATTTCAGTGACCAGGTATAGTTACAAGTTACCAGTGAAGCTTGTTTTAGGTTGAGGATGAAACACGTTCTCTGATAGGTAGATTTTTTATTTGGACGCTGGATGTTGAGTTTCATGAGTGACAACCACTTGGTGTGTTTCGTGTTCACGTCCCACCTCGATGTTGTTATCAAACACATTTCAGTGACCAGGTATAGTTACAAGTTACCAGTGAAGCTTGTTTTAGGTTGAGGACGAAACACGTTCTCTGATAGGTAGATTTTTTATTTGGACGCTGGATGTTGAGTTTCATGAGTGACAACCACTTGGTGTGCTTCTGGTTCACTTCGTACCTCGATGTTGTTATCAAACACATTTCAGTGACCAGGTATAGTTACCAGTGAAGCTTGTTTTAGGTTGAGGATGAAACACGTTCTCTGATAGGTAGATAGGTAGATTTTTTATTTGGATGCTGGATGTTGAGTTTCATGTTCTTTGAGTTCTGTGACAACATCTTGATGTGCTCCATGTTTACTTTGCATCTCAACGTTGTTATCAAACACAAGATTTCAGTGACCAGGTATAGTTACAAGTTACCAGTGAAGCTTGTTTTAGGTTCAGGATGAATTGCGTTCTCTGATAGGTAGATAGATAGATTTTTTATTTGAATGCTGGATGTTGAGTTTCATGTTCTTTGAGTTCAGTGACAACCACTTGGTGTGCTCCATGTTTACTTTGCATCTCATCGTTGTTATCAAACACAAGATTTCAGTGACCAGGTATAGTTACAAGTTACCAGTGAAGCTTATTTTAAGTTCAGGATGAAACACGTTCTGTGATAGGTAGATAGGTAGATTTTTTATTTGGATGTTGCATGTTGAGTTTCATGAGTGACAACCACTTGGTGTGCTCCATGTTCACTTCCCACCTCGATGTTGTTATCAAACACATTTCAGTGACCAGGTGTAGCTATAAGTTAAAAATTATGACCCAGTGAAGCTTGTTTTAGGTTCAGGATGAATCATTACGTTCTTTAATAGGTAGATTTGGATGCTAGATATTAGGTTTCATGAGTGAGAACCACTTGGTGTGTTCCATGTTTACTTTGCACCTCAACGTTGTTAAACACAATATTTCAATGACCAGATATAGTTGCAAGTTACCAGTGAAGCTTGTTCAAGTCTTAGGATAAATTATTACGTTCTTCAGTAGATAGATTTGGATGCTAGGTATTGGGTTTTACGAGTGACAGCCACTTGGTGTCCTCCATGTTTACTTTGCACCTCGACGTTGTTAAACACAATATTTCAATGACCAGAGATAGTTGCAAGTTACCAGTGAAGCTTGTTCAAGTCTTAGGATAAATTATTACGTTCCTCAGTAGATAGATTTGGATGCTAGGTATTGGGTTTCACGAGTGACAGCCACTTGGTGTGCTCCATGTTTACTTTGCACCTCGACGTTGTTAAACACAATATTTCAATGACCAGATATAATTGCAAGTTGCCAGTCCAGCTTGTTTCAGTCTCAGAATGAATTATATTCTTTGATAGGTAAATTTGGATGCTGGATATTGAGTTTCACTTAGCGTGCTTCACGTTAAGTTTGAACATAATTAGTATGAAGGACAAGATCTTAGTGGCTAGTTATAAGACATTCGAAGTACAAAGCTGCAATGTTTGAATTATTGCGTTGTTTCGAATAATAGATCAGGTTTTCTCAATGATAACTATGTATTTCATTTTTATGAAATGTTATGAGGGACCAGATTTTAGTGGTCAGTTAAAATAAGACACTCAAAGAATGTATCACAGTTCATATCTTTAAGGTTTAGCTTGAACAGTCGCGTTAAGATGGTTTTAACAATAGATACATAAGATTTTTTGAATGACAATCACTGTAATTCATGTTTGATTTGTACGTTGAACCTTTTATAAAGAACAAGATTTGGTCAGTTTACACATTCAAGGAACATATGTCTTCAGGTTCAGGATGAGTGTTTGAGATGGTTCTGGCAATGATACATTAACTTTTCTGAATGTGTCTCACTTTATGTTCTTCGTATTTGTGTACATTAGAATTGTTACAAAAGACTTTAATGGCCACTCAAACAGAAACATTCAAAGAACATACAAAATCCACAATACTTGACATATAGTATAAACATTTTCATTATTAGGAACATTTCTTCGAGTTTTCTGAATGTCATCTGATGTGCTTCCTCTGTACGTTAAAATCATTATAAAAGACAAGATTTTAGTGGTGAGTGAAGTTGAAACGTTCGAGAAACAGTTCAGAATTATAATCAAGTGAAACTTGTTTGGGATTCAGGACAACCTGTCGCGTTGTTTGATACGGTTCTAACGGTAGACAGATTGACACAAGTTTTCTGAATGACGTTCTCTGTGACTCATGTTTGACCTCTACGTTAAAATGATGGCGTACCAGATTTTAGCGGTCACTTAAACGTAACAAGCATCTGAAAGTTATAATCGAGTGAAACTTGTTTAGAAGCTGTTGTAACCGTAAATAAGTTACATCGGGGTTTCTAAATGACAACCACTTCGCGTTCGACCTATTAAACAACAAACACTTCCGTGTTTGACCTATTACATCGTGAAATTGTTATGAGGAGCTCGGTGGGTTGATTCGACAGACAATTAGTGTCGTTAAGTGAATTTCAAAACTGGTCTGATGTGTTCAGAACAATTCTAAGTGTAAATGTACGAAGATTTTGCGTATCAACGCAGTTTCGTGCAGGTACGTTCACGGATTCCTCGACTTCCCGCCATTTTCTGAAGCGTTGTTTACATTCTCTGCGTCCTTCATAACTTATAAAAATTATAACGTAAAATTTATTCTCAACTGTAATTATAATCTCTTAGGTTCTTAAAAAGGATTTGTTAAGGGATGATAAAAGAAAGATATTTTCTTGTAGTTAAAAGAAGTAATTTTCTGAAGGATTCGTTGAAGAATTTCGTTGTTTCTCATTCTAGAGATGTTGTGAGGTTGATTTGTTAAGTGTGCTGTTTTTATGCAGGAGGATGGTTAAGAATCTGGGAAACGTGACGTTTCGATGAGAAAATGCCACGATGCTGCGGCGCGTCTTTGGTTTCCGTCATGGACGGCGACGGGTCTCCGCAGAGTCTCGGTTTGCAGATTCAGGACGGTCAGTAATTAGAGATAATTGCCCATTAGTTTTACTCGTGGCCCGTTTCTGCGAACGTTAGCCCCGTTTGCCTCGTTGAACGATCCTTCATCTTCCAGCGTGAATCCACGAATGACTAAGAGGAAGCGGATAAAAAATTTAGTTAATTTGCCCACGCTTTTATCGTCGACCTTCAGACATTTTCCCATTTAGAGCCGTACAGTCATACGTTGTACTACGAATATTTAATTTCATATTAGCTGTTTAAAACGTTTCGTTCGATCGATTTACTCGATGTTTAAAATCGCTGGTCTAATCTTAGCGCTGTTCAGAATTATAGCTTTGTTTCCGTCGAATTTAAACGGTAGAGCCACTGTTCGATTATGTTATCGAAAACTGAATATGATTGAAACGGCACGTACACCTTTTTTTTTATAAGATCATTAATCACTTCATATAACGCATTATTTTGTAATTCCGATTGACATCGGAACAGATAAGCGATAAATTGTCGGCTACTAATGATCGAAGGAAAGTACTTTTAGTTCAGCAGTATTCTGAAAAATATTATTTAATAAGCCTCTTCGTTTTTATTTTTCATAATCAATGTAGGTCACCGATTCCACGCGTGAAAGTTTTGACAATGTGTCTTTATTTCAAGGCTGAAATTTAATTTATCTGTCATTGTTCACAGGTAATCCCCGAAATAAAACGGCGTTAGCACCTGGTCATAGTCTGATGGACTGGATTCGATTAGGTAATTCAGGCGTCGACTTAACCGGCGTCGGTGGAGTGCCACGAGTTGTTACTTTGACCGAACTGGCCAATCATAATAAACAAAATGATGCTTGGATCGCTATTCGAGGTACATTTATTCATTTCACTTCACGTTTATTAATATTCAATAATATCTGTTTTCAATTCTAATTTCCTCCTATCCGTACCTGACAATTTCCTCGACAATTTCCTACCAGTTTTCCTCATTTCATTTTTTATCTTTCATGAACCTAATAAGAAAAGCAAGATAATTGATGACGCAGTGGATCGATTGTGCAAAACTTTCCGTATACCTATGTTGGATGAAAAGTGAGCAGCAGTCACGAGAAGCAAAGAAAACACTGGCTATCGTTCGCTTTTAGCCTGATTAAAATTTACTTTCCTCTCGGGAAACATCCAATATTTATTCCAAGCCTGTTACGGACCAGTCAGTCGGTTATTTCAATGCCACTGAATAAAGAATTTATTCGATGTATTCCTGGGACGGCACATGACCCGCATCTATGATGTTAATATTACACGTGGTAGGGCAAATGAATTGTTAGGTCGACTCTTGTTTGTGAACAACTACCTGGTGTTGATATGTAACCCATGATATATAATAATATGTAGTATTGACATACCTATGATATGTAATGCCGATACAACACGTCAGCATTTAACGCGTTGACGATCAATATGTAGCGATACAACGCGTTAACGATCAATATGTAGCGATATAACGCGTCGACGATCAATATGTAGCGATACAACGCGCCGACAATCAATATCTAGTGATACAATGCGTCGACTATCAATATGTAGTGATACAACGCGCTGACTATTAATATGTAGCGACACCACGTGTTGATAATCACTATGTAGCGGTTCAATGCGTCGATATTCAACGCGTGGTGATACAACGCGTAGACTTTCAACGCGTAGACATTCGACACGTAGGGATGCAACGCGTACACTTTCGACGCGTAGACTTTCAACGCGTAGACATTCGACACGTAGGGATGCAACGCGTAGACATTCGACGCGTAAAGATACAACGCGTAAACTTTCGGTGTGTAGTAATACAACGCGTAGACTTTCAACGTGTAGACATTCAACACGTAGCCATAAAACGCGTCGACGTTCAGCGCGTTGATATCCAACGTATAGACATTCAACGCGTTGCCATACAATGCCTTGTACAACACATATCGTTACAATGCGTGACGGTGCAACATATACCGATACAACAGATAAGCATATAACACATATAGATCCAGTGTGTCACAACACACAATTATCCAACGCATCCACATACATATCCTCCATTAACGAAAAAACATTATTCTATATAAAACTCCGTGTAGAGTAATAGAACAAGTCCTCCAAATGCCCATTAACTTCACTAACTTCACCCCCTCTGATTATAGGAGTAGTGTTCAATGTGACTCGTTATATGGACTTCCACCCAGGCGGTATCAGCGAGCTGATGCGAGGCGTTGGTAAAGATGCAACAAAACTTTTCGAAAACGTGAGTCCATCAATTTATCGCTGACACATCAACAACTACATACTATAAATCAACGATTATTTTTACGTACCCATAGATCGTTCGTTGCAGGTGCACGCTTGGGTCAACTATCAGAGCATCCTTCAGAAATGCGTGGTTGGAAGATTGAGTCGTGGTACTGGGAGCAATAACAATAGCAGTTCATCCTCATCGACGGAGAACGTTGTCTCGAACACGACCAATTGTTCCTTAACGAAGTTGGACCTGATAAAAAGTTGCATGAGTGAGTCTCTGAATACTGATATAAACTGCTGTGGCCGTTGTTGAAAAGTTTTATAGTTTTCTTTGGGGGCGAGATGTTTATTATTCAGTGAAGAAGAAAAATGCTAGCTTGATTGTTATTTTTATGTCTTGTGATTGGGAGCGTGATGATGATGAAAATGTTAAATATAATGTGGGTCGATAGGGGTCTCTTTGAATCGGAACAACTGAACTTTTTCATGTGGGACTCTTTTTTTATTTTATAATTTACTCGAGTTCTGTCGGGATTTGTTGTTTAAATCCATAAAATTTTGTACTATTTATTTGCATATTATTTTTAATCTAGTATAATTACTAGATACGTTCGAAGAATAATATGTTATAAATTAATTCATACGGTACATTTTCAGCCAGCATTGTTAATCAGGAAAACGTGCCAGAGGATAGCTTACTAAATGTGAAGATGGATTGGAGACAGACATCCAATTCAATCACACTTTTCTATCAAACGCTACGTGACTACCCAGGCGTGTGTTATCAGCTACGAAGGATAAGCGACTCGAAATTGGTTTTTAAATTGTTTTTCGAGAGGGACATTATTACGCACGAACTCGATTTGGCGGCGGATATAGAATGGCCGCCGGTATGCAAGAGGAACTTCGACACAATGGAGGTACCACGACAGAAAATTGCCATTTTTTTTAATATAAAAGAGGAAATTTAAGGTCATATCTAAATTGCTTTTTTAACTCCGTGCTGAAAACGTTCAGATATTTAAATTTGCATTAAGTGTATAAAAGTTATCACTGCAACTATACAGGTGGATTTCACGTTCACGAAGAAGAAGAAAGAGATATGGAAATCCCTGGGCAGCCACACCATATCCAGAGAGACGAATACTAGTAGTCGAACGTACAAAGAGTATGAAGTGGTTGCGAACATGCCTCTCTCTAAGTTGGTACATCTACTAGTTGTGCGAGCTAAAGATTATCTGGAATTAGTACCTATTGGTAGACACGTGGAAGCCAAAATGAACGTGATGGGTAAGCAGCTGCTATGCTTTATGTATAGTCATGAGCAAATCTGGCTGCCCAGAGAAAAAATTGTCAATCAATTTTCAAATACCCATAAACAGTAGATGTAATTCATGAAATGAATAAATGTAAATGTAACCCAGCATACCTGATCTCAGCATCTGTTCTCAATTTTCAGGGATGGAAGTATCGCGATCGTACACGCCTGTCCCACCGTGCCTTCATCCCGACGACATGGCGCCGAGCTACAGATCCGACTGCTTGTGTCTGATGATTAAGAAATATCCGAACGGCGCGCTTAGTCCGTCCATAACCGCCCTTCAAATCGGTCAGACCTTGATGCTGAGCAATGCTTTAGGTGCCTTTGTAGTAGAATCCTTTGATCGTTACTCGGTCATTCATATGCTTGCCGGTGGCACTGGCTTGACGGCGATGCTTGGCATCGTTCAGCGGGCCTTGGCCAGACGCTCTGTGTTAGTATCTTTTTCCTGTATCCTCTTTGTTCTAATTTCTTCGAGTTATTCTATGCCAAACTGCTGAAATTAATTTGAAGACGATTTTTGGCACGCTTTAGGCATATCTTTCTTTTTAACACTGCGGCAAATCTTTGGCATGTGTTACTTTTCTGTGACACGAATATTTTTTGCTTCTGGACAAGGTGTCCAATTATGTATTGTAATGTAACAAGGCTTTTACTTCTGCTAGGAAGACCATAAACCTCCTGAACTTCAACAAAGATGAAGATAATATGTTCTACGTGGCGCAGCTGGAAAAAGCTAGCGCAGATAAAAAGTATGCAGTCTGATCAATTAGCGGTATTAGTGTTTATATGAGTTCTTATTTTAAACTGTTCATGTTCAGATTGAAAGTCACACATATCCTTTCGCAAGCTGGAAGCACGTGGTTGGGAAAACGTGGAACGATATCGGACGACTTATTGAAGGAGTTGGTTGCTGAGGATTCTCCTGATGCGTGTGTTTTCACGTGTGGGCCTCCAGGATTCATTCAGTCCGCAAAAAAGTAATTTCTGTTACTTTATAGATTTAATTTAAGCGTTTTCTCTGTGACATTGCATCCGTGTGTTTCAGGTCGCTTCAAAAGCTGGGTTGGAAACCCTATCAAATGTACGACTTCGACGATTAATTGATCCAGTGCAAATGTGTCTCCATTTTTTGATACCAAATTCCAGAACATCAGTGAAGTCATGGAAAAGTGAAAGAAGGAATTACGTGTGGTTCTATCGAATTTTTAATCATCCTTTTGGATACTTTTACTCCTATTTCCGCCCATAGTCAGCGTCGCGGCACGAAAAATCCTTTTATTCGTTACACAAGAGGCATATGAGATGAATGGTCGAACAAACATAATTTTCTTAATTTTGAACAGAGGATATTTTAGTAACGTAAAGTCTTGTAAATACTTATCGGAATTAAATTCTCGTATCCAAGGTATTTTGTAACATTTTTAATTCGACAAAATTACAATTTTATCTGAGCTTTTCAAGTTCCTTTAAACACAATACTGGAGAAACCTGTGTGTACATTCCTACACGACGACTGTTTCGAGAGCTACTTACTTATCGATAGACATTACACACTTTGTATTATATCTGCGAGTTTCGAAGAAACAAATACGAGTAAGACAGCGGCACATTGGCGAGTGTTAAAGCGTCGTTAAACAATTTTTTCTCAGGCACGATGTTACAGTGACGAGTAATTGCATCTGTGAGAGTGTGTTTTGAAAGATTGGTATTTAACAATTTTATAATTTTCAGATGACCAAATTAACAAATTTAGCTAGCATTATCTTGCTAAAGATTAAAGGTAACTATTTTAGAACAAGTAGTTACTACTCGCCAATGTATTCGCGGTCACAGGGTCTTAAATGGAAAGTTTAAAAGCCAATCTGGCTTTTATTGCGAGAACAAATTATTTTTACAAACATCGTCTTTTAGCATTCGGAGAGCTGTGTATTTTTAACGATTTATCAGAGAATACTTCATCTAGATTCGAGAAAATCCTTCATTCAAATTAAACCGTCACTTTCAATATTGTATAACAAAAACTTTAATTGTAACCGTTCATCCAATGATTTTTCAACGACACCAAGTAGAATGTCCCTGGGAAATTTTTAGAAACGATAGTAACAGCAATGTGGCCTAATTAGAGAAACGTTTTAAAGTCAACTGGATCATCTACTCATCAACTTTTGTAGAGGTTTTTGAAATCTCGACGTGCAGATAGGAAACGTTAGCGACCTCTTTTAAAGTATTTTTATTAATTAAGTATCATTCGATCGATGAGCTAGATACGATTAAAGAAGGAGATTCGTTTCGTTTGAACGTAATTCTCAAGTGCGGACCACTTTCTGCATTTTGCGTACATGTTAAATACGCCTATGTGTATGTATGTATATGTGTGTACATAGTTGTTACCAGAAATAAATGAATATTTGATGGCCTTAGCCTTAAATCTTTTCTTTACTGAATCCAACAAGTAGAAAATATAAAATGTTAGAAAGTTTTTCTTTCTTTAAAATCTATACAAAATTATTTGTTCTTTAGTTATCTTATTCAAGAAATGATAGTTGAAATTCATAGAAATGATGTGCGATTATTTAGAGCGGTAAAGCTTCGCAAAACCATCACGCTCAGATATGGACCAAATTTTTTTTCGCATCTGTGGGCCCACAGAATATATTGCAAACAGTATAAAATCAATATTAATAAATATATAATGAATATATAGCATTTTAATTAATTAAATCAGTGTTAATTAACTTTTTTCGAAAATTGAACAAGTGGCGCCATCTCTCCTGCGAACAGGGTGAACTACACACTTTTGAAACTGTAGTTTAATTAGTTCCATCTTCTACCGCCAGGTGGCGGGTAAGACGCCCTCTAGCGGCAGTATTTGGAACTAATTAAACTACAGTTTCAAAAGTGTGTAGTTCACCCTGTTCGCAGGAGAGATGGCGCCACTTGTTCAATTTTCGAAAAAATTCCATTAATATTGGTTTTATTGGCTTAATTAACTATAATTCGCATCAAATCGCATCGGAGTATAAGATTAATTCACTTCGGAATGTTTTGACTTTACCAAACCATTATCAATTTGAAAAAAAAACGCAATTTTTTGTTTTGAAAGTTACACCGCTGACTGACAGATGACGTCACGGGTGCCTTTTTGAGCGCGCTTTAAAATCTGAAAGGAATGTAACTCTTTTACGTATAATGAGCGTATGCAGCACATTACATTCAATATTCTTTTTTACATTAATTCTTTTCGATCGTTATTTATAATTTCATATACTTCGTTCATTCATGTCATAAATTTGTATTCCGATTATTTTTGCACTTGCGCATATAACATTTATAATAATATTTATAAAAATTTGTATAAACACATTGTTTTTATTAAAATAGTAATCAGAATTAATAACCGTTTCGCAATATTCATTCGTGAAAAGTTTTACAAATACTAAGACTCGAATCTTGATTTATCGTTTCCTTGCAGCACGAAATTAATCGTTCTCGATTGATAATATCCCAACGGCGCGGATTTAATTGATGTCCCGTAAATTACGGGAATCCAGGCCGATCTCGATTGTTCCTCGCGACGATTAAAACGTAATGATATTTGCGGTGCGATTAATCGATCGCCCGGTTTCGAACAATGTTTCAAACGATCGTTGGAACACCAGCTATCGAACAATGCATCGCAATGCAGAAAATGGCGGTATTGTTCGTGCCGGGACCATTCTTCCGCCATGATGAAGATGGAACGAAGTCGTGCGTTTATTGTTCAGCAAGAAATTCCGTTGTTCCGATCGATCGAGTGCGAACAACAGATTTTCCGATGAAAATTATGTTGAAATTTGATTACTACTACAATTTCGGGATGAGAATTTAATTTTTAAAAGAAATGCATCTAGGGGGTTGGTTCTTTACAAATTCGTGTACAACTTAGCACTATTTATAATAAATTTTATTTTTGAAATATGATATTGTTGTATCTTGCTTATTCCAAGGTTGGAAAGAAAATGAAGTTGGGGTGAAATGATTAAGGGGTTGTTTCTATAAAAATTCATGAACAATATTGGGAGTCCCAATTTTCTGAAATCATCTTATACAATAATTTTCACTTGATAAGTTCCAACGAAATTTCATCTGCTACGAGCGGTACTCGATTACATCGAAACTACACGCAAGTAGATCGCTTTAAATTCATAAGCACGCTGTAAACCCGATGCTGCGCGTCTAATTTCGTCACGTTCCAGAAAAAGATTGCTTAGTAATGATAAAATTGCATCTTCACCGTTCTCGAATATAAAATAATTCACGTAGGAGAGTGCAGGTCCTCAAGTTTTAAACTGCCCCACATTTTATAACGATATTCCTAAAAACTTTTTACGTCCAAGATATTCAAATCAGCCTCAAACGTTAGAGCATAGAATGACTGTCGTATAGTTTTAAAGTCGCCCCCAATTATATCGCCCTGGAAAGTGCTATGTTTCACCAGCAAATCTTAATAAAACACTCTATTAAAAGTTCAGTTGAAGAATATGCAAGTATAATTGGGTTTAAAGTGCTTTCCAGACCATAGAGCAACGATTGTGCAAGTTTAAAACTACCCTTAATCAAATTTTGAATGTTATACTTTAATCGAGTCTTATTTAACCAGTTTTAGTTTTACTATCCTCAAACAATGTCGAAATGTACTGTTACATTTTGAAGTGATCATTGAAATTATAACTGAATATCTGCAAAATCAATTGGGTTTTAATATTCAGTCAAATGTACAGAATGAACATGGTAAAATTTTGAAACCACCCTTAAACATTCTTAGCGCTGTTGTACTTCGATCATATTTAGTCACCTTTAGTTTCATCATCTTCTGAACATTCTGATAGTTGTTACTAAATTTTAATGAGACACAAAACAATAAATAAATTGCATTCTGAAATGCTTATAGAATGACCATAATACAATTTTGACATCACACCTGAATATTCTCAACGTTGTCGTATTCCGATTAAACCTTATCAACCTACCCTTAATTCCATTATTCTTAAAAATTTACAGTACATACCCTTATATGTGAATAAAAAATGTTAACCCCATTATTCAATCATGGTCAAATGTACAAAACAATCATCCCTTAATCATCAGAATTTGAAAACCACCCCTAAATCACAGCAAAAGAAAATTCGCCACAATTAAGTAATCTTAACACTAGATTTACGGAACCCGTTAAAATGACGGATCATAGATCTCTTATTTTAAACGATAAAATTTATTAAGAAATTTTTGTAAAAATGTATGTCAACTTTCGTCAAGCTAAAGAATCAATGTCTTATGCAGTTCACAGATCATCCCTAATTTATTTATTTTTCTACTTTAGTTTAAATTTAAATATAAGTAACTATCAAACGTCCGTAAACCTAGTGTTAAATACTTAATTCCCAAATTAGGAAGCACCCTTTTCGTAACCTTCGCATTTGTATATTCCAAAAGTTTGACGGGCATCCGTTCGATCGAAAATGTCCGGATCAAAATCCGTAGCTAATACCATTATCGATCGTCGAACAACCAATCCACGGTTTCGAAACCGCGATCGGGAAGAGCGTACCCGGTTCTCCCTCTTCATCCCTGGAGCGACCCTACGTCTCGCTGGTAATCCCGCGTAGCGTTGAATACGACCTGGGTAAAATAAGAGGGAATCGCGCGTGCAGGGTGGAAGAGGTTGAAAGAGGGTAGGTGATGGTGGGGGTGGTATGGGGGTGTGGGAAGGATCGGGATGCTGTGGGCAGAGAGAGCGGTTTCAGTCGCGCGACGGCTTTCGGCCCGGCCAGTCGATCGAGCTCTTCTTTCTTTTCCGAAGAAGAAGAGGACGCTCCGCGTCGTGCGCGATGTTTCCGCCGGAAGTTGGCCGTGATCCATCGTGATCCAGTGATCCTGTGACTCGACAGTGCACCCGTCAGTGATCGTGTTCCATTCCCGCGAACGATACGACCCTGTAAAGGACAAATTTTAACCACCTGTGCTCGTTAGCACCAGATGCTTACCGGGTAGAAATAGAGTTCAGTGATTGTTTTTCTTCTCGCAAAAACTGTTCCATGGTGGAAAGTTGAATTCGGGTGGTTTCGAGGGTGGCTCGGCTCAATCGACGAAGTTTCTTGCCATATTCTTCTTCTTGTTCGGTAAGTACGAGGATGTTGATGTATATAGAGGTCTCGGCGGGGATGTATTACTCGGCGAAGATTCCGGCCGAATTAATTTACGGGAGTTAATTGCTCGAGCGATCGAGACACGACTCGAGGAATCAGCGAACACGATGACCTGGAATTTAAGCGTTCCTCTTTGGCCGAAGACCCGGGTCAAGGCCACGCCGGAGATTTGCTAAATGTAACGCGAAACCTTCGGCTTGGTATTGTGTCGAATCGTGGCGAATTTTTCCCCTCTTTAACGGAACGGCTTTTCGCGCTCGGAAGAGCTCCTAGAAAACGTCTTCTCTTTGCTCGGGACGTGTCGTCTTCAAGGTCGACCTTTTTCCTTCTCGCGGATTGTCGGATCTTATTCGACCGTGAATTCTTCGGCTGAAATAGCGATCGCTGCTTCTGATCGAACAATTCTTTATTTCGGTTCCAAGACTTCGACAAATTTTCCTAAAATTATTTCTTTTATTTTTAAATCTTTAACGTAAAATTGATCAAATTTGTCAGTGATGGTAATTTGTTACTAGTCACTTTTTATTGCAGGTATAATTGCGGTCTGTACAATTCTGTGATAATACAGAAAGATACAGAATATTTTATTTTGTTCATTAATATTAATTCAGAAAGAAAAAATGCTTAAATTGCTTTGCATGAAATATCTATCTTCGTTCTTGACGGAGTTAAAATCATACAGATAGATCTTAAAATTATAGGTCTAACTTAGATCTAACCTAGATCTAAGCAAACTTCAACCAGATCTAATCTGCGTATTTCTGGCAGGGAAATGGTTGTTCTTGTTCCTGACTAAAACTTTTGAATCGAATGTGCGGTGTAAAATATTTCGGAAGGTCTTGTGATAACATTCTGGACCATTAACTTAGACCTAACTTTGTTTTATACTGCACCTACCTTAGATTTACCTTAAATCTAACTTAGACTAGATCTAATCTAAACTTCTGTTCTAACCTACATATTTCCGGCGCTATAATGCTTATTTTTACTGCAGATTGTAATCTTTTAATTAGACTTTCGGTGCAAAATGTTTGCGAAAGTTTTATGATAATATTTTAGAACTCTCTTTGGACTTAATTCGGTTTTAACCTATATTTATTCAAGATGTAAGCTTAGGATTAGCTCAGACCTAATCTAAATCTAATTCGAATCCAGTGTAAATATTTTTGAAATTATAACGGTTGTATTCTTTTATGATCGAAATATTTTATCAGATTTCAGACGTACAATATTTTCGAATCTATCAACAATTTAATCAAAACATTCATCACATCGAAAAATAAATAAAAGCTCCATTTCCTATATTTTCCACAAAAACTGAAATCCATCTGATTGCAGAAATACAAAAAGTTCTATCGAAAAAATATTTATCTTCTCGCAGAATAAATCTCGGAAACTGCTTCCACCTTCTATTTCTTTACAAAGGTCGAAGTTCATCGTGATTACAGAACTTCACGCAGAAAATGAGAGATCTTTTTCTCGGTCCTTGACAATTTCCTTCCCTCGTTTCTCTCGAATCAGAAGAAATCACTGAACACGATTTTGTCCGATCATCCAGTTGGACGAGAGTGAAATCTGATTCGCACCAGCGAGACGCTTCTGCTTCGATGATTTGCACTGGACGCGTTGGACCATCTAGTTTTTACTATTTCGCGAATTTGGGAACTTGGAAATTTGAGGATTTAGAAATTTGCGGTTTAAGGGGTTAGAAACTTGGGGAATTTAGGGAGATTCGGTAATTTGAGAATTTGGGAATTTGGGAATTTTGGAATTTGGGAATTTTGGAATTTTGGAATTTGGGAATTTTGGAATTTTGGTATTTTGGAATTTGGGAATTGGGGGATATAGGGACTTGGGGAAATAGAGATTTGGGGACGTACAGATTTAGGGACATGAAGATTTGGGGACATGGAGATTTGGGGACGTAGAGATTTGGGGGCGTAGACATTTGGAGGCATGGAGATTTAGGGACATGAAGATTTGGGGACATGGAGATTTGGGGACGTAGATATTTGGGGGCGTAGACATTTGGAGACATGGAGATTTGGGGAAATAGGGATTTGGGGAAATAAAGATTTGGGGACGTAGAGATTTAGGGACATGAAGATTTGGGGATGTAGAGATTTGGGGAAATGGAGATTTGGGGACATGGAGATTTGGGGACGTAAAGATTTGGGGGCGTAGACATTTGGAGACATGGAGATTTGGGGAGATAGAGATTTGGGGACGTAGAGATTTAGGAACATAGAGATTTGGGCATGTAGAGATTTGGGGGCGCAGAAATTTGGGAATATATGGATTTGGAAACGCAAAGATTTGGGGACGTAGAGAGTTGGGGAAATAGAGTTGGAGACATAGAGATTTGAGGACGTAGAGATTTAGGGACATGAACATTTGGGGACGTAGAGATTTCGGGGGCATAGAAATTTAGGAATATAAAGATTTGGGCACGTAGAGATTTGGGGTCATAGAGATTTGTGAACATGAAGATTTGGGGTAATTTGATAATTTGATAATTTTTATAATTTGAAAAGTTAAGAATTTGGAAATTTGGGTATTTGGTGTTTTAGAAATTTATTAAATCAGTAATTCGAGGCGTTACAAATTTGGAAACGTAAGGATGTGGAGATTTGGTAGTTTAGGTATGTAGGAATTTTTAAATTTGGCAATTTGAGGATTTATATATTCTGGAACTTAAGAATATAATTATTTAAGGATTCTAAGATTTAAAAATTGATCTTGAGACATAATTCAAGTATCAGAATTTTTCAGATAATAAGTATCTGGATTTTTCAGATAAACCCTACTACTCGTACAGTCTCGTGACGTAATTCCATATGACCCCACCCCCCAATATCAAGTATGTGTACCGTGAAAAGCGAGTAAAACGCTTCACGATCGTACACCGTGTAAAACACGTCGATTTCAATCGTGCAAGAAATCGTATTATCGTTCTAGCGTGTATCTGAACGCGACACACTTTTAATTCTTCAATCCAGATACTAACGAATCGATCAGCAACGTTCCTCGACAGTGTTTTCTTTCGATTATTGCCGTCTTCAAATACCCGTAACGGGGTTAGTAAACCGTTAATTACCATAACACGATAAAAGTGTCCCGGTTGAAGCGATTAGAGGATGCTACAGGTTCTATCTCAACGACGAAATTCAGTTTCACTTGTAATTATAATGTTGTTTAATCCTTTCGCCGCGTAATACGAGGGTGGTTCGTGTTGATTACAGTCCGAACGTGACTCGCGTTTGCCTTCCACTGTTATTTACAATTTACGGAACTCGATATTGTTGTTGGACGCGCGACACGTAAATAGAGAATCAGCATTGTTATTTTATAATTTCGTTATAATGATTAATGACTGATATCAGCTTTGTTAACGCGTTTCTATTCGCGTGCTGTCAATCTCTTTCTGTAGGTTGATTTATTTAAAATTAAATTTAATTGAATGAAAAATAACGTGTATTATTGATGGTTGCATGAATAGAATATGTACTGATATATGAATTAATAATATTGAAAATTGTATAATAATCGAAAATTGAAGAAATACGCTACGTTGAGATTGTCAGAGTGAAAAGTACCATGTGTAGTCAGACATGTGTTAACAGCAACTAGGACACACATTTTTCATCCCTTATTTCAGCTTTTACTTGAATAAATAGTATAACATTTATTCTTCTTTATTCTTAATAATACAATATCTACTCAAATTTGTTTAATTATGAACACAATGTGAATCTTGCATTAATTCCTTTTGAATACTCATGAACTCATAAATTTCTTTAATAACAGCCTTGATGAAATTTCAACAAGAAATATATACAATAAAAAGTAAGAATTAAGCAAAGATTAATTTATTGTCCTTTCAACGAGTAAGTTTTTCAGAAACAATTAGAATATTTATCGGTTGAATAAAAAGTGAGACAAATGAAATGCGGTGATCAGTAATTGAATTCCCGTAAATAATGAAAATTTACGACGAAAGAGATCGAAGACACGGAGGATATTAAAACACGTGTACCATTTACGTATACGAGGTTGTATAGCGAATCTTCGTGTAGTAGGAAGACTTTAAAGTGCCCGTGGCTTTAATATTGGCTTTGTTTCCGATTTCTGCTTCGCTATCTTTCGCGAAATTCTTTCCCGTTGTCCGATATAGTGTTCCGACCAACATCGGATACACGGTTCTTCACCATTATTGCAACGGAAACACGGACCTATATCGACGCGAGAATCGATAAAGAAACATTTTCGCGTTCTTTTATTCGTAATTTTCCGACTGTATCATACGAACGGCTATGAAAGAAGTGAGATTTTAATTTGCATCCAGCGGAGGCCAATATCACCGACAGTGGCGTAACTTTCCTCCAACTTCCTCGATTTAGGGTTTTGATACACAAACTTTTGATATTTTCCTGTTTTATAGTTACTAAATTTTGGAATTTCTGGATTTCTAAATTTCTGAATTTTTGAATTTTTGATTTTTTGAATTTTTGAATTTTTGATTTTCTGAATTACTGAATTTTGGAATTTATGAATTTTTGAACTTCTGAATTTCTGAACTTTTGAATTTCTGAACTCTTGAATTTTTGAATTTTTAAATTTTTGAACTTCTAAACTAACAAAATATCAAATTATTAAATCTCTAGATTACCAAATACCCGATCTATTAATTCCCTAAATTATTAAAACCTTAAAGTCCAAAGTCCCTAAATTCCCAAATCTCTAAATTAATAAATCCATAGATTATCAAATGCCTAAATTATCAGTTCCCTAAATTACTAAATCCCTAGATTACCAAATCACTAAATTAATAAATCCCTAGATAACCAAATACCTAAATTAATAAATCCCTAGATAACCAAATACCTAAATTAATAAATCCCTAGATAACCAAATCCCCAAATTAATAAATCCCTAGACTACAAAATTCCTAAATTACCAGTTCCCTAAATTCCCAAAACCTAAATTCCCAAATTCTAAATTTTCAAATCCTAAATTTCCAAATCCCTAAATTCCCAAAACCTAAATTTCCAAATTCTAAATTTCCAAATCCCTAAATTCCCAAGTCCCTAAATTCCCAAATCTCTAAATTACCAAATCTCTAAATTACCAAATCCCTAAATTCCCAAATCCTAAATTCCCAAATTCTAAATTTACAAATTCTAAATTTTTAAATTCTAAATTTCCAAATCCCTAGATTCCCAAATCCCTAAATTACCAAATCTCTAAATCACCAATTCCCTAAATTTCGGAATTCTAAATTCCCAAATCCCTAAATTACTAAATCTCTAAATTGTCGATTTCCTAAGTTACCAAATCTCTAATTTGCCAAATCCCAAAATGATCAAATCCTAAATTCCAATGTTACCAAATCTCTAAATTCTTAAGTTCTCACATTACAAAATCCCCAAAATTCCCAATTCCTTCCTTCTAATATCCCCAAATCTCGAAATCTTCAAATTCACCTATTCTCATATCCATAAATTCCAAAATTCCAAAATTCCAAAATTCCAAAATTCCAAAATTCCAAAATTCCAAAATTCCAAATTCTCCAAATTACAATTTCGGAAAATTGAGAGGAGTAGCTTGCCCGACCGACTCCGGGCAAAAATCGAAGTTACGCCAATGCGCGGAACGATATTAAAATTCGTGGCCGCGTTTTAATTAAGTCAGGATAATGAATTCGCGTTTTTTTCAATTTCGCACGCATCACTCGCTTTTTATACGTGATTCTATTTTCGCGTTTGTCACCGGTTGTAATAAAATCTTGACGATATTTCGTGATCGAGCATGACTATCGTTTGAGATACAACGCGAAACATCACCGCGGGCGATTTTTTCGTCGTGTCGAGAGAAAAAGTGATGCAGATAAAATGCTTTTAAAATTTTGTACCGGCGTGAAACTTTGAAACGCGGTTCCCATGGAACGTTAATATCAAACTTTTCATGTAAAATGACGAAATAAAAACGCGTCTCGTGTAAAAGGACACTGAAATAGGAAATCGCTGTAAAATTCGACGGAGTTTGATTGTTATTTCAAGATGAGAGCTGTTTTACTCGCAGGGAGGTTAAAACAAATTCACTATGTGAGAGTTAAATTTTATATTGTTTTTGTTACTTCAGAGATTAATTGTTTATTTTTAGTTAGTTAGTTTATTGTTAGAAGACAGTGTTGGTCACTTGGGGTGAGAAGAAATTCAGTATGTAAATTTCTAATTTTATATAGTTTTTGTTATTTCAAAGAAGATAGTTGTACTCATTGGGGGTGAAATTCAATATGTGGAATTCTATTATTTGAAGAAGACAGTATCGATCACTGGGGGTGAGAATAAATTTAATATATCAAATCTTAATTTTATATCGTTTATAATATTCCTAAAATTAATCGACTATTCAAAGTAGCTAACAATGCTACTAGTGCAAGATGAAAACAAATCCATCTTGTAAAATTCTACTTTTACATTAACTTTATAATTTCAAATATTAATTGATTACTGTTTGATGAAGATAATATTGCTCATTGTGACTAGACTCAAGTAAAATATGCAGAATCTGAATTTTGCATTGTCGTCGTGTCAAAGAATTAATTGTGTAAGATAGGTTTGTGTGATTATAGAAAACTGGGTTGCGTGGATTGGCGTCGCGACGCGTGGGGGTTGCATTGCGTGGGTGGTGAGTGGCACTCGGTGACGACCCTCTTTTATTTTCTTCTGTTTTATTTTTCGCACTCCACACCCTTATTCGCGAACCCACCTGCCCTTTACGCTATCGTTCGTTGTACGCTCGAAAGTTGGCACAGTCTAGTGCACCTTGACACCACTCCGTTCCTCCCGTGGGATGGGTACCGTCCAGAAAATTAGATTTCCTAATTGTTGCGTTACGAAGATTGTAAAGGGGTAACCTCCGAAGAAACTGCAATATCAAATTATCTCTAACGGGCTCATACTATCCTTTTATACCTTATTTCCTGTTCACACGTATCGATTTTTCATTTTCACACCTTTATCTTTACAGGAATTATTAATGATTGCTGTTGCGAATTTAATTATGGACTGCTCTGAGGGTTGTAAATTTTCCAGGGAATATTTTCAAGGTATGGGGGATAATTTCAAGCCATGTTTTGTACTTTATTTACAGATATTGATATTTGAATTCACATCTTTATTCATGTTATTAATGGCTGCTGCAAGTTTAATTTGATTAACTCTTGTATTATGAGGGTTGTAAACGTCCCAGAGAGAATACGATATTAAGCTATGTTTAATAGCACGATATGTCTTGTACTTTATTTACAGATATTGATTTTTCATTATGCATTCACATCTTTATTGATGTTATTAATGATTGCTGCAAGTTTAATTAATTTGATTAACTGTTGTATTATGGGGGTTGTAAATGCAAACGTTTCAGAGAGAATACAATATCAAGCTATGTTTAATAGCACGATATGTCTTGTACTTTATTTACAGATATCGATTTTTCATTATGCATTCACATCTTTATTGATGTTATTAATGATTGCTGCAAATTTAATTAATTTGATTAACTGTTGTATTATGGGGGTTGCAAACGCAAACGTCCCAGAGAGAATACGATATTAAGCTATGTTTAATAGCACGATATTTCTTTTACTTTATTTACAGATATTGATTTTTCATTATGCATTCACATCTTTATTGATGTTATTAATGATTGCTGCAAATTTAATTAATTTGATTAACTGTTGTATTATGGGGGTTGTAAACGCAAACGTTTCAGAGAGAATACAATGTCAAGCTATGTTTAATAGCACGATGTATCTTGTACTTTATTTACAGATATTGATTTTTCATTATGCATTCACATCTTTATTGATGTTATTAATGATTGCTGCAAATTTAATTAATTTGATTAACTGTTGTATTATGGGGGTTGTAAACGCAAACGTTTCAGAGAGAATACAATATCAAGCTATGTTTAATAGCACGATATGTCTTGTACTTTATTTACAGATATTGATTTTTCATTATGCATTCACATCTTTATTAATGTTATTAATGATTGCTGCAAATTTAATTAATTTGATTAACTGTTGTATTATGGGGGTTGTAAACCCAAACGTTTCAGAGAGAATACAATATCAAGCTATGTTTAATAGCACGATATGTCTTGTACTTTATTTACAGATATTGATTTTTCATTATGCATTCACATCTTTATTGATGTTATTAATGATTGCTGCAAATTTAATTAATTTGATTAACTGTTGTATTATGGGGGTTGTAAACGCAAACGTTTCAGAGAGAATACAATGTCAAGCTATGTTTAATAGCATGATATGTCTTGTACTTTATTTACAGATATTGATTTTTCATTATGCATTCACATCTTTATTGATGTTATTAATGGTTGCTGCAAATTTAATTAATTTGATCAACTGTTATATTACGAGGGTTGTAAAGCGATACAATTCGAGAGAGAATAGAATATCAAGTTTTGTTGAATAATATGATATTTTGTACTTTATTCGTATTGATTTTTCATTTTTAATTAACACGTTAATTGGTACTGACGTCATGTATGATCAACGCTACGAATTTCATTTATTTAATTAATGTAGAATTCTCAATGCTGTTATAATCACAATACAATTAAATGGTACAGCGGGGTGCGATATTTAGAAAGGAATTTCTAATATAATAACTGACACGGTGAAAATAATTGAACGCAGTTTATGATTAATCATGACACGATCCATTTCTTAATTTAAGCACTTCGTTTGTTAATCGAATGTTCCTGCACAATGGAGATAATGGCATTGATAAAATGTACATAAGTTTTTCTTTTCATAATACTTATTTAAATTTGATGAATGCATCGATCAATTTAATTACATATTACCATTGTGATCAATCTACATTATTTAACGATAATGCTGCTCGCGAATATATGGCGATCAGAATTTAATGGTGTGCTGTTATCGTTAATATATTATTAACGACACTATTCGTGTTCGATATTCATGAATTTGCTTCATTAACTGCGAAATAAACAGCGTCGTTCAGAAATAAAAGTTTCGTTCTTACCCTACGATTTTTTAAACTAAAAATTATTAATCGTGTGAAATTTCTATAGAATTCATCTTCTGTTCACGTATATTGAAGGAATTAGATTTCTATAAAAATGTCAGTAAAATGCTTCGTATATCTTTAACTTTAATATTTCAGAAATCGCTCGATCTCTTATCTTTGATTTTCAATATTCCCTCAATTTTCTTCCTCTTGCTTACTGCTTCAGTTTTCAGGGGACTAAATTCTGTGTACATAATTTACCATTCGCAATACGAAGGATATTGCAGTCTTTTTATCTTCCTTTTGCATCCTCCTTTATCGGTTCGTTCCCATTCTTTTCGAGAACTTCTAAAGCTTCCCGATACTCGTCCCAATAACTCCGGGTGCAACTCGATCGAACTCATTTCACGAACAATATAATCAGTGTGATAACAAGCGTGTGTGTTTGCAAATTGCTACGGAGAATGCGAATTTACACTATATCCCTACACGGAACTTTGTTTTAATTAATCTCGGAACGATTGGCTACTCTTTTTACTGAGATAATTGGTGCTTCAGAAATGGGGCGCAGATTACAAATTTTTTAAGTACCAGATTTTCTGTTTTTGGATGTTTTTGGGACATTTTAGGTATTTTGGACAATTCCGAAATTTTGGAAAGTTGGGAATTTTGGAAATTGAGAATTTTGGGAAGAAGAAATTTGAGGACTTGGGGATTTTTGAATTCTTGAATTCGGGAAGTTGGGCAATTGGTATTTTGAAATTCGGGAATTCTGGAATTTTTGAATTCTGGAATTTTGGAATTTTGGAATTTTGGAATTTTGGAATGGTGGAATGGTGGAATGGTGGAATGGTGGAATGGTGGAATGGCGGGATGGTGGAATGGTGGAATTTTGGAATTCTGGAATTCTGGAATTTTGGAATTTTGAAAGGCTGGAATTCTGGAATGATGGAATTCTAGAATTCTGGAATTTTGAAAGGGTGGAATTCTGGAATGTTGGAATTCTGAAAATTTGGAATTCTGGAATTTTGGATTTTTGGAATGGTGGAATGGTGGAATGGTGGAATGGCGGGATGGTGGAATTCTGGAATTTTGGAATTCTGAAAATTTGGAATTCTGGAATTCTGGAATTTTGAAAGGGTGGAATTCTGGAATGATGGAATTTTGGAATTCTGGAATTTTTAAAGGGTGGAATTCTGGAATGTTGGAATTCTGAAAATTTGGAATTCTGGAATTTTGGATTTTTGGAATGGTGGAATGGCGGGATGGTGGAATTCTGGAATTTTGGAATTCTGGAATTCTGGAATTTTGAAAGGGTGGAATTCTGGAATGATGGAATTCTGAAAATTTGGAATCCTGGAATTCTGGAATTTAGGAATTTTGGAATTCAGGAATTAAAAATTTGGAGTTTGGAAATTTTCAAATTTGGAAATTAGATATTACGAATTTTAAAAATTAGCAATTTTGGAACTCTTAAATCTGAAAGTTCGATACTATGCAAATTTGAAAATTTTGAATCTTGCGACTTTATAAAATTTCCAAATTTCGCAAATTTTCAATTCTGAAATCTAATAACATTTGATAACCTGTATAATTAGTGAACTGTCAAGAACATTTCGTAACGAAACATAAATAACCTAAAGAAAGGGAAACTAATTCGAGTAAAGATTGTAAGACCTTCGCGTCTCTTCGTTTTCGCCTATATGGCATTCGTGAGACTACACGATCGATTTCTCTTTATTTCATCCCGATTAGAGTGCAAATGATCCGTTCTGTTTTCGCAGGCAGGAAGTTTGTTCGTGATCGTCCTTTGTTCCGAGTGAATCGTTTGCACCACGGATAAAAGAGACGCGATTTCGTTCGTGTAACACCGTTGGTACGTGAACGAGATCATGTTCCTTGAAATTGCGAGTGAAACGCCATGTTTGCAACCGTCACCCTGCCTATGTGCTATCTAATGTAACATAAAACCATGTAAATTGGAAAAGTGGTCATTGGTAACACGTGGTCTCTCTCGTTTGCCATGTAGCTGCTGTTCTGCATCGATTGTCCCAACTATCGATTGTATTTTGTACTGCTATTCGCATAAGAGTTCTATCAATTGAATACATTCGATAATTCTTCATTTATTACGATTCATTACGATTTTATTACAACTTTTCTTATCACAATTTTTGTTTGATTAATTTTCATCATGACCTTTTGCTACTTGATTATTTGCTATATTTACTAATTTACTATAACTTGACAATTCTCTTTTATTATATTTTGATTACGATTGTACACAAAACACCCATATTAATTTTATACTCATTAAATTTTGTAAAAATAGTGTCAAGATTATTTTCAACTGAGGATATCCACATAATTCGGCCGTGAACAGCTCATCTCTTTCCTTCCTCGAAAATGAATCAAAATCTTTTCATCCCGAAAAAAAATATATCAAAATATCTTAAATTTGACGAACAGAGTTCAACGTGGTTGTTGTCGGTGAAAAATCGATACCGGACGCGAGTACATGTACTCTAGGAAGCTTTTCTATTCTGTGTGTTACAAAAAAAAAGAAGAAAAAAGGACTATGTCGAATGGTAGCCGGGTTTGAACAACTACGACAAAATCGTTTCTCCATGAATCGTTTAACCGGTCGATGTACGACCGATTCACGAAACGGGTCACTTTTTTTCCAACTCAACGATTCACAGAATGCACTTTTCACGCGTTTCTACAATCGAAGGGGTTCGATATAATTTCAACTCGCCGTTCGATTCTTTCCGATACATTAACCAATAACTGCTTCTCCCGTCATTTTTTTTTTTTGTCATCGAGTACTTCAGAGTTTCCTCGTTTCTGTAAATTTGTTATTTCAAATAATCAGGAAATTGAGTTTCGGATTTCCATCAACGAATGGGGTACAATAATGCATAATTTTGTTCTTAATTAGCGAAGCTTTTCATTGATAGAAAATATAGAACTTTTAATTGGACCTTTTCATTAATTCTTCATTCTCGTTTTTTATTATCAATGCAATGTTCCTTTGGTGTATACAAATTTTTTTGTCAAAAGTTAAGTATCTGAGTTATGTTAAGTTTTGATTTATTGTTTTATCATTGCATATTTCATTATTGCATACTGTATATTGTTTTATTATTGTGCATTGTATATTGTACATTGTGTATTGTACATTGTATATTGTGCATTGTATATTGAACATTGTATATTGTATATTGTTTATTGACCATTGTATGCTGTACATTGTATATTGAACATTGTATATTGTACATTGTATATTGAACATTGTATATTGTACATTGTATATCATACATTATTTTGAACATTGTATATTGAACATTGTATATTGTACATTGTATATCATACATTATTTTGAACATTGTATATTGAACATTGTATATTGTACATTGTATATTGAACACTGTGTATTGAACGTTGTATATAGTACATTGTATATTGTACATTGTATATTGAACATTGTATATTGTACATTGTATATTGAACATTGTATATTGAACATTGTATATTGTACATTGTATGTTGAACATTGCATATTGTACATTGTATATTGTACATTATATGTTGTACATTGTGTATTGTACATTGTATATTGAATATTGCATATTGTACATTGTATATTGTACATTGTATGTTGTACATTGTATGTCATACATTATTTTGAACATTGTATATTGAACACTGTGTATTGAACATTGTATATTGTACATTGTATATTGTGCATTGTATAGTGTGCACTGTATGTTGAACATTGTATATTGTACATTGTGTATTGAACATTGTATATTGTACATTGTATATTGTACATTGTGTATTGTACGTTATATAATGAACATTGCGTATTGTACATTGTGTATTGTACATTGTGTATTGTACATTGTGTCTTGTACATTGTGTATTGTACATTGTATATTGTTCATTGTATATTGTACACTGTATACTGTGCTTACAATAAATAACATTTAAAAATTGCATATCAACAGATTAAAAAATTGCACGTAAAATTAAGAATCGCAAAATCGAAATGTTTGAGAAGAGGACGTTGAACCTGCGGTTTTTAAAGTAGCATAATCTGAGTGGTTTCATCCGTAAGTGTTCGAAGCATTCTTTCGATTCGAACCCGTTCGAATCTCATTTATACCGACAAACGAAAGTTTTCCATCAAGTTTTCCACGGAAGCTGATTTGCAACGTCGCTCATCTCATAATTACGATCTTTTCCGCTTCTTCGTCTAAGAACGAGCCTCGAGACTCAGTGAATTGCAAATTCGCTCATTACCCAACGCTTTCTTTTATTCATCAGGCATAACTAATTTCCAGGAAGGAACTCACTCGTTCCTTTTTCCCTTAAACTCGTCGAGACTCCCTACCAAATTCAACCCTCGAACAGTTTATACATTTATTATTGAATTTTATATTATATTTACGGAAAACCCTTCCGTCATCGGTGATGCCACTTTCGTCGCGTATTATGCAGTTAGTACACATTTTTCTAGTTTGTTATACTCATTTATTATTGGAGACTGTATTTGCTAGTGACATATTTAGAGTTGCAATCATTTACCGTGGAAAACTCTTTCTGATGCAAGGGTGAGTATAGTCATTTGTTTTTGGGAATTTATTGTCTTGTAAGGGTGACTACAGTCATCTGACTCACTGTACTCTAAGAGTTATTATAGACATTTATCACTGGAATCTTGTTGTAACGGTGGATATGATATTGTCTGTTGAAAGCTCAGTGTTCCAAGCTCTCAGTGATCTAACTATAGTAAGCTGTTGCCTACCGAGTTCTAAGGGCTATTATAGTCATTTCTCATTTGGATTTTATCAGGATTTACCATTGAGGTTTTATCACTAGGGTGTTGCATTATACTAATTTATCCATTACCGGCAGCTTACTGTCTTAGAACGATTATAGTCATTTGAGATCGATGTCTCACTTTTAGAACTTATTTATAGTCTACCATCAACAGCTATGTTTCAAGAACAATAGTTACCTATAATCATCATCTCACTGTGCATCAATAATTATAGTTATACACATTCACTGTTCACATTGTTCTAACGATGACTATATCTATCACTGTCAGTCTACTATTCCAGAATTGAGATTCACGATTCTGGGAACAGGATTAATTATCCATCAATGAGAATTCGCAATGTTGCACAACTGACTATAATCGTCACTTACTGTCGACAGCCCCTATGTATTAAGAGCGACTTAGTCATTCATCACTGAAGGTTCATTGTCTATTAAGAATGATTATAGTCATCTAGTACTGACGGCTTCCTCGGAGTTAGAAACAGTCATCGATCACCGATGTTTGCTGTTATGGTTTGCACTGCATCAATCGAACTTCTCAAATAAAGAGAGTTCGGTGTTTGCATTGTGTTGAACTGATTGACAACTCATTGAAATGACAGGATACTAGAAAATGTTATCAGCAAATGATATTTACTGGGATGTAGTCATTCTTTTGTACTTTAGACTGTGTAAATAGTTCCTTAATTTATTTCTTAGAGTGCTTTTGTAGTGTCTTAAATTTTAATATAAATTAGTTAACTTAATACAATTTAGTTAATATATTGATATGCATATATAATAATACGTGTATAATAGATTGTATATTAATTGTACTTATAGAATACGTTTGACGTATGCATTTATAATATATCAAGACGAAGTACAATTTATTTCGTTCACAGTCCAAAAATTACAGAATTAATTATGCATGCTTCGATACATTACAAGTGCATAAAAATTCATCTTATGTTTAGACTGCATATCTTTACATCCATCATACATCTGCAGGCTGTAAATCGTGTAATTTATGAGATCCATATATGAATCATATGATTTCCCTTGCGAAGTATATAAAGATACTTCAACAGAATAAATCACGTGTCCGAGTTACAAGAGTATTCGATTAATAAGAGTCAATGTTGAAATAAAAATTGTTTTAGGAAGCGAGTAAATCAGATATCCTGTGAATTTCGAATCGAGGGAGTTCGAGTAGGTAAAATAATAGAATTTATAATCGAACGAAGGGATAAAAGCAAGACGTTAACGAGATTTACACGTTTTCGCGAGCCAGCTACCCGAGAGTTCTCCAGTTCTGGAAAAGTCGGCGAGATCTACGGATAATCAATTCGCTTGAACGACGAGAGAGCGGTGTAATTTGTTGAATTAATTCCGTCTAATTTCGTTCCCGTCGTCCCGTGGGTTTAATGGATTAATTCTGCGGAGCCGACGGTGGCTTTAAAACCGACACCTTTTCGTACCTGGCGGCTGTAGTCGCTTGTAATTTGCGAATTAGAATTACCTTTGATCGGTCTACTATTCGAATTCCTCTTATTACAACCATCCCTCTGAATGCAACTCGCCGCGATCCTCGAATAATCCCGTTTCCACACCGTTAATCGTTTGAAACAACTTAAGCGACGACCAATTACTCTTCGATTACTTAGAATTATTTCTTTTCATCTTTTCAAAGCTCCAAGTGGTAGGTCAGTTATTCATTTTGTATAAATACTTGCATGCGTTGAACTCATACGTAGTCATTGATCCGACATTAAAAAAAAATTAATATTGACGACCAATTACTTTTCGATTACTTAAAATTCATTTTTTCATCTTTTCAAAACTATAATTTCGGTGGGTCAATTAATTATTTTGAACAAATACTTAACTTGAATTTGTTGCATTTATGATTCGCCATTTTATATTGTATTAAGTCGCCATTTTTAAAAAATTAATGGAGACGACTAATTACTTTTCGATTACTTAAAATTCATTCTTCATCTTTTCAAAACTACAATTTCGGTGGGTCAATTAATTATTTTGAACAAATACTTAACTTGAATTTGTTGCATTTATGATTCGCCATTTTATATTGTATTAAGTCGCCATTTTTAAAAAATTAATGGAGACGACTAATTACTTTTCGATTACTTAAAATTCATTCTTCATCTTTTCAAAACTATAATTTCGGTGGGTCAATTAATTATTTTGAATAAATACTTAACATGAATTTGTTGCATTTATGATTCGCCATTTTATATTGTATTAAGTCGCCATTTTTAAAAAATTAATGGAGACGACTAATTACTCTTCGATTACTCAAAGTTCATTCTCTTCATCCTTTCAAAACTATAATTTCGGTGGGTCAATTAATTATTTTGAACAAATACTTAACTTGAATTTGTTGCATTTATGATTCGCCATTTTATATTGTATTAAGTCGCCATTTTTAAAAAATTAATGGAGACGACCAATTACTCTTTGATTACACAAAATTCATTCTCTTCATCTTTTCAAAACTATAATTTCGGTGGGTCAATCACTTATTTTGAATAAATACTTAACTTGAATTTGTTGCATTTATGCTTCGCCATTTTATATTGTATTAATCCGACACTTAATAAAAATTAATGTTGACGACCAATTACTCTTCGATTACTCAAAATTCATTCTCTTCATCTTTTCAAAACTATAATTTCGGTGGGTCAATTAATTATTTTGAACAAATACTTAACTTGAATTTGTTGCATTTATGCTTCACCATTTTATATTGTATTAAGTCGCCATTTCTAAAAAATTAATGGAGACGACCAATTACTCTTTGATTACTCAAAGTTCATTCCCTTCATCTTTTCGGAACTACAATTTCAGTGGGTCAATCACTTATTTTAAACAAATACTTAACTTGAATTTGTTGCATTTATGCTTCGCCATTTTATATTGTATTAAGTCGCCATTTTTAAAAAATTAATGGAGACGACCAATTACTCTTTGATTACACAAAATTCATTCTCTTCATCTTTTCAAAACTATAATTTCGGTGGGTCAATTAATTATTTTGAACAAATACTTAACTTGAATTTGTTGCATTTATGATTCGCCATTTTATATTAATTCTCCATTTTAAAAAGATTAAAGGAGAGGACCAATTACTCTTCGATTACTCAAAATTCGTTCTCTTCATCTTTTCAAAGCTACAAGAACTTTAATGGATGAATCACTCACTTGAAATACTTGCATGCGTTGAATGCATACGTAGCCATTTTGTATATAATTTAACGCTTACGAAACTCAAAATGGCGTACCTTAGATTCCTCAATATAAATTACAGAAATAAAGATGTCTTTGTCGAAATAACTGTCATGTCTTTCCCATAACTTTCAACTTTAAAACTTTCATTTAAAGTCACGATAACTTTAAATTAATATACGTTCCATCCCTTGTTATATGTATAATTTTATTTTTAATTTGAAAGTGTTCATCGAACGTTCGTGAATGTACTGATGATAGTGGAATGTTAAGTTTGTTTGACTATATTTTTGTAGTGGAAAACAAGAAAACACGAGTTTGCAAGTTTATTTGGACGCAACAGCACATGCCTGAACACACGCGAAAAGCCAGCAGAGAGTAAGGGTGGTTTTCATGACACTTAAACAGCCGACAAGCCCTTAAGACGTCGCTCGTTGGCCGCATTAAAACTAGTTGAGCGGCCACGTGTGCAAAATGGCCCACCATCGCACGTTTTTCAACGAATTTTTTAATTAGTGTTATAGCACTGCTTTCTGAATACTTCGGAAACATTTTAAAACCATGAAGTTAATTACGGCATTTGGTATAAATCAAATGTCACTCGTGTGAATAACACAGATTATCAAATTGTTGAGGTACTTTGTAACGTAAACATTTTTCAATTTGCATAAATCAGTTTATATTAATTATTAATTACTGTTAATTATTAACCGAATATTCATTGAGACTGGGAAGTTGTTTCACTTCAATGAAAGGTTGATGAATTATGAAGCTGAACTGTGGAATCATTTAATGAGAAACTTTGTACGAACACGTGTGAACATGATCTTGATAAATTAATTATACGTTCATAAAATTTGACTCCAGTAAAATTAATTGCATTATGATGTGATATTATAAGTGATTGTAATAAAATTAATTGGATCATAATTTAATATTACAAGTGATCTTAATAAAATTAATTATATTATAATTTCATTAATAACTTCTCGATAAAATTAATTACATTATGACTTGATAATATAAAATTAATTATCTCATAATTCAATCATAGTATGACAAATGATCTTAAAGTTAATAGTATTATGACTTCATTAATAGCTCCTCAATAAAATTAATTAGATTAGAAAACTGAACTAAAAGTTACATTCAAATAAATTCACCATTGTTTCTCATAAAAATACAAGATGAGATAAAATAGTATCGACAGGTGATAAAAATTGAAAGCAATGAAATATCTGGAACAAAAGGTTCACTCTTGACTGAAGCTAATACGTCAGTATTGTTCCTCCCAAAAAACAAGCACGAAACAAAAAATTTCAATTCGATCGACGTTAATTCGTCAGATTATTCCCCATAAAAAAACAATGTTATTGAAAGTTATACATCGTTCGCGATAAATGAAAACAATACCCGCGAGAAAATACAAATTCCATTGATTCTCGTTTAAATGTTATTTGCAATTACCTTTCGTTAAAACCGAAAACAGGCAAAAAGGGACGATATAAAAAAGCGTGTACCATTTAAACGAAAATAAAATATAAAAATAAAATTCTAGATTAAAAATTTCAATTCATTCTTCATTAAAGTTAATTCATCAGATTATTCGCCGTAAAAAAACAACGTTGAAGGCTATGCAGCGTTTGCAATGAATGAAAACAATAGCAGAGAGAAAATAAGAGTTTCATTGGTCGTTGATTAAATTTCACTTACAATTACTTCTCGTTAAAAACAAAAACAAGGTAAAAAAAAAAGCGTTGCGTCGTTTACGGCGAGAATTAAAGGAAAAAAGAAAGGGGTGAAATAGTCGATCGTGAAGTTTCTCGGCGAAGTATCAAGACAAAGGTGCACCAATGACCCGATTCGATCGTTGTTCCCGTTCGAGGAAGGCTTGAAAACGTGTCCTTCGAAACAATGGGCATACTTTTTAAGTATCCCGATAAGCGTTCTGTATCCTCGAACGAGGACTGGCCATCGACGAGGCAAAATAACGTTCCGCCGATCCCGGTATCGATTAATCGCGCAATCAACCGATTATTTGCATAATCGAAGCGATGCTGGCCGACGCATATTTGACGGGAAACACGAGAAGAACGTTTTCGGATAGGCTTGTTCTGTCGGAACGTGAATACCAGAATATCGAGTGTTTTCGTGCCTTAGATGGAATCATGTTCAAATATTTGCCGTGAAAATTGACTTTTCTCCGTCTCTAGTGTGTTTTCGGTGCATTTGGGGATATTGAGGAGTTTGGAGGAGGATCAATTTGAGAATGTGGGGTGTTGGGGGTTTTAGATGCTGGCAATTTGAGAAGTTGGGGATTTTGGGGGTTTGAGAAGCTGGGAACTTGAGAAGTTGGGGATTTTGGGGGTTTAGGAAGTTGGGAGTTTGAGAATTTGGGGATTTTGGGGGCTTAGGAAGTTGGGAGTTTGAGAATTTAGGGATTTTGGGGGTTTAGGAAGTTGGGAGTTTGAGAATTTGGGGATTTTGGGGGCTTAGGAAGTTGGGAGTTTGAGAATTTGGGGATTTTGGGGGTTTAGGAAGTTGGGAGTTTGAGAATTTGGGGATTTTGGGGGCTTAGGAAGTTGGGAGTTTGAGAAGTTGGGGATTTTGGGGGTTTGAGAAGCTGGGAGTTTGAGAAGTTGGGGATTTTGGGGGTTTAAGAAGTTGGGGGTTTTGGGGATGCAGAAGCTGGGACTTTGAGAAGTTGGGGATTTTGGGGATTTAGATGCTGGGAGTTTGAGAAGTTAGGGATTTTGGGGATTCAGAAGCTGGGAGTTTGAGAATTTTAGGATTTTGGGGATTCAGATGCTGGGAATTTGAGAATTTAGGGATTTTGGGGGTTTAAGAAGTTGGGAGTATCAGAAGCTGGGAATTTGAAAATTTAGGGATTTTAGGGGTTCAGAAACTGGTAGTTTGAGAATTTGGGGATTTTGGGAGATTAAGAAGTGGGAAGTTTGAGAATTTGGGGATTTTGGAGATTTAAGAAGTAGGGAATTTGAGAATGGGAAATTTGGGAAATTGGGAATTTGAGAGTTTGGGGATTGGAGAATTGGGGGATTTGAGAATTTGAGGAATTTTGGTATTTGAGATGTTGGAAATTTCAGAATTTAGGTAATTTGGGAACTTCAAAAGTTTCGCAGCTGATAAAGTTGGGGATTTGAGAGTTTGGAGAATTTGGGATTTGGGACCTTGGGGTTTGAGAATTTGGGGAATTTTGGTACTTGAGATGTTGGAAATTTCAGAATTTAGGGAATTTGGGAACTTCAGAAGTTTTGCACTTGAGAGAGTTGGGGATTTGAAAACTTAGATACCTTGAGAATTTGGAGAATTTAGGGAATTTGGGAATTTCAGCAGTTCAGTTGCTGAAAAAGTTGAGGATTTGAGAACTTGAGGATCTGAGAATTTGGAGTTTCAGAATTCAGAAATTTGGGAAAGTGCGAATTTGAGAATTTAGGGGTTTCAGGCGTTCAGAGAACTTGAGATTTTGGAGATTTAAGAGTTTTAGGAATTTATGAGAATGTGACATTTAGGAAATTTGGGTACATCCGAATTTGAGAAGTTGAAAACTTGTACATCTGAGAATTTGAGCACATCAGAATTGAAGACTTGAAGGATTTAAAAGTTTTATCTAATTCAAGACTTTGGTAACTTGAGAGTTCTAAAGAATTTGCAAGAATGAGAAATACAGGTAATTTATGTGCATCAGAAGAATTTCAAAATTTGTCTCTTTGCGAATTTCGTCCTACAAGACTTCGAAGATCTTGAAATAAAAAAAAATGCAATGTCCAGCGATGTTGACAGACTCATATTTCATCATCGACACAGCGGACAAAAGGCTGGTCCCGTGATCTGTCATTCTCCAGAAGACTATTCAGAATCTCTGCATTTCTCGCTGCTCCATTTACGTTTCACGCGTCATCGTTTCAATATGCACGTCCCGTAATAGAATTTTTGTTCTTTTCCCTTCGCAAGGTGGATCTGTATCTACGGGAGCGGAAAATGCGTCGTCCACGAAACGGATCGAAGCTGAACGTGTTTTCGACGTTGCTTACGGGACTCGTGCAACCAGTCCAGGATGAAGCGTTCCTCGTCTGGTGAGTTGAATTTCCTTTCTCAAAGAATACTTTTTCCTTCGAGCGAGCACGGAGACCGTCTGCGCATGACGGCTTCATTTTATCGCGCATCGATCTTAATGCCCGATACTGCCTTGTTATTGGCCTACCTTTTATGAGGGAAATGATCACTATGGGGGTGATTTGTGACTCTGCTCGTCGTACTCTTTAACAAGGTTTCGTAGTCAACTGGTCATCTGCTCAGGTTCTTATGGCTTTATTCTATGTATCTTTATTTGGAGGGCTTCGTTATACTGATGCACTTGTTCTAGGGTGAAGGTTATGGGATTTGCCTTTTTTGTTCGTGGGAGACTAGCAAGGTTTCATATAGTTAGGTACTCATCTACTGGTTCTTGAAGGTATGGGATACGGTTTATTTGTGTTAGGGCGAAGGTTATTAGGGGTAGTTTTTAACTTTGTTCTTCATGGAAGACTTTAGCAAGGATTCGTACACGTGGTGGTGTTCTACTAGTTCTTTAAAAGCAAAGGTTACGGTTTAGGAATGTTGAATAAATGCATGTGAGTATATCTGGGTTGGGGTACAGGTTATAGGGGTGATTCTTAGCTTTGTTCTTCGTGGAAGACTTTAGCAAGGTTTCATAAAGTGAGATGGTCATCTATTAGTTCTTGAAGGTATGAAATATGGTTTAGGTACGTTGAATAAATGCATGTGAGTGCACATGTGTATATGTGTTAGGGTGGATGTTATTGGGGGTAGTTTTCAGCTTTGTTCTTCATGGAAGATTTTAGCAAGGATTCGTACACGTGGTCTTCTACTAGTTCTTTAAAAGTAAAGATTAAAGTTTAGGTATGTTGAATAAATACATGTGAGGATACATGTGTATATGTGTTAGGGTGAATGTTATTGGGGGTAGTTTTCAGCTTTGTTCTTCGTAGAAGATTTTAGCAAGGATTCGTATACTTAGGTGGTGTTCTACTAGTTCTTTAAAAGCAAAGGTTACGGTTTAGGTATGTTGAATAAATGCATGTGAGTATACATGTGTATATGTGTTAGGGCGAAGGTTATTGGGGGTAGTTTTTAACTTTGTTCTTCATGGAAGATTTTAGCAAGGATTCGTACACTTAGGTGGTCATCTATTAGTTCTTTAAAAGCAAAGGTTACGGTTTAGGTATGTTGAATAAATGCATGTGAGTATACATGTGTATATGTGTTAGGGTGAATGTTATTGGGGGTAGATTTTAACTTTGTTCTTCATGGAAGATTTTAGCAAGGATTCGTACACTTAGGTGGTGTTCTACTAGTTCTTTAAAAGCAAAGGTTACAGTTTAGGTACGTTGAATAAATGCATGTGAGTATACATGTGTATATGTGTTAGGGTGAATGTTATTGGGGGTAGTTTTTAACTTTGTTCTTCATGGAAGACTTTAGCAAGGATTCGTACACTTAGGTGGTGTTCTACTAGTTATTAAAAAGCCAAGGTTACGGTTTAGATACGTTGAATAAATGCATGTGAGTACACATGTGTATATGTGTCAGGGTGAATGTTATTGGGGGTAGTTTTTAACTTTGTTCTTCATGGAAGATTTTAGCATGGATTCGTACACTTAGGTGGTGTTCTACTAGTTATTTAAAAGCCAAGGTTACGGTTTAGATACGTTGAATAAATGCATGTGAGTACACATGTGTATATGTGTTAGGGTGAATGTTATTAGGGGTAGTTTTCAGCTTTGTTCTTCATGGAAGATTTTAGCAAGGATTCGTACACGTGGTCTTCTACTAGTTCTTTAAAAGCAAAGGTTACGGTTTAAGTATGTTGAATAAATGCATGTGAGTATGCATGTGTTATGGTGAAGATTATAAGGGGTGGTTTTTAGCTTTGTTCTTCAAGGAAGACTTCAGCAAGAATTTACAAAGACAGGTCATGTACTTCATCTATGAAAAAAGTACATACAGTGTTCTGTAAATTCATGTGAGTACACCTGCACTAGGGCGAAGGTTATGGGATAATCTTTGTTGTTCATGGGAGAGGTGCAAGGGTTTATGAAGTTTCGTGGTCATCTACTTCTTCTATGAAGGAAATGTTTATGAGTGTCCCATACGTTGTACACCTCCACAATGAAGGTCATGTGAGTGATGTTAAGCTTTGTTGTCCGTGATGGATCAAAGTTTCATAAAGATCGATGGACATCTATTTCTTCTATAAAGAAAACGTATAGAGGTATAAAGAATACATCAGTTAGGGTGAAGCTGACAGGGGTAGTCTACGTTTTCGTTGTTCGTGGAAGGTTTTGAAGATTTGCAAGGTTGGGTGATAGTCCAATAATGTTTTGAAGACGAAGGATACGGTGTATGAATGTTGAATGCATGTGGGTACAGTCGTATGTATTAGGATCAAGCGTAAGGTCGTGGAAACTTGTAAATTTTCATAAGGTTAAGTGGTCGTTTAGTTATGTTTTGAAAAGGGTGGGTTTTATATTTTATGAATGCACTCGTATTAAGGTGAAGGTTATAGAGACAGTCGATGTTGTCCATAGAAGACTTCAGAAAGATTTCATAAAGTTAAGTGGTCATCTACTCCTTCCGAAGACAAAAGATGGCGTTTATGATTACTCTATAAATTCGTGCGAGTACACACGTGTCACAGTGAAGGTTATAGAGATATCATACGATTTTGTTGTTCGTGGAACCTTCTAAAGTAGTTTCACAGTACAAGCTTGTCCTTTATTTATGTTTTCGAGTCAAAGAGTAGGTTTCATAAGTGTTTCATGAATACACGGTCGTATTTGTGTTACAGAGGTCAAAGAAACTCAATTACAGGGACCTTGAAGAGGGTCAGTATAGTACTTCTATAGAGCTTCACAGAGTGGGAGCGTTGATATGCACTTTTCAGTGAGTTCAAAAGTAGAGTTCACGAGTGCTCTATGACTAGTGTGTGGCTGCATTAAAACCTGTCAAATTCAAATTCGCGGAAATTATAAACATTTCATGTTTCATTTACGAATTTTTAGAAGGTTTCCAATTTCTGAATTGTAGATGCAAGTTTAGGGATGTTGATATTTAGCAATTTGGGGTTATACTGATTTGGGGAGTTCGCGAATTGGGTATAAGGAGATATAGGATTTCGGGATGTGGACATTTGGGGATGAGGATTTGGAGACGCAGGAATTTGGAGAAATAGAGACTTGGAGCATAGGAGTTTAAGGATATAGGAACTTGGGGGTATTGCGATTTGGGGACATAGGAATTTGGGGACATAGGGACTCGGGGACATAGGGATATGGGGATATAGGGACTCGGGGACATAGGGATTTGGGGACATAGGGATTTGAGGACATAGGGATTTGGGAACATAGGGATTTGGGGACATAGGGATTTGGGGGCATAGGGACTCGGGGACATAGGGATTTGGGGATATAGAGATTTGGGGACATAGGGATTAGGAGACGTAGGGACTCGGGGACATAGGGATTCGGGGACATAGGGATTTGGGGATATAGAGATTTGGGGACATAGGGATTAGGAGACGTAGGGATTCGGAGACATAAGGATTTGGGGACGTAGGAATTTGGGGACATAGAGATTTGGGGGCATAGGTATTCGGGGACATAGGGATTAGGGGACATAAGGACTCGGGGACATAGAAATTTGGGGATATAGGGATTTGGGGACAGAAATTTGGGGACATAAGGATTAGGGAACATAGAGACTCGGGGGCGTAAGGATTTGGGGATATAGAGATTTGGGGACATAGGTATTCGGGGACATAGGGATTAGGGGACGTAGGGACTGAAGGACATTAGGAATTTGGGGATATATCGATTTGCGGACATAAAGATTTGGGAACATAGATATTCGGGGACATAGGGATTTGGAGATGTAGGAACTTGTAGGTGTAGGAATTTTTGGGGAGTATACGAGTTAGGGAGTATAGAGATTTGGACACGAAGGGATGTGGGACGTGGTGATTTTGGGATGTAGAGATTTGGCAACGCAGAGATTTGTGGACGTAGGGATTTGTGGACGTAAGGACTTACAGACGTAGCAATTTGTGAAACGTAGAAATTTGGGGATGCAGGTATTTGAACACGTAGAAATTTGAGGATATAGGATTTGTAAACGTAAAGATTTGAGGACGTACGGATTTAGAAACGAAGAGATGTAGCGGCGAAACGGTTAGTGGTCATAGGAATTTGAGGTTATGGCGATTTGTAGGTGTAGAGTTTTGGAGATGTAAGAATTTGGGAACATAGGAATTTGGACACGTAAAAATTTGGGGATATAAGAGTTTGTAAACGCAAAGATTTGAGGATGTACAGATTTAGGAACGAAGAGATTTAGCGGCGAATAGATTAGTGGTCATAGGAATTTTATGTTATGGAGATTAGTTGATGGGGATGTAAGAATTTGGGAACATAGTAATTCACAGATACAGAAATTTGTTTATCTGAGAACTTCGCAACCTTCAAATGTGAAGATGTGAAAACTTCTGAAGTGTATATTTGAATCTCATAAGTCATCGATCTACAAACGTGAAAATTTGAGAATTGACTAAGAAAATGTTTAAATTCCTAATATAATATCAACAATATTAGACGAAGACATCAATCTACGAAATTGGAGCTATGCATCGTGCGTCTGCAATTTCGAAATGCTCCGAGTTCTCCAAACATTGCCTTGGCCCAGAATTCACTCAAGTTGTGTGCGAATCTAGTGTCAATAGCATAACGATGAACGAGGTTCGTACGCCATAATTGGCTCGCTAATTCACACGATGTTTGCTCATAAAGGAATCGCGCGAGTCGAGGATCCTGTATGACCCTCTCGAAGGTACATCGCGTTAATTACAGGAGCGTGGACGATGCAGTTCGATCGATCCTAGCTTTCGAGGCTCGCTCGCGAGTGAATCCGATAGATTAATGATCGCAGCCGTGTCCAAATCGATTCATTAAGGACATTGGCCCTACCTCGAGGGGATGGTCTCTGCCGTTTAATCGACTGTGATTAAACAATGCATTCGCCCACGTGGCTCGGCCTGGATATAAATAGAGAACGCGAGGCGCCTCTTTGAACCGGTACTTTTGCCGGAAAAATAACATCGATGTGTTTCGGGTTTTCCACTTTTCGTGAGCACCGTTCAAAGGGCGATCGGTGTCTTTGATAAGAGACTTTATCAGAGTTATTGACCTGGTTAACTGTTCACACCGTTGCTGGGTCAACTTTGTACCACGAATTCGTCTGGTCAATTATCAACCCTTTGAACATCCTGTAGCTCTTGTGCATGGACCTTGACACTTTTTTCTTGCTCCAAATACACTTTGCTCCCATAACGTCGCGTATTTAATATTCGAAGTTAGTTTATATTTTAAATCTGATCACTTTGGATAGCATTTACAAGGAGGTTGAAAGTACGTATAGTTTATGTATAATTTATGTACAGTTACAGTTTGTCGGAATTGTTCAAACGCGAGGTATGCGTAACTATTTTATGGTGTACCGTGAGGATCCTGAACCTCTCGTTGGCGAAATTGTTAGCCTCGCAAAGATACAAAGAGTGAGTGATTTAATAAGAGGAAGCTGACCGAAGTGGTGCTATTGAAAGGGAAGGCTAACTCGGGGTAGTGGTGAATATTTTGTTAATTAACGGCGGAGCAACGACAGCTTGAAAAATAACGTGGAACGAGAGCTTCTACCTAACAGACTAATCTACTTCGCCGGTTGAAAAAGCTCCAGCAAGGGAAAGCTGGTCGAACAATTTACTCTATTCACCGTGTATAACGTAATAGTTTGGCCAGGCTCCAATAAATGAATACGAACGAAGACACGGTACTCGATTCTACTCCCTGCAAATGGAATAAAAAGTCAACCCCCATGAAGGCTGCCTTAAAAAGCTCCATGAAAATTGAAAATTCTTCAACAGTTACAATGAGTAGGACAGAAATAACAAGGGGGACAGCAATAGCAACATTAATAATATAAGTAACAATAACGACAGCAATAACAAGAACTACATGAACAAAGACAACGATAACAAGAACAACATAAACAAAAACAACAATGATAACAAGAACTACATGAACAAAAACAACAACAATGATAACAAGGACTACATGAACAAAAACAACAACAATGATAACAAGAACAACATGAACAAAAACAACAACAATGATAACAATAACAAGAACTACAAAAAGAACAACAACAACGACAACGACAACAACATCAGCTGCGACAACAGTGACGACAATGACAACAGCAACAACGATATCCACAACAGTATCAATAGCAGTAACAGCAACACAAATAACAATATTAATGTCAACAATAACAGCAAGGATAACAACGATAGCAATAGCAACAAGTACAGCAATGAAGAAGTCTATAACAGCAGTAACAACAATATCAACGACAGTATTAGCAACAATAGCATTAATAACAGCCACAATAACTAGACAAGTTATAAGTGTAACAACAATATCAGCAACCATATATACAACAATGTTAACAACAATAACAACACAAGTAGTAACAACAATAGCAATAGCAATAATAATAGCAACAGCAATATCAATAATAATAGTAAGAACAATACTAACAACAGCAGCATCGACAATGACAATATCAATGACAACAGCAATAGCATCAGTAGTAGCAATAGCAACAGAAAGAGCAACAACAATAACAATAGCAATAACAGCAATTGTAATGCCAGTGACAACAGCAGTAGTAATGGCAGTAACAATAGCAATAACAACAGAAATATCAATAGCAATACCATCAGCAATAGTAACAGCAATAGCAATAGCAATAACAACAGCAATAACAATAACAATAACAACAGCAATATCAATAGCAATAGTAATACCATCAGCAATAGTAACAGCAATAGCAATGACGACAAGAGTAGCAATAAAATTAGCAACAATAGTAACAGTAAAAAATTGTTGCTATAGTTACATAGCAACAAGAATAGCAATAGCAATAGTAATAGCAACGACAATAGTGATAGCATCAGCAATAGTACCAGCAATAGCAATGACAACAAGAATAGCAATAAAATCAGCAACAACGGTAACAGTAAAAAATTGTTGCTATAGTTAAACAATAACAAAATCTGCAGTAACATCAATAGGAATAACAAGAACAGCAATAGCTGTAATAAGAACAACAGAAAATGAATATAATATTAAAAATATAAATTTTGAAAAAATAATAGTTTACAAAGGACAGATACTTCTATGAATCCCACCCCGGGTAATTGGCTGTATAATCTCTTCCGAATTGTTCGATAGCGTTCAACATCGATATGTTTGGTGACTACGAATTAGTCGACAGCCATATTTCAGCAAGAAATTGTTGGATGCAGCGGAAGGGGTAACAACGATCGGACGAATCGTGTACAAACTCGTGGCATTGACAAAGTCAAATTCGATCGGGGCGAAAAGTTTCTTGTCGAGGCAAGTTTCTCTCGCACGTAATCGTCGTGGAACTAGTTCCCGATCGACGGGCGAATACAAACCCCCCGGACTCTTGGAGCTGTCCACACTTCGCTTTTACGTCTCGGAGCGTGAACGTTGCTTCACTAGCAACTTCTACCCAGTCCCCGGAGACTTTTGCCGTATTAGCATCGGTCGGATCGGGTCAAATATTTGCCGAGACACGAGTTCACGAGCACGACGAGCTTTCGAACTTCTACCTCCTCGAGTCTCCAAGGAGTAGCTCGCCTCGTCGGTGAGTTGACACCGGGATATTAGCTCGTCTTTTTTCGTCGTTCGAATGTGCACCTTGGAATATTTGATCGAGGCGTTCGGGTAATAGCGTGGCTGAACTCTTCGTTACCTAATTAATTCGTATTACGGTGCAAATTATATAAATAGTATAGAACGCTTTAACTGAAATTAGGGGAATTTTGTAATGTCGTTATCGGGAAAATAATGTCTAAAGTTTAGAAAGGGTATAAATAAAACACCCCATTACGTACGGGAAGGGTGGTCATTACTCATTCCGTTTCTACTCTTGCTCGTTCAAGAGGGTAATCGAAGTGAACATGATTTAAACATCCCTGACAACCACTTAATGGTTAGCGAAATGAGTTCTTGCACGATCAAAAACGTTAGTGCGATAACGTTGGGCGGACTGCCAGAAGGATTCTGAAAGCGTGCGAATTTTTTTGCGTTTAATGTATCTACTTCGGAAACTGCATTACATAAGTGGGAAAGAGAGACAAGAGAAAATGGTGAGATTTATGGATCTTGCCGGAGGTGAAATTTTATTATGCAGATGATACTACAAATCTTGGAAAATCGCGTGTGTGTAAGAACTTATCAACATTGTTTCAGATAGCAATCTTTTCATGAATCCTAGAGGATATTAAAATTATAAAATTAGATAGACTTCAATTTTTTGAATTCCTGTGCACATCGTAATGTACATAACAATTTTATTTTAAATTAAAAAATATTGCCTGGTGAACTAAGGAACGTGTATCCGGTCGATATCTAACGTTTAATAACGTGCAGATATCCAGCGTGTGAATATCTAACAGAGACTTAAAAGATGGAGGTCTAATGTAAGAATGTTTAACGCGTAGATATAACTGATTGTTTAACGTTTGATGATCTAATCATTAGATTCTAATGTGTAAAGATCTAATGCATGGAAGTCTGATGTGTAGAGATCTAACGCGTGGATGTCTGACGCACAGATATCCAACGTGTGGTTATCTAACGTTCGGTGATCCAACGCGTCGATATCTAACGTGGGATGTCTGACGCACAGATATCCAACGTGTGGTTATCTAACGTTTAGTGATCCAACGCGTCGATATCTAACGAGCGAAAGTCTAACGTGTAGATATCTAACGTGAGATGTCTGATGTACAGATATCCAACGTGTGGTTATCTAACGTTTAGTGATCCAACGCGTCGATATCTAACGAGCGAAAGTCTAACGTGTAGAGATCTAACGTGAGATGTCTGATGTACAGATATCCAACGTGTGGTTATCTAACATTTGGTGATCCAACGCGTCGATATCTAACGAGCGAATATTTAACACGTAGATATCTGAATGTACCACCAGTTGTCATCCGACACACGGTGATATGAATATAACCAGATCCTATTTTCCTTCGAACTTTGTACTAATCGTTATAATTTTTATTCCGAATGTTAAATGATGAATAGAGTGTTCCATCAAAGGTTCTCATTGAGAGTCAAAAGAAAAGTGCTCGATATCAATATTAAACGAAAGCATTGTTCGTCACTGAATAGCTACAATGTTGAAAGGAAAAAGAATCACGTACGAAGGGTTAAAAAGAGGGCGCGTATTTACAGGGAGCAACATCGAACGGTCCATGAATATGTAACACCTTTGATTTCCATTTTCGATGGAAACAGCCGTGAGCCTCGTAGATTTTAACCATCGAAATAGGGTTTGAGCGAAGTGAATCCATCCACGGACCAACATTTCATCGTAGCTGGAATAAATTTTTCCTCAAAGACACCGATTCGCCCTCTTTTAAATCGTAAAGAAGGTTATTTCGACGCTATCCCTCGGCCAGGAAGGTAAGAAAGGAGGACTAAATTCTTTCGGGCAGGATCACGAAAGCGCATTGAAATATCGTCTCCAGGACGAGGCATGGAAATTGCGGTAATTAGTTGGCTGCATAAATTACAGTGAAGCCGGTGTGGGGTGTTGGAAGATCACCAGAGTGATTTTTCTCCTCGTTTACCGACGAGCTAGGCTGTCGTAGTAATCGCTGCTAATTGACCCCGGCGTTTTTACTTGTTTGACTTTGAAATTTCCACTCTTTTATTCTCGAATCTTTCAAAATTTCAACTCGATATCACAATTACGTCGCATATTATGTGCAGTAGTCATTACCACAAAAAAAAAATAGTTGAAACATTGCACCCGAATGTACATTAACTTACATAATGAATTATGAACGTTCATAATAAATTCCCAATACGAATGATACGAAATAGATCAGACGTCACGCTGTTATTAATCAACAATAAATTAAACAGCGAGATGAAATATTCGATAAAATAAAATCCAATTAAATCCGGAAGCTCCCAACAGAACAATCGATGTAAATCCAATTTAATCAATCTCCGCGCAGCAGGGTGATAGGGAATAACTAAAAACACACAGCTCTCGATCTAATTAATATTTAGTATAAAAATACATCGTACGCGAGTCGCTGTGTTCCCTTTATGAAAACTGGCTCGTATTCAAGATGCAATACAACGGGAACAAAATTAGCGCATTATGCGTTAATTAGTAACGTCAAAAGCAACGATGGAGAAGAAATTTCTGAAGAACGCAAATTAATCGGCGGAGCAACAGTTGATCCACCGTAAATCAACCCTTGCACGGTTCGATCGCGAGCAGCGAACGATATTCAATTACACAGGCTAATTAACGCGAGTTCCGCGAGGATTATCGTGTCATCGATTTCCAGGTTCGTTAGCTGCAGTGATTCTGTGGTGGTTACGAGGGCGAAATCGTTCCTTTGTACGAGCTCCTTTGCTTCGAATCTATTTGATCGGTTGAACGACGATTCTAACCCTCGTTTAACGTTTGCTATTGCCTCTTGGGGAATCGTGTTACGAACCTTGTTCTCCAGATAAGCTACCGTCCTTCTCGTTCCAGGAAACATTATGTTCCTTACAAGCCCGAACACTCTCCAAGAAAAATAACGATTATCCGAACCGATTTAATCGCGATCTCGAAATTATCGAACGAATACGAATTTATTCGATCGCAAAAATCTGCGGAATCGCACGGCGAGAACGAAAGCGTGATAACGCGATTTTCTCATGCGTCTAATTACTCTTTGATCTATTAAGGTCACGTTACTTTGTTTCGCTTAATTAACTTGCGTCGCGTTAACGCTATCGGCGACCCGATTCAATTAAATATACATCGGCTCAGTTAATTGATACATGCTCGTACAATGAGTCTGAAATAGCCAGGCGTGAATTTCATTCGCGTTATTATAAAAACGAATTTCTTTGTTTTAGATTCAACTCTCAAAAGGTGACTCTGTTCACCATTTTATTTAACGCAATAATTTTAAAGCAAGTATTTTTTAAATAAATCTGTACTATTGTACTAAATCTGTATTATTATACGTGTTGCGTATAAACACGACAAAATTAATAATATAGAAATAACCAACGAATTTGTAATAAACTTTGAAAAGAATTTCGAAGTACACTTCAAAAGAATTCACGAAACTTTTCAACTAAAAGGTTTCAAAGTTGCCATCTGCCAACAGCAGATGCCTTCGGGTGCAAAGGGTTAATAATGACAGGGATTTCCGAGCTTTTAACAATGTCAAAGACTTTTGTTCGTTCATATACCTATTTCGTTGTTCAGATAGGTACCTATTGTTTCATATACCCATTTCGACTAACCGTGTTTGCTCGAACGGCTAAAGTAGGAAATATATCAAAGAGAATTAACGCAGTTCGACCGCGTGTAATTACTCAACAACGCGCACAGCGGTAGAATATTTTGCTGAGAATTATCGTAACACGTAACTGATATACCTGAACGATTAATCTACTTCCGTGTGCGCGTATCTGCTAAACCGGCACTGGATTAAGACCGTGAAGAGTCAGATATAATTCAATGGTAACGTTATTATTATAACATCAACAGGGTGTATAGGAAGTAAGTGAACACCTCTGCGAATCGTCGAGAAAAATTACTTGACCCTGAGCTTGGTACCAAAGGTCAAATTTGATTATTGTGTTGTGTGATCATCGAGAGAGAGTCTTGTATGAACATCTCTGTGAATCGTTAAGAAAAATTACTTTGACCTTGAGCTTGGTACCAGAGGTCAAATTTGTTTATTGTATCGTGGGATCATCGAGAGATAATCCTGTATGAACGTCTCTGTGAATCGTGGAGAAAAATTACTTGACCCTGAGCTTGGTACCAAAGGTCAAATTTGATTATTGTGTTGTGTGATCATCGAGAGAGAGTCTTGTATGAACATCTCTGTGAATCGTTGAGAAAAATTACTTTGACCTTGATCTTGGTACCAGAGGTCAAATTTGTTTATTGAATCGTGTGATCATCGAGAGAGAGTCTTGTATGAACGCCTATGTGAATCGTCGAGAAAAATTACTTAGACCTTGAGCTTGGTACCAGAGGTCAAATTTGATTATTGTGTGGTGTGATCATCGAGAGATAGTCCTGTATGAACGTCTCTGCGAAACGTCGAGAAAAATTACTTGACCCTGAGCTTGGTACCAGAGGTCAAATTTGATTATTGTGTTGTGTGATCATCGAGAGATAGTCCTGCATGAACGTCTCTGTGAATCGTTGAGAAAAATTACTTTGACCTTGATCTTGGTACCAGAGGTCAAATTTGTTTATTGAATCGTGTGATCATCGAGAGAGAGTCTTGTATGAACGCCTATGTGAATCGTCGAGAAAAATGACTTAGACCTTGAGCTTGGTACCAGAGTTCAAATTTGTTTATTGAATCGTGTGATTATCGAGAGAGAGTCTTGTATGAACGTCTCTGTGAATCGTGGAGAAAAATTACTTTGACCTTGAGCTTGGTACCAGAGGTCAAATTTGTTTATTGAATCGTGTGATCATCGAGAGAGAGTCTTGTATGAACGCCTCTGTAAATTGTCGAGAAAATTACTTTGACCTTGATCTTGGTACCCAAGGTCAAATTTGTTTATTGTATCGTGTGATCATCGAGAGAGAGTCTTGTATGAACGCCTATGTGAAACGTCGAGAAAATTACTTTAACCTTGATCTTGGTACCCAAGGTCAAATTTCTTTAGTGTATCGTATAAGCAACGAAAGATAGTCTTGTATGAACCCTATGTTAAAATTATCATTCCTGTGAAAATTCTCCTTGATTATAAATATTAATCTTTCATTACTGATACTTTTGAAAATTACTTTCATTCTATTAATAATGAGTGCAACCAGATGATTTTGTCTAAAAGAAACAAGTGTAAGCTGTAAAGAAATAAGAAAAAGGATTAAGAAAGTTTAAAGAACGTATAAATCTAGAATGAGAAGAGAATCTGGATATAATCTAGAATAAGAGATGAAAAAGTAGCAATTGATCTCTTCGGAAGATTGATCCAACGAGACGTGTATGATCCCGAAATTGATGGAGTACAATAGCCCCGATCAATTTCGCGGTGTTTTTTGCAAATATATTCGGCCGGTCGCCTCCGACCCGAAGGAGGAGGCATTTTTCTTAGCTAAGCAACTATCAATCTTTCCGTTCACAATCGCAAAACCAACGAAGCCGTGAGGGTTGCAAAAAAAGGGGATGGCTCGAAGAAACGTGTGGGAAGCGAAAGAAGAGAGCGTCAGTCGCAGAAACTAATTGCTCGAAGAAAGTCTGTAGAAGAGCCGAAGGTTGTTTGCCAAGCAATTGGCCGTGGCTGGGTGAGTAATGTTTGACCGGAAGCCGGGGCTCTTTAATGCCGAATCCTCGGCCATTGTCCGACCGTGTGGTCCCGCGTTGAAGGATGACACGTGGGATAACTCGGCCAGAACAATAAGGGGATTGAATTATGAGACAGAAGAGTCCTTTGTCCCTCAAGCTTTTGTCCGAGCGATTAATCGTCCCTGGGATCACTTCGCGGTGCAAATTCGGAAATTAGGCAATTCCGATATCGTGAGACGTTCGGAATGTTACTTACCCAAGAAATATCGTCACTCTTCCGGTGTCTACTCCCCCTTTATGAAACCCCACGGGATTTATTGGGATGGGATTTATTAAAATTGAACCTTCTTTATACCGTGGAATTTTCAAATTTTTTACAAGCAAGAATGTCCACGTCTATGCAATTTTTGCATATGGAAATTTCAATTATTAAAATAGAGATGACCATTCTTTCTTCAAGTAGACAATATTTTCTTGAAGTATTTTCTTAAAGTTGATATTTTCTGAATAAATAAAGTTGAGCCAGTATTTGATATGTAAATTGATTAATATTTTTGCTAGATCAATTCGATCACCCTGTCGATCACGCAAACAAATTCGATACTAAAAATAGGCAAATCGTGTATTTACACTTTTTCCGGTGAACAACTGTTTTTCAGATATATCGACAAATATGTATAAATGTTTTTTGACCCCAATTTCAAGGGTTGTTCTCGCCTCTTCGATACGGACGATTTCCAATAAATAAAAGGCGAACGTATCGAATGTTCGTTCGAGTTCAATAAAACACTAAACTTGATTTAATATTGACATTTATCAACTACATATTTTTCGTCAATTATGAAGATTTTTTAAAAGCTACAACTTTCCTCGCATTTTTACATCGTGTTTATTTGTATTAGCACAACGAAAAGTTTGAACAATTTCAAATTGCGAGGAGAACAGCGAACTGTTCTATAAGCATTGAAAATGTGGATATCGTACTCGGTGCTAGTGAAATGTGACCCGGTAGCCTAGGGACATTTTGAAGTTTTAATTTAACGTGACAGGTACAAGAGGGAGGACTTTCATTCTCTGAAAACTCTTTTCCTTGGAATCCGACGTCGCATAACTCGCTCGTAATGAAGCTAATAAAGATACGTAGACAAGCGGAAAATTTGGATTTTTCTTCGAAAACGATTTCAGTAAAATCATAGAAATTTTCACTACACTGAATTGAAAATCCGTTTGTCAATACTTCTTCCTGTATTTTTTAAAATTTAACATGAAATGAAATACGTCATTGTACACTCTATTGCATCCATATCTATTTTTTGTAAAGAATACTTTGAGAAATATATTATTTATTAGGGTATATGTTAGTAAACACTTTTAGTATTTGTAGCAACTTTCACAATATTAAATTGAAAATTTGTTTGAATTAAAATTTTTTAAAATTTCTTCCTCTATTTTCCACAGTTTAATATAAAATATGTTTGCTCTCTATAACATCAGTATAGATATCTCAATAAATATACGTAAATTGAAATGATGTTATTTAAAATCACAATGTAAAATACCATATATTTATATTCGAGTCACGGTATCGATAAAAAATTCCAGAAATTTGAGAAACCTTTCCATGAATATTATTTTGTAACACACAAAAATTACTCGAATTTTAATTAAATCGCCGATGCGCCTCTCGCGAATTCGAGTAAAAATTAACCCGGTTCCATCAAAGTTAATACCATTAAAACTGCCAGCCGATGTTAAAAATGCTTTTCGTTATATCTCCCCGATGGTAATGCCTGATGGATGTTGCATACAAGGGCGAAGATAAAAAAGAACGAAAAAAGAAAATGAAGGAAACTAGCGTTTCCGATAATAATTCACTTTCGTCGTTTTTCACGTTGAAAGAACGCGTTCAACGTTTTGACGCGTTAATATTTCATCGTTTTTTTTGAAGAATGGCTAGAAAATAACTGAATGCATGGCACGTTTCAGAGAATAAGTCGGTTCATGATTCATCGAATCGACGTTCTCTCGGCATTTTTAATTTTCTTTTGTGCGAGAATCGCGGGGCACGAACGTACGTGTCGTGCGTGGGGGGAGAGAGGTACCTGTACGCTATTAATCATCGCTAAGAGTCGCGAAAGGTTAATATTCCATTGGAATGTTAGCACAGAGCTGGAAGTTACAAATTATAATGGAAATCCAGAATCCGGCTACGGAAACCCGGAACAGGTTCGTTGCGGTTTGCCTCGCTAGAGAAATTCTCGGGATAGTGGATGAAGTTCTACCTGCTATTACTAACGATATTGTTATCGATTCAATCCCGAAAAAGCTGCGATTCTCCATGAGCCTAAACGCGTTACAGAAATGTTACTGGATGGAATATTGCATGTTATAATATTTTAGAAACGTCTACCAAATATGTTTAACACAGATTGCGCAGGATGTAATATGATTCACATGGATAACTTTCTTTATGTACGTCAGTTTGAATAGCGCGCCTGTACATTCACTCTCTGACGCGCATGCGCACTTGTAGCCCACGCGGGCGTTTCAAATCCCTTTGCAAAGAAATAACTTTCCATTACTGTACCAATGAAATTACACATAGTGTAGCTGTATTTTAAACAAATAATCAGTGTCGAAAGAGCTAAATATTGTAAAATCAAGTTTTGAACGACATTACTATTTATTTAATAAAAAATTAATACTAGGTAACTGTGCATCTTAGATTTCTTAAATTACAGAAATTAAGATGCTTTTGCCGAAACAACTTTTGTGGAAGGATAGTATAGATGAATTTATGTTTCATCCCCCATTTACTCGTTATATTTTATTTCCAATATAAAAGGAAGTGTTCATCAAACATTCGCAAAGTTGACATTAATAGAAGAATAATTTAATAAAAAGTGAAGAAACGAAAAAGATTAAAATGTTGAAATGGAATCAGCTGTGATTAGAGTTGGATCGTGAGGGAGTTAAGAAGCACCTGTTTGAGATGTCAGTCCCGATTCCCGCGTGCGTCTAAATTATTCAATAAAGAGCGAAATCAGCAATCGATTTTCGAGCGGTATCGACTTCAATCGGAATCGAGTATCGTCGTGATATTATCCCGTGGCAACGTTCCCTGCTGAATAAAGCAAGATGCATAAACCAGCGAGCAGGTAATGCGTGTGCCACCGGTGCATTCGTGATTTATACCCGCGTGCACGAGCTCTTGCATTTCCGGTGGTGCAGCCGGTAGAAATGGCATCTGTTACCATTATCGTAGCGCGAACTTCCGCCACGGAAACCGTCGTCGAAGCGGCACGCGTTTTTTTCCCTTTCTTTCCCACGATTCTGCTTTTAAGATCACTCTTCTTCTAATTTATTATTTATCAATTTGGTGTGTAGGGTGTTTCGGTAGTACTATTCATTTTATATCTACAATATTGTGATTATTTGGTAAGCTATCTGATTTTTATTCATCTCTTAAGGATATTAACGTCGATTTGCGATTTTAGATGCACGTACGATATATATGTAATTATAGAGATGTTGATAATGTAGTTCAGAAATAATTGAAATAAAATTAAAATATAAAATATCAATAATAACAATAATTGTAGAAAAGGAAGATGGTTGATCACTGTTTTGCTTCTTAATCTTTTCATATTTGAATTAAAAATAATTAAAAATACAAAGTGTGGCAAAATGAGACACATTTTACTGATTGTGATTTAAGTAGAAATAAGTTTCCTAACGAACGTTAGAAGAAAAGTTGTAGACTGACGATAAGTTGGTTTTCTAAATGGAATAACGTCGAAAGTGCAACAAGAAAAGAGAAATACCGCGGGCTTCAGTCGAAAGAAATCACAAGAACGTTGTTGGGATAAATTACAACGGTTGCATTGGCCGCAGAAAGGTACAATATTGCCTGTCGTTTATTCTCGAAGAAACAGTGGATTCTCGAAGAAAAATTGTCTCTCCAACGATTTAAAGAAACCGAGAAAAACAGTACATGTGTACATATACATCGAATCGAGATTGAAGCTCATAATGCGACCTGAGGACGCATTTTTATGGTTAACTAAAAGCCTTCATAGAAATCGACGTGAAAGCTGTTCAATCTTCAAAGCACAGATTCTTTTATATTCCAGCATGAAAATGATTAAATAGCACAAAGAACATGAAATAGGTAGTACAAAATTTTACAAATTTTTATATTTATTTAAAGACTTGATATTTTTATGAAATGTTTTGAAGATATAAGTGGAAATGGACATATGTAGTCAGACGTATTAAGAGTGTGGGTCGTAGGTAATTATTACGGAAGTTATTAGTTAATTTTCAAATTTAATCTCAAAGATTGTGAGATTGAATTACCACAATAAAACTGCTCTCGTGTTAAATAATAAATGCAGGAATAATAAAATCAATATATTTACAGTATCGACGTGAAATGGATATTTACTGAATTAAAAATATATATGTAAATATTATAGCAGCAGTTAACGTATATCGTTACTTCAACAAAATATTTCATAAAAAGTATGACAAAGAATGTATCATAAAATCTGATTTCAGTTTGACCAGCGTTAAACAATTCTTATTGCGTTGTTCATTAAAAACGAGAACGAATGTCGAGAGAGGAATAATGTCAAAATTAATTACGCAGTTTAATAGCGATAAACCACTGTTAATTAAGAGAATCTGAGGGAGAAATCATATCAAGAAAATTGTAGATATCTCCAAATATATTCGAGCATTTTACGAGTAAAAATTGAATCGTTAGACGTATAGTTGCGGGGAGAAAGAGGAGGGGGAGATACTATATCCCAAAGGATTAATTTCAAGGCAGTTGAAGCTCCGGCTCGACGATTCTCGCCTAATTGCCGCGATCCTCTTCGAGCGTTGGGAAACCGGGTTAGACTTAAGTATAGAGCTTCAGAGAGACAACGTTATCGCGAATCGAAACCGTGTCCCGAATTTCCGGCCTCGTCATCGTTTTTTCGGTTATTAATATTCTCCACGGCTGCGAAAACGCTAGCCGAACTATTTTATCCCGCAACTTTTTTATAATTAATCACGCGCCGCACTCGGAGTGAAAATCAACGCGGAAAGAATCGCAATGTGTATTCGGAGTTATTAATTAGCGCGGAACGCGAGAGGAGCTAACGAGAGAAAAACAAATTATTTTTACGTGATTTTAGTCTACAGTCAGTTCACTGGCTTGTTAAGCTTCTTTCTTTCATTCTTCGCCTCTTCTTTTTCAACGCGTTCTGCCCTAATCAACTCGGTACACTAATTAACGTGTCATTTTTCATTTGCAAATTTCATTACTTACAAATCGAAGGATCTTCTCGTCTTCTATGAAATTTTAGTCAAAATTGTCTATGTTCATTTTTCTGACTTATTCAATTATTTCGTAAAGATAAGATGTAGGATAATAAAAATATGAAGGTGCTAAGTACATGAAGATTATACGAATGAGTGTCCTAAAAGCTCGACTTTGCTTAAATTAAATTGCACAGAGTACTCTTTGTAAGAGATTTTAATAATACTCATAGTTTTTCACTAGGCCGTGCCCATTTGACTGGTTATTCGAATATTATCGAAAGCACGAAGATTTTCAATGCTTTCAACGTGTATTATGATAATATCAGGTGTACAGTTGCCAGTGGCGAGTGTACCGATACGTTCAAAGTTCTTCTACAACGGCGATCGTAAAATAGAGCACTTGAAAGACAACCGCATCCAGCCCTGGCACATTGAATATCCTCTTCTACTCTCCGTGTATTTCTCCAGGGTTTGCCAGCTGGAATTTTTTACCACCACGATACGAATATTCTGACCGCCTTTTTTACTTGAAAAATCCAGCGAACTCCAAATGTCGAGCACCCTTCAGACGTCCATAGACGGTTCGACATGTTCCATCGATACACTTCGGATCCCCTAACTCGACGGTAATGAATTCTTCAATATTCCGAGATGCGTAGGAAAATCTTACTTCTATCATAAGTACCTTAACATTTCGTTTCACACAAATATTTTGTATAGCATTTTAGGATAGATTTTTATATAGAATTTTAAAGGTGGATAAAGTAGGGATCGCACATAACCTCAACATCATTTCTGCCAAATTTTTTAATACGTCTTCAAGTAAACGGGTTTTGTATCAATCTGTGATTTCATAGTGAAAAGTTGGTTATTAAAGATGTTAAGCTTGTCTGCACATATTGCAAATCTAAACATTTAATATTTTAATATCCGAAGGTGGAGGGATAAATTTTTACGCGAATATCCAGCTATCCACTTCGCATTTACATCAATTTGCGTTTTCAAAGGGAGAATTTTAAATATTAAAGCACGAACGGATGCTCGTTCGCTCGCGCAGAGGTTAAATCACGAAAAATCTAAAAATTTCAAGCGTCCATTAAAAGACGCGGATCGGCGGGCCTGAAAGTTTCATGGGATCTAATTGACATGGTTCGAGGTTAAACTTATTTAATATCGAACGAACTTGAAATCCTTCCGTAGAATGATTTATCGGCCCCCGCGTCGGCATAGTTTTCCTAGTGGTTCGAGTATCGCGTTTCTGTCGACTTATCTTAATTTCAAACCAACTCCCAGAGACTTTCGAGACCATTTTCGCGAACGGAGCAACCTTCGTCTTTTACTCCCTTGTGCCATTGCAGTCTGTCTCCGTTTCTCTTCCTCATTCTTTTATTTCCTTTTTTTCCCTGCTCCCGGTTTCCGTACAACTGCGAGCTTTTAAAGACCTTTAGCAGGCAACGGCAGCGGTTTCGGAGGCGTTCACCTAAATCTTTGCTCTATCGACTGGAAAGCCCTTCTCTTCGTCGATGATCACGAGATGCATCCATCGTCCAACGATTTTTCTTCGAACCACCATATACCTCCGAGCGAAACACGAAACACTTCTCCCCTGATTTATCTTCGAGCTTCGTGGTAACAAAAATCATTACACTGGTCGCTCAAAGTAATAAGTTTCCATTTTCAGACATTGTTACGGACGATACTAATTACTATTGCTGTAGTGCAATGAAAATAAGCTGAGCTATCATTTGTCTGAAAATACACTCTTATGTTACAATTTTGTGGTAGTTTAAGTGTTATAATCCTGTGGTTACTTATGAGATATGTGACAATTTAGTAGTACAAGAGACAGTACCTTATAGGATATGTTACTACTTAGTGGTAGCTTATGAGATATGTTACAATTTAGTCGTAGCTTTCAAGGTATGTTACAATTTACTGGTAGCTTATGAGATTTGTTACAACTTAATGGTAGCTTACAAGATGTCTTACAGTTTAGTAGTTGTTCAAGTGATATTACAATTTAGCAGTAGTTTATATATTACAATTTAGCAGTAGCTTATGAGTGACATTACAATTTAGCGGTAATTTATATGTTACAATTTAGCAGCAGCTTATGTGTTACAATTTAGTAGCAGCTTATATGTTACAATTTAGTAGCAGCTTATATGTTACAATTTAGCAGCAGCTTATGAGTGACATTACAATTTAGCAGTAGCTTATATGTTACAATTTAGCAGAAGTTTATATGTTACAATTTAGCAGTAGCTTATGAATGACATTACAATTTAGCAGTAGCTTATGTGTTACAATTTAGTAGCAGCTTATATGTTACAATTTAGCAGCAGCTTATGAGTGACATTACAATTTAGCAGTAGCTTATATGTTACAATTTAGCAGAAGTTTATATATTACAATTTAGCAGTAGCTTATGAATGACATTACAATTTAGCAGTAGCTTATATGTTACAATTTAGTAGCAGCTTATATGTTACAATTTAGCAGCAGCTTATGAGTGACATTACAATTTAGCAGTAGCTTATATGTTACAATTTAGCAGAAGTTTATATGTTACAATTTAGCAGTAGCTTATGAATGACATTACAATTTAGCAGTAGCTTATATGTTACAATTTAGCAGCAGCTTATGAGTGATATTACAATTTAGCAGTAGCTTATGCGTTACAATTTAGCAGCAGCTTATGTTACAATTTAGTCGTACCTCACAAAATGTGTTACAACTTAGTAATAGCTTACATGTTACAATTTAGCAGAACCTTATAAGTCACATTTAAACCATTTTATAATGAACTCAATATCGTATTCGCAATGCTTTTAACGTAAAATTTCAGTTCGGCAAAAATGGATTGGCACTTTTGATGTCGATTGAAACGTTAGTTTTCGCGGTAGCAAACATTCAGACGATTCATCGGAGATTTTCAAACGGAAACGCGTAAATATGTGCATCGCTATTTCCCGTTTACTGCAGCTGATCAAATATACGATCAATCGGAAAAGCGGCTAAGTACTGAAAGCCAACGAAACGAGTTGATTGCAGTACTGCAAATTATAGGCCTGTGTAATCTGATCGATTAACTCTCCTCCGCGTTTAATAGGACGATGCTTCGATTGTTCGTATTATTTAGACACAAGATCTTTCTGCGCTATTCGAAGTATTCTTTTGATTCCTATTTTTGCATGTTTTTTATTGTACAGTTTATACCGAAAGAGTTGCAGTGCACGGCCATTTGCATTTACCAATTCGATGAAACGGTACTTAACCTCTAACAGACGTTGATATGTGAACAAGTTTCTTTTCTGTTTCTTTTTAATCAACAATCAATGGCTGCATCGACACTGTCTTGATAAGAATTTCAAATTGTTGTAGCTTTAACAATTCTTTCATTTAATTATTCGTTTAAGGTAAATACAGTGGACTTGTATAAAAAGTGTATTAAAGCGTGATTGAAGTGTGCTAGTTTCTAAAATACTGCTTCTTGTTTATAAAAAGAGAATTTATATAAAAATATCACTTATATAATCTATAATATTTAAGCCACTTAAAATCGTGTAAATAAGTTAAACCACCTAAAATTATTCAAAGACATTAAACCACCCAAAATCATGTAAAACGACTAAATCACCTAAAACGATGTGTCTAAAGAATGTAAACCACCTAAGAAGTTCCAAACCACTCCAAACGAAGTAAAACTTCGAAAGCAGCTAAAATCGTTGAAAACGTGAAATCACCAAAGATCGTAAAAAGTTCGAAACAGGCAAATGTAACGAAACTTTCATTGTAAAGTCAACAAGGAGCTGTCGCGAACGTGCTCCACATACATCCTGGCGAAGAAATCGAGGATGCAAGACACGACTAGGAACTTTTTTATTAGCAGAAGGTCAGTGGAGTGGAGGGCGCTCTTTATATCGAATGTCCGGATAAAGGAGGGTCGGTTCGATTGATCGAGAAGTAGGGTACGATCGGAGATACGTTGACTGTTTTCGAATGGATTATAGGGAACACTGGGGATGCGTTAGCACGGCCAGCGAATTTCCGTGTGTTTACGGAACGTTCGATCGCTCATCCTCAAACAAGATGCAGATCACGCCGTTGTCAACGAGCCGTGCACCGTTCCTCCCGTTAATTCTCCTCGTTCCGTTGATTGCGAGAACTTGAGGAGAGGACACGTCGGATCCTGATGGAACCCGGTCCCTACGTTATTATGCTACGTTCTGGTTAAATCAGCGGCACACGACAAATACTCCGTTGCTCTATGCTTAATGAATATGCTCGCGAGTGCTTGTCAACGCCGACAAACGACGCCACTGAGCAAAAAGATTTTATCCATCCTGATGATTAATTAATTTCCGTAACTTCGAGATGACCTACTAAACTTTTGTCTTAACATTCTTGCACCTTCACTCATTTTTCACGGGTACGCAGTAAATTTGAGCATCGTCGCGTCGTGGTGATTTATAATCGGGCTTCTGAAATGTCACGGATGAACGATGAAAGTTGTAATTGATAATTACATCATTTTTGATGGAGAATTAAAATTTAGTATCTTGAACCAAGTTATAGTTAACGTGGTACAGTCCAACATACGAGTAGCCGAATAACTAAACACATGAATTCAATAGCAGAAGTGCTCGAAGAATAGCTTGATAGTTGTAGATTGATAGAAAGTGTATAGAAATACCAAAATAGTTTACCGTTTAAATGGAGAGATAACCGAGTTATCCGCGAAGAGTAAACATCACCGGTCGCAAATAAATAACCAACAATTATTTGTCAGGTAAATATATCTTGTGTATCTCGAACGCAACAGCACGAGCGAATTAATTGACCGTGCCGGGTCACGGATGGGGCCCTCATTCAATTCCCCGTTTAAATCGGGCAGAGCACGTCCCTGGTGTATCTGTGCACGGTCAATCTAACTGCACGGATTATCAATCTTTCCCGAAACGCCTCTGGAGACGAATTTCACCGGTCTGGAAATCTATCCGCAGGCGCAAAAACGAGAGACAGTTTGGCGCAACAGTCTTCTCTGTTGTCCGCCGTTTTCCTGCTATTCCCATCGCGTCCTCTCACGACGAGATTCCCGTCGTAACGAGAAGTCCAACGAGCCATTACGTCGGCGTCGCGGGCGTCGCTGGCGACGAGGACGAGCCGGAAATTGCTTGTTTCGCTTCCAGTTCGGTCAGCGTTCGTTCGACTCCGCGAAAGAACTTATCGGTTCTCGTCTCGATTTTACCGACTTCGCCGTCATCGGGGACTCGTTCGAACGTTGCTGAACACTCGAGAAAACCAATCTCTTGCAAAAACAACCGGCGTGTGACGGCACCCAGTAATCGACTGGTGTCTTTACTCGAAGTTTTATCGCGAATTTTCCAGTGGCTTCCGATCACTTCTTCTTTACGATTCCCGGGATTATTGGAAGTTAACGAGTCACGTAGTTATTTAGTCGAGAAGGTTGATACTCGAATATCAGTAGAATAATTGAACGCTTCAGTCTTTGAACAGTTGAGTAATGAAATAGTCGAGCGTGACAACGTTGAAGAGTTGATTAGAGCAACAGACGAACAATTACGTAGTCGAGCAATTGAATAATCAAGAAATCGAATGATTGATTAGTTGAATAATTCAGCAGTGCAGCTGCTGAACAATCAAATGGTTCAGCGTGGGAGCTGTTGTGTAACCAAATAATTAAAAAGTTGAACAGGTAAACAGTTGAATGATCGAATTATCGGATTATAGAGTTATTGAACTATCGAACTATCGAACTATCGAACTATCGATACTTATGGAACTATCGAGCTATTGGACTATCGAACTATCGATACATATGGAACCATCAAACTATCAAACTATCGATATATCGAACTATCGATATATTGAACTATCGATCTATCGAACTATCGGACTATCGAACTATCGATACATATGGAACTATCAAACTATCAAACTATCGATATATCGAACTATGGATATATTGAACTATCGAACTATCGAATTATCGAACTATCGAATTATCGAACTATCGAGTTATCGAACTACTTAAAATCGTAAAATTTCGAATGTTCCACTTTTAAATCGATTAACACAATTAAGAAAAGAAGATCTCGCTTAAACTAACAGCACGGATATTTCATTGAGAGAATATAAACTTCTTTTCTATGGAGATGCAATGTCGAATAAAACAGCTTGCCAGGAAGGTGATATTTTTACAGAATTTTCACTTGGTTTCCTTCTTATTCGCGAAGAAAAGTGAATTTCCTTAAAAACGCCGGGAAATTCGAATCCGGCGAAGCAGGAGTTCGATATTAAAGTACATCACGGTAAAGATGACTTCACTTCACCGTACCTTTCTCGCTTGTCTTTAATAGAATTTAAGATTTTCCCGGAAGCGACAATCTCTTCCTTAGTTTAATGATATGGTGATTCTATCCAATCGATTTCTATCCCTTTTTCTTCCACCTTTCGCGTTTCGACAGGCGAGTGCAGTTCGTGATTCGATTTGCTCGAAAATTTATAAATCCACGGAAGAAGAAATAGAATTCATGCATTTCCAACCGAATATTTTATCCGTTTCCTTTTATTTTAAAACTACGCCCTGTTTATTTAAAATTCTAGAGAATATTCTTCGATCCGGCGGCACGGAAAAATTGTTCGAAATAAACTTTTCAGACGTACAACAAAATTCCGGGACAACTTCGAACTACCAACTTGGAATTTTCTCTAATTAGGAGCAGTAACGTTTTGTACCGATTCGTGTGTTCGCCGCGAAAAGAAAAGTACGAACAATATTGTTCGAGCTTTGAAGAGCTTAATTTCCAGGGATACAGTAATTGGAAAAATTGTAGGGACGCAAAAACCGTATATTTTCCTATCTTCAGCCGCAAGATTGGGCGTTTTTCTCGTTGGCCGTTTCAGACAGTTTTTCGCGGTAACAAATTGCAACGGAGACTAATTCTTGATGAAACTCGTTCATCTTGCTCTGCAATCGGATGAGAAAATGCAGAACGTTGCAAATGGAACGGGAACCAAGCAAACCGGCTTTACCTTCAAAATTGTAAATCGCGAGAACACGACAAAGTAGACTCTACATACACGTTCTATCGATGTAAGCATCTTTTCTATTTATTTCACCTCGCTATCGAGCAGCTGCAAGACTAATTTCAAAATTTGTTGTTTACTCGTGTTACGGGTTTACAAATTTTTTATTTCTTACTTCGATATTTTTGGACTTGTGGGGAATTTTGGTTGGATTAGTAGGATTTAGGATTTTTATATTTTTGGATTTATGAAGGTGCGAATTTGTATGTTATTGAATTTTTACGTTTTGGAATTTTTAAGGTATCAGATTTCGATGTTTTCGAATTTCTATATTTTCGAATTTCTAAATTTTCGAATTCCTAAGGCACCAAATTCCTACATTTTCAAATTTCTACATTTCCGAATTTCTGAGTTTCCGAATATCTAAAATATCAAATTTCTGCATATCCGAATTTCTATATTTCCGAATTTCTAATTTTTCGAATTCCTGAAGCACCAAATTCCTACATTTCCGAATTTATAAGTTTCCGAATTCCTAAAATACCAAATATCTATGTTTCCGAAATCCTAAATTTCCAATTTTCTAAAGCCCCAAATTACTACAATTCCAAATTCCTAAGTTTCTAAATTTCTAAGCTTCCAAATTCCTAAATTTCCAAATTTCTATATTTCACAGTTTCAAAGTTTCAAAATTCCTAAAGCACCAAATTTCTATATTTCAGAATTTCAAAGTTTCAAAACTCCTAAGACTCCAAATTTGTACATTACCGAATTTCTACATTTCCACTTATTTAAATCTCCATCTTCAAATATCCACACTTACAAATTCCCAAATCTCCAAATTTCTATATTTCAAAATTTCAAAGAATCAAAACTCCTAAGACTCCAAATTTCCACATTACTAAATTTCTAAACTTCTTATTTAAATCTCCATCTCTAAATATCCACACTTCCAAATTCCCAAATCTCCAAATTTCTATATTTCAAAATTTCAAAGTATCAAAACTCCTAAGACTCCAAATTTCTACATTACTAAATTTCTAAACTACTTATTTAAATTTCCATCTTTAAATATCCATACTTCCAAATTCCTAAATATCCAAATCTCCTAACCTCAAAATTTCAACATCCCCCAATTTCCAAATCTCCAAACTGCAACATCCCCAAATTCCCCAGCTCCTCAAACTTCTCCCAAAATTACCAAACATTCAAATTAGCGATAACATCATGGAATTAGTGATAACAGCACAGCATGAAACGATGAGACACAACGTTAACGAGTATCGAACTTCCGCGAACAATAGGAGAAAGCCGGTTTCTGTTATTCCTGGAAATGTGGTTAAATCCATGGCGTTTGATGGTCAAGATATCGAGAGACCGGTCGGCTGAGTTTACCAGCTAATTAGCGATTTCCGGAAGGTCGACATGCATGTCCCAGGCTGATGCGCGTTTCAATGTGTATCGTTCCAATTAACCGACGGTTCGTTGCTGGGTTAATTGGCCACCGATGATCGATACGCGTTAAAAACGGGCCATGACTCCGAATAAATGGTACCGGCTGGGAAAATTAATCGTTGCTTCGATGATCTGATCGCTTGTTCAAGGATCAATCGTCAGATATTCGAGTTAACTGAATTTGACTAAGGTAACTGCGGAATTTTACCTTGAAAGTCCCTCAGGGTGCATTGTTTCAGAAAAATATATTTTTGGTTTTATTTTTATTGAATAAAGTACAAGTATTGTTACGTAAAAACGAAGTGAATGAATATCGCTCTTGTAATTATTACTATGAAAAATTTTTGAACGCTGAGGTTCACGACGTCTTAATAGTAACTGACACATATTCACAAAATGGCGGAAAGATGTATACAATTAATTTCAATACTTCGCTCTTCACAATAATAGAATAATAAAAATTTACTATTAAAATTAGTATAATAAAATAGTAAGATTTATTACTAAAATTACAATAACTAAAATTGACGTCAGTTATTAAAATGAAGCAACGAGTATATACGTTGAACGCAGAGTAAATGCCTCTATCACAAATTTTACGAGAAACGTAAAGTAAAAGGAGGAACATTTACGTTTTTATTAGAAAGAAAATTAATAACCGGTAAACGTCGACCGCAGCTAAATAAAGTTTTGGATCGACGAGTATATACGTCGAACGCAGAGTAAACTGGCTGAGACGTAAACTATACGTTTACGAAGATTCGTGATGTAATCGAACAAAGTTGTTTCTAAGATTCAACGTTGTAAGGGAGGTTTGGTAACAGTGGATCAAATTTAGGAGATGGTACATAATATTATGGTGGAAATTGCAGCAGCTACGAGAAACGATATTAGTCCGCAACGACGAAGATGCTATTTGCACGGAAGTTTGATCAACAAGAACCTGCTGAATTAACATCCGTATTTGCATAATTCTGATACTAAATTCTCCTTAAAGTTGCAAAATGAAACTTGAAGATCGGAGATGACGTTGCTCGGAGGTCGCAAAACGTGGACGCGGTGATACGTGATGCTTTTCTTTTGAGGATACTGTGTTCTTGTTCTTATGAGGGTATCAATTGTTTAATGTTTAGTGTTGGTATTTAGTACTGGTATTTAGCTGTAGGCAGTTTTGATGTTGGTCGTTCTGAGTATTGCTCATTTTTGGTACTCATCATTTTTAGTACTGGTCGTTTTAGGTATTGGTCATTTTTAATATTGGTCACTTTTGGTATTGGTCATTGGCGGTGGTCATTTTTAGAACTGGTCATTTTTGGTATTGGTCATTTTTAGAAGTGGTTATTTTTGATATTGGTCATTTTTTTAGCGGTGGTCACTTTTAGAACTGGTCATTTTTGGAATTAGTCATTTTTAGAATTGCTCATTTCTAGAATTGGTCACTTTTAGAATTGATCACTTTTAGAATTAGTCATTTTTGGTATTGATCGTTTTAAGTATTGGTCATTTTTAGAATTAGTCATTTCTGGAATTGGTCACTTTTAGAATTAGTCATTTCTAGAATTAGTCATTTTTGGTATTGATCGTTTTGAGTACTGGTCATTTTTGGAATTAGTCATTTCTGGAATTGGTCATTTCTAGAATTGGTCACTTTTAGAATTAGTAATTTTTGGCGTTGGTCGTTTTTATAATTAGTCATTTCCAGAATAGGTCATTTTTGGTATTGGTCGTTTTGAGTATGTCATTTCTAGAATTGGCCATTTTTACTACTGATCATTTCTAGAATTGGCCATTTTTACTCCTGCTGATATTTCATAATTCTCATTTTTGGAATTGGTCATTTTTAATATCGGTCATTTTTAGTACCGATCATTTTTAGTATTGATCCATTACAGTATCAGTCATTTTAAATATTTGTCGTATTCAGTATTAATCATATTTACCATCAGTCATTTTCAGTATTGGTCATATTTGCTATTAAATCTTGGATTATTTTACAATTAATGCATTAGCTTCAGATGCAAAAATAAATCTCATCGATAAATACTGCTCAAGTAATTTTATGGAGAATCAGTCAGAACATCACATACATATCTAATGGACCTCTCGATTTAGTCCCATAGGGTCATATAATAAACATGCATAATATACAGGAATAATAAACATATAATAATCACGTTGCAGTTTTACCGTCAGATTTTCTGCAAGTGCTCGAACATTTTTCACTTTCTGTCCACTTTTCAAAGAATAAAGCCTTTGAAGAAAAATCTTCAAAAACAAAAATATCAGATAGTACTATATTTCTACCCATTTACACTAGTCTTACTAACTATTAGTCATTTTTGTCGAACTTGAAGCTTTAAATCAACATATTATATGCACTTTTTGTGATACTTTTACGCCATTGAATAATCATCCGCGAATACGCTTCAAATTCTCTTTCTTGCTATAATTCCGATTGGCTCTAAACTTGGAATGAATTTCGAACACGTCGATTCTCGTGGGTAAATTTAGTTAGATTCCGTGTTTTGGTTGAGGTGGAAAAGAAAGGGCAGAAAGAGAGAGAGAGAAAGGCGTGGAGGGTGGCAAGAGGAAGCGTCGAGGATGTCGATACAAGAGTCATTTCCGTGCAGACGGCGATGCCTCGAGAACAAACGAGAGTCTTGAGAAAGTAATTCCTTTGTATGCGAGCAAATACACTTGAAGAACCACTTAGCATTGCCACTTTGAGAGACCCTTTTATTTCGTGCATTGTGTCGGGGATGGGGTGGTTTTGGACGAGAAACATTCAACCGGTTTTCGAGGGCGCGACTGCACGCGAAAAAGATTTTTCCTTCTGAACCTGCGTTTTCTCGGTTTAGAAACATGTTCTTTAACTCTGAAGACAACCGTTTGCTTTCCCTATTTGGTAATAAAAATACTTGGTACATGTTGGAAATGACGACAATAATTAATTTTTGAAAATATTTATTTGCGTTCTTTTATTTTGATATTTGGTTTTTTGATGGGAAGATTTGTGGAAGATTGTTAAAAATATTAAAGTACCTGAATTATGTGATTTAAGAACAATTAATGCACAATATTAATTATTGTTATTTTTGTTGAATTTTATTCATTTTTATTTTGTGTATTTTATACATATTTTATTTTTATAATGAAAAGGGAATGATTTGTTAAAGATTGCAAGAAATATTAAAGCTGTTAGTGAATTATGTGACTGAAGAACAGTTAATGCATAATATGAAGTATTGATATTTTTGTTGTATTTTATTCATTTTTATTTTATGTATTTATTATATGTATTTTATTCATATTTTGTTTTTATAACGAAAAGTGAATGATTTGTTAAAGATTGCAAGAAATATTAAAGCTGTTAGTGAATTATGTGACTGAAGAACAGTTAATGCACAATATTAATTATTGATATTTTTGTTGTATTTTATTCATATTTATTTTATGTATTTATTATATGTATTTTATTCATATTTTATTTTTATAACGAAAAGTGAATGATTTGTTAAAGATTGCAAGAAATATTAAAGTCGTTAGTACATTATGTGATTCAGGAACAATTAATTCACAATATTAAATGTTATTTGTGTTGTATTTTTTAAATAATTTTTACATCGGAGGGAGATGATGAAAGGGAATGATTTGTAAAAGATAGCAAGAAATACAAAAGTCGGCAGAGAAATAATTGATAAAAGAACAATTAAAGCACAATGGCATGAAAAATTCAGGAAAAACTCGGAAACTAGGTGAGTAGAATATTCTATCAGTAAATCGAACGATGGAAATCAGTTTTTTTGGGGTTCGACGGTTTATATCGATGGAAAACGGAGGGTAGTTCGTGTCAATATTTTCAATTCGCCGACAAAACTTTTCTAAAAGCGCTCGAAGCTCGATGAAAACCTGTAAGAACGTTGGAAACCGTGCACAGTAATCTAAAACCATTTTACGGAGTCCCTTTGTGGATTCTCGAACGCGAATCAAAATATTCGTAATTAAAAAAAAATTGCGAGGGATTTGAACGGTTGGGAATTTTAGCATTTGTTGATTTGGAAGGTTGGTAAAGAAATTGAGAAATTTGGGAATTTAGAAATAGGGAAATTTGGATTTTTAGGGATTCGGATATTGGGGGATTTAGGGACTGAATTTGGGGATTTGAGGATTTGGAAATTTGGGAATTTGGAAATTTGGAAATTTGGAAATTTGGAAATTTGGAAATTTGGGAATTTGGGAATTTGATAATTTGGGGATTTGAGAATTTGGGTTTTGGAAATTTGGAAATTTGGAAATTTGAAATTTGGGGATTTGAGGATTTGGGTTCCGGAAATTTGGAAATTTTTGAATTCGGAGATGTTGAAATTTGGTAATTTAGGGATTTGGAAATTTGGGAATTTGGGAATTTGGGATTTGGAAGCTATGTAATTTTGAAATTTGAGAATTTAGAGATTTGAGGATTTGAGTTTTGGAAATTTGAAAATTTGGGAATTCGGGGGTGTTGAAATTTGGTATTTAGAGATTTGGAAATTGTAGAATTCGAGAATTTGAGATTTGGGGAATTTTAGAGTTTAGGGTTTGAGAAGTTGGGGACTTGAGGATTTGGAAATTTGAGAACTTGGGGACGTAAAAATTTGGAAATTGGAGATTACGGATATTTGACGATTTGAGAAATTGTGAATTTAGGGTTTGAGAATTTGGAGACTTGAGAGTTTGGGGGTGTAAAAATTTGAGAATTTAGGAATTTGGCGGTGTCGAAATTTGGTGATTTAAGGATTTGGAAATTGTAGAATTCAAAAATTTGAGAATTGTGGAATTTTAGAGATTAGGGCTTGGAAAGTTGAGGACTTGAGGATTTGGATATTTGAGAACTTGGGGGAGTGGAAATATGGAAATTGGAGACTACGGAAATTTGACAATTTGTGGATTAGAGATTTGGCGAAATTGTGAATTTAGGGTTTGAAAATTTGAGAAAATTGTGAATTAGAGTTTGAGAATTTGGAGACTTGAGGATTTGGAGACTTAAGAGTTTAGGGATGTCGAAAAATAAAAGTTTGAGAGTACGGAGATTTGACAATTTCTGCATTTGGTAATTTGTGAATTTAAGACTTCAATATTTACAAATTTCAGAAGTTGAAAAGTTAAAAATGAACAATTTCAAAAAATTCCTTATTTAGTACATTTCTAATACAATATGACTAGATATTCTATAACTTCAAAAGAAAGAACACGACGACCGAACCTAACTCGATCACTGGATCCCAAAATTGCCTCCCTTTCAAAACGGATTTCCAGCTCCGTTTCACTTCGAAAGTTAGTGCTTCAAGCTCGATACGCAGAATTCTCGGTGCAAATTAAACAACAAAATTTTCAGCGACGACTGAAACGAAGGTGTCACGGATGTTCCGGATTCATGCATATTCTCGTGGAAACTTGGAACGATGTTCTCATTTAGAGATCGACTCCTCGAGATGGCAAATTAAGGGGGATAGAATCTTTACGAGAACTTATTCAATCATCCGACAAACCTAGAAAATGTCTCGATCTTTCAGAATTCGCGTTTCAAGTTGAGATATTGTCTGTTCCATCGTCGAAATTTTTTAATAGTTGTTGTTCTGCGATATCTTTGACCAAGGAAACGTTCCAGTAAGCCGCAAAAGTTTCGATGGAAGTTTCTCGGGAAACACGTGCAAACAGCTTTTAGTTTTGTTAGGACCCTCGGTACGGAACGTTGTTTTTCTTCGTATACTGGATTAAGTTCTGATCTGAACAGAATACGTCAGTTAAATCCTTTGAGCAAAGAATAAATGTGCAGGTAACGCCAGGACTTCGTTGTCATTGTACAAACGCAATATGGCGGACAAATATTGATACGTTTCACGTAACTGTGTTACTTCCTCGAAACTTGCTGCAAACGAAGCGATACAAAATCAATATTTAATTTGCGAACACCTGTTCTAAACATGTACACTTTTGTTACAACTTTAGGGCACAATTTAGGATACACCTTAGTAAGGACACAATTTACTTTTATAGTTTAATTGCAGTCTTTGACAAAATTTTAAGGACATGTTAAAAATAAAATTATATTTCTAACAGAAAATAGCAGAATTTTAATTTTTTAAGGATTTAGCTGAAACCTTTTGGTGGTCGATCAAGAGGATGACTTTGACAATGTCAAGGACAACTTCATAAATATTAGGCGCAATACAGTAATTATTAGATGCAGCGTCACAAATATTCGATATATCATCACGGATGCAACATCATTAATGTTAGATGCATTATTATAAATATTAGATACAACATGATAATTATTAAGTGTAACATTAACATCAGATGCAGCGTCATGAATATTAGATGGATGAATATTACATGTAACATCATACATGTTAAATGCATTATGAACATTAGATGCAAAATGATGAACATTGGATGTAACATAAATATTAGATTCAGTATTAGAAACATTAGATGAAACATCATAAACATTAGATGAAATATCATAAACATCATATGCAAAATCATGAACATTAAATGCAGCATCATAAACATTAGATGCAACATCAAGAACATTAAATGCAACATCATAAACATTGGATGAAACATTGCAAACATTAAATGGAACATCATGAACATTAGATAAAATATCTTAGACATCAAATGCAAAATCATGAACATTAAATGCAGCATCATAAACATTAGATACAACGTCAAGAACATTCAATGCAACATCATAAACATTAGTTGAAACATTGCAAACATTAAATGGAACATCATGAACATTAGATAAAATATCTTAGACATCAAATGCAAAATCATGAACATTAAATGCAGCATCATAAACATTAGATACAACATCACCAACATTAAATGCTACATCATGAACATTGGATTCAGCATTATGAACATTAAATGCAACATCAACAACATTAAATGCTACATCATAAACATTATATTCAGCATAAACATTCGATGCAAAATCATGAACATTAAATAACGACATCATGAACATTCAATGCAACAAAATGAAAATAGAATACATGTTCCATGAACGTTTACAGTTTCATTGTTTAGATAGTTGGTTGGAAATTGTTTGTATCGTTGTATCTGTGAAGTTATATTCGATCGGCGGACAATTGATAAAATCCTTGTACGATTTCAAAGAAACAAGACAGGAAAGATGGCCCGGACAGTTAGACGAGGTTAAAGGAAGCTTATCGGCTCTGTGTCGGTTCCCGGTGCACCGGAAGTCCATGACGTCGTGGCACGACGTTTGCAGCCGGTCAAGAAAAGAAGCAAAGGGCGTTAACGTGTGTCATGCTTTATCGGAAAAGTCGGAAAAATTGAACGTGGCCTATTTTCCTCGGCCAGCAACCTGATAGCCGTGCAATGTTCTCGCCTGTCAGGAGCACGTTGACCGGTGACGTTCCTCGGGAAATTAGGAACTAAAATGGCTGAATTGTGATGAAATACAGGATATTTCAAAATGTATGCAAACTTGGGGAATTTTGTAGTTACCGAAAATACTGTAGACAGGAGGGTTCTATTAATCTTCTGAGTGTCAAGTTAAAGTCGTATATCTTTCGCTACGATAAAATATGGGATATTTTAAAATATATTTCAAAATGTGGAAATATCGTGGGGAATATTAATCGCCACTGAAAATACCTGTAGTCATTTAGCATACTTTGATAAATATTTTATATTATTTATGGCGCGTGGAAATTCGGCTCGTGGAATTACGGCGCGTGGAAGTACGGTGCGTGGAATTATGGCGCGTGGAAATTGGGCTCGTGGAATTACGGGGAGTGAAACTTTAACGCGTGGAAATGCGGTGCGTCGAATTACGGCGCGTGGAAATTCGACGCGTGGAATTACGGCGAGTGGAAATTTAACGCGTTGAATTATAGTGCGTGGAAGTACGGTGCGTGGAATTATGGCGCGTGGAAATTCGGCGCGTGGAATTATGGCGCGTGGAAATTTGGCTCGTGGAATTACGGCGCGTGAAAATTTAACGCGTGGAAATGCGGTGCGTTGAATTACGGCGCGTGGAAATTCGACGCGTGGAATTACAGCGAGTAGAAATTTAACGCGTGGAATTATAGTGCGTGGAAGTACGGTGCGTGGAATTATAGCGCGTGGAATCATGGCGCGTGGAAATTTGGCTCGTGGAATTACGGCGAGTGGAAATTTAACGCGTGGAATTATAGTGCGTGGAAGTACGGTGCGTGGAATTATGGCGCGTGGATATTCGACGCGTGGAATTACGGCGTATGGAAGTACGGCACATGGAAGTACGGTGCATGGAATTATGGCACGTGGAAATTCGACGCGTGGAAATACAACGAGTGGCAATTTAACGTGTGAAAATGCGGTGCGTGGAAATTCGACGCGTGGAATTACGGCGAGTGGAAATTTAACGCGTGGAATTATGGTGTGTGGAAATTCGACGCGTAGAATTATGGCGCGTGGAATTACGGCACGTGGAAGTACGATGCGTGGAATTATGGCGCGATAAACTTTTGTGTACTTAATAAAATTATTTCTAATAAATCTAGTATATTATTTTCAAAGTATTTATTACTATACATAGCACGTATTTTAAGACGTCCCATAAAATCATTTATAGTAAATCAAGTATATTTATTTTTATAAGTGTGACTTAACTATTTAATAAAAATACTCGTCAATACAAAATCACAGATCTGGTCGAATCATAAAGCGATTAACTTCGATAATGAAATTCCGCAAACACGATGTCAGAATTACAGTGAAAATCAGCTTGTCCCTAGCTTTTCACCGGCACTGTTCAAACGAAGAGAGCGTGAAAGCTGACTCGTTGTAAACGGCAGCCTCTGTACGCACACAGGTCGAGTTCCGTGGGATGAAATCAATAACACAGCACCATTGAAACCGGTGTGTCCCGACATGGTCTCATGGCGAATTGTGCCGTTCACTCGAGTCCCCCGTGTCACTAACTCCATGTAGCTAACCAATAAATTGCGTCGTCATTTTTGATCGGCAATTTTCTGTCGGGTAAAAAGGATATTAGGTACTCTAATCTTTATTGTATCTACTTTGGGACTAAGTATGTAGGGTATTGTATTGAATTTCATGTTAGAACCTTAAAAATATCGAGTAATATAATGATATGAGTGGCGATCTAATATTTGGCAATATAAGGCGAGGAAATTGGCACGCGTTATTATTGCGATGTAATTACCAAGTGTTGTAATTGCTGTGTATTGTAATTACTATGCATTGCAATTACTACGCATTGTAATTAGTATGTGCTGAGATTACCACGCATTATATTTCTATGTGTTGCAATCCCCATGTGTTAAATTTTGAATAGTTATAATTACTATGCGTTGTGACTGTTACGCGCTGTAATTACCACATGTTGTAATTAGTACGTGTTGTAATTTTCACGCGTTATTGTTTTTACGCGCCGTAATTTGTATGTGTTGTAATTACTACACGCTGTAATTACCACACATTGCAATTAGTATGAACTGAGATTACCACGCATTATATTTCTATGTGTTATATTCACACACGTTGTATTTCAAACCATCATCACTCGTAATTTCACGCTCCCTATTTCCACGCGCCCTATTATCCCGCATTTTCAATTCAGTACCGCATTAAGGTAAATAGACCACTTTTTCGTATCGATGGAGCTTCTTTTAGTGAAATTTTTTCGCTGACAAGGAAATCAATTTCCCAAGAAAGACAGTAATACCCTGTCCACATTATTTGGCCTGTAAGCTTCTCTAATCTTTCGATAGTGGCTCGGTTAGCGACGCATTAGAGAAAGCGCTTATCGATTTATCGATGAAACGTCAACGAAGTTGAATGCCGCCGCGATCGAAGGCAGAATACCAAAAGCGTGATATCAGCCCCAAGTTTCAAACTCGAGCATCTGCCACTTTTGTCTTCGAGAATCCCTTTAAACCCAGAAATAAAGGAGATTCGATTTCAATTTCTTCCCTAAGTTGAATTGAATCCTGAATTAACGAACGGTTAGCCACTAGCTTCCAATGGCATTTGATATCACTAGAAATGGATTCTCAAATATATTTAACACGTAGCAATTTAATATTAAAATTAAGTCGAAAGTTGTACTCGAAATAATGTACTTAAATGTGTCAAAAATTATTGCACACTATATTTCTACGCGTCGAATTTCCACGCGCCATAATTCCATGTGCCGTATTTCTACGCGTCGTAATTCCACGCGTCGAATTTCCACGCGCCGTAATTCCACGCACTGCATTTCCACGCGTTAAATTTCCACGCGCCATAATTCTACGCACCGTACTTCCACGCGCCGTAATTCCACGCGTCGAATTTCCACGCGCCGTAATTCCACGCGTTGAATTTCCACGCGTCGTAAATCCACGCGTCGAATTTCCACGCGTCGTAATTCCACGCGTCGAATATCCACGATCCGAATTTCCACGCGCCATAATTCCACGCACCGTACTTCCATGCGCTGTACTTCCACGCGCCGTAATTCCACGCGTCGTAAATCCACGCGTCGAATTTCCAAGCGCCGTAATTCCACGCGTCGAATTTCCACGCGCCATAATTCCACGCACTGTACTTCCATGTGCCGTATTTCTGCGAATCGTAATTCCACGCACCATACTTCCACGCTCTATATTTCCACGTGATGTATTTCTACGCGCTATATTTCCACCGGCCGCAGTCATTCTGTGCGCAACACATGTTCGCAAATATATTTTAATTTTCGGTTGCTCTAAACGTGACGTGGACAGAAGTAAAAATAAAATTACTGTAAATAATTAACCTTTCTCGTTGACGTTTTAATTTCGTACCAGCAAAAAAAATAGAAGATGGGAGATAACAAACGAAAGGTGCGAAAAACTGGGTAGAATAAATGACCGTTCGCGCGAGCGAATTCATATCCAAAATGGGCAAGAGAGAAAATGTCAGAGACACGACAGCCCGCTCTGAAACTGTCGTACGGAAAAGTTTAAATGGTCTCTGGCCGTGAATGTCGGCCAACCGCGAATCACGATGGCAATGGCGTTCGTTAAATTAATGCACACGACAGTTTGAAGGAACATGCCTGACGCCCCCTGCTTTCCTGACAACTATACCTCTCGTTAAACCGCTCGTTTTCTTTCCTGCCCTTACTCGTCGTTCGTTAAATATTTGTCCGCTTTATTGTCGTTTGCCTCGCGAATGAAAAACCGAATTTCTGTTCATCGAACGCCTACCCGAATAAAACGTGATCGTTCGCATTATACGAATCGAATTCCAGGAATTCGAAACTTGTTCGGCACCAATTTCGCGTGACAATAATCTGATTAAGTTTTAAATATGGTTATAAATCAATATATCTGCAGGTCTCTGATGCGATATACGGAATATATTATATGCAAAATTAATGTATATTGTATGCGAAATTAATCGTTCGTTGTACTCCGTTGCAAACGCGTTACGTTAAATAATATACCACGAGAATGTTCTATATTTTCGTAGATGAATTTTATAACGAACCACATCGTTGAAAATACCAATCAGTTTTTATTATTACACATTTTTGCACTTTAAATACAGCGCGTGAAAATACGATTTATGGCAATTACGGAGCGTGAAAATACAATGCGTATCAATTACAAACGCGCGGAACTACGATGCGTGAAAATAAAACGCATGAAAATGTATCACAATTACAATGCGTGGAAATACAGGGTATGAAAATCCAGAGAATGGAACTACGGAGCGTGGTAAATGGTTACCTGAGACAATTTTCATGCGTGGAAATACGGCGCGTGGAGATACAGTGCGTGACAATTTCGGTGCGTAGAATTACTGCGCGTGGAAACACTGTGCGTGACAATATCAATACGTGGAAATACGAGGCGTAACAATTTCAATGCGTGCGAATACGATGTGTGATAGGTACGATAGGTGGAAATTCGACGCGTGGAAGTACGACGTGTGGATATACAACGCGTGGAAGTACGACGCGTGGAAATTCGACGCGTGGAACTTCGACGCGTGGAATTATGGCGCGTGGAATTACGGCGCGTGGAAGTACGGTGCGTAGAATTATGGCGCGTGGATATTTGACGCGTGGAATTACGACGCGTGGAAATTCGACGCGTGGATTTACGACGCGTGGAAATTCGACGCGTGGAATTATGGCGCGTGGAATTACGGCGCGTGGAAGTACGGTGCGTAGAATTATGGCACGTGGAAATTCGACGCGTGGAATTACAGCGAGTGGAAATTTAACGCGTGGAAATGCGGTGCGTGGAATTACAGCGCATGGAAATACAGCACGTGATAATTTCAATACGAAGAAATTCAGCGCATGGTATTACGGCGCGTTTCAATTTCAATATGTGGAAATACGGTGCGTGACAATTTGAGCGCATAAAAATACGTCGCGAAATAATTCCAAAGAGTGTAAATACGACACACGATTTCGACGCGTGTAAATATAAAGCGTGGAGATACAACGTAAAAATATGGCGATAGAACACATGACTAGGCAATAAAGATACATCTTTTCAATCTAACTATATTATCAGATCCGAAAGAAGCATCAGAATGGCAGTAAACCGAAACGTTTCAGTGTCTGGGCATATTTGTTTCACCAGATACATCTATCGGCAATGTTCATTTCCTGTAGGGTAGTTGAAACTCGAGTATTAGGGCGGTTTGATCGAAGACACGGCGAGAGATACGAATCGACACAGGCTACGAACTTCCGATCGTTGCTGGATGGAATCGTGATGGCCGGATAATCCGGCTAGATTGAATCCAGCGTCGTCGAGGGTGGTACGGAACGTTCGAGCGTGTCATGGACGATGATATAAGCGTGTGCAAGCGTTTTCACCCACCTTCCGAGACAGCCACGTACGATTTCAGCGCGAGAACATTTTCTACGAACGTGTGCAAAGACTATAAAGAACGAATAAAACGATACAGTCGCTGTTCTTCTTTATCTCGTCGAAAATCTCGCATTTCGTGAGCAAGGATAACGAAATATGAACGGTTAGTACATCGGGGATAAATTTATTGGACTTATCTCCGACGATACGAAATAAATGCATTATATTTACGACGCAATAAAGTACAGCAAATACTTTTATTTAGAGTTACGTCGATGTGCAACGTCGACCTCGTATTTTCTTTTAATATCGAAGTTTTACAATTGCATTTCGTACACTTGATGGTTAATCCATTTTCTTAAATTTATTTAAATTTATTTCGAATTTTTACGTCGAATTTCCATGCGCCGTATTTCCACGCGCCGTAATTCCACGCTTCGTATTTCCACGCGTCGTCATTCCAGGCGCCGTATTTCCACGCGCCGTAATTCCACGCGTCGAATTTCCACGTTTCGTATTTCCACGCGCCGAATTTCCACGCGCCGTAATTCCACGCGCCGTAGTTCCACGCGCCGTAATTCCACGCACCGCATTTCCACGCGTCGAATTTCCATGCGGCGTAATTCCAGGCGCCGTACTTCCACGCGTCGTAATTCCACGCGTCGAATTTCCACGCGCCGTAATTCCACGCGCCGAATTTCCATGCGGCGTAATTCCAGGCGCCGTACTTCCACGCGTCGTAATTCCACGCGTCGAATTTCCACGCGCCGTAATTCCACGCGCCGAATTTCCATGCGGCGTAATTCCAGGCGCCGTACTTCCACGCGTCGTAATTCCACGCGTCGTAATTCCACGCGTCGAATTTCCACGCGCCGTAATTCCACGCGCCGAATTTCCACGCGCCGTAATTCCACGCATCATACTTCCACGCGTCGAATTTCCACTCGCCGTAATTCTACGCGTCGAATTTCCACGCGCCGTAATTCCACGCGCCGAATTTCCACGCGCCGTAATTCCACGCATCGTACTTCCACGCGTCGAATTTCCACTCGTGGTAATTCCACGCATCGTACTTCTACGCGCCGCAATTCCACGCCCCGTATTTCCACGCGTCGAATTTCCACGTTTCATACTTCCACGCGCCGTATTTCCTCCTACTGAAATCGACACACACCGTATTTCCACGCGCTATAATTCTACGCATTGAAATTATCACGCACCGTATCCTTACGTGACGAGTTTCCACGCATTCAAATTGTCACGCATTGTAATACTATCCTACACTTTCGAAAATCACGTCCAAATCGTAAAATAATGCATCTTTCCGAAGCGTTCTCAGACGACCGTAAATAAGAGACCGCAGCTGTTGCCGTAAGAATTAAAGGGAATATTATCCATTTGACAGGCAGTGAATGAAATTCGAATTTCGACGTGCAATTCCGTGAAGCATCCTCCGTGAAGCAGTATGCATAAAATATTCCCGTGATAAATCTCCGAGCGCAAAAGGTAGACGATACGATACCGAAATTTGCTTTCCTCTAATACGAGAGATTCGTTTTATTTATGCATGTGACGCGAATTAAATTTGCTTTTTTCCACGGGCTTTTTTTTCCCTCCCCCACTCCACCGTTTGTGGCCACGATATTTCATCTTTGAATTCGTAGCCGGCCGCAGGACTGCGGAAAAATCGTTTGAAAACGTTTTTGTATCGTATCGTGCATGGTAAGCATCGGAATCGTGCCTTTTCTCCTGGTTTGTTCGCAATTAAATGCGAAATAAAATCCGGATTAAACTGTTCCGGATCGCGCTTGGTTTTTTAATCGAACTGCAATATTGAGGTTCGGAAAAAATTGGACGAAAGGATATACATTTCGATGCTTTCATTCGTTTTAATCAGGTTAACCGGTTCTGCGAGGATCATCGACAATCGAAATTGTAATGATACAGGATCAACTTTTATCGAAGCTATGAAAATGAAAAGTGTGTCGAGTTATCGAACTTTTACAGTCAGGTTTTTCGACCTTAAGTGTGAGTTATTTAGTTATTTTAATAAGTTATGTTTCTTTGACGTACACGAATGACCTTTTCATCTAATTTTCCAACTCTCGATAGCAAGATTTCCTTCTCGTAATGAAAGGAAGCTATTTTTCCTTCGTTTCCTCATTTTACCTTCAGCTATTTTGAGCAACATATTTCGGATGCGATAAACACCTGAAATGTTCGAAAACGATTCAAGGCTTCCGAGATGAAATTTTAATTCGTGTGGACTTCGAAGCACGTTAGAGTATCGCGCTCGAATACTTTGAGTATCGCGTTTCCGATAACGTGATCGGATGAAACGTCAGAAAGGCGATAGAACGTTGCACGGAATTGCCATCAAGGAAATGAAACTTTAATCCGCGGTTGTCAGGCTCACTTGAGTACCTAATCCTCCAGCTGTTTTGAGCGACGTATTTCTGACGTAACAAATGACACGAACATTAAAACGACGATACAACGTAGCAGGGCGACCCCCATCGAGAAAATCCAGGTTTAATCCGTCCCAACCGTATTCCCATTTGCCACTATCGCCACAATTCCACCCCTACGATTCCTCCTAGCCTTAATTACGATTCTAATCGACTGCCAGTGCCTTCGCTGACCCGCTCACCCTCGTTTTATGCACTTTCTGGTTACAGGTGCCTGCAGATAAGCGTGCAACCCTTTTCGAACGATGCCTCTCTCGAAGCACGATCGAATTAACTTAAGCTCCGCCGAGAAATAATTTCTGAACGTAACCGCCCCTTGGCTACGATCGTCGCGAGGGGTCGTTTGCCTCTCGCAAGGGTGAATTCTGGTTAACGAGAGAGGAGAAATGCTGGATTCGTTGTGAAAATGCTGGTGGACGATTGCGGCAGCGCGATGGGGTGGACTTCGACCAGCGTTCGCGGGGGTTGGTCCACCCCTGGCGGATGCAGAAATTCGGCTATGAGCTTCAGCGGAAGTGTGCCCTCCCTTCATCCTGCTGGCTCGATAAGATCGCTGCGATCACAGCATTCTATGCAGGTAATACTCTTTCTTTCCTCCTACTTCAGATCAACTCTTATACATCTCACAATAAAACATCCTACGTCTAGAACGTATCATCACTGTCGATATATTGTGGTCAAAATTATAAGTTCACTTCATTGTTAGCACCTTTCTATTTCTAGCAGTAAGAATCATCCAACGTTTGTCCTCATCAATTCAGTAGCTAAAAATGAAGTGAGTCTAAAACTTTGACCAGTATATCTTTACACTTAAAATTTCTAATGAAATATTCTATTAAAATGTGTACAAATACTTACATGTTAATTAAATTAACATTTACAAGTATATTTAAAGACAAAACCTCGTCTTTTAAAAAATTCCTAAAAATCAGACCCAAAGTGAATATAAATACCCTCTCAAGGTTGGGTAGCTTTTTCCGAGGGAAGGTGTCGTAAATGATATTCAATTATAGAGACAGAGAAATGGATGTACCTTCGGTATATCTACTCGTCGTAAGGTGGCGAATCGTCAATCAAGCCCTCGAGAATCGCTCGAAGCGTTTATCTTCTAATCGCTATTCCGCTCGCGATGCTTTGCCCTCGGTTAAATCCGGCGGCGTTTAATTTCCAGGATACGTCGATTTAACACGACCACGCGATCGATCGATCGACGATTACCTTCTTCAATGCATTGCAGGAGTTTCTTTTCCTCAGGGCGTGCCGGAAACACCGCGAAGATGCTTGCACTGTCATCCGGTACACGTGCCGAGCACCCCTAACAATTACGTACACCATCCTATGCAGTATTACACGCCCAGTCATTGCCCCGAGCCGAGGAATGGCGTGTATACTCCTCATCGGGGCAACTCTTATCATGGCGGTGAGTATTCATTACTTTTCAATCAGTACTTTCGCATCATTCAAGTTTTTAATGCCGGATTTTACGAATTTGTGGTTTTCATAAGATAGTTCAAAGAATTTGGGGTTCACACAGTGTGGTTAGTAGCATTCGGGGTTCACATAGCCTTGTTCACAGCACTCGGGGTTCACATAACCTAGTTCAAAGCATTCGGGGTTCACATAACCTAGTTCAAAGCACTCGGAGTTCACACAGCCTAATTAAAAGTATTCAGGGTTCACATTGCCTCGTTCGAAAGCATTTGGGGTTCACATAACCTAGTTCGAAGCATTCGGGGCTCACACAGCCTAGTTCAAAGCATTCAGGATTGAGATAGCCTAATTCTAAGCATTCGGAGTTCGCATAACCTAATTCATAGTATTGGAGCTTCACATAACTCAGTTCAAAACAATCGGAGTTCTCAGAATCAATTACAGAGACTAAAGGATCCATACTTCGATTCTGTCCCAATTAATTTCAAAGAATTCGGGGTTCACGCAGGTAAATTCGAAGAATTTGTGATTCACGTAAACACATCTGAAAGATTCAGGGTTCACAGAATCGATTTCAAAGCAATTCGGGGCTGGTATAACAATTTTGAAAGAATCGAGGATTCACATACCCAGATTCAAATAATATGAAGTGCTGAAAATGGAGCTGAAAGACTACGGGGTCTACTTTGCCGAGTGAAGGGACAAAGGATTGATCACCACTGAATCCGTCCGCTCTCCATTCATCATTATTGATTTCTAGGGCAGTCAAATTATTCTCGGCGTGTTCTACGATTTTAGGGTTAGAGTTAGCGAACTCTACGACCCAAAGTCATCATTATCGTACTCTATGACCTGGAAATTATCGCTATCGAGTTCCGTTACCCTCAAGTTACCGTTATCGAGTTCTACGATGTCGTAGTCACCGCTATCGAATTCTACGGTTGTCGGAATCATTATTATCGAGTTCCACTAGTTCCGAACTATTTCTATGCTCCGTGATCGCAAAACTCCACGAAACCCGATTCGAAACGTGGCGATTTCGTACGGTGTTTTTAAAAGTAAACTTCCGAAAAATTTGATTGCCCGCTCGTTGCAGGGCCGGAACGATTTAATTTAACTTGTCCTACAGCTGTTTTGCATTTCATTTGATTTCCCAGGGATATCTTTCAGCCAGATTGCACAACTTTTCCCCGTAAAGTCGCGACAATAATAACCCCCCGCCTTTCAGAGCTCGTCGTAAACTTTCGCATAATCTTATGGTTGCCACTGTTTTCGTTCTAGCAGCATTTCACGCTAAGAGGCCAACCTAATCCGCTTCTACCGAAGTTTCCTTACTTCGTTCAATATTCAACAGCGTGCGGTTGTTTCGACCAGGGACAATAAGGGATGTTGTATCGGCTGATAGGTATATTGCTCGCGTGATCATAATATTTCGTCAAAATATCATTAACCTGTTGAGAACACAATATCAGCTATGAACTTGGGGGGTAGAAACATAGGGATTTAGGAATATAGGGTTTCGGAAATTGCATTATGTTACAATATGAACGTAAAATAACATGATTCCATTATAATCCTCAGCAAAGTTGTAACAGTACTACGTTATTATAATAGAACCTGTTCTAACTTCAATATAATTTCATACAATTCAATCATAACCATACATAATACAATTTAGATCCAATAACCATAACCTAACTTTTCCTTCAGTCTAGTAACGATAATCTATCATAACCTAATTTGTCCTAACCTAATCAGGACTACCTATAATGTAACAAACTTTGAACTAATCATATCCTAACCTAATCTTACATAACATAACCAAGTCTACCCATAATGTAACAAACTTTAAACTAACCTAATCATATCCTAACCTAATTTTACATAACATAACCAAGTCTATCCATGTAATAAATTTTAAACGAACCTAATCATATCCTAACCTAATCTTACAAGACATTAACAAGTCTACCCATAATGCAACAAACTTTAAACTAACCTAATCATATTCTAAACTGATCTTACAATGTTAGATAACCTAATCAAGTCTGTCCATAATGTAACAAACTTTAAACTAACCTAATCATATCCTAACCTAATCTTACAAGACATTAACAAGTCCACCCATAATGCAACAAACTTTAAACTAACCTAATCATATCCTAACCTAATTTTACGTAACATAACCAAGTCTATCCATGTAATAAATTTTAAACGAACCTAATCATATCCTATCTATAACCTTACCTGACGTAACTATAACTGCAATCCCAGTTACAAACATAACCTAACATTCCGTGAACGTGTAGAACAAGTATCTATCTATCCAGCGTGAAATTGCAGTCTACATCCTGCGTGGAACGACATCGAAAAATGAAATCATTCAATTCCCTTTGAATGATCAATTGCAGTTTAAAAGAAGTGGCTTTTGATGTAAGTTGAAATGGAACTCATTAACGCACGGTGCAGCAAGTAGGAGAGGAAGCAAAGGTCTTTTTCCCTCCCAAGGGTGGCTGATAGCACAATGCGCCGGGATCGACTGTAAAGGGTGGATTAACAAAGAAAGAGAAAAAAATATTTTTAATTAGCCCGGTCGACGGAGGAGATAAGCGAGAACGTCGCACCGAAAATGGGGCTGGTCGTGAAAAATGCATTAGAAAGAAGGCGAGAGTCCGCATGAAAAGGAGACGCTGGGAAAATTGTGGACTTTCGTGGACGGTGAAATTATCGTAAAAGGAATTGTGATGTTTTTTCGGTGCTCGCGAGATGCCGTGGCCACCGTAAATTATTGCTTTGATGCAAAGTTTCGCTGCGGCCTGTTTTTTTTTTCTCGCTCGCGCTCCGTGCACGGACCGAGACAGGGTGAAAAGATGATCTCTTGCGGGTGGATAGTTGTCTTTTTATCTTGTTTCTCTTGGTGGTTCTTTCAGCTAAAAGAAATTGCGGAGAACAACACCGCTGAAAGTGTTCTTGTGTGCCTCTCCTGTTGGCTGCATCGAACCGTGTTGCTCCAACTTTTAAACGATTAATAATTCACGATACAGTTTACAACTTCGTTCGTTGCCGATGCACAGCTATCCTTTAATCAATTTCTACTATCTTGTTAGATAATAACATTGTTAGATAATATTATGAAAATATTAACAATCATGTAGTCGTTTGATCAGTTCTGCACAATTAATCCTTCAGAATTCATTTTCAAATCCAATATTTAACCCGTTATGAGAAACAACTGAATATTCAGTAGACTTCAGTTTATGATAATTTTTACGAATTAACTTCCTCATTCTAATAATTTATAATCAAATTCCTATTCTGCTTCCGATATGGTCGATTTAATTAAATAGAGATTTAACCAGAGATTTACACTGCTGGACAACACTCGCAAAATGATCACATCTGATCAGACAAGCTTAGGAACCCCGAGCTTTTGCAATTAATTAATCACAAAGCAGTAGGTAGTCCCCGATTCTGTTTGTGCGTGGTTGTTCACTTTATCTTGTTTCAATTGTGGCGGTTCATAAACGTCAGATCTAATGATCAGCATTCCGCTGACTTGGAGAAGATTACGACGAAAGAACAACGAGGGGAAACAACAGCAGTCAGAACAAATGCCGTGCTCGTCTGGCACGTTGCTTTGTAGGCCAACATAATCCAGCACAGCCTGCCAGCCGATATATCTCTCGTGCTATTCGATTTATCTGAACTTACTTTCGGTCGAATTGTTCGAATTTCCTGGCCAGTACTGGCATTGCAGCAGTTTATTGTTTGCTCGTTATCAGAAATGTTTTTACCCTCTCAAGTATGGCAGTCTCATTCTCGATGAATATAATTTAATCTCTGTTTCCTACAAGTTTCGCTAAAGAATAGCCGTAGCCACTTTAGAGTCAATGATAGAGAGCATTAACAATGATAGAGGGCATTGAGAATTGTCTTCTTATGAATTAGGGGTCTACACGACCAAGTTCACGGACTGGAGGGTCTACAGTATCAAATTCAAGGAGTAGAAGATTGATACATGTCAGGTTTAAAGATTAGGAAGTTTACATAGCTAAATTCAAAGATTAGGAGGTTCAGAAGTTCTAAGATTACGGGGTTCACAGAAGCGAGTTCAAAGACTACGGGGTTCACAGAGTCGAATTCAAAGATAAGGATCCATGTAGTCAAATTCGACTAGTAGTAAGCCAAATTCAAAGACTATAAACATACACACATCCATTCTTTAAACTTAAAAATGAAGTACCACTTTGAAAACGATATTTTTCTAAAGGGGTCTACAGGACCACGTCCAAGGACTGTGGAATCCACAACGTGTAATTGAATGATTACAAAGTTTATACAGGTTTTTTAATCATTATAAATGTTTCAAATGCTCGAAGTTCGCAAAGCATTTGAATGAACGAAAGAATATTTTTTAAATGTTATATAAAAATGACCAAAAAGTGAATCCGAACTTGCACAACAGCGAACCAACGCGTGGATGCTTATCCCCGTATTCCCTCGAAAACTCGGCGAGGATAGAATTGTCCTCGTTTAACATCAGTTAGTAATTTCTCAAACAATACAGCTTCGAAGTTGCTTCCCTTTCAGCGAAGCACACTGCTCGAGTCAGCCTCCTTCCTTTCTTTCGCATCCACAAAGGTCGAACTTAATAAATTGGGCTGCGGATAAAAGGAGGACGGAAGAGCCAGTGGGAACAAAAAATCAATTCTACTCTATCGAACGTATTGTGTTTCGAAGGGGTCGCCTTAAATCCGATGATCCTTCTGGAAATTACACCTGAAACGTAGAAACTAATTTCTCAAGACCACCCTTCACAAACCATATTGCTAATTTCAAATACCTTCCTCTTTTAACTAAAAGTTCATACTTAAACTCAATGTTGATTCAAAGAATTTTCTAGACGATAATGCAATAATTCTTCATGCATTACTTATATAAGTTTAATTTTGGTAATATTTGATACTTTCATAGTCATGCTCATAATTTCGTTCAACTTAGAGATAAAATTTTAATCAACTCAGAAGTAAAATACGTTATAAATAAAATAGCACATTTACAGTAAAAAGTACAGCGTACTCGTTGAGTATGTAACAGTGTATACTTATAGAACTATTTTTCTTGTATTTTTATGCAAAAGTAATGGTTTCCACAAGGGTGAGTTAGCTAAAAATGAAGATAGCTTATAATTTTGACCGGCAGCGTAAAGTCTGTGCAACGCTACGTCGAGTGAAATGCATAAAACATTTTCCGTGGAAATAAGAAGTCGACGAAAAGTCACGGAAGCCCGAAAAACAGCGACTTATCGAGCGTTTGCCGTGCATCGAAAATCATCGACCCGTATTTCTCGAACCACCGACCAAAGCTCTACCGCATCTTACTCCTTCCAGCGTCGGCCAGCATCTCCTTTTCATGAGCACTTTTATCTAACCCTCCTTGACTCTTCTTTTTCCTCTTCATTTCTTTCAACTCGTTTCATCCCCAAGTCTGCAGAATGCTACAGCAGCGTTGCCAGCTGCTACGCGTTCGAGGTGCGTTCAGAATACGCGAGATCCAGTTGTTGTTGCAACGAGTTATTTTTATAAGCTTGGAAAAGGGCTCCTCCGACTTAATTAGTGAATAACACGTTTCTCTCAGTATCGTGTTTACGTAACTGTTACGAGATGTAGGAATTATTACGGAACTTTGAAATATAAATAATTAATTATGATGTGATGTACCTTTCACCTTTTCAAGATGACACATATCTGAACATTTTAATTCAAATGATTATAATTACAATTCTTTTTCATTGTTAATTCTTTCATAGTAATTGTTACTTTTCTAACCTTAAAAAATCATCCCCCAAGAAGGGATGATGACGGAGGATCATGACGATAATTTCAAGTTCGAGAATCTCTTTGATACTGTCATTTTATACTGTACATTTTAGTTATGATTTATAAAGTAACATAAAACACTTTCATCACGTGCGTTCACCCTTAAATACTAAATACGTAAACTTTATTTATCTCCATCGCATGGCTTAACACAAAACGGTCCCACCGTAAATTCCTTGGTCTGTGAACAAGTTTTCGGTGTAATTAAGTCCTGCAAATATATCGTCGAATTACGCAAAAACAGGTTAACTAATCTCCAGGGTTAATCCGACACAACGTTCTTAATTTGCATTTAAGCGTCCACCACAGGGGATTGCTCGCAATTGTCTGTATTTCACATCTTTAAATCTCCTTTACGTTTTCCTTTTTTTCCAGATACTCGAATGCGTTACTTGGACACTGACGAGGGTATCGCTGCCAACAATAATTGGATGCTGGGTGACCTCAGGAGTCTTCATCGCTGTGTACCCACCTTTCGACGTCCTGGTAAATTCCGTAATATTTAAATTAGTTTGCAAATCCATGTTTTACTTTAAGCTTTCAAACTTGTAAATATATTTTTAAATTTAAATCTTCAAGACTTGTAGGTCTGAATTAAAATTTTTAGATAGCTTCGCTTTCAAATTAAAATTTTTAACTATCTATACTTCCAAGTTGAAATTTTTGGGTACCTACGCTTTAAAATTTAAATATGCAAATATCTACGATACAAAGTAAAATTTTTGATACCTGAAATGCCAAATAAAAATTGTCCAATTCCTAAAACCCTAAATTAAAATTTTGAACTATCTTAATTCTGAAACCTCTAAAATTCTAAATAAAATTATTCAAATACCCAAGCATCGAAACCTGTAAAATTCTAAATAAGAATTTTCAAATCTCCAAGTTACCAAAATTAAAAAACGAGAATAATAGTTTCTGTAAATATTTATTATTTAGAAGGTGATGTGATTTAAGGACGAATGGTGAAGAGGGTAATTGTTTTCTTTCAGGAATAGACGTCTCTGGCATGCGAACGCATTTCTATCCAGAGGGTGGCTGGGGGTGGTTGGTCTGTGCAGCCGGTTTTCTTGCCCTGTTGCTCACCACGGGAATGCAGCTCGCTTTCGGGCTTCTTCATATTCACGCAGCTCGACACTTTGGCGAGGAACACCTCATGGACCTGGGTAAATCTTACATTTTTTACTTTTCTTTTTGCACTTTCCTTTTCGCATTTCCAACAACTTTCGTTCCTAACTTCCGTCGTCGGGATTCGTCACATCTGCAAATGCTAAAAGGAACCACGCATCTTTGTGAATTTTTTTAATAAAAATTTAAACTACCCTCTTTATTCTCATCTTCCCTTATCAACGTAGACATTTACTGTTCTTACTAAAATTCATTCGAAATAATATGTAACATTCATAATCTTATGACACTCTTTTTGAGACGCATTTTTTACAAACTTGGTATTTAATAAAGAATGATTTCTTAAATTTGTAAATGTGAAGCAAGTTGAAAAGTTGATACATTTGCAGTAAATAAATAAAACCTCATATACAACTGATATTGTAACTGATGATATGCATAAATGATGCAGCAGTGTCAATAATTATGTGTTAGTGTATACATGTTTGTATAAATTTATTCTCTCAAAAATAATTTTCAAAATGGTCCCAAAAATAATATTAACCATACAATATTTTTTAACACGGTAATATTTTATGGACGTGTAGTTTTACAGAATCGGTAACCTGTAAAACGTACAATTAAATTAGAGCAAAGTTTGAAAAGGATATTAGTACAAATCTAATAATGCTAAATTCCTATAGCGCTAATAATGGAATGCTTAATTCAACGTGTGCATCTTTTCCGAGACGCCTAGTATCAGAACATGGCCGTACGTTGAAAGGCCGATGTGAACAGGTTTAAACGTACGTTCAAAGGTTGTTAAGTCTCTGGAGAAAGTCCCACGTTAAAGCTCGCCGTTCGAAAAGGGAATCTCTTGTAGGCGTTCAAGTGACTTGACTGATGCTTAAGCGGAAACGATACTCGTCGCAAGGAAGAATCGTAAGCTCGTTAAGAGAGTCCCCGGTGAAAGAGGTCGCATCCCTTTGAAACGATCGCGAGACTTTCGATCGTAGGCTTACAGGCTTGTGAAACATTCATGCTCGTCAACCCCGGTTAAGTGCGACCGGCTGTTTTCTCCGGGGATTGATTCGATGATTCCTTTACAGTCGCGAACGCATGAAACCTTCATTATTTTTCGTCTGACTTCGTTCTGGAAACTACCGGAAAATCCTTCGACTTGTGTCGCTGTTCCTTTTTGTTACAAATATCAAAGTTAAACTCTTGACTTCATAGTTTCGAAGACTTCGAAGATGGTTTGCAAATTTTTAGGTTAGGAACGCTAGTTTTAGTATATCTCAGACTTCAAATTTTAATTTTTACATATGCGATGTCTGTATTATTTCAATCGAATAATTTTGAGGGTTGTGAAAATAATATCATGAGAAGTTTACTTTGTCGAATACGATTAGAAAAGGACATAAAAGATGGCGTCAGGATAAAAGTAACAGTAGTTCTTACTAGCGATCTTTCATAATCAAGTTGTCTCACTCATTATCAAGTGTTATATCTCTCTGAAAGTACAACAGTCAATTTATACAGTCAAATTTAATGATTAGGTGGTTTGCAGGACTGGGTTCAAAGATTGCGGGGTTCACATAATCGAATTCAAGGAGCACGGGGTTCACAGAATCGATTTCATAGACTACGGGGTTCACAGAGTCAAGATCAAAGACTACGGAGTTCACAAAATCAAACTAATATTTAATTAAAATATGTAAAAATATTATCGTGACGTTATATTCAACCCGGTGTCAGTTTGTCTCCGTTCTCCCTTATTTTTTCTTGATCACAATGGTTTGATAATCCGGAGAGAGTAGTTGAAATCTCTAGAGGTATCATGGTTCGCTCAATTTGCCGCGACTTTCATCTCCCATTCTTCAAGATCACAGTAACACTCTTGAATTTCTCGCTCGCTAACCATGAATGAATTATTTCGCGGAGATACCTGGCTCGCGAAATAAAGCGGGCGTTCTATCGACGGTAAGTTCCCTGTTTTCACGTTCCCGTGGGATTCAGTTTAGTCCAGGAGAAAAGGACGGGCGAGAATGGATCCTTTCTTCGGAATATTTCAAACGTAACAGTCGTTCAGGATTTATTTGCACGGAATCGCGGTGCGCATTCTTCTTGCGGCCGTTATTTAATAACGGAGTCTGAGTAGAATTTAAAATAATCCCTTGATTTCTCTGCCGTTCCTGTTTCGCTTTTTTTTCTGTACTCCCTCTTCTCGTGAAATCGGGAAAGTAATCAAGCAAACGGACATGACGCGAATTTCATCCCCCTCTGTGAAGGGTGAGAATGTTTCTCGGGCAATCGTGTCAAAGGAATTCTACTGTAAATAAACGCACGATGTTTCCGGAATTTTGATGGACTCTTGCACGGGATTTTATTGACTGTTACGTAAATTGCTAATCGATATTTTTGTACGATTTCTAGAGTTATTTGGGAAAGCACCGGATATTTGACTTATTGGTTCGAGAAGATATATTTTATAAAAAGTTGATCTTCGGGGTCTACACGACTGAATTCAAAGATTCCGGGGTCCACACAGTCAACTTCAAAGATTCAGGGGACTACATAATCAACTTTAAAGATTAATGAATCCAGAGTACTTCAAAGACCATAGTCTAGTCTCGGTGTAGACTTCTTAACTTTGTATAAAATATGCAGAGGTAGAAATTTCCCCCAAATTTCACAGCTTCGTTCGACAAAAATGCAAAAGCAGTAGCAGCAAATTTACAGATGAAGTAGTTTCATAACGATAGTACGAATTTCGTCGATTATTATTGTCGTAGAATATATTTTCCACGGGTCGAACAACGATAAGATAAGCGAGATCCTCGGTAACAGAATGACATTGTCCTTTAGCGTGTCCATTAGCGTGCGACTACGAGGCGGGTATCAGGGATGAACCGAGTATTAAGGTCAGCCGTTAAAAGCGACCTAACCAACGAACGTGGCTTTCGAAAGTCTCGAAGCCTACGGCTTTTTCCCGCACGGTCGTTGCTCCATGAAATACGGAAGTCCCAGATAAGTCGAGGTTTATTTAAAGGCGGTGGGAAAATAATGGCCGCCAAGAGGCTCGCGAACAGTTTGATAAAAGCGAAGCCCGCCGACAGCTGATAGATAGCGGTACGGTAAGGCTTACCGTTGACCTACTCTACTTAGTTATCTAGTGTGTGCATCATACACGGCAACGAGCTGAAAATGTTCGATCGATCGATCGCTATATTTACGCGGTTTCCGCGTCCCTGGACGATCGATGCTAATTTATGGCTGGGTCTGGGTTACGCAAAAGTCACTATATTTTTCCCTGTGTCGCTCCGTGTACATCGAATCAAACGGTCGTTTCCTATATTTCGAATACATGAACGGGTAAATTAGATATGTTGATAGCTGTTTATTGGCTGAGGGGTAGAGTTATTTGTTAGGGTCACCGTTCTTCATTCTATAGATTTATTTAACATGGGCGGATTTATTGCGTGGATTTGTTTTTGGTTAAGGTGTAGAGTTGTTTATTATGCACAGATTTATTATTGTATTGTGTGTTGAGTTTTGTGTGTAGATTTATCGGGGTAATGAGATGTTTATGAATGTTTAGGGATTTGGGAAGTTGGGGATTTGGGAATTTAGGGATTCGGGAAGTTGGGGATTTGGGAAGTTGGGGATTTGGGAAGTTAGGAATTTGGGAAGTTAAGGGTTTGGGAATTTAGGGATTTGGGAATTTAGGGATTTGGGAATTTAGAGACTTGGGAATTTAAGGATTTGGGAATTTAGGGATTTGGGAATTTAGGGATATGGGAAGCTAGGGATTTGGGAATTTAGGGATTTGGGGAATTAGGGATTTGGGAATTTAGGGATTTGTGAAGTTAGGGATTTGGTAACTCAGGGATTTGGGAATTTAGGGATTTGGAAATTTAGATTTTTGGGAATTTAGGAATTTGGGAATATAGGGATTTGGGAATTTAGGGATTTGTGAAGTTAGGGATTTGGGAATTTAGGTATTTGGAAATTTAGGGATTTGTGAAGTTAGGGATTTGGGAATTTATGGATTTGGAAATTTAGGAATTTGAGAATTTATCGAGTTGGGAATGTAGAGATTTGGAAATTTGGGTACTTTAGAAATATAGCGATTTGGGAATTTAGGAATTTGGGGAATATAGGTATTTGGAAATTTATTAATTTGTGGGTTTGAGAATTTAAGAATGTAGGAATTTGGAGATTTGAGAATTTGGTGATTTCAATATTTTGAAACTTAGAATTTTAGTATAAGGTATTCGAAAATTCAGAAATTCAGTTTGGGGAATTATGAATACAGATCTGTAGAAATTTAGAAAATTTAAGGATTTGAAAATTTAGGAATTTTGAGACTTGAGAACTTGGAAATGTACAAATACAGAAATCTAAAAATTTAAAAAATCAAAAAATTCGAGAATTGCGTTAAATGAAAATTCGTGTATATAAGCATTCATAAATTCGAAAATTAGTTATAAACTATGGAACGGCTGTTTAACAGATAATAATAACGTGAAAAGACAGCGTGTCAACCTGGGAATAGTGAAAAGCGTCTTTTCTCGTGTGACATTTTGCTGATCTTGAAACCATCGGAGCTTGGAAGTGAAGGAAGTACGAGCCACCTGCATTTATCGATTTCCCTCGTGGCTTTCAGTCCATTTCAAGGAAGCCACGTGGAATTCTATAGCGATAAAAGCCTTATAAAGGAAACAGAGTCTAATATTCGCGGGTATTCGCAAACTACATCGAGCTCAATACAAATTTCGTTGCGTGTAATAATTTACACAATCAACTGCTTTTAATATTATCAGACTCGTTCTAACATCTTTGATTATCGCGTTGTGTGAGTACAAAAACAACGAACATCGTATTCAGTTAACTTTTATGTGAATTCTCTGTTGGATTTCAGTTGAACGTTTTCTATTCCTGAACTTTAGCTGCATATTTTTCCCTTGCTTTTCAGCTGCAAGAGGCTGTAAGGTTCAGCGCAGCGACATTAAAGAACAAAGTTAAAATATAACCAGGAAACAACAAAGTCTCGCGATAACACACTTTGAGCTTCGTCAAAGGAATCATTTATTTTTACCCGGCTGAAGGTCACCAACCAAATGGTTAAATACCGCTAATAACGTACTAAATATCCCTAATAACTAGCTAAAAATACGACATAACCGATATTGCAACCCAATATGCTTAAAACCTGAAAATGATTTTGAGATTTGGGGGATTTTTAAATTTAAAGATTTGAGGATTTTGGAATTTTGGGAATTTTCGAATTTGAAAATTTAGGGACTTAGGGATTTAGGGATCAGAGATTTATATATTTAAGTATTTGGGGATTTAGGTATCGGGGATTTAGGGATCAGGGATTTAGGGATCAGGGATTTAGGCATCAGGGATTTAGGGATCAGGGATTTAGGGATCAGGGATTTAGGGATCAGGGATTTAGGTATCGGGGATTTAGGAATCAGGGATGTAGGGATCAGGTATTTAGAGATTAGGGATTTAAGTATCGGGGATGTAGGGATCAGGAATTTAGGTGTCAAGGATTTAGGGATCAGGGATGTAGTGATTTAGAGATTTAGGGATCTAGGAATTTAGGTATTCAGAGAATATGAAACCTAAGGATTTAGGAATTTGAGAATTTTAGAAATTTGAAACCTAGTAGATTTGGATATTTGGGAATTTGTTATTTGAATGTTTAGAAATTTGGGAATGTTGAGAATTTGGGTATTCCAAATCTTGGAAACCTTGAGAATTTAAAGATCTTATTTGGAGAACTCGAGAATTTCGAACAACATAGACTCATAACTCAACAATCCACCTACAATCTATTACGATCAGCAGCACCATTGTACATTATTCGGTGCATATCTTCAAATGTCTTGAGATCATTAACCCAGTAGTCCTTTATTACTGTAAATCCCTTTTAGTACTAAATCTCCAACTAAATATTATTATATTTGTGGTGTGTGTGTGTACTAATGCATGTACTATGTAGTTGTATGTGTGGTATGGATGTATATTATAAATAAAGCTTGTGTGCATGATATGAATGAAGCTTGCTTGTGAATAAGATTGTCTTTTTGTTGTAACTATCTGTTTGTTTTCGGAGCAACGTTCGGCATTGCTTTGAGAGAATTCAAAAGAGAAACATATTGAGAATTGTGATCGCGTTCTGTAAATATTAATTTGTGTTGCATTATATTATTTCAATTAAATAAATCTAAATAATTATTCTATTTATAATAATTATTCTACATATTTTATGAAAATCTATATGTTCTTCTTGGTATAAAATCTACATCGCAAAACGCTTTAAAGTTGACTGGCAGTGAACGGTATAAGCTACTCCTGTTATGAATTCTATAATTACGAAACAAGGCAGTAATCTGAAGAAAATGATCGTTAAGATCAGAAGCTTGAGGCACTCTGGCTCTCTAAACTCGAGCGAATTAAGCGTTAACGAATGCTTCAGTTTGGTAATGTTGTTCGAACAAGGAGGACGGATTGAAGGGGGCACGAAACAAAAGCACACACGTTGAATCCACTCGAATGCAGGAAGTTCCTCGAACTCCGGTAATTGCACTCGAATTATCAGCTGACATCCGACTGGTGTGCAGAATTATCTGCAGTCCATTCCGGGATCGTTCGTCTGTCTGTATAATTATCTGTCTGAGGCTGAATCACGTTCCACGCTCGGGACACCGTGGCTTAAATGCCACTCCGTGAAACACCAACGATCTTATCGAGATTGGATCTCTTCGACGCTGCGCAAACGGAAACTGGTTCGTTCGCGGAACACTTCCCCGACTTCCGCTACTGCTATTGCCGTTCGTACGGAGGAAGCAGTTTTATCGTATCGGTCACTTCGTGTGCGAGGCTTTTTAGTTTTTTTTTCAATTGTCTGACGGAGAGTTTGATAGTTCGGTGATTTTGGGACTTTGGGGCTTTGGGAATTTTGGATTTGGGGTTTCAGAGATGTGGGGGGTTAGAAATTTGGAAATTGAGGGAGTAGGAGAGTTTGAGGATTTGGAAAATTTGGAATTTGGGGATTTTTAGATTTGAAGATTTAGGGATTTGGGACTTTAGGAATTCGAGAATTTAGGGATTTGGAAAGTTTGGAATTTGGGGATTTAGGGATTTGGAAAGTTTGGAATTTGGGGATTTTTAGATTTCAGGATTTAGGGATTTGGGAATTTAGAAATTCGAGAATTTAGGGATTTGGAAAGTTTGGAATTTGGGGATTTTTAGATTTGGGGATATTGGGATTTGGGAATTTAGGGATTTCGAAAAATTGGAATTTGGGGATTTAGGGATTTGGGAATTTAGGGATTTAGAAAGTTTGGTATTTGGGGATTTTTTGATTTAGAAGTTTTAGGGTTTAAGGATTTGGAAATATAAAGATTTGGAACATTTGGAATTTGGGGATTTTTAGATTTGGAGATTTTGGGATTTCGAGAATTTAGGGATTTGGAAAGTTTCGAATTTGGGGATTTTCAGATTTGGGGATTCAGGAATGTGGGGGTTTAGAAATTTGGAAATTGGGGGAGTTGGAAATTTAGGAGTTTCAGAGTTCAAGGATTTTGAAAATTTGGAATTTGGGGATTTTTAGATTTGGAGTTTTGCAGATGAGGAGGTTTAAGAATTTGAAAATTGGGGGAGTTGGAAATTTAAGAATTTGAGGGTTTAGGAATTTGGGAATATTGAAATTTAAGGATTTAAGCGTGATTTGGAAGAAATTTGGAAATCTTTGTATATGCAAATCTAGAAATTTGGGGATGCAGGGATTTTAAGAGGAGTTCGGACCATGGGTGTTCGAAGCTCTAAGAACTTGGCAATTTAAGGATTGGGAAAATGTGAAATTTTGATGTTTGACAATTTAAAAATTTGGAACTTGGTATAATTAACTATCTAATAATTTACATATTTAAGAATGCGATTTTCGTAAAGCTTCACGTTAAAAGAATTCCCAAATTAGTCCAGAAAACAACAAACAATTCCGTCAGAATAAAAATACCAATAACAAGAAGGCAGTGAAATATGTATAATGTTTGAAAGAAAGATCCCTTAATATTTCGAACAGTTTTATTGCAAAACCGATCAAATTCAATCAAGCTTTTTCCCCGGGACTTTGAATCCGCGAGCAACAAACATGCCCGTTGCCCGGAGCAGGGTAAAGCTCGTTCGGAAGCAAAACAACAGCTTACAGGACGGAAAATCGATCACCGTAAAAGCCTCTCATTTGCATCGAAAATTCAGCCGGTTCGATTTTACCCATCCCATATACATACACTGCGTATGCAGTAGCTAACCAAAGAGTGCGTCTAAACAGGGGAACACTTGTTGCTGATGGCGTCGCATAAAATATCCAATATATCAAAACGATCCCCCGGGATTTTGCCTGGCAGCCTGTAGGGGACATCGTGTTTTGGTTATTCGCTTAAATTACCGAACCTGCCACTAACAGGCTGACGGACACCAACCGATATACCCAGCCTGCGCGGAATCGACGATAATATGGATTATTGATATACGAGCTCGACCTATGCTCTTGTAGAATTTCGAAATACGCAAATTTCAGGATTTTGGGATTTTCGGATTTCACGACTTCGAGATTCAAGCATTTCGGAATTTTCGGTCCTGGAGAATACTTAAGTTTTGAACTTGGGAGATGTGGGGAATTTTTGAACGTAGAAATTTGAGAATTTGGGGATTTTTGGATTTTGCCATTTAGGGATTTTGGGATCTAGGGATGTTGGGATTTTGGGGCCTAGGCAGATTGGGATTTAGAGATATTCAGATCTAGGGATATTGGGATCTAGGTATAGTGGGATCTAGGGATATTGGGATTTTGGGATCTAGAGATTTAGGGATATTGGGATCTAGGGGTTTTGTAATCTAGGGATATTAGGATTTCTAAATTTTGGGATCTAGGGATATTGGAATATTGGGATTTTGGGATCTAAGGATATTGGGATCTAGGGATTTAGGGATATTGGGATCTAGGGATATTGAGATGTTTTAATTTTAGGATATAGGGATATTGGGATACTGGAATATTGGGATTTTGGGATCTAGGGATATTGGGATTTTGGGATCTGGGGAAACTGACATTTTGGGATCTAGGAATATTGGCATCTGGGTACAGTGGAATCTAGAGATTTATAGATATTGGGATCTGGGGTATTAGGATCTAGGGATATTAGGATTTAGATATAGTGGGATCCAAGGATATTGAGATTTAGGTGTAGTGGGATCTAGGGATATTGAGACTTAGGTACAGTGAGATCTAGAGATATTGGGATTTTGGATCTAGGGATATTTGGAATGCTCAGATATTGGGATCGAATGTTACAATGATCTAGGGATATTGGGATTTAGGTACAGTGGGATCTAGAGATATTGGGATTTTGGGACCTAGGGATATTTGGAATGCTCAGATATTGGGATCGAATGTTATAGTGATCTAGGGATATTGGGATACTGGTATTTTGGAATTTTGGGATTTAATTAATTTCAGAATTTGGAGGTTTTTGGATTTAGGGATGTGGGAAATTTTCGAATTTGAATGTTTGGAGATTTGTGAAATTTTTATGAGAATTTGAAAAATTTGAAATGTGCAGAATTTCTACTATATATTATTTCAAATGCGAGAACATAGTTCTTTCTGCAGCATCAAACGTACAGGAAGTAAAATTTAATCAAGTAAATGAAGAATTGAGACGCCTCATTTTCAGTAGAAGTCCATCGACTTCGCGAGAAGCAGTGGTCATAAAATCTGTGAGTAGCAAAGTCATTATCGTTCCATGAAACGTTTTTCACCGCTTAGAAAAAGAGTACCTTAGGAGCGTAGGAAGCCGCTGAAAAGGTCTATCCGTAAGAGGGTGGATGATTGGAAAATGTCGCCTGGGAAATACCTTTCTCGCTTGATCGAGTTACCGTGGACGAATCTCGGGAAAGCAACCGAAAGCACTGTCGACGAGCAGTCGCGATAAACGGTCAGAGAGCATGCCAGAAACAGATGACCATTCTCGATTAAAAATCCTTTTCAACGATCGGAGATCGGAGCGAACGTAGCTGAATAAATTGTACGAGCGTACGTAGCTCGGTTATCAAATTTATGATCGCATTTATCCGCCGGTACACGCTCGTTTCTCTTGCAACTTCCGGTCGTTTCGTAGGATGGGCTTGAACGGATTTCATGGCGGTTGCGATGCATCCTTCCAGGATAAACCATGCGCACGCTTTTTGCTGATAAGACATGCACGAATTTTACATTCTTTTGCCAGCTCATTTTGTCTCCTCTATTTATTCTAGACTTTTCCTACTCTTTGTCTTGCTGGATATTTATTGTGTTCCGATTTTCTTAGTTCTATAGTTTCAACTTTTCATGTTCACAAATTTTTATGTTCTGGCATTATGAGGTTCTTGAATTTTTGTACTTTTAGAGTTTGAACATTTTTAATCTTTTTAGTCTGTAGAATTTTGTACTCTTTTAATTTTAATTTTATTAATTACTTAATTTTTCAATTTTTCAATTTGTCAATTTTTCAATTCTTCAATTCTTCAATTTTTCAATTCTTCAATTTGTCAATTTTTCAATTCTTCAATTCTTCAATTTTTCAATTCTTCAATTTTTCAATTTTTCAATTTTTCAATTTTTCGATTTTTCAATTTTTCGATTTTTCGATTCTTCGATTCCTCGATTCCTCGATTCCTCGATTCCTCGATTCCTCGATTCCTCGATTCCTCGATTCCTCGATTCCTCGATTCCTCGATTCCTCGATTCCTCGATTCCTCGATTCCTCGATTCCTCGATTCCTCGATTCCTCGATTCCTCGATTCCTCGATTCCTCAATTCTTCAATTCTTCAATTCTTCAATTCTTCAATTCTTCAATTACTCTTCAATTTCGATTCTTCAACATTCCAATTCTACAATTCTCGCATGCCTAAATTCCTGAACTTTCAAGTCTTCATATCTCTAACTTTCTAACCTTATATTTTTTCCATTTCTCATTATCTTCCTATCCCAGTGCAGATATCTAAGTGAAACCCAAATCCAATATCAAATAAATGCATTATTGAACACTGAGCGTCGTACAAAAAGTAATCTAAAAATTTTATTCGAACGAAAGTATAATGTTCACGTCAGAACGATCGAATATCAGGTGTTGATATATGAGAACGAATATTAAATCATTTAAAAAACGGTAAGATTACAGCAATATTTCTTGTTCACTTAGCTTGTCAAATCTTTACTGGTTGTTACACGAGCAACGAAAGTTTCATCGTTAATTGAGTTACAAACTCAAGCCAGACCGCGTCAGACGATCAATCAGAATGATGTATAACTCCCGTCACATGAAATCCGCGTTTATTCGCCATCTTTCATTACGTTCGCGGACATTTTCATCTTCGCTATTCGAACTTTGATAAAGTACGAATAAAATTCAATGCTCAACATGTTCTATTCAGAACCAGACCTATCAACATGATGAATTTCATGTTTTAAACCATTAAACCTGTCGCAATAAATATTCATAATTATTTTATACATGATTCATTTTCTTATTTAAATTTTACTCTTGCTATCGTATGTAACATTAATACTAACAACTCAAATGACCGGTTTACAAATATTTTATTATAAGTTACACAATTTGTTAAGATGCTAGTTTTTGAAATATACATTAATTTTCATCAAGAGAAATTATTGTATACATCAGTATATGTTTTATCTGTTCATTTTTAAAGTTCATCTCTAATTTCAAATTAAATGTGCATTATAGACATCTCACTTACTGTTAATATAACAATATTCTTTTTTTTTAAATTTCTTATATTAATAGTTATTCAAACTCCGTGGAAAATAAATAAAAGATTTAATTTTCTATCAATCATTTGTATATTCTCCATTTTATTTCAAAGTAAATATACAAACGTATATAAATAAATAATGTCAGAAGATTCTTACGGTTCAACAAAATTGATCTTTACAATCCAGCAGATATTTGATCCCCCTTATCGCAAATTTTCCAATCTTGATACCGAAAGTATCCGATATTCTTCAAAGCTAGATGAAAAGTCTGTCGTTTGAATGGACACGAGAGATCCTCTTGAAAGAAACTCGAACAGACGTGAGACTTTGTCTCGTTCTCGTAGCTAGACGTGTTTTGTAGCTGGACACGAACTCGATGACAGTCTTTTACATCCATCTATTCTCTTCTTCCCTTTGCTCGAGAGGAATATTTCAGCGAGGATCTTCACGATCGATCTTCGTGTACTTCGCGTACTTCGCTATCGAGAACGATACTCGTAGCTTCCACCCTTCTTGTTCGAAAAATTAAGTTTTCTCGTGGAAAGAGAAATTTTTACTTTGTAGTTCGTAGCTTGGGGATTTGGGAGTTGGGAAGTTTTCTCGGAGATTTAGGGATGGGGAAATTTAGAGGTGAAGAATTTTGGGAATTTGGAAATTTAGAGGGGTGCAAATTTGGGTATTTGGAAATTTAGGGGGGTGTAAGATTGAGAATTTGGAAATTTAGGGATTTAGAAATTTAGGGGGTGCAAATTTGGGAATTTGGAAAATTGGGGACTCGGCGATTTCGGGATAGGGAAATTTAGAGTTGGGAATTTTGGGATTTTGGAAATTTAGGGGTGTGCAAATTTGGGTATTTGGAAATTTAGGGGGGTGTAAGATTGAGAATTTGGAAATTTAGGGATTTAGAAATTTAGGGGGTGCAAATTTGGGAATTTGGAAAATTGGGGACTCGGCGATTTCGGGATAGGGAAATTTAGAGTTGGGAATTTTGGGATTTTGGAAATTTAGGGGTGTGCAAATTTGGGTATTTGGAAATTTAGGGGGGTGTAAATTTGGGAATTTGGAAATTTAGGGATTCGGAAATTTAGGGGGGTGCAAATTGGAAAATTTGGAAATTTGGGGACTCGGAGATTTAGGGATGGGAAAATTTAGAGGTGGAGAATTTTGGGAATTTGGAAATTTAGAGGGGTGCAAATTTGGGTATTTGGAAATTTAGGGGGGTGCAAAATTGGAATTTTGCAAATTTAGGGATTTAGAAATTTAGGGGTGGGCAAATTTGGGAATTTGGAAATTTGGGGACTCGGAGATTTAGGGATGGGGAAATTTAGAGGTGGAGAATTTTGGGATCTTGGAAATTTAGGGGTGTACAAATTTGGGTATTTGGAAATTTGGGGGGGTGTAAATTTGGGAATTTAGAAATTTAGGGATTTGGAAATTTAGGGGTGTGCAAATTTGGGACTTTTGGAAATTTGGGGACATGTAGGGATTTGCGAAAATGGGAATTCGAAAATTTAGGGGTGTGCAAAAATGGAAATTTAGAAATTTGGAGATTCGGTAATTGAGGAGTGCGCAGATTGGGGAATTTGGAAATTTGGGGATTCGTAAATTTAGTAGTGTGCAAGTTTGGAAATTTGGTAATTTAGGGATTCGGAAATTTGAGGATTTGGCAATTTGGGGGTGTGCAAATTAAGAAATTTGGAAATTTAGGATTTAGAAAGAGAATTTTTAATTTTAGGGATTTGTTAATTTAGAAATATGTAAATTTGGGTACTTGTAAATTTATTAGTATGTAAATTTGGGGAATCTGAAATTGGGGGTGAAAAAATTCGGAAGCTTTGAAATTTAAATATTTAAAACTTTGGGGTTTTGGAAATTTACGTGTCTGAAAATTTGAAGATGACGTTGGACCTAAAAGACCTAACTAACCCTTTAGTGTGGTAAAATTACGAATTCTGGTCCAAAACATATCTAGTACTTAAATAACCTAGATAGCGAAATAGATAAAGATCTTAAATAAAGAAATATCTAGGTTCTTCAGTTAGAATAATCTTAAAAGAAGCATAGAATCCAGCCGTAGACTTACAATTATCTTCTTTAATTCCTGAGATATTCTCAAAAATATGATTTCAGCCCTTAACTATGAGGGCTATTAACCCCTTTAGTGTGAACGATGGCCGATATAAAAAAATACGCGTCAAATATTTTCTTAAGGACTATCTTTCACATAAGTTTCATAAAAATCTGTGTCCCGGTTCGATATGTTCCCTTGTTACATATCTTTGACTAAACAGTTTGAACACCTTACCCTGACTGTCAATGGGTTAAAAAATGCAAAAATGTTCATATCTTCTGAATATCGAGGCAGAAATTTAAAAATAAAATACAGTAAAATCGTGTTGTAAATTTGCACCCATAGAATCGCGCACAGCAAATTCTCAGATGTGTTGCAGACATAGCGCACCGAAGTTGATGTAGGTGACGCGATAGCAGAAAAGTGTTAAATACCGTTAAAAGAAACGGCTGAAACGGTTGACAATACGAAACTCAAGAGACAGCACGTATCTCTCTCTTCTCCTCCACAAAGTCGCGAACAAAAGGCTGAAGATTTACAGTGTCCTTTTTTTTTTCTTCTCTGTCTCTTTCCCCAAAGCTATCCACACGAGGGAAAACCTCAAGCCAGCCAAGCGAAACAACCACGGTGGCCATTGTCAGCCGACACAAACGATTTCCCAACTTTCTCGTCGCATTGTTTTAATTATCGTTACATCGTGCCGGTTCGTATTTCAAAATCTTTGACCCAGATTCCGTGAATACGCCGTAACGAGCTAGCTGGAAAGCTTCTTTCGCGTATATTCTGCACGCGTTTTGTTGTTCGACTCGTTTTTTCGCTGACTGGAAAATGTTCGATAAACTGTTCGACATCGATAAATCGTTAACGATATCTCCCGTACACCGTTACGTGCAAATATCTTCCATTCGTTCTTACGTGTTATTTTTTGTTACTTTCTATTCGTTTTATCGTTTGGTATCTTAAATTTGTGCTATTATTTGTTATTTCGAATTTATTTTACTATTTACTATTTAGTATGTTATCAAAGGGCTGAGTTATTTTGGACTTTGTTGAATCATAAGGATACATTGACCATGTAGAAAGAGACACAATAACTTTGTTCAATTTTTAATATCTTTTGTAGCAATATGAACAAGTTTCATTATAACAGGGTTATATGATTTGTCAATGTTATACGAGATTTGACCTTGTATGACCTTGAAAAAAGCTGGTTTATTTAACACGAATATTTATTTATATTCGTCTAAAGATCGGCTATATGGAGATAAAATATGGCAGCAACTCGATAAAAAAAAGATGACCTTGCAACGTTCTCCATTTATAGAATACTTCATATCATACGAAACAAAATTATGTATTGTTAATAACAGAGATATATGTTCATGTTGTTAATAACAGAGATATAAGTTCATATTGTTAATAACAGAGATATTCTGTCACTTTGAGTATTAAATTTGTCTCGAGTCTAAGAACCAACTAAATTCACAAGATGGCGACAGTGAAAGAGCGCGCGAAAATTCGAAATCGAAGATTTGACTTTTAGTTCGAATATCATAAAGAAATGACCACCGTAAACATATCGAAATATGATTAATTTTGATTAGTAACTTCGTAAGAGAGAAAATAGAGGACTTTGTGAATGGAACTGTTAATACGTCAAAATATAATTTAAAGATAATTTAAAAACGGTCCCTTTGAAATTTGGTTCGAATATTATTCCAAAGTAATTGAAAGATCACTGTAAACATGTGGAAATATGGTGAATTTTAATAATATCGTAATCGGGATGGTTAATTTAATAGGTAACGTGAATTTCGCGTGAAAACGAAACATCATGGAGGGATTAAAAGAAATTGCGGAGAACGTGTGATCGTTGGGTAACGTAGGCTAGGTGTTTCCGCCTTTTTACCCTTCAAAAGAAAACCGACGGCGCATTGCGACAATAAAATTGCAATGGTGATCGAGCATGCTTTGCCAGCACGATATAGTCCGCCCTTGAATCTCTGACCTTCCGGCCTCGCTCAAGATTATTCTCGTGCTTAGCTCGTGCGTATGCGATACTTCTTAAAAATCGTTATAATAATGATCAATAATGTGTTCACTCGATTATTCGGTTGCTGCTTTTTTTAAATATGTGCTTCGTCAAGATACAACGAAATTATTAATAATACAAACGGGAAGTTACTGAAGTAGGTTATGTTTGTATAGTTCTGAAAATACTTAATTATGAACAAATAGTTACACGAAGATATAAAATAATGTTTGAATAATTACATAAATACACAAAATGAATTACATACAAGTTTTGTACACAAAATAATCATGTATGAATAGTAACATAAATAAATAAAATAATTGCAAAAAATACTTGTTTATATACAAAAAAGTGCAACTTGACTGCGTGTAAATTGTTCATCAAGTTCCGCAAGTAAACAGCTTGTACGACCAAGTAGTATACATCAATATCCAAGTAGACACACATATTTTCCACTTCATGTTGCTCATCCCCCTTCGTCATTAATTTTCCTATTTATAAAGGTAAATTCTCTTTAAAACGAAATAAATTATACGGTGTATTTAACAGCACTCGTTTGAAAATTTCGCAATTATCGCTAAAGGTGCTCGTTATAATTTCGTACAGTGATAAAGGAGGAATTATCTACTTGGGTTATCCGCGAACATGAACGTAGATGTGTAGAATAATTAATTATTCATGTAGAAAGGTACAATACCGCTATGAGATACGTGTAACAAGCTCGGGTAACGTTCAACAAGTAGAATAGGTACCACTCTATGCAGCCAAATGCATTATCTCCGTATCTGGTCTGCTAAACAGGATACTTTTTATTTATATCCACTCCTCCCTTAATATATCCATTCATTTATTATTCACACAAGATCATTTGACACAGATTCAAGTAAAACGAAATAAAGTAGATCTGTGCGAAATTAAGTAGAGTAGCGCGATGTATGGTCGGACACAATATTTTTCTATTTGTGACTACTCTGGTAGTCTCTTAATTTAATTATTATTTTATTTATATATTTAAAGATATTACAGTAGACCTTGGTATAGAAGACCTTAGGAAACATAGGTAATAATTTGATAGAAATTAATAACTTGATAGAGGGTAGGATAGAATTGGTACACTTTTATGTTAGTCAAAATATTTCAATATTTATGTAGTCAGACAGAATATTCTATTTATACTCCAATGATGAATTCATTCATTTTATGAATGAATAAATTTACACAAGATAAGCTCTTTCAAACATGGTAGATTAATTTAACAAGTACAATAGGAACAATTTTATATGATCAAGTAGAATACATCAATATATGCTGCCTCACAGAATATTGTCTGACAATCTCTTCCAAATATGATGAATTAATTTAAGAAATAAAATAAGAACAATTGTATGTGATCAAGTAGAATACATCAATATATGCTGCCTCACAGAATATTGTCTGACAACCTCTTTCAAACATGATGAATAAATTTAACAAATAAAATAAGAACAATTTTATGTGATCAAGTAGAATACATCAATATATGCTGCCTCACAGAATATTGTCTGACAACCTCTTTCAAACATGATGAATAAATTTAACAAATAAAATAAGAACAATTTTATGTGATCAAGTAGAATACATCAATATATGCTGCCTCACAGAATATTGTCTGACAAGTTCTTTCAAACATGATGAATAAATTTAACAAATAAAATAGGAACAATTTTATGTGATCAAGTAGAATACATCAATATATGCTGCCTCACAGAATATTGTCTGACAACCTCTTTCAAACATGATGAATAAATTTAACAAATAAAATAGGAACAATTTTATGTGATCAAGTAGAATACATCAATATATGCTGCCTCACAGAATATTGTCTGACAACCTCTTTCAAACATGATGAATAAATTTAACAAATAAAATAGGAACAATTTTATGTGATCAAGTAGAATACATCGATATATGCTGTCTCATAGAATATTGTCTGACAATCTCTTCCAAATATGATGAATTAATTTAAGAAATAAAATAAGAACAATCTTATGTGATCAAGTAGAATACATCAATATATGCTATCTTACAGGACATTGACAATCTCTTTCAAACAGACTAATTTAACAAAATTATACATTTACAGCAACCAAGTAGAATAATATTCATGCAGCCATTGTTTATAATCACTTTACTTAAATTCAATCATCAATTCACTGGCACAAGACCTACCAACAATAAACCCACCAAGCATTTCTATGCACCCAATTAAATTATCTCGGTGCAAACACAATATTTTCAAGTTGTAAGCTTCCCGAATTAAACAAACGATTCGTATCTACATACAAAACAAGTTCCCTTAAAACGGTTACAAATGGCCATAACAATGGCGGCGAGGAAGACAAAGACTCGTCGCGGTGTAAGAGGTAAGAGAGTTAGTTGTTGCAACGAATTATTATGATAGTAATCTAACCGCGCCATTATTCATACCCCGAGCCCGTTTAATACCGAAATCCTTTGATCGAAAAAGCTTAATCCTGTCTACGCAAAGAGCGGAAGCAACGAGATGCAAATTAACGCTTCCGTTTCTCCGACGAGACAGAACCGTCCGCGCAAAAATACGATAGAGCCGTAGTTAATACTAATTAATTTGGACCAGAGATCGTCCAACCGGAAGTAAGCCTTCTTTAACCTTTCGGATCAGCGAAAAAGGTCTCGCATTTTCATATTTCGCACGATGGAATGAGGATTTTTAACGCCGACACGATTTCCAATTTACGACTACGGTTCTTTCAAATATTTAACTAGTCCACCCGGTTATTTTTTACGGCGAACTACGATGTAACTTACAGCTTTTATTGCTCTGGCCACCGACGCGCTTTTCGTGAACGAATGTGAACATTTTTTGGGAACAAATATGTGGTGATATTTTTTGGTAGCGAGTTATTCTGTACTTTTGGACTTTATGGCGTGTCATGGAATTTTCGAGCGTTGAGATTTGAGTGGGTATTTTGAAATACAGGAAGTGGAGAGGGATACAGGGGAGTGGAGACTTTAAGGTTCTGGGAGATTACGAATTCAGGAATTTGGGAATTTGGAAATGTGGGAATCTAGGGACCTAAGAATTTAGGAATTTAGGAATTCTGTTATTGAACTTGGAACTTTAGAAGTCCGAGCGTTTAAGAATTCAAGAATGTAGCTACTTGGGAATTTAGGAATTCGGAGGTTTAGAAATGTGGGTGTTTAGGAATTTAGAAATGTAGAAATTCGAGAGCTTAGGAATCCAGAAGTGTAGAAATTCGGGAATTTAGGAATTTGGTAATGTAGGAACTGGGGAATTTAGGAATTTGGAATTGTAGGAACTGGGGAATTTAGGAATTCGAGAATTCAGCAATTTGGTAATGTAGAAATTTAAAAATTTGAGAATTCGATAACTTAGAAATTCGACAATTTAGGAATTCGATGATTTAGGAATTCAGAAATATAAAAATTCGCGAATGTTGGAATTTGGAAATGTAGGAATTGGGAAATTTAGGAACTGGGAAATTTCAAAATTCGAAAATTTAGGAATTGGAAAATTTAGAAATTCAAGAATTTAGGAATTAAAAAATTTAGAAATTCGACAATTTTGGAATTCGTTAATTTAGAAATTCAGAAATTTTCAAATTCAAAGCTTCAGTAATTCGACAACTTCTAAATTCCAAAATGGAGACTCAAATTTCGAGCTCTGAAAATTTGAATAACTTGATAATTTAAAATTCATCTTTCACTATAAAAATGATGAAGTTTGAACATTTAAAATGAATATAAATGTAAAATGAAAATTTTAGAAATGAATAATCGTCAAAACATGGTGACGTATTTTTATTAAAATAAAATCTGCTTTGCACTATGTTTTACGTGAAAAGAACTCAAAGTTTGTCTTCCTTGTGATTTTCTGATGCTTGATGCTTGCATCGGGTGACATTGATAGTAGGTAGCAGACAGGCATTAAAGAAAGCCGAAGCTTTAGGGATTTCTTTTAGGGACACCTGCTATTGGTCACACGTGCAACCCGTATTTACGGGATTCAGAGATCAGTCTGGGATAGACCCAGTTTCTTCTAACTTATCCTTCCGACCTTTCGTCAATATTAGACCTTGCTAACCTCAAAAAGACACTACACTTTTTACAATTTTTATACCGGAACAGACATAAACAACTTAAATATTGAAAACCAAACAAAAATTCAAATCTGCAATTTCTCGTTTACTCATTGCAGACATGATTTAAATAAAAGAAATTTATACACGCCTTGCATCAAAAGAGAATTTAGAAATTTTGGGAATTTAGGAACGTAGAAATTCAATAATTCATTCAATGTAAAACCTATCGTTTCTTCTATAACTTCGCGATAGAATTTCGCAAAGAATAAAATAACCACGTCGAATGAAAACTGAACGCATTAAGACGTATGCATGAGAGCACAAATTGCAAAGGGTATGAAATGAATCTTCGTATCGGGTAATCCGGTTACGGCCGAATTGCCAGTACAATAATTAATATGTCCCGAATTTAAACGAAATCCGCGTAAACGGTCGCGAACTCGTAAATTCTTGGCAATTAGCGAAAACACAGCTCATATACAGGACAAATGTTTTAACCGGCGCACTTCTAATTACAATTTCGTTCATTTAAACTCGTAGTGGGAACAGCCGCGTTTTACTTGGCGACGGTAGTCGCAACTTTTAAACAACGCCAACGAGTTTGAAGACGCAATTTAGCCCCGACTTTTGCGCTAATTACGTCCCGAGCGCGAGGATTTTCATAAGCGGGCAAAGAGCGGACGAGAAAATTGAAAAATCGTTTCGTTAGAACGATGAGTTGAAAAGTTTCGCGTAGAATGGCTCATTGTTGCAGTTTAACAACATCGGCTAACGTTATTTATCGATTAAGTAAGCAACCGTATTTCCGTTTCGTTCGCGTTACAACGTTGCCCTTAAAAAACTTTCCCTCCTTTACGATACGCTACTCCTGCTTTTATGTTTTCTCTTCGTTTCTCTTTTTTTCTTCTTCTTCTTCTTCTTCGTGTTCCATGACGCACAATAAGCTCGCTCTGCTCGTGACTTCATTCTCGACCGCTGTATTTATAGCGTTCTATGGGGTGCGGTTGAAACGGTGCTGCAATCAGGAAATTGCTGATTCCTTCGCGGAAAAGTACGTGAAAAATGGGGTACAACGTTTTTTCCTGCTTTGCTTTTTAGAAAATCGAACGGGGTCTGATAAATACTGGCTCGAAGTTGACGTAAACACATTATTGATTTATCAACGGGAAGATGTGATGGATACATGTTGTGTTGTTGACGATATGGGGATGTTTGCACTTTGATATTTAGTTGGGGGTTTTTATTTTTGTACGCTTTGAAACGGGTCTTCATTCTGTAAACCCTAATTTCTTGTCACGTGAATTTAAAAATATTTGAATTGTGGAATTCTTGAATTCCTGAATTCCTAAATTCCGGGATTTCTGAATTTTTGAATTCCTAAATTCCTGAATTCCTGAATTCTTGAATTCTTGAATCCTTGAATTCTTGAATTCTTGAATCCTTGAATTCTTGAATTCTTCAATTTTTCAATTCTTGAATTCCTAAATTCCTAAATTCTTAAATTCCTAAATTCCTAAATTCCTAAATCCCTAAACCTCTAAATCTCTAAATCTCTAAATCTCTAAATCTCTAAATCTCTAAATCTCTAAATCTCTAAATCTCTAAATCTCTAAATTCCTAAATCCCTAAATCCCTAAATCCCTAAATTTCCAAATTCCTAAATTCCTAAGTTCCAAAATTCTCAAATACACAAATTCCTAAATTCTCAAATTCTCAAATTCCCAAATTCCAAAATTCCCAAATTCCCAAATTCCCAAATTCCCAAATTCCCAAATTCCCAAATTCCCAAATTCCTAAATTCCTAAATTCGTAAACTCCCAAATTTCTAAATCCCTAAATTCCTAACTTCCTAAATTCCTAAATTCCTAAATTCCTAAATTCCTAAGTTTCTAAATCCCTAAATCCCTAAATCCCTAAATCTCTAAATTCCCAAATTCCAAAATTCCCAAGTTCCCAAATTCCTAAATTCCAAAATCCCCAAATCCCCAAATTTCCAAATTCCAAAATTCCTAAATCCCCAAATTCCCAAATTCCCAAATTCTCAAATCCCCAAATTCCCAAATTCCCAAATTCCCAAATTCCCAAGTTCCCAAATTCCTAAATTCCAAAACCCCCAAATCCCCAAATTCCCAAATTCCCAAATTCCAAAATTCCAAAATTCCCAAATTCCCAAATTCTCAAATCCCCAAATTCCAAAATTCCCAAATTCCAAACCTCTAAAATCCCCTGCTCTCCATACTCCACCATGCAATCATCGTATATGAGCCGAAAATTCCGAATTCATGAAAGCCGCGATAGTGAAGGTGTTAATAAACCGCGTTATATCCCACGATACTAACCGTATACGGTATCCAATTTTCAGTTAATTTTACGGAGTCACGTAATATACCTTGAGCTATAATATTTCCATCAAGCTCATACGTACTCCACATTGATAATAATTTTTGAAAGAAAAAAGAAGGGAGGGCAGCGTAGCTGGGAATCGAGTCTCCTTTCGGTGCAGCGTGCAGCAGAAATGCTCCGCATGCTGAATTTCTAATGAACGAAAATCCAATATGCGGTTCACGCGATCAAGATATTCATTCGACCGTACAGCATCATTACAAATTCGGGATATCAGCGTGAAAACTTATTCGGGACCCGTATTCTGGCTTCTCTAATAAGCTCTATCCTTTAATCCTTACCGTTTAAGTAAAATCTTTAAGCTAACATCCTTTCATGTGTACTTGCGAAGAGATTCTTATACGAATTTTACTCGTCAATTTTATTTTTCGTTTACTATTTCGCAGTAGTTTTTTACTCGAGTAGATTTGTATTTTAATTCATAAACAATAAATTTTTTGAGATTCAATTTTTAATTAGATTCTATTAGTATTATACTTCCAGTAGTTTTCTATTTAATTTTCTACTAAATTCTATCAACTTTATATTACAAAAAATTGTATGTTAAATTCTAACTTAACCTCTGTTGATTTATTGTCGTTGGAGTTATAACATATTTTTCACGAACAAATTTTCAAAAAAACATAAAAATTCAGAGACGTACCTATTCCACACAGTCTCCTAACCTAACCTAACTTCTCCCAATTGATTATTCACTTCAAAGTCATAACAGAAATTTTTACGAAGAAATTTGCAAAATAATATAAAAATTTAGGAAAGTACCTAACCTCCCCAAATTGAATATCCTCGAAGTCATATAACAGACATATCTACAAAAAAAATGTATAAAAAAATATAAAAATTCAGAGAACTACTAATACTGAATAATTACCTTAATGTACGTACGTTGCTCATGATCATACTCGAAGACCCCTAATTTGAATCAGTGATTATTACGAGTTAATCAGAAATTTTCCCGAGTGAAAGTTTCAACAGCGTCGATCACGATACACTTTATAGTCAATTCGCGTAACTGGAGCAAAGCTGCTTGTATTCGCATTCGCAAGTTCTGTTCCATCCGATGCGTGTCGATAATCGAATCGACCCCTCGATTCTACTGCTCCTCCTGGCAAATCGATGCAACACGACGCGAGACGCATTTTGCAACTCGATTACTACCGCATCCGTCGAAGAAACACATCCTATTATGCTGAAAGTTTACTAGTAATGTTGTTATCGTTCACCGTCTGGCGAACGCTGCTCTTACGAGCTAACAATAACACCCGCAAACTTTGCATTCGGTTTTGACGAAACGATCTAACAGACTTCGACTTATGGTTACGTCAGCATATTTTCAATTCGCAATGAGTGCGAATGTTGATATTGCAATTATTGTTTTGACTTGTGGATGAGGAGAGGTGAGTTGGAAAGGAATACTGAGGTTTGGATGTTGAGGAAGGTGGAAATTTAGGGGTTGAAAAGTGGGAATTTGGGAATGCAGAAATTTGGAAGATTAGGAATTCGGAAATTTGAGAATTTGGGATTTTAGGAATTCGGAAATTTGAGAATTCGGGATTTTAGGAATTCGGAAATATAGGAATTCGGAAATTTGAGAATTCGGAATTTTAGGAATTCGGGATTTTAGGAATTCGGAATTTTAGGAATTCGGAAATTTGAGAATTCGGAATTTTAGGAATTCGGAAATTTGAGAATTCGGGATTTTAGGAATTCGGAAGTATAGGAATTCGGAAATTTGAGAATTCGGAATTTTAGGAATTCGGAAATATAGGAATTCGGGATTTTAGGAATTCGGAATTTTAGGAATTCGGAAATTTGAGAATTCGGAATTTTAGGAATTCGGAAATTTGAGAATTCGGGATTTTAGGAATTCGGAAATATAGAAATTCGGAAATTTGAGAATTCGGAATTTTAGGAATTCGGAAATTTGAGAATTCGGGATTTTAGGAATTCGGAAATATAGAAATTCGGAAATTTGAGAATTCGGAATTTTAGGAATTCGGAAATTTGAGAATTCGGGATTTTAGGAATTCGGAAATATAGAAATTCGGAAATTTGAGAATTCGGGACTTTAGGAATTCGGGATTTTAGGAATTCGGAAATATAGGAATTCGGAAATTTGAGAATTCGGAATTTTAGGAATTCGGAAATTTGAGAATTCGGGATTTTAGGAATTCGGAAATATAGAAATTCGGAAATTTGAGAATTCGGGACTTTAGGAATTCGGGATTTTAGGAATTCGGAAATATAGAAATTCGGAAATTTGAGAATTCGGGATTTTAGGAATTCGGAAATTTGAGAATTCGGAATTTTAGGAATTCGGAAATTTGAGAATTCGGGATTTTAGGAATTCGGAAATATAGAAATTCGGAAATTTGAGAATTCGGAATTTTAGGAATTCGGAAATTTGAGAATTCGGGATTTTAGGAATTCGGAAATATAGAAATTCGGAAATTTGAGAATTCGGAATTTTAGGAATTCGGAAATTTGAGAATTCGGGATTTTAGGAATTCGGAAATATAGAAATTCGGAAATTTGAGAATTCGGGACTTTAGGAATTCGGGATTTTAGGAATTCGGAAATATAGGAATTCGGAAATTTGAGAATTCGGAATTTTAGGAATTCGGAAATTTGAGAATTCGGGATTTTAGGAATTCGGAAATATAGAAATTCGGAAATTTGAGAATTCGGGACTTTAGGAATTCGGGATTTTAGGAATTCGGAAATATAGAAATTCGGAAATTTGAGAATTCGGGATTTTAGGAATTCGGAAATTTGAGAATTCGGAATTTTAGGAATTCGGAAATTTGAGAATTCGGGATTTTAGGAATTCGGAAATATAGAAATTCGGAAATTTGAGAATTCGGAATTTTAGGAATTCGGAAATTTGAGAATTCGGGATTTTAGGAATTCGGAAATATAGAAATTCGGAAATTTGAGAATTCGGAATTTTAGGAATTCGGAAATTTGAGAATTCGGGATTTTAGGAATTCGGAAATATAGAAATTCGGAAATTTGAGAATTCGGAATTTTAGGAATTCGGAAATTTGAGAATTCGGGATTTTAGGAATTCGGAAATATAGAAATTCGGAAATTTGAGAATTCGGAATTTTAGGAATTCGGAAATTTGAGAATTCGGGATTTTAGGAATTCGGAAATATAGAAATTCGGAAATTTGAGAATTCGGGACTTTAGGAATTCGGGATTTTAGGAATTCGGAAATATAGGAATTCGGAAATTTGAGAATTCGGAATTTTAGGAATTCGGAAATTTGAGAATTCGGGATTTTAGGAATTCGGAAATATAGAAATTCGGAAATTTGAGAATTCGGGACTTTAGGAATTCGGGATTTTAGGAATTCGGAAATATAGAAATTCGGAAATTTGAGAATTCGGGATTTTAGGAATTCGGAAATTTGAGAATTCGGAATTTTAGGAATTCGGAAATTTGAGAATTCGGGATTTTAGGAATTCGGAAATATAGAAATTCGGAAATTTGAGAATTCGGAATTTTAGGAATTCGGAAATTTGAGAATTCGGGATTTTAGGAATTCGGAAATATAGAAATTCGGAAATTTGAGAATTCGGAATTTTAGGAATTCGGAAATTTGAGAATTCGGGATTTTAGGAATTCGGAAATATAGAAATTCGGAAATTTGAGAATTCGGGACTTTAGGAATTCGGGATTTTAGGAATTCGGAAATATAGGAATTCGGAAATTTGAGAATTCGGAATTTTAGGAATTCGGAAATTTGAGAATTCGGGATTTTAGGAATTCGGAAATATAGAAATTCGGAAATTTGAGAATTCGGGACTTTAGGAATTCGGGATTTTAGGAATTCGGAAATATAGGAATTCGGAAATTTGAGAATTCGGAATTTTAGGAATTCGGAAATTTGAGAATTCGGAATTTTAGGAATTCGGAAATTTGAGAATTCGGGATTTTAGGAATTCGGAAATATAGAAATTCGGAAATTTGAGAATTCGGAATTTTAGGAATTCGGAAATTTGAGAATTCGGGATTTTAGGAATTCGGAAATATAGAAATTCGGAAATTTGAGAATTCGGAATTTTAGGAATTCGGAAATTTGAGAATTCGGGATTTTAGGAATTCGGAAATATAGAAATTCGGAAATTTGAGAATTCGGGACTTTAGGAATTCGGGATTTTAGGAATTCGGAAATATAGGAATTCGGAAATTTGAGAATTCGGAATTTTAGGAATTCGGAAATTTGAGAATTCGGGATTTTAGGAATTCGGAAATATAGAAATTCGGAAATTTGAGAATTCGGGACTTTAGGAATTCGGGATTTTAGGAATTCGGAAATATAGAAATTCGGAAATTTGAGAATTCGGAATTTTAGGAATTCGGAAATTTGAGAATTCGGGATTTTAGAAATTCGGAAATACAGAAATTTGGAAATTGAGAATTCCCATAAACGACAACCACCATAATTTCCCCCATACTTCCTCAATTATTCCCCATACTCCCCCAATTCTTCCCCAAACCTAAATAAACGATAACAATATCAACTTGTACATAAAAATATCGCTCACAAAAAGTGGGTCAAGTTGTAGAAAATTTCGAAATAATTCCCGAAGAAAAAACAAAAGTAGAAACACAAGGGATCTCCATTGAGAAGTATCGAAGCGAATATTCCGAGCGAGACAGGAGACATTCGCTGGTCCCTTGGTTTCCGAGATTGAGTGCAAAGTTCGAAGAGTTCTTTCGCGTGTATCGACGCGTGTATCTTCTTTCTTCGAACAGTTATCTTTCGGCGAACTTCAGGCTGTTCAACGCAGAACGTAAGAAAGATTGCAACCGTGACGCAAAAGTGCACTTTCAGTCAAACACGTCGACGCTTTTCACCGACGAATTGATTTCCACCTGTGTTTAAAACTATGCTCTTTAGTTTGATACGAGCTTTATTTCTGTGGAAGTTTTATTTTGGTAGGATATTTATTTCTATATTGCTTTTTATTAATATATTTGTATTTGGTCATTGATTAATTTGGGGACATTGTTCGAAGTTTGGTTATATTCGTATTTAACAATGAATTACTGAAGTTAAGGTGACATTTTATACAAAATTTTGTTACAGAATTTTGTTTTATTAGATTTTGTTACAGTCTACTGCAATTTATTAAAGTTTATTACAATTTATTGCAGTTTATTACAGTTTATTACAATTTATTACACTTTATTACAGTTTATTGCAAAGTTATGTCATGCTATTGAAGAGCGGCCATTTTGTCGAGGCAGAGAATGATTGTACACGACAGTCGATGCTTCAGTTATTCTTCTCGCACTTTATTTGCAATTTGAAAACAAGTTTAATGTTAGTTCCATTCTTAATTTACGTATGTCAGAAAAATTTAATGCAATTAAATAATTGTTTAAAAATTGTTAATATTTGAGTAACGCAGGAGAAAGAGGTTAGAGAAGTAGAGAGATACAGTTATGGTCAGACAAGAAGAAGGAGAATTAAACTGAATAGTATATCATTAAAGTGAATAGGGTCAGACATGTAGAATAAGAACTGTACATGATGAAACAATGAGAAGAGGGAACAGTTAATGTAATGCAAGTAGCATAACTGTTGTGTGGAGTCAGACAAGCAGAATGCAAAATGGAAAGTGGAATAAGATACTGTGTGGCCAGACTGAAGAAACATAAATACATTATATGACGGTTTAAGAGGTGAATATAAACTTTTATCTGAAGGTTCAGAAGTAAGAACAATTTTAAGTGACTTTAAATTTTAAATTCAACTTGAAGAATTATTAATTTTAAGACAAAATTAAAATGAAATTAATACTGTTATGATAAAATATATTACTTAATATAATTCTAAATGTAATGTAATATATATAAAATATATTTTTTATATTATATGTGATAGGTACATACATACAAAATAATTCAGTTTAATATTAAATTATTCTTAATATCAATGATACTGAATTTGATGTCAAAATTACTTAGCACATGTAAATATTATTTTTATATATTATGGAATATTTTATTATTTCTCAATTAGTTGTCGTACAACATAAAATTAATATAAAATTATATTTCAATACAATTTTATTAAAATTCTTGTTAACTGTGTTGTATGTACACTATTCAACATAATTATATTAAAATACAATATACAGGGTGTCACTAGCATTACTAGTATTACTAGTGGTGTAACTAGTGTTATTCCTGGAAAGGGGTGGTAGGGCACATGATTTTGAACAACTTTTTCCTTTGCAAAAATGAGGTTTGAAGCTCCGTTTTTGAATTATCAAGGAAAAACGCGGACCAATCAGAGCGCGAGAATTGCGCTCTCTGAGCGACTCTGATTGGCTGGTGTTTTTCCTTAATAACTCAATAACGAAGCTTCGAATCTCATTTTTGCAAAGGAAAAAGTTGTTCAGAATCACGTACCCCACCATCTATTTCAGGGAGTTACACTACTTGTGAGACACCCTGTATTTGCATATTTATGAACATATTAAATAACTTTAACATCAAATATTAAATAAGTTTAATATCAAATTTTACTTAACACGAAATTTAATGATACTGATTTTTACATAAAAACAAGTATAAAATTTAAATATTATTTTTACATTTCATAACAAATTTTAATACATCGCCTAATTTATCTATTAATTAATATCACGTTGTAACAAACGTGTTGAATATAATAGAAATTCCCGTAAAGACGATTCAATTACAAACAGAAAGAACATTCGATAAATACCAATTACGGTTGAATGAATAATAAAATTAGCAGGAGATACCGCGAATTACAGGAATTTAGGTGTCGTTTACGTTCTTATCCTCGGCTCGAGACCGATCGTGCTCTCAAGACCCCTCGAGACGAATTTTTGGCCGAATGCCAGATCAATTTTCCACAGCCACCGTGTCGAATGAAGTTGTTTAAACGAGTGACATCGAACGCAATCTGTAAAGCATTACTGAGCCGGGATGAAGTTCTTGTTGAAGTAATTTCACGAGAAAATTCCGACGTCTCCCGGTGAAACGTGACGGGAAAAGTTTTTATAGAAAAATGAGAAAAGATTCTGCTTGATCGCTAGCGTACCACAGTGTACCTGCCGTAATCTTTCATCGCGATTTCTATAACTACGGTGCTTCGCTCCTTTGCATTTTTAAACATTTATCACTGCATTTGACGAATATTACCCTTCACTTAAATCCTATATATTTTAGACATTTCTTATTTTTATATTTTAGACATTTCATATTAACCTACAAATAGATTTATTTTTTTATGATAGAATTTGTATAAAGTTAATGGAAACGGTATCTTTTTCAGATAACCTTCGCAGGTAATTGCAGTATAATTTAATAAAATTCGAGAATGTAGATAAGTTTGTCTGTTGACTTGACAGAAAGAAATTCGAAAAGCTAGCTTGTCGTAAATTTCGTGGTAGAAGTGAGCGTGACCAGTAAATCTTGTCCCACTTTCGGAAGCAGACAGAGCGAACCGCAATCAAAACTTCGAGCTAATGAAGGCCCCCGGTAAAATATCGCTGGCCAGCCTTTATTTCACGACCGTTCAATGGTTCGATTATTGGTATTCGTTAATTCCGGTTGCCTACCCTTTCGTGGCACTAGAAAACGGGGATTCGTAAAGGGGATGAAATATATGGGAGGATTAAATTCAGCTCTGAATGAGATCATAAAGGAAATTATTTGCGGAAGAATATCGGTAAAAATTGTCGACGATGCTGAAACGAGGTAAATGTGTCGATTATCGATGTTACAATTGATTTCGTTTATGGGAATATATTTAATATACGCGAGCCAATTGAATCTCTCGTAATTCATATTTTATCGTATATTATTGCGAAATAGTATCTTGTTTTTAGTTCGATGTTGAATTAATAGAATTCCTCTGTTGAATTGATAGAATTTAATTAAGGGCGATTTGATTCGATTGGGTGGAACTTTATTGCGGCGAAAAACGCTTTGAACTTTAATGTAGTGGGTCGAGTAGGTGGAACTCGACCACAATGAAATTCGAACGCACAGAACTCTAATACATAATAGAATTTAAGCGATGGGAACTGGAATGTAATTTTTTCTAAAATTGTTTTGTACTTGGAGATAACGAAACTTTTGTTCAAGATAATGAAATGTTCATAATTCGGACATAATACATTTAGAGTGAACTGTAATACAATGAGACTAAAACGCTTAGAATTCTACCACAGTATAGTTCGAATAATAGGAACTCGAATACAATCAAATTCGAAGGCATAGACCTCTAATACAATACGTATAATTCAAATACTAAGGACTTGGACATAATTAAATTCGGATGCTTAGAACTCTAATATGATAAGGTTAGAATGCTCAGAACTCTAATTCAATAGGGTCAGAATGCTCAGAACTCCAATATGATAAGTTTTAAATGCTCAGAACTCTAATATTTTCAAGTTAGAATGCACGGAACTCTAATTTAGTCAAATTAGAGTACTTGGAACTCTAATTTAATAATGTCAGAATGCTTAGAACTCTAATATGATAAGGTTAGAATGCTCAGAACTCTAATTCAATAGGGTCAGAATGTTCAGAACTCCAATATGATAAATTTTAAATGCTCAGAACTCTAATATTTTCAAGTTAGAATGCACAGAACTCTAATTTAGTCTAATTAGAGTACTTGGAACTCTAATTTAATAATATCAGAATACTCAGAACTCTAATATAATAAGGTTAGAATGCTCAGAACTCTAATTCAATAGGGTCAGAATGCTCAGAACTCCAATATGATAAATTTTAAATGCTCAGAACTCTAATATTTTCAAGTTAGAATGCACAGAACTCTAATTTAGTCAAATTAGAGTGCTTGGAACTCTAATTTAATAATGTCAGAATGCTTAGAACTCTAATATAATAAGGTTAGAATGCTCAGAACTCTAATTCAATAGGGTCAGAATGCTCAGAACTCCAATATGATAAATTTTAAATGCTCAGAACTCTAATATTTTCAAGTTAGAATGCACAGAACTCTAATTTAGTCAAATTAGGGTACTTGGAACTCTAATTTAATAATGTCAGAATGCTTAGTGTTACCGCGTGGGCAAAATGATCAAATTTAATGTTTGAAAGAAAACTTTCGTCGTATGCCCACTTCACACGCTGACTTAACGGCGAGTGAATTATTGGAAAAAAAATGGATAGTGACACTGATATTAAATGTAAACACTTAAAATATTTAATTAACAAATTACAAATAAGTTTAAAGTAGTTTGTTTTATAAATGTATCGGACGGCGACTTAGAATTGATAAAAGATGTTTCTTGTATGTTAGTTTGTTTGAATCTCTCTATTTCGCACAATATTTCTTTCGAAGTAAACTTTGTTTTGTAGTGGGGTATTTTGTAACAACGCTTCTAATTGGTTAATGCACATTTTAAATTTTTGGGGGATGAAGTCTACTCCGTGGGGACTACCGTTAGACCCAGGTAAGGTCTCTAAAAGTTCAAATGGTCGAAGGCAGTAAGAATTGTAAATGATTGGGTTTTCCCAAACGTGTAAATCGTTTGACCTTTTTATGGCTACTTTCAATTGCAGGTAATTACGATACTTAGTTTTACTATTTCTTAAAGGTTTTGCCTTTACTGCCTTGAGACATGTTTTATTTGAAATATGATTTAAATTGCTTTAGTTGAATATTAAATTTTTCCTAAATATTTTGAAAGGTCACAAGTTACCAAACGAACTGTGAATTTTTGTTCTTTTCTTTTGTTACGCAGTAACACTTAGAACTCTAATATGATAAGGTTAGAATGCTCAGAACTCTAATTCAATAGGGTCAGAACGCTCAGAACTCCAATATGATAAATTTTAAATGCTCAGAACTCTAATATTTTCAAGTTAGAATGCACAGAACTCTAATTAAGCCAAATTAGAGTGCTTGGAACTCTAATTTAATAATGTCAGAATGCTCAGAACTCTCATATAATAAGGTTAGAATGCTCAGAACTCTCATTCAATAGGGTCAGAATGCTCAGAACTCCAATATGATAAATTTTAAATGCTCAGAACTCTAATATTTTCAAGTTAGAATGCACAGAACTCTAATTTAGTCAAATTAGAGTACTTGGAACTCTAATTTAATAATGTCAGAATGCTCAGAACTCTAGTATAATAAGGTTAGAATGCTCAGAACTCTAATTCAATAGGTTTAGAATGCTCAGAACTCCAATATGATAAATTTTAAATGCTCAGAACTCTAATATTTTCAAGTTAGAATGCACAGAACTCTAATTTAGTCAAATTAGGGTACTTGGAACTCTAATTTAATAATGTCAGAGTGCTCAGAACTCTAATATAGTAAAGTTTGAATGCTCAGAACTCTAATACAATAAATTTCTAATACTCAGTACACTAACAATAAAATTGAAGTACTAAGAACTCTAATGCAATAAAATTCGAGTGCTTACAAGTCAAATATCATAAAACTTCGTCTACTAAGAACTCTACCTCCATAAAATTTGAATTATGCAGATCAGAAACACAACACCGAGTTCAAACTTAAGATGTCTTATCAGACTTCCAAGTGTACAACGGCAATTAAAAATTCCATGAAATGGTAAAATATCAATCGTAAACTATCGAGGAACAAATCTCAATTTCGTTAAGTTCAGCGGAGTCCGATTCGTAAAAATTCCATCGAGCAGTTTGTAAAACTCGATTAAGGTAATCCTGGAGCTCGCGGAACTCGATTACAATACCGATCGAGTTTACGAAGTTCAATTAGTATCGATCACCAAATCCACGCCAAACAAATCGCTTCTACCTGTTCTTTTTTATTTCTCTCTTCAACTCTCGTCGAAACACGAGAGTTTCTTCGTTCGCATCGAGTTGAAAAATTTGAAAATCGGTGAACTTGGATTTTGGGATCGTGGCGACGCGTTGTCTGGAAATCCCGTAAAATACGCCGCGTTTCGAGGTTATAGGAGAAACCATGAATTTTGCGCGATCGTTTCCTTGCTCTAGTGCACCAACGCGGCTAAAAATGTCCGTGCCGTTGAATTATTCGCGGCCAATCGAGCCGGCTCGGTACCTGTTGAAGCTGAAACAGACGATGCAACGGAACTCGAACAGAGAGCTTTCTCGCTTTACGATCACGCCGGTCAATACAAATTTATTTTTAAAATTCACGGGACGATTTATTTTTAATGCACTAATTATTGCAATTAGATATTTAACGCGGTACACTTTCAACATTATTTTGCAATATCTTCATTTTGGGCTGTTTAACGATTCCAATTCACTTTTGATTTATAGTAATTAGATAATTAACATTTCAATTTCAAATTTGTTTTCTGATATCTTGATTTCGAACAATTTAAAGGTTTGAGTGAACTCGTGGTGCACTAATTGTCACAGTTAGATAATTAATACTGTTTGTCAAGGTTTTGAAATTATTTTATAACGTTGTCATTTTGGATAATTTAGCGATTAGGGTAAATTCATTTTTGAAATTAAATATCACAAGTAGATAATTAACATTGCTTGTACAATTCCAAAATTATTTTCTGATATCTTCATTTTGGACAATTTAACAATTTGGATAAATTCACTTTTGATGCACTATTTATAGTAATTAGATAATTAACATTGTTCATGCAATTTCAAAATTGTTTTCTGATATCTTGATTTTGAACAATTTAACAATTTAGATAAATTCACTTTTGATGCACTTTTTATAGTAATTAGATAATTAACATTGTTCATGCAATTTCAAAATTATTTTCTGATATCTTGATTTTGGACAATTTAACAATTTGGGTAAATGTACGTTTGAGACACTATTTGTAGAAATTAGATAATTAACATTGTTCATGCAATTTGAAAATTGTTTTCCAATATCTTGATTATGTACAATTTAATGATTACTGTAAATTCACTTTTAAGTCAGTAATTATAAATTGTTTTGCAACATCGTTATTTAGGACAATTTAACAAAGTGTAACTAGAGATATAGGTTAGGTTGTCAGACGTTATGGAGATAAAACGAGAACATTAAAAGAAGAGATTTATTATTTATATTCATATAGAAATGTAGGGACTCCGAAACGTTATATCTCGATCTTTCCCATCTTTGTTATATTGCATCTTTACCTGCAACGCAACAAATAACCCAATATTTTTATCAATTACCCGGCCCAGTGAATTCATGACAGACCTAAATGAAATTTTCACGGCAATTAGCGGTATCGTTCAACCTGTTCGCAGCAGGTTACGTAAACACTTAAATAATTTGGCGCAAGTTAAACGGGCGTTAGTTTCTTGAAACTTTGCAGAACAAACGAACCGCAAAACGTGCATACCCGCGAATATCTCGCCGCGATGCGATACGAGATTAAAGCGATCGTTATAAATCGCGGCAGATATTCTAGCCGGCCAAAGGACAGAAAAGTTTCGTTAACGAGCAACCATAAGCCGTTGAGAACGTGAAATATCGCGGTGATAATTCCGATAAGATTGCCACCGGTGCCTCTCCCCTTTCCTTTTTCCGCGAGTTCCGCGAAACTTTTCTATTAAACAGCCGCCATTCTCGTAACTTTACTACCTGCTGATTTCGAGCTCCTCCGCGGTTTCCTGACGGCAAACGCGGAGAAAGCAGTTCCGCTGACGACGCAACTTTATAAATACCACGTGAAAGGAGGTACCCGAAGGTAAAACTGAATAACGGCGAGTCGAAAGGAAAGTTGACACAACTTTGCGCGAAACTCGGGTGCGCGCGAGAAAATGGCGCACGTACGCGAGGCGTTTAAAATGTCTCGTTACCGTGTGATACCCCGGTAAAATATGCCTCTCGACGTGCCTCGTGGGCCTCGGGTTCTCGTCCAAATGAAAAACCCGAAAAGAAGGGCCAACGATCTTTCGTTGAATATCTGAATAACACCGGGAACAATTGCGCGATAATCATCGTCGCCTCGTTGAGTTTCGCCGCCGGAAACGCTCGTAATATTCGGCCGGATATTGTCCGAAAGTTGGAACGCGTTGATGGGCCTCGATGAAGCCTTTAGAAACTCTCGATTCAAGGATCTCCGATGAAAGTTAATACGAACGGGATAAATAGACGAATTATACAAAATACTGGCTGACAATAGGTTATGAACTCTTCTTACTCGAAATTACTAGCCAGGTAATCTTCAGCTAAGACTAGGTAATTACTTTCAAGCTTTTAGCGCTACAACTACCACTCATTCAAAATGGCCGACATCTGGTTTCAGGTTTCACACGTTATGTTATATTACAAAATTTTGACGTGCTTTTGTGAAAATTTCTGTCATATTTTATTCTGATAAAGAATGTTGCATATTAGTAGGTTGTATATTAGTCGATGCTTCGGTATTTATTTATTTATTTTTCCATTTTACTTTCGAATTATTATAAAAGCAAGTGTGTACTCAGCACCTGTAGTTACACCATTAAACGACATCTTTGATCTTCCAAAATGTAATAAAATATAATGATTGATCTTTCAAAATTCAAAAAATCCAAGACTCTCAAAAGATTTCAAATAAGAAGAATTTCATATTACACATAAAGATATTTAAGTCGAAGTAAGTGTATTCTATCGAGGTGAAAAGTTTTTCATCGTTGAACGTCTGATCTCTCGAGATTTTAATCGGTCAGCAGAGAGACGTGGATCGGTCACGTACATCGAGTGTTCCGTCGTTGAACCCCATAGACGGGGTTGTCGAAACTGTTGCGGCAACAATTTTCAGATTGAAGAAGTTAATAGAGCGAAGCGCCCTAAAGCGTGCTTATCGAACAGAAACGTATCAATTGAAGTTCTCCTATAGACAACCGCCCGATACGAAACATTTACCGAAACTCTAACGATGCTAAACTTCCGAAATGAACGATTAGCTCAAGCCGTATAGACCGTCGACTCAAACGGCTCGGATGTATGTTGAAACTTGGCGATGTTTATGGAGGCTTATTTACACGTTATTGAACGGTTAGAGATTCGCGAGTTTGGGAATTCGGAAACTTTGCAAATTTAAATTTTTGGAATTTTGGAATTTCGGGATCTTTTGATTTGTGGAATAGAGATTTGGGGATTTAGGGATTTGGAGACCTAGGAATTTGGAGATATGGGGAATTTAGGGTTTCGGAATTTGAGAATTTAGGGACTTTTTGCATATAGGGATTCTTTTGGTTAGGAGTTCGGGGGTATAGGGATTTTAAAATTTAGGGATTCAAAGATCTATAAATTTGGGGATATAGGGATTCGTGGATGTTGGAATTTGGGCATCTAGCGATTTGGGGATCTAGGGATTTGGGGATCTAGGATTTGGGGCTCTAGGGATTTAGGAATCTAGGAACTCGGGAATTGAGAGATTTGGGGGTCTAGGGATTTAGGAATCAAGGAACTCGGGAGTTGAGAGATTTGGGGATTTAGGGATTCGGGGATCTAGGGATTTGGGAATCTAGGAACTCGGGATTTGAGAGATTTGGGGATCTAGGGATTTCGGGATTTGAGGATTAGGGGATCTAGTAACTCGGGAATCTAGGAATTTGCGGGTCTAGGAATACGGGGGTCTAGGTACATGGAGATCCAGAAATTTGGGAATCTAGGGGATCTTCTTTGGAAATCTAGGGATTCAAAGATCTGGAGATTTGAAAATTACGAGATTTGATATCTAGAGATATGATGGTTTAAGAATTTGAAGATCTAGGGATTGCGAGGTTCAGGAATGTTGAAATTTCGGTATTTAATTGAACAATTTTACAATTTGGATATTTGGAAATTTGATAAGGTGCAAGATGAAATCTAGAAAATTAGTAAATTTGATAATACAAAATCTGTGAACCCCTCAAGCACAAAAAAATCGTTTTCCTATAATTAACAGAAGAAAATATATCTCGAGACTTACTCTAACGAACGGTACGTCGTACCACCGTAAAGAATCTACGGCGCTGCGATTAAAAGTGAAGCGGAGCAGTTGAACAAGCAAATATACGCCAGCGCCATATTTCGCAAATATTCAATGAACTCGATGTAAATCAGGGTTGTAATTTCAAGCGGTCGTCCATAACGAACCGGAAGGGTACAGAAGTTAGAACGAACGAGAAAGCTCATTAACTTTCCGAACTGCATCGAGGCCCCGTGCTTATCGCCGCTATCGGGCCGAGCTAATATCTCACGACCTAACCGGAAATCGATGAGACACTTCGCGGCCTCTTGCCGTTTAATACCGGTGAAAATTATTGTCCAAGTTTCCGCCGGGACCCTCTGGCCACCAGGACCGTGCTACGCGAAAGAAAAATCGACGTATAGGACTTTAAAGGAAGTAAAGCGGGAACGAAGGGAGCACGTTCGAGTCTCCCGATGAATAATGCAAAAAGCGTGTTCCTTCGCTTCCGCTCTTATATCTGCAACACCGTGTCCGCGTGGGAACAGCTGGAATTTTTATACCCGACATCGATCGTGACTCGAGGGATTCTAATATCAAAGCAGCTCGATAAATAATTACTTTTGTGGCTCCAGTGTGCTTGATTCTGCGAGCTAAAGCACGTGGGACATTCGGTGATTTTGAAATTCTTCAGGAAGGAAACAATTTCGATAACTTATTGAACAAAAAAATGAAGAAACTGAATTTCACAAACTCTGAAAACTTACAGGAATTGATCTTGATAAGCTGGTTGAACTAGGAGACGCTGAAAAATTTGGTGAACTTGAGGGACAAAAAACTTGAACAACTTAACAAACTCAGAAAACTTGCAGATGTCGAGAAACTTGATAAGCTGGTTGAACTATGAGACGTTATAAAATTTGATGAACTTGAGGAACAAAAAACATGAACAACTTAACAAACTTAGAAAACTTGCAGATATTGAGAAACTTGATAAGCTGGTTGAACTACAGGACATTGAAAAATTTGATGAACTTGAAGAACACAAAGAACTTTAGAAGTTGCACGAACTTGATGTACTTCAAGAACTTGATGAACTTGAAAAACTTGACGAACTTGACGAACTTGATAAACTTGATGAACTTGACGAACTTGACGAACTTGGCGAACTGGAAGAACTTGACAAACTTGATGAACTTGATGAACTTGAAAGACTTGACGAACTTGACGAACTTGCTGAACTTGATGAACCTGGCGAACTTGATGAATTTGATGAACTTGATGAACTTGATGAACTTGAAAAACTTGATGAACTTGAAAAACTTGATGAACTTGACGAACTTGCTGAACTTGATGAACCTGGAGAACTTGATGAACTTGAAAAACTTGACGAACTTGCTGAACTTGAAGAACTTGAAGAACTTGATGAACTTGAAGAACTTGACGAACTTGCAGAACTTGAAGAACTTGCAGAACTTGCAGAACATCCAGTACTGGACGAACTTGACGAATTTGCAGAACAGCCAGTACTTGACGAACTTGACGAACTTGATGAACTTGAAAAACTTGAAGAACTTGACGAACTTGCAGAACTTGAAGAACTTGAAGAACTTGCAGAACATCCAGTACTGGACGAACTTGACGAATTTGCAGAACAGCCAGTACTTGACGAACTTGACGAACTTGACGAACTTGATGAATTTGACGAACTTGAAGAACTTGAACAACTCAGTGAAATTAATGAACTTAACCAACTCCAAGAACTTAATAAAATAAATGAACTGCAAAAGCATAATTTGAAAAACTGTAAGAACCTGATGAACCTAAAGATCCCACAGAACTTGAATAATCTGCTAAAGTTAATAAACGTAAACATTTGAAATGTCGAAGAACTTGAAAACTTGAAGAACTTGATACACTCAACAAACTTGAGAAACGTGAATACCTTAAGCTTGAAGTACTCAGAAACCTAGATAATAAATTAAAAAACTGGACGAGTCTTCAACATTTGCTTAAAAAAGTGATTATTTTATAAAATTTCCAAATATATTAATTACCTAACGATATTCAATTTGACGAGTGACGAGTGTAGGATAAAATTCTACACACATTTACCGTAAGACGGTGAAGTAATTAATCGAATTAACATTTCAGCATGGGTGGGAGCATTGAGTGCTGCGGTTTCCCGTGGATCTGCTCCATTGGTTGTCGGCGCGTGTCGTCGAGGAAGTACAAGGCTTACGGCTGTGATTGGCGGTCTCGTGTTGGCATTGGCGTCGCTCTTCACATCGTTCGCTGTTGAACTGCACCAGGTACTTCTTAGGTGAGTAACAAGCCTCTTAATCGCTTTAATGGTTGCCGTTAGATCATCGTAGCGAATTAAACGACCAACCTACCTCTAATTGAACGAGAATCGAGCTTCTCTCCGCATAATTCCGATTCAATAGACCATCGTGGTCAAACACTTTCTGCGTACACGACACACTTACAAGTTTCTTTTGAACAAAATTTTGTCAAAATTTGTTGTGGACAGATCCTTCGAATTAACCTAGTCATATTGATTGGTCATATATTAAAAGTATAATCAAGAAATCGCAGATATATTCATCTGTTTATACTCTGATACAGTCTAATAATGAATTAAAATTAATTAGAGCAGCCATTAAAAAGTACTATAATAAACCTACACCCGCAATGATGAAAAGACTATAGTACAATGAATGAATAAACCCTGTTTGATGAATAAATTTACTGAATAAAATTAACAAAAGTTTTTAGTCCGTTGCCTTAGAATCTTGCAAAATTCAGACGAGTATCTGTAGAAACGTAAATGTACAGTGGCAGAATAAGATGTTATTTCCCCAACGTATCCTCCTTAAATAAATAACACCAGTTTCCGGCGCGAAGTTGGAGGAGAAGCCATCTCTCAGCCCGCAGGACCAGATTTCCCCGTCGAAATCCTAGACACGGCTAAACGATATCGTTTCTCGATTTCTCGGGCGCCAAGTTCGACTCGTGAAAACCATAAATCCGAGCACCCTCGAAGTTCTTCTCGATTCGCGCGACTGTCGAGAATCCGTGCGGTCGTCAAATCGTTGCCAGTTTTGGATCGACCGTTTCGAAAAAACGATTCACCTTTTGCAAAATGTAACAGCTACGGCGTGGTGTTGGGAACCGGCGCTGGCCTCGTGAGGGAAACTGCCGGCCTGGTGCTGGGCCATTACTTCAGAAAACGACGGGAGTTCGTCGAGATGGTGGTGCAAGCTGGCACGGGGGTGGGAATAGTGCTCTTCAGCGTCTTCTACAGGGAAGCCGTCGGGTAAGTTATCGCCTGCATCTCCAACGCTGATGCGCTCCTAGGAATCCTCATTTCGACAGAGCCCTGCTTGACGTTGATGCGAGCTTGAAAAATAACTGAATTCCCCTGCTCGTCTTTGTCGATGACTTTAATCATACGTCTTAGACGAATTATCACGAATTATTCTTGGCATTTTGGGAATTTTTGGAGAAATATTTTGTGTGCACCGGTGAGTGTCATAATTTCGTGCAGGAACTTGGGAAAGAGGGATTTGGGGAGGTGGGATTTGGGGAAATGGGATTTGGGGATATGGGATTTGGAGAGATTGAGATTTGGGGTAGTGGGATTTCGGGTGATTGGGATTTGGGTAGATTTGTATTTGGGGAGATTGGGATTTGGAAAATTAAGGAATTGGGGAATTAGGGAAGTGGGAATTAGGGAGTTGGGGAATTAGGAAATTGGGGAGCTGGGGATGTGGGGAATTAGGATATTGAGAAATTAGGGAATTGGAAAATTAGGGAATTGGGAAATTAGGGAATTGGGAAATTAAAGAATTGGGGAATTAGGAAACTGAGAAATTGGGGAATTGGGAAATTAGGGAATTGGGGAATTAGGAAACTGAGAAATTGGGGAATTCGGAAATTAGAGAATTGGGAAATTAGAAATTTGGAGAATTAGGAAATTGGGGAATTTGGAAATCGGGGAATTAGGAAATTGAGTAATTAGGGAATTGAGGAATGTGGTTCAAAACTGTTATACTTCAAGATTCAAAATTTGACAAATATTCTTGAAATGTAAATTGCTTCAAGCTTTAATATCCCTGCCAATATATCACTGATAAATACAAAATTTAATAAAACTCCATATAATCAGACAAGTAGAACAGATCAATAACAAATGCACCTTACATATAAAAGTAAATTGAACATAAAAGCAATTAACCAAAATGTCCCAAACAATGAAACAAGTCCAATAATTCGAAATCCGATAAAAGAGGTACTCATCAAATTTAAATAAACAAAAAAAAAGATGCATACGAAATAAGTAAATTTCTGCAGGAACGCAGTAAACCGCGATAAAACCCAATTAATCCATCAAATTGATGGGCCAATTGTTTCGGAACCATGTGTCCTGACATTTTATCGGGATTATAACATCTGAAAGTATCCGGGCTCGACAATTCGCGCGAAAGTTCGTCGATATTCTAACGAACAGCAATCTGGAACAGCAAACAAACCGTTCTATCGTTCGAATAGACGAGCACCGAAACGGAAATGGACGTCCAATTATTTCATACGGAATGTTTTTTTCTCTCTCGTTTTTTTTTTTTGAGCGTTCACTGATCATCGAAGTAGCGCGTGGGAGACAAAAGGGAACGCTCGAGCTTTCAGCGAACTATCGTAATTTAGACGCGGTTGCTTGTCGATACTTAAACGACAGCCTTCTGATCTCTATTTTTTTCTCTGATGTCTACATGCCGGAATCACTCGAAAGACAATTAGTTTCCATCGGCGCGATATCCAACTATCGATATAGAGAACACTTGATTGTCGGTCGACTTCTTCTTTCGTCTTCCATTAACGCACTGTATTTGGACAGCGAAATTGCTATCGGAAAAATTGATTGAACCGCCGCTTTCTTTCTCTTCAAAGACAATTAACTTCACACTGTGGCTTTCGGTGTTTTACTGAATACGCTGAATATTTGCAGGGAAGTACTGCTGCTTTTAGAATTTGACCTGTTTCATTGATTTTGGAAAACTTGAAGAACTTAAAGAAGCTGAAGAACTTGAACAAGTTGAAAAAGTTGAAAAATTGACGTAGTTGAAGGAATTCAAACAGTCAGAGAAGTTAAAGAACCAAAAAAAGTTGAACAAGTTGAAGAAATTGATGAAATTGATGAAATTGATGAAATTGATGAAATTGATGAAGTTAATGAAGTTGAAGAACTTGATGAAATTGATGAAATTGATGGAATTGATGAAATTGATGGAATTGATGGAATTGATGAAATTGATGAAACTGATGAAGTTAATGAAGTTGAAGAACTTGATGAAATTGATGAAATTGATGAAACTGATGAAGTTGATGAAATTGATGAAATTATTGAAGTTGAAGAACTTGAACAATTTGAAAAAGTTAAAGAAATTGAAGAAGTTAAATATCTTAAAGAACTTAAGAAAGTAAAAGAAGTTAAAAATGTTGAAGAAGCAAAAGAACCTATCGAACTTGAAGAACTTGAACAATGCCTATTTGAGAAATTTGAATAACTTACAGAATTCCAAAACTTAAAGAACTCGTACCTGAAGAATTGGAACTTGAACTCGTAGCCGAAAAATTATAAGCTGGAGAACTCGTAGTCGAAGACTTAGACCTTGAACTCGAAGAATTTAAAGAACTACGTAAAGTTAACAGACCTGAAAACTATATACCACCCAATTTAGTTAACAAGCAAGAAAACTTCCTAAACCCGTCAGCCTTGAAAACCCAACTAATCATGAATTCGAGGAACATCAACAGAACAATACAAACCTGAAAAGTCGATAGAACTTGAAAAACGCAACGAGAATAATTTCGAAGAACTTGAGAAAAGTGAACTTGACAAACTCGACTAGCTAGAAGAATTCGAAAATCTTGTACACAATACGCGGCAATATAACCGGTAGTCACAGAACGCGTGGCACTCGAAGCTAGAGTGCTATGGCTACAATAGTAAAATGCGCATAATCTCGAGGAAACCAGGGCAAAAAGTACCCCAGAAGAAGAGTAATCTCCCTCCTTCTTAATTACGTTAATGGATCGATCACACTTGCCGTCAGGAATATTAAACGGCGATGACGAACGACGAGAACGTTCGTCTCGAATGCTTTTAATTAAACGAACTGGGCAGACTGATGAAAATTCGATCAACACAGTGTTCACAATTAAATCCGCCGACGGAAACGGAAGTGGAACGGTGAAAACTCGAAGGCTAAAAGCTGAGAACGCCTCGAATCTGCTTAGAGGATCAGTTTATCTCGCGAGCTTCGAAGGGTTTACTTTGATCCGAAACGTTTTCTGCTTATCGTTCTCCTTCCTGTTGCTCGAGCTGCTCCGTGTTCTCTCTTCGTGTTCCTTAATGCACAAGATGGTAATTTTATGATACGAAGTCTGTTATTTGAACGAATGATCTCCGTCGAACTGTGCCGGACTGAAAATTGTTTATACTCGTTGAGATAATAATTTTTTTAAGGTCGCTGCGAAACATCTGATAAACCGTCGTGTTCCACATTTTATCTGGCATCTTTTATAGCTGCTGTTTGAATATTTCATAGCGGTGCTGATATTCGGATATTTCGTAGTTGGATGGTATAGACATTAGAGATCTGAAATTTGTAGACTAGAGGCATGTCTTGAAGGATTAGAAAATTGAAAAGTTAAAGGGTTATTTGAAGAATTGAGGAATTAGAGAATTGAAGAATTGAAGAATTGAAGAATTGAAGAATTGAAGAATTGAAGAATTGAAGAATTGAAGAATTGTAGAATTGTAGAATTGAAGAATTGAAGAATTGAAAAATTGAAAAATTGAAAAATTGAAAAATTGAAAAATTGAAAAATTGAAAAATTGAAAAATTGAAAAATTGAAAAATTGAAAAATTGAAAAATTGAAAAATTGAAAAATTGAAAAATTGAAAAATTGAAAAATTGGAGAATTGAAGAAGTAAAGAATAGAGTAATTAAAGAATTAAAAAATTGAATAATCAAAAAATCGAGAACTGAAAATGTAGGAAGATCATAAAGTCGTAAAGTTGTAAAACCAGTAGACAGGAAAACCGAAAGTCTGAAAATTGTAAACTTGCAAAAAAACAAATCCATCAGAACTGCAACTAAATTAATTTCGAAATTTGGATATTCGAGATAGCGTAAGTTAGGAAACGTGGGATCTGGTAATTGACGTGTGTACACTTGAAATGGCCATACTGCACAGACGTCACTAGCAACAAAGGGACTAATTAGCGCAATAGGAAAGCTGAGATCGAAGCAAATCTTGTCTCGCGTTAATTCACAATAACAGCCACGCGTTTCAGCCGATTAATCCGGTTGTCAACGTCAAGGAGCTCGCCATTAATAGATTATCGAGATTTTCACGCGCAGTATGCCACATCAGCGAATGACTTGTTGCATCGTTAAGATAGCTTAATTGTGAAACATCCGGCAGAATTGAAGCCATTTAGTGGCAGACTAATGCTTTCCCCTGCCTACCGGTCAACTCATTCACGGTTTGCTGAAAATCTACTGCATTGCAGGTGCTATGTACGAGATGTTCAATTTCTTTCAACACGCGATGAATAGCAATTCAATTAAACTTAACGTCGTTTCACCATTCCTCGATGATTGCTATTAATTCACTTTTTCAGAGATTGATGGTCATACGATATTATAACACCGATTTAAAATTTTCCACCATTTTATCGTCAATTTATTCACGAAATACTTGTCTCGATTTATACAGCTTATTCAATTTATTAATTTATATTTGTCGAAATTTCTAGATGAGACTGATCGTGCACGTATGTAATTTGTATAAATTGTGCAAATTTATAACTCCTATGAGGTGTACAAATTTGTAATTCATTTAAAATATACAACTTTTTAATTCGTACGAAATGTACGAATTTATAATTCCTATAAAATGTAAAAAATTTATAATTCATACAAAACGTAATAATTTTATCATTCTTATAAAACGTACAAATTTATAATTTTTATAAAATGTACAAAATTTATAATTCATATAAAACGTATAAACTTAAAATTCATATAAAATGTATAAATTTATAATTTTTATAAAATGTATAAAATTTATAATTCATATCAAACGTACAAATTTATAATTCTTATAAAATGTACAAAATTTATAATTCATACAAAACGTATAAATTTATAATTCTTATAAAATGTACAAAATATATAATTCGTATGAAATGTACAAACTTACAGTTTATATAAAACATACAAATACATAATTGGTATGAAATGTACAAATTTATAAATTCACACAAAATATACAAATTTATAATCTGCATAAAAGGTACGAATTGATAACCTGTCCTCACTTGTCACATACCTATACAAACAATGCAAAATACTTTGTATAAAATGTACAAAATGATTTGCATTTCATTACCATAACATTTATTCTTCATATCGTATCGACCATGTTTTGCAATCGATAGAAACCAAATATTCTGACCGTCCACAATGATTAGTCAGAATGACACACGGTCAAAAATTGAGAAACTTTTTCGAATTCCCTGACAAAGGTATCGCCTGGAATGCGAAGTTGCACTTCAATTAGAAAAATCGACGTTTTATCGATGCAGCGATAGCGTGATCGTTTCGATCATTGATTAATGAAACGTCGGACGCTTGATTGATGGCAACACGGTTCCATCGTTTTCAACGTTCATCGACTTCGGCCGGCCGTTGCACGCACGAGATACACCCGGCAGCGTTTCCTTTTTTTCCCCGAATCCTGGAAAACTGACCTGGCCGTGGTGACCTGGAGATAGAAGCCGCAGGCAGATTTATCGTTATGCGTGGGACGACAGGTTGCACGAAAAATCCTGTGGGCGTGTTCCCGTGGTAACCGGTTGAGAACGTGGGCGCCCAGGATGCACGCCTGGATATACACCTACCCGTGACCTCTTTGTATTTCGTTCGGGATCTCGAGAATTTCTCCGGGAAAGAATTGAAATTGAAGTTGCTAAAAGGAACGATTCGCGTGCTGTTATTCTGCCTAACCTCGGAAATATTTGTCCTACGTCTTGTCCAAACCTTTCCAACTTTCTGCAGTACTTGTAGAAACACAACTATACTACTGCAGTACTTGTAGTTAAATCCACACTACATTACTCCGAGAAATCATATAAGGATACGTGTATTAGTTTGAAAATTTTCATGTAACCTTCAGAGGACCTAACCTCTTAACCTACAACTCTCGATGGTTGCGATCTGAGAATGTCGGAATTATCTGAGATTTCTAATTATAGATGTCAGGAATATTTTGTGCCTTTCATTGTACAAATTATAGTTACTCTAACCTCAATCGAGATCAATCATATTCAAATTCAAGTTCATTTGAACCGCAAAGACTTTTTCATAAAACAATGTCAAGTACAGAAGAATGATAAATACGCAATTTTGTGTATATTTTAGTGTTAACGCAGATAAAATGAACAGTCGGTGTAAGAGGAAAATAACGATTCTTGTGCTCGAGAGAAGATAAGACGTTTGCCATTTTACTCGTGAAAGAATAACCTGTCAACTGGCCGCAATCCGCTTCGCGAACGAGAAATTCCGTTAAGAAAAGACCAGTGTTCCCGAAGGAGACCCCGGAACACTGATTCTCCAGACGAAATTACACACGTAGTCGCATGATGGATTCACCAGGCTGCAGTTCCCGTTTCGTCGTGCTTGCGGTCAAAGCGACCGCAAAGTTCATAACGTTGAAGCAGCACGAAACATTTGGTGACGTTTCCACCGTCAAAGAGAGCCTCGAAATAGCTGGAAGCCTTTGTTCCAACGGGCATTAAACTATACGCGACGAGATCGTTTTGTGATCCTAACAGAGAAACACTGAATCCTTCTTTTACCATATTTTTTCAATTTTTCAAGTACCTTCGGAACGATAACAGTCTCCGCCATTTTACTCGCGCAGCTTTCTCTCTTATAGAGTTATTTTACTGCATTTGGCGGGTGACGATTTTACATTTCATTTTTTGCGGGAAACAATGAATACTGTGGGTAATATTACGCGTGGTGATGTGGAGCGTAATAATAGGGTGATTATGTGGATGTACCAGATGTTATGGTGCATGGTGAATTAATGCGTGGTAATGTACAACTGTAACTGTACGTGTAATGATTGTACGGTTCGTGGTAAATAACGTTCGGTAATATACGTGGATGTACAGTAGAAATTCAACATATGGTAATACAACGCGTGGTAGAACAATACGTGATAATATTCAAGCTTAATAATACAATGCTTGGTAATATGACGTGTGATAATATCCAAGCGTGGTAACACGACATATAATATTCAAGCGTAGTAATACGAGATATGATAATATTCAAACGTGGTAACACGACATATGATAACATTCAAGCTTGGTAACACGACATATCATAATATCCAAGTGTGGTAACACGACATATAATATTCAAGCGTAGTAACACGACATATGATAATATTCAAACGTGATAACACGACATATAATAACATTCAAGCTTGGTAACACGACATATCATAATATCCAAGCGTGGTAGCACGACAGATCATAATATTCAAGCGTGGTAACACGACATATGATAATATTCAAGCGTGGTAACGCGACGCGTGGTAATACAGTGCGTGGTAGCTTCGGAGCGTAGTAATATCCAAGCGTGGCAACAACATATGGTAATTTCTAAGCGTGGTAATGCAACGTGTGGTAATTTCTAAGCGTGGTAATGCAACGTATGGTAATTTCTAAGCGTGGTAATGCAATGCATGGTAATATCACGCGTGGGAATATGACGCGTGGTAATAGTACGCGTGGGAATATGACGCGTGGTAAATTCCAAGCGTGGTAGTACAACGCGTGGTAATTTCTACGCGTGGTAATACCACGCGTGGGAACACGATGCGTGGTAACACCACGCGTGGTAACTTCTAAGCGCGGTAATACTATGCGTGGTGAATTCCAAGCGTAGTAATACAACGCGTGGTAATTTCTAAGCGTGGTAATACTACGCGTGGAAATATGACGCGTGGTGAATTCCAAGCGTAGTAATACAACGCGTGGTAATTTCTAAGCGTGGTAACACCACGCGTGGGAACACGATGCGTGGTAATTTCCAAGCGTGGAAATGCAACGCGTGGTAATTTCTAGGCATAATAATACCACGCGTGGTAATACAACATATGATAATACAATACGCTAAAATTTCCTATCATTGTAATACAACCCATGGTAACAAAACATGGTAATCCAACAAATGACTCACAGTACATACCCCATTACGCAATATGCATTATGCAAGTTCAAAATTTAATTCAGTGATTCTAATAATGGATAGAGATACAAAGCTATGACAAATGAATGCACAATGGACTTTGACAAACTTAATACGGAATTGTCGTACTTCTATCTGTCGTATTCGACTCCATCCTACTTGTTTCCGCAAATATGAACTTACTCGACTTATTTGCTCTTGTACTGTTCTACCCAAGCGAACATGAACCTGATCTACTTGTCTGTCTAAAAGCACACTTGTTCTACTTATTTGACTCCATTCATGTCGTCATATGAACACTCTTTACCAAGAATTCTGCTGTTTAAGTTTTACCTTTCAAAATTTCTTTTTTGAAAATTTCTTGCTTTAGAGTAGATAGACCCGTCGATTTTATCTTATTAATCGATCAATATATTGTTAATATATTATTGCTCAATCTTTAATGTTCTCAATATTGTCTACACTGGAATCTTAATGACATTTGACAGTATGGATGAAATATGACATTCTACTTGACAGTATAAATTAATCATGAGACTCTTGAAGTGTCCATACAAATAATAAAATAATATACATTTCAAATTTAATAATTTGACTACTAGTTATATTCAATAGTGTTACTACTTACAAGAGTACCGAATTCTACGCAAACAAAATGAAAATATTTGAGACAAAATGAAATGAAACTATCCATTAAAGTGTCTCCACCATAGAATCTGCAAGACACAACGTTTAATTATATCCCAGCCAAGTTCTCCAATTATTTGTACGAAGACATAAGCAATGAATAACGTATCATGCTCGCGTTCATCGTGATATATTATCTTTCATAAAATTGAATAATGTTCTCCGTAAGTTGACTCATTAAACAGGAAACAAGGAATACCCTCCTGTAACCATAACGACACATTGTTTCCTCAGAAAGCTGGGCTGGGAGCACGGTATGCAGTCAGTAACTGGAGCTCTCTCGTTGGCCTTCTTCCTGGGCTTGATTTACAAGAGTGCCTCCCTCTATCATCCTCAACGACGAGCCATGTTACACCTGAAGAATCAACGTAGCAAAGTGAAAGAGAAAAAGTCTGCTACCAGGGTACCCAGACAACCGTGGGTCGATTTCAGCCCTCTGGGAAGTCGTCCTGTCAGGATGTTAATGCTGGCCGCAGGAGCCGCTGGTTTTGGCCTTTACACTCCTGCCTTTTACATCGTGAGTACTATAATCATCATACGTTATCATTCCTCTAATTATAACACGCTCGAGACCAATTTGCGATTCAAAAGTTAATTAGAATCTCATTTCGCGTTCTCGCGAACTGAGCTCGACGCCATTTTGTGTACAGACGCCATTTTGTGTAGCGATGGCGCGTGGTAATACAACGCGTGGTAACTTCTAAGCGTGGTAACACCACGTGTGGGAATACGACGCGTGGTAATACAACGCGTGGTAATTTTTAAGCGTGGTAATACTACGCGTGGAAATATGATGCGTGGTGACTTCCAAGCGTGGTAATACAACGCGTGGTAATTTTTAAGCGTGGTAATACTACGCGTGGAAATATGATGCGTGGTGACTTCCAAGCGTGGTAATACATCGCGTGGTAACTCCTAAGCGTGGTAATGCCACGCGTGGTAATACAACGCGTGGTAATTTTTAAGCGTGATGATACTACGCGTGGAAATATGACGCGTGGTGAATTCCAAGCGTGGTAATACAACGCGTGGTAATTTTTAAGCGTGGTGATACTACGCGTGGAAATATGACGCGTGGTGAATTCCAAGCGTGGTAATACAACGCGTGGTAATTTTTAAGCGTGGTGATACTACGCGTGGAAATATGACGCGTGGTGAATTCCAAGCGTGGTAATACAACGCGTGGTAATTTCTAAGCATGGTAATACCACGCGTTGGAACACGATGCGTGGTAATACAACGCGTGGTAATTTTTAAGCGTGGTAATACTACACGTGGAAATATGACGCGTGGTGAATTCCAAGCGTGGTAATACAACGCGTGGTAATTTCTAAGCGTGGTAATACCACGCGTGGAAACACGATGCGTGGTAATTTCGAAGCGTGCTAATACAACGCGTGGTAATGCAACTCATGGTAGTTTCTAAACGTGGTAATACAACGCGTGATAATGCAACTCATGGTAGTTTCTAAACGTGGTAATACAGCACGTGATAATTTCCAAGCGTGGTAAATCAACGCGTGGTAATTTCTAGGCGTGGTGTTACATCGTTCGGTGGTTCATTGGAGCAAATTATGGTCAGTTCCTTAAATATTAATTTGTAGTATGCAAAGAATAAATTTTACGAAAAGAAAATTGATGTAATAATAAATATTAAGTTGGGTTTCGCAAAATCTGGTGTTCAGGCTTTTCATAAGTATACCTTGTACATTCCCTTTAAGTTGGCATCATTCAGTCTTCATAAGTGAATCACTGTTACCATCATTTGATTCATCTCAAATCTATAAGATTTTAAAGAGATCATAAAGTGCAAACAAAAATTTATAAAAAAGAAAAAGCTATATCCTCACATGTCCTACAAATGTTTCATTAATTTCTAAAATTCTTTCAAGATAAAACTTGATACAATCCTCAAATTCGAATTATATCTAGCTTCTACCCTTTAACCAGGTATTTCCACGGTCTAATTGTAAAATTGAAATGACAAGCTCCCGGCGTCTCAAAGATACCTCTCCGACATGAGCCGCTTCAAAAGCAGCTCTATCCCCGGAATCCCTAAACTGCCACGAGCATGAGTTCTCTGCAGTTGCAAGAAGGATAATATAGAAGGTCACAGTTGTCAACTTCGTTATCCAACAAGGTCTGAACAAAGTTGAACGGTTTACAAACACATAATCGAGAGTGACCCCGGTTATACACACGTTGCACGGTGTTTCCTAGTTGCAGCCAATCTGCACGGAGGCAGGTCAGCTCGATATTGTGTGACCAACTCGTTTCGCTACACGATGAAACGTGCAGCCGTATAAGCTTTTCTGCTAAATCACTTTTCTACGTTTTGCTAACAGCGAATGCTGGAACACGTTAAATAGTTTGATGTTGTGCAAACAATTGTATGGATGCATTTGTGGAAGTTGCATGATGACAGTGTGGACTTTGCAATGAGTTGGATGAGAACGTGTGTAGCTAGACTCTAAATACTTAAATTTATTTGTTATTAAATACCAGAACAATTTCCAGAACCTCTAAATTCCTAGATTCCCAAATTCCCAAATCCCTAAATCCTTAGATCCCCAAATATCCCCATATACTGATATTCCCACATCCCTACGTCTCCAAATACCAAGCTTCCCAAATTCATACACTCTCAAATTTCTGAATTAATATATCTCTGCATCCCCAAATCCCAAGGTCACCAAATTCCTAGATCCCCAAATTTCTACATCCCCAAATCTTAAGGTCACCAAATTCCTACATCCCCAAATTCTTGGATCCCCAAATGTTAAGGTCACCAAATTTCTACATCCCCAAATCCTAAGGTCACCAAATTCCTACATCCCCAAATCCTAAGGTCACCAAATTCCTACATCCCCAAATCCTAAGGTCACCAAATTTCTACATCCCCAAATCCTAAGGTCACCAAATTCCTACATCCCCAAATTCCTGGATCCCCAAATCCTAAGGTCACCAAATTTCTACATCCCCAAATCCCAAGGTCACCAAATTCCAAGGTCACCAAATTCTTAGATCCCCAAATTTCTACATCCCCAAATCCCAAGGTCACCAAATTCCGACGTCCCCAAATTCCTGGATCCCCAAATCCCAAGGTCACTAAATTCCTAAATCCCCAAATTTCCAGGTCTCCAAGTACCTAAACTCTATCCCAATATCCTCAAATCCTAAATTTCCCAAATATTCAGCTTTCTAAATTTCTAGACCCCCAAATTCCCAGTTCCCTGAGTCCCTAATCCCCCAAATCCCTAAATCCCGCGTTTCTACATCTCCAAATCCCCAGATCTCCATACTCCTACGCCCCCAAATCCGTAGATTACGATTTCCGTAGATCCCCAAATCCCAAAGATTCCAAATTCCTATGGAAGGCTTACCCCGACGGAAGCCAGATTTGTTGTCGACTGTACACGAAGAGGAAAATGAATGAAAGAGCGAGTCCGTAAAAGCTCCCCAAGGCGCCATTCAGGAGAGTGACAAGTGTAGCTCGATTTTTTGCCAGCCATTTTAGTAGTGTCATGTTTTGCATAGTGAGGTCCGTACGGGCTGAAAATTAACACGCGACCTTTTTCTGCAACCTGGGTCAGATAAGTGTTTCTCAAGGACTTAATAACGCTCGAGTGCGATGGTCTAGGTCAATCTGCATCCAGATGACCTTCAGGGAAGTTTGCATGCACCGTGTGCCATTATAACGTTTAACGAGCAAGCTGGTGCAGAGCTTAACGGCAGAATCGTACGCATCTTAATGACGAAATAATTGACATAATAATTGAAATAATAACACATATCGGTTATTGGGTAAAACGATCGTGGACACGAATTGTTACGATTGATAATTCTTGATGATTTGTGCAAGATATGTGAAATATCTGTGGCAAGGTAGTTATCACGGTTACTGTGATGCTACAAGTAGCAATTAGTTGTAGGCAACTTCACTATGTTCTTACAAACGCGATAGACTCGCGTTAACTGAGCGTTGTCGCGACAGAGCGCGATCAGTTACGGCGGGAAGTAGTTGATTTCGAAGAAACCTTCGACAAAAGCAAAGAAACATTGTGCAACGATTATGATCGATGTAGCCAAAAGTATCTGTGACTAAGTATCTGTGTACTGCGTCTCACAACACACCATAAACCCATAAATATCCTATAATCATACTATAAACATGTGTACACATCTCATTCGTCGCTTTTGACTAGCAAAACAAAGAAAAAATCATTACAGCGAAATAGCACTGTAAAAAGTCACTCATCCGCACGACTTTTCTTTATACCCCTCCATAGTTCCTCGAAATCAGTTTGAAGAACTGAGTAGTCCAACCAGGAACACTGCGATCACTTACCGAGGGATATTAACGATCAGTTAACGCAACCTCGCTACAGCTTGAGATCATCAAACTGATTTTGCCCAATTAATGTCTTACTGTGTCCGCCACATTTTCAGTCCTCCACTTTCATCTGCAATATTGTAACGAGCAACGTCCATTTCAGGCCTTGCAGAGCCACAAAGACGGTTTGGAGGCCAGTGCTGTGGTGCTTTTGCAGACATGCTTGGGTTTGGCAGCGGCTCTCGGTTGTGCGGCTTGGGGAGTTGTAACCGCTAGACCATCTGCACAGTGTCTGGTGTCCAGGCAATACCTCTGCCAGGCAGCACTTCTAGGAGTTGGTTAGTATACATCAAATTGTGGCGTGTATATCCCAGAATACGTTGGCTAACTGGAATTGGCCCACTGCGATCCCGAGCGGTAATATTTCCGAGGAGTGGTGAAAATTTTGTTGAACCAGATGTTTGTTCTCATATGTGGACTTCTGAAACGTTCGCTAAATTTTTCTTGGAGTGAGGTGAACGTCATGGAATAGTTAGGTTAGGTTCAGTAGGTACTATAAGTAGAGTTACTAGATACATCCAGAATTAAGTAGATTGATTTTTGGAAACAAATAGGGAACGAATGTGACGATGTGAAAGTATGAGATATGGAAATTTCAGAATTTGCAAGTTTTGTAATTTTTGGATTTTTGAATATTGGGACTTGGTAATTATAGGATGTGAAAATATGGGAATTTGAGAATGTAGGATTCGGGAATGTAGGAATTTAGGAATGTGGAATTGGGGAATGTGGGATTGGGGAATGTGGAATTGGGGAATGTGGAATTGGGGAATGTGGAATTGGGGAATGTGGAATTGGGGGATGTGGAATTGGGGAATGTGGAATTGGGGAATGTGGAATTGGGGGATGTGGAATTGGGGAATGTGGAATTGGGCAATGTAGAATTGGGGAATGTGGAATTGGGGAATGTGGAATTGGGGAATGTGGAATTAGGGAATGTGGAATTGGGGAATGTGGAATTGGGGAATGTGGAATTGGGGGATGTGGAATTGGGGGTTGTGGAATTGGGCAATGTAGAATTGGGGAATGTGGAATTGGGGAATGTGAAATTGGGGAATGTGGAATTGGGGAATGTGGAATTGGGGAATGTGGAATTGGGGGATGTGGAATTAGGGGATGTGGAATTGGAAAATGTGGAAGGTGGGAATGTGGAATTTGGAAATTTAGGAATTGGGTAATATGTAAGTTAGAAATGAGGAATTTGGTACTGTGATATTTAGGAATGTGGAATTTGGTAATATGAAATTTAGGAATATAGAAGTCCGTTTTACTACCTTACTACAATTCACCCTATTCTCCCGAAACAATAAAGAATCCCTTATCACTTGCAACCACCGTACACAGATACCCAGAAAATCACTAAAAATGATAATAGGTATAACAGTTAGCTTTCTGTCCATCTCGCGTGTTATGGTCTCAGGGAGAATGTTCGGCCCTGAGGTTTCTAAACGTATAGCCCTCATTCAAGTCGGTGGTAGACTTTCTCTACCCCTACCAAGGCTCTATCACCCTTTTGAAGCTGTCGAGCTCTTCGAGTGTCAGCCGTATACACGTCTTTGCCCCTCATTCAGCTGGCTTACCCTCGGCTTGACTAGAGTTCCCGACACAAAGTATTTTCCATTCTGTCCCGAGCCACCCTGTCTCTACCCTGATACTTCGCCACCCCTTTCCATCCCTTCGTCCCGGTGTTCTTTACCTTTGGCCACGGAGGCGAATATCGCGGATAGAAGGCCTGCAATCGTTAATGGGGTTGCCTCTGGACAGAGGAAGCGCATTTAAAACTCACCCCGATGAATCGGACCCGTTCTCCATGCGGATTTTCTTATCGGGATAAAATGATCAACCGATTTATCTCGATCTATAGCTCGCAACCCTTGTCGCTAGTCAAATCTGCGGTTCGAATATTATATATTTTTTTGTTTGGGTCGTGGTTGATTTTAATTGGATTGGTCGATCATGGAACGTAGATAACGAGGGGTAAAGTCAGCTGCTGAATTAATTATTCGACGTGCTGCGATTGGTGAGGCTGTTGAAATATTTTGCTGTGTTTTCGTGTCGGGAGATTTTCGGTTTATATGTTTCAATCTTGTAGTTAGTAATTTACCATTTTGTTCTTTAAGCTTTAAATTGACGTATCACATGTGCCATTTTGAAGTACTTTTCTGCCATTAAGTTTTAAGAAACTTTATATGATTCATACTTGGACATTGTTTTGATATAATTCATGAGCAGCCATTTTGTAGTAAGAATATTGATGAACATTTAAGGCAGATACTTTTGCTACATTTTAAGCTTTAAATTGACGTATCACATGTGCCATTTTGAAGAACTTTTCTGTCATCAAATTCTAAGCAAACTTCACATGTTCCAAAATTACCCATTATTCGCTGCAATTGATGATCGGCCATTTTGTCGTAAGAATATCAGCAAAACATTTATGTACTGATTTTTATGCACCATCAAACATTAAATTGATGTACCAGAACCGTCACTGTGTGTGACTTTTCTGTCATGAATTTATAAAAAAATAAATTGCTAAGAATTTATAAAAAAATGAAATCATTAGAATTTATAAAAAAATAAAATGATAAGAATTAATAAAAAAAATGAATTGCTAAGAATTTATAAAAGAAAAAATAAAATGATAAGAATTAATAAAAAAATGATCTGGTAGGAATAAATAAAAAGAAAATGAAATGGTAATTAATGAAAAATGAACAGGTAAGAATTTACAAAAAGTCCTCTTTATACCACGAGATAATTACGAAAGTGGAAAATAGGTAAAAAGTGACGTGCAGGCAAAGATAATGATTCACCGGCGATGTCAGATAAAAGTTGAATTGTTAGAATTTAAAACGTGACTAATACCTGGACGAGCGTGGGACAACGTGGAAGCGACGTCGACGAGTTGAAACAAGGGTTAATACGCAAAACGTGCGAGCAAAAATTCCATGGAACGTAACTCGTAATCAGTAGAGAAGCGTATTTTCAGGCTACGTATACAGGCAAACGTGAGCTCGCGATACGCAGAGCGTCCCTTTTTCACGACGGAAAAGGAGAGCTGACAACCAAGAGCTAAATATACAACCGAGAAGTCCCAAGCCCAAAAAGCTGCTTATCCCTGTCCTGTTGGATCGAGTTTGCTGCTGGCACTACTATTCACCCGCCAGATAAACTATCCAGGGAAAAAGAGTTTCGCTGCGTATTTCGTTCGTCTTCTAATGAGACAAGAATGAATGCATTTCGTTGCATTTTGAGAAAATTCAAATTTGTCTCGAACAAAATGCGTTTAGATATTAATTTCGGTTAATACTATTAACACTTAATTGAAAATTTCCATCGTAAACTTTTTCTTGTCAAATAATATGATTACAAGTTTCGTAGTTCAAATTATGTGACAAAGTTTCAGCTACCAAGCATAAACTCGTTCATGGTAGATTACTTTTTTGTTCATGAAATAATATAGCCATGTATTTTGCACATGGTTTAAATTATGTGACAGAGTTTAGTTCTATCAAGTAAAAATTAATACTTCGTAAATCACTTTTGTTTATATTTACAGTTACACATTTTGTAGGTTGTTTAAATTATATTGCTTAAATTGTATAACAAGGTTCGATTTTCATCAGCCAGGTGCAAATTGATTTATTATAAATTTTTGGTTTATATAATAATATAATTACAAGCTTCGCACGCAGTTTAAATTATGTATAACAGAGATTGATTTTCATCAATCAAACTCAATAAAAATTAAACATTAATTTAATATTGTATACACGTGCATAACAACGAATATAGATTACAATAAAAGTAATAATATAACGTTAATACGTCTCTTATGAAGTTACAAAATGTTTTTTGCATCAACCATTTCAATCGCATTATAATAGTACTGAATTGACACAATGAAGCTTCATTTATTCGCACCGAAATTTTTACGAATTCACATTGTTATAACTGCGCCATTGTCGAACTGGCGATTGTATAGGGAGTTTAAATCAGAAAATATTTATCGATGATAAAGCAGCAGCGATAACGATCGATTTCTAATGAAAACGCCCAAAATTTGGGGATACGTGAATATCGTAATCAAGCGATAAATTGTCTTCCGCGTTTTATTCGACGACCAAAATGCACCGAAATTTTCGAATTCTGCTTCATGAATATCTAGCGCTGCTGATAAGACAAAATAAAAAAGATAATGGCGTTAACGAGAAATTGAAGTTCGACATTTATTTTTATTTTATCTTTCGCATATTTTAAATCACCGGAATTTTGCACGGAGATCGAAACATTGATGCAAATATTGCAGAGATTATTCGGATGGTAGCGTTTTTTCAATTTTTATCGTTTTCAAATTTTTCATATTACAATTTTTCAATTTTTCAATTTTTCAATTTTCAAATTTTTCAATTTTTCAATTTTTCAATTTTTCAATTTTTCAATTTTTCAATTTTTCAGTTTTTCAGTTTTTCAATTTTTCATCTTACAATTTTATTCAGTTAATCTTTCTTTTCATACAATTCACCTTTCAATTATCAAATTTCCAGGACATTATAATTAGCGTTTAAACGCCTCTACTATATTAAATTCGTGATTCAGTCAGACGGTCGCAATATTCGGCACATTAAACGTGTTCGCTCTAATGGACGTACTTTTTCATTTTCACGCTCTTTGTCTCAGCGTCGCGTTAGATGTCATCATCATCGCGTCTCAGACTCTCTGTTTCATCATCATTCTCGTCTCCTTCTTAACTGGTCCTCAACATCTTTGTCTTCGCGTCGTAGTCTTTCACCTACCTCATTATCTCGACTAGTTTGCCGAGTCCTTCACCCTCAAGGGAATTAAAATCGCCATAGAAAAAGACCCACCCTGACTTGTTCCACATTCAATTTATCATCAGATCCTTCGGTACAGAGTCTTAGACACTGACAAATTGTCAAGAGTTAAACTTTAACATCGTCTCTCGTTTGGCAACAAATTTTAACTTCACGTTAAATTAACCTAAAAATACTTCGATTAACCCCCTGTATTGTGAAGGTGACACACCATGAAACAATTTAAATAAAACTAAATCTACGTTGCTACACATATGATGTATAAACGTAGTGGAACAGACGATAGTAGCAATTAATAATAATAAAATAATAATATGAACTAATATAATACAAACATTAGATATAATAACTTCAAGAAATTTCACCAAACATTTCAATTAAAAAATTTTACAACCCAACATAAAAGGTTCCTCCGAGTGCATAATTAAATGATCTACATTCCTGAAACGAAGAAAAAAGGATTTACGTTAAATTTGTCGAGTTTAATGACCTAGTGCGATGGTGCGTTTCGTAAATATATTTATCGAAGCGCATGAAAGGCACGAGAGAAATCGATAGGTCTCGCATCGATATTCGACGTATTAATTACGAACGAGCTATCATTGATACGGAGTTATGTAGGCTTAACGGGCAACAGAACACTGTTTCATTGCTTTATTTCCGGTGTGCGCTAATGACCGTGCACCGTAAGAGGATTACGAAATAAACTGGGGCTTCGTTGTGCAGCTACTCTCTCACGTTGAAATATAAATGGCAATCTTGAAACGTCCATACCAGATATACTCGTGTTCATCGTGCGTTTATATGCCTCAGCCACGTGGACCGTCACTGCTGCCGAAATGGAATTCTGAATCCATTCTAAATGCGTCCTAACACTTTGCTCGTTCGTTAAACTGATTTCGGCCGCCGGCATTTCTCGCGAATTTCTGTTTTAAACGGGTACTAACGCGATTACCGAGTTTTGGACTCTATTCCCGAATTTTCGACGTTTTGTGGGGTCTCGATATTTGTATTGGGGGATTTTTACGATTTGTTTTGGAATTTTGGGATTTTGATATTTTGGAATTTTGGAATTTTGAAATTTTGGAGATTTGGAAATTTGGAATTTTGGGATTTTGATATTTCGGAATTTTTGGAATTTTGGAATTTTGGAATTCTGAGATTTTGAACTATTATACTTTGACATTTTCAAGTATCAGAACGTGTAGAATTTGGGACAAAGGAATTTTGGAATTTTGGGACCAAGGAAATTTGGAACTTTCACATCTAGGAACTTTGGGACATAGAAAATTTGGTATATACAGATTTCGGAACATATCGACTTTGGAATATAGGGACTTTGGGACATAGGGACTTTGGGACATAGGGACTTTGGGACATAGGGACTTTGGGACATAGGGACTTTGGGACATAGGGACTTTGGGACATAGGGACTTTGGGACATAGGGACTTTGGGATATAGGGACTTTGGGACATAGGAACCTTGGGACATAAAAAATCTGGGATTTAGGGATTTTGGGACATGTAGACATTGGAATATAGATACTTTAGAACATAGAGAATTTGAAACACAGCGTCTTTGGAATACAGAGAATTTGGAACTGAAGGAGTTTGGGATCTAGAAACTTTGGGACCTAAGAATTTTGAACTTTTGAAACCCAGGGACTTTGGAATACGCTATACCATTATAACCTAAGTTAACTACTACTAGTATATAATACCACTTCCTACAGATATTTAATATTTTACGTACGCTAGTATATTGCACCCATGAATATAGTTCTATCCTACGAAGTGACACAAATATCTTCATAAATATAAATATTCACCATTAACATCCCCCAAAATGTGACCTAAATTTTCAGTCCTATTTAAATATGCACGTACTATGTACCTGTACCATGTACTATGTTCCTACTTAGGTACAACCTATGTACATTAGTTGATCATTAATGTCCTATATCCTCCTTCACCAATATCCTACATCCCCAAAACCCCATCCAAATGATTAACATCAAATATCACACGTCCTCCATTTTCTGTTGAACAGCTATAGCGCAGGTGGCTCTGGGCAGCGTGCAGGGTTACCATGGTTTAGTGTTGGCGTCCGGACTCTACGGCGCCTCCCTCGGCGGCGCTCTTTATTCTCTGAAAATGCTGGCTCTCGAAAGACTGAGGGCGAGACACTTCGCACGATCCTGGGCGCTCGTGCAAGCTGCGGAAGCTCTACCTATTCTTCTCGGAGTTCCTCTTACTGGTAAATCGCTTTTATTCGTTGCTTGACAGTCTCCGGGCAGACTTTAGAGCGTGTACGCGGCTTCCAGGACAAGTACCGATGACATCGCGATCCTTCGCTGTGCTCCGCTGCCTGGAGATGTTGTTCTTTCAAAGTAGCCCGAGCTCAAACGTGTCCGTACGTTTGTTTGTTGTTTTTCACGTCAAGCACACGCTTCGCAGTTTCCTGCAGTTAGATCAATGCGAGTACACACTCAGGTGTACAAACTACACACTTGGTTAAGTGACGTGTAGATTAGGTTGGTACATAAACTTCATTCGCGAAAACATTGGTGAAGACGAGTTCTTTGAACTGGTTTCGAGACTTACCCTTTACACTTTTATTTTACGTTTCATATAGAACTGAGAATGAAGATACGTATGTATACTTTCGATACGTATAATACATACTATATATGATACACATACACACAATATTATACGTGTATAACCCAATATACATTTCTTGTGTAAAATGGGTTAATTACATATCGTGTACTGTTATATGTCAAACGTAAGATTGTCAACAAATATCTACAGGATATTCCCAATTTCCTGACCTTGATTGACCATGAACTCAAGGTCTTGTACTACATCTGTATCTACTACAGTAGATATTTCGTTAAAAATAATGAAGTCTACCTCCGTACCAACACACAAATCTGAAGCAACGCAGTGAATTATGCTAATGCAAGTAAATCGTTGAATTGCAGGTTACATGAACGCGAACAGCCCAAGGGTGGGTTACTACGCGTGCACTTTAAGTTCCTTGTGCGGTGCAGCGTTACTTTTCTTGGTCGGTTGGGGTCGGCAGCCAGCGTCGCCAGTTTTGCCGGGGTCACATTTGTCCAGCGTGAACGTACCACCGCCATGTGCCTGTCCACCGCCACCCAGGCCGAGACTGCCCAAGTCCCAGTCCCTTCACGTGCCCCTGGACGTCGAGGAGAACCTTCGCGAGAGAGAGATGGAGAGGATGCACACTGCCGATCATTACTATCAGCCACAGTTCTACGGGCCTCTGAGACCCAGCAAGAGCGTCCCGGAGGGTCTGAGTCATCAGGACTCGTACAGGAGTCGACCCAGACGCCATCGCGACGTCACGGTGATCGAGCAGATCACCACCAGCGTCTAAATTCCGTGATATTTGCTTTGAGATAATCTAGGAAAATTCCGTGATATTTGTTAGCTGTGATTAGATGTACACAGCGGTTGTTGTTGTTGTCCCTGTTTGGTTCACCTTTTACGAGGAGTCATAAGGAGTTCAGGAAATTTCCTACGAGCGACAAAGTCGAGGACGAAAAAGAAGCATCGGTACGACTGCCGTGAGGGACTTTACGAGCCCGATGTAGGAGGTCCTTTACGAGCGTACGATATCCAGGACGCCTTCACGGAAACGTAAAATCGACGAAGAAATCTTGATAAGACGTTCCTACAGATCATTCCTTTATCCACTGTCGTCTTTTTTATTTATCCTCGGCGGCATAACAATTACGACCCCGCTCGTACAACTTAGACAAATGGCAAATCGATGTGGTACCATTCCGAGCACGTTCTCGCGTAGAGTATTCCGGGGAACTGGAGAATTAGAAAACGTCACGAGAGTTTTTGGTCGATACCTCTGTTCTGTGTACGAAAAAAGAATTGTTCCAATACCGAGTTAAAACCAAAGCCCATTACCGAAGCTATACCCATAGAAGCCCATTAAGGTTAATATCGCTCTCTAAAATTCGACAATTATCGCACGGTTTCGTGGAAACTGCATAATCCCTGGCCGGGCCTGGCTCGGTTAATCGAAGCGATCTTTTGTGCACGGAATAACCGTGAACAATGCGGGCTGCTATTATCGCGGTGGTGTTACGTTGTACACACGCGCGTGCACACCATGGTTGACGGTGAAATCTCGCATGATCGGAAATTCCATTGAGCCGCGTCGCTAGATGGACCGATTGCCAGATGCCTGGCCAACGATGCGTGTCAACACGGTCGCGTATAAGATTACGAGCGGTCGAGTTACCATGATCGCGTTCGACTACCGGTAAATTTCGAATTTAACACCGATCGTCGGTGTTTGCCAGATCGTTCCGGACGTTTGACTGCAACGCGAGCCGGAAGTGGATTGACTGAACGCGACACGCGCGCCAATCGAACGGAAACCTTCGCGCCCTACTCTGTGCGGATGATTTTCAGATGCTTTTCTACATCTATGATGCAGGAGTCTCTTTTGTTATATGCAAAATACTAGGAAAAAATTACTTTTGCACATATTTTAAGAAGACTTTATTCTTAATACTTTAATACTATGTTCAACGAATTTGGATCTTGAAGATTCCTCCAAATTTTATATTCGTATAGTCTTCAATTATGTTGTAATGACTTGGATATGGTATTTATCACTTGGATATTGTATATTCATGAAGTTTTGATAACTTGAATATTGTATTCATCACGGATGAATGTATAGATGTTTCATTTATCTTTAATGTTTTAACATCAATCAACTGTTTATTATTTTTCTGCTTTAAGTATATCCTAACCTTATAATCATGAGCTTTGACAGACTGTTATATTGCAATGATTTTTATTTTATTTATGGTCATTTGAACATTTGTCAAGAAGCAGTTTTGGATATTTTAATAGTAGAGGAGTGTTTTGTTCATTTTAAGTGCTTCATATTGTTATGATTTTTATTTTATTTGTGGTAATTTGAATATTTGTCAAGAAGCAGTTTTGGATATTTTAATAGTAGAGGAGTGTTTTGTTCATTTTAAATACTTCATATTGCACTGATTTTTATTTTATTTAGGGTCATTTGAACATTTGTCAAGAAGTAGTTTTGGATATTTTAATAGTAGAGGAGTGTTTTGTTCATTTTAAATACTTCATATTGCAGTGATTTTTATTTTATTTAGGGTCATTTGAACATTTGTAAGAAGCAGTTTTGGATATTTTAATAGTAGAGGAGTGTTTTGTTCATTTTAAATACTTCATATTGTAATGGTTTATTCTTTATTTATGATAATTTAAACATTAATCAAGGAACGGTTTTAAAATGATCTGTGATGAATATACAGGGTGTTTCATTTATTTTGACTGCTTAAATATATGCATATAAAATTCGTGTATAAAATAAGCCACGTAAGTAAATATTAAATATTTTGCATATAATGAGAGAAACTCGTAAACTGTGATCACGCAATGAGTAAATGAAAATCGATTCCTTTTCACGGAAAGCAATCAAGAAAAGGATCCTGAATGATTAAATAATAAGCTATTATGATGTTAATCAAAATAATAAAATCAAAAGACGAAAGATGACTAATGAGTGTTCAGGGAAACGAATCATAGACTGTTGACGTATCATGAAGAGGTTTTATGTTCTTCGGCTATTATCGGCGAAGAAATGCTATTAATAAAATGTAAATGGAATTTATATATAGTCTATCTGATCTATAATTGAAGTAAGCTAGGGAAATACGTTATTCGTGTTAAATGATTTTCTTAGTTACGATGTTATTACGAGGGAAGTATCTATTCTACGTTAATTAATCATTGCACGTTAAGTTTAGTTATTGCTAGGAAATGAACCTGCATCGAAAGTAACTGTAAATCTTTTAACGATTAGTGTCTTTTCGCTGTGATCACGGATGAATCGATATTTCCCTCGCGTGTGTGCTCACAAGATAACACTTAGATACGAGGAAAAAGATTGGAAAAAAAGAATTGGAAGCTTTAAGTTTTTAGAACGAAAGATATATGTATAGGAGACGGAGCTGGTCTTCGTCTTTGTTCGTCGCACGAATTGTTAGAAGTTTTCTTTCATTCGGTTTGTGCAAAAATAATTGCGGGTTTATTACAACAATTAATTCTTTAACACAAGTCTTCTATAATTGCTTTATTTCTGAACATGATTACAAAGTTTCGATAATAATTTATGCTTCCATGCTTTTTGACCCAAGCGTGTAATATTACATGTTGCTATTAAAATAGAGAAGCACCTTTGAAAAGTTGTGAAAAAATTAAGATTACTTTGAAAAGTATATAAAGAGACCTAAAATATTATTCTGACATTAATATTAAACATATTCATTTTCAAATTCTAGTTATCTACGATAAATAAAAAATTGTTTATTAATAACAGAACACCGCAATTATTTTTGTACCGACATAATATACAGTACGTAGAAACCTGGAAAGTAAGTACAACTTAGGAACAATTATTGAAATAATATACGCATATTGTAATCTGTAAGAGAACAAAAACAATTAATCAAAAAGACTCTCGTCTCGAAAAATCACCTGTAATTCGTGCATATACACTCGAAAGTTCAATTATAGTGTCTATTAGAGAGGACAAGTGTAACTCTTTTCCAAATGTTCGAACAAAGAGAAACAGACTTAAAAAATAGCTTCGAAAGAAGTACACTGTGTAACAAATATTTTATTCGTAGTTCACTCTATCTCGGATTTTGATAGACATTTCTGCAACTTTAATCAAAAATTGACTGGTACTGTATTTAATATCGTACTGTAATATTCTTTTCGGAAGTTTGCGAATTTGGGAATTTTCAAGTTGGAGAAATTACGAAGTTGGAAATTTTCGAATTTCTATATTCCCAAATTTGGATATTCTCGGAATCCTAAATTGTCAAACTCTAATATTTCCGAATCCCTATATTCCCAAATTTGGATATTTTCGGAATCCTAAATTGTCAAATTCTAATATTTCCGAATCCCTAAATTTCCAAATCCCTAAATTCCCAAATTCTAATATTTCCGAATCCCTAAATTTCCAAATCCCTAAATTCCCAAATTCTAATATTTCCGAATTCCTAAATTCCCAAATTTTAATATTTCTGAATCCCTATATTCCCAAATTCTAATACTTCCGAATCCCTAAATTTCCAAATCCCTAAATTCCCAAATTCGAATATTTCCGAATCCCTAAATTTCCGAATTCCTAAATTTCCAAATCCCTAAATTTCCGAATCCCTAAATTTCCAAATCCGTAAATTCCCAAATTCTAATATTTCCGAATCCCTAAATTTCCAAATCTCGAAATTTCCGAATCCCTAAATTCCCAAATTCTAATATTTCCGAATCCCTAAATTTCCAAATTCTAATATTTCCAAATCCCTAAATTCCCAAACTCAGAAGTTTTCAAATTCTCACATTTCCAAATTTCTAAACCTCCAAATTTCATATTTCCCAAATTCTCAAACTCCTAAATACCTAAATTCCCAAATTCTTATCTCTGAAATCACCACACTACTCTCTTCCACATAACCTCCACTTCCAACGCCGCCATTTTGTCTACATAAACAAACCTTACCATATACTTCCGCACCGCAGCAACGTGTTTAAAACTATTCTATAAAATCCCTCAACTATTTTCCAAGTCAATATCAATATTTAACTACCGTCTATCATCCTATAATTTGATAATAGTTTCAAACAAAAATATTTACGCAGAAAAAGTTGATGTTCCTTTGAATTTTAAGTCCAAAGTGAAATTCGAGATACAACTGCGTCTATATTCGATACACAGATTTTCATCTAAGTAGAGAAAAGAAAATTGTGTACAAAGGATCGATGTCATAGCTGATCTTAAAGATCTCAGAAACGTTTAAGACTCTATTCCTTAATTCTCGATGGTGAATTGTTTGTATACTGCCAATTTTTATAGAATATCGCTGCGTATTCTCCGATGCACTCACGATCTAAATGTAATTCCATGGAGACGTAAAATAATTCACGAACCAACCACTGTAGAATTAATTAATCGCGTACACGTGTTTTTTCGACGATATACCGCATTTCGATCGATCGAAACTAAACCGAGGACGATGTTTCCAAAGTGTTCGAATAGAAATATATTTCTCGAACGAAAGAATTTTTGGAATCGTAACAATCCTGACGGATTTGACTTAACGCTAAAACTACCAAACATTTTATAAATTTCTTATTTTAAGTCACAACATTTTTTAACGTTATTCTGTCGATTTTTATGGAGATGAATTAATGTGTACATTAATTTAAACTTTATCGTTCATTTTTAATTTAGAAATAAATGTGCATAGACTGGTAGATTTAGTGTTAACAGTTTTGAGATTCTAGATGATTAAAAGGAACGTATTTCAAGCTTCTTTTTGAAAAGCATGTACCCTTCTTAGCACCGATTCTACTCGACCAGAGTCTTTTTTAATCTTTTCGAATTTTCCAGAAGTGACCTGTCTGTAGGGTACTTTGATAGTCACTAGCTTTCGAGCAGATTTTCAAGAAAACGAGTTTTATACCTCGTAGTGACTTAGACAGATTTTTAAGACGATAGACCACTTTTTCCCAATCCATTCGTGTGCTCACTAGTTTTATTTATTGTAACGTGACTAAATGTACGCTTAAGGATAAGGAAACGGATGATTTACGGAAATCAACCCTTTCGCTACCATTATAAACAATTCAAATAGAAACTGAGGTAGGAAGAATTTCCGAAACTTCAAATTTGAATTTTTACCTCTAAGATTTCGAAGCTCGTTTAAAGTGTAAAAGCTAGTCGAAGAATAAAGCGTAAAAGCTAATTAAAGAAGAGAGCGTAAAAGCTAGTTAAAGAAAGTGTCGAAGCTGGTTAAAGAAAGTGTGAAAGCTAATTTAAGAAAAAAGCGTGAGAGCCTTGTAAAATGGCGGAGTAGCGAAAGGGTTGTGAGATTGCAAAGAAAGGTTCGTGTAATAAAAGAGAATTGACTGTTCACTGCGAACTATAGACTGACGGTATTAGAAGTTTCGAAATAAAAAAAGAAACGATGAAGATTTGCCAACAAGTATTTGCACAATTACGATAGACTTCGAGATGAAAAGTCACTTGGACATCGACTATCCCGAGACTCTTATTTAGGTGTATTTCGAAGGATTCTCTTTGATAAATGATGTACACATATACATACACATACACGATGTATAATTCATTCTTGTGAAAGGCTTGATGCGAACCGACGTTCACGAAACTTGTATCTTCTTTACGTTTTAAAATGGGACTATGGAACACGAGGGGTCTCCCAATTACGAAGCGTTGAGCATTTTGTAAAAGTTTTATAAATAGTTCTATGTAGTTGAACAGCTGGACCAATAAAATGTATATCCGATTGTACGGATCAATTAATTTCACTCATTCCCGTTACCTTCACGTTCTCTTCCATACTTTCGAAACCTTCAAAATTTTTGCACTTTGAGACTTCGGAATTTTTTAAATGTATGTCGAAATATTTTTTAAATATTCACATGGGCAAAGCATTTTTAATGGCTATTAATACTTTTACAGCATTTTGGAATTCTCATTGTTCTTTTGCTTTAATTAATATTTACGTGTTCTCCAGAAATGGTACCACTGACGTCATCTAGCAAACAGTGGTACTAGCGAAACAGAAAATTGTGATTTTCGGCGAAACCTTGAAAAACCATGCTCCGATATGGACTGAATTTTGCAAATAAGTTCTTTTGTGCAAAAGAAGATATCTGTGAGAATGGTTTCTGGCGACTCGAAAGAAAATTTGTTGCCATTCTTGTCATTCCCTATATCATCGACGAGATACAGTATAGTGTGCGAATTGTTCTGAACAAATATCAGCATCTTCGGACACACAGAATATATTATAAACAGCATAGAATCAATATTAATAAATATATAATAAAGATATAGCATATTAATCAATTAAATTAGTGTTAATTGAATTTTTTCAAAAATGGAACTGGTGGCGCCATCTCTCCTGCGAACACGGTGAACTACACGGTTTTGAAACTCTACTTTAATTAGTTTCATCTTCTAACGCTAGGTGGCGGCGCAAAAGACGCCATCTGGCCGCAGTGCGGTGAACTAATGAAACTACAGTTTCAAAAACGTGTAGTTCACCCTGTTCGCAGGAGAGATGGCGCCACTTGTTCCATTTTAGAAAAAATTCAATTAATACTGATTTTAATGATTAACAACAATAACAATAAAAAAAATAATTGCAAAAGTTAAGAATTAAAATAAAATAAATTTTTGTATAGTAATTGACAAATATTTTGTAACACATCCGTCTGAGGAAATAAAAAATAATAAATTTCATTATCTATAATAATAATTTAATCAACAAATAATTGTAAAAGTTGAAAATTAAAATACAATAAACTTTTATACAGTAACTAACAAATATTTTGTGACACATCCGTCTGAGGAAGTCATAAAAATAATAAAGTTCATTATCTATAATAATTTAATCAACAAATAATTGTAAAAGTTGAAAATTAAAATACAATAAATTTTTATACAGTAACTAACAAATATTTTGTAACACATCCGTCTGAGGAAATAAAAAATAATAAATTACATTGTCTATAATAATAATTTAATCAACAAATAATTGTAAAAGTTAAAAATTAGAATAAAATAAATTTTCATGTAGCAATTAACAAATATTTTGTAACATATCCACACGAAGAAGTTGAAGAACTGATAAATTTTGACAAATATAATAACAATTTCATAATAAACAATTAAAAAAATAGAAATTCATAATAAAATAACTTATAACATCACAATACAGAAGTACAATATAACATATTCTTTAAAAAAAATGACAAAAACATCAAACTCTAGCACACAAAAACACCAAATTTGTTATAAACAATTGAAAAATTGAATAACCATAATAAAATAAATTATAATATCACAGTACACAAATACAATATAACGTATCCCTCAGAAAAACTTACAAAAACAGTAAACCGTAGTACACACAAAAAACAAATTTGTTATAAACAGTTGAAAAATTCAAAATTATAATAAAGCAAATCAAAACAAAATAATTGCAGTACCGGCACACCATGCTTGCACAGTATTGGTTGAATATTGTGTTACATGATTGGTTATCAAGATTCACCTATCATCTGTTTGTACTTGCAAAGTCAAACGAGCTCAGTCTTAGTGAAGGTGTCAAGGAGCTCGGATCGACTTTGACAACACATACCGGTACGAGTCAAAGATTCGGTTAATGGATTGTGTGTTAATCTCAGTGTTACCTAGTGTACTAGTGCAAGTGTTTAGTGTGTTTTATCGACTTTTTATGGATAAATACGGGGGTGTATTAACTCGATTTATGGTGTGGTTCGCCATGTGTCAAAGTGCTTATTAAAGTGTTACTACATGTGATTGTGCATACATACTGGGACATACTAGTGTGTTTTATGGTGTGATTATTTATGGTTTTTGGAATAATGCAAGTGTTTTAGTGTGGTTTATGGTGTGGTTACCTATGTGCTTTGACATACTAGTGCAAGTGTTTTATTGTGTTTTATGGTGGGGGTACCTATGTGCTTTGACATACTACTGCAAGTGTTTCAGTGTGTTTTATGGTGGGGGTACCTATGTGCTTTGACATACTACTGCAAGTGTTTTAGTGTGATTTATGGTGGGGGTACTCATGTGTTTTGACATACTACTGCAAGTGTTTTAGTGTGATTTATGGTGTGGTTACCTATGTGCTTTGACATACTACTGCAAGTGTTTTAGTGTGATTTATGGTGTAGTTACATATGTGTCTTGACATACTACTGCAAGTGTTTTAGTGTGATTTATGGTGTGGTTACCTATGTGCTTTGACATACTACTGCAAGTGTTTTAGTGTGATTTATGGTGGGGGTACCTATGTGTTTTGACAAACTACTGCAAGTGCTTCAGTGTGGTATATGGTGTAGTTACATATGTGTTTTGACATACTACTACCAGTGCTTCAGTGTGGTATATGGTGTAGTTACCTATGTGTTTTAACATACTACTGCAAGTGTTTTAGTGTGTTTGACTCTGTAGCTACCTACATGTTTTAATACATTTGTGCAAACGTTATAACGTATTTTATAATTAATTCCCCATAGTTGTGCATGCGTGTTTGTACTTGTTTGTACGTTACCTAGATATTGTTTTTTATTGTAATTTGAATACACTTTGAAATACAAAATAATGAGTAGTCCACTAACGTACTGTGACATTTTCTGCTTCCAGGAGGTCATTTCGCCGAACCAAAGGACAAACTACCTCATCCTGATCGTACAATCAATCGTCAACCTCTAAGATCAGCCGGTGTCTAAAGATGCAGTACGAGTCAACCTATCCGAGATGCCTTACGAGCTAAGTAGTGCGAGTCAGCGATCGGTGAGTCGCATGGTTTACGGTTCCTCCGGTTCCCATCATGTCGTAGGACGAATGGTCCGAAACGGCACGGGAACTGGTTGTATTTTTATTATTTGAGCGAGCATAGTGACCACGACTGTACGATCGTGTAATATTCGTACAAATTGTGTATTTTATTTATTAGATCAGGTCAGGGTTTTCTTGTACATCGCGTTTTAATTACGAACCGATATAACGATTTTAAAATTACATAGAAGTCGGATGACCCTCCGATTTCATAGTAGTTTAATCTTTTTGCACGCGTACCGTGAACTCTTTTAAATATACATATGTACAAGAAAGTTTCGCGAGAAACAGATTTCGATATCAAAGTTAATTATGAATGTTTTCGATCATTTAGTGAATTTACTTTGATATCTAAAATCTGTTAAAAATGAAAGAATCGATATACTTAGATTTTTGCAAAGTGTTCTTCCATTTTCTTTTTTGAAACTTTAGAGTAAATTTTTTTCGGAAGAGACACTTTATTAGCATGTTACTAATCGTGTTTCTTAGCTCAGGATTTTCAGCACACATGAAGAAAGCTGGTAGGTGAAAATATTGTTGGCCGTGTTCATTTTTATGCTCTATACTCATCCGCGTGCTTAGATGCTACTCGCATGAGTTAGGGCAGGTGGACACGGTTTAGTTTTAAGTTCTTTTGGCGATCGACAATTTGACAGTGAATTATCGACACAAGTTACACGTGTGTGTGTGTGGTTAGGTCGTGGACCTTGTGTCGATTACAAACTATACTAATTTATTATAAAAGCATAAAAATTTTTCAACAAGTTATTGCAAGATATATTGAAAATGATTTAGATTGAATTACAAATTTATAACAATTAGAATGAATTGCAAAATTATAGCATGCACATATTACATTGAATATTCGAAAGAATTAGAAAATGAAATATGTAAATGTTCAATGTTCACTGTCGATTGTCGATCGATTTCAGCAAAAAAGGTATGAACTTAGAGTGTGAATGTTGTATTGAACTCGGGTGTCGGAGACGTCCCGGGACGTACTCCCTAGGAGTAGGCTTTTTTGCACCCGGGTGGCGTGTGTGAGAATCGTGGAGTGTGTTTTTGTGAGAATGGACTTTGCAATTTTTTAAATATAGCGATAGGCAGGCAGGTAGCTTACTTCTGGTGTGATTGAGTTAGTTTTAAGTAGGTAGGGCCAGAGCAAGCTTTCATGTTTCTCTGTCCTCCGGTAAAACACACGTGAGATGCTTGCATCTGGGGGGTTAAAAACGAAAAATCGAGAAGAGAAAATCTAAATATGAATTTATTCTATTTAATATTCTCTTGAACTCGATTGTTCGTAAGGCCAGGCCTTTTAGTTTGTAAGTCGCAGTCGTGGTTCTAGACCCGATTGCAAAAATGAAGTATACAGTGAAGTGAAGTGAAGTGCAGTGCTTTAAAAATATTTTGCTCGGATATTCTTTTACGGACAGCGCATTCTAAGAATCGCTGGTCGTATTTTAATTTCGAGACTTTTTTCTTAAGTAAAGAATTTTTGTAATATATCAAATTTTCATTTCTATACGATTTCAATAATTGAGTTATTGGCGATTGAAGCAAATGGATAGTTCATTTTTATTTTTATAAAAGTGTATGCTATCTGTTTGTGGAGATCGAATTATAGTAAAATTTAAAGTTTATGTAATTAATATGAAAGCAAAGAATATCCGAGTTACCGTAAAATTTCGCGAGTGATTTTTGTGAGGCTGTGCCGAAGAAAGAAGAGGCTATATGCCGAAGAGCCCCGGCAAAAGTTGCCAAAGAAGAGGGGAACTATTAATGGCTGTCCATCTTAGGATGGAGAGTCATTTTGTCACTATGCTCGCTATTATGTTTTTTCTATTTTACATGTGTTTTTTAAACGGTACGAAATGTATCGTCGAACGCGTTTTGCTCGAATTTCGACGAGCACATAAAATCGCGAAACTCGAAATATAATCGCGAATCTATTTTCACCGCGATTCCTCCTTTTTGATCATTTCATGTGTTAACTATATTTTTCTGTTTCAGTGATTGATTTTATATAAATTATTTCGTTGTTTATTGCTCTTAAATTCACAATTTTCTTTGCGATTTCTATTCTCAGGATTTTGTTTCGAATAAAAAAAATTTCTTATGTTTCAGTATTTGCTTTTTGGTAAATTATTATGTTGTTCCCTCTTTTCAAATCCGCAATTTTTATTGCGTTTTCTTTGTTTCGAAAGTTTTGTACCAAATAAAATAAAATTTCACTCCTCTCCCACAAATTTCTATGTTAATACAATTTTGTATGTTTCAGAGTCTGATTTTTGGTAAATTATTATATTGTTCACTCTTCTCAAGTCCGCAAATTTCATTGCGTTTTCTATGTTTCAAATTTTGTATCAAATAAAATAAAATTTCACTCCTCTCCCACAATTTTCTGTGTTAATAAAATTTTATATGTTTCAGAGTTTGATTTTTGGTAAATTATTATATTGTTCACTCTTCTCAAGTCCGCAATTTTCATTGCGTTTTCTGTGTTTCAAATTTTGTATCAAATAAAATAAAATTTCACTCCTCTCCCACAATTTTCTGTGTTAATAAAATTTTGTATGTTTCAGCTTTAGATTTTTGGTAAGTTATTATATTTAGTGCATTAGTTCTACATTAATTTCGAGCTTGTGGGAGGAAGGGTGGGCTCGGGCGCAAGTTTTTCGTCACAAAACGTGGCGAAAAGCTTGCGCAAATTGTAAGTGCCTTTTATTCTAACTTGCACTCATTTGTGCGATAATTTTTAAACTTCTTACATATTAGACATATTACATTTCTTACATTAGACTGTAGTAATATCCTATCATTTTTTGTCAATTGTTTCAAACCTACAAGAAAGTTCTTCTAACTTTCTATTCTATTCTCTTATTTTCTTTTTACAAAGTTTTAGATTATACGAGTGCAATTTTAGAATAAAAGGCACATGTAGGGCTTTTAGAATAAATATTGTATTGTAGTATGCGTGAGTGCGTGAATGAAATGTGAGTACAGGATACAGGATACAGAACCTATTCGCATCATCGTGGGATCATAGGGTTTTTAAAACTCCAAAAGATTTTATTTCTAGCTCCAAAGTTTTCAAGCCTCTTCGCAGTTTTATTTCTTTTTTTCTGTATTGCTTTATTGTTTCATCGATTTTTAACGCGCGTTGTGCTTTCTTTTTAGACATGAATATTATTTCGAGTTTCGAAGTTTTTGGATCACGTCATTATTTCAATTGGGTTTTTAATTTTTTGGTGATTTTATTTCGGATTTCAGGTATTCGACACCTCATCGTGATTTTAATTCAATTTGAAGGTTTTTGATCTCTTTGTGATTTTATTTCGGATTTCAGGTTTTCAACACCTCATCGTAATTTTATTTCGAGTTTTGTGGACTCTGAATCTCCTCGTGATTTTATTTCCAATTTGAGATTTTCAAAACCTCATCGTGATTTTATTTCGAACTCTTCCATTTCGATTTTCCAAGTGTTTTGTTTCGAATAAAGGAAGATTTCGTTCCTTCTCTCTCAACTTCCTATCTTAATTACATTTGTATGTTTCAGGTTTTAATTTCATGTAAGTAATTGAATAATTCATATGTGTCTTAATTACATTTGTATGTTTCAGGTTTTAATTTCAAGTAAGTAATTGAATAATTCATATGTGTCTTAATTACATTTGTATGTTTCAGGTTTTAATTTCAAGTAAGTAATTGAATAATTCATATGTGTCTTAATTACATTTATATATTTCAGGTTTTAATTTCAAGTAAGTAATTGAGTAATTCATATTTCTCTTAATTACATTTATATATTTCAGGTTTTAATTTCAAGTAAGTAATTGAATAATTCATATGTGTCTTAATTACATTTATATATTTCAGGTTTTAATTTCAAGTAAGTAATTGAGTAATTCATATTTCTCTTAATTACATTTATATATTTCAGGTTTTAATTTCAAGTAAGTAATTGAGTAATTCATATTTCTCTTAATTACATTTGTATGTTTCAGCTTTTGATTTGAAGTAAGTAATAGAATAATTCATATTTGTCTTAATCGCATTTTTATGTTTCAGGTTTTTATTTTAAAGTAAGTAATTCAATGATTGATATGTATCTTAATTACATTTGAATGTTTCAGATTTTAATTGTAAGTAAGTAATTAAATCTTCCACATGTATCTTAATTGCATTTGTATGTTTCAGGTTTTGATTTTAAGTAAGTAATGAATATTTCACAAATATATTGTTATTTCATTTGTATGTTTCAGGTTTTGATTTTAAGTAAGTAATGAATATTTCACAAATATATTGTTATTTCATTTGTATATTTTCATCGAGTCGACTCGATTTTTATTTTATTTTTTGCCGGAATTGTTCTTGATTGTTGCAGCATAGGTAATCATCCAGGACTATCGCAAAGAGATTTCACCGATGGATCCGCTAATTTTAAGTTAATTTTAAGTTGCGTACAAAATATTGTAATACACTGTAGTATGGATGAGTACATGTGTGAATGCGTATATACGAAACTTGAAGATATCATCGAGGGATCATCGAGGGATGCGTGCGTTAGTTCTAAGTTAATTTTAATCTCGTGGGCGGGTGGGTGGGTTCCTGTAAGTGCCTCTTATTCTATCTTGTACTCATCTTCACAATTTGTGAACTTTTCACGCGTTAGATTGTAGTATACCCAGCTATTTTTCGTTAATTGGTCCAGACCCAAGTGGATCATTGGGGGTTGCATAGTGCTGTGAACACGCGGCAGTTTTGAGCTGCAAGTGCTGGTGTAGCGCCAGGGACACATCTCTGCGAGGCATTTTGATTGATGGTCCATCTCGATCTGCCGCTTCACGGCGTGGGTATCCTCTCTGCTGTTAGCCTCCCTTTCAACGGGAGCGGGGAGAAATGGGAAACCCTTCGCGGATGTGTCACTCGTTCTTACCAGTATTTTCGGTTCAATTCGGTCTCGTGGTTCACGTAAGTCACTATGCGACTACCCTTTGACCCATGAAGGCGAGGTCCACTTGGCGGAAAATGCTGATCCATTTTTTAGCAGAAAGTTCTTCTAACTTTCTTTCCTTCTAGTAGAAAGTTCTTCTAACTTTCTTACCTTCCCCTTGCTTTTTTTGCCTCGTCATAGATCATTCGAGTGCAAGCTTAGAATAAGAGGTACGCGTGCGGCGTTTAGAATAAGTATGTTAAGCGTGTGCGTGTGCGTGTGCTGTTTTAAATTGCACTCATTTTAATTCGTGTACATTTTCCGCGTTAATAGTATTAGTTCCTCTCTTCCTTTCTTTCTCTCCCGTTTAGCGTTTCATTTTACATAATGCGAGTGCAATTTTAGAACAGAGTGTGTGGGATCCCACGAAATTAGTGTTAAGTTTATAAGTGTGTTGAGCGCTTACAATTCTAACTTGCACCCATTTTCACGATACGTGAAATTTTTGCGCGATAGAGTGTAGTATTAATCGGTAATTCTCTGTCGATTGGTCCGAACCTGAGTGGGACATTTGGGGTTGGTAGTGCTGTGAACACGCGGCAGGGTTGAGCTGCAAATGCTGGTGTAGCGCCAGGGACACATCTCTGCGAGGCATTTTGATTGATGGTCCATCTCGATTTGCCGCCTCACGGCGTGGGTATCCTCTCTGCTGTTAGCCTCCCTTTCAACGGGAGCGGGGAGAAATGGGAAACCCTTCGCGGATGTGTCACTCGTTCTTACCAGTGTTTTCGGTTCAATTCGGTCTCGTGGTTCACGTAAGCCACTATTCGACTACCATTTGATCCATGAAGGCGAGGTTCACTTGATAGAGAATGCTGGTCCACCTTTTTGCGAAAGTTCTTCTAACTTTCTTATTTTCTAGTAGAAAGTTCTTCTAACTTTCTTATTTTCTAGTAGAAAGTTCTTCTAACTTTCTTATTTTCTAGTAGAAAGTTCTTCTAACTTTCTTATTTTCTAGTAGAAAGTTCTTCTAACTTTCTTCCCTTCTCCCTTTGCTTTTTATACCGTTTTAGATAACACGGGTGTAATCTTAGAATGTAAGCGCTAAATTGTAAGTTGTGTGCTATTTTTAAGGAACTTGTGCGTGCGGTACAAATTCTTTGCTATATTGTGGTAAAGAACTTGTACATTTTTGCGAGCCTACGAGCTAAGTAGAGTTAGAACTCATTTATCCTTCCGATAAATGAGCTAATTGCATATGGTGGGTGGTTGGGACTTGGAGTTAGGGTGGGTCACTGTCGTAGCCACCTCCACGTGGTGTGACCTGGTAATCGATATCGTTTTCTAAAAATTGTTCACGAAATGAACTTTAGAAAACGATATCGAGCTAAGAGCTACGAATCACTGTTAAATTATAATTTCATTTATTCCACATTTTCTTTTACGAAAATGTTTTCGACTGAAGTTGTGTGTGCTCGTGTGTGCGCATGGATCAAGTAAGTATATAAAGGTATATATTATAAGTTCTACATTTATCCAAATCTTATAATAAATGGCGGAACTTCGAAAAACTGTTTCGATTCTGTCCTTTTGCAAATATCTGGAGAATAGTTTTTGGTGACTTGAACGTAATATTTTTACGATTCCAATGTTCCCTATATTATCGACAAGACACAGTATAGTGTGCGAAGTGTTCTGAACACATAATCTGCAGCATCAGACCAACAAAATATATACTGTATCTTGTCGATAATATAGGGAATGACGTAAGAATTTTCCCTCGAGTCTCCCAAAACCATTCTCACAGATATCTTCTTTAGCAAAAAAGAACTTATTTGCAAATTTTGGTTAATATCGAAGCCTGACGATTTGCCGAAGTTTCGCCCGAATCGCTAAGCAAAAGAACCTTGTTTCATTAATTTTTGCTGTTGGATGGCACCAGCGGTGTTGTTCTACGCGGGAAGATTTAAAAATGTTACACCGATACTTACCATATAGTAGATTCGCACCTTCCATGTTGGACATTATTCTGTTATTATACAAATTGACAATAAAATAAACACTGTTCCAGTTTTTTTAATGACACAGACGAGATTTTATTCCACCGCTATATGGACATATTCGGCAATACACAATAGAAACATTTCATTTCTCACACGATGCGACGTAAATGTTACATTATAGTTAAAGTACATTAAATAAATAAGTAAAAACTGTATATATCCCACGTTAGACAATGATAGAGAAGACAATTCGCTAACTAATAGTCACCAACGATTTGTACGTATATGCGATAAGTACATACTGATCGATCGAAAAATGTACACCCATTTCATTTAAAGCAACGATAAAGCGTGTTAATTTTTTACATTAAGATAAACATTCTTTTCTTTAAACATATTCTCTCTTTCTCTTAGTTTTTCTCGCGGAAACTCATGTATTCCTTTTGTAAATCGTATTCGTTGTATTCTATACTTAAAAAAGAACAAAAAAGGAATATAAATCGATTACATACATGTATACTGAGGTATGTTACATTAACGATAAGTCGTAAAAAGAAAGTGCTTGACGGTTCATGATTTTTTACTGTAGTCGCTTAAATATCATTAAGGAACTTAGAATTTCCACGGAATCGCTTAAAGAACATTATCATGATACAAGAATCATTACCGTTTACGTATTTTTGACCTGCAAATGGACCCTTCATTTCGGGTTGTACTCTCATTGCTACCTAACAAACATTAACTCGACTCGTCTGAGATTTTCATATAATAATCCGATACTTTAAATTTTGGTATATGTAATATCGTATCTATAAATATCTTCTCTCGCGAGCTTAATCTCGAAAAACCTTCAAATTACGTTATTTACTTTCGTGACACATTGATCGATTTATACAGAAAATTGTTCCTATGAGGTGTTAATACTGGTACGAGCTTCGTCTCGTCTTACAATTATGTGAGTCTTCAAATAAGTATCTCTGAACTGTTACTAAATGAGTACAAAAAAACTTAATCATAAACACACATATAAATAATGTATATACAAAAAATATATATATAGTGCGTCGACTGTAATTAAGATCCACAAAAGAGGTCGTAACCTATTAAAACATTCCATGAGATAAGTGCATAACATACATGTGTAACGCTTCGTAAGTACATAAACCATATTGTGCACGAACTTGAACACTTCTTGTGTATACAAAATCAAGTTGATTTAAAAATAGCAAAAAAAAAGAAAGAGAAATACATCAGACACCAAAAATGTTGCGTGTTGTCGAACGAGACATTCGTAAGGACCCAAGGAATGTCTCAATTCAATAGGCTTTCGCTGCTAGGCCGTGGTTTAATGACCAGACTTTGTAAGGCTCTTATCTCGTTCTCATTGAGATTTGGAGGTCCAAATAGAAAGTCCCTACGAGAACTCGGATTGGACAGAAGGTCCTGCATGTTCTCGTTGGTTAGCACCAGATAATGCAGAGAGGTCTGAGTTATATTAACTTTCCTAGCTAACGTCCCGGTAATATGAACATCGTCGATCCAGAAATAAGGCTCTTTCTGCGCCTCGCGATACAAAAGGAATACGCTATCGGGGGAGTACAGTATAGCCCATCCGGCACAGTACGCAGGATAATGTCTACCAGGGTACTCTTGAGGCGAAACCCTCCATTTGGAACGCCAGGATCTCTTCACGGTGCCCGCTGACAGAAGGTCGCACAGGATCAACCGTCTGGCTCCCCACGGTGACAGACCATGCGTCAAGAAATCCATCATGGCGGGTATGTGAACAAAAACATCGTCGTCTAACTTTAGTACATACTTGGCACCTGAAACAAAGTACAGATGTTTTACATATTCCAGACAAGAATCATGTACAGTCAATATTTCAAAGTTAGTGCATACTCTGATGCAGTGTAGACTTCCTTCTGCTAAGAATAGGTACATGCTTCAGAACTAAGGGGAACATAGACACTAGGGAAAACCTAGGACTTAAGGAGAACTTAGGAGAAGTTTACACACTAAGGAAGACAAACTCTAGAGGGAAATTTAGTCCCTAAAGAAAACCTATGCTCTGAGAGAGTCCAAGATATCCTACAATCTGGAAATATCTTAGATCTCAGCTAAAGCTTGTATCCTAAAATCTAACCTTCAGGAGAAACCTAAGCTACAGATCCCTTCTCCTATATTTTAACTTGAGGAAGTCAACATAGCACCGTAGTATACAAATCCAGTAATCACTTTCTTACTTGGACAATGATACGTAGCCCATTTCAATGCCATCACATGCTTGTAAGTCATGTTTCTGTAAGCATCGAGAAAGTTGCCTTGTATCAAATCTTTGAATCTCCTGTTCTCCTCTTCCAGTTTGGTTTGATATTCATCTGACCAGCCAACAAGAAAGAGCAGCGTTACATCCGGTGACTGTTGACCCCAGGTCTCCCTGACGACATTCCTCTTAACAAAATTCTCGGGCGCCGAATGAACCAGCATCAACAGCAACGGATGCGTCCGATTGCACGGATCGTGGTTGATCGTGAACCTGAAGTCCTTTATATCGATCAGGGTGGACCTGTCACCGAACGGAAGTTCGTGCAGTAAGTATGGCTGTGGAGAGGGCGTCGCGTTTCCGGGAAAGATCAGCAGGTATCCGGGTGCCGAACCGCCACCGACACTGTACGGTGTCGGGGATCCGGATCCGTCGATGTGAAGCCAAAAGGAGAAGCATCCAGTCAGTGCCAAAGCGACCACAAAAATCAGGGTGCATGGTGGCGAACCGGAGGCATAAAGCCGCCGCTTATCCAGCATACTAACGAACCCCTTACATCATACACGTCCGAGCCTGGCTGAAAATATACATCGAATAGATTTAGTGTTTGGGACTTCGAAATTTCAGAAGGTATAAATTTGGAACTTTGTTAATTTGAAAATTTGGACTCGGAATTTTGGGAATTTGGAATTTGGGGAATTTATAATTTGGAGAATATGGAATTTTGGGAATTTGGAATTTGGGGAATTTGGAATTTGAAGAATTTGGAATTTGGGATTTTGGGAATTTGGGAAATTTGGAATTTGGGATTTTGGGAATTTGGAATTGGGGAATTTGGGGAATTTCCAATTTGGAGAATATGGAATTTTGTGAATTTCTAATTTGGAGAATATGGAATTTTGGGAATTTGGAATTTGGGGAATTTATAATTTGGGGAATTTGTAATTTTGGGAATTTGTAATTTTGGGAATTTGGAATTTGGGGAATTTGGAATTTGAGGAATTTGGAATTTGGGGAATTTGGAAATTTGGAATTTTGAAACTTTGTCAATTGGTAGCATGAAATTTTAAAACTTTGGAAACTAAGATAGACTTCGAAATTTTTGAACTTTGATAACATAGGATTTTGAAACTTTGGAATCTTGGGACTTGAGAAATAATAATTATGACCTTATACCGTATGCAAACATATTCAGACACGTTACAAAAAACTGCATATATATAAATGCTGAGAACTGACAGCATCAATGGTATTGAAGTTACCGATAAAAGACGTTGATAAGATAATGAAAGCGCCAATTTCATATCCGCCATTGTTTGCAACTTTACACGAATTCCTACTTTTCTAATAAATTGATATAAAATTGATCGTAGATTAGTCACTGGACTCGAGTGCATTTACCGTCGTGTTTCCGTTGTAAAGAACCTGATAGCTGGATTAGACACGTGTTACAATTGAAATTCTTATCCCATCTTTATGTAATACTCGTACAACCCCGAGTAAGAAGCTTCACAATTCGAAACAGTTTATATAGTCAAACACATTACTTTCCTTCTACATTTTCCCCACCTATCCTATTCACACGTGATCCTTATACACTCACGTCTGCGAACAAGGAAAGAACTTGTCGATTCTGGATTTTCCACAGTAAAATCATTGTATCGGAGTCTTATAAACAGACACATTTTTACGCACACATTTGCCACAATAGACGCTGAACTTCTGTATCACAGCATTATGATACGGTAAACACTCGAAAGCAAAGATTTCAAGATAACACCGGATTACAGTCGTGGTCAACGCACATATGTCTACTTCGGTGAAAGTATTACACAGACAGCGGATTATTGATATTCTAAATACCTTGAACTATCGTCTGACTAGCATTAGTTGTACATTTACTACTAACGCAAGAAGACTTCGAGAACCCTGTTGTTTCAAGGACACGGAACTACGATAAAACTATGATACATTTTTGCGTTGTTTATCGTTTTCACGGATCGCTGACGTTACTGAAAATATTCTAAAATGCAAATCAGAATGAAGTATAGATCAGCATAATATAAATTTTTGGTATATTGCAGTCTTTAGATGAACTTCCATGAACGCCAATGACACAAAAATGGAGGTAGTTTATTTCCACGCGTCGCGTCCCCACGCAATTATTTCTACATGCTGATGTCACAAATTATCACAACACTATAACAATCTAGAACTGCTGCTTTCGCAGACGAGACGGTATTTTGCGAGATCGTTTATATCCCTGTTATCGAGGAAGGCAATTCTACATCTCCATTTGAGTAGTTAATTTTTTAATTATCTATGACACTAAACACCTGTCGGTGACGCGTTCTAACAAATACTTGATGAATAAAAGATACAACCGAACGCGATACAATCTACATCTTTGCGTTCTCATATTGAAAATATTCAGATATTATGTCAGACGGCATATGGACTTCTTCAAATAATAACTCGTGTACTAACCTTGGAAAGTTAGAGACCACACGTGTGTGCCTGATTATTCTTATCTATAACAGATACCTATAGAATTAATAGACCATATTTATCAATGTGCATCAAAATTCGTAAAACACCTTTCTTTAAAAAATGATGTACAACGTTTGTATAATATACCGTTTTTTAAAATCTTAAAAAATATAATAATATTATTTAATATAATCTTTTTATAAATGTAATCTTTGATATAATCTTTTTATCGTCCGTTTTAATCTGCGATACCGATTATCGGTAACGCTCGCAACGTTCAAAAATACATGCTTTACTTTGTAATTTTTTAAATTAATATCAATGGATTCCATTAATAGTATTTCTCATTGTTTTATTACTAATAAGTTTCTCATTTCATTTTTAAAAGTTCCCCACTTTTCAGCGGGCGTAATCATACGAAACTCGGAGAGAATAAAAAACCGCTTATCAGAGAATTACGTATACGCTCCTTATCGAATTATCAACGATCGCCTTGACGTGGCAGTGTTCCATAGTACTCGCAGTAAGACGAACGATTTTTCCGTAGAATTCCCAGAGTTCGGAATAGCAGGTGCGATTGTATTTATTTAGCTTTTATCGCTTGAAGATTCACGAGACATCGACGCAGTTTATGTACAGTCAAAGGCAAACGCAGTAGAAACGAATTCGCGGAACTCAGCTGTGTGAAACAAATATTCAGCTTTAAAAAGTAAAAAGTGAAATATCTAATTGTGTTCTGCAACTGAAAGCTACTTGAAATACAAGAAGGTGATAATTAACAACGCTTTCCCTTGTCCCAACATAAATAAGGCTCAAGTTAAGATTATTCTGTGGTGTATTGTACTGTGAATATTGATAAACAATGAAGTGGATAAGTAATGAGACAAGATTATTTCAATAAGGTCAATGTGATATTTTGTACGAAAACATTTAGTGACAAGAGTGTTCTATTGGGGATACGGACGATAAATTCTAACCCATTGATTACGTCAGTCTCTTGATAATGTCTCTCTACTAAATTAGGTTTCTTTGGTTTAACGTGTTCACTACCAGCATTCAATTGCAAATTTGTTCATCATAAATCACTTTCTGATTAATAATTATTATTTATCATTCCGATTATTATAAAATAACATGTGATAAAGTAATATAATTTTAGACCATTATAGATTGTTCTCTATTAAAACAATTAATTGTAATCCTATAATGAATGTTTAGTATCAATTTTAATCACTTTTGACAAAAATGAAAAAGAATGGTCAGTATGGTTTTAAAGAAAGTAATAGAATACTGCATTGCACGTAACTATACCAATATACACTATCTAGAATGTTGCTTCAAATATAGTAATAGAACGTTTATCTCTTGATATGTTTAAAGGGATTTATATTTACTGCTTTCCAAGTTGATTCTACAGCAGAAAATTGATAGTGCAATATTCTTTTTGCTCGTGAGAAAGGTATTAATGTTATAGGACTGCTTTACATTTTTCTAATAAGTCATAAATGCAAATCTTACTCTGTCTTTAATTGTCCTAATTATCCTTATTGTCTATCTTTAAAAATGTCATAAATAATTAATTCAACAGCGTATTAATTAATATATACATTCATGAAACGTTATATAGAGAGGGGAACAAATTGAACAAAGTTCAGTTCTTAACATAAATTAAGTTTCCTGAGGTCTTAACCAAGCTAACCAAAGTTCAAGTATGTTTACAAGTATCATTTGCTGCTTTGTATGCACTTGTGAACTATTGAAAATCATACAGTCATATTGAACCAGCTTGAAATATACTTGGGTTGCATTACTACTGTACAGTGTTATTACATGTACATTCACACTTACAAAATATAAACAAAAAATTTTCGGAGGAATCGTCGTTCAAATGTTACATTTCCATGCATCACACTATAAGAAATATGAGAAAAAAAAGAAAGTAGGAAGTTTCAAAACAAATAATCATTCGGTGACGTGTAAGCACAATAACAAAAAAAAAGAAGCATGTTTACAACTTACGTGCAGAAAAAAGCTTTGGAAATTTCTAAGCATCCACTGTGACGATGAAAATCCTGTTTTGCACATTCGGCACAGGTGACGTTAATGCTGCGACGCTGTTGAAACGTAATGATAATCCCAGAGGGTTCGAGGTTAGGTCAGACGAATGTATTGTTGACGATCTGTAGCATTTGACGGTAGCATATCACAAGCCGCTCTCTAGGAGGGTGTTGCTTTTCTAGAAACGTACAACGTGAATACCAACGACGTAGATGTTCCGTGGTGTTCAACAACTTTGTTTCTTTTTTTTCCTGACACCCCTCATTTTCCTCCCTATTTGTTTGTTTAATCGTACGCCTCTACGTAGCCGAGACGAATCGAACCATGTGTAGAAAAATTTGCTAGGAGGCGAAGCCACGGGAGAAAGTCGTGGGCGAAGGGCGAAGTCCGTTTGTATCTCGAATTAAGGAATGATGTGATATTCCCACCCTGGTTCGTAACGTGTCGTATAAGAGTACCCTCTTTAGTCGCTGTATCATAGCGCATCCCAGGGCGGAAATTTCAAATGCAGCAACCTGATTGTACCCAGAAAATGAAATATAATTATTTATTACATACAGAATTTGGTTTTATTATATTTTTTAATTATTTCCTTATGTAAAGTTTTTTAATACAGGCGACTTGTAAGGATTTTACTAATACTTCGTATTTCACCTTATGCATAGAAATATTTATTCATGTTCCGCGAACAACGTTTTGCGATTAAAAGTAAGAAATTTGAAGATTTGAGAATATGGGAGTATAAGAATTTGAGAGCCTGCGACATTATTACAAGTACCATGCAATTTGTAAAGACACCAAATTTACACTGTCAAAATTCAAATTTCGACATTCATAACAACCGCCCACGTCCATGAAAGTACAACTTAAGAGCGAAATAATGAGTTATACATAAAACATTGTACCAAATGTGTGGCTGGTAAATCGATAAGAATATGAAAGCATGCAAGAACGAAACCGCGCGTTATCCCCGGACGGTTCAACGAACGGTAATTGTTTCGAATGTTACCGCGGACGTGGTTTAGTGTTTCGTGGCGGCATCGGGTGGCGCTAACTCTCCGCGGCATGAATTGAATGGACGCGAGAAACTCAAGCGTCCGCAACGCTCAAGCCAGCTCTCCCAGGTGCGCTAAACGCGCACGCGCCGCACGTTTATTATCTTCTTTCTGTTCAAGTGCCATTTCATTGCATGCAGTGCAGTCTATAAAACAGAATGCGTTCTCAGTGGATCTCGAGTTTCCTATCACTTATCGTCATTCGTAGCGTATAAACATAACAGCACGCGGTCATTAACTTACAAATTGTTTACGTGTCGTCTGGCACATGGGAACCCGTTGATATCGGCCGCGGAAATGCTGGCGTTCGCGCAATAAAAAACACGATCGTGCCATTGTTAGCGTCGTCCACGGGTTCCTGGATCGAATTTTCGAACGATCGTGCGGGCAAAATGTCATGCAGCTACGCGGACGGGCTTTCGCAGTACGAAAACAAAGGAGTGCTCGGTTTGGAGGAGGTAAAAAGCATTGTTTCTATGCGTTCTGTTTGTGGCGGGAGTCGGCCATCCTCGAACGCGTTCCGTTCGTTTGTTTGATGCGTCAATTTTTCTTTTTTTTTTTCTTTTTTTAGAGATACGACAGCGTCGAGGCGTTGCGACTGAAATGTGGCCTTCTAGCCGAGTGGATACAAGCGGCACGGCACGTTGTCGTTCACACTGGTGCTGGTATCAGCACCGCTGCGGGCATTCCGGACTTTCGGTGATTATCATTTGTAATTTTTCCCTCAAATCCCCACCCTACTTCGATGTACTTCCGTCCCTTCTCTCCCCGACACCCCGATACCCCCTGTTTCCGATCTGTTGTGCGTTCGAAAGCGCCACTGGTCAATTCTTTCAAATTAATCAAGCGGGAAATGGAGCCGCGAAGAAAGAAGCGAAATTCCTTTGATCGACGCCGTCCACCATTGTTGCGCGGCGACAATGGTGGTGATGATTCCTGGAAACCTTGATAGCTGAACGTTCTATAGTTAGCCAAAAAACGATGAAATCATTGGAAACTTGAATAGATGTACGAAATATTGATACGATTAAAAAAAATTGCGTGCCTTGATTACACGCGCATTATATACGAAACTTATGCATTTATTATGGATAAAAATTCAGACTTGGCAATTGAGATTTTAGGAATTTGGAAATTTAGAAATATGAGCACCTGCAAATTTGAGCTTTTGCAAATTTCGAAATTTATGGATTTATAAATTTTTAAATTATGGTTTTTGAAAGTTTATAAATTTAGGAATTTTTAAATATGTAAATTACATATGAAAGTATCATTAATAGGACTTCTCATATCTCATAAACGCATAAACGTGCATAGTATAATAATGTAACTGTAAAAACTGTTAATTATTATTTTGCAAAATTTAATAGTAAATATTGCTCATTAAAAATTGCCTCAAAACTTATACTGTTAATTGTTAGAAAAAGCATGAAGAATTACATATTTTTAAAATGTTGTTTTAAAAAACGACATTTCCTATATACCAATCTAATAATGATCATAGAGGTACAAATGGTGTGTGGACACTGGAACAAAAAGGTTTAAAGCCTACCATGAATATTTCCTTTGATGAAGCGATTCCTACAAAGACACATATGGCATTGAAAAAATTATTAGATGCTAGTAAGTACTGTCTTAGGTAGCTATATAATAAGTAGCCATAAGGATCTACCAATATCTACTTGATTTTCTGCAGAAAAAGTTAAATTTATTATAAGTCAGAACATTGATGGTTTGCACCTCCGGTCTGGAGTGCAGAGACAGTACCTTGCAGAGTTACATGGAAACATGTTTACTGAACAATGTGATAAATGTGGAAGGTTGGTACTATTCTCTTGAATTTAAATTGTGTAACATTAACTTTAATATATTATAATATTTTTTGTAGGCAATTTATTCGAAATTTCGCGACTAAAAGTGTTGGTAAGAAATCTCTGGACACTGTGTGTAGATCTGAACAAATAGGCGGTCGTCCATGCCGTGGACGCATGCATGACACCATCCTCGATTGGGAACACAACTTGCCAGACAGTGATCTAACTTTATCCGATTTACATTCTAGGTAATTGATAGATACTTGCAAAATGGTCTTCATTCGTCGACAAAGTCGAATTTATTTTATTGTAATTAATACTGTATGAAAATATATGATTGTAGCGTTGCGGATTTAAGTATATGTCTTGGGACGACGTTGCAAATTATACCGAGTGGTAATTTACCTCTGTACACGAAAAAGTATGGTGGTCGACTCGTTATATGTAATCTACAACCTACAAAACACGTAAGAAATTTTCTTTTTGTTTTTGTAGCAATTTTATTTTGCATATAGATTTGTGCATGAGAGATTTAATAATATATTATTCGTAGCATAACGTATAGAGTGTGACCAATATGGTGGTTAATTCCTAATTAGATAATTTTGAAAAATAAAAGATATCATTTTTAGGATAAGAAAGCAGATTTAATAATTAACGGTAACGTTGACGAGATAATGATCAGTGTCATGAAAAAGTTGGGACTAGAGATCCCAGAATATGAGAGTACGATGGATCCCACACGCAATCCTGATACGACGTGCAAGGAAATGGATTGGACGATACCAACCAGCAGAATAAAAGAGATGAACGTACTTTACAAGAAGGTATGCAAGCCTATGAGAAGGAAACGAAAAACGTTCATGTACGAGAGAGAAAGAACGGATACAAAACGGGAGACAAAACCGAAGAAGCAGGCTTTCATGATAAAGCAAGATATAAAAACAGAAGATACGTTGAACGCGTCAAACATAGTTTGCAGTAACGCGGTAGTCGGCGATATGAGCAGCAACGTGGTAAAAATTGAGGATGAAATTAAAGACGTGGAACCGTTTGATTTCTCGACGAATGACATGACTCAACCAGTTCCTGGTTTGTCACTAAATGACATACTGTAGCATGAATTCGGCATACAGTGATCTAACGACCTAATACTCTTATTAATCTCAATCTCTGTTAAATTTATTTATGAGTGCATATAGAATGGATGTTATCTGTATGTGAAGAATGCCTAAAGTGCTATTGATTTGTTTATACAAAAACACGAGAAAAGGCAAAAAAAAAAGGAAGAACAGAAATTGAAAAGTAAGATAAGTTTACCGACCGGTAAACTGCTTTTATCGTCAAATCAGAAATCGCTGCAATACGTGTACATACATAAGTATATGTAGTAGTACTTTCGTAATCGCTTCCATGTTATGTCTGCTTTTTCATTACTCGTCTGTAGTTCTTATTCCAAGATCAGAGTTCAAGGGACTAATGTGTATCATACTCTTAAGCATACACGTATATTGCATGCCCCATGTTTTTTCTCCCACTATGATACATTAACATTAAGTACTTAAGATGGTTTATTTAGGATCGTTTTTAACGTACTGACAGAGAGATTTTATAGTAGTGACACGTCGACCGTATAAAGGTTCGAGAAGGGTGTGAGTTAGTATTTTACGTTTGAGAGCGTTTCATTAAGTATCTGTCATCGTTGGCGTAACTAAGCAGGGACTAAGATGGACCTGGTTTGCACAAATGGATTGGACTCTCATAAGACAGTAAAAATTAAAAAGACGTTCGTCGGTAAAGCGAAATTGTATCTTAACAAAAATAATTGGGTCAAAATGTAATGTGCAATATAGCTCTTATTAGGGGATCCGATCTATTGCAGATAAAAATATTAGTGGCGCCAATCTCTGTGCTATTCGTGTTTTCTAGGAATGTGCGGGTACTCGGGATTATAGACTCGGTTCGGTTCGGAGAAATTCGGGCAGGATCGGATGGAATCGGGTACCCGACATATTGGGTTACCCGCACATCTCTAGTGCAGAGTTTCCCAAACTTCCCTGGGTTGAATTTTACTTCCGAAAATGGTAACTTTTTACGATCCACTTGCCTGTAACCCATTACATACAAAATTCCAAAGTTTTTCACGACCCACTCACTTATAATGCACATTTTAAGAAAAAGAGAAGGTCGAACAACGGAACGTTACTTTACTACTTAAAAATTTTGTATATTTTAATATACAACGTTTGACCCACACTTTGGGAACCTCTGCTATAGTGTTCTTTCGATACATGACCAAGATCTTCTATATAAAACTGTTTGTAACTCACGAAGCGATTAAGGAAGATATATATGAAGATGTTTTAATGCACCGGAATAGTGAATAATCGTTGCTACTTTGAACGTTTATGATTGAAATCTTTAATAGGACGCTCCATACGAGCGAGTCGGTGTTGTTTGATCATCTAATAGTTAAGTGTCTCTCGTTAAAACGCACACGTTTGTATAATCGTGAAAGGATAAAGAAGTGTCAATGACAGATGTTGAAATGAACAGTGGGACCGTGAGGTTATATCCTTGACAATATGTCTCCCGAAACGGTACAGAATGCGAAAGTGCAAAAGTTGGAGAGAGAAAAAAAAAATATACAAAATGTAAGCAAGTCTTTCTTATATCGGCATTCAACGCTATTTTGTCGATAGCGTTTTTAAAGTAGGACGCAGTTTAGCGAAATGTGTAATATTTATATGTAAATAGCGCAATATATGCTTGGTTGCTCTTAATAATTTATTACTTTAATTGATATTATTTACTGGACGTTACTATTAGTGAAATATTATATAGTATTTGACAGGAAATAAAATCGTGGAAAGGATCTTGTCTTTAACCGTTATTTCCCGTTTTCGTTTGATATCGTATTACTATTAGATTGCATATAAATGTAACGGGGTTTTTTATAAACTAATTGATGAAAAAAATGAGTCGCTATTTTGTCATTTTGATATGCTATATTCTTATTCATAGCCAAGTTTAAACAAGGATACAACATAAAATCTTGTACACGTGCGTTACAATAATTACTCCATAGCTTAAATTCTTCTTAAACGAATCAAGAAAAACATCACTCCAAGGATTCAAACATATTTCGCCTCTTTAATAAATAGATCTTTATCATTTACATGTTTCCATACTCTTATTTTGCACGCAGACTTAACCGACATGTTGCGCCACACCGACGTGGAAACGTGTGAATAAGATCTGAAACGGTGTTTCCTCTTTTCTTCTAATGCCAAAGATAAATTCGAATAATCTAGATCGAATTAATTCTCTTTAAGAAAACCACGAGAAAGAAAAGCTGTCTTTTCATGTACCTTTTAATTTGAGAAGTACCTTCGCGCAAGTAGCAGATCCAAATGTTACGAAACCTAAAGATCATAAATTTACACGTAAACTAAAATTACTTCTACTAGTATCAGATTTTAGTACTATAAGTATCACTAAATGGATTATGACTAAGCATTTTCACAGTATATTTTCAAAGATGTAAACGAAAAACTATCGAAATTTTCGAATTTACAATGTTGAACGTTTTATGCAAGACCCACTATATTGTCAACTGCTACAAACCGTAGCGTCCAATAGCGTCACAAGTCCCCTTAAATCCTACCGATCAAATTTGGAAAGGTGGAATAATATCTAGATTTGCCCCTGCCTGCAGCAACGAAGAAACACCGATTCAGAGCAAACAAATCACTACGGGGTGTTTTCCGTGCAATTGTACAAAGAACAAAGCTAATATTATACGTTTTGATTTTCCTAAAGTTACGGTCAGTTGCGGTATTTATATTAAATACACCGTTGACACAAGAGACATATACAAATCGTTGATATACCTTAAACTTCGAGCGTAATCGCAAACTCGATTCGATACTTCTATATTTACACGCGTACGGTTTACATGGTTCGCAATTAGGTCGCATTATTCTCGACGTTCGCGGGATTAACAAGAATTTTCATTGAACACGTTCGTATATATATATATGTATATATATATAACTATATTTGACTTTCCTATCCTAAAAATTACGAGGGTTTAACTACCACCCCCGTCCGATGGTGTAATCGGGTATCGTCGCGCAACGAATCGATCGTACAATGATCCGACATCGTCGCAACCGATTTCGGCAAAAATTATACACACGCAATTTATTCGCAATAAATATGTTACGCACGACGAATGCATAACGCAACATCGAGGAGATACCCCAAATACTATCGACGGCACTTTAAAAATGAAACGGAAAGCACCCCGAGCAAATTCGTATCGTCGGCTTCTCGATGAGCGCGCGTCGACTCACGCAAGTCGTTCGTTTCTATAAAAGAATAAATACAGTGAGCTTAAAAAGAGAGAGACGCAATAGAAATGGGTCAGAGATTTTCTGCATAGGGACAAAGATAGAAGGAGTACGTTAAATTATTCGTGTAATCGTGTGATGCAAGAGAGATCATACGGTGAACGAGGAGAAAACAAGAGCCGCAAAGAAGTAAGAAGAGAAGAAATTGGAAAGGAAAAGTACATATCACGATCAGGAGATATAAATCTTTTATCGGTCGGTTCGTATCGCAACGCGCGCGATCGATTAATTAAGCGACGTCGATTTCAACGCGCGACCGAACCGATGCCGATTTATTTGGTATAATTGCATTTTAAATATCGTCTCCTTGTTCGGAAAACTCATTAACGCCTACCAAAAGTGTTCAATTAGACTATCTATATACAAGTAATCTTTACGCGACGGAATAAAAATCGATTATTACATATATATATATATTTATATATTTATATATATAATAGTCATGATAAACTTTTTTTTTTTACTATATTGCTCTACTTGCGTATTTTTCGATTTTGCACGTTTACCGACAAGAACGGAGACGATTATCGGCCGAGAGCTTGGTCGGTAATGTACCATTGCTCGTCGATCCTGTCGGTCGTTTCGCGTTTCGAGACTTGATTCTCGTCAGTGAAAAAAAAATATATATATATATATTTCGACGGGAAAGTGTCATTTCTTCCTCGGCTGCTAAATACCGTGACAAACAATAAATAGAAGTACGTATTATATATGGCTAACTTAATTCGTTGTGTAAAATGTATCTTTGGGTTTCAGTACGGTCCGATCGATTAACGGAGAACGTCGTCGATGAACGCTGTTAATACTTGATCATGTCTGTGACGATGTTCTCCCATTCTCGACGGGCGCATTCGTATAATTTTTTCCCTCTGTGTTCGCTCATCCTTGTATTGGCAAGGTTACATGTATGTACATACATTAATACAAAATACGCACAAGTACGTTCTGGCGCTTCGTGTAGGAAAAAAAAGATGCGAAAGGTAGGCACGTAATCGACGGAAAGAACGAACAGCGACCCTCTGGTCTCACGGATGAAGATGTAGAAAAGCAAAAGTGGCTCTGCGCTTTCGTAACCCACATACAACATGTTCCTCCCGGCTTCTTCGAACAATGTCACGAAAACTCGACGATATCTTGAAAATTATTCAGATTACCAACGTACGTTCATTGTTGAACTATTGAATTAGTACGGACAGTCCTAAACGAAGTGTTTCTCTTAACTCGATCTATGATACATAGTCTGATGGTATCCAGTTAAAAGAATAACATTAAAATGACCAAATTTCAACATTGACAAAATACTATCCTTTCAGTTAAAACAAAATTAGACACAAATATAAATATTTAATAAATAAAACACAACAAATCCTTGTTTTAAGAAGTTCATCAATCAACTACTCGGAGTAGCAGATCTGTTGTCATCGAATGAATGTTCACGTACACCTAGCACTTTGGTAGGAATTGTTACAACAACTCAATGACCTTACAAAGAGTAGTCGTAACAACCGTTTTTGGTACAGTGAACATTCATCGATGTGGCAACATTTCTACAAAGTAGCCCGATCGTTGTTAATCGAAGAGGCTAAGATTCAAGCTCTCAAGATCATATCCGAGTAGCTGTGACTCCCTATCGTAATTTTGACTAACAAATACTCTATTTTGCACAGATCGACTCACTGGTTTAGACGAAGGGGGGAGGAACCTAAGGCACAAATGTGAAATATTCGAAAACCAACAAGATGCAGGTTGCTTTATTCGTGACTGCGTTTCACTCCCAACAGTTTGGCAGCATCGTCGGCGGACGCTTGCAACACCCGGTCGATAAAGCTCTTGTCTCTTATCCCAAGAAGATTCGAAATTAAATCGTTATCCGTGCTCTCGGTCGCGTCTGGATTCACGTTCTGCGGAATACTCGCCAGTTTCCCGGTCAGGGTTGTCAGCTTCTTGTACGGATTCAATCTTATCAGTCCACTGGGTGTTGCATCACCGGTAGCGACCGGAGCGATGCTCGACAACGAGATTCGATCAGGAATCTGGGGATTTCCCGCATTCGCCCCTAGTAATACCGGCGTTTGCTGTTGCGTTCTAGGTGTGATCGTAGGTGGTTGAGTGGGCGAGTTCTCTTCGTCGCCACTGGTGCCAACGTACATCGTCGAGTCGATGGACTCGTGCTTCTTCCGGTGACGCAGCATGCTATGCTTCAGGGTGAACCTTCTGCAGCAGATGTCGCAGGAGAACGGCCTTTCGCCGGTGTGTGTCCTCATGTGACGTCGCAGATCCTCCGCGGACCAGAATCGCCTCATGCAGAATGCGCAGACCACCTGGAAATGTTGGCTCTTTTAGTTGCCGATCTTCGCTAATTCGTGATCTGTTACAGAACGAGTATACTGATTGAAATGGATCTGACCATAGAAACGCGGGGAGGGTAAATTGATAGGTCTACTTGATAGAACTGGCAACCCCATTTTCAATTTTAGAAAATTGGAATCTTAGATTGGGTATCTGATAATAAATTTCTAAACTTCTAATACGAGTGATTATAGTGAAAGAATCAAAATGGCAGCCGAACGAATTCACAACCTCACCACAACCTTGATAGCAACAAAGATGACCAAGGACGAAAAGTACATATTTCCATATCAAACTTTTCCACCAAGTACATCTACAATTTACGTTCGAACGTAACTAAACAAAGTACCTTTCTGTTACTATAGTCCGGGAAACGTCCCCTCTTCTCCTCTCCGTCGCTGGTCTGCTGTTGCGGCGGAGGTTGCTGCTGGTCTTCCACCGTGTCGATGTCCATATCCAGCGCACCTTTAGCCACCAGCATCTCGTAGGATCGTTTGTGGTTCGCCTTGATATGTTCCAAGCAATCCTGTCGCTCCGCGAACCCGCAATCGCACAAGTGACACTTGAAGGGTACGTCGCTGGGTCCGGGCGAGGATCTCGGCGAGGGTCTCCTCGATCTTGACGTTTCGTTGGTGGACGGTGAAGTGTTGGAGTTCGATTTGGTAAGTCCTGGAACGGAGGAGGTCTCCATACTCTCAGACACGCTGGACGACTGGCTGTCGTAATCGGTCTGCTCGTTGTTCTGTTTCGTGCACTCCTGAGGACTGTTCTGGGGCTCGCTGGACGGAGTGTCTGACCTTGACTTCATTTTGCGAGCGTGTTTCGTCGAACGGTGCTTCTTCAAGTTGCCCAGCGTGGAGAAGGTCGAGCTGGGACACTGGTTGCATTTGTACGGCCTCTCGGGCACGTTTCTCATGGAGAAGGAGTTGTTGTTGCTGATGACCGCTTGGGAGTCTGGAGAAGAGGAGTTCCTGGCGCGACGAACCTTGTTGGGGTTCGCCTTGTGCTTCCTCAACAGATGGCGATCGCAGTTCGACTTGGTGGTGAACAGCAGCGAGCAGTGCATGCACTGGTAAGGTTTCTGTCCCGTGTGCGTGAGGATGTGTCGCCTGAGGGACGATGTCCAGGGGAAAGGTCGTTCGCAGTACGGACATATGACACGGTTCGGAGCCATCGAGTACGCGGACTTCTTCTTCTTCTTCTTTTTCTTCTTCTTCTTTTTCGACGAGATACTGACGGAATTCAGCGAGTTCACGGAGTCAGACTTATCGTCGCTGCCGGAGTTGTTGCAGTCGCTGTGAGACGCTACCAGTCCTTCTTCGTCGCTCAGATATTGAGGCTGAAACTGCTGATACTGTTGAGAAGCGTTATCCAGTAGCTCGGAAACGCTTGCAAGGTCTGTCACACCGTCTTCCGCCTTCTCGCTTTTGTCTTCGGTCTCCATCTTGAACGGTCGACTCTGCACCTGTTCCTGCGAATTCTCGCTGTCAGCAGGCCTCTCGGAATCCGACGCTTTCGCGTCATCGGCATCAGCGTTTTCGTTGTTCGCCGATTCGCCGTTTCCCGTTTCCGAGGCGTCTTTCGTCGACTCTTCGGCTTCGTCCCGTATCACGCTGTCCTTGGAAGGCTCTGCACCTTCCAACTGCCCTCTCAGCAAGCTCTTCTCCTTCTGATCCTGAGATTCTTGACCGTCCTTATCCTGAGGATCCTCGTCGATTACGAGCTCCTCTTCAGAATCGTTTTCCTCTACCTTGTTGGCCTTTAGCTGCTGCGCCAGGATCGCGTACTTCACCTGATCGGAGATGGGATGCTTCGCGAAGTCCGAATTCGCAGACGGCTCGACCTTCGGCAGGATTTTCGTGTACGATTGAGGCACCTGAGACGAAGCGGGCTGTCCAAGATTCTGCAGCAACGTGGGATGACTTGAAGGAGGTCTTCCTCTGGTGGAGTGTCCTCCTCTGGGTCTCTGGCTCCAGTGTTGTGGATGCTGTTGTTTGATGTGTCTCTCCATGTTGCTCCTCAGGGTGAACCTCGCCGAACAGTGCTCACAAGTGAACGGCCTCTCGGTTCTGTATCGTCTCTGTTTCTGTTTGGGCATCAGTACCCCGTTCTTGATCACCATCTTCACCGAGTTCGAGGAGGGGATGATGTCGGGTTTGTCGCGATTCGACAGTGCTTTGTTCGCCATCTTCGCGGAGATCAGCTTCGCGTACTCGTTCTGATCGCTCGACGATTGCGAGTTTATGTCCCTTTGAGCGAAGGCCGAGAATCCCGTGGCACCGATAGCCGGCTCGACCAGAGTGCCGCCGCTGGTCAACTGTAGTCCTCTGACCAACTCCTTCTGCAGTCTCTCCTTCATCGAGAAATCCTGGCCGAACACGTGGGGGTTGAACATGTACGGTGGCAAAATTCCCGCCCCCACGCTGGCGCCGAACGTCCCGAAGTTTCTGTAAATCGCGTTCGCGTACAGGGCCTCCAGCGACGTGGGCTGAGAGGTACCCTGGCCGGCTTTCAACAGGGCCTCGGTTAGCAACAGTTGACTAGTGGCGCTGTACAAGTCCTTCTGGTTCTTTCCGAACTGCTCGTGCGTCGCGGCGAAGTCGCCCTCGTCCTTGTCCTTCGACTTCTTGCTGAGGTCAAGGACGTCCATGGAGAGGTCCAAGGGGCCATCCTCCCCGGCAGCGTTCTCCGACACGTTCAGACCCTTCTTCAGGTTCATCGGACTAGCTTGTATTCTTTGGTGCGAATCTGATTTGGTATCACTGACTAGAGACACGCTGCCCTCCGACGACCTCGACTCCAGATCCTCGTCCAGCTTCGAGTAGTCCGACTTGGTGTCCTGCGTGGACTTCGTGTCCTCGAAGCTCCGCTGCGTCAGCTCGATCGGCTGGCTGGGTCTCGAGAATGCGTCGCTCTTCTCGAAATGATTCGCCGCCGCGTTGTGCATCGATAACGCGGAATTGTGCAACTTGGCCTCCTCTATTATCCTGATGTCCCCTCTGACCTCCATGGACGGAGGATAGTGCACCTGAGCCTGATGCTGGAACTCGGAGCGTTCGTTGGGGTAAACCAAACTCTTCCTGGCGTCGCTCTCTTTCATCACCCTCGGCGAACTCCTCTCCACGTTCTCGTTCGTCGAGTCCTCGTTCGGATGATAGATCAGCACGCTCTTGATGTCCTCCCTGGTCAGTTTACCGTGTCTGTTCCTCACGTGACGCTCGCAGTTCGCCTTCGTGGTGAAAGCGTAATTGCAGAGAGAGCATTCGTACGGCCTGTCGCCGTTGTGAGACCTCAAATGTCTGACCAGGGTGGCTTTGTCGGTGCTGGTGTACGGACACATGTTACAGGGATACGGCATGCCGGGTCCCACGCCCATGTGCGCCCTGTTATGACCCTTCAGCGCCCTCAGGTTCGGGAATATCGCCGAGCAGAGTCTGCAGGGGAACTCTCCCTTCAGCTTCATCTTCCTGAACTCGGCCGCGAACGCGTCTTGAGCCTCCTCTTCGTGATACTCGGAGGAGAACGCGCCCGATGAACCGGACGAGTTCAAGCTGGAGTTATACTTAATGTTGTTCTCGGGAGTACTGGCATCCGATCGAGGGAAATTCTGTAGTATCGGACCGGACGTGACCGATATAATACTTTGAATGTCGGCCAGATCTTTTCCCTCCTTGGCTTCCGTCAAAGCAGCCTTGTTCTGCAGATCCAGGCCCGCGAAGAAGTTGTCTCGCCTGGATTGACTGTCGTCCGTTGTCCTCGTGTGAGAGTTAGGCGTGCCACAGTCGACTTCGTGGGCATCCAACGCCGATCTGCAGGGAAACGCTCGCAGACACTTGGAACACTGGAACTTGGCGACCTCTCCGGAGGCTGGTCTGTGCAGGGATTGCTCGCACATCGCCCTGGCGATCGCCGGGAATTTGTCCGACGAGAAGTCGACGAAGGTCAGATCGTTGAAGCCCACCACGGAGTTCCTCAGGTTCCTGGTTGTGTTGCCTATCGAGTGATCCGCGAAGTGGATCATGAACCGGTGCAGATTCAGCACTCGGTGGTTCTTGAAGGACAGGTTACAGGACTCGCACTTCGCGGGGAATTCGGGATGACTTCGTTCTAAATGTGCTTCCAGAAGGGCGCTGGTGGCAAAGTCCTGTCTACCGCACACGGGACAATTGTACACGTTCTGGCTATCGTCCGGCGACGACTTGATCTCGGTTCTGGTGTTGTTCATCAAGATCTTGTGCCTCTTCTGATTCTCGTTGTCGCTCAGATAGTCGGTACACTTTCTCTTGTTCGTCAGACTGGGTGATCTGTCCTGTCTGTCGATGATGTCCGGCGAATTCCTCTTGGTGATATCGTTGTTGTTGTACTCCTCGATGTGCTTCCTCTTCGGCGGCTTCTCGGAGTCGCTGCTGCCCTCGGAATCGGTGCAGCTGTTCAATGACGCGCCTCGGTGCGCCGTCCTCAGGTGTCTGTTCATGTTCCCGTTCGTCGTGAACGCCATCTCGCAGTATTTGCACTTGAACGGCCGCTCTCCGGAGTGCACCAACACGTGTCTGTCCAGGGAACTAGCCGAGCTGAGAACCTTGTTGCACACTCCGCAGCAGTAGTCCTCCTCGCCGCTGCAATCCGTGCTGCGGGGCGAATTGTGGCCACGCAGGTGGTTTGTCAGCTCCCTGCAACTTGGCAGGATCGTTGGACACGCGGGACAAGGATGCGCGCTTTCTGGCAGCTCCACCTGCAAGAGACATGCATTATGAGCTTTTGAATCTGCAGAAAACTGGGCTTGAACATGACTGGGATGATCATTGGGTTTGATGGGGGTGCATTGATTCCAAGTGTTTAACTTTAATTCTAACTTAATTTCAATTTTGATTCTGGAGTTATGATGGGCAGATTATTTTGTCAAAGAGTGAAGTATGGTATGAAGCATGAAGTATGGCATAAAGCATGAAGAGGTAATTAAGTCTAGAGCTCTCTAATGTGCAATAAGAATATTCTTATTTAGATACTATGTTTATATCTGCCGTTTGCAATCTGTAAGGGTGATTATTACAACATGGAGGAACAATGGATCTCTTAATAGGTAGATTTCCATTTCTTACAGAACGTAATTACGCGTCAACGAACTTGAAATAGCAACTTACGCTCGACGGAGACGATGCAGCATCGGCTTGCGTTTCGCTCTCGTGTCCCTGATCGGATCCGCTCTTGACGGTAACTGAAACCAGACCAAACACTATCATTAGCGAGAAGTTTGTAAGAATCGACGATCAATCCGGAGAAATCGTATGAATCGAAGGAACTGAAGTTTCTCAAAAGACTCCAAAACTGATGTTACAAAAATAGCTCTCCTTCGACGTATTGTAAATTGTTTTTAATTAATAGCGAGGATACGTTGCCAGAAAACTGTGCGCACATATTCCGGAAACTGCTGATACAAGACCGCAAAGAACAAGGCGGGACAATGACACTTATCGGAGAGTTTGACCACACTCGTCCTTATTTACGTCGCTTTTCGATGCCGTACCACGTGGATCCTGCACTGCTGGATCACGCTTCCGAGAACGATACCAGAGAACGAAATAAAAAAATGGGTCGGTGATAGGACAAGAACAGTCAATCGTGCGATAACTGAACGTGTCATCGCGTTCCTTTGCGATTCCGCTGATAACAATTTACTTTGTTCGTTATTCGTTTGCTCCTCTAAGATTCTAGGAACTTCGTGGGACAAAATAACGCAAGTATGAGCCGTGTGTAAAATTTACAGAAATTCTTGTCTTTATGTTTATGGTACCATGAAATTTCTATGAGAGATGAGTTTGTACCCTGTTATAATTTAATATGTTGAGTAATTTTAATATAAATCGTTTAAGTATCAGATTATCGAGTCATTTGGTATAGTCCAGATCGTCGATACAAAAATGCATACGTGATCTTAGGCATTGGCCTTTATCTCCAGCGTTCTTTTCATCCAACCAGCAAGTAGATTAAGTGCTATTGACAATCGTGCAGCGTCGATCCGCATTATCGACCCGTAGCAGGAAGCAGACAAAACATCTCGCCGTGTTATCAACGATCTACGGTTAGCTGACCTTAAGATCATTGTCGTCCGAGCGAGTTAGCGTCGAGAAACATCGTTCAATTTTTACTGGCTCTCATTTACTTTGGGATCACAACTCGAATTTTTACAAAAATTCTCTGTACATTTCATTTTTAACGGTAAATAATCTTCAAACTCGATGCACACGAGCGACTTCTTTTCGTGTTCATACGTTCATATTTCGTGGCCATGTGTTTCTTTGTTTTCTCAGTGAAATAAAACGAAGACATATTGCAAGGAGATCGCACGAAAAAAGATCGCTCGTGTGCATCGGATCTTATGTAGCACGTTAAAAATAAAAATTGAGGACTCCACAGGTAATGAGAAGTATATATACATTTTTGGCATCGACTTTTTAATTTTCTTCAAGGATAGTTATACATATGTGGACGTTTAGTCTTTAAATTTAAATCAACTGACATACATGGACATTGCCATTATTTTTATTAGTGACATATTATTCATTCTTTAGGTGATTGTTTATTTACTTATGATTACTTATAATATGTAATTGTTACTGAATTAAAAGGAAAAAACTACAACTGTACAAAAAAAAATAAAATCATTCTTTCTAACCTCAAAAAAGTAGTTCTCGAAAAGAGTAACATTAAATAAGAGCGATAATTTGCAACCACTGTTTTAATTTATGAAGGAGGTGAAATGAAGCTGCAGCCCTGTAATTGTTACAGCAACTTCAATTTTAACCTTGAAGAAATTTACATTAAATAAGAATAATATTTTGTAACTACTTCTTATTTTAGGAAGGGGGTGAAATGAATCTGCAGTCTTGTTATATCAACTTCAATTGCAACCTTGAAGAAATGAACGGTAAATAAGAACAATATTTTGTACCGATTTTAATTTACGAAGGGGGTGAAATAAAGCTGCAGCCTCTGTGACATCAGCAATTTCAATCCTGAAGAAAAATGTTAAATAAGAGCAATACCTTGTAACCATTTTAATTTACAAAAGACAGAGGCTGCCGCCTCTGTGACATCAGTATTAATTTGAAAGTGGAGTTACATTTTCGTAAATAAAAAACGGAAAGGAATTAATTGTATTGCGGAGGACAGGTCGTCGACAAGTTGACGAGGGGAAGACAGGTGCGAGCGAATGAACTCGATTAAACCCGCGGTCGTGTCTGGTGCGTTCTCCGGTGACAAACGTACGTATAGTAACTGGTGGCACTGGCTGCACACAGGTGACTTTATTCATGCACGTAAATCACGCGGACGAAACGGGTTTTCGGTCGTTTAACTACGACTTAGCTTGCGGTTCGCGTCCGCGTTTAGCGAGCCGCTTCGCGCTAAGCGCGCGAATAAATTCGATACGAATGATTTACCGACCGTCGAGGACTCGTTTTTCGCTTGCCGAGGATCCGTCACGTGGCTGGGCCGTTTTAGAATGCACGATTTATACGAATTCACGGGGTTAACGTTCCCCGGCGATATTTTCAACGGACGACGAAATACGATACCCCTTTTGAACTTACGAAATATCTCGAAACAAGTGTTTTTCTCTGCTTTAACCCTTTAATTAACCTCGTCACATTTTACTCTTTGCACTAAGGGTATCTTTAGATATTTTTATATGGGAAGAAAGAGGTCTTGTATGGAAAAGTTGATGAAATTTGGTAAAATTATTTTTTATCGTTGATCATTAGTGTTGTTCTTTTTCGTAGCGTTATTTAATATGTGCGAATAAGTATTGGTTGATGTGTTATTATATAACACTAAAATGTATTATTATATAACATCAAAGTGTGTTATCATATGACATTAAAGTATTACCATACGACATTAAGGTGTATTATGATATGACATTAAAGTGTATTATCGTGTATGTAAGTTGATGTATCATTATGTAATATTAAGGTTGAGACATGGCGAGTGTTCAATAAATATATAAAAATAGGTTCACAAGTACAATTCTAAAATCAATAACAATAATTTAATTCAAACAAATTAGACTAAACATTTAAACGATCATGTGTTTAGATAAAAAATTAAAATATATATAAAAAAAATGGGAAACGATTCCAAAAAAAATTATGAGACATATTTAAAATTATTAGACAAATTAAAAGGTTTATAAATTTGAACGTAAAAGATTATTATTAAAAAATCTGAATGCAGATAAAAATGTCAAGTTCAAGCTAATACCGAGATGCTGAGAGTCGTTTTTAAAACGTACAAATGTTATAATAAGCGATAGTACGAAGTCAGAAATCACAAAGTACATAAAGTGAAGTGCGATGTTGGCTGTTTAGTTGAAGAAATGTAACATTTTTAAAAATTGTTCCGAGATTATCAGGACTCACGGCGCCTGATGCACAGATTACTTAGGAGTTACGAGAAATTCGCAAAAGTTCCCCGGCTGATAATTTCGCAACGGAGAGCAAATAAACATTTATCTAACAAGCAGATAAAAAACTACTTATCTGCAACGTAGCTGACTAACCTTATCTGGATTTCGAGAAATTTTGTTTTTAAAATATTATCTCGATCATCGAAAGGCGCGATCGTGATGATCGCATGCGAGAAGTATGATGAGCTAACCGGCGTTTAGAATTATCAAGAATTTTCATCTGAAAACTTTGTTAACTTCGATACAATTTAAGAATGAAATTTTCAAGAAGTTATATACAGTTAAAATTTTTTTAAATTCTTTACCATATTTCGAATTTTAGTAAAAGATTTTGACGGAGAAATTTTAATGTTTGAAATATTTATTGTACTTCAATGGTTAAATTGTACGAATGATCTTCCAGATAAACTGATTGATTTTGAAATTATTAATTGTTTGTCTAGACTATAGATTTTGAATTTTTTAACTTACAGACTTATACATTACTAACAATTGAGGTATCTAAAATTTGTAAAAAGTTGAATCTTACAAATTGTTAATTTGCACGTTGTATCAAAGATTCTGCACGACTAAATATAAAATATCAGTACCAAACAAAAATTTCAACATCTCGCTAAAAGTTTGCTGCCAATTCAGAATTCTGAAACTTGAGATATCGCTGAGTCAGATTTTCGTAATACCGACACCTGCTGAACTCGAGGTTTCAATCAGAAATTCGATATTATCTTCGAGACAGAAATTCTGAATTCCTTCCATGAACGCGAAAAGAGCAGAGATTCCGGTGAAATTCGAAACAGATTCTTCCGTCGCGACAAAGTGGAAATCTTGCTTTCCATTTCTAACGATCGCCGATCGTTTGAGACCGATGGTTACGAGGCTCTGCGAACCACAAAAACCGATTTCTATTTTTTTTCCTTCGGCGTCAGTCGACGTTGACGCGGCGTTTCCATGGTAGTGGACTTTCGACTGCGATCAACCGAGAAGATTCGAATCATCGATACTCGAATGCAACTCGAAATACAATTTGTTAATCAACTATATGTAGATTAATTATTTGTGTATTAATTATTGTTAAGGTATATTTCAAGGTCTTACAGTTCATCCCCTTAGACAAATTCATAGTAACATTTTTTATATTGTTACTGAAAAATTAATTTATGTATTTTTCTCTGATTGTGAATTTTGTATTTCAAAGATGTAGGACAATTTTAATAAGAAGTTTAGTAAACATGACTATACTTGCATAGTTTTGGTATTTTTATCATGACTTTGTAATGAAACATTTATGACTAAGTATTTATGCATAATTTTATAAAACAATATTGACAAAACATATTTATATCACACTTCATAAAATATTTGTAAATCATTTCGTACAAAACATTATATTTATATAACATTTTAAAGAACATTTATAAAACATAATATTTTACAAGACAATATATTATATAAATAAAAATTTACAAAACACTAATACTCAGAACATATCTCCACCCTAGAATAAGCTAATTATTCAATAAAATAAAAATAAAAGACTGTCCATCGAAAAAATTGATAAACTAATAATTTTGTAAAAAGTGAACCACAACTCTAAATTTAACGGACCAAAGTGAGAAACTCTGTCTATCAATAAAATTGCAAAACTAATAATTTTGTGAAAAGTGGTATACAACTCTAAATTTAACAGAATAAAAATGAAAGACTGTCCGTCGATAAAATTTTGTAAAACGTGAACCACAACTCTAAATTCAATAAAATAAAAATGAAAGACTGTCCATGGATAAAATTGATACACTAATCTCGTAAAAAGTGAACCACGACTCCAAATTGAATAGAATAAAAATAAAAGACTCCACCGATAAAATTGAAAACCTAATTTTGTAAACTAATTTAGTAAAAAGTGAGTCACATCTAAATGCACAAACCCGAATGCCACATTTAAATGCATAAACCCCGAATGCTACATAAATACAAAAAATTGAATACCACATCCATAAACTATCAACAACATAGTCACAAAAATGTGTATACGCAACTCAACATAAAAATTGCAAAAGGAAGTTGTAATACATATCGGTTAAGGTAGGTAAAAAAAAGAAGGGTAAAAGCTCGAAGGGCGACATTGCGAAGGGCCAAACGCCACGCCCTGTATCTGCAATGCACCCCTTGGGGTAGCTTTCGCGTCGCAGAGAAGCACGGAAAAGGGAGCAGTGTCAGTTCATCGAGGGCGTACATGCGCACTTCTGCCAACCCGTGCCTCCTACGAATCATTGGATGCTGCGATTCGATCATTGGTGGGGAGATGCTCACCCATTGGTCGCCTCTCATCTGTCCGAGCTTTTATCTCGTTTCCCTCTCCATCCTTCTAACAACTTCCCCCACCGTTCTCGCGCGATACCTCCTCCTACCCCTCCTACTCCTCGTTCGCCGTCTCTTTTTACCACTATGCGCACTTATCTCGGTTTTTACCTTTTTCCATCGCCTTTTCTTGGTAAATTAGCCTGTTAGGTTACGTGAGCGAAAATTGAAAGTTTCCACGAATTTTTATAAGGGGTAGTTTGTGGGGGAAGAGGGAGGTTTTGGATCGGGTAGTTGAGCAGGGTTTGAAGTTTGAATTGGGGCAAGATTTAGGGTGTTTTGAGCGGAGTTTGGAGTTATCTAGGGACTTTTGTAGTGGGATAAATTATTCAAATTTTCAATTCCTCAAATCCTCAATATCTCAAATAATTCCTCAATTTCTCAAATTCTCAAATTCTCAAATTTCCAAATCCTCAAACTCCCAATTCCACAAATTATCAATGACTTAAATTTCCAACTCCTCGAATTTCCAAATTTCTGATACCTTAATTTATGAATTCTTCAAATTCCCAATTTCTCAGATTTCCAAACCCTCAAATTCCTAATTTCTCAAATCTCCAAATTTTACAGTTTGCAACTCCTATATTGTAAAATTTCCAATTTCCTTAACCCTTAAATTTACAAATTCTCAAGTTCCCAAAATCCTAAACCCCTAAATCCCTAATTCCTTAAAACTCTAAATCCCTAAATTCCTAAACCTCAAAATCCCTAAATTCTCGAATTCTCAAATTGCCAAGTTCCTAAATCCTCAAAGTCAAATATTCCTAAATTCCCAAATACCTAAATCCTTAAAACTCTAAATCTCAAAATCCCTAAATCCCAAAATCCCTAAATCCCTAAATTCTCTCCTAACCTCCCCAAATCCTCAAATTCCAATATTCCAAAATTCCCAAATCCCTAAAGACCCAAACCCTCAAATCCCAACTTCCCAAATCTCAAAAACTTCCAAAACTCCAAAACCATAAAACCCTCCGAACCAAAAATTTTAACTCCCAATCGAAATAATCCAGTATTCCATAATTTTCCCCGTTCGTATCTTGTTTCTCAGTGAATTTTCACCTTCGGCGCGCTCTCTCTGATCTTCCCCTATCTCCCACCATTCTGACCGTTGCTCTTTCTCTTTCTTCCTTTCATCTCGTTCTTTCGAGCGTGTCCAACGTCGGCTTTCTTTCTCCATCTCCTCGGTGTCTCCCTCGCCCCGCTCTCGCCACGCTCGGTTACACCCACGCAGCACGCAGGAGAAGCAAAGATGGCGGTCGGTTAGTGTGTTTCGAGAGTCGTAGCCCTGACAACCTTGGACTTACCCAGCCGTGACACCCTGCCACCCTCTCTGCTGACCCTCCGGTGCTCTTACCCGTGGGTGACACGCTTTTTTTTCTTCCTTTTTCGTCTGTTTCCAGGGGACACACCTGATGCAGAACGGAGGAAGGACAGACAGGGCCGTTGGTACACGATCACGAGGGAGATACCATAATCTACTCTCTGTTATTTGAATTTGTAACGGGCTTCGACTATTCACCCGTCCACTATTTCATCATCTCATTCTTCAAAAATTTATTTTATATAGAGTCGCACTTGTTTATGGCCCATCATCTCTCTTAATATTACTCTTTTAACACTAGGTTTACCATGGTCACTTATATTTAAATTTGAACTCTAGTAGGAAACTAAATAAATTGGGGGGTGATACTGCCTAAGATTCTTTAGTTGACATTTTAAAAAAATTTCTTAATAAGTTTTGTCACTTAAAAGAAGAGATGGTCCGTCATTTTGACGAGGTGTTAATATTCATCACTGAATTATTTCATCTTCTCACACATATTCTTTGAACATTTTATTTAACGTAGAGTCGCACTTGTTTATGGCTATCTTTAGCATCTGTCTCTTAATATTCACCCGTGAACTATTTCATCTTCTCACACACATCATTCTCAGAATTATTTTATTTAACGTACAGTCGCATATGTGGCCATCTTTAGCATCTGTCTCGACCACAAAATTCGACTTTATTAAACATGCTGTCCAAAAATACCTAACCCTGTGAAGTCTACTGGTGCTGTACTCGTAAAAACTTCATTTTTGCAGTCATCAAGCCTTAAATTTATGAAGACTTGTCTCTCGTATATGACGTGCGACATAGACAAGTCGATTTCGTAAATTCGATCACGAGGCTCGATGACAGCAACAATGAAGTTTTTACGAGTACACCAGTAGACTTCAGGGTCGGTTATTTTTAGCCAGCACGTTTAATAAAGTCGAATTTCCGAGGGTGTTTGAGACAGATAATGTAAACAAGATGGCCGTAAACAAGTGCGACTCCATGAGGAACATCAGTCTTCAAGAAATAAAATGAAAAGGTATGAAGCTCATTTGAATACAGGTTTATAAATTGAGGGAAATGGCGCAAATAAACGTAAAGATTCAAGGAATACTTGGAGTATGTTCTGTAGATAAATTCATCTTCTAACGGATGTGTTCCGTTTTCTTTTATTTATCGTGTTTTTATCTGCAATGTAACGGATCGAATACCACGGATGTTTCAAGCATCTCTAATGCGAATCATTGATTCGATTTTTCCTTTCGGATGATTCACTGACAAGATTTTTACTTCTTTCGATGTAAAATGTATATAGATCGTGTGGTCATTGTTGTAAGTTCAGTAAGATGTTTTAAAAATGAGCAGTAAGAATGATTATACCGAACCTTTTATAGAATACTTGACTTTTGCGATTGTTAGCGATTTCGTAGGAAAATGTTAAAGGATCATTGTTTTGAACGTATAACAACAGTTCTAACGATTTCGAAACACAGCATTATCTCGGCGGGGACTTTCTTCGAAAACGCTGATCTGTCTGCGTGTAAACAGAAGAAATGACCTCTAGATCGTGATAGCAAACAGTCTGAACACTCGCCAACAATAAGATCGCTCTAGCTTCAAGCAGAACGAAAAAGTTACGACGTAAACGCTCCTGATGGATCATTTTTATGGAATAAATTCTATTCTATCACTTTTTTCAGATTTTGTTGCTGAGATTTATAAATTTGCAAAGAGATCAGTTGTTCGACTGTTTGATATTCTTCTAGTTTTCAAATCTTCAAATTCAAGAAATCCCAAATTTTTTAATTTCCAAACTTTCAAATCCCCAGATTCTTAAATCCTCAAATTGTCAAACTTCTAAATCTTCAAATTTCTAGATCTTCAAATCCCCAAATTTCTAAATCCTTAATTTACTAATTCAATCTTTCCAACTCCTAAATTTCCAAATTCCAAATTTTCCAATTCCCAAATTTCCGAATGCTAATTTTTCCAACTCACAAATTTTCCAATTCTCAAATTTCCAACTCCTAAATTACCAACTGCTAATTTTTCCAACTTCCCCATTTCTAATTTCCAAATTTTCCAAATTCCAAATCTCCAATTTTCAAATTTTCCAAATTCCAAATCTCCAACTTCCAAATTTTTCAATTCCCAAATTTCCAAATGCTAATTTCCCCAATTTCCCCATTTCTAAATTCCAAATTTCCAACTCTCAAATTTTCTAATTCCCAAATTTCCAAATGCTAATTTTCCCAATTTCCCCATTTTAAAATTCCAAATTTCCCAAATCCTAAATTTCCAAATGCTAATTTTTCCAACTCCCCTATTGCAAAATTCCAAATTTTCCAAATTCCAAATCTTCCAATTCCCAAATTTTCTAATCTTCCAGTTTCCAAATCCCCAAATACCCAAACCCCCAATCTCTCAAATTTCTAAATCCTCAAATCCTCAACTTCTCAATCCCCCAAATTTCCAAATCTCAACATCCACTTCTCGAAAATACAATTTACAGTACCATCACGAATCTCTCGATTCACTGAATCCAAAAACACTTGAATTCAAATTGAACTTAACTTTAGGTACTCAAAAAGTACCGAAATGAACATACGTAGTATAATGAATCGTACGTGGTATAATACCCGTTACCAATAATTTTCAGTATCGATCGCAGTAATTGAACGTGGAAATCACAATCGAGAGTAGTAACATGGCGTTCGTAATGGGAGAATATCCCTAACAAGGCAAGGGGGCAACGATTCTCACGTTTTCAGGATTTTCTTGGGAACGACCGGATCCAGCACGCGGAAAATGAAAGGAGGCAACGTTCCGCGCGCGGATCGAAGCGGGGAAAATGGTTTCTCAGGCCACGCGGAACCAGAACGAATGGACGATCGCGATATGTTCGAATTCCGTACCGTTTTCTCCGTTTCGATACCGTGAAACCTCGTCGGCTAACTTCTTATTTTGCGCTCGTTCGGATATAAGGATTATCGTCCGTGGAACAAAGCTTTTCTTTTCCATTTCATTACAATTCCACGTGCCGTAAAATTTCCGAGAAAACAGAGGATTTCCTCTTTATCTGATTTAACAGTCCGATGCTCGCGCATCTCTTTCCAATGCCTGACTTTTCCACTTTAAAATCTTTTCCGATAATGCTTATATTTTATTTATTTTTATCATCATTATTTATCATTTTTCGTACTTAACATTTTTAAGTATTTTGCGCTATAAAATCTTGTTTAAAATTGCTTAAATTTTATTCACTTCGACTATCGTTATTTTTAAATTTCGCTACTTAAAATTTATGAATATCTTGCAATGTAAAATCTTTCTTAGAAATGCTAATTTTTCATTCACTTCGACTATCGTTATTTATAACTTTTGTTACTTAAAATTTAGAAGTATCTCGGACTCAAATTTTTACCAAAGATGCTTATTTTTCATTTGCGTCGATGATCGTTATTTATAACTCCTGCTACTTAGAATTTATAAATATCTTGCACGATAATCGATGTACTTTGCCACTTGAAGACAGGAAGAAATTCGTGTGCAATGATAAAATGGGTCATAACAAGTACTAAGGGTATCTGGATACTGATTCTGAGGATAAATATCCTAGTCTATATAAGACAATTTTTGTTAACTATTTTAACAGTTAAAATAAAAAAAATGAAGGATTATCACGAGAGATTATTAAATGCAAAGAATTGAAGATTGTCAAGTGCAAAGGGGTCGAATACAAAATTTGAAGCTTATCGAAGGGGTTGAAATTAACTTGCTTCGTTATGAAGTGCAGAAACTGACTCGTTAAAAAAGCTCCTTCAAAAAGACCCCTTTAGCTTTTAATCAGATATTTAGAAAAATAGTAATAAAGCTTGAACATAAAAATGTATTAACTTCTGACGAAAGATACGTGCAAGAAAAAAGATTGCTTTCAATTTAAACGAATTCTCGAGCCATCGATCCAACATGGTCGCGGAAAGAAATTATAGGACGACAGTTTGGCCCATTAAGTTGCTCTCGACCGTTGCTATTGACCAACGGGGCCAACTGTCCATCTATATCCACGGTAAAGGATGTCACGTAAAGAAATCTTCGTATACGTGGCCCAACCGAGTGTTTCCGCATATACCCGGACACGATTGTCGGTTATATCCACCCCCGGCTTATGTACAGACTGATTCTAACACCTGGGACTAGCTGTAGCTTTTTTCCACGAGCAGATACTTAGAATTAATAAGCAGTTCAAGTTAAATGCGCTAACAACTGCTTCTTACATTTCGATGTTGCTATTCTATACATTTTTTATCTTTTTTCTAACGCAACAAATTGCGTTCAAACGAAAAGTGTGTTTATTGTTAATCGAAGATATTTAGGTTAATAAAATTGAGTGTTAAGATTTTTAGCTGCAATTTAAATAAAATGTATAGTAAGATTTATCTTGTTGAACAAAATTTTGTTTGGTTTATAGAATGAACCGATTGTGAAATGTCATGTTCAATTTAAATAGAAAGTGTAAGATTTTCTTCGTCACTGATGAAAGTGTCTTTCAGTTTAATAAAATATCTAATTGTTCATAAAGAGCACTAACTACGAGATTTTTATGTACAATTTAAACGAAAAGTGTAAGATTTTCTTCGGTGTTGATCAACCCCCTCGATCAAAGTTTCTCTCCATCTAATAAAATTTAACTATTGAGTCCTTATATCCAGTTGTTCATACCAATATCTAGTTGTTAAATCCAGTATAAAATAAATTTGTAATAAAATAAATAAAGTTGTTATCCAGTATCAAACACCTTAATCAACCCCCTCAAACAAAGTTCCTCTCCATCTAATAAAATTTAACTATTGAGTCCTTACATCCAGTTGTTCATACCAATATCTAGTTGTTAAATCCAGTATAAAATAAATTTGTAATAAAATCAATAAAGTTGTTATCCAGTATAGAACACGTTGATCAACCCCTTCGATCAACTAGTCTAATAAAATTGAACGTTTAGTTGTTAATGTGCTGCAATTAAAGATGAAATTTAGGGAGTTCAGTATTATAATGGGGAATAAAAGTGTACATCTCTGTGGTGGTCTACGTTAATTAGGACGTCTCGTTCCGAGGGTGAGATCGTCACGGGGCGAGAAAAGGGAGCGGTTGGCTTTCCACGCCACGCCCTGATTCGCCTTTAACCGACCCTTCACCATGAAAACGTGCTTTCCTAGCTTATTACCCTCCATCGAAAACCCTCTACATCCTTTCAAAACCTGCACCATGCAGTTTCCCGAAATACCTAGGTAACATTGTACTTAGAACACCTAGGTAGCAAACACCTAGGTACCAACCCGTACCAGAAATTGTCCAAACAAGCAAAACCTTGTGGCAAATATATACAGAACAAACTTATATACAAAGATATAGAATCATGAATAATTATGTGAAATTTAAATAAACTCTGAATACTTTCAAACGTGAACCCTCCCCCAATTCAAAGTAACTATACATAAATAATTACCAAAGAGATTATTAGAGTCAAATGAAGAAGTAATTATTATATATGTAAAAGTAGTCATTGAAAAGTGTTGAAATTATAAAATACATGAATTGCAACCCTTAAAATTATTGGAAGTTTACTGTCTGGACCAACGTTAAAAATCCAAAGGTACATTTTAAAAGTTTCACTCCACGATCCTCAGAGGTTGGCCCTTTTTACGAGAACACCTCGAAAGATAATTTTACAGATAAGAGAAGAGGTCCTTATCTACAGTTGAACGGTCGAGTCTCTTTTCTCGATGTACCCACGTCGATAGATTAGAATTCGGACACGTCAGCCTCGAATCTCCGGGCTCGCCTTTTCTTCACGTTCGCTTCTCGTAACTGATGATACGAGACATGTAGGATAAGCTCCGTTTCCGTCTATCGAACGACAACGGAAAAAATCGATATGTAATCTCGTTATCTCGTAAGCTTTCGTTCCGTGGCGAATTTTAGTCTTCGACGCCATGTTGGAACGGGACCGATCGTTGGACTCTGAACGTTTCATCGGTTTATCGGGGTTGAAATCCCTTGACGATTCGAACCGACTTTTTTTAAATACTATACTATTTTCATTGAATAGTTAAACAACTGTCACTTGTATTTCTTATTTAGTTTAGAATGAAAACAGTAAAAGGTCAAATGTTATTTTAGTATTAGATAAAATTTAAAAAATCATGCACAGTGGCTGCAAAATGGCGGTGCTTATTGGGATCACGTGAGATGATTCAGTCTTCAAAGATTAAATGTATTTTTTACTATAAGTTCCTTATTTAGAGGCTTGGTAGTTTAAATTGTATCAGCATCTTTGAAATAATTCTATTTTAGTAAAAAAACAGTAGAGACGTTACACGATGGAATCATCAATGTTGATAGAAAACATGTTCAAATAATTAAGAAACGAAGAAAGTAAAAATTAAGAATACCATTCAAACTATTCTAATTATACAGAATGACCTATAAAATGAATTTCCAATTTTGTTAATAATCAACCCACTTTATCGTGGGTTAACGTATTAAAGTACTTCATGTTTCAGATAAAAAATGATCATATGCTAATTTGTTTTCGATTTCAAACTAAATATACTTCTAGTATTAAACAAAGCTCTCTAAATTATCTATTAAGAGTACAGAGACAGTATTATCGAATTCGTATCGATCTTGACGTAAAAATTGGAGTAGGTAACTGGAAGAGGAGAGTTATCCGTTTGAAGAGTCATCGAGATGACTCAGTATTTCGCGGATTCTCGTTCCGCAATTTTTCGAGTATCGCGTATTCCGAATATGTAATCCATACAGTTCAGCGATATTAAATAAAATTTGCAGTAATTAGACTCATCTCGAGAGCTGTAGCACGATATCGCGATGATTCAGGGATTTGTGGTTTTCTCGTTTCCAGCTCACGTTATCAGCTACAAGGACTCTCCGAGATCCTTTTAAAAATCTTGGATTTATCTAAGACACGTTTGAAATTCTCAAACACGAGATAAATCCGATGTTGATGTAACGCTCGTTATCGAAAACGAATCGAAACGTTGACAACGAAACTCGAACATCGTAGAAATATTTCAATGAAGAACGTAACGCGGTCTTGAAACGAAAATCCCATTACGCTAGGTTAATGGAGATACCGATAGGCATCGATATTTTGTGTGCTAATCGAAAGACGCGCGAGACAACGGAGCCTCGAACGATAATAATCAGCTCTGCTGATTCGTTCAAACTCTCGACTCATTAGCCATCGAATTTCGGTCGTTTCCGAGTATCCCGTTGTCTGTGCCCAAATATTCCCAGGCCTCGGATAAATCGACCTTAGCCATCATCAACGCTCCGAAACAATGTATCGCTCGTTAAAAACAATAACCAAACGAAAGATCGAAAAGTTTTTTGTTCGCGTTTGACCGTCACTCTCATCTGTTTTTGCGTCTCTAACGGCCGAGCAAGAGGGAAGATATTCAAATATTATCTAACTCCATGTACCTTTTCGAACAGGGAATCCTTGATCGACTATGGGACTCTATTTCCAGTAACAATATTAGCTTAAGGAACGAGGAACTTTAAATTCGTAAATGAAGGTTATCAAGTTGATAATTTGGAAAAGTTAGGTGTAATTTGAAAATGTAACGATGGAGGAGTAAAAGAGGTATCGAATTCGGAGAAGGGTTAAATGGAGTAAAGAGGTTCTCCAGCACGTCCATCTTTAAATCCAGAAGCCCGCTACCACCCAGCGCCATGTACTCCGAAGTGTATTTCCCGAAGAGACGGAGATAGAGACGTACCTTTCGTGGAGCAATCCATGCTTCCCTCGTCAGCGTCGTACACTCATAGAGCAGGGAGTTACGTGGTCCGGGCACTTAACATCCATAGATATCGCACTGAACACGATGGTGGGTCATGGGGTCACTCGCGAACCGGTCAATCTCTCGATGAAACGTCACACAGCCGGTAACAACAGTTTCAGAGCCAGGGGCCAAGTCCTCCTCCGAGTCAGCCTCCGTGGCTCTACACTTGTCTCACCATCACCACGTCGGTAGCAGCACTTGATCACGACGTAACGCGTGTTCGCTCGACGCAGGACCACGGACGAGTAAAAAAGGAGGCGACGAAAACTCGAAGGGGTCGTCGGTGTCCCGCGAGAGGGAAAAGGACGACAGGGTGGGGAAAATACAACGCGGCAAGCAAGGTCCAGCAAGAGAGGTCACAACGGGCCGACTCACCACGGACAAGTGACACGGTGCTTCTGACAACTTCTCTCCAGCCTGCGCCCGAGCCTCATCATCCCTCCTACCTGTCCTCATCCCTCCCTCTCTGCTCTCTGGAGAGGTCTACGGTGCGTGGCTGCTCCCACTACCGGCAAACCCTTCAACCGCTTCTTCTCCGCTTCCTCTTCCCCTTTTCCTGTTCTACACCCTTCTGCCACTGCCGTGACGCTCGCGCGAGCGTATTCCCGTGGATCTCCTCCGGGTACCACGGCTCTCCCTTCGTACCATCTCGCTTTATCGCCAGTCAAGCCCCGTTTCGCTGTCCTCTTTTGCTCTCGCAGAGTCTCTTGCGGTCATCCCCACCTAGACGCTTCTCCCGCCTGTGCCGCGGCTGCATATCGTGCTCCTACGTGGTCTCTACACACCGGAGTATACACCGTGTGCCAGGTTTCGCCGTGGATCATAACGTGCCAAATGCGCGACAGATTTTCAGGAAATTTGCTCCTCGACGCCATGTCGCTCCATGATCAATCGAGGTCGAAACATTCGAGATTATAGCTCGAATTGATTACTCGAGTTTGGATGATGTAATAGGAATTTTGAAAGATTGTGGAACTGAGTTTTCCTGGTCTTTTCCCTGATTCACAATGTGGAGGGTGGAACGCGCACGAGGGGTGGGTGCACGAGGGAAATTTGTTGAATAGTCAAGTTTTGTATACTAGATTTAGGAAATATGAATTGTAATTATATAATCGATTAGAATGTTATAATTGATTATAATATCTATTTGAACTTAAATGTCATTAACAATAAATCTTTATATTGCTGAACCTGTATGTCCACATGTGTGGACACCCTGTACGTTTTTCTGTTAGTAAACGCTTTATTGTAGTCATCCGAAAGTTCAAAGGACCAATTCTCAATTAGATAAATAATTTGAAAATTCAAATGTGTATTCATCGACACTATATAAGCAGTAACAGTTTTAATCTCACAGTTATTATGAATAGATTATGATTCGAGTGTATTTAATCACTAATAATTGGACGAAGAATTACATGAATCATTAGACAATTACATAGATAGTTATGTGTTAACATTCAAACTGTGTAGAGTATGTACACATTTTAACCACATGCTCCTCTCAAAAATAGTACAATCACTTTTACTTGTAAATATTGTTCAAAATGCGATAAATAATTAGGCAAGCAATTAAGCAAATAATTAGATGAACAATTGGACGAACAATCAGATAAAGAATGATATAAATAATTGGTCGAAGAATTATGTAAATAATTAGATAAAGATAAATAATTTGATAATAACATATAAAGTGAGTGTAATACATATATATTTTAATTGACCACCCTGTATATGCTTTTTGAATGAAGATGATAAAACTCTTGTTCGTGAGGATCATCCAAGATGTCTGACTAGATAAATAATTATATACAAGATGAAACAAAGTATAATACATATACATTTTGATTAATCACCCTGTACATGCTGTTCCAATAAAAATGATAAAACTCTTGATCGTGAAAATTATCCAAAATGTCTGATCAGATATACGAACAATTAGATAATTATAAACAATAATTAGACGAATGTTACATAATTTAATACTAACAAATCTTGTATAATACCTATGAATATTTAACCTGTACAGGGTGTAAATGTTTGCTTTCATAAAAATGATAAAACCCTCGCTTCCGGACATCCAAAATAAAAGATAAAAACTGGATTTAGTTTTAAAAAACCGGTGTAAACCTGATTGAATTATTGACGATCTAATTGAAAACGAAGAAATTTATAATGCGAATTCGGGAAGATATTCAATAAGCCTTATCGGACGTGTTAACGATAAAATAAATAAAATAATGATTAGACGGTAAAACCGGACATACTGTACCCCCCCTCCTTTCAGCTGTGTGTCTGCCCCTACTCTAAATCATTCTCTCGTCATCCTTGTTGCATTCGGTGTTCTCCGTTTCCGATTGTGATCGTTCTCCTCGGCTCCTGCTGTTGCCACCCCTCCCACGCGACTATCATCCCCTCCCGCCGCTCTTTGGCGACGGCCTTTCTCTTTCTCTCCGCTCTATCTATCCCCACCCCCGCGCAATCTGTACCTATGCCAACGTGGTGTAGCATCGGACTCGTGCAACTTCGGATACGTTCGGTTCGGTGTGTATACGTGATCGCAGGCGCGCGCGAACACACCCGCCTAGTACGGACGGGAGGATAGCCGGGATTCTCCGGACCCGATATAATGCTTTTCCCTCTTTCGATCCCGTGGAACGGTGCATTCCCGATGCAACGGGAATTACGTAAACCATGGGGGTTAAACGCTACACCGTAACATCTGACTATTCGCGTACTATTCACAGGGTCGAATTAGGGGGTTGGGAAGTTTGGGGAATTGGAAATTTGGGAGTTGGAAAATTTGGCATTTGGAAATTTGGGATTTGGGGGATCTAGAAATTGGGGAGTTGGAAATTTGGGATTTGGGAGATCTAGAAATTGGGGAGTTGAAAATTTGGGATTAGGGAATTTGGGAGATTTAGAAATTGGGAAGTTGGAAATTTGGGATTTGGGAATTTGGGAGATCTAGAAATTGGGGAGTTGGAAATTTGGGATTTGGGAATTTGGGAGATCTAGAAATTGGTGAGTTGGAAATTTGGGATTTGGAAGATCTAGAAATTGGGGAGTTGAAAATTTGGGATTTGGGAATTTGGAAGATCTAGAAATTCGGGAGTTGAGAATTTGGGATTCGGGGATTTGGGAGATCTAGAAATTGGGGAGTTGGAAATTTGGGATTTGGGAATTTGGGAGATCTAGAAATTGGTGAGTTGGAAATTTGGGAGATTTAGAAATTGGGGAGTTGAAAATTTGGGATTTGGAAATTTGGGAAATCTAGAAATTTGGGATTTGGAAGATCTAGAAATTGGGGAGTTGAAAATTTGGGATTTGGGAATTTGGGAAATCTAGAAATTGGGTAGTTGGAAATTTGGGATTTGGAAGATCTAGAAATTGGGGAGTTGAAAATTTGGGATTTGGGAATTTGGGAGATCTAGAAATTGGGAAGTTGAGAATTTGGGATTCGGGAATTTGGGAGATCTAGAAATTGGGGAGTTGAAAATTTGGGATTTGGGAATTTGGGAGATCTAGAAATTGGGGAGTTGGATATTTGGGATTTGGGAACTTGGGAGATCTAGAAATTGGGGTTGAAAATTTGGGATTTGGGAGATCTAGAAATTGGGGAGTTGAATGCTTCCTTTATTTTTTATTTAGAATAAGTCGAATAGAAGGATGGAATAGCTTATAACTCAATTTATAACAATTTGAAATTTTTAGCATTCCCTGATAACTTCTCTGTATTACCTTGCATTTAACCTCCAATTACGAAGCTATTACAAGTAGCATCGATTGGCCGAAGTTGAAAAAGGAAAAAGAGACTTCCTTTCGTGGAAAATAGCGGAGCCTGCACTAGCCTCGAATCGCGAAAATTGCGACGATAGCTCGTGTCGATAAGGTGCAAGGTCACCGTCATTGGATGGATGACCGAGCATTAAAGTTTCGTTAGATAATGTACTTGCTCGTGCTTTTGCGTCACCTCGGCTGGAATAATAATGAATACGTATGAAACCGGTGGCAAAAGATCATTAGTTTCTCTTGGCATTTTGATCATTATGTCATTAACATTTTGTTTATCGAATCGCCGACATTTTGATCATTGCGTTGCTGTTATTTGTATCGTCGAATTTCCAGCATTTTGATCATTGGATTATTAGTTTGTTTATTGAGACACTGCCTTTTTGGTTATTGGATTGTTAATATTTTTATTATTGCATCACATTTCCTTTATTGCATCATTATTATTTTGATTGTTTAATTAGTGGAATGTTAGCATTTTGATCATTGGATTATTGTTACTTTGTTTATTGAATCACTATTTTTTTATTATTGGATTGTTAACACTTTGAATATTGGATCATTTCTTTGTTGGATCATTATTATTTTTATTATTTAATTAGTGGATTATTAGCATTTTGATCATTGGATTATTGTTATTTTGTTTATTGAATCTTTTTGATTATTGGATTGTTAACACTTTGAATATTGGATCATTTCTTTGTTGGATCATTATTATTTTTATTATTTAATTAGTGGATTATTAGCATTTTGATCATTGGATTATTGTTATTTTGTTTATTGAATCTTTTTGATTATTGGATTGTTAACATTTTGAATATTGGATTAACATTTTCTTTGGTGCATGTTTATTTTGATCATCTGATCTGATTATTAAAATTTTGATCATTGGACAATTAACATGCTGATCATTGGGTATTATTATTTTAATTATTGAACCACTACCACTTTGATTATCAGATTATTAGAATTTTTATCACTGGGCAATTAACATTTTAATCATTGAATTATTACTATTTTGATAATTAATTTTTGTTTCAAGATCACCAGTATCTTTCCGCTAAATTTTATAAACATTTATTATAAGTATAATTATAATACATAATAAGTATAGATGACACCGGGAAATTTAATTATCAAAGTTAAACATTCAAATATAAAATTTCCATTTGACTCAAAGAACATTATTGTGCCGTTCTGTTTTATTGCAGGTAAGACAAGCACGTCCAAAGGACACATGCTGTTAGTATTTCAAAAGAGTTTACCGAATAGTTTGCTCGTACGAATTTAAACACAACGAGCTGAATAGGAAAGGGATCAGTTGGTAATTTTGGTAATAATGTTCGCCGCCTTGTGCACGAGAGACACCGGTACAATTGACAGGAGTAGATAGATAATAAATTCGAATTATTGCCGCCAATAAAAGGCGTGATGACGGTGGCTCAACTGCAGTCTGGGCACGGGGCCTTATGCTACTGCTTGAATATTATTGTGGTTATTGTATGAATATATGGCAAAATACAAGAATACTAGAAATCAGGTTGGTAACTGATACTGACAACGATATCACGAGTGGTTTCGAATATGATACCCGAACTTCTTACCTGAATCATATATTTTAGTGGAAATCATAATATATTGTAAATAATCTTGTAGAATACACCTTGTTCAATAGAAATAAAAACTATAGGATGAAAATTATTTAGCAGATTTGTATTTAAAATTATTATAGATTTTTGTTCAAAATTATCCTCTGCTGAAAAATGTTAGATGAAGAGGTTCACAGTATTATGTATTTCATATCGTATAAATACAAACTATTTGATCAGTACTTGAAAACCATTATAAAGTACAAAAGTTTCAGTACAAATTGCGAAGAGCTATTATTGAATTAATCGAATATTATTTTGTTGCACTTGCTGGAAAAGATTGCCAAGGTAATAAAAGGTTATGGAAATAAAGTTATACGAGCACAGTAATGAAACAATTATATATGAAACTGATACGGAAAGTGTGACTAAATTTATTACAAAATTTAACAGGTAAAGTTCCGATACATGCAGTTAATTGTTAAAACTGAAACGAACCACCCCCTTTCGTCAACCACTTTCGAGCCACCGTAGAGTCCCGAGATCGTATACCTGAGCTGGAACAAAACGTACGAAATCTTCGAAGTCTGTTGGTCATACAGCTGCATCTTACGACCCAATAAAATAATGCAGGACAATAGTTAACTCTGGCTATTATTGTAACCCCGAGACATTAGGACCATTCCACGAAACAACGAGAATCTACCCTGTAACGTTTAGCGAAAGGTGTCCAGGCTGACCGTATGTTAATATCGCTTACCTGAGACGATGTTGTGCGATTTAACCTTTTGTCATTCATTCTTCTACCAGGTACTTGCGATCTGCTACTGTAAACGTTTCTTGTAACGCTTCTGATTTTATTTTTGTTGCTAGTGTATTTTGTGGGGGGGAAGTGGCGCGTGGGAGATCTGGGGATTTGGATATTGGGGGTTGGAAAATTTGGGAGAGTGCAAATTGGGAATTGGAAATTTGGGGGATTCAGAAATTGGGGAATTGGAAATTGGGGAGTTGAAAATTTGGGATTTGGAAATTGGGGGTTGGAAAATTTGGGGGAATGGAAATCGGGGAGTTGGAAATTTGACATTTGGAAATTTGGGAGATTTAGAAATTGGGGAGTTGAAAATTTGGGATTTGGAAATTGGGGAGTTGGAAATTTGGGGGAGTGGAAATTTGGGGGATCTAGAAATTGGGGTGTTGGAAATTGGGGAGTTGGAAATTTGGGGGCGTGGAAATTAGGGAGTTGGAAAATTTGGCAATTGAAAATTTGGGGGATCTAGAAATTGGGCAGTTGGAAATTTGGGATTTGGAAATTTTGGGGATCTAGAAATTGGGGAGTTGGAAATTTGGGATTTGGAAATTGGGGGTTGGAAAATTTGGGGGAGTCGAAATCGGGGAGTTGGAAATTTGACATTTGGAAATTTGGGGGATTTAGAAATTGGAGAGTTGAAAATTTGGGATTTGGAAATTAGGGAGTTGGAAATTTGGGGGAGTGGAAATTAGGGAGTTGGGAAATTTGGGGGATCTAGAAATTGAGGTGTTGGAAATTGGGGAGTTGGAAATTTGGGGGCGTGGAAATTAGGGAGTTGGAAAATTTGGCAATTGAAAATTTGGGGGATCTAGAAATTGGGCAGTTGGAAATTTGGGATTTGGAAATTTTGGGGATCTAGAAATTGGGGAGTTGTAAATTTGGGATTTGAAAATTGGGAAGTTAGAACTTGGGGAAATACAAATTTTGGAGTTGGAAAACTTGGGATTTGGAAATTAGGAAGTTGGAAATTTGGGAGTTGAAGAGTTGGGAATTGAAATACTTGGGATTTGGAAATTTGGGGGTTGGAAAAATTGGTATTTGGAAATTGGGAAATTAGAAATTGGGGAATTGAAGAATTTGGAATTTGAATATTTGGGTGTTGGAAAAGTTGAGATCTTGAGATTGAAAAGTTGAAAAATTCAGAATTTTGAAATCAAGAATTTGTGGCAATTTGGGGATTGAAAGTTGAGGATTTAGGAATTTTTGGATTTGGAAACTAAAAACTGGGAAGTTGAGAAATTTATACATTTGATAAATTAAAAATTTAGAGTTTGTATCGTTTGGAAATTTGTGTGTCAATGTAGATATTTGAGTGTTTGGTAATTAAGAATTTAGGGGTTTGAAGATTTAGCAATTTGAGAGTAAGGCAATTTGCAAATTTAGCAATTTTAGAGTATGAAAACTTGAAACTTGAGCACGTATAAATATCCAAATTTTTTTTCAAGAGTCACTGTCCTCAACGTTACCCCTATTCATCCCTCTAAACTATCGTTCATTAGAATTCATCCCTTCAGTTTCGACACGTAACACGAATTACAAAAACGTTGGGCAAAGAGATTGACCGCGATGTCCAGATGGTCCATCGTGACCTGGAGCCGGAAAAGAAGAAAGGGGTGGAAAGGGTAGCAACCCTCGTCATTCATATCTCGCGCTTGGACCTGACGGAAGTCAAATTGCATCTCGTGATGAAAAAATCAGGATCGTATTTGACTTTTAACCGTTTCCTCTTCTACCTGAAAGCGAGAGGGTCTTTTGCGTCAACGACTTTCAAGAGCAAACATTATTTCTTCGTTAAAGACCTTGAGGATCAAATATCATGTTGATGGGCAATTTTATTGCGATATTAGTGGCCATTATTTTGTTATTGAAATTGAATATGGGTAACAATGTAAACAATGTAAATACACTTTGATATTTTTTGTTTATGTAGAATATTGTAATAATTCTTTAAGGTTGATGTTACGTCATTTTGAAGCCACTGTTCGAAATCATTTTCTGTATCAGATTTTATAACTGTTTTATGGTAAAACACAAACTTTGAAATTGCTATGATATATTAGGTGGACAAATTATAGGGTGTCCTAAAAAAACTTGTTTATTTGAGTGTAGTAATTTATACTCAAAATTGAGTATTTCAAAATGCAGTTATTTCACTGAAAAATTCTTCACATCATAATATGTGAATCCACATATGGTTATTTTCATGATACCAGTTGTTACACAAAAAATATGAAGAAAAAGAAATATTTTGTAACAAAGTACATGACAGCAATATTCTACATTACTTTAATACTTTTAATAGATAAAATAGATAACGCAAGTGCAAACGTGTCGAGTAAACAATATGCAAAGTTTCAGAGGAACAATATGCTTAATAAAAACGAAGAAACAAAAGGATTTGAAGACGGGATGGTTGGGTGAGAAAGTAAAACACAAAGGAGCAGAATTACGGGTTGGTTATTCGGAAAATTGGTAACGTCTGTGTAATTAACGCGTTGAACGTGGATTGGCTTCGACGGGGAATTACGGGCTCATACCTGTTTCTATACCTGACCCATTTCGGGGACATTCGTATGCAACGTTCTGTAAGGTTCTCGAAAAACTGGAGCTTGAACGCATTCAAATTTATTTTTGTTAAATTTGTTAATTATATCTGAACCTAGTTAATTTCTCAGAAAAGTTAATTATGGAATATAATTTCATATTGATAGTAGTCGAGGATAATTGATGGTAGATTTCTTCTTCCTAAAATCTGACAGTATGAAGATTTTATAGCATCTTCTCCGAAAACAAACATGACAAAATCACACGAATTCAATGTTTACAAAAGCAGTAAAATCACAGATTACCACTTCTCGTTTGCTTTTGAATCGTATTTGCAAAAATGAATAGGACGAAACGAGTGATAATGCTTTGGAAACAAATAACTCTCTTATCGAGAGGACGAGATCTTCCCATAATATTTGCGAAATTTAGGCTTGCTTCAAACGTGTGGACCAACTTGCTAAATAATCGAGGACTGTGTTCAAAAGCATTGTTAACCTGTTGCATTAATTTATATACTTTTTATGTTAATTTGTATTGAAGAAAATTATTACAATTACCTGTAAGTTTTTAAACAGGTTCAAAAAGTATAACACAAGCAGAAGTGTGAATATTATGTTTTGAGAAAAAAGAAGAGGAGCGAATTTTTATAAATTGTGACACATGTTAACTTTTTATATTAATCTGTACATGTTATGTTTTATATTAATCTCTACACCTTTTATGTTAATGTAAGTATTTGACAAAAACGATCACAATCACCTGTAAGTTTTTAAACATTTTTTTTTTTAAAGAAGAAATAACAGAAAGAACATGTTTCGAGAAGAAAGAACAGAGTGTTTATAAATTATCAAAAATGTTTTAAAAAATGGTGAGAAAGTAAATGTTCAAAGTGTCACCAAAGGTAAAAGAGAAGAATCTGGAAAACCACGGTATTTCCCTGTTCCAGGGGCTGCAGCGGTGTAAAATGGATACCGTAATAAAAGGGATTAACAAGTTTCTGGCCAACGACTCCAGTTGAATAAGTCAGTGAAAAGCTTCTTCAATCTGCAATCGCGTTATTAGTATGCCATAAATGAAGGTTCTAGAGACCCATGGCCCATCTTCCGACAACTAATGACGTCTTATAGACGATGTTGACGACACCTCGGCACCATCTTCATCCCCTAACGTCTCGACACTGCGTCTCGCTTATTCTGAATCTTTATTGTTCTGAATTTTTATTGTTTATGAATTTTGGAAATTTTGTTCGATTATTGGTTTCAGTAAGATGAATGCAAGATGATATACAAGGTTTTTATACGATTTTGAGAAACCTAGGCACCATCTTCATCAACCCCAACGTCTCTACACTGTGTCTTCGTTAATTTTAAATCTTTATTGTTTTGAATCTTTATTGTTTGTGAATTTTGGAAATTTTGTTGGATTATTGGTTTCAGTAAGATGAATGCAAGATGATATACAAGGTTTTTATACGATTTTGAGGAACCTAGGCACCATCTTCATCAACCCCAACGTCTCGACACTGCGTCTTCGTTAATTTTAAGTCTTTGTTCTGAATTTTTATTGTTTCTGAATTTTGAAAATTTTGTTGGATTATTAATTTCAGTAAGATGAATGCAAGACGATACACAAGGTTTTTATACGATTTTGAGAAACCTAGGCACCATCTTCATCAACCCCAACGTCTCGACACTGCGTCTTCGATAAATCTGAATCTTCATTGCTCCATAATTTTGAAAATTGTGTTCGATTATTAATTTCAGCAAGATGAAAACATGACAACAAGATTCCAATACGATTTTAAGAAACAAAATTTAGTGGTACCTCGTGTATCGTTGTTTGCGAGGCAAGCTAATTAAGACAAGATACACAACAGATAGGCAAATCAAATAATTGAGGAAGGATTATAATTACGGTGACAGGATGATATCCCGATGTTATGTTGAAAATTTTGTCATATTTTCATAGAATGTTATTTTTGAAAATATTGATGTTTTAATAGAATTCCAGAAACAATCGATACATTATACAATAAAATTGGTCTTACAATCACAAGATTTGCAATCGAATATCTGCGTATGAAATAATATTTGTTGGCCAACACAATAGTAGGATACTAATTGCCGACTTCGTTTAAGAAACGCTTCGAGATTAGCGAAAGTCATCGTTTACTGCTTAAAGGGTCGCGATTACAGACGAGATACCCTTAATGGCTTAGGCATGAGCATCCGAAGGTTTCTTCTATAGAAATTGCCCTATTATTACGGTTAGCCATTTTCTTGGAAATTTTCCATACTATTTCTGGTCGACTCAATAAGAGGACCTGCAACGAAGTTTCTATAGTATCATAAGCATCCGGGGATGGTAATTATTAAGGGCTGTTATAAATTAAAAGTATGGGAAATAAATATTTAGCAAATTTCACGTGTTTTGATATTGGTAAGAGTCTTTAGATATGAACATTTGTAATATTGGAATTTTGGCTTTGTTACAGGGGTTAAAAATTTTAATAATTGTTAAATACGTGAAATTAAACGAAGGGTATGTGTAACGTTACAGGGAAATTGCATGCAATTTATTAAGTTTTATTTTATTTATAAATTAGATACCGAATGTATCTTCGAATATCTACAATTCCAGATGTTCACACACACAAATCTGTGAATTCCATCATTTTCAAGATTTTAAATTTCCAAATTCAAAAACTGTCAAATCCCAACCCTAAATTGTCAAATCCACAAATCCTCAAATCACCAAATCCTCAAATTTCCAAATGTACACCTCCCCGAATTCCTAAATTTCCACTGTCAATTTCCCAAATTCTAAAATTTCCATTGTCAATTTCCCAAATTCCTAAATTTCCAAATTGTCAAATCTCCAAATTTACACCTCCTCAAATCCCTAATTTCTAAATTCCTAAATTTCCAAATGTACACCTCCCCAAATTCCCAAATTTCCACTGTCAATTTCCCAGTTTCCTAAATTCCCAAATTCTCAAATCTTTAAATTGTCAAATTCCCAAATTGTCAAATCTCCAAATTTACACCTCCCCAAATCCCTAATTTCTAAATTCCTAAATTTCCAAATGTACACCTCCTCAAATTCCCAAATTTTCACTGTCAATTTCTCAGTTTCCTAAATTCCCAAATTGTCAAATCTCTAAATTCTCAAATCCCCAAATTCTCCAATTCCCAAATTGTCAAATCTCCAAATCCTCAAATCACCAAATCCTCAAATTTCCAAATGTACACCTCCCCGAATTCCTAAATTTCCACTGTCAATTTCTCAAATTCCCAAATTTCCACTGTCAATTTCCCAAATTCCTAAATTCCCAAATTGTCAAATCTCCAAATTTACACCTCCTCAAATCCCTAATTTCTAAATTCCTAAATTTCCAAATGTACACCTCCCCAAATTCCCAAATTTCCACTGTCAATTTCCCAGTTTCCTAAATTCCCAAATTCTCAAATTTCCAACTTTACACCTCCCCAAATCCTCAAATCTCCAAACTCCTAAAATCCCCAACTTCCACTACCAAATTCCTCAACTCTCAATTCCCCAACTTCCAAAATTCCCAAATTCCCCAATAACAGTACCTTCCCACTACTATCTTTGACACAACAAATACACATTTCTCTAAACCCAAAAAGGTGACGCAACAAATAATTAACAATAACCGAGACGAATGTTCTTCCACTTCCTAAAACGTAGACCGATCGATTTCCTCTTGTTGCAAGTTACGAACGAATCGAGAGAGGACTCAAAGGAGCAAGTGAGACGGGAAACATGGAGCTCGACCACGATTTCCGGGACGGAAACCTGTCGATGGCAACCGCGTGTTCTCGTGACCGACGCGGACGTTCCCGTGGTTGATAAGCTGTTCCCACAGGAAAGTCCCGGAATCGGTATAGTGATGCTGCATCGTCAATAACTTTTCTTTCAGCCTCGCAGCTGATAAGTGACGCACGCGATTAGATCGCTCTTGTTTGCTTCTCCTCGCCCATGTTTGAACGGTGATGTCACCGTTGGTCCATCCGGTCCGGGATTAGGTCAAAGTCTCGACACTGATAAAAATCGAACATTAACCGGCAACTTCTTTCTCTGAACGAAATATCGATGGAAAATGCTCTCAATGTGTACCACTCCCTTTGTCAAACTTGACGATCCTTTTTTATTTATCAAAATGTTTCGGGGAAATCGAACATTAACGCAACTTCTTTGTCTGAACAGAATATTGAAAGGACACCACTCCTTTCTGTCACTTTTCCTTTGTACAACCTTGAAAATTTTTTTATCTTTCTCAAAATATTTCATAAAGGAGGTTTTGTTGAAGACTGAGGGTGAAAATATACCGATTTGAGTGGAGTAGTAGTATGAAAATTGTTCTGAACCAGTTTTTATTTTGTAAGAAAATTGATGGTTTGTAACAAAATAAGCGGTGTTCCGATTAGTAAAGAGTTCATTCAGAGATAATTGTATTAATTACTGAAGTGTATCTTCTTATCGAAATCATATTCTTTTGTGGAACGTATAGACGATGTGAAAGATTAAAAACTGCTGCTTTAGGTTGTGGAAATTGTAGTTTGTTTTTCATGTACCCGGTTTTGAAACGTTTTCTATACATTGTAAACAGCAGATGCAATGCTAATATGTCTGTGATATGTGCTAATGTTTTTTCTTTCACTTGGTGAAATATTAGTGATCTATTTCTTCTCCCAGCTATTGTACTTCGTTTTTACTGCAATTACAAATACTTTTTACATTCGCACTAGTTTAAAGTAATGTAGAGTCAGCGAGTTGCGAATCGAGTTCAATATTTTTTTCCTTAAACATATTTTACGTTCATAACAAAAACGTTTTGTCACATGTTCATTTTCTATATTAATTCCAAATAAATATTTATTCTAAGTCTATTTTTTAAATATTTAATATTTTTAATAAATATCAAAAATGTAAGTAAGTAGACATTTGAAGGATTTCATCAAGTTTGCTCTTTTATCTGATCGAAATATAAAATTGCTTACAACACTGTTAAATCAGAATAAACATTTGTCACACTTTCAGCGATCGTCAATTTTAGTTCGATAATGACTTAATACCATGTATATATTTTATTCCTTATCAAACTAGATTACTGATATAGAGTAGAAGGTGAACGTTTGTAATATTCGATAAAACTTATACTTTCCACAAAACATTTCCGCAAACTATGAAATATTTCCGCGAAACAATTGTCCCGTAATCTTCATATAAAATTCGATCTTTAAAATTTGAAATATCGTCGACGCTGTTCAAATCGAGAGCTCAGCATCACGAAATCACTGTCCAATATTTGCCGACGCCTTATTTATACAAAAAATTCCGAAAAATCGATACGTCATCACGGGTGCGTTTCTCGGAGCGTTTATCGTTCGCGAAAAATCGAGAGCAGTCTTCGAGACTTTGGAATCAGCAGTGTCTCGTCACCAGATAAAGTACTATATCTCGGCGTCTACGTAACGAATAGTCATATCCTTCTTCGTATCGGGTCCCAGAAAATCTGATTAAATCGCTGTATTCAATAAAATCGTGCTTTGCGAACATCTCGAGATCTCGTTCCTGTAATTGAAGTTGGATTTGATTCGTACGTCTTCTTGCATCACATTACGAAACCACACGATTACATATTAAGCTAGAAAGAAATTTTCAATCTTCATCAATTTTCAATATCTTCAATATTTATTCAGTATTCAAATGTTAACAAGTATCAAAAATTGTATATAAATTTGAGATATTACTAATGTCTACATCTGCAAGTGTGGCTGAAAATAATTTTAATTTTGTGGTTGGAAATCTATCTGTAGCAGAAAGATATCGTACTAATTTCCATTTTATCGCAATTTTTGTTCGTGATAATTTAACATGCTAAGAGTTATCATCAGAGAACACGTTCGCAAAGAAGAGAAATTCGAAAGGTAATTGAAGGATACGGAAGAAATTGAGACTCGTTTCGACGAGTCCATCATCGAGAACGCCTACCAAACGATTGCCGATTAACCATTGAAAGCCTCGAAGGGAACAAGACCCGAGGCGGAAAAAAAAGAAATCGCCAATAAATCAATCAAAATTAGAATGGACGATGGTCACAGCAGGTATATAGTTGTTCGGGAGGCTTTTATTCGCGGACAATTCTATGTTTCCCCTTTGGGTTTGACTGAAACGCGAGACAACGGTACGAGACCCACTTACTCACATGTACTTACGTGCCATATCTGACCCAAGTATATGGACGCGATACGTTCTCGTGTGGTAGAGAGATACACGTGAATAAAGAGGTGGACGAGGAAAAGAAGCGACGAAAGTTGCATACGAAAGGGACCCTGGCTAATCCACGTGGACACGGCCGTGAGCGTATCAGTTCAAAGCGAATGTAGGTTATCCGTTAGAATATGACCAGCAATTGGAAGCAACGTCGTTTCAACGACGTATGTTCGATGCAACCGAGCAAAATTATTCATCGATCGCTTTTATTCGAGAGGACAATTAAGTGGTCATTCTTGAAGAAGATTGATATCAGGTCTTTGGGAATATGAAGGTTTGCGTGGGGATGTGGATGGTTTGGTTAAGTTAGGTTAGATATTGGGGTGCTGGGATTCAAAATTTTATTATTCGCATTTTTAGGGTTTCAAGGTTGACAGCTCCTGAAGGTTTGGAGGTTAAGATTTTTATTTTTGAATAAATTCCCAATTTTTGAACTCTTCTAATTTTTCAATTTCCTAATTTTACAGTTTCTCAATTTTTTAATTTCTCAGTTTCTCAATTTCTAGTCACCAAATTTATCAAATTTCCAAATTCCTTGTTTCCCACTTTCCAAATGTTCCACGTGCAATATTTAAAAATTAGGAAACGAGGAATTAAGCAACAAGGAATCAGGAAAGGAAGAAATGTTCCACGTGCAATATTTAAAAATTAGGAAACGAGGAATTAAGCAGCAAGGAATTAAGAAACGAGGAACTAGGAAACGAAGAATTGTTCCCATGCAAAATTTAAAAATTGGAAAACGAGGAATTAAGAAACAGTGAAAGAAGATTTTACCTAAAAATTCATAAATCTAAAGAACTTAAGTCCACCGTAAGACCTCGATAGCATCTCCCATTGAATATATCCTCACCGACCTAAAGCAACATTCAAAATCTCTGACACGTGCGACAGAAAGCGTATATAATTGTATGTATACGTGTGTTTCTGTGTGTGCGTATAGTTTTATGTATACCCGTAGTACCTGTACACAACAGATGTCGGTACGACTTGTGTAAATATAAGTACCTGTCTAGCCTCACCCTACTCTCCGTTCAGCCTCAACTCGCCATTATATGCTCATCAACCACTACGTTCCATGGGGTTGCGAACATGTACCATGTGTGTCATTAACGCGCAACACGCATGTAAAACACCCCTTGCTTCTTTTCTAATTACTTCTCTTTGCTCCTTAATTACGATTTTTAATAATAGTGTCACGAGTGATTTACAATGATTATATCGAACGTTCGATATGTAAAAATATTATATTTTAATGACAGTGTTATTTTTCATAATGTACACCTTGGATTTCTACTATTGGCAGATGGCAAGTTTGAAATTTTTTGCTGACAAGTTTTGAAGAGTTCAATACTTTTGAGGTTATAATTTCTCTGTAATTAATTGCCATCGAGTTTACATTGTTGTACTAACCCTACATTTACTAGATTTAATGACAACATATTTAAACTGAAAGTAAACTACAGCAATGGGTAATACGTAAATTAGCTTATACAAGTTTGTCTTTTTTAATCTTGATGAAGACTATCATATATTTCGACAAAAACTTCTTTATAATTTTTGTACTTGAAAATAAGAAATAGTCCGCCATTTTGACGAGATCTGTACAACCTAGCGTTAAACCTACTGTTAAACCTAGTATTAAACCTAGTGTTACTTGATGAGTCACCTTTCATCCCAAAGAGTAAATCGCATCTTCAACAAACTGTTCCAAACAGATGAGAAAAATTCGAGGAAATAAATCGCTCGTTTGAAATCTCAAAATCCCTAGATCTCTTCGAGAGAGAATCGAAGGGACGTATTTACACGCACCTCCACGTAGATGAGGAGCAGATTACAGATCGTCTCGCGAGCTTTTTATGCTTCCCGTGTTGCCGAAGTCTCATTCATCTGTGAACAGGACGTTGTTTGAATTACGAATGAGAAGCGGCCATTGGTCCGTTTCTCTTCTCTTCTTCTTCTCTCGTGTCTCCTCGCGTGTTTTTATTCTCCGACATCGAAGCCAGCGAGAAGATTCCTATAGAACGTTCCTTTTTTTCCTCTTTCTTTTTTTTTCTCTCCATCGCTCAATCCTATGGAATCTCATCTATTCTTCTGGCATCGCGATAGAACCGACACTCCTGTTACGAGTATTTTCCAAACGTTTAACCAGTCGTTCACGAGCTATTTTCAGAGATAAATGAACCTTTGTTGGGAGATTCTCTATTTTTTAGCCATTATTCTCTCGGTTGTTATAACACGCGTGATTAACTGATACACGTACAATTTTCTGTATACTCTTTCTTATATTTATTCTTTGTGAACATCATCGCTGATGTAATTCGAACTACTGCTGTTTAAGAATAAAATTTAAGGTGGATACACTTGTTTATTATAAAAAAAATTCGTTCAGACATGATATGAAATTTTCATAACGTCGTAAGAAATTATGAATTAAAGTATACTTGAGGTTGTTAAAAATTGAGTTATGAATGAAACCTGAATAAAACGTGAAGTACTCGATGTTCTATTTTTAATATCTCCAGTTAATAATCGCAAATAAAAATGTACATCTTCGTCAGGTTAAAATTCTTGGATCCTCAAGAACAGAAGTCAGAGATTCGGTATGAATTGCAACGAGATGCGAGTGCAAATATTTTCGTGAAGGAAGCATTTCGAACAGATGGTATGCACTGCTTTCTCCCGTATGGTTTCCCGTTCATCCACTCGCATGAACGAAGATCGATCCTTGCACAGGTTTCCTTCAGATCCTTTCGTCACAGAAATTTGTGTCGTGGAGCTAAAAAAGTCTGTCACCATCAAGGATCAATCTTCCAGATGAATTTTCGGTATGAGAAACGTCAGTCCAAATTGAGGTTACAGTAACGTTAGACTGAAGGTTCCTAACCTCTAAGCTACTCTATACTCTAAACTTCATTTTGAATAATAATAATATCTCCAATGTTAATTGTATTTTTAGTAGTATTTACAGTATTAATTGTATTTTCAACGTCACCACTATTATTAGTATTTTCAACAACATCAGTATTAATACCTTCAACAATATCATCAGTATTGCATCTTCGACATCAATACCTTCAACATGAACATCATCATCAATATTAATTATATCTTCAGCACATATACCTTCAACATCAACAATATCATTAGTATTAATTATATCTTCAGCACATATACCTTCAACATCAACAATATCATTAGTATTAATTATATCTTCAGCATCAATACCTTAAACATCAACAATATCAGCAATATCAATTATATCTTCAGCATCAATACCTTCAGCATCAACAACATCTTCAGCAATATTTGCAGTATTCACAGTACCTTCGATATCTTCAATATTAACAATATCTTTAATAATATCTTCAGCAACAGTCTGTCCATCAATATCTTCAGTACCAATAATATCTTCAACATCATCAGCAATACATGTATGGACAGCATCTTCAACAATATCTTCATTTCTGAGTATGTTTCTTATAGTAAAGAACTAGTCATCTTTAAATTGTAATGAATATCTGACAGTTTATTTTTATTTCCTTTACAATGTTGTATATCGACAATAAGTTGAGAGTGTGACAGGTAGTATCTTTTGTCCTCGCATGGTGTGTGCACGCACGACCTCAAGTCGTGTTGCGTTGCATCACGTTGGGAGGCTGGCTGCATCGTACACGTGGGAGACAGGTAGCTCACTTCCGGTCGACGGAGACCATTATACGGGATGCACGAAATGCGCAGACCCACCACACGATACCTTCAAACATCCTATATTACTTACATACGTATGTGTTGCAGTACGGGATATATCGTGTGATTCCCAGCTTCCTTCCGAAGCATCGACGCGCGAAATTCTTCGTTCCCTCAAGGTTTCATCCTTTATCGGATACCTTTCTACACTCTCCATCTCTGCGTTTATGGTTTTTCATAGGTACTTGAAAATTGTTCAATCTTCAAGTTTTTTAATTTTCTGATTTTTAATTTAGATTTTTCTATATCTCATTCTTACAATTTTGTTACTTCAATTTTTCATTTTCCTATTGTATTAGTTCTCAAATTTCTTATATTCAAGTTCTCAACTTTTTCAGTTCTTAAGTTTTGCAATTTTCTAATTTTTCAGTTTTTTAATTCTTCAGTTCCCAAATTTCTCAATTCCTCAACCTTCCAAATTTCCAATTTAATTTTTCAATCTTCCACATTCCCAATTTCCCAATCGTTCATTTTCTCCATCTCCAAATTTCCCAATTTTCCAATTCCTAAATTTGTATAAATTTTGCCATCACGCATAAAAAATTAATTTATCATTATGGTTAAATTCACCATCATACATAAATAGTGAATACACCTTCATACATAAGAAGTTAATTTACCATCATACATAAAACGTTAATTTACTACCGTACAGAAAACAATTAATTTACCACCATGCATAAAAGTTGAATTAACCATCATGTACAAAAAGTTAATTTACCATCATGTGCAGAAAGTTAATTTATCATCATGTACAAAAAATGAATGTGTCAAGTACGAGAAGTTAACGTGTCATCATGTATAGAAAGTTAATTCCCCACCGCGCATAAAAGATGGACATAGGTCACCTAACCTAAAAATAGTTAAAAGGGTTGAAAATCTAACGCGCACGTCGAAATATCGTCACGTATCATCTCCAGCGAGATGAACCTGCCACAAAAGAAGTTGGACCACAGTGTGTGAAGAACGTGTTGACTCCGTGTGCCCTGTACAATGGTCTGGGCCGACCGGAAGTGAGCTACCTGTCTCCCACGTGCGCGATGCAGCCTCCCAACCAGCGAACCAAGATTAGTTTGTATTCATCGAATAGATTTTTTTTATTGTTTCGTCGTTAAGACCGCCACGGTATTATTCCACGTGAGAACGCTACTCTGCAACGTGAAAGCTGTTTATAATATGGAAATGTGGAAAACGCTCGGGGCAGAGCGCATCCGATTAATTGATCAACTCGTTTCGAGAGAACACGTTGTGCAATAATTAGTTCTCTTCGACTTGCAGCTTATAACGTGGTAGACGAGACTTAGTCGATGATTTACTTCTGATTTACAGAAGTTTGTAAGTGGTTTAATAATAGTGTCACGATGAAATGAAGACGTCAGCTCCTGATGAATTGATCAACTCGTTTCGAGAAAATGAGTGCAATATTTTGTGCAATAATTAGGTTTCTTTAACTCGGGAATAGATAAAAACATGGTAGACAAGATTTAGTCGATGATTTTACAGAAGTTTATACTAAAGTGGTTTAATAATAACGAAGTCATGATGAAATCAAGAAGTCAGCTTCTGAATTGATTATCTCCTTCCAGAGAACACATTGTGCAATAATTAGTTCTTCTCAACTTCAAGCTAGATTAAAACATAGCAGACAAGATATAATTGATAATTTCATATACAGAAGTAGTTTAACAATCGTGAAATCATAAAGAGAGTCGAATGAGTGCATCCTGATCAACCGATCAACTCGATTCAAGAGAAACAGTTGTGCAATTAGTTCTCTCAGACTTGGAGCTAAGACAACTTCAATTTGAGGTTAACCTTAACCTACAATTTTCTACAGTTGCGTAATGTACAAATTATTGTACATGAAAAGATTTTGTATTCAACAGTCCTTGTAAAGATTATAATTAGAAATGAACCCAAAATTCAATTGCGATGAAATTACGAGTCTGATTTCTCACACGTGAACTGTAAGGTGCGTCACGAGTGTAACACGAATAAGACAATTTAGAATTGAATTCTATTAAATACCATCAGAAAACGTCCATACAAAGTTAACGAAGAACAATGAAGGAAAAGGGAAAAAAAGAAAGTTGGATGTTCCAGTTTTCCGTAGGGAACCGATTTTCATGTAACATCGCGAGGAAAGGGTCATCGGTGAAAGGAGTGTGGTTCACAGAGGCACGTGGAAAAGGTGATTTGCATGAACAAATTCCCGATGCTAGGCTTTTATTGTGGGCCGAACGACGTGAACGATGGATTAATGAGGTCTTACAATATGCAACCGGGGAAACAATAAAAAATGATCAATCGGAATATCGTTAATTATCCGTGATGTGTTCGGTAGATCTAATAAGAGGTCCGAACAATTGACGTCCCTGTGGGTGTATCGGTCGAAGAAATCTGTAGGGGAGGCCATTATCGCGCCTCTAACAGGAAACCTTCTTGAAACGACGTGGCGCCTTTAGAAATATACTTCCTCGCTTGTTTTACATATCGGCTGAAAGAACTAAATGAAAAAATAGAAGAAAGGGAGAGTGGTACAGGCTCGCGTGTATCAAGTTGCGTGTGGCTTAGGACTCTTTTAGTGACGTTCGCTTTGTAGTCAAGTTCGAGTGGCGTCTTCGATTTGTTTCTGGTTCTGGGAAAATTCGGAGAGAGCCACTTGCAAATTTTTTCATTTTTCTAGTTTCGATTTTTCCGATTTTCTGATTTTGTAAGATGCAATTTTTGTAACTTCTCAATTTGCAAATTGCAAACTTCAAAACTTTTCAATTTTTAGATTCTCAATTTTCCAATTTCCTAAATTGCTCAATTTTCCAATTTTTGTCTCTCAAATTAAGAAATTTTCTATCTCTCAAAATTCTCAATTTTCTAATTTTCTATCTGCCAAATTTCTATAATTGCCAAAATCCAATAATCTAATTTTCAATCTCCCAAATTTCTTAATTTTCGAATTTCTAATCTTCCCAAATTTTAAGTTTCCAAATTTCCAAATTATCAAATTCTCTAAATTTAAATATCCCAAATTTACTAAATTCCCCAAATTCTCTAAATGTACCAAAATCACTAAATTCCCCAAATTCTCTAAATATTCCAAATTCTCTAAATTCCCCAAATTCTCTACATATCCCAAATTCACTAAATTCCCCAAATTCTCTAAAAATCCCAAATTCACCAAATTCTCTAAATATTCAAAAATTCTCCAAATTCCCCAAATTCTTTAATCTGCTACCAATTTCCAATTCCCCGAATCGATAATATCCATCTCCAAGAATCGAAGAGTTCGCCAAGATAATTATTTAAGAGATCCCAGTATATGATAATAACTATTCATTTATTTTTGCTAGATCTCCAGGAGATGTTCTCTCGAGATTAGCGGCTGTTGAACGTAATGCACAAGAGTCAGGGTAAAACGCGTCGATCAATGTTTTAATTAACACTGTGACTAACAAGTGGCAAGGTCCATATGTGGGTTAAGTTAATTCTATCGGTACAATAGAATCGTAGCTCTTTTACGTTAATTGTATGCATATGTGGTAATATTCCGAGAATCATTTTTCTTCGAAAAGAAGCGTTTTGTAACAATCGTATCTCGTACGCTATGTTTGTATTATTACTTTCAAAGATTCTCGTTAATTTGGATAACATAATTTACGTTTGATCAGGTAAAAACATACTTTGAAGAATTTTAAAAGAATTATTTCTCTAAAAAGTAACGATAATTTATTTATGGATCATTGATTAAAGTAATCTTTGTAAATAGCAACTTTTTAATATTTTGTTGCGGTCGCTGCCAATTGTTTTCAATCCAAGATAAACGAAGTAAATAAAAAAATTTCTGGTACATATCTCGTTCAACCTTCAATCGATAAATTTTCCACATTTCTCCGAATCCTTTCTCCGATTAAGAAAATAATCGATCACACGAATACTTCCGGTGAACGATTTCGCGAGGCTGCAAATTCAGAAGAACGATAAAACGTTTTGTGACACGTTCGGCAGCTCAGAAATAATTTTATCGGGGCTTCGATAGCGCTGATAAAATCCACGAGTGTCACGGGACAAGTTTCGCGTGCAAACGTGATTCAAGATCTTCGATTATAATCGATTTCCACGATCCAACGTTTAACCCCTTGCACTATTTTGACGAGTCTGACTCGTGACGCACTGGTACTTCAGTTGGGATCGATTTTACTCGAATTTTGAATATGCTTCAATTTAGAGTTCAAGTCCAATTATAATTTGCATAGTCAACGATTGCATAATACCTTGTTATCATAACATTTCAACATTCTTTGTCTGTTTTAATATTGTAGCTGTGTTTAGTTAGTTCTGACTGACGCACCTGACAAATAGGTCATAGTGCAAGGGGTTAAGAAGTGCCACTCGTATTTCATCTTTCACGATAAAAACTCTCGCAGAAAGTCCTCGAATTTTCTCTTCGATGTCATTTGTTTATAAACATTAATCGAGGTCACGTGTTTCGGCGGGAAATTCAAATTTCGTCATGTGATCAGACTTTTGGACGATACGGAATCTTCTGCTTCATCCGCGTTCAGATTTCGATCTACGGATTTGATATCGATACTGTCGCCTCTGATAAAGTCCCGGAGAGGACGGATGGAATTTTTTTTTCGTTCAAGACGTGCGATTTGCGCAGTTCAATACGTGGATTTTGGTTTTCTCCGATCACCATTCGACTCTTATCACTTATCTGATGTACTTCGAAGATCGATTCGAGGATTTTGTGGAAGCTGGAATTGTGGCACTCTGATTTACGATGATGTGAGACGGTTCATTTGTCTTACAATAAATAAATTGTGGTTTATAGATATATTTAGAAATGATTCTATTAATTATCAAGTACTGTCTCATTAATATAACGTGTACATAAAATTATAATCTATATCTGTATGTTTGTAGTAGGATTTAGAAATGAATCACCAAAATCATTTTTTATATTTATTATATTTCTCTGTGAAGCCCATGTGATAGATAAGACTGCTTCTTTAATTGTGTAAAAATTTTAGTTTCTAATGAACTTAATGTCTTCTATGTATACTGTGAACATCTTTTTAATTCTAACATATCTGCAATATATTTTAATATCTTGTATTTCACTTCATAGAAACCCACTAGCTGTTATATATCGTTTTTACTGTAATTATAAATATTTTCTACGATAACTCTATACTACTTTACAGTAATACGATGTGGAATATCAGCGAGAACAGTTGCTTTCCAATATGGCGTCCAATAACGGCGGGAAATTTCTGAATACTTCTGACGCTTCGTAGGCAATTATTCATCAAATACTATTCCTTATTATCGTATATCAGTTTGTATAACTATTTCTATAAACAAAAATTATTTCTACAAGTATGTAAAAGAATTATAAACGTACCTTCAGTTTAAGAATACAAAGTAACTAAAAACCAAAAATTTCGTTTTGCAATGCAATTATAATTACAAGTTGTAATTCGAATGTCAGAAAATCTGCCTAATAATCGAACAAAAATCAGTCAGAATCTAAAAGAGCTTAGATAAACAGAAAAGTGTCAAGCGCAAAAAGCTAATCACACTTAAACGCTCTACAAATAAGCGAATATATGACAGCGTCAAGATGTTCGATATCGAACGGAATCTGTCCGGACATCGGTTCGATATAATATCCGAGCGTTCGATTCGTGAAAAGGAGAGTTGGAATGAGAAAATTTTGGAAGCGGAATATTCCGTCCCTGCCCCTCTGCAGCCAGCTCGCGACGGTGCAAACATCTTCCACGTCGTAGGAAAAAGATACGTCGAAGATACACATATACTGACTTACAAGTTTGTCGAGCGGATGACAAAGCCGTGTTCTTTCGCCGGAGAAGATAATGCTGTTAGTGTACACAGGTGGCAAGAGGAGGCCACGCAGATGCTGCGTCTGATCACAAGAGACGTTGCTGGACGAGCGGATATCGAACTCGATGTTTCATACCTTTCGAATCATCTTCTTCGATATTATACTTCGTTTGTAAAGATATTTAATCACTTCGTAATAATATAGAAAGCCCCGCAGTTCCAAAGTCAAGCGGAATCGAGATTTTGAGGAAGGTAAGAGTTCAGGCGCGAATATTCAAATATTCACAGGTGATACAGTATCGGTGTATTGTAAATTGACTTGTACTGTAAGTTTGTACAGTTGAAGTATTGAACTTCTGCATTTGTAAATCTTCAAATATTGAGGATCAAAAGTTTGAAATTTTATGGACTCATATTTTCTAACTCTTACACTAATTCACAACTTCTGAAGATCTAAAATCATGAGAGTAATGAGATCCCAAATTTCCAAAGTTCAATAATCTGTAAGCTCTGAAAGACCTAAAGTCCCAAACTTGTGAACTCTAAAAATTCCAATGATATCAATTTCAAAACTTGCAAGGTTCTAATGTTATATAATTTCAAAGACCACAAATCTCCAAATTACCGAAGTACCTAAGCCCCAAAATTCCGAATTCTCAAATATTAAAATCAGCGAGGTACCTAAACCCCAAAATTCTAAATGCACAAATCTTCACATCACCCAAGTACCTAAACCTCAAAATTGCAAATACCCAGATCTCCAAATCACCCAAGTACCTAAGCTCCAAAATTCACAAATTTCCAAATCACACAGGTACCTAAACCCCAAAATTCTCAGTTCCCAAATCTCCAAATCACCCAAGTACCTAAACCCCAAAATTCTCAGTTCCCAAATTTCCAAATCTTCCAAGTACCTAAGCTCCAAAATTCCCAAATCTCCAAATCTCCAAATCACACAGGTACCTAAACCCCAAAATTCTCAGTTCCCAAATCTCCAAATCACCCAAGTACCTAAACCCCAAAATTCTCAGTTCCCGAATTTGCAAATCTCTCAAGTACCTAAGCTTCAAAGTTCCCAAATCGCCAAATCAGCCAAGTACCTAAAACCCAAAATTCCAAATTCCCAAATCTCCAAAACAGCTAAGTACCTAAACCCCAAAATTCGCAGTTCCCGAATTCCCAAATCCCAAAACCTTAAAATTGCAGAATTCCCAAAATTCCTAAAACCCCAAATAACCAAATTCCTAAACCTCTAAAGTCCCTAAATCCCAAAATTTCAAACTCCTAAAATTCCTAAAATCCTCAAATCCCAAAATTCCAAAATCCCTAAAACCCCAAATAACCAAATTCCTAAACCTCTAAAGTCCCTAAACCCCAAAATTTCAAACTCCTAAAATTCCCAAAATCCTCAAATCCCAAAATCCCAAAATCCTCAAATCCCAAAATCCTAAAATCGCAAAATCCCATAATCCCAAAGTCCCCAAGCAAAAAACTAAAAAAACTAAAAATCTAAAAAGCTGTAAAGTCTCAATAATCCCAAACGATGGGTGAAATACCAAGCCAGTTACGTCAATGACCGTGAACGCATCTTCTAAGAGTTAAACTTGAGTTTGAAGCGCGAGTAACTCGCATGAGCGCAAAGAATTATTACATCTTCGCGGTCTGTTGCACGAGGCTGTGCGTTTAGTTATGCCACGTCCGAAAGTGGCCTCCGAGAAGAAGAAGAAGAAGAAGAAGAAGAAGAAAATCGACGACGACGACGACGATCATAACAGGAAGCAGTACACCGGATTGTACGACCAAATTATCGAGATTTCCTTCTTCAGCGTCGACAATTTCAGTCGCTCGGTATTTGCGACGAAAGATTGTGTAGCCGAGTCTAATGGCTTCTCATGGTTCGCTTTGTTGCGCGTCCATGGTGTCGAGGTAACTTCAGACTACTCTACATTCTACATTTTACAAAATTTTATATTATTCTTATTTTACTGTTCGATTGTATTTGTACAATTTTACTCAACAATTCTAGAAATCTTATTAAACTTCTTCAAAATTTTTATTGTATAATTCTGAAGATTTTATAAATCAATTTGTTAAAAGAATCTGTTGTATAAATCTGATGATACAGTAAATCAACTTCTTCAAAATTTCTTGTGTATAATTCTGAAGATTTAATAAATCAATTTGTTAAATAATTCTATTATACACTTCTGATGATATAGTAAATCAGCTTCTTCAAATCTTCTTCTGTATAATTCTGAAGATTTAATAAATCAATTTGTAAGAAAACTCTGTTGTATAAACCTGACGATATAGTAAATCAACTTCTTCAAAATTTCTATTGAATAATTCTGGAGATTTAATAAACCAACCACTTCAAACATTTTACTATATAATTCTGAAGACCTAATAAAATCAACCACATCCAAAATTCCAGTGTATAATCCTGAAGAGCAAACTAACCAATTTCTCTAAAAATTGCACTGTGCAATCCTAAAGATGAATTTCTTAAAAAATTATACTTTAGAATTCCCCTATTCTAATAATTCTATTCATAATTTCATTTATCTATAATCTAATGCAACTTCCGTGAAAATTCTGCTATATAATCCGATCTGAAAATCATCTTCCACTCTGTACGCACATAATTCTAATTTCTACTCTGTACGCACAATCTCTTACACGATTCTACACACGCTAAACACGAGTATATCCACACACTCCGAGCCGATTATTCTAGCGAATGATTCTAGAGCACGAGAGACCAATACAGCCGCGTCCCCTCGTAGATTAATCAGGCATCGCGTTATCAAGGCGGTAAATGTTGACAAAAGATGGATACAAGCGTGTGTAACTGTTCCAAGAAGCGAGTAGATTAGCTCGGAGAGTAGATCAGCTCGGGTAGAATCGGTGATTGTTGCAATGTGGATTGTTCACGGGCAACGTCACGGTAATGGACGTCCAGATAAAATTTGCGGATGTTTCTTGTAAAGCTTCGCGTGCATCCTCTCCTAGCTAGAAAACTATTAGCCTCGGCTATCTGGCTTATGCGATCGCACGACTAACGAGCCAATCTAACCGCGAAATACAAATAAACCAGCTTAATAACAGCATTCTTTTTTGCAATCGCGATCTCTTTTATCGTAATTAGGCACCCACCGCCAATTGGCGAATTTTATGGGCAATCGCTGCGAAATCTTTATCGACTTATCACATTCTTTTCCTATTGATCTCATACTTTTTTATTAGAGAGATTTCGTGTCATAGCTTCTTCGCGTCATTTAGCGATCTTCACTTATTAGCGTGCCTCGGATTAATTAGAAAGTAATAGCAACGGTATTTTTTATAATGCGAATACCTTTTTTTCTGAATTAATTTATGGACATTTGTTCATCGCTTTACGTTTCAAAGGTAGGAGATGCATGCAGCTCTTCGGAAATTTCATTCAATTTACAAGACTGACAAATTTTGAAAGAATTAGAATAAATTTGATGTAGTGTCAGCTGGTTGTAAAGATATTCTTAACGAGCTTAAATTGAAGAGAGAGGGACCATCGAAAAAGAGAGGAAGAGCCTTACGGAAACGCAGCTTCGAAAGTTTGTCCAGGAAATCGTATGCGTTCAATGACCCCCTGTTGCAAACGGCCACTGACTTGCATCCCAAATGGCTATAAAGGACTCCGAATTTTCAATCATTCTCTTCCTTCCTTTCGTTTATGCCCTTAACGCGCACTGAATGAAACATCAACAACTGTGTCCCAATCAAAAATCATTTTTTAGTTCATCTGGGGAAAAATGTGGACACTGTACATTTTGGACGTGATCAATTTTAGAGTCTTTCTAACTTGAACTTACATTGAAGAGAAATAAAAAATGTGGACATTGTACAGTTTAGATATGGTACATCTTAGAGTCTTTCTCACTTGAACTTACACTGAAGAGAAATAAGAAATGTGGATGTTGTTCATTTTGGACATGGTACATCTCAGAGTGTTTCTAACTTGAACTTACACTGAAGAGAAACAAGAAATGTGGACATTGTACATTTTGGACGTGGTACATCTTAGAGTGTTTCTTACTTGAACTTACACTGAAGAGAAATAAAAGATGTGGACATTGTACATTTTGGACATGGTACATCTTAGAGTCTTTCTTACTTGAACTTACACTGAAGAGAAATAACAAATGTGGACATTGTACATTTTAGACATGGTACATCTTAGAGTATTTCTAATTCAATCAATTACATTGAAGAAGAATAAGAAATGTGGACATTGTCAATTTTGGATGTGGTCAACCTTAGAGTGTTTCTAACTTGAACTTCCACTGAAGAGAAATAAAAGATGTGGACATTGTACATTTTGCACATGGTACATCTTAGAATATTTCTAATTCAATCGATTACATTGAAGAAGAATAAGAAATGTGGACATTGTCAATTTTGGACATGGTACATCTTAGAGTGTTTCTTACTTGAACTTCTACTGAAGAGAAATAAAAAATGTGGACATTGTACATTTTGCACATGGTACATCTTAGAATATTTCTAATTCAATCGATTACATTGAAGAAGAATAAGAAATGTGGACATTGTCAATTTTGGATGTGGTCAACCTTAGAGTGTTTCTAACTTGAACTTCTACTGAAGAGAAATAAAAAATGTGGACATTGTACATTTTGCACATGGTACATCTTAGAATATTTCTAATTCAATCGATTACATTGAAGAAGAATAAGAAATGTGGACATTGTCAATTTTGGATGTGGTCAATCTTAGAGTGTTTCTAACTTCAACTTCCACTGAAGAGAAATAAAAGATGTGGACATTGTACATTTTGCAGATGGTACATCTTAGAATATTTCTAATTCAATCGATTACATTGAAGAAGAATAAGAAATGTGGACATTGTCAATTTTGGACATGGTACATCTTAGAGTGTCTCTAACTTGAACTTCCACTGAAGAAAAATAACAAATGAGGACATAGTACATTTTGGACATCTTACAGTCTTTCTATCTTGAACATACAATGAAGAAAAATAAGAAATGTGGACATTGCAAATTTTGGACACCTTAGAGTCTTCTAACTTGAACTCGCACTAAAGAAAATTAAGAGTTTGCTGAAACTATATATATGAACATCTCCATTTAATTTGTTAGAATAAACGGAAAGATAAGAGAGTAATTGCACGTGTAAGATTGCGAGATGCGAAATATAAGAGAAATATCGTCGGGCGAATTGCAAAAGTATAGAGATCTCGGGCGAGCCGGATCAAATCACGTCGATGTTGCGTTTCTGGTGTCTCCAGCTTTGCCTCGTCTTTCAAGATGCTCCGGAGCAAGGCCGGCGAATCGGAAACGGCTTGGACGGTTCGATGGAATTCGCTTATGTGTCACGGCGTGTGGAAAAAAAAATCGATGAGATCGCGATACCGTTTTAGCTGGAAGCCGTCACGACGAAACTCTGTACCCGGCTTCAGGAACGCGCGTTTCTCTTATTCCGCAGACCGAGCGAAATCGATCGACGATTCGAGCCTTCAGACACCTTCGAAACGATCCTTTCGTCGTCGGATGAAAAACTCTGCTATCTGCGTTACAAGAATATGTAACTGTCTCTTATAGAGAAATATACAATCCACTATATTTCTAAATTTGTACATCCAGAGATTTTTATATTCTTAGATTTCTTTATTGGATCTTTTAGATTTCTTCTTCTTGGATTTGTGAATTTTTGAATTTTTATATCTTGGTGTACGTAGATCACTAGAAGGGGATCATCTGCGGATTTGGTAATTCCTTGGTATCTATATTCCTAGATTTTCTAGGTTTTTAATTACTAGATTTCTAGATCCCTATATTTTTAAATTTCGAGATTCTTATATTCCAAGATTTGTGGATACCTAGAGCCCCAGGTTTCGAAAATTTCTATATTCCTATACTACCACATCCCTAAATTCCTAGGTATCTTGTTACATATCTAGATACCTACATAACGAGATACCTAGATCCCCAGATTCCTAGCTACTGAGATACCTAGATCCCTAGATTCCTACATCTCCATATTTCTAAATTTTGAAGTCTCTATATACATCTCCACATCCCTAAATTTAGCTTCTTAGATTTCATACATCCCTAGGTTCCTAGATCTCCATATTTTTGGACTTGGAAGTCTCTAGATTTCGAGATACCTATATTCCTAGTTTTCTAGATTTCTAAATCCCTATATCTGTATTAACTATGATTTCATACACCCCTAAACACCTGTACAGCTAAATCTCTACATCTCTATATCCTTGTAGGGGACGGAGATATAGAGTACACAAAGTCCCTAGCTCCCTAAACCTCCATATTCCTACATACATCCCTATATTCATAGATACCTTCACTCATAGAGTCATATCCCTAGACCCCTAAATAACATCACAACAAATCATCGAATATTCGCACATCGTAACAAATTATCTAAATTCTCACAAAATAAAGATCAAAGAAAGTGAATCATCTGCTTTGTTCCACAATCAAAGAATTTATAATAAAAGAAGAACAATAAAAATGATTGTTATTGAAAGCTGATACTTATCAAAAAAGGAAACGATGTTCATACAAGAAAGAATCGAAATTGTATTTAATTGGAAAGATTTGCAATGAGTCTTTAGCTGAATCTGATCGATGAGTCAATAACGGGCGTCCCGTTTCTGCGATGTCACACGAGACGAAGTTTGCGCAATTTCGAAACACTTTTTTCCATAGCAACGATGCGTTATATATACGTGTACATATACACACACGCGTGTATGTTCCTGTATTTCACGAATTCGCGAATAAAAATCCACTCGTACATACACCCGTTCATTCTGCTCTTTTGTTTGGTCTCGAAACGATCATTTCGCGTAAGCAAATTCCTCGACAACTTGCCGCAGAAACGACTTTGAAACAGGTATGTAGATACATTTCATTTTTCTGGTTCATTATCCTATTAAAAATGTTCATGGAGAGAGCCTTGTATTCAAGGCAGACATCCAGTATGTCAGTTTAGTATAAGGATGCTATAAAAAGGTGAATTATCGCGTTGTATATTGTTGTGAAAATGTGTTGGGATGGCACGTTGTGTAGTAGACCTTCGTTATATTGCCGCAGCTGCAGTATTTGGGGTCTTGAAGACTTGGACGCACTTGGAGACAGCTGAAGACTTGAAAACTTGAAAAAGTAGGAAAGTTGGAAAATTGAAAATATAGGGTTTGGAAAATTGAAAAAACGAAAACTAGAAGATTCCAAAATTGGAAGATTGAAAAATTAAAAAATTGAAAACTTGCAGAATTAGAGAATTGACAAATTGAAGAATTGAAAAATTGAAGAATTGAAGAATTGAAGAATTGAAAAATTGAAGAATTGAATTGAAAAATTGACAAATTGAAGAATTGAAAAATTGAAATTTGAAGAGTTGAAAAATTGAACCACTGAAAATCTGAAAAATCGAAAAAACAAAAAGCTGAAAAATTTGAAGATTGCAAAATTGAGAACGTGAAAATTAAAAAACTGAGAACTGAACTACTAAAAAATCTGATACACTGCAAATTCGAAAATTAAAAAATTCGTATACTCGAACCACTAAGAATAGAAAGTGAGAACACTGATAATTCGAAACAATAAAAGCTAGAAATCCCCTGTTACGTTCTACAGGTTAATTCGACGGTTCTTCCTAGTAAGGAATTGTTCCTGGTTCTTAATACTTCTCGCTAGCATTTCGAATCTCTTTTGAAGGCGTGCTCGCGCGCGCGAGGAATCTGTCGCGTAATGCGTGTCACACGTCGCTGGAGGAAAGCAACGGTGCTACGGTCTGACGTATCGTCATTTTGTTATGCAAGGGGCGTCATTTCCTTCTTCCATCGTGAGTCTCTTCAAGAAACGACGGGGAAGAAGGAACACTGTCAATTGGGAGCAAGATTTGTAAGCACAGTTTCCGACTCCCTTCAAACCTTCGTCTTTTTCACAACCCCACACGTCGTCGAGCTTCAAATATAAAAAGTCCGACAGATAAAGGTATAAAATGTTACTTATGACACATCAATTTACAGCTTGAGGCTTAAAGAAAACACTGTGTAAACATTTCATGTTGAATCATGTTCAATAATACTTGATATTAAGCAATTGTTAATATGAGTAGTGCTAGTCAGTATTGAACTGCACAGGAGTTGCACTGTTTCGATGAAGAATCAAGTAGTTTACTATAAGAATATAGATGGGGCAGTTATGTAGTCATTTTCGGCAAGCTTTAAGCTTTACATTGATATACCATAAGTACTATTTGGTGATACTTTTGTGTCATGAAATTGTAACAGACTCTGTACATTTCGAATTTGGACATTGTTCACTGTAACTGCAATTCAGCCATTTTATATTGGAAATATTAATAAAATGTTTATACTGTTATTTTCGTTGAACTTCAAGCTTTAGATTGACATACCATAAGTGCTAGTTGTGGATACTTTTATGTCATCAACTTGCAACAAATTCTGTACATGTTGAATTTAGACATTGTCTTCTATATCAGACAATATACATTGTACTTGATAATATAAGCAATTTTGTATTGAGAATACATATCAAGCTTTAATATTTTCGTTAAACTTGAAGCTTCAAATATAACACAAGTATTTCCTGCTACTTTTGTGTCATCAAATTCTAGACTGTACATATTCAACATTGATTGACGCAATATCCATTTTTTCCTCCTAAATACGAGTGTCTCGGAGAAAAGAGAAAAATGAAACTTTCGTCGCAACACGATCGAAAGCATGATTGTGGTTTCGGGTAAAAGTTGAAGCACGTCAAAGCATCGAAAGACGAAACGGAACGCGACTCCACGCGATCGGCCATTACGTAATAAGTTACGCGTTACACGTTACAACTCGAGGAGAAGAGTGGCTGGAACACCGGGTATCGTCGGTTTGTTATGCGAGGGGCATCATTTCCTTCTCGTGGGCTTCGTGAGAAGAGGAGAAACGACGAAGAACGACGCGCGACAGAACAGCTGCGATTCAACGGGCACGAAATTGTCGAAAGCTGGCCTCGTTTCGACGTCCCGTCTTTCGTGTGAAACGACCATCCTCTTCTCTCTTTCCGGTTCAAACGATTTTTCTACCGTTTTGCTTTTCGGACAGGATACGGGGTTCGAAGACCTTCTGTGTTAACCCATTAACCTCCACATTGTCGCTATTTCAATCTAACTTCACGCTCACTTTGAACTTCTGTTTTAGGTTAGGACAAGTGTGATGTTAGGATAGTTTTGTGGACCAACTTTCGGGACTCGTTCAAACGTGGGGTACAAATGGTAGAATAGTTGTAAGTGAAGAATGTGTACGTACAAAATGTTCAATGAATAATTTTAAACCTGCAACTTAATTGTAAGACATGTCAAGAATATGTGCATCCAAAATGTTCAATGAAAAATTTCAAGTGTAGGGTACAAGTAGCAGGACAATAATTGTAGGACACATAAAGAATATTTATATTCAAAATGTTCAATGAAAAATTTCAAGTGTAAGGTACAAGTAGCAGGACAATAATTGTAAGACACATAAAGAATATTTATATTCAAAATGTTCAATAAAAAATTTCAAGTGTGAGGTACAAGTAGCAGGACAATAATTGTAGGACACATAAAGAATATTTATATTCAAAACGTTCAATGAAAAATTTCAAGTGTAAGGTACAAGTAGCAGGACAATAATTGTAGGACACATAAAGAATATTTATATTCAAAATGTTCAATGAAAAATTTCAAGTGTAAGGTACAAAGAGCAGGACAATAATTGTAGGACACATAAAGAATATTTATATTCAAAATGTTCGATGAAAAATTTCAAGTGTGAGGTACAAGTAGCAGGACAATAATTGTAGGACACATAAAGAATATTTATATTCAAAATGTTCAATGAAAAATTTCAAATGTAAGGTACAAGTAGCAGGACAATAATTGTAGGACACATAATGAATATTTATATTCAAAATGTTCAATGAAAAATTTCAAGTGTAAGGTATAAGTAGTAGGGCAATAATTGTAGGACACATAAAGAATATTTATATACAAAATGTTCAATGAAAAATTTCAAGTGTGAGGTATAAGTAGTAGGAAAATAATTGTAAGACACGTAAAGAATATTCATATTCAAAACATTCAATGAAAAATTTCAAATGTAAGGTACAAGTAGCAGGACAATAATTGTAAGACACATAAAGAACATATATAAAATGTTTCATAAAAATGTTCAGATTAAAATACAATTGTAGAAAAATAGTTGAAAGACACAAACAATATTCATAACCAAAACGTTTCATAAAAAAGTCCGAATGTAAAATAATGTACTCCAAGAGTACAAATGGCGGACAAATGAATGTAAGATAAATAAACATCTAAATCCAAAAAGTCCCGTCCAAAATCTCAGCCGAAGAGTACAAATGGTAGAACAATAATGGTAATACATAAAGGAAACTTCTCTCGTAAAACGACAGTAAAATGGCTGAGCCATGCAGATCGTCGGATGTTCTTTTCTGGAATTTGCTAATGCGCGAACAGCTGTCGCCAGTGAGATTAAAAATCGGTAACGAGCGTTGGACGCGGTTTTATGGTCGCAGGTAAGACCATAAACGGTACCCTTGCACCTCTGTGCACCGTAACGTGTACAAAAGAGCAGTAGTCTCCCTTAATTTTCGGGGATTGAATCTTCCCAAGGGGGTGCATTGTGTCATATACCGATATGACGTCGATCTGACGAAATGGCTCAAAGGAAAACTATGCTCGATTCAAATTATCAGAATACTGTCTTTCGCATAGCAGAACATTTTATGTAATATAAAATTATAACACGAAATAATTTAAGTAAATAGTAAATAAAATAATACGAGTAAATGATAAATAAAACAGTACAAGTAAATAATAAATAAAATAATACAAGTAAATAATAAATATAATAAGATGAAACGAAAATTTGCAATGGTCCGAATACGAACGACAACATTGAGGTTAGAATTCCGATAATAAATCATGGTCGAACCCCTTCCAGTTTATTTTGAAGAAAAATGTAGGTTGCATAGTTTTCGTTGCTTCGATCGTTATCTCCAAGGAACGATTCATCGATTTACCATGCACGATACGTCGTTTCCTTCTACGATGCTTCTCTGGTCGCGAACGAGGAAACGATCCGGAGAAGAAGGAGAAGAAGAAACGGCACGTGTTGAACGTCGGTGCCATTGTCCGGAACCTGCTCCGTTCCGGAGAGTCCAGAGTGTGTCCAGAGTGTGTCCTGAAACGGGACAGAAGGGCTCGTCGAAAAATGAGGGGTCAAGTGCAACGACGACCACAAGATCACGACCGTAGCATCGTACACGTGTATACAAAAAACTTCATTTAGATGCTCGACTTTATGTTCTTAACTTTGTGTCTTGTCTTACAGTTATCTTCGATTCTTTTATTTTTTTAGGTATCATTTCTTCTTTTCTACTGCGTATTATTCGTTGTTAAGATATTTGTTCGAAGACTTCTTTGTATTTCTGAATATTAAAGTTTTCACATTTTATATGTACGAATTTTTAGACTTTCAAATAGAGACTAAGTTTACAGATTTGTAGATTGATAAATTCTTACGCTAACTAGGTTCTTTTTATGGATCTCTAAATCCTTACATCTTCAATTGCTACGTCCTCAAGTTCCTATAGTTCCTATCTAAATCTCTAGATTTTCAAACCCTTAAATGTACAAATCCTCAGACGTCCCCAAATGTTTAGGTCCCCAAGTCCTACGTCCCCAAATACCTACATTTTCAAATTTCTACATCCCTAAATCCCTACGTCCCCAACTCTCTACGTTCCCAAATTCCTACATTCCCAAATCTCTACGTTCCCAAATTCCTGCGTCCCCAAATTCCTACGTCCCCAAATTCCTACATTCCCAAACCCCTACATTCCCAAATCTCTACATCACTAAATCTTTGCGTTCCCAAATTCCTACATTCCCAAATCCCTACGTTCCCAAATTCCTACGTTCCCAAATTCCTATATTTCCAAATTCCTACATCTCCAGATCTCTACATCCCCAAAACCCTACGCCCCCAAATCTCTACGTTCCCAAATTCCTACGTCCCGAAATCCCTACATTCCCAAATCCCTACGTTCCCAAATTCCTACGTCTCCAAATTTCTACAACCCTAAATCCCTACGCCCCAAATCTCTACGTTCCCAAATTCCTACATTCCTACATCCCTACGTTCCCAAATTCCTACGTTCCCAAATTTCTATATTTCCAAATTCCTACATCTCCAAATCTCTACATCCCCAAAACCCTACACCCCCAAATCTCTACGTCCCCAAATTCCTACACCCCCAAATCCCTACATTCCCAAATCCCTACGTTTCCAAATTCCTACGTCTCCAAATCTCTATATCCCTACATCCCTACGCCCCCAAATCTCTACGTTCCCAAATTCCTACGTTCCCAAATCCCTACGTTCCCAAATTCCTATATCTCCAAATCCCTACATCTCCAAATCTCTACATCCCTAAATCCCTACGCCCCTAAATCTTTACGTTCCCAAATCCCCACAGTCCCAAATCCCTAAATTCCCAAATCCCTACATATCCAAATTTCCACGTTCCCAAATCCCTACGTCCCCAAATCTCTACATCCCCAATTTCCTACATCACCAAATCCCTAAATTCCCAAATCCCCACGTCTCCACCTACATCCCCAAATAACTACATTCCCAAGTTCCCAGATTTCCAAATACCTACATCCCCAATTTGTCGTCGAATAGGCAGATTTGCCGCGGAGTGTACATACACGTAGCACGTTCTATTGTGGAGCGTGTGGCAGCGCGTAACGGCGCGTTGCGTCGCACGTACGCGCGTAATCACGTACGTAAGTTGGCCGTTTTGCGGGTCCGGTGTCAGATCTTCGTGGCGTGGGACCAGGGTCGCTTAAAAGCCCATTTTCTGCCGGCTCGTCTTGCGAAACGCTTACAAATTGCTCCGTTTCAACGGCGATGAGAAACGCGAGAACGCGAGGGAACTTGATCGAAACGCAATGGCGCCTTCTGGCTAAACAAATCAATTTTAACGCGAATTCGAAAATAAAATTGGGGGAATATTATCTAACGACTTCTGAACAAGTCATGTTCGATTGACATTACTTAGTAATCATTTCTTTTGACCATACTTGGTAATTATTTCTTTTTTATAAGAATATATTGTGGGCGGTAAATCGTAACCCAACTTAAAGATAATTCGTATTTATTTGTTATTTTATAAGAACATGCTGTGTGCGATGAATCATAACCTTATAAAGTTAAAAAATGAAATATCAATAAAATTGTAGTATTTTTTGTTATCACATTTACATACGTTGTTGGATTTGAAGATAAATATAAAGAATTTGAACTAAATCTATAGTATGCGCATAATGCATAAACATAGTGAAACAGGCAATAGCAGCAATTAATAGCAGAGGGTTAAAGCAAATACATTTCCTTAATTCCATTATTGTACTCCTCTTTTAAAGTAATTTTAAGAAAAATTCCTCGCGATTGACGAATAAAATATTTGAATAACCTTGGTAAATAATTTCTTTCCCAAAGAACAAGAGAGTGCGTCCAGATTTCTCTGTTTCCATGTTTTCGACGGTTTGATCCGTCTTCATGAAACGAGAACAACTCGTTACGTGTGGACCATCCGATTTCCGCGGAACTTTGTCCTTTTAATCTGTCGGGGATCAACCGCGAGGCAAACAAGATTACAACGTTATCTAAGCAAGTCGGAGGAAACGCTCCGATGACGACACGTGGTAACTCGTTCGAGACTGAATTTTCAGGTTGTTTCTCGTAATGAGCAAACGCGAAACGAGATAAAACGAAGCTTAATGTCGCCTCCGAGTTGACTCACTCTGAGAAACTGGCGAGAGCGAATCTTACTGCAACGACAATGCGATCAGTCCTCCACAATTACGGCTTTAAATTACAATTCATCGCTGCGGCTTTTTCTGCTGAGTATTCTTTCCCTTCTGAGACGAATAAAAATAGCAACTTTTAATCCCACTTCATTTAATCTAATTTAGAACGAACGATGCTAAAAATTCTGCGACTAATTTTTAAACAGTGTTACAGATTCTGAAAATAATTTCTATTTAGGACTTCACCAAACAAAGAAATAAATAAATATTCAAATTTAATCATTTTTATTTTAATCATCATTGTGATATAAACTTCTAAAAATAATTTCTATTTAGAACTTCATCAGACAACTAAATAAATAAATATTCAATTTTTATTATTTTTCTTTTAATCATCATTGTAATACAAACTCCTAAAAATAATATCACTTCAAGACTTCATGAAACAACTAAATAAATAAATATTCAATTCTTATAATTTTCCTTTTGATCACCCATGTAATACAAACAGTTAAAAATAATTTCACTTCGAAGCTTCATAAAACAAACAAATAAGTAAATATACGATTGTTATAAAACTTCGTTTATAATAAATTCCGAAAGGCAAAGGAAGCGTATAAAGAAGAAATAAATATATATTATTGAAAGAAGGAAAAGTAATTGGTATGGAAAATTTTTATTCAGGATAGAATCAACCGTTTGATCGATAATAAAATGTTCTTTCGTTTCCTGGGCACGTGTGTGTAGAAGTAATCAAGGCGAGTTAAATCGCGTTGCCTTTCCAGTGCGATTAATCACGATGCCAACGAGCAACGAGAATCCGAATGTAAAGCGCTTTAAAGAAGGCGAGAGAGTGAAATGAGTTAGCCGTTCGCGGATAAATCAGAGCCACGTTTTCTTTTCCGTACCGGAAGACAGTGCTCGAATCCCAAAAACGCGGACGCTTCCCTTCTAAATCGACGCTCGAACGCGTACAGCTTACGTTCTCGACCGCTCCACTGATCGATCGAGGAAATTCGTACGGACTTTGAAATCGGACGTTTAAACGGAAAAGTTTGCTTACCGAGTAATTTTGTGCTGAGGATTTTGTTGTTGTTGGAAAGATAGGAAATTTGGGATTTGGGAAATTTGGAATTTGGGGAATATGGAATTTGAGGAATTTGGGATTTGGGAAAATTGAGATTTGGGAAATTTGGAATTCGGGAAATTTAGAATTTGCGAAATTTGGAATTTGGGGAAATTGGAATTCGGGAAATTTAGAATTTGGGGAATATGGGATTTGGGAAAATTAAGATTTGGGAAATTTGGAATTCGGGAAATTTAGAATTTGCGAAATTTGGAATTTGGGGAAATTGGAATTCGGGAAATTTGGAATTCGGGAAAATTGGAATTCGGGAAATTTAGAATTTGGGAAATTGAAATTCGGGAAATTTGGAATTCGGGAAATTTGGAATTTGGGGAAATTGGAATTCGGGAAATTTAGAATTTGGGGAAATTGGAATTCGGGAAATTTGGAATTTGGGAAATTTAGAATTCCGGAAAATTGAGATTTGGGAAATTTGGAATTCGGGAAATTTAGAATTCGGGAAATTTGGAATTTGGGAAAATTGGAATTCGGGAAATTTAGAATTTGGGGAAATTGGAATTCGGGAAATTTGGAATTCGGGAAATGTAGAATTTGGGAAATTTGGAATTCGGGAAATTTAGAATTTGGGGAAATTGGAATTCGGGAAATTTGGAATACGGGAAATTGCAATTCGGGAAATTTGGAATTCGGAAAATTTGGAATTTGGGAAGTTTGGAATTCGGGAAATTTAGAATTTGGGGAAATTGGAATTCGGGAAATTTGGAATTTGGGAAATTTGGAATTCGGGAAATTTAGAATTCGGGAAATTTGGAATTTGGGGAATATGGAATTCGGGAAATTTAGAATTTGGGAAATTTGTAATCTAAAAATTTGAAAACAACATACCTCCACTTCCACATGAAATCACATCAAAAAAAGCAAAACCTGAATGATGTGTCTAGATTGTCGGTCAATTAACTAGATCTCGAAAGGGAAAGAATTTCCTTTCTATATGCATAATGAAGGAAAAGTGAGAAAACGCGAGCTGGTGTTGCAACAGTCGAATGTAAATAATAACACAGTTACAGTGAATGATATTCAAAGCAATTATAAATCTTGCGAATTTTTAATTACCCTTAATTCGCGATAACGCACCTATTATAATTATCAATTATTTTCTCCGTAAAGCGTAAAATAATATATAGGATGGTTCGAATTCGTATAAATTATGGAGAAACAAAGGTTGGATGTTGAATAAGGCGGAAGAGTCAGTCCGTACGGGGATTTCCTCTTTCTTCGTCTCGTTTTGGAGCAAGTGATTTCATCTTATCGCGTGATCAAAAGCATAACGCGAGCCTTCACTGGCCTGAACAGCCAATCTAACTCTCGCTTCCTCGACTTCTCTGCTTTTCCTGTTTCTTCTCGATCGCCCTCTCTTTATATTGCATCCGACGCAATAATTTCATGTTGCCACAGGAAAGTGTCGATCAATCGAAAATCTATCGAATTCCTATACAACTTTATTTCTTTATTCCTGCAAGTTTCTTTATTCCTTCGTTCTCTTCAATTTTAATTCGTACACTTGGAATTTAAATTCAATTCTCGATGAAATTTTGCAAGGTTTTAAAATTCCGAATTTTCAAATTCCCAAGTTTCTCAATTGATAAATTTCTAAACTTCTAGTTTAGTAAATTCCTAAATTTAAAAAATTCCAAATATTCGAATTTCTGAATTTCTATACTTCCAATAAATCTAGATCTCTAGATCCGTATGTCCCTCGTTACCTAGATGACTATGTCAGAATGTCCCTAGATCCCCATACACCCAGATTCCCATATTCTTACATTCTTATATTCATTCATCCCTATATGTATAAATCTCCATATCCTCAGATCTCCCTAGATTCCAATCTCCTCAAATCTTCCTAGATCTTCCTAGATTCGAATCTCCCTAGATTCTCCTAGATCCCAAGCTCTGCAAATATCTCTCAATGTCCCTAGATTGCCCTAGATTCGAATCTGTCTAAATCTTTCTAAATTCGAATCTCTTTGGATTCCCATATTTCTAGATCCACATATTCCTAAATATCCCTAGACCTTCCTAGATCTTTCTAGAATCCAATATTCCTAGATTCTCATATTCCTAGATCCCCCTATCACCAGATTCCAATATCCCTAGACCCCACTATTGTTATATTCCAATATCCCTAGACTCCAATATTCTGATATTCCAATATCCCTAGATTTCAATATCCCTATACCCCGATATTCTTGTATTCCAATATCCCTAGACTCCGATATTCTGATATTCCAATATCCCTAGATTTCAATATACCTATACGTCAATATTCTTGCATTCCAATATCCCTAGACTCCAATATTCTTGCATTCTAATATCCCTAGACTCCAATATTCTGATATTCCAATATCCCTACACGCCAATATTCTTGTATTCCAATATCCCTAGACTCCAATATTCTGATATTCCAATATCCCTAGATTTCAATATCCCTATACCCCGATATTCTTGTATTCCAATATCCCTAGACTCCGATATTCTGATATTCCAATATCCCTAGATTTCAATATACCTATACGTCAATATTCTTGCATTCCAATATCCCTAGACTCCAATATTCTTGCATTCCAATATCCCTAGACTCCAATATTCTGATATTCCAATATCCCTACACGCCAATATTCTTGTATTCCAATATCCCTAGACTCCAATATTCTGATATTCCAATATCCCTAGACTCCAATATTCTTGTATTCCAATATCCCTAGATTCAAATATTCTTCTATTCCAATATCCCTAGATTCGAACTTTTTTATATTCCGATATCCCTAAATTCCAATGTAGATTCCAATCAACAATAATTTGTATTCCAATATCCCTAGATTTCCATATTACTGCATCGTCACATTCCTATATCGCTAGATCCCAGAACAGTTGATCTCTAATTTCCTAGATCCCTAGATCTGTAAATTCCGATATCGCTATGTCCATCTATATCCTTGGATACCCACATACCTGGTTTGCGTAAGAACGAAAAAGTTAATTAACAGAAAAATATAATTGAGAGATGCGGATTTCTATGGAACAATTTGGACGGTCGCGACGCGAGCAGCACGGCGCGATTACGAGGCGGCAACGAGCATCGTATCCGCCTCGGCGTGTTCTAACGCACGCGCACGCAACACGCGCGCAAAATAGAAGCGTGTGAGCGGGTATCTCGGCTGGCTGACCGCCGGTTTCTCCCGCGCTAATTAGCAAAAGTTCGCTGTGCAATAAACGCGTCCAGTTTTACGTAATCCGACCTGGACAATTGCTGATTCGTGCCGGTTGCGAGCGGATTAGCAGCGAGTTTTGCTCGCGTACCATCCGCGGAAATAAATCGCGATACCCGAGTTTCCGAGCTGGCCGGAGAAAGCCTGCGAGATTGCGTCTTCGTGCTTTGTGCTCACCATCAAAAAGAAATTATACTTTCGGTCGTAAAATTGGTCGAAATTAAAAGAACTTCGTTCACTCTTATTACTACTCTGTATCATCATCGCTAATTTATTTACTGTCTCGTTATGATCTTACATTGTACAGCAAATATTCACATTCTTGCTTATACTTATTTTCGAACATTTTCGTCGGGTCAAACTGCAAGGAAACCATCACACGGTGATTACAGAAAATTACTCTTGACGCAGCTTGTAATTTTTAATATTTACGATACGAAATCACGAGGAGTATAAAAATTGCCCACGTTCTTCTGATTTCTGTGATCTAAATCTGGAGGAGTCTAAACGGTTAGATTAAAATTATTCTTGACGCAGCTTGCAATTTTTAATATTCACAACGATACGAAATCACGAGGAGTATAAAAATTGCCCACGTTCTTCTGATTTCTGTGATCTAAATCTGGAGTCTAAACGGTTAATAATCGATTGCAAAAGTTTCGAAAGGAAGAAGCCTCATGTTTATTCGAAAGGCAATATTCACCGGTCCCAATCTCCGATCGGTCGAGTTGTTTACGGCGAACTCTCGGCCGTTACGCGTGGATCCGAACGATGTAGTTACTTAATTGGTTCAACACGGGAAATGCAGAAAATTGTCGGATTACGAAGGGGAATCGATGCTCGCCTTTTTCGAAAGTCACTTTTCGAAATCGCCGATCGGCTCTAACAAAGATCCAACCTGGAGATTCGAAGAAACCTCTTCGAGTATCGAGCGGGTCAGTGAACGGAAGCAGCGCAGTGGGGCAGTTAGATAAAATCATGAGTTATTAAAATGATCCATCATTTCGTTGAATTATGCATGAGTTTGGCAACTTTTGCGAGGTATACAGAGATTATTTCACACGAGGTGTGTTTATTTTAGAAAATTTACACTGATCGAATTATTGGAGGCTTGCGAAAGGCGAGGTAATTCGGTTTATTACGATAAATAGTTATTCGGCTAAATCTGCTGTTGTATAAGCCTGAAGGGAGATTGTGATGTATAAACACGGTGAACAGGTAATAGTGGCAATTTATAACAATAGAGAAATAATGGCTTCACAGACAATTAACAATAGACAAATAGCTTCACAGCCAATTAATAGTCTTTCAAATTTTTAAACGAAAGGTTTTACAATTGTTTCAAAAATTTTCGAGTATGTGCTTTCTATGTTAGAGATTATAATTCATATAATTCAGTCTTTTAGGATAAAACTCTTCTCAAAAACTATTAGTACATCATTAATTTGGTCGACATATAAATAACAAGGTACATAAGCAAAATTAAATATATATTGTCAAGGTAAAATATAGTCAGAAGAATTTTGTTAAAATTTACAAAAACATGTAATTAACGATATGATAACAGAAAAATATTCTCATGTACATTATTAGAAAATGTGGCGATCAATAATTTTTTGATAAACATTTAATGTTTAAAAATAGACTTACTCATAAATTTAAAGGGATAAATTATGATCATAATTTTACAGAAAATTCCTGATGCGATGAAAAATGACTATTCTCAAAGGAATTCTTACACAATAATAAAATTCGCCTCAGTTTTGTCCGACAAATAGTTGCTAAAAATAGTTTGTAGATTGATAAAACATTCATGCAATTTACGCAACGAGACTGCAGCTTGAATCACAATTTTACGTAATAAAATAACCATTAATCATTTTTTAACCTTATCCCTTAGTATGATAACCTAAACAAATTACATTTAATCTAACAGAATTACATCTAACCTAGAAGGATCAATAACTAACCTAAAACAATCGCATATAACTTGAAATAATCACTAACTAACCTAAAAGAATCACATCTAACTTGAAAGAATCACTAACTAATCTATAACAATCACATCTAACTTGAAATAATCACTAACTAACCAAAAAGAATCACATCTAACTTGAAAGAATCACTAAATAACCTAAAACAATCACATCTAACTTGAAAGAATCACTAACTGACCTAAAAAAATCACATCTAACTTGAAAGAATCACTAACTAACCTAAGAAAATCACGTCTAACCTAAAAAAATCATATCTAACCTAAAAAAATCACTAACTAACCCCAAAAAATCACATCTAACTTGAAAGAATCACTAACTGACCTAAAAAAATCACATCTAACTTGAAAGAATCACTAACTAACCTAAAAAAATCACGTCTAACCTAAAAAAATCATATCTAACCTAAAAAAATCACTAACTAACCCCAAAAAATCACATCTAACTTGAAAGAATCGCTAACTAACCTAAAAAAATGACATGTAACCTAAAAGAATCGCTAACTATCCTAAAAAAATGACATGTAACCTAAAAGAATCGCTAACTAATCTAAAAAAATCTAACCTAAAAACGTCACTGCCTAACCTAAAAAAAATCCTTGACTAACCCAAAAAATTCCTTTCATTATCAAAAAATAAAATGAACCTCAACAACACACGAGATCGAGTTATCTGAAATTCCAGATCGTACAAAACGTGAATATACATGAAATTATCGTACGTTAAATCCGCAAGAAAAATGTTAATCGTCGAATCGAATGTTAATTCAGCGACGAAACGTACCAGCCGTTTCCAGCAGCGATTCTATAAGAAACTTAACGCTTTCGTGACCCTCGAAACTCCGCTAAAAATCATGTTTCATCATCAGACAGACTTCCTGGATCCTGTTCTACGAGCTTGGATCAGTTGACACAGGCTCGTTTCACGGGTTCGCACGTCTAGCTCGATTCTAAGTAGCCGCGTGTAACGCTACCCTAACAGGAGAGAAAGAGAGAGGAACAGTATGATCGGACGCGATGTTGGATCGTTAGAGCGAACGGGCCCGGTCAATGATAATTAAAAATAATTAAGAACCGTGAAATGAATTTCGTGAGCGAGCGAGCCGGTTAACGCGGAAAAGAGAGAACGGCCTATCAGCTGTACATTTCGCACGCGTGTAACGCGTCCGGAGATACATAGTTTGGTCTCGTTCTATCGGGAAGCATTTCGGCAAAGCCAGACAGATAAATAATCCGTGCTCTTTAATAATTCATCGAGCCTCGTTAAGCTGAAATCATCATTAGCAGCGAGCATCAGCAGGAGCTTTTAACGCTTTGATGATCGATCTTCTGGTTTACACATTTTCAATCGACCGAATATCTTTTCTTCTTCTTCGAGCTTAGGCTATATGGCGAATTTATCGTGATTAATTAGTCAACGTGCTGGGTGGGTTTATTTGCGTTGCTGGAATTTATATTCAAGTTTGTTGTAGTTAATTAGTCGATGTGTTTGTATCTGGATGATACTGCATCGCTAGATGCAGACTAGACTCTTCGTCAAGTTTATTGTGGTAATTAGTCGACATGTTCTTTGTATCTGAACGGTTTGTTTGGATTATCAAAATTTATATTCCATGCCAAAAGCGTAGTCAATTAGTCGACATGATGTTTACTGTATTTGAACGATTCGGTTGTGTTAGAAGACTTTATATTCCATGTCAAATTTAGTGGAGTCAATTAGTCGACATGAGGATTTTTGCATTTAAACGACTCGGTTACGTTACAAGAATTTATATTCCATGCCAAATTTAGTGTAGTCAATTAGCCAACACGATGTTTGTCACATTTGAACAACTCGTTTGCATCGTTAGAATTTAGACTCTCCATCGAATACATCATAGTTAATTATTCAACACGATGTTTGTCACATTTGAACATTTACATTGCTAGAACCTAGACTCTACATCAAATTCATCATAGTTAATTATTCAACACGATGTTTTTATATTTGAACGATCTATGTCTATATCTATGTCGATATGTGTCCATATATGCTTTGTTGTGTACACATTTTGTGTCTGGATTTTGAAAAACACTCATTACGTTATGATATTATTTAATACAGTGTGTGTTTAATACGAGTATATGGTTGTACCGCTTTCATCTGCTGTAATAATGTTTGATGAGAGGATTTTTGTAAAAATTTAATGCATGTTTCGGTGGTCAAATTAGATACAGAAAAAAAAGGAAAAATGTTACGTTCAGACGGTATCGAGTCCGCAATCTTCACTTCCCTCTTTGTTGCTCGCTTTCACCGATTTCATCTTGCTCGCGGATTTTTATTGCGGATAACGATCTTGAATCTTGAGGGTGGAGGGAGGAATAATTTGAGGAGAGTGGAAGCTAGCTGAAGTTCCTTAATAACAGTGGAATTGGGAAATTATAGAGACACGAGAATTAGTGGAAAATTGAGAATTAGAAATTTGGAGATTTGGAATTTGGGGATTTGAAGATTTAGGAAATTGCAGTTTGGGGATTTGAGGATTTAGGAACTTGTGAAGCTTCCAAATGTGAGAATTTAGGGATTTGGGGGGTTGAGAATTTGGGGAATTAGAATGTAGGAACCTGAGAATTTGGGGATTGAGAATTTGGGAAATTAGAATCTAGGGATTTGAGAATTTGGGGGTTATGAAATTTGGAAGTTTCAGAATTTGGGGAATTAGAATTCAGGAACTTGAGAATTTGGGGGATTTAGAATTTGGGAAATTAGAATCTAGGGAGTTGAGAATTTGAGGGTTTGAGAAGTTGGAGATCATGGAATTTGGGAGTTTGAGAATTTGGGGAATTAGAATTCAGGAACTTGAGAATTTGGGAAATTAGAATCTAGAGATTTGAGAATTTGGGGGTTTGAGAATTTGGAGGTTATGAAATTTGGGAGTTTCAGAATTTGGAGAATTAGAATTTAGGAACTTGAGAATTTGGAAAATTAGAATCTAAGGATTTGAGAATTTGGGGGTTTGAGAAGTTGGGATTTGAGAATTTGGAGATTATGGAATTTGGGATTTGAGAATTTGGAGGTTATGGAATTTGGTAGTTTCAGAATTTGGGCAATTAAAAGTTAGGAACTTGAGAATTTAGAGATTTGGGAATTTGGGAGTTTGAGAATTTGGGGACTTGAGAGTTTTGGAATTTGTGAATTTAAGAATTTGGAATTTATGATCTTAGAAATTTAGAATTTGGGGATTTGAGAATCTGGAAAGTGGATTTGGAAATTTAGAACTTGGGAATGTCAAGGTTCGACAATTTACAAACCCATAAAAATTGAGAATATAATGGCAATATAACAAAACGTATAAAATACAGTCCACTAAACTTGAAACTCCATTAACCCATACCCCAAACAACTCATAACCTACAACACTACACAATTTCTAAAACAATTCACAAAAAAATAACAAAAATAGAATAATTCGCAATACTGGTAGAAACATATCTGTAAACAATTCGATTAATACGCGTTTAGAAAGGAAAATATAAATCGCAAAGTTTATCTAGAATTAATTGCAAACATCGATTGACATCCGAGATACGTGTACGCAACCTATCAGATGCTGAAAACCTTCTGATGCAGAAAGTCCGGAATAAAGCTGGTGGATTTAGATGGCTCATGCGATAATGGTGAAAAACGTATGGAAAATAGTGTACCACGAAGGCTATAAGGAAACCGTGTACACCTTTTTCAACGGTTCTAATGGAAATCGAAAAACTTATGCAATTATCGTTACAGAAGAGCGATGGTTTTTGCAATTAGACATTCTTCGTGCTCTGCATCATTCTTCGCGATTGGCGAAACGTTTCTTTCGATTTGGACGAAATGAAAGTTTCTCGTGGAGGATAGCTGCGACCATATGTACATCGATGCATACATTGTATTTCCTTGCATCGAACTGCACAAAAAATTACGAAGTTTTTGTCGGTATTTTAATATTTATTTAATTAATGTGTCAACGAACTAGTTTTGTTTAATACACGCATATATGATGATGGTTAGTTTAGGTTTTAGAAAATTTATAGGGGATTTTATGGGGACGTAGGGATTTGGGGATCTGGGAATTTGGAAATATAGGGATTGGGTGATGTAGAAATTTAGTAACCTAGGGATTTGCAAGATTAGGAGTTGAATAATGTAGAAATTTGGTAATATAGGGATTTGGGGTTTTAGAAATTCAGAAACCTAGGGATTTGGCAGATTAGGAGTTGGAGAACGTAGAAATTTGGAAACATAGGAATTTGGGAATCTAGGGATTTGGGGATTTAGGAATTTAGAAATCTAGGGATTTGGCAGATTAGGAGTTGGAGAACGTAGAAATTTGGAGACATAGGAATTTGGGAATTTAGGGATTTGGGGACGTGAGAATTTGGTAATATAAGGATTTGGGGATTTAGGAATTTAGAAATCTAGGGATTTGGTAGATTAGAAGTTTGAGAACGTAGAAATTTGGGAATCTAGGGATTTGGCAGATTAGGAGTTGGAGAACGTAGAAATTTGGAGACATAGGAATTTGGGAATCTAGGGATTTGGGGATTTAGGAATTTAGAAATCTAGGGATTTGGCAGATTAGGAGTTGGAGAACGTAGAAATTTGGAGACATAGGAATTTGGGAATTTAGGGATTTGGGGACGTGAGAATTTGGTAATATAAGGATTTGGGGATTTAGGAATTTAGAAATCTAGGGATTTGGTAGATTAGAAGTTTGAGAACGTAGAAATTTGGGAATCTAGGGATTTGGCAGATTAGGAGTTGGAGAACGTAGAAATTTGGAGACATAGCAATTTGGGAATTTAGGGATTTGGGGACGTGAGAATTTGGTAATATAGGGATTTGGGGATTTAGGAATTTAGAAATCTAGAGATTTGGCAGATTAGAAGTTTGAGAACGTAGAAATTTGGGAATCTAGGGATTTGGCAGATTAGGAGTTGGAGAACGTAGAAATTTGGAGACATAGCAATTTGGGAATCTAGGGATTTGGGGACGTGGGAATTTGATAATATAGGGATTTGGGGATTTAGGAATTTAGAAATCTAGGGATTTGGCAGATTAGAAGTTTGAGAACGTAGAAATTTGGGAATCTAGGGATTTGGCAGATTAGGAGTTGGAGAACGTAGAAATTTGGAGACATAGCAATTTGGGAATCTAGGGATTTGGGGACGTGGGAATTTGGTAATATAGGGATTTGGGGATTTAGGAATTTAGAAATCTAGGGATTTGGCAGATTAGAAGTTTGAGAACGTAGAAATTTGGGAATCTAGGGATTTGGCAGATTAGGAGTTGGAGAACGTAGAAATTTGGAGACATAGCAATTTGGGAATCTAGGGATTTGGGGACGTGGGAATTTGGTAATATAGGGATTTGGGGATTTAGGAATTTAGAAACCTAGGGATTTAGCAGATTAGGAGTTGGAGAACGTAGAAATTTAGAGACATAGGAATTTGGGAATCTTCGGATTTGGGGACCTAGAAATTTAGAAATGTAGGAATTTTTGGATTTAGGAATTTAGAAACCTAGGGATGTAGATTAGGAGTTTGAAGACATAGAAATTTGGGAATCTAGGGATGTGGAAACCTAGAAATTTGGAATTATAGGGATTTAGGGACCTAAGAAATGTCGAAGTGAGAAAATATTTTGTCTAATTCAATATTTTTCACTCTTAACTTGTTCTTTTGATCTTGTTAAGCTCGTCGGGAGAGAAATACGATTCTTTTTAAATGGAAACGTGTCTAAACTGTTCTAATGATACTTTTCGAAGGCCACGAACAGAAGTCGAATAACGAGCACGTGTAACCCTACCTGTAACGTGGCTCCTGACACCAGCTGTGACATTCCAATAGCGACAGATACCTGACAAGGCGATTTTCAACAGGTTCCAGGGCAAAGGCTACCAAATCGTTTTGATCATTCTGCTCGATTGTGATTAACCTAACCTAACCTCTTCAAAGATGACTTTTTTACGGTTAGAAACAGAAACTTTTACTTTCTTCGTTTTAACCCTAGATTTACACTCAATTAATGATCACTTATATTTAAATTGAACTTAAGTTATAAAAATAAGTAAATAATGAATAATAAACTAGTTTATACAATAATTCTTTATCTTCATGAAGGTTAACATACTAATTCTTTTTCTCGATGAAGTTTTGACTGAAGCTTCTTAATAATTTTTGTGATTGAAAGTAAGAAATGTACAGTACATTTCGTATATCTGAAGATACATTTGTAACTATTATTCTAGTTTACTACACAATTAATACACAAGAGTTATGATACTATCCACATATGTGACCTTTGGTTGATCAACTTAACAGCAAACTAAACACATATGTGTATCTTTAAGGAAGTTAGATCTCATTCGTTAGCTTAACCTTGATGTAGAATTAATGGTGTAACTTCAAAATTGTAAACAGTATAGAACTATGCTTAGAAATCTCGTTTAAGAAATAAAATTGTTCATTGTATTAATAATGTACGATATTGTATGGTCACCTTATGACGTCACCCTCATACCACCTTATAATATTAACTTCTTTACGTACAATTATTGTGTACTTTAGTTGCTTTGTGGACAAAAAGTTATTATTAAATTCTGTCCAATATTGTACATCAAATAAATATCCAATTTTATTGTGAATACATATAATGTTATCTTGCCCATGGGTTAAAATAACCCCTTCTGAATGTCAATTCAAACATGTATATTGACTCTTGAATGAATGATATGAGAAACAAAAACAGTACTCAATCATCTGCTCTTCACTCAACAATCTTCATCAATAATAAATATATTTTAAAATGAAAACTTACAAATTTTTATAAGAGACATTAAAAACCTAAATTATTATACTGGAATTTATTACCTGCATTATAATACCAATACCTAAGACCTATATTATTATCCTAATTATATCACTTCCTCTTAAAAAAAATTCAAAGACAAAAGAGAAGTAGGTCTACGAAGTCTTCAAGATGAAAAGAAAACCTCTTCATCAATAATAAATATATTTCAAAATAACAACATAATTTCCATTAAAAAACATTAAAAACCTAAATTATTATACTAAAATTTAATACCTGCATTATAATACCAATACCTAAGACCTATATTATTATCCTAATTATATGACTTCCTCTTAAAAAAATTCAAAGACAGAAGAGAAGTAGGTCTACAAAGTCTTCAAGATGAAAAGAAAACCTCTTCATCAATAATAAATATATTTCAAAATAACAACATAATTTCCATTAAAAAACATTAAAAACCTAAATTATTATACTAAAATTTAATACCTGCATTATAATACCAATACCTAAGACCTATATTACTATCCTAATTATATGACTTCCTCTTAAAAAAAATTCAAAGACAAAAGAGAAGTAGGTCTACAAAGTCTTCAAGATGAAAAGAAAACCTCTTCATCAATAATAAATATATTTCAAAATAACAACATAATTTCCATTAAAAAACACTAAAAACCTAAATTATTATACTAAAATTTAATACCTGCATTATAATACCAATACCTAAGACCTATATTACTATCCTAATTATATGACTTCCTCTTAAAAAAATTCAAAGACAAAAGAGAAGTAGGTCTAAAAAGTCTTCAAGATGAAAAGAAAACCTCTTCATCAATAATAAATATATTTCAAAATAACAACATAATTTCCATTAAAAAACACTAAAAACCTAAATTATTATACTAAAATTTAATACCTGCATTATAATACCAATACCTAAGACCTATATTACTATCCTAATTATATGACTTCCTCTTAAAAAAATTTAAAGACAAAAGAGAAGTAGGTCTACAAAGTCTTCAAGATGAAAATGTTGCGCAGCGTTAGAACAAAAGTCCGACTTCTTTCGAAACAGTGCACGGGGTTACATGCGACGCAGTCATCTTACAGGAGAACTAGAGCTATTAAACGAGTCTTGCTACACCCAACCCCATAAATCCCATAAAGCTTCAGACCGCTGAACGTTATATGACGTGAACCATTGCTGTTCTCTTTTTTTTCTGTCCAGCTGTTGTGGACTACCAGTTTTAGGTGGAAACGCCGTTCGACTATAAAGAAACTTCATAGCCATGGGACATCTCGTGGATGACACCATGGAAATGCCTGATCACCCCGCAGATATCAACAGTTTCCCCGTTTACGTGACCGCTGCACCGGTTCATGGGGATTACATTTAAAATACGCCTTAAAGATGTATCCGTATTCTTGGGATCCACGTTTTTAGAAATATATTTGCAATTTTGTTGTAATTGTATTATGTTTTGTTATTTGGGAGTTTGGAGATTTGGGAATAGTGGATTTTTGGAATTTTTTGGTTCTTAAAGATGAAAGGTTTTTATGATTTTAATTTTGGAGGTTTTCAAGTTTTTAAATTTTTAGAAGTTGTTTTTAAATTTTCTGCTTTTCTATGAGCAAAAGTTTTCAAGTTGAGGAATTTAGTAAATTTAGAAGTTTAGGTACTTAGTGATTTAGTAATTTTATATGGGGATTTGGAAATTTGGGGAATTAAAAATTTGGAAATTTTTGAATTTGACAATTTGCTGATTTGGAATTTGGAAATGTAAGAATGTGAAATTTGAAAAGTTGCTTATTTCAGAATTTGGAATTGTAAGAATTTGGAAATGTAGGAATTTTGTAATTTAAGAATTTGGAATTGCATGAATTTGGAAATGGAGGAATTTGGAATTGTAAGAATTTGGAATTTGAAAAGTTGCTAATTTCAGAATTTGGAAATGTAGGAATTTGGAATTGTAAGAATTTGGAAATATAGGAATTTGGAATTTGAAAAGTTACTAATTTCAGAATTTGGAAATGTAGGAATTTGGTAATTTGAGAATTTGGAATTGTAAGAATTTGGAAATGCAGAAATTTGGAATTGCAAGAATTTGGAAATGTAGGAATTTGGAATTGTAAGAATTTGGAAATGTAGGAATTTGGAATTGTAAGAATTTGGAAATATAGGAATTTGGAATTTGAAAAGTTGCTAATTTCAGAATTTGGAAATGTAGGAATTTGGTAATTTGAGAATTTGGAATTGTAAGAATTTGGAAATGCAGAAATTTGGAATTGCAAGAATTTGGAAATATAGGAATTTGGAATTTGAAAAGTTGCTAATTTCAGAATTTGGTAATTTGAGAATTTGGAATTGTAAGAATTTGGAAATGCAGAAATTTGGAATTGCAAGAATTTGGAAATGTAGGAATTTGGAATTGTAAGAATTTGGAAATACAAGAATTTGTAATTGCAAGAATCTGGAAATGTAGGAATTCGGAAATATCGAAATTTGGAAATTTGAAGTGTGGAAATGATGGAAAATTTGAAAATTTAGAAATTTGGAAATTAAAAAATTACTAGTGTAGAAATTTGTTAGAGTAGAAATTTGCTAAAAAAGTAAAGTACCATAAAAGTGTAAAAATTTCTGAATCCATACCAATATAATTTCCACCATAACAATAGTTTCCGTCCAACATACATGAACACATATGAACACATATGATAAATGGAACGATATCGCAAGATGTAGATACATACTTTTGATCGGGACTGTAATCACACATGCTAACCGAACTGGTGAGTTATTTCAGCACGTGGCAACGAGACACTGTGCCGGTTAACCGGAGATGATGTGTATACACGTACCCATACCCCCCACGTATCAAGTGATAATACATCGAAATGGTATAGACGTGTATATACGTCGCGAAACGACAAGGATACGAGCTGTCCCATCTCGCGATTGTTCGTTTTCTTATCGCTCGATCTTGCTGTGTAGGATGTCTTCGAGAATGCTGATCCCATCGAGTCACTCGAGATTGTTGCAGGAAGAGAACGGACATAACGCTGCAAGATTTGCTCGTGCGACGCTAATTGATCAATTACATTGGAATCTGATTTCCATTCGCTGCCTTCTTACTTGGATTTCAGCCTTCTCGTCTGGGTAGTCTTCTCATTTAATAAATTACGAACTAGCAGTATATGCACAATTATTAAACGTAGATCTGATAAAAAGCTTCATTTCATTTTTTTAATTAACTTTTAAAATTTAGCTGTAAAATTAACCTTTCAAATTTAGCTGCAAAATTAACTTTTCAAATTTTACCTGACTTCACTGTAATACATCAAATAATAACGAGGTTTGAATTCTTCTAATTGTTCGAATAAATAAATATTACCAATTTAATTTACTCAGTTTAAATCATTTAAAATTTCATCAATTTAAGGTCTGTCAAATTTCATAAATTTAAGGCATTTAGAATTTGATGAATCTAAATCATTTACAATATATTCAGTTTAAATTTTGGAATTTTTAAATCGTTAGTTAATGTTTAATTAAATGTATCTCCGAGTAGACTGATTGTCAGTAATATTTAGAGCTTCCTGAGACAGCGGATAGTGTATCAAAACAAGGATGATTTCGGTTAAACGATACTTTGGGCGATAGTTGGAGGATGTTTTCGACATGGGGGTAATGGTGATACAAGAAAAGGTCAGGGATTATGAATCGTGTGGCACGTGTAATCTCTGTAACGTTATACATTCGTATCATCTGAATACTATCTGTGTTATCCGCGTTACATCCTATATGCATGTTGTTGGATTCATAAGAACACAGGATGTTCCTGATACACGCGTTGGAAACAACTGTTTTGATTTAACCCTTGTCTGGACGGGCAGGTACCTTGGGTATCTGTTTCTAATCTATTAAGTATGCGATATGAATTATTGCAGTGATACATCAAGTTTGACCATATATGATTTTCGTGTCGATATGTCAATTCTCATCATGTATGAATTATCATATTGATATATCAATTCTGATCACATATGAATTATCATGTTGATATATTTTTGACCACATATGAATTATCATATCAACAAATAAATTTTGACCATACATGAATAATCATATCGATGTATCAATTTTAACCATGTATGAACTGTCACATCAATACATCAATTTCTACCACATACGAATTATCATATTGGTACATAAATTCTAATCATACATGAATTATCATATGTATCAATTTTAACCATATATGAACTGTCACATCCATGTATAAATTCTAATCACATATGAATTATCACATTGATACGTAAATTCTAACAACATATGATTTGCCATGTTCATATACAAATTCTAACCACATATGAATTATCATACCTATGTATCAATTTTAACCATGTATGAACCATCACATCCATGTATAAATTCTAACCACATATGAATTATCATATTGATACGTAAATTCTAACAATATATGATTTGACATGTTCATATATAAATTCTAACCATATATGAACTATTATATTGATAAAATAAATTTTAACAACATATGATTTGTCATGTTCATATATAAATTCTAACCATATATGAATTGTCCATATATGAATTCCGTCTACATACGAATCATATCCACATATTAATTTTTACTAGCAAACTAGAGTACTGGAGAATCCTTTTATGTCCTCTTTCAACCTTATTGTCGATCAAAAGAATTGTCCCTAAAGAATATCAAACTTAAAAGAATAATTTAATAAAGTCTGAGATAAAAATTAAACATATACTAAAATAATGCCTTTGCAACAAACTAAAGCCAACATGTCTTCCGCAAGTGTTCTATACCGAAAGAGTTACTGAAGATAAAATAGTAAATAAACAGAATAAAGCCCATCCGAACTTCCTTGAAACGAGGAACAACATCATTTCCAGTTTTCCAGTCGATGTCAGGTAATCGCGTAACGGGACGTCTCTATACAATATGTATACCTGCAGGAGCATGTAACGAGAAAACAGCAAGGGTACAGGGGATAGGAAAAGCCGATTCAGAATCACGAAGCACGTTGTTAATGCAGATTGGCCGATTGTGAGGCCGATGAATCACGTGCTTTCCGGAGTGAATGCGTGTCCGCACGCATATCGAGGCACGCGTTGACAGCAGGGGCCTCCTCGTGACTCATACTTTGGATCCTGAGTCTTCTTCGTGACCCGTGGCCCACGATTCACCTTCAAAATCCACTCGGAGACTACTTGTTTCCATCTTTCAACACGGTGCCTTCGATATTCGTCATCGGATTATGATTTACGACCGGGAGCTTCCGTTGCCAATAAAGTACGAGGATGTTTCAGACGAAACGCACGTGGTGAATTTTTATGTCGAATGCAAAAATGATCGTCATCGACATTTCAAAAGGAAATAAAAATTATGTGATAAATCAGGTTTTACGGGTTGAATCGAGTTGCCATTCCTATTTCAAAATTTGATTGCTGTTGACAAGAGGTAGGTCTACAGACACGTGTAGTTCAAAATAAATTTGTTATAGATTGAAATTGTATTGCTGGAATGAAGACTCTGTGAATAGAAATTATCACCACTGTGGGATTTTGGAATTTTATTTGGGATATATAGGAGTCATCTTTGTTATTGCCCTGAGCAGTTGGTTGAGTAAAAAGAAATTCAATTTCTTTAAGTTTAACTGTAATCCTAAATTTTTTCACCAATTTTAAATTTGATGTTAAACCTCTTTTATAAAATTTGTACCTACCCTTACAATACCTTTCACCAATTTTAAATTTGACCTCCAACTTCTTTATTAAAATTTGTACCTACCCTTACAATACCTTTCACCAATTTTAAATTTGACCTCCAACTTCTTTTATAAAATTTGTACCTACCCTTACAATACCTTCCATCAATTTTAAATTTGATCTCAAACTTCTTTTCTAAAATTTGTATCTTACCTTACAATATCTTTCACCAAGTTTAAATTTGATCTTAAACTTCTTTTATAAAATTTGAATCTAATTTTACAATATCTTTCATCAAGTTTAAATTTGATCTTAAACTTCATTTATAAAATTTGTATGTAACCTTACAATATCTTTCACGAAGTTTAAATTTGACCTCCAACTTCTTTTATAAAATTTGTACCTACCCTTACAATATCTTTCACCAATTTTAAATTTGATCTCAAACTTCTTTTCTAAAATTTGTACCTACCCTTGCAATACCTTCCATCAATTCTAAATTTAACCTCCAATTTCTTTTATAAAATTTGTACCTACCCTTGCAATACCTTCTATCAATACTAAATTTGATCTCAAACTTCTTTTATAAAATTTGAATCTAATTTTACACTATCTTTCATCAAGTTTAAATTTGATCTTAAACTTCATTTATAAAATTTGTATGTAACCTTACAATATCTTTCACGAAGTTTAAATTTGACCTCCAACTTCTTTTATAAAATTTGTACCTACCCTTACAATATCTTTCACCAATTTTAAGTTTCACCTCCAACTTCTTTATTAAAATTTGTACCTACCCTTACAATATCTTTCACCAATTTTAAATTTGATCTCAAACTTCTTTTCTAAAATTTGTACCTACCCTTACAATACCTTCCATCAATTCTAAATTTGATCTCAAACTTCTTTTCTAAAATTTGTATCTTACCTTACAATATCTTTCACCAAGTTTAAATTTGATCTTAAACTTCATTTATAAAATTTGTATGTAACCTTACAATATCTTTCACGAAGTTTAAATTTGACCTCCAACTTCTTTTATAAAATTTGTACCTACCCTTGCAATACCTTTCACCAATTCTAAATTTGATCTCAAACTTCTTTTCTAAAATTTGTGCCTACCCTTGCAATACCTTCCATCAATTCTAAATTTGACCTCCAATTTCTTTTATAAAATTTCTACCTACCCTTGCAATACCTTCCATCAATTCTAAATTTGATCTCAAACTTCTTTTATAAAATTTGAATCTAATTTTACAATATCTTTCATCAAGTTTAAATTTGATCTCAAACTTCATTTATAAAATTTGTATGTAACCTTACAATATCTTTCACGAAGTTTAAATTTGACCTCCAACTTCTTTTATAAAATTTGTACCTACCCTTACAATATCTTTCACCAATTTTAAGTTTGACCTCCAACTTCTTTTCTAAAATTTGTACCTACCCTTACAATACCTTCCATCAATTCTAAATTTGACCTCCAATTTCTTTTATAAAATTTCTACCTACCCTTGCAATGCCTTCCATCAATTCTAAATTTGATCTCAAACTTCATTTATAAAATTTGAATCTAACCTTAAATTTCTATCATCAAATTTAAATTTGATTTCAAACTTCTTTCATAAAATTTGACTCTAACCTGAAACTTTTTTCATCAAGTGCAAAATTGATCTTAAATTTCTTGATTGGTCTGAGTTAAAACGATTCAGAAAAATAAACGACGCGAAGAATTCTGAAGCTGAGCAATGTCAAGGTTAAACGAGCCTAGGCACCATTTCGATGTTTACCGGGAAATTATTTATCGATCGGCGGTATTACACGGTTCGAGGAAAAGACCATGGAAATTGTCGATTGATATCGTGCAACGCGGTTATCAGTCGCATTTACGGGTATCTTCGTAAACGATCAACAAGGAGTGGATATAAACACGAGGCACCTTGGCAGTTTCGTATTTTTTTCCGATCATTGGAGAGCACAGGTAAATAGTGACGATAAAAGTGCTGCTCAGAAATGTAACGTCGACACGTGACTTTGGTATAGCGTGACACATGATCTTGAACCTATTTCTTCGAGAAAATTGTGCTCGGGCTATTAATTCGAGCCATGATTTTCGAATAACACGGATCTAATACAGCGAACCCTGTAAATGCAGGTTTAATCGCATGTTGCTTACGAATTTTGTACAAGATAATTACAAAGATCTTTTTATGTAACGAGATTAACCCCTTGCTGTATTTTAACGTGTCTCATTCGTGACGCACTCACAGCAACTTACTTCAATTTTTAATACTCTTCGCAACTATAATTTGCACAAGGATCTCTGAATATAAAATACATTTTAATTTTCTTTGTTTTAATAGCTACGAAGAGTTTAGACGCATCTGATAAATTGGCAAGTTAAATTGTAGGTGATGTAATTTTTCTAAGAGTGATAAAGTAACAAAAGAAGAGTCACCGCGAGATCTCGGCTCGTGTTTTTACATCTCTGTTGATCCTTGACAACGAACTTTTCAATCGTTATCATCGAGAGTTGAGGACACACAGATTAGCTATTGTTATCATAATAGGATTTTTATCGTATTGCGTAATTTTGGATTTCAGAAAGTTTACACGTGCGTGTAATATGTACAAGCCATTTGCATTACGAATAGTAAGAAAATCAACTAACCTATAATTCGTATAAGTTTGTTAGTATAAATTTAATAATTTTAAGCGACATTTGGATGTCAAAAATTGTCTCATGAAATTTTATCACGGACCTATCTCTCAGAGCTAAAGCAATTACCACGTAATGTTACGATAAATACAGTCGAAATGTGTTCTGTATTTACGGATTCTTGACAGTGCAAATAACTGCAGTGATTGAAGATTGAAGCAAATTAAAAACGCGAAACAAAATCGCAAGGTAACAACCAAGCCTCTCAAATCAAATCAAGCTTCTGTTCTCAAATCAAGCAAACAAATCAATCTTCTGCTCTCAACATTTTTGTAATTACAATAATATAGATTCTTCTCTGAGTATAATATAATGAAAATTACTTACCCATTTCGTCGAGTGGATTTCCGGCGGGCGAGTTAACCTCTCTGCTCTCTCGGCAGCGTCGAGTCCTCTGGCGCGTCTCATACGCCGATCGTCTTCTGTCTATCGATCAAACTGTTGATCGATCAATTACGCAGCTGGGAATCGAATTAATTCCGCGACACGTTCCGGTAACAGTGGACGATCCGGGAGACACGGTTTTATGAACGATCGAATTTTCAAGATGTCCAAGAGATGTTATATTTTGATTGTTACATCAAGATGTCCAAGATATGTTATATGTTGATTGTTATATCAAGATGTCCAAGAGATGTTCAAAAGGAAAAAGAAACTAGAACATTCCTGGACCACGTTCAGAACCGATCTGAAGAGGAAAATCGACCGTCATCGAGCTGAAGGTGAACGCGATATGAGCGGAGACCAAAGCAGCCCTTCTCCCGCCATGCTGACGTACAGGACCACCCTTTTTATTGTATGCTCCAGTTTGCGATTAGGGATGCTCGAGTTTTCGTTAGGTTACCTTTGGAAGGGTTGGAACTACCCTTCTGAGGAAGGATTGAAACCGTACCTTAAGATTTACCCTTGAGGCCACGAATTTGTAGACTGGAATTTTATAACCGTTTGATGTAGAGGGGTTTGTGTTGGTGGAAATTGGTGAGGTTTTGGTAAGTTGGATGAGATGAGGTTAGATGTTGATTAGGTTAGAGGTTTGTAATGTGTTTTGGGTCGGGGAATTTGGAATTGGTGGAGAATTTGCAGGGTAGTTGGGAATTTTCGGGTTGGTGTCGGAGAATTTAGAAGCTGGGTGTTTGAGGGTTTGGGGATTTGGAAATTGGGAGGTTAAGAATGTGGGGATTTGGAAATTGGGAATTTGAGAATTTGGGGGTTTGAGAAAGTGGGAACGTGAGAATTTGGGGATTTGGAATTTGGGAATTTGAGAATTTTGGGGTTTGAGAAAGTGGGAGGTTGAGAATCTGGGATTTGGAAATTGGGAATTTGAGAATTTGGGAGTTTGAGCAAGTGGGAACTTGAGGATTTGAGGGTTTGAGAAAGTGGGAACGTGAGAATTTGGGGATTTGGAAATTTGGAACTTGAGAATTTGGGGATTTGAGAATTTGGGGATTTGGAAATTGGGAATTTGAGAATTTGGGGGTTTGAGAAAGTGGGAACGTGAGAATTTGGGGATTTGGAAATTGGGAATTTGAGAATTTGGGGGTTTAGGAAAGTGGGAACTTGAGGATTTGGGAATTTGAGAATTTGGAACTTGAGAATTTGGGGATTTGAGAATTTGGGGATTCGGAAATTGGGAACGTGAGAATTTGGGGATTTGGAAATTGGGAATTTGAGAATTTGGGGGTTTGAGAAAGTGGGAACGTGAGAATTTGGGGATTTGGAAATTGGGAATTTGAGAATTTGGGGGTTTAGGAAAGTGGGAACTTGAGGATTTGGGAATTTGAGAATTTGGTGTTTCAGAAAGTGGGAACGTGAGAATCTGGGGATCTGAGAAAATGGGAATTTGAGAATTTGGGGGTTTGAGAAAGTAGGAACTTGAGAATTTAGAAATTTGAAAATTTGGGGTTTGAGAAAGTGGGTCCTTGAGAATTTAAAAATTTGTAAATTGGGAATTTGAGAATTTGAGGTTTGAGAAAGTGAGAAAGTGAGAAATTTAGAAATTTGTAAATATGGAAATCGAAACATTGAGTATCTGGAAATTTGAAAATTTCCAAATTGAGAAATTGAACATTTAAAGCTCAATAATTTTTAAATTTGTAAATAAAATTTCCAAAAGTGCAAATATTTGAAATCATACGAATTTAAGTCTTTGAGGATCTAAGAATTCCTTGTCAAGGAAAAAAAAATTAAGGACAGTAAAAATTTTGGTAATTTGTTTATATAATTTTTCTCCAAAGAAAGGTTAGATACTGTTGGCAAATCTATATTTCAAACGCACCGAAATAATTCATTTCAAGGAATCTTCTACGTACATCTTAACAAATGCATCGAAAATCGATATAATTGCTTTTATAAATATTAATATCGATATTAATAGCAACCTGACATTCGTACTTCTTTAAAAACCGAGTACATCGATTTTTATGCAGAAACGTACAGAAATCTTCATGTATCTACAAATTTCAACAGCCTTCGTTAAATTTCAGAATATATCAAAATTATCCATCGATAACAATTTAATTACCCAACGGAAGAAAATCAAATACTTTCTCTTAATATTCTATTCTAATTGAAGTATTCTGTACGTTTTACTTGTAGAAAGCACGCGTAAAATGCGTGTATAAGACGCGTTCGTAACGTTTCGTTAATTAATTAATTACATACAAACGAAGTAGACGTCCCACTTACATCGATGTTTGAATTAGTAATCGGCTCGAGAACATTACCGGCTAGATTCGAATCTATTAACTCTTTTATGTAAGAAACTGAACACGACATACTATGTTAGCAAAATAATGACTAATGTATTTTTCATTTGTTATTAGAATATGATCAAAGTTGTAATAATTATTATTAGGATACCATAAGAGTTCTAATTTATTATTACAGTAGAATAAACGTTCTAATAATTATTGTTAGGATACGATAAGTGTTTTAATTTATTATTAGAATAGGATAATTCTAATAATTATTATTAGGATACGATAAGAGTTCTAATTTATTATTAGAATATGACAAATATTCTCATTAATTATTAGCACAGAATACAAATTGTAATAATTATTATTAAGGTGCAATAAGAGTTCTAATTTATTATAAGAATATGTCAAATATTCTAATTAATTATTAGAATAAGCTAAAAGTTCTAATAATCATTAATACAATAAGAGTTCAAATTTATTATAAAAATATGACAAACATAATTAATTTTTAGAATAGGATAAAAATTCTAATAATTATTTTTAAGATACCATAAGAGTTCTAATTTATTATTAGAATACAACTTACAGATGTATAATCTATAATAAGATTTATTGTCTAATATAGACAACTTAAGGTCTAATTTAACTAGAACGCCATAAATGACGCATACAAGTATGAAATTATTTATAAAATGATTTAATACGTAACCATCTTGATTCCACTGTTCAATTTGAACGTAGGCGATGTTTAGAAGGCAAGTTTTTTCTGCGTTGAACTATTCTCAAAGAAACCGGTTACGAATCGGTATCGAACAACTCGCCGCGTTCATTTTATCATCGCGACGATAACTCGCGTTCGCTGCTTGCTTGCGCAACGATTATGCGGCAGAAAAGACACCGTGTTGCTCCGTATGCAAAACTTGTGCTCGTTTTCAAATCATTGGAGGAAAATTTCTCTGTTGTTACCATCCCCTTTTAACTAACTGCATTTCTATAATTTTTTTTACAAACTTATGAACAGCAATATTCAACTATATTTATGAATATTATTAATTCTAACAAATTCACAGATGGTACAATTTTTTATAAATTTACAAATATTATAACTTTGAACAAATATACAATTTTTATATATTATAATCTCCAATGAATTTGTGAAAAATAGATTCATATCTTTTATTTACAAGATATATTGAATTATTGATGTTACTAACTTTATACATTTATTTAGAACAAACAGAATTTTTATATTCTTAAATTCATAGATATTCAAACTTTTAACAAATACAGATATTACAATTTTTAATAAATGTACAAAGGGTATATGTATTCTCAAGATAGATTGAATAATTTATATCAGTTTGCATATTTTGGATGCGAATTCGATTAACACATTGATTACAGCAAAGATAATCAATAGTCAGAAATTTGATAGAATCAAAGTGCTCGAAAGAACCAATTTTACACGATAATAAAATTGATATTGAATTAAAAACAGTTGTTTGGAATTGGGAAAGTAGTATCAGTACCATGGAGCAAGTTAAGGGTAATAAATTGAAGGATAGTTGAGAGGAAGAGATGATAAACAGTCACATGGGGAATGATTCTGATAACTGCACGAGGGGCTGGACCATTCTGAAAGTAGGGAGATCTGCTTTCGGATTGGTTCTGGTCCACGGGCCAATGGGGAGCCGGAAGATCACGCTTGCGCAGCATCCCATCTCCCCGTTCATCTCTGAGTACTCTCTCGATTCATATACCAAACTTTCATTAATTGTCATGCATGAGACTGACATTAATTTTGTAGATCACTAACATTTTCAGTCAATAACATTACATTATACAATAAACAAAATCGAGCGTTATTTTGCTACATTAGAAGCCTTTGACTCTTGTTAGAATCTTCAGATGAGTACAATTCGATGAATCTGATGATCACATTAATACATTAGTTGAAAGGTTTAAATCATTTAATTTAAATCGTTTTATTTGACCAAATTATTTCAGTTAATGCAATTGAAAATCAATGTAATTGTAAGTGAGCAAAAATGAAACGAACACCAGATGCTGATGACCATCATAGCAGTTAATATATTAATTTCTCAAATCCATCGTTCTATCGAACTAATTGAAAAGTCTGAACCATGTTATTCAAATTGTAATCCAACTGAGCGTTTACATAAAGTACAATCAGCAGAAACCTTGAAGCAAAACCCAAAAACTGATGACCTCCATAACAGTAAAATCCAGCATCTTACTAATTTAACCAAAACATCTAAATGATATAATTCAAATTGCAACCCAACTGAATTATAGTGCAACTGAAATGCTCAGTGACTAGATCAGGACAACTGATTTGAAGCAAAGACCAAATACACGATGACCATCACAGTAAATGCATAACAAATCCTCCACTTCGTATTACATTAATCAAAAACTCTGATCCATATAAATCAAATTGCAATCCAACCGAAATGTTCCTTGAAATTGATCCAACCGAATGTGCTTGAAATCCAATGTGATTAAATTAACAGAGATATGATTTGATACAAAAATCTAGCACCGATAGCCGCCATAAGAGTCAGCGCATTTAAAGTTTACAAGCTTCCTATAATCAGATCTGCAGATAACTTCTAAAAAGAGAAAAGCCTAAGAGGGTCATCCAGAGAGCAGGGAGAACCGGAAATCAATAAGAAGTGGACCAGGACACAGGGGTCAAAGGATCATATACCTGCACGCTCCTCGGGGACATCGTCCACTACCTGTTCGATCGAGAGCGTGCGTGTGGAAAAACCTGTTTCCCGAGGGATCAGATTCGATCCAGGGGCCACACCAAGGGGAACCGTCAGGTTCGCAGGTCAAAATGGACCCGAGGGTGAAACGGTACGGGTCACGCAGGTAGATAACCCTTTCGGGGGTCCGTTTAAATGTCCTCGTTTCACGCAAACCCTTTCTCGGACAGGGTGTTAGAAAATACCTCTGATAAAAACGTCTTCTTGGTTGCGATTGGACGATTCCACGTGGACGGTAGGGACTGTCCAGTAGTTTGAAACCGTTTTCGAAGATGGACAAAGAACCGTTGATCTATCGGATCACCGGGCTCTCGGGTGACAGGGGTTGATTAACGATTACTGGTTCTACGAACAATTTTATTGCTGACTAATTTGATGGTCTTAGAGAATGATTATTAATGAATTACGAGATGTGTTTAATAAAATCAGAGACTCTGATGCTGACATAGTGCTTGTTGCACTGGTAAATCAATGATGTGTGAATTTGAAGAATTGGTTATTCGTTAAGGGACTAGTAAATATGAAATATTTAATGATTATTGTACATTTTTAGTAAATATTGTTCATATTGTTCATATTCTAACACAAGTATCACAGGGTGTTTCAGATAAAACTAGTCCATCTTGAACGATGATCTATCAATTTATATAAACTCATATCAACGTATGTTTTATATGATTGTTCATATTCTAACATAAGTATCACAGGGTGTTTCATGTAAAACTACTCCATCTTGAACGATGATCTATCAATTTATATAAACTCATATTAGCGTATGTTTCATATGATTGTTCATATGCTAACACAAGTATTATAGGGTGTTTCATGTAAAACTACTCCATCTTGAACGATGACCTATCAATTTATATAAACTCAGCGACGTATGTTTTATATGATTGTTTATATTCTAACACAAGTATCACAGGGTGTTTCATGTAAAACTAGTCCATCTTGAACGAAGACCTATCAATTTATATAAACTCAGCAACGTATGTTTTATATGATTGTTCATATTCTAACACAAGTATCACAGGGTGTTTCATGTAAAACTAGTCCATCTTGAACGATGATCTATCAATTTATATAAACTCAGCGACGTATGTTTTATATGATTGTTCATATTCTAACACAAGTATCACAGGGTGTTCTATGTAAAACTAGTCCATTTTGAACGAAGACCTATCAATTTATATAAACTCAGTAACGTATGTTTTATATGATTGTTCATATTCTAACACAAGTATCACAAGGTGTTTCATGTAAAGCTAGTCCATCTTGAACGATAATCTATCAATTTATATAAACTCAGCGACGTATGTTTTCACAAATTATCCCTAAAGGTTGAAGAACAAAATCATCTTTGAAAAGAGTATGATTTAGTAAAATAGCCAAGTACGAATAAGTTCGTACAAAAATCTCTGAGCAAATCTGCCAATCAAGTGATCTAATCTTTCTAATTAAAAGTGTATGATATGCTATTTAAATAAATACAAAGAGCAAAATTTGAAGAGGTGAAAGTTTCTAGAAAAACAACATTCCCAGAAGATAATGTATTTCTAGAAGAAGGACTGAAGTAGCAAACAAGTCGTCAGTCGGGTCGTAATAAATAAATAAAGATAAAACGGGTGCAAGAACAATGGACAACGTATAAACCCGTCACGATAAAACGTTTCTTCTTTTTTCAGAAGATTACGGTTTTTACATTCGATCCTTCTGTCTTCGTAAAACATTTACAGGCTATATTGCCATCTTTTATCGGTTTACGACGTTTCATATGAATATTCGTGACGAGATACGATGTTCTCGAGAATATAGCCTCAGAGTATGTGTTTCTATTGAATAATGTAAAGAATACGGTACAGTGGTCCCGATAACAGGTGATAAACTTTTACCAATATGCTTTTTCAAGGTTCATAGCTGAGAACACGTGGAATTGATGGGAAACGTTCTATCTCCTTCTAAGGCTAAGAGTCGTTCACTTTGAATATTTCTACGTTCCACATATTACAATGCTACTTTTTATCGTAATTTATTACTGTCTCATAATTTATTACCGCATTTTGCAAACGTCGATTATGAATTCATAAACCAAGGTTCAATCATTCTCAAAAGTCTTTGGTTCTATCTCGATCTTCTTGCAAGACTGAGGTGTCATGCAGTTGCAATATTGTGATGTGTCACATATTCTGATGAACAACGTTATATTCTTTCTGCAGATCTCATAATTTACATATATTCTGCAAACTTCAATGTATTATAAGAACATGAACCACAGTTCAATCATACTCAAAAGTCTCTGGTTTTATTTCATTCCTCTTGTAAGACTGCTAAGAGTCATTCAGTTCGAATATTGTGTACTACATATTCTAACCTATAATGTTACATTCTCTCTATAAAACGTATATTTTACAAGCTTGATGTATCATGAATCTACAGTGCAATCTTACACAAAAGTCTGTAGTACTCGAAAGTGAAATTTAAAAAGAAACTTGCTCTATAAAATTCGAACATAAACACGTGTGTGTCTTAAACACATACGTATTCAAACACCTTCACAAGGTGCGAGGGGTAGTCTAGGTTTCCAACGGAAAAAGCAAAGCTCGATCAATCAGCCCCGAAATCCACATACTGTCCGTTGCTCCACATAAAATCGAGGCACCGGTCAACCCCCAAAACTCCAACGGTCGAATCTGACCAGAAAAACCTCCATCTTGTGGTGGGGCGAAATGTTTGTCCGTTGCTCCAGTTAACGAAATGACCCAACAGAAGAAAGCATAAAAAAAAATGGAACGGAAGACAACGACGTTAATATCGAGCAGTCCAGGTGCAAGGACACCCCGCATCCCTTAACGGTCTGCCATATTAGCTTTTTTCCCATCGTCGAAGGATATCGGTGCTGGACACGAGGAAGGTCAGCTATGCCCAACGGATCTTTTCGACCTGATTTAAATAGGAACGCGGCCTATCTGGTGGTAAAAGACCGTGATGGTGAAGGATCGTGGTGGTGAAATGGCGAGCACGGGTGTCCAGGTAAAATTCGATGACCGCGTCCTTTTTCACCGCGGGACGAAATCAACCACCATCCAGGTAGACGAAATCCATGGGAATCTAGGCCGGCTGACCATTCGCATAGGTCAGTCGATCAAGAAATTAGAATATAGGATACCCTCGAGAGGAAGGATGTGCCTTTTCAGGATGCAACTCTTTGGAAGAAGGTTGGTCCATGGGGTCTCATGGGAAACTGGGTACACGATTACAGATGTGGGAAATGTGTTCTTGGGGAGAGTGAGATGGTGAGAAGTAAAGAGTTTAGGAAGAGGAATTTGGGAATTCGGGAGTTTGCAAACTTGGAGATTTGGGGATTTGGGTGATTGGGAAATGGATTTGGGAATTTAGTAGTTTGGGGTGGAAATATTTGGACTATCGAAAATTTGCAGATTTGAGAATTAAAGAAATTGGAAATTTGGGGGATTGGAAATTTGGAAATTTGTGGGATTGGAAATTTGGGAATTTGGGAATTTGGGGGACTGGAAATTTTGGGCATTGGAAATTTGGGAATTTGGGAATTTGGGGGACTGGAAATTTGGGGCTTTGGAAATTTGGGGGATTGGAAATTTGGGAATTTGCCAATTTGGGGAATTGGAAATTTGGGAATGTGCCAATTTGGGGGATTGTAAATTTGGGAATTTGCCAGTTTGGGGGATTGTAAATTCGGAAATTTGCCAATTTGGGGGATTGTAAATTTGGGAATGTGCCAATTTGGGGGATTGTAAATTTGGGAATTTGCCAATTTGGGGAATTGGAAATTTGGGAATGTGCCAATTTGGGGGATTGGAAATTTGGGAAATTGCCAATTTGGGGGATTGTAAATTTGGGAATTTTCCAATTTGAAATTTGGAAATTTGGGGGATTAGAAATTTGGGAATTTGGGAATTTGGAAATTTGGGAAATTGGAGAATTAGAAGTCTTGAAATTTAGAGGAATTTGAAAGCTTGAGAATGCGAGGGTTTAGAAATATAGGGACTTGGAGTTTTAAGAACCGGAGAAATTCGAAATTTGCAGTCTTCAAATTTCGAACTTATAAAACTATAAAATCATAAAATTTGAAAGTGGAAATTCGGAAATTTAAGAACATCAAAATATGAGAATTTGTAAAATTGAAAATTTGAGTAATCGTAGATTTCGAAATGGAACCCCGATTCAGAGAAAAATAAAAAATTTACAAACTTGAAAATTTCAATCAGAGATAAAATGTAGAAACGTGATGTATCTGGAAAAAATTTGAAACTACAACTGTAGACATTTGAAAATGAATATAATTCGGAACAGTGCTATAATTTAATTCGAAATGATAAAAGCCTTAGGTGATGACCGTTCCATTTCAGAATAGCTTCATAAGCTATATTATTGCAAATAAAATTCATTTAAGAAGGATTTACTTATTCAGGCCGTGTTAACAGGTCTCCGTATCGTGTCTCATTTCTAAAGTATACCGGTGTCGGTCGGTTTGAGCTTCTAGAACTACTGATACATCGCGATTAACATAAATTTACAGACGGAACGTCCGGTGTACTGGCCTGCGACTGGCTATCAGCGTGGTAACCGTCTGTTTTGCATATACTTAATCCCTAAGCGTTATTTATTTCTATGGATCCATTGTACGAGTTGGTAAACAGAGAATAAGAGACAAAAACTGTAACATATTTCACGCTGATACGCATTACGATATTTTAAACAGTTTACACGTGCAGTATTTCAACAACAATATTCGAGAAGAGTATCATATATTTTCATGCTCGAACTAACCTCAAAATGTAAATACTAATTACTTCGCTCTTTCCATGTTCTCTGTTGTATAGATTTATTTAATTTTATGGATTTTTAATTATTTTCTATATTCTTTCAGAAAGATGTCAGGCATTTTTCTTTAAATTCAGAAATGTTAATTTTTTGAAAGTCAGAAAACGTTCCATTTATAAATTAGAAATTGTTCACCTTGAATAGCTTTTCTAAATAAAATCTAATCAGATACAAATATTGTTAACATACCCCGAAGTCTCATAAGATCCACATGACATCTTTCCAAATATGTGATAAGTCTTTTCGATTGAAAACATACACCGAAGAACCGCAGCTCGACCACCATCACCAAACCATAATTTTCGTGACAATTCCGCGGATGGTATCGCTGGCCGCGTCGGTCGTGATTTGCATTCAATGAAACGACGCGAAAGGATTGTCCGTCGATTTCCAAGCGGCCAGAAAAAGATGTCAGATCGAAGTGATACGATAAACAATCGGTGACGTAGGGACCAGCCATGATATCGGGCAGAAGTTAGAGCATCCTCCTGACCTGAGGATCAATGAGTGATCAACATCGAGCCTGATCGATCCATATTCATGGCGGATTCATGAGCCAGGGGCAGAGGAACAACGACGAAGACGTCTCGACGCGTTAGCCTCGAGAATCGACTGGCTCATTTGCGTGAATGTTACGATGATGTTGCGACGCGTATACCGCGGGTCACAGGTCGTTGCAAACAATCCTTCATGTGGGAACACAGGAATTTCGTACTCGTGACAGTAACGACAGCCGTCATGGCCTCGCGGAAACCAGACCACTATGGAGATCGAGGAAATGAATGTCACAATTAAGAGCACGAATTTCCTTAAACAATCCAGATGATGGAAGGTGCTGTTAATTTGATATAATTTCATGTTCAGATAGATTTGGTAAAATTTCTAGCAAGGTTCATGCAAGGAACATGGGAGACGTTGATGCAATTAATGTATCACAGGTCCACCTACAATTTTGTGGATTGAGGTCTTCGATTTGATATAACTTGATTTAGGTATAGATTTGGTAAAATTTCTAGCAAGGTTCATGCAAGGAACATGGGAGACGTTGATGCAATTAATGTATCACAGGTCCACCTACAATTTTGTGGATTGAGGTCGTCGATTTGATATAACTTGATTTAGGTATAGATTTGGTAAAATTTCTAGCAAGGTTCATGCAAGGAACATGGGAGACGTTGATGCAATTAATGTATCACAGGTCCACCTACAATTTTGTGGATTGAGGTCTTCGATTTGATATAACTTGATTTAGGTATAGATTTGTTAAAATTTCTAGCAAGGTTCATGCAAGGAACATGGGAGACGTTGATGCAATTAATGTATCACAGGTCCACCTACAATTTTGTGGACTGAGATCGTCGATTTGATATAACTTGATTCAGGTATAGATTTGGTAAAATTTCTAGCAAGGTTCATGCAAGGTAGAACTTGGGAGAAATTGATGCAATTAAGGTAATATAACGATAGTTGCAATTTTAAGTCTCAAGGTTGTCATGAATTTGATACTATTTGGGTACAGGAGTGTTAAATGTGTAGCAACGTTAATTTAAGGTAGGAAGTTGGAGACATAAGCTGATGCAATTAATGTAACACAACATCTACAGTTTTAAATGTTGACATGAACTTGATACAACTTGATCTGGATATAGAGGTACCAAAAAATGTTTAGCAACGTCAAGATAGTAAATGAAAAATATAAATTGATACAATGCCACCTACAATATTAAATGTTGACATTGTCATGAATCTGATACAACTTGATCTGAGTACGAAAGCATAAAAAAATTAGCAACGTCAACTCCGAGTAAAAAATGAAACATATAAATTGGTAAAACGATAGAATTTTAAATGTTAACATTGTCATGATCCGTCGTGAACCCATATGTCATCCTTGTCATGAACCTACATGAACCTACATGATCCTTGTCATAATCCACCTATGTGGATACAGAAGTGTTAAAATGATCAGCAACATCAAAATAAGAAATGAGAGGTATGCTAATGCAATGTAACATAAATTATAATGTTCTCTAATTTTTCATAACCTTGAAAACGATCAATAATTACTATTTTCCTGATATAATTGTCATCGTGCTTTGAACGAGAACAGGGGAATTCTTTTCGACGAGCTCACCGCAGATACGAGAGAGTGAGTCACGCGTTTCCAGCTCTAGATATGCCAAATATAACCAATGGCTGGCATTATGCGAGCATATATCGCTGGCGTACACAGCTATTTGGTTCCTGTTTTTCTTGTTACGATGTACGTATCTGCAATAAACGCTGGGACAAAACATTAACGTCCCCGTTATCGCGGTTAATTGCGCGACCATTAACAGAACCGACCAATTAACTGTCGTTAGATGCTCGGCGAATTTTCCTACGTTTCGCGTTCGAAATATTTACGTTCGATTTACTCGAAGCTAGCGACACAGAAAATATTCGGAAATGTTATGGTGATCATGCTTTTTTAATTTGAAATTAAAAGTACGGAAGAATAAATATAAAGTTAGATATCAAACGTAATGTACTCCAAGAAAAACCCCTTTAATTTTGTTATTTAATACGGACTTGTGAATCATCTATGACTATATCACAAAATGACTATAGCGGTCATTTTGATCGATTTGGTTTTAGTGTTAAATGAGAGAAATGATCAATTTTTATCAATTGTGATGTGTGTATATAATAGAGAATATGTAAATAGGGCGAAAGACATGAAATAAGTCACGAATCACGTGTCATGGTATCAAATAGAAACTTCTAGCGTCAAAGATGGACGGAACAACTGAGTAATCAGAACCTGTGTCCAAACGCGTCACGTGTCTGTCGCGTTTATCACGAAAAATAGAAATCTACGTGATAATATTGCGTAAAATTCTTCGACAGTTTCTATTAGAAGATTACTATTCTTTATAATACAGGAAATTACGTTACAATTAATAATTACTTTATTATATTTACAAGAAAATTACCCTAAGTATCCTCCGGCTTTAATGAACTCCATTTTATAGATCATGGTTGTGGATGTAGACGGTTCCTTACAAGATATTCAATGTTACAGTTTCGATTAAATCCACATGAAGTAACTAGCTGAAGTTACTTTCGTAGCAACACGAATCAACTTGCAAATGCTTACTACAGTTACTAGACCGCGTACGTTTATGCATGTGATACATCAAAGTTGCAAAGTAAATCATTTAATCCATAGATTACGAATCTCATAGACTACATGATTTATTTTACCTCGATTTAAACATCCGCGTTTCCTTACAATCTACTTACTGTTTCTTAGTAAATATTCTCTGTTAAAACATCCCTTAGTTGCATTTGACTAATTCTGATCATTTATTGTTCCTGTTTAATTCTAACCATTTGTTGTTCCTGTTTAATTCTAACCATTTGTTGTTTCTGTTTAATTGTAATCATTTGTTGTTTCTGTTTAATTCTGATCATTTGTCGTTTCTGTTTAATTCTAATCATTTATAGTTCCTGTTTAATGTTAATCATTTGTTGTTCCTGTTTAATTCTAACCATTTGTTGTTTATGTTTAATTATAACCATTTGTTGTTTCTGTTTAATTGTAATCATTTGTTGTTTCTGTTTAATTGTAATCATTTGTTGTTTATGTTTAATTATAACCATTTGTTGTTTCTGTTTAATTGTAATCATTTGTTGTTTCTGTTTAATTGTAATCATTTGTTGTTTCTGTTTAATTCTGATCATTTGTCGTTTCTGTTTAATTCTAATCATTTATAGTTCCTGTTTAATGTTAATCATTTGTTGTTCCTGTTTAATTCTAACCATTTGTTGTTTATGTTTAATTGTAATCATTTGTTGTTTCTGTTTAATTGTAATCATTTGTTGTTTCTGTTTAATTGTAATCATTTGTTGTTTATGTTTAATTATAACCATTTGTTGTTTATGTTTAATTATAACCATTTGTTGTTTCTGTTTAATTGTAATCATTTGTTGTTTCTGTTTAATTGTAATCATTTGTTGTTTCTGTTTAATTCTGATCATTTGTCGTTTCTGTTTAATTCTAATCATTTATAGTTCCTGTTTAATGTTAATCATTTGTTGTTCCTGTTTAATTCTAACCATTTGTTGTTTCTGTTTAATGCTAATTATTTGTTGTTTCTGTTTAATTCTAATCATTTGTTATTTCTGTTTAATTTTAATTATTTGCAGGGAAACTTTGTATTGCAGTTGATGAATATCGGATGAACTTGCTTCAACCCTTATAGAAACCCCAGCAAAGATGTCCGAAAGCGCATTAAAAAAAATTGGTAAAAACACGGGGGAGTTAAAATCGGTGGTCTACGATAACCCCGTCCATTTTTCCCCATTTTCTTCTCTTTCGAGCGGATAATCGTTAAAGCAGGTGTCCCCGACGAGCGTGGGAGAGTGGAGCGGCTCCCGGCGCAACTCCCAACCCATTACTATAACGAACACCAAAGCGTCACCATAGCGACCCGTGGAGAAACACACGTGGGGTTGTAGTAGCTCGCTCCCGTTTTTTCCTCTCCGTCTCTTTTCAACCCTCTCCGCCCTCCGGCTGCCACCCCCGGCTTTCTCCTCTTTCTGGCTCGTGCTTTTTCACCGCGCGTTCCCTCGCCGTTCGACCTCTTTCACCGAAGCGGAATATCTCGCAAAACGGAGAACCAGCCAGCCAGCCGTCTCTACGTTTGTGAATTAAAGCCCGAATGAGCTAGCAACGTTACCATGGCCACCGGGCCGGTTGCCATCGCGATACCCGGCCACAACATAAAATCGCCACTTTGACGATTTGTTTCGGGCCATTGATGCCACACGAGAATCAATTTCACCCTTCGTCCACCCTCTTCGCCGAACGTCGTTCGCCTGTCTCGTTTTTACCCGCCATGAATTATCCTATGGATACTTCATTTTCGAGCTTAATATCCTTACACGACCGCTGACTTGCTCCTGAGTCACCCTTTCATGTCTGCCCTGCTTCTCGCATGGAAATGAATTTCTTCCACCAGGCTCGTTGCTAGCCTCGTGTAATCCCTTTTAATGGCGCCGCCGATGACGAGGCACCGTTTACTGACTTTTCCTTCACTTTCGGCCTGCTATTTCACTTTGGATTACTGTTTCTGAATTTTGCACCCACTTTCTTGGACTTGGGTTTCGTTTCTTACTTTGGCTTTTCAATGAAATTAAAATTAGTTAGATTATTTCAGATTACTGTCAGGTCCGAAGGTAGGATCATTTCTTTTATTTCTTCATTCGGTTACTGTACGATTCTGGATGTCTTGTCTGAGTTTTCAGGATCTTTAAGGATGTCCTTTCGAATTTTTATAGCTTGATAATTGTCTCTGGTAGGTCAGATTTAAATATTTCTAGTTCGACTATTTTGAGCATCTTCATTTCTTTATGGTTTCTTTTTCTTTTCATCATTAATGAAATTCTGACAGTTCATACAAGTACTCATCATCAGTTTCTTTGATTCCAAACGTTCAATAAAATTTTAAATAGAATTTCTAATGGGGTTATTGTTGGAGACTCATGAGTCATTTAACTGTTCGAAATAGGTTCCAGATGTTTATTTGAAAAGCGATAAAAGCACATTGTTTTTATTATTGTTCTGAAATATCTAAGTTCTGTGGTGAAACAGTCAGCGATCCGAAATACTTCGATTAACAGTCGGTCTACCTTCCTTTTTAAATGCTGCTATCTTATCTACGTTAATTTGTACCTCTTTTACATACGTATCTCCGTGACTTATCTTTTTCCTGGCCTTCTCGTAACGAGCATTTTTCTCTCGATTCTGCTTACCAAGTTGTCGATAATTTCGCCAAGTGAATTGTGGCTCGGATCAATGGCTCCGTTTGGCCAGCTGTACATATACCTATGGACGCCGATGTTCGTGCAACAAACGCATAAGCCACTGCGTCATATACGAGTATTTAGGTATTTAGGCGTTGCTACCGTGTGCATTTAAGTATAACGATCTCAAGTTCAAGCTCACACGCCACACGGCCGTTGCGGTTCTATTTTCTTCGATAAAGTCGAAAACTGCTTGCGGTGAAGTTTCTTTTCCTCTTCCGTTCTGTTTCGCGAAATATCGCCGGAATATAATTGAAACGCGTAATTCTCCTGACTTCGAAATTCTCTTCACTTGAACATTACATGATTTCGCACTTTACTTTGAAAATTATCATACTGTATACATGTAGTTACAACTCATAAGGAAAAATGTTATTAGAGTACGGCGTCCATAGGTACACAAGTTTAAATGAGATTGTGTATACACATTTTTAAAATTAGTACTGAAACTGAAGGTAAAGCTAAATATTAACAAAATGGTGGTAGAAGAATCAGACTATGAAATCTATAAAAATAAGAATTATAAAAATTGTTCTTATAATACTGTTTGTGTTGCAACCTCAGGGTAAATGTTATGTATATGTACATCCAGTACAAAGTTTGAATTCAACGCATCAAAAATCTTCCTCCACTATGCCACAAATTATAAATTATAACAAATGTCTATTCTATGTCAATTAACGATGAATCAAAATTTGATACAAGTCTGATCCACAACTGTATACCTGTAGTTACAACTCATAAGGAAAAATGTTATTAGGCTACGGCCTCCATAGGTACACAAGTTTAAATGAGATTGTGTATACACCTTTTTAAAATCAGTACTGAAACTGAAGGTAAAGCTAAATATTAACATAATGATCGTAGAAGAAGCAGACTATGAAATCTATAAAAATAAGAACTATAAAAATTGTTCTTATAATACTGTTTGTGTTGCAACCTCAGGGTAAATGTTATGTATATATACATCCAGTATAAAGTTTGAATTTAACGCATCAAAAATCTTCCTCCACTATGCCACAAATTATAAATTATAATAAATGTCAATTCTATGTCAATTAACGATGAATCAAAATTTGATACAAGTCTGATCCACAACTGTATACCTGTAGTTACAACTCATAAGGAAAAATGTTATTAGGCAACGGCCTCCATAGGTACACAAGTTTAAATGAGATTGTGTATACACATTTTTAAAATTAGTATTAAAACTGAAGCTATAGGTAAATGTTAACAAAACAATAATTGAAAAGTCAGAATATAAAATCTGTAAAAATAAGAACTTTGAAAATTGTTCCTATAATACTGTTTGTGTTGCAACCTCAGTGTAAATGTTATATGCACATCCAGTACAAAGTTTGAATTTAACGCATCAAAAATCTTCCTCCACTATGCCACAAATTATAAATTACAACAAATGTCAATTCTATGTCAACCAACGATGAATTAAAATTTGATACAAGTCTGAACCACAACTCTAATTTATGAAACATTAAAATGGATAAAACCTTGACAAGTTCTAGTGTAAAGAGTTCACTTGTACAAATAAAAAAAAATCATGACTCTAAGAACAGAAGGTAAAAAGCAGGAGGATGATAAAAAGATAGAGGTGCAAAAGATTTGGATTATTTTGATGGAAAGCCGTGGATCGCGCAAGAGAAGGCGTTCGCGCGACTTTCCTCGTTGCGATGTGCACACAAGCCGAGCATTGGCTATTAAAGACGACCACGAATAAAGGCGAACGCACACGCGAACGCGTTGCGTTACGTGATCTCCGATTGTTATGTAAATACGCTCGGCGGACGCCAAGCGCCGCGTCGTTTTTTCCCGGTTTTCCATTTCTCCTCACGATTTTCCGACCGCGGAATCGGAGGTTTTTCTCGACGCTAACGAAACGCCTTGCTTCATTTTAATTATCGAGATTTCGTCACTCGGTTTCGTCACGGATGTTTATCGACAGCTCGAACACGGAAAACGTATTCTTTCAAAATGGCGAAAATTGATGCGGTGTTAGATTAATGATTTTTATTAGTTTCTTTTCATAAAATATATCTAGACATATTTAGTAGACAATCATTTTTAAAGCACCTCTAAATAATAGTCCTTTATTTGTATTTTTGAATGAATCTTTGAATGTCCAAAGATGAAATTAGGATGTCGAGATGTGGAGGAACAAAATTTTCTATGAGAATAAAAATAAGAAATATTGTCTATGCATGTAGAAATAAGTAACGAATTTTGGCACGAAAGACAAAGTTAATTAAATTTTGTGAAAGTGCACGAAAAATTTAATAACTCAGGATAATCCAAAAAATGGTAACAATGGTAAATCTTGATGCTTTAACGTTTAGGTAAAAGAGTGAACGTTATTAACAAAAATAATTTTTCAATGAGTTGAAAAATGAAAATGAAACTCTCTCGATTATACAAGCTTTCCAATGGACGTTAATAATTAGCCCGTTTCTCAACAAAAATTATTCGGAAGATAAAGTTGGACAAGCATAATACATGTTATTATTTCTCGAGAATTTTTTCCTTTCAAATGTTTAAAACATGCCAGTACGCGGAATAGTTAAATGATTATATTAACGAACGTTTCGTTCGAACGAGTAAAGGCCTATAATTTCCAATCCGATCGAGAAGCATTACGTGATTTTTACTCGCTCGAAATTCGTGTGCGATCTGATTCATGATTTATGGGTTCGCAGATGACGAGGGGGCTAGAAATCAGCATTAGAAAAAGGACGAGCGTTCCCTTACACGGTGAAAAAAGAAAACAGAGATATCACGTGGCACGAGTGAAAGTGCAAGTAACAGAACACGGTTAGATTCGCGTTAGTTAACGATTGGCGTGGCCAATAAGATGCAGGGACGTTCATCAGCCATTATTTATTGCGCGCGATTGCGAAAATTCGCGGTGCATCGGCCGTTTCGATTTCGCCCAACGAAAGTTCAGATCGTTCGATAAATTTTCAGTTCTTTCATGTGTGTATGTTTAGTCCGATATAATTTAGGCTTTGAACGAAGATACATATACAATATGTATTTAAACATGACCATTTTTAATATCCTAATTTGTGTATTTTTTAAATTCTGCATGGTCAAGTTGTCGAATTTTGTAATTTTTATATTTTGTAATATTTCAAATCACTGGATTTATTAATTTTCAATCTTCGAATTAGTGGATCTTGTTTCTAGGTTCCCAAATCTCTAGATTTCCAAATTTCTGGGTCTCCATATCCCTAGATTTTCACATTTCTAGGTCCGCAAATCCCTAGATTTCTAAATTTCTAATTCCCCAAAATCTCAGATTTTTAAATTTCTGGACATCCGAATCCCTAGGTTTGCATATTCCTAGATCCTCCAATTCCTAAATTTCCAAATCTCTAAATCCCCCAAATCCCTAGATTTCTAAATTTCTAGGTCCCCCAAATCCCTAGATTTCCAAATTCCCCAATTCCTAGATTTCTAAATTTCTAGGTCCCCAAATCCCTAGAGTTCCAAATTTCTATGTCCCCAAATTTCTATATTCCCCAATTCCTAGATTTCCAAATTTCTAGCTCCCCCGAATCCCTAGATTTCCAAATTCCTAAGTTCCCAAATCCCCAGATTTCCAAATTTCTAGCTCCCCCAAATTCCTAGATTTCCAAATTCCTAGGTCCCCAAATTTCTAGAATCCCCAATTCCTAGATTTCCCAATTTCTAGCTCCCGCAAATCCCTAGATTTCCAAATTCCTATGTCCCCAAATCCCCAGATTACCAAATTTCTAGCTCCCCCAAATTTCTAGATTCCCCAATTCCTAGATTTCCAAATTTCTAGCTCCGCCAAATCCCTAGATTTCCACATTTCTAAATCCCCCAAATCCCTAGATTTCTAAATTTCTAGGTCCCCTAAATCCCTAGATTTCCAAATTTCCAAATCCCCCAAATCCCTAAATTTCCAAATTCCTAGGTCCCCAAATTTCTAGTTCCTCAAATCCCTAGATTTCCAAATTCCTAGGTCCCCAAATCCCCAGATTCCCAAATTTCTAGATCCCCATACCTAGATTTCCAAATTTCTAATTCCCCAAATTCTATTGTCCCAAATTCCTAGACCACCAAATCCCTAGATTCCCAAATCTCAAAGTCCTCAAATTCCAATATCCCCAACTACCTATGTCCCCAAACTGCCACGTCCCAAAATTCCTAGGTCCACAAGATATCAAATTAATTGAAATGAAGATGAACCTTATCCTATATAAATATTTATCTAAAATTTGTATTGTTACGAATAATTGAAAGTTATGTTCGGTAACTTCGCAACAAGGAACTAGAAGATGGCCGCTGAAGAACGACGCAGAAAAGACGTTGCTGATAACGATAAATGACTGCTATTGGTTCGTCCCTCATTTTCTTTTCGTTCTTTCGTCTTCTAGCAACAACTCTTCATTATTACATCATACAATATTATAACAACGTTATTTTTCTCTGCTGAGAACTTTTACTAGACCCTGATCCGATCATTTAAACCTTGACTCCGTTTGTTTTCTAAAAAAAGAAAACACGGAAACGAATCTACCTATTGATTTTGTAATCCATGCAAATTCTATGCGAAACGTAAGCGAAAGTATTTGTCACAACAACGTTGATAATATGCGTCTTTCAACGTACGTTTTGCGCGTGTAGAACGTAACTGTACAAAATTGATAACATTCTATTGTATGTCTTCTGTTCAAAATGGAGAATAATTAATCTGAACACAATGCTTTGATAATGGCTCTAATCTAAATATGTATGTAGATAAAATATTGTGGTACAATTTGGATTCTATATTTTGACAGAAATTTTTGTAATAACTTCAAATAAATTTTGTAATAAATTTTAACTCTACTAATTAAATAAATTTGAAATTTTAATTCTACTAATTATTTGAAAGAGTAGTTACAAAGTTATTGTACATTATTATAAGTTATACAAATTATAATAGTTATTAGAATAACTTAGAAGTTATGCAAGTTGTATATGTTACAGTATTTATTCTAAGTTATGTAAGTTACGGTATATTATTATAAGTTATATACATATAGTTATATACAAATTATATAAATTATAATACTTATTAGAATAGCTTAGAAATTATACAAGTTATGTCACAGTAATTATTATAAGTTTATATGCTTTATGCACCACAATAATTATTATCAGTTAATAGTAATTATAGAAGTGACTCAAAAGTTACAGTAATCTTTATAAATTAATACAGTAATTATTAAGTTGTAATAAATATAGCAAAGAAAATGAAATATTATTACATATAACGTCTATTACAATTCAAATGGAAATTCGTTTGATTTAAGGTGGCAAAGTGGTCAGGAAATCATTTCCTGCCCTGGCAGTACAAATTACGACCAATAGCGTGCTTCGACACATCTACGCCCCTACTTTTGCCCAAAAGTCCTTGAAAGGGTCTGCCTTTTCACCAGCACCCTCGTCTACCATGGCTCACATTGGATGGGATGGAATTCTCTGTGACCAATGAATCATTTCCACGAGATTTTCTCTGACGGCCAAGTAACAGGTGATCTAATGGCGAACAAGTGAACTACTCGTTATATTTCAGAAATACTTGTATTTTTATAAGTAAACTGTTATTATGATCTGTTATGCATTTACGATGGAAGCTGTTGTGCATTTATGATCGCAGTCTGTAAACATAAATATGTGTAATTGATAGATTATGGCTTTTCTAAATTACGTAATTTATTTATACTTTGCAGACCTTGACAGTATACTTATTAGTAATATTAATATTTCGTTATGTAATCTTGATTTAACTTGCACTATTTTGACGAGTACATGACACACTTGTACTTTGTACAATTTTACTCGAATACGCTTTAATTAGGAGTTCAAGTCCAATTATTTGCATAATCAACGATTGATACCAAATTGATATAACTTTCTTTCATTTTAATATTGTAGCTGCGATTAGTTCTGGCTGACGCACCTGACAAATAAATTATAGAGCAAGGGGTTAATGGTGGTCCATGACAGGCGTTGTAAATTTAAATTAATTATTTACAGGAAGAATAAACACAAGTAAGTTGTTATGGTTCTTAATATTAAGACGGTAGTATACACAAACAAATTAAAAGATGAAATTGCAAGATTAAAGTACTCTTGTTCGTCATATGTGACGTATGTGATCAGCATTGCAAATTCAGGTAAATTAATTATTTACAGTGAAAGCAATCAGAAGTAATTTTGTCTGGCTCTTAATATTAAGTAGTGTACACTGACAGATTAAAAGATGAAATCGAAAGATTAAGTATCCTTACGTCATATGTGACGTATGTGATCAGCATTGCAAATTCAGTTAAATTAATTATTTACAATAAAAGCAATCAAAAGTAATTTTGTCTGGCTCTTAATATTAAGTAGTGGACACTAACAGATTAAAAGATGAAATTGCAAGATTAAAGTACTCTTGTTCGTCATATGTGACGTATGTGATCAGCATTGCAAATTCAATTAAATTAATAATTTACCGGAAAAACAAACAGAAATAATGTTTAATAGCTCTTAATATTGAGACGATGATATACACTGGCAAACTGAAAGATGAAATTGAAAGATTAAGTACCCTTCATAGTCTTAAATTATAGCGTGTTTGACCGCAGTACAATGTGTTTGATTGTAGCAGGGAACATATTAATAGAAAAAAAAGTGTTCCGTGCGATTGATTTTTTTTTTAACGTACCACTATTGACACGTTAAAGGTGGACGAAGTGTGCATTTGAAATCGAAGTTGATCGTCAAATTTTACGAGCGTACATAAACGATAAAATGTCCTTGCTCGGCTCTATCGAGCGAGTAAAGCAGTAATAAACCGAGGAAGATGCGATAGCGACTAATAGACACGAAAACATCTTTATTAGGGCTGTTCGTGAATGAGCGATGTTTGTTCAATTATTTTTAATTTATTTGCAGTTCTGAAACAGATTTATGTTATGCAAGGGAATTTCTAGGATTTCGTATGGCTTCCGGATTTCTTCCACATTTCAGACAAGTTGAAGACTTTTGGGGATTTAGGGACTTGGGGTTTGGGAACTTGGGGGTTGGGAATTTGGGGATTTTAGAATTTAGGAATGTAGAAGGTTGCGAAAGGAAACTTTGGGATTTAGATTAGGGACTTGAAAAGTTGGGTATTTGGGAGTTGGGGAAGTTAGAAATTTGAGAATTTGAAGATGTGAGTATTTCGGGGGACCTGAGAATTTGAAGATTTGGAAATTTGTGAGTTTCTGAATAAAGGGATTTGTGAATTCGAGCATTTCTGAATTTAAGGATTTGAGAAGTTGAGGAGTTGAGGAGTCGGCAAGTTGACAATTTAGGGATTTGTAAATTCGACCATTTCTGAATTCAGGATTCAGAAACTTAGATACTTCAGAATTTATAAATCTGAGAATTAAAGAACTTAAGAAATTGAACGATTTAAATATTTAGAAACTAGTATATTTAAAAATATGCAAACCTATAAAGAAGACCTAAGAAGTTGGAAACCTGTAAACTTGAGACCATGAGGATTTAGAAACCTAGGATTCTCATAGATTTGAATCTTCATGATCCATAAGTATATCAGAATTAAAATTCTGAAATTTCAAAATCTTCACTACCTCGTTACATGCATGTGACACGTGAAATTACCACACATAATACAACCACGCCCCGCATCCCCAGAGGTAATATCGTTAATTTGGGATTTAAGTGTCCGCATCCCGTTAAACGGCACGAATTTTATTATCCCGTGTAAATTGAACGATCCGTTTAATCGAACGCGGCCATAAAGGGAATTATTAAAAACGAGCATAACACTATCGCGATGATCAAAAGTCCCTCGCGCTTTCCCTTTCCATTAAACAAAGGTGATCGTCGATTATTTCGAAATGACACGAATTCGTGTCCACGCGACAAGTGCGTCAACGGGTTTGTTCCGCGCACGGTTCTGCCATTGGCCCGTTTCCAGGGGACATTTTCATCTGCGCGAGGGATCGTTGACCGTTACACGGAGAAGATAGCGATTAAAAGCGAACGAGAAACGGGGAGAAAGGTAACGCAACGTAATGTAAATGTGGATGCGGTTGGCGCGTGCGCCTGCAGTAGGGCAGGGCAAGACGACAGCTGTTTCAGTCCTCAGGCAACATCAGCGTTGCACCTGCCTTCTTGCCTGCCTGCCTGCTTGCTAGCTCGCTTGCTTTCTTGCTTGTTTGTTCGTCTGCCTGCTTGCTCGCTTTTGCCCGCTTGCCTGCTTGCCTGCCCTATAACAACCTATCCACCTACCTCGATCCGCTTTTATTAGGTGACTGATCTCCAGACTTTTTAGCGCGGACAGAGTTCATCGCTTTTGGATCGCAGGTAGCTGGATACTGCCGGATAACGCTAGAAGAGTAGTCAGGATATTTCTAATATTTAGGATATGGCTGTACTTTAGGGAGATGCAAGTTAGTTGGGAGTGATTACTTGGGTGATTATGGTCTTTTGCATTTGTAGGTGCTTTCAGTTAGGATATTTCTGGGTGTATTTTAGGGAGATGCAAATGAAGCTTAGATTAGTTGGGAGTGATTACTTGGGTGATGATGGTCTTTTGCATTTGTAGGTGTTTTCAGTTAGGATATTTCTGAGTGTACTTTGAGGAAATGCAAATGAAACTTAGGTTAGGGAGTTGGGAGTGATTACTTGGTTACTGATGGTCTTTTGCATTTGAAGGAGTTTCTAGGCTCAGTTAGGATATTTCTGGGTGTATTTTAGGGAGATGCAAATGAAACTTAGGTTAGGGAGTTGGGAGTGATTACTTGGGTGATGATGGTATTTTGCATTTGTCGGTTTTTTCAGATAGGATATTTCTGGGTGTATTTTAGGGAAATGCAAATGAAACTTAGGTTAGGGAGTTGGGAGTGATCACTTGGGTGATGATGGTCTTTTGCATTTCTAGGTGTTTTCAGTTAGGATATTTCTGGGTGTACTTTGGGGAAATGCAAATGAAACTTAGGTTAGGGAGTTGGGAGTGATCACTTGGGTGATGATGGTCTTTTGCATTTTAAGGTTTTTTCAGATAAGATATTTCTGGGTGTACTTTGGGGAAATGCAAATGAAGCTTAGTTTAAGGAGTTGGGAGTGATTACTTGGTTACTGATGGTCTTTTGCATTTGAAGGTGTTTCTAGGCTCAGTTAGGATATTTCTGGGTGTATTTTAGGGAGATGCAAATGAAACTTAGGTTAGGGAGTTGGGAGTGATTACTTGGTTACTGATGGTCTTTTGCATTTGATGGTGTTTTCAGATAGGATATCTCTGGGTGCATTTTAGGGAGATGCAAATGAAACTTAGTTTAGGGAGTTGGGAGTGATTACTTGGTTACTGATGGTCTTTTGCATTGGAAGGTGTTTCTAGGCTCAGTTAGGATATTTCTGGGTGTATTTTGGGGAGGTGGAGCTGTTAGACTGGGGAGTTTGGGTTGAGTACTTGGGTACTAATGGTCTTTTGCATCTGAAGGTGTTCTTGGACACAATTAGGTTCTTTGTGGCTATAGTTTATTAAGGTAATGCAGATGAAGCTGTTAGGTTGGGGAGTTTGTAGTGATGATTTGGGTGATGTTCTTCTGCATTTGATGGTGTTTTTAGGCTCAGTTAGACTCTTTGTGGGTGTATTTTGAGGAGATACAGATGAAGCTGTTAGATTAGGGAGTTTGGATTGAGTACTTGGGTACTAATGGTCTTTTGCATCTGAAGGTGTTCTTGGACACAATTAGGTTCTTTGTGGCTATAGTTTATTAAGGTAATGCAGATGAAGCTGTTAGGTTGGGGAGTTTGTAGTGATGATTTGGGTGATGTTCTTCTGCATTTGATGGTATTTTTAGGCTCAGTTAGACTCTTTGTGGGTGTATTTTGAGGAGATGCAGATGAAGCTGTTAGATTAGGGAGTTTGGATTGAGTACTTGGATGTTTGTAGTCTTTTGCATATGAAGGTATATTTGGTAGGAATGGACTTCAAGGTGATCTTGAAAGAAAGAAGGTGATCTTCGAATGAAAGAACTTGTAAGATGTTTATAACGCTGACAGTAATTCTGAAGACACATAATGTTTATCCTACAGTACAAGTCATAAAAGTGACACTAATATCTGTCTGTATCCATATGAATATATATGTCTATATTCATTTTAATATAAATCAGTATGTTCGTTGCTTTCATCAAGCTGTCATCATACATTTCTGACGATACAATTGACATGGTTTGGTTCGAAGCTTAATACCTTGCCATATGACATCTTGTCACACTCGTGACACTATCATTCGAATGTAACAGACTCGTATTTATAATCTGCACGATCATATACCAAATATGTCTAAAATTTGAACCATCTTTATTTTAAAATAACCTCAAGGTTACCTTGTAACAAAAGTTGACTAAGAATAAGTTAACTAAATAATAGCCTAGAAAACATTTTAAAAAAGAAAAAGTGTAAAATGTAAAATTGTTTGAAGCGAGTTAGATGAAGCCGAAAAGAAAGCGCCAACACGACACGGGTCACATTCGAGCGAGTCTGAGAAGCGGACAACAGCTAGTGAATTGTAAAGCGAAAGAGACGTTACAGTTAGCTCTAAACAACAGGCTTGTTGTTGCTCCCGCATATAATACGAGATGTACGCATGCTATATAATATGAGAAAATACCTCGTTACTTAGATTCCGGTAATAGAGACACGCCGATGCAGGTACGTTCGCCTCGGTTGCTTCTGTGGCGGCAATTTATTAACCTAACCTCTATGATCCGATCGCTACGACGAATAATAAACTCGATGAGAACCTTAGCGTGACTCTGGACAATTCGCGATTGCGGTTTAAAACAATTTTTGGGAGGAAGCGCTTTTGGCATTCGTGCGCTTCTTCTGGCATATTTATGAGTTAGAACTTTTGTGAATTTTGGAGTTTTAGAAGTTTGGGACCTTTGGAATTCTTGGGATTTTTTGGGGTTTAGAACTTTTGGAATTTTTTAATTTTGGCACTTTGGAAATTTGGAATTTTTTACCTTTAGTAAAATTTTTGAACTTTAAGATTTTGGCACATTGCAAGTTTGGAACTTTTGGAAATTTGGAAGTTTAAAATTTTGAAACTTTGGGGTTCCAGGATTTCGTGCCTCTACAACTTTGACATTTTAGGACAGTTTCAAACTTTCTGAATTTTTGCAACTTTCAAAGCTAGAATTTATAACTTCAGGACTTGCGAATTTGTAAATTTTTAAGTTTTGATACCACGAGATTTTCCGCCATTTTGAAATAGTTCTCCATAATGGAGAACTCCATATTGATAAATCAATAACAGAGATGAATAATCTATTTATTATTTAGAAACCGAAGAAAGTTATTATTAATTTAAAAGAGATTCTATTGGTTCAAGTATCGATATTAATAGTGATCGACATTAATTTTCCCTTCCATTTGATCCGACTGACCCGTTGACCAAGAATCGACGGATTGATTGGTCAAGAGACTTCCGTTACCGCCATGAAGTAGGCCTTGCAGTGACAGCGTTCGCCTTCTAAGTCGCGATTCTTATTACCCACTCTCTTCTCCCGAATTCCTCTATTTCCAACTCCCAAAACTCTCAACCCCCCAAATCCCAGAATCCAAATCCCAAATTGACATAGTAAAAAAATCGAAAAGCGCAAAAAGCGAATAATCCAGTAAGATAAAAATCGGAGAGAAAAGAGTACAGATCTCCGTCAGATCGGTTTTCAAATCCCGTTATTTTTCGTTAGCACCGCCTTGTTTATCGGCGACGAGGCGTCGTGACGCGTGCCACGCTTGCTTATGCGGGCGCCGACGTTCGGCGACGCATCGGATACATTAGGCGTCGTCAACGAACTATGCGTGCACGCCGACCGAAAATAAACTGTTAACGTTCTTAACACGTGCTCGCGTGGCTGTCTTACAAATCGCATGCGGGGTGCTTGGCTGAAATTTATTGCCCCGAGATATAATCGTGGATGGTCAGCTTGCCGATTAATCGACTTTCCGCGTGCATCATTGATTCTGCATTCGATCTTTCACCAAAACCGAATTCTTCCCATTATTCCGCAAATTTCTCGATTAATGAATCGATCGAACGAGCTGTCCGGAACGATCGATAACTGTCCGACGTTGCAAACCAGTCAGGCAAACAGAAGAACGTGATACAATCTAATAAATAACTCACGAGTACGTGGTTAAATTAACAATAACACCGTGTCTCGAAACAAGTAATGGTAATTAATTAATAATAAAAAGCACGACGAGAGTCGCGATTAATCGAACCGATAATTCGAACTGCCATTACGGAGTGGAGTCGCTTGTTTCTTTACGGCCATCTTGTTTGTTTACATTAGCATCTGTCGCAAGCACCTTACAAAATTCGGTATTGCTGTTCAAAAATACCTGAACCTGTAGTGAAGGTATAGTGAAGGTGGTGTACTCGTAAAAACTTCATTATTTTCGAATTTACGAAATCGACTTGTCTTTGTCGTCATATACGAGAGAGACAAGTCGATTTTATAAATTCGTCCATGAAGCTCGATAACCGCAAAAATGAAGTTTTCACGAGTACACCACTCATCAGTAGACTTGTGAAGTCTACCCCTGTGGAGTCAGGTATTTTTGCACAGCATGTTCAATAAAGTCGAATTTGCAAAGGTGTTTGAGATAAACAAGATGGCCGTAAACAAGTGCGACTCCACGCCGTTAATTTGCGAGCAATAATTTCCGCGTGAATAACCTTGGCGAAGCGGAAGAGAAAAAAAAGTGTAAGAGGGTTCGCAGCTTGAATGAAGCTGCACCCACCGCGATAAAGCGATGACAGATGTTGCAGCCGCATTAGATAATTAATCCGACGAGGAGAGGATCCCGAATGACGGGCGTGGAGGGATGATTATCGACTGTGTTTAGTTTTATTAGCTCGTTCGCTCGGGATGGGGGCGAATCTAACCTTCTGACTTCTACTGACCTTTCAGGACCCCTGTGATTTCGGCTCAACCCCGGATAACTGAATTTAATCGAGAACCCTGTGAAATGTAAACAGTTTGGGGTGGAGAGGGACTTTTCGGATACTCGCGTGAAAGATGAAAATTATTGAATGAGAGATTCTTTATTATGAAACTTCACATCGATTCAAATCTACATGGACCAAAAATCCATGAGCTAAATCAACATCGACTTAAAGTCACATGGATCCAATATAATTAAAAAATCCAGCTCGATCCAAATGCAGATGGATGCAAATCCACATTGATTTAAATTCACTTGGATCCAAAGCTGTATCAATCTATATGGACCAAAATGTAGATCTATCCAAATTCACATGGGTTCAAAAGTCCTCATGGATCTGCAAATTCACATCGACCCAAATATACGTTATTTCAAATTCACTTTGATTCAAATCCACATCGATCGAAGTCCACATTGACCCGAATCTGTATCGATCCAAATACACATGGACTGAACAGTCCACATGGATATTCAAACCCATATCAACTCAACTCCATATCAATGCAAATCAAGCTAGATTCAAAAGTCCACATGGATTTACAAATCCACATCCATTCAAATCCACATCGACTCAACTCCATATCAATGCAAATCCACATCCATCCAAATCCATATCGACTCAACTCCATATCAATCCAAATCCACATGGATTCAAAAGTCCACCTAGATCTACGAATCCACATCGACCCAAATCCCCCCGACCCCAAAATCCCACATCCTTCAAACGTTTTGCGAACGGTCTCACGAGCGAAACGAGCAGAAGATCGATTCCCGGGAAGGCAATTAGAAAAAAAAGCGAATGATCGATCGAGGGGCCAGTTAGGGAACATCAAGAAGGAAGGACGAATAGGTCCACCTACGTAGACGCGAAAAGAAGGATAAACGGGTCTCTTTCTTTGCCCAAAGAGGGAGAGAAAACGTAAAAAAAAGAAGAAACTTCCTCGGCCGGTTTCTCGCCACTTCTGACCGGAGTCGAAGGCCCTTTGGTAGCGTGGTGCCACGCACCCTGACATTATCTGCCGGTTTATTATATAGGTACCTGGTGGCACGCGCCCGCTCGGCAACAGCTGCTCTTGTGCCCGAACACCGGAGCTGGATGAATAAAGTGAGAGGCACACCTTGCTGCAGACGCGTGCCGGCAGCCTTCAAGATGTGAATACCGAGATCCTTCGTGTGTCTGGCCGTTGCCCTCCTTGCCTTCTATCTCCCGGAATCGGACCCGGTGAAATTTACTCGCTACTTATGGCACACCGCGGAAATCGCGGTTTGGTCTCTTTCTTCCGGGTAACCTTTTGCACTTTTCACTCGGACCAGATGATCTGCGTACTTCAACTTCTCATAGATAACTTAAAATTCATGTACAAATTGGAACTGTTATATTTTAACCTAAGTATGTGTGATGTCATGACATGTGGGACGTGATTCGAGTCTTTGCAAAGTTATTGAGATTGAACAGCCTGGTGAAGTTGCTGGAGCTCTTCAGACACGAAGTACAAAACACTTTGATCCTACTGTACTTGGTAGTGTATTGTTTACATCGAAAGAAAGGAAATTAAATATTCAATATCTGTATTCACACATGCGTCAATCAACATCTATACGCTGCTATAATATTGAAATAAATGAAGTAAAATGTTGTATCAGTTGTGGCTTGATCCTTGATTGCGCAAACAGTAATTGTAGTTAAACTTCAAGTTGCGTATTGAAAATTCAATAATTGATAAGAATTTAGTCGATGATAAGAACACATGTAACAAGTATCGCAAGTAGTGAAGATTAACATATTTCAGTGAAACTAATAATTACACTTACTGAAGTATAATTATTAGATACTTGAAGAATATTCATCGTCAATATGTTTCTCAACAACAGGATTACCTGCAGAAGAGTAGACCTTGCAGATATTCAAGTATATACATTATCAATATAGATTCTCTATCGTTTCTGACTAATGTGTGGCTCACTCTCGATCGATCATACAACGAACCTGTGATTGATCCGCTTGATCGATCTCGGATTTATCTGCAGCCTGCGGATGGAAAATTTTGAAACTGATAGCACGACGAACGTATCGTTTTCGAAACATGTAGATTTCTTCTCAAAATATCGACAAACTTACTCTTTCTAATCTTTTGGACAATTTGTGAAGTGCTATTTATTGAGCTGGTGAGTTTAAGAATTTCATTGTCTAATTTTAATAGACTCAGTATCAAACATATATTATCGTAGTGAAACGAGGTCGAATTCAGAAACGTGTATGTTATAAATGTGGATATTTGAAATCTTAAAATTATTCTTAATTTTTTAAAATATCAACAATATAACCTCTTTCTAAATGGTCAACTTGAACAGCTCATAATGCAAACAGGACATCTCATCGTCGATCCAAATCTCTCAATCCTCTAAAGTCTACCTTTGACCTTCCACTGGCATGAAAGCAAATTTTCCTCCAAGTTGAAAAATGACATCCCAAACTACAAACGTGGAATACCACATCGATGCATTGCATAATCGAGAGACGCAAGAAGAAAGACAATGAGAGTTGAAAAAAGTCGTAAGTAGGGATGTCAACAGGGAAACGTTGCATCTGCGAACGCGGCATAAGATCGCGACCATCTTGCAGATGCGGGGAGCGGTGTTTGCTTGTGTTGTAAGTCAGCTCTCTCGAGTTGTATATATCGCAGTATTCATCCCGTTGCATGAAGGGTAGCACCTGCCAGCTGAGCCAACAATGCTTGCTCGGACGAAGATCCTTGCATAAAATTTTTTATCACCGTTGCACGAGCAGACGGGAGAAGAAGGCTAACTTCTTCTTCTCCTTCTCGTGAACTCCTCGGCGTTCCCTTAACCCAGATACGTCCGCAGATATTTTCAGACAATTTTTCACTTTTACTTTCACACCGGCATCGAGCAGTCCTTTTGCTAAACGCACTCTTGCTAATGGACTCTCGATTCGAATGGATGCTTAATCTTTTATTGTTCGGTGCCCGTGGCTATTTCATCATATGAGTCACTCGATATCGCGGGATACTTGCTCCGTGATTGGTGGTTCTTTTTGAAGTACATCAGTTTCATTTTTAAGATGATATTTCATTTGATGTAATTTTATTTCAGACGTGTTTATGTAATAGTATGTTTCATTTTTAAAGTGAGACGTGTTTATGAAATATAAAGATATGTGTAAATATTGGGACGTAAATTTTTAGTCGAAAGTTGTAATAAAAATATCAAAATTATATATGACTGAATAGGTGTTCGATTTTATTGAAATAATTGCTTATATTGTCGTTTGTCACAGTTTTACCAGACTGCTGAACATGAAAATTTTACAAAATTTAGAGCTTGACTAACTTGAGACTAACTTGACTAACTTCAGACCTTAAAAATGCAAGAACTTGAGAACTTTCTGAGAATTTGTGAATCTAAGAATTTGAAATGTAGAAAATATAAAAATGTGAGAAATCCAAACAGTTTAAGAATTTCAGATCTAAAGTGTGTAAAAATTTGAGAATATGAATATTTGAAAATTTCATAATCTAAGAATTAGAAATTTAGAAAATATGAAAATCTCAGAACATAAAAACTTGATAACCTATAAACCTAGAAACTTTCCACATTCGTATATCCAAACCTAACCTATTTTCATCTCACACGTTCGACTACGTCTCGCATCATCTAACAATTTTGCACGCAACGAAACGTCAGCAGACTTGTGTATAATTAGTAATTAAAATTCTGTACCGACAAGGATATCCGACAGTGACCTCTCGAACCGCGTCTCTATCGTGTAACATCAAGATCTCGTTCGGGCACCGAGATAAAGATCGCATCTCTCATCTGTTCCTTTCATGGGGCAGCGAAGGTCCGTTTAAATTCATGGATGTCACCTGCTGCTTCAAGAACGATGGGTGCTGCCTTTTAGTTGGGCCGCGCAATACGCAAGATGCATATCGACGATCGACGACAGGATGTTTTAGTTTCGATCCGTTTTGAATTTCCCGCCGGGTCGTCCATCATCCCTGCTCGTAATCGCGCGTTTTCCGGTTGTGATAATGCTTCGCGTATATGCTGATCCAATTAAAAACGATCACCTACTTCTATGCTGTTTTTTTTTATAATTGACTTCACTCGTGCGTTGCCTTGAAAGATTCATGACATCCGGTTGCAGCATTGTTGAATTTCTTATGTATTTTATCAGATCCTTAGGATATGAGTAGAAAAGGGATATTTTGAAAGTAAAATAGGGATATTTTATGGGTGGATGAGAGCTCTAGTTATTCTCAGATACTTGGTAATAGTGTAAAAATTGGTACGTTCAGTGGATTTTGGGGATTTGAGGGTGGGGGGTTTAAGAAATGGGAAATTTTTGAATTTGGGGGTGTAGAGATTTGGGGATGTACGGATGTGGGAATATAGGGATTTCGGAATATAAGAATTTTAGGGATGTAGGAATGTGGGGATAATGAGATTTCGGAATATAGGGATTTCGGGGTAAAGAGATTTCAAGATATAGTAATTTGGATATATAGGAATCGAATTCAGGGATTTGGGACTTTGGAAAATGGGGAATATCGAAATTAGAAATTTATTAAGTTGGGGATGTAGAAATTTGGGGACGTAGAGATGTCGGGGTATAGGGATTTCGAAATATAAAAATTTCAAGGCATAGGAATTTGGGGTTATAGGAATTTCGGGATGTCCAGTTTTCGGAATATAGGGATTTCGGGATATGGGAATTGATGAATTTACGTATGTGGGACTTTGGAAAATGGGGAATATTGAAATTAGACCTTTTTTAATTTGGGGATGTAAGGATGTGGAGATATAGGGATTTCGGGGTAAAGAAATTTCGGGACATAGAAATTTAGAGAAATAATAATTAAATTCAGGGACTTGTGACTTTGGAAATTGGGGAATATCGAAATTTTGAAACGTGAGAATTGCAAGACTTACTAATTTGGGGGTGTAGAGATTTCGTGACAAAGATTCGGAGATATAAAAATTTGAACAACGCAGGAATTTGAAAATTTAGGAATTGACCAACAATTTGAAGGTCTGATAAATTAGAGACCTAAGAAATTTTGAAGTGATCAAAAATTTCTAAAGTAGCAGTCCCACTAAATAAATTCACATATTTGGTGGTTGAAACTCACCCTCTACCTGCACAAATAAGACGTTATTCTCTCATGATCGATGCTCCAGCACCTCGCATCAATTATAGGTGAATAATTACGCGATATAAAGCCGATAATTTGAAGGACATATCTGATGCGTGTTTTTTTAAGGCTCGGCAACCCATATGCGTTCGCATCTTTGGTTAACGGATGGAACTGACAATAACCTACTGATCGAAGGCAGCTGGACCTTCCTCGAGTCATCTGCCTGTGTAGCTCGCGATGCGATAACTATTCCCCCTTCCCGCCACGACCGCATTAATGGATATTTATTATCGTCATCGAAGGTGGCTACTCAGAAGACAGCTGACTCGGAGAAGAGCGTTGATCAACCAGCGGATGATGCGGACATTATCGTACCTTGTTGCCTCCGTTGCTAACAATATCGGTTATTATCGAAAACAATTTCTTCTTCTTTTATTTCTTTGTGGTTTATGACTGCTGGTTGAACCGTTTATTTATTTTTTTATTTAAAGTACAGTACTTAAGATTTAGTCATTTTTAAAGATTGAAGATGATCTACGGTTTAGTTGATTAAAACAACTGTAGAGGATCAAGGGATGTAATTTAATAAATGGAATATTATAAATTGTATTAAATGGACTTTTTGGAAGTATCAGTTTCATGGGTGTTTTTATTCAAACACAAAATTGTCGTTCATCTATGTAGATAGATGTAGATGATGGCCCACCCTCAAAAATTGTACCATAACCTCAAAAAATAATGAATTAACATAATAAAAATAATTCATATAAAAATAACCCGCTGTGTTAATATGTACCATTTTATTTTAACCTAACAATGCTTCAAACACAATTACAAAATGTACTGAACTGTATTTGAAGCAGAGGCCACAAGCAAATGTACGAGTATAAGTGATAATCGAGTATGCAAGTATAAATGAAAAACAAGTATAGTAAGTGTACAAGTATAAACCTTGACAAGACACCAATTTCAACATCCTCCCAAATCTACTCCATAATTGAATTATCAGCAAAAGCTCAGAATGTACTCCGCCAAATTGGACCACGAAAACGATTACCCCTGACGAGCAATTAATATACTTGTGGCCACCAGATACATGGTAAATATTTGATACAACGATGAAAATGACAAGCTGGACGTGGTCGAAGAGTGCAATTCTATCCAGGGGACAGAGTTTCGTGTCGAGACGGTGGTTTTGGCACGCGTGTGCCACCGAAACCGAGTGTGGGAAGTGCACACACACGCACACGCGCGTGCACACGGGGGAACAGAGATGACGGTATTACGCCGCCCGGAAAGGCGGGAAATGTTCTAATATTGGCCCACAATGATCAGATAGGAAATTGTATGGGGATGTTTAACGAGGTTGCGAAGGGAGAGGCGAAAATGCCACGCTGTTAAAATGTCAGAACAGCATCCCTCTATTAGGCCGGTACCACTCTGCCGCCGACCTATTGTCGGGCTATATAGTTCATCAAGTCACTTTGTCACGGTTTGGAGCCGTCTCGGGAGGGGAGATTCGTGAGATACACGCGAGCTACTTTTTCTCTTCCTTTTTTCGTTTATACGACTGCTGTATTTTGAGAAGCTCAAATATTCACCTTTTTATTTTCTTTATCACTTGCAATAGGATTATATCAAATAAAATGTGTATTCAATAAACACATTCTACTTTTAAAAATTATTTTTTGCTTTAATATTGTCTAACTTACAAAAGTATTTGAAATTTATAAATCATGCGGTAAAATTAAAATAAAAATTTGACAGTCCATGGAATAGTATTCAATTTCATTCGAATTTTAATATTCAAGGTTTGAATTTAAACTTTGAACAGGGTAAATGTACCAAATACTTTCCATGTACTTACTACTGCAACCTTATTTATTATACACAATTATATATGAAGAATAATGTAGACTTTTATTAATAAATTGCGACTCTGATTTATACAAAAACAAAGTACTTCTGTATCAGATACTTGAATATTAATGTTAAAAACATATCTAAGAAAGAAATCGTAACAGTTATGGTACAATAGAATTACTCGCAGAATTTTAATTAATTACCTCTTATTTCATTCTTCATACTTAATCTACAACTTTGTTCAGTTCTATTATATCTACAATTATACCTAATTACATCTACGGAACTAGAATGATATTTGTTAAGTCTCATTAAAAACGTGAGATGATGACGTTGCGCAGTTACCTAACCTCAAAATGGCCGCAATCGAATTCATGTCCGAATTATAGGTTTAAACTGATATTCAGATATTTATTTATTCAAACATTCTTGAAACCCAAGAAACCAGATTTGTTCATTATGAAATAATTATAACATTGCAAAATATTTGAATAAATTTTGCAGACTTCCGAGTATCATTTTGCTAACATTTTACATGAAATGAAAAGTAAGAAATAGAAAGCAACGGGAAACCGAAGTTTCGCACAGAAATTACCGATAATGAAACCGGCACGGAGTTTCCCGAAATTAATAATTCAATCACAGAGAAAGTTAATTTGAAAAAGAGACTGGCTATCGATTTTAGATCGCAACGGGATAAGAACAGTTTCCAGGTTTATCAAGTTACATAGTGGCCGTTGCGTGCGCGTTACAAGATGATTCCGGTGTTTTGACGCGTGCAAACGAATAGGCAGGCGCACGAACGCGTTGTTGAAACTTAGAAATCTTTGTTTTCGAGCTCGCTCAGGCCGCATTCTGTCACGGTTCGAAGATGCTTTTTAATTTCAAGAAGAGAGAAAACCAACGGGGGCCCGCGAGCATTCGTTCTGTTCGCAAACTGTTCCTTTGTTCTTTCTGCTACGTTGCTGTACCGTGAAACGGCAACTTTCCTCGATGACGAGACGTCCAAACGATTATACAATATTAGAAACGGAGATTTTTCCTTCGCTCGAGGAATTCCTCCACTGATAACCCGCTTAATGAGTTTCTCAATTTCTTCAACACCAAATATTTCGAATCACATGAAAATATGAAAACATAAAGAACTCAGGTAAATATCCTTAAAGTATAAATATAAACAATTAAAACAGCAAACCTATTTCACAAAATATAAAAACCCATCGAGGTGTAAATAAATGATGCAACTCCGAATGTAATTTACATTCAGTCCATTAAATGATTTATGTCAACTTTATTCTCCAGACTTTGTAATAACGTAAACATAAGTCTAATGGAATCGTAGATCACAGCTCGCGAGCGATAAAAATCTTCGACTCGGAAGCCAACTCGTTCTCTAGTTCGAATGTGTTCCCAGAGCGAAGAGACAACACACATATTCGAGTGTCACATTTTTCCTCGTGTGTGGAGGTGGCCACCCACACGATCGCGGAGTGTATCGAAACGGAGCGTGCAGCTATCGGCGTGCAAACGTGTCCACTGGTTGGTCGATAACGGGTAGAGACGTCGCAGACTGTAGGATGTTCATCGGACACCGTATATCCTGTTATTCGGCCTACTACAGTACGAATAGCGAAATAATATGGACCGTCGAACTAGCCATAGCGTTACCTCTCTAAAATGTGAAGCTGTTAACTTGTCATGAACTCAAATACTCTGCAAACTTCTTTTTTTACTGGTATTACAGCCAGTTTTATTTAGTACTCTACTAGCATTAAAATAAGTGATTTCAAACATAATTTCAACAATAAACTCCTTATGGACCTCTCATTTAAATTCAACGAGAAGGGGACACCCTCAGACCTGATCAAATTTGATGAATCTTGATTTCAATAAAACTTCTCCCTTATACAGTCACATGTTTAAGCTTCTAACGATAGCATGTCATGTTAAAACTCCTGCACCTGACACGTGCTATATTATGTTAAATTACAGAAAATGTGTAAGGAGGTAGAATTAACGAGACAGTGGCGTTTTCCAAGGGCGATTAAAGGCTGCCTATCGACTCTGTGAAATCGAAATCACAATATCAGCTTCTGTGTTCAGGTATGCAGAGTTGTATGGGCCTAAGGTATTGGATGAGTCAGACAACAATGCGGAATGTCGTTAATGAGTCGTACCGGTCACCGAGTCGAAACTCCTATATCTTGTTAACTGATGGAGATGGAGGACATAGGGTAAATAATTAGTATTAAGACTATAGTCAGACATAAGATGCGACTAGAAGAGAAATATCTGAACGATGTTGATTTTCTTATTTTATTAATAAATCCTCTGTGAAGATGCTGTGTTACTTAATTTTTCCCTGTAACTTGAAATTACGTGAAATACAAAAATAACTGCCACAAATGTTTGGTTAAAGGGATGAAAACATAAGACCGTAAAAATTTGCAAATACAGAAATTATTCCGCGATAAAAAGAAAATTTCCTGGAACAGTAAGTATATCAAAGTTTTCCTCGTTATGAGGAGAAAACGCGGATTGATCGCGGCTCCTGAATAAATTGCAGGACTCCCGTAAAGTATCGTGCAATTAAATATCCGCATGCAACCGCGGGACAAGCCCGAGAATGACACAGTGCACCCGAATGAATTGCACGAAACGTTTAATGGCGACCTATTCTCGAGCCGTCGCGTCGCGTCCGGCTTCGAATTAGGGAAAAACGTATTTTTCTTTTTCGAAGGCTCATCAAGCGTCTCGTATCTCGGATGTGGTAACGTCATGCAAGATGCCTGTAATCACACACAACGGAGAACGGCGGCGGTGGCGGCCTGGTACCTTGAATTCGCGTGTTCGCGAATCGTGGGAACTGGTGTAGTATCTTTCAAGAGCGTGGGTTAGCAGTATTAGTGTTTATTCAACAGGCGGAACAATGCACAGGACTGTCGGTGGCCGTTTCGCATTGCTGCCTCCAAGATCATCAGCAGCCTCAGCTACTGTTCTAAAGTGTAGCTTTGTCACTTTCCGATGACTAAGGCGTCCCCTTGTATCCTCGTCGTCCTCCTTGCTTCTCCGCCGTTCGTCGTTGCTAATGAAATCATAATTGTGTGTACAGGATTACGTGATCTCCAGACAGAGGAAGAGACCCTGGATCCTTGATCATTATCGCGATACAAGACGATACACCTTCCTAATACTATGCTGAGAATTTCCGATGGATACTTGATCTTCTGTAAGTTTTCAATTAATTTACCTGGGTGAACAGCTAATCATATTCCATCCTTAATTACGGTATCTTGATATTATTAGCAGAGCGTTTTACTCTATTTTACTACTGTTACCATCTCGCTATTATATTTAACATCGTTCCATTTTTCCTTACTATACCATTCCAGCAAACAGGCTTTCGAACTTATATAATGCGAGCATAAACTTCTAAATCAGCCTTAGCGATACTCGTATCTCTCCTAATGCTAATAGTTTTTTATCGAACCGACATCTGCCCGAGTCAATTCGAGAGAAAACCGACCGAACAATGTGCTAAACGAATTACCAAACTGCCTGACCAAAAAGACTCGGTCGGAGACGGTTTCTCAACGTCGTTAATTTCCCATTCAATAAGACCTTAAGAGCAGTTTTCAACGGCGCCCCGTTACGCAAATGCCAATTGGTCTCCCATACATCGTTGGCTAGCCTCGATTCCCGTTCCCGTCGTCATCTCGCGGTCGAAACAATGGCCACGATTACGACGATGGTCTTCGCAGACAATCCGGCGGATTTCTCAGGTGAGGCACGTTAACGCAATTTCCATGAAAGGTGTGTACTCCACGGAAGACAGCTCGTGGAGCTGGCGAGGTCCCCGGTTATTGATCGCCTGGCTGGCTGGCTGGCTGACTGGCTGGTTGATTTTACTCCCAGCACGAGGAGGACCATACTGGATGTGGTATGGATAATGGTCGCCTATACCTACGTGGTACACCCACACCTGCCTTGTCGTGCTACACGTAGACCATCGTGGCGAGGGAACGGCGCAGATACCGATTACAACCTCTGCAGGGATGATTCGACGGAATATTACGTTCTGGAAATTTGGCTACAAGCCTGACGTCCAACCGAGAGTCGAGGCTTATGTTCTTATTCTCTTAGCGAAGATTAGGTCTCCTCTCGTAGGGTTTCGATTACTCTGGAAGCTGATTCGGTGAGCAATGGCTTCGTTTCGGAAATTCAAACGGACTGATCGTTTCTGTTTTCAACGAGAGCAATTTCAATCGCATATAATGCATCCGATTATTGACGCTTTAAGCAAATTCGTACTTTATTATACACTTCAACTGTACGTTGCAGTTGCTGCAGAATGTATATTGCTAATACCATTTTCTAGCACATATAATTGACACTAAACCTATCAAACCGGTGAACATGACAGTTGAACCTGTTCCTCATTTTAAGTTGCAAAGTTTGTTAAGATGGTTTATAAAGAATTAATGTTTACTTTACAACATGCTTATTATTGGCAATTTCAATTGAAATGAAACTATAAACACACAACATTCATCGTTTAAAAATTGGTGTTTCCCAAAAGTACGATATAATTTTGAATATCCAAAAATAAGAAGAATTACCAGTCCAGGTAAAAATGAAGTAAACTTACAATTTTGGCTAGTGTATAATACAAGAACTATACGTTTCATGAAAACGGTAGTCAGATTCCCACCCTCATCAGAAAATCGCATATTGCAGAAGATCGCAGCAGAAGACCGTAGTGTAAAAAAGGCGCAGGGAGATACCGTGAAGCGGATGAGGGGTTGGTGTCCCGGTGGTGGTTGTCGGGAAAAAAAGCGGTTGGATGATGGTGGCGTGACCGTAAAGGAGGGGCAAGGAGGGGATGGTGTCCTGGTGGTGCTGCTGCTGGCGTCGCGTCGGTGGCGTCCGGGGAGGGTCGGTAGGAAGGGTGGGACAGGTGGAGAGCAACTCTCCACCGGTGACGTTTTAGCTCATGCGGAGGTAAAGGCGGCAGCAGCAGAGGCGAGGTATTGACCGGTTGCCTCCCTAGCGGTAGCCTAGCAACCGTTTGTAGCCAACACACCTATGAAACCTTGGAGATCTGACTTTAGCCTACGGGCCACCCGTCCACCCACGCGGCCACCTCTTTCTCCCCCTTGAATCAGATTCCCCGGGTTCGTGGAAGAAGCGAACGCTCGATCATTAAGGCTTCCTCGCAAGTTCTCGCATTCGTACCTCCGCCCACGTCACGAATCCCCGACCACAAGGGAGGCCAGATGGTTATTACCACCGTGGAATCCTCGCGTCACGAATAGACACTCTTCGATTGTCCATCCGCGATAGATTTTCCGATCTCCATTACGATCGAGCGGAGATTTAACGCGAGCAGAGACACCAATCATTCAGCTAATGCGGTCCTCTCAATTTTTGGAACCATTCGAGCTGTTATCGATCCGACCAGACGGAGGATTATCAGAGGCTAATTGAAAGTGGGAGAGGGAAAGCATCGAAATCTAGGTTATCCAAGCCACGATACGGGATACCGGGGATCGACCGAGCGGCATCAGAATCACACAATGCGCACAGTAGCCGACGACGGGTCGCTGGATGAGTAATAAATTGGTCAATCGAGGGTGTGGTTACCGCTGGAACTAGCCCAGGTTGCCAGGCTACCAAACCAACCTACCGAGGATCCTCGTCGCCACACTGGCGAACTTGGAGACCGCTTGTTGGCCGCCTTTGCATATTTTATCTTCGAAAACCGAAACGCTCGGCCTTGCCACTTCAAGTACTTCTGCAGGCAAAATTATTTATTTGTCTGAATTTCTGCATCTTTCTAGGTACATCTTAAGTACATAGGTACATGTACATCTTCACGAATACACCTTTATAGGTATATTTCACTTAGGTACATATAGTACATCTATCTGGGTACATCTTGTCTGGGTATATAAACTACATCTTTGTAGGTATATCTTACGTAGGTACATACAGTATACCTTTGAAGGTATATCTTACGTATGTACATAGAGTACATCTTTGTACGTATATCTTACATAGGTGCATACAGTATACCTTCGAAGGTATATCTTACGTAGGTACATAGAGTACATCTTTGTAGGTACATCTTACCTTAATGCATGCAGTACATCCTTCTAGGTAGGTGTACCGAAGCAGACCCTTTTTCCGTTAGCCCATATATTTGCGGAGTTGACTTTGACGTCGCATGTGCTCGTCGAAGAGGAAGTTTCACGAACGTCACTTAGCCCATGAATAAATAACGTCCTCGACAATTAGGTATAATGCGAGTTTCATCCTTGAATGAAAGCATAGTACCCGAGATCGGAATCGATGCAGATCGTGAACGACGAATGAAAGAACGGTGACAACGAAGGTAGAGTTTTGCAGATCGAAGGAGAATGTTCGAAGCAGAGGAACGATATCTGGGTTCGCGAGTACTCGTGTTCACGCGTGTTCCTTTCGTGGCGTCCCAGCCAGCCACCCATTTCCGGGAACCGCAGCCATGGGGCACCCCTTGCCCCGAGAAGCCCCAGGGACGAGCGAAAGGGTGCTCTATTTCTCTCCCTCTCGTTGCTCTGCACCACCCGCAAACACGCAACTCTTTTCTCTCCGTGTGTACGTGTGTAGGTGTGTGCTGATGCATCCCCTGGCCGATGGAGGGCGAACGCTTCTTGCGGCCGCTTCCTCTCCGCCATTTTTCGACCCGATGACAACGTTACTTTCGGACGAAGCCTTCCTTTCGTTGCTAAAAGGTCGCCTCTATTACCGGGAACACTCCCTGCATGACCAAGTGTGTATTTCGTTGCGGTTCCTTGCGGTTTGTCTCCACGTGACGTACCCACTGCCGTATATTCCGTGCCACTCGATATTTTACCTACCATTCCGATCACACTTGCGCTGTTGCGCATCGAATGTCCATTTTCGAAACGTCGACAACCTGATGCATTTTTATTATTTATTATATTTGCCTACTTATATGTTTCGTGTGTTATATTTTTCTTTTGATACACGTGTCTTTTATTTTCCTGTCGATGTATGTTACGTGTGTTATATTTTCCTGTTGACGTGTCTCATGTACTGTTCTCTTGATACATGATTTATGTGTTATATTTTTTTGTTGATATGTTGAACTTAAGTTTGTGTTTTCATCTGCACCAAGTAAAATTGTAAGACATGTATAATCTTCTTCAGGTACATCACATTTTCTTTTTATATAAGGTGCTTAAAAGAATTGAACCTTCATCTATTCCACATCTGATGTTCCTGTACTATTGTCTTCTAAATAAATTCGTAACTTGAATCGATAACGAAGTTGGTCATTATCTGATTAAAATTCAGAAGACATATCGATAGCAACCCAGTTTGGAAGAATGACTAATAACAAGAACTATAATAATTCCAAAAATGTAACTAAAGAGCAAGATCTATGATAAGAATTTCGTAACAGAAAATGTAAGAATATTTGTGATGGAGAGGAAGTTAATTGCCTATTACGTTAAACACAGAGATAGCAATTTCTCCAAATTTCCCTGATACTTTGAGGAACGAGAATATCTTAGACGACATTTGAAGTATCTGTTAATGGCTCGTTTGCGAGCTAAGCATTATTGCCTCCATAGGGTTCATTAGAAGCTCTTTAACTCGTAGTGTCTTAACATTTCGGCTAGAAAGCTTGATTACTCCTCTTAACGAGTTGATTTTATCAGAAAATCGTCAGGATGTACAATCTCACACTATTAACCTCTCGTAAGAGCGTTCTATATAGATTATTGCTATTATTATTTACTTCATCACTTTCTAGATATAATCTTTAGAGGGACAATTCGAAAACTGTACATTCCCTTTGTACTTAATGATTAGTATTTAGATTAGGTACATTTAAGTTACATTTTTCAAATATTTCAGATTGCAAGGTTACAACTTTTGGTTTTACGTTTGTCTATTTTTCCAAAGAACAAAACGGAGTCTTTTCAAATATTTCATATTTCAATTTTTTAATATTTGATACTCATTTTATTCAACTTTCGAAGGGACCAAATTAGAGACTCTTCAAATCCTATTTCTCAAATATTTCAAGTTTAGATCTTTCAACCTTCGATACTCGTTTCACCCACCTGTCCAAGTAACAAAAATTCACAAAGACTCCTCAAGTTCTACCTTTCCAAATACTTGAAATTTTAATCTATCCAAGGAGCAAAATTTCGACAAATGAAATGGTAAATTCCAAGGTTGAATCTTGAGAAAGAACAGTTACGAAAGTTCAATAATCACGCGTTAATCAAAGAATGAGCAACATCGACGTCCTTCTCACGAAGTTCAGCGATCGATAAAGATATACAGCACAGTCATAGAGTTGTTGAGGCATCTTTGAGAAGGCCCTGATCCACAGAGTCAAGTAATCTACCCGCAGGCAAGTCGGTTCCTCAGTTTCAGCCGCGTGTACATCCTCTCCACAGTCTGGTTGCTCACCTGCGTTCACCTGTCTTCCGTTCACTTTCCTTACCCCAACGTGGGCGATGCTGAATGCGTACGATCCACTTTGTGGCGACCATTTAAACATCACAAAGTTTCTCAACGTTCTCCAGCTCCCACATTAACGATTAGACAGACACGATTGCGCCATCGTCGAGGGGACTACTCTTTCGCCGTGCGTCGTATATGGAGATTTTTCCTCTGCACGCTTTTAAACCGTCCGTAATACGGCGAACGAGCGTTTGTTACGTTATATGGAATCATAAACGCGTGGATCGATTCCTGCTGGCTGTTTCCGATCTGGGATTCCACCTGAATATTTTTCATTTTCCAAAAAATTTGTATGTTTTTTAGGGAAATTACAATATTAACAATTAGTACATCACTTGTTTATTTTGGAGACTGTAAATATAAATCAATGAATGTAACTGTTCATATGTTCATCTTTGTTGCTTGTTATACTATGTGTGTTCTTGTTATCGAATAAGTTCACTGTATTATACCTTAATGTCTACATCAATAATTTTATGAAGACAGACTGATAAATTATAGTAATGACTAGATTTATTCAATAACAGTTAACATGCATACTTTGAAATAAAAAATGCAGTTAAAGAGGAACAAACGATAAAACATAGTTGAACGTACACATTAATTCATCTCCATAAGAAATGAACACAGAGTTCAAACGCATCTTCAACTTTAGTCGTTAAAAATAAAAATGTACACACTGTCATTTCTTGTATCGTGAATTTTTTTACAAACCTGTCTAAATTCAGTTTTACCAAAAATGAAGCTGCGAAATAATTTATGATTTATTATATTTTTATGTAGATTTAGTTTTTATTGTAGCAGCAAAAGGAAAGAGTCTGCACGAGAATGGGTAGCGAATCTATATTTGACGGAGTGTTTCACAGTCTACGCGAGAGTACAGATTGTTGAACGGTCGCAGAAGATGAAAGAAAGAGGGAAACTTTATAAGAAACGCTTCCGGATGTGGGAATTCTAATCTTGATCAATTCTCGTGGCGAGATAACCGACTTAACGCATTCGTGCGTTCGCTGAGAAGCTATGGAAATGTTGGCTTCCTACCGCTTGACAACACCAACGTGTGTACGTGTGTTTTATTCTGGCTTGGATCGAGTTATAGACTCGTCAAGCTCGGTTGAACATCGTGCGAGAAGCTTTAGCGCTTTTGCGAAGTTTCACCGAATTATTGTTTATGTCATTATTAAATCGATTACTGACATGGTACAGTTACTGAAATGTACTTGTTTAACCTCAATAAATATTTCTTTCGTTTGTTCAACTTGAATAATTATTTAATTTGTTCAATTTGAACGAATAAGTTTATGCCGTCTTAAGGTCATTTAGATGACTGTCTAATGAAAGAGGTTATGTTAAATGAAAAGAGGTATTAGAGCAACTTGAATGAATACGTTTGTATTTCTTAAGGTCATGAATTTAGTTGACAGTCCAATAAAAGAGGTTATACTAAATGAGAAGTGTTAAATGTCCTATTTAAATAAATAAATTTATGCTACTTAAGGTCATGAATTTACACGAAGGTCTAATAAAAGAGGTTATGTTATCTGAATTGTGTTATTAGTCCAACTTGAATAAATAAGTTTGTGCTTGAGGTTACAAATTTAGTTGAGAGTCTAATAAAAGAGATTATATTATCTGAAAAGTGTTACTTGTCCAACTTTAATTAATAATTTTGTGAGACCTTAAAGTCACGAGGTACACAGTCTACCATAAGAGATTATATTATCTGAAAAGTTATTAACCTAACTTAAATAATTTTGTGCCCATTAAATGAATTTAGTTGAAAATTTAATAAAAGGTACGAAAACCAAAATAGCTCACAAAATATGAATTCCTAAATCGAGGTAAATGGAAAAGGAACTGAAAGCGATACCGTAATCACACGAAGTAAAACCAAGGGTAAAAGCCTTCTACGATAAAATAATTTCAAGGGGTAGAATTTATTCCTTGCACCTCGACTGTCACCCATCCACCCTCTCAGCTATTGCGTGTTCCACGAATTAGCTAACCGCATTTTGTTGGAAAGTGTTAGCTACAAAAATGATAACAGAAGGTGTACACCGAGTACACGTAAATAATTGAACGGCAATCGAGTTCGGTTTTTCACGGAAACTATAGAATGATGGCGTCTGTATCGCGTGATATCATCCGAGAACATTGAACTCGAAATGCAGTCTGACAAAAGTTTTCTTAGCCACCGGATAGCTCTAGCTACAATTTCCCAGCAGTACAGTCGATTCTCTTCTCTCTCCGGTTACTTTCTATATTCTCGATTTCTTCCGAAACGAACCACGTCGATCGCATTTCTCATTAATTAACATTCAATGCAACATAGCGCGCGTTGGCTGCCTCGGGCCTCGGACGGACTTCTCGTTTTTGCCGTCAGCCAATTCGAGCCGATCATTTTCAGACGATGTTGCAACGCTGATTCGGACGGAGATACGTTTGTTCTGGTGTACAGGGTGATGATGATTAATCGCGCATTTTATGCGAACACTTTAGGGTGCGAACGTGAACTTTTCAGCGGCAAAGTGAGATACAAAAACTTCTGTCGCTACTGTTTTTCTTATTCGTAGCAACTTTGACTTGCTTAGATCTCGTTCTTGATAAAACATCGTTTTTAAACGTTTCTTTTTTACTCGCTTGCTACTGAAATCCATTGTACAATACGGTTGAACAGGCAGGTTTTGATTAATTAATTCGTGTGATCGATTTTGGTGAAATCGTATATTTAAATATTTAACTTTGTTAGGTAAAATGTAGTTCTACTTTTTCATTTTTTTAAATATTTTTGAACATTCGAAGCTTCGTTTTTAAACTTTTAAATGTACTATGAAATTTTTGAATAAAATTAATTTTCATCTGTCGTTGCAGCTTGTTTGAAAATTTTAATGATCACATGTGAGCATATGTGAATCACATATGATCGTATGATCACATATGATATGTGTGAATTACATATGACTGTATGATCATATATGATCATATACTGATACATACATGTATATTGTACTATACATCTGTGTGATACACATATGATCACATATGATACACCTATTTATACAATTACATACAATTTCAATATTTTACGACATTATACAATGTTAATAAAATTTAATAATAAATCAGAAGTAAATGACTAAAATAAACAAAGTTTGTGATTCTATCGATAAGTGTTTAATGCAATGTATAAATGAGCATAATTAAAGGAAGAGTGATTTTTTTGCAATAAAGAACGTCGAAGAATTTCAAACGCGATAACGTTAGCAGACGATGAATATCTTCCGTGGAGAAGTTATGCTTCTCGTTTTATCAACTGCCTTTTGTGATACGCGATCTGCTATATTTGCACCGGTGTCATCGAAGCAAGTTGTCGCCGTTATAATACGAGAACGCTTCTGAGAAAACGGATGCGGCGCTAATATTTCCGTGCCACGTGTATAACACGCACGTTCGAAAAAATCGCCAAACCCGCGAAATTTTCTCTAGAACACCGACAGATGTGCGCGCTCGCTCCTTTTCTGCCTTTTATGTACTCTTCGACAAGCATATACTTCCGCGCAACCATCCACGCATTTTCGTAATTACGGAAATTAACATACTATAGTCTTGACGTTGTTCCATTAACAACTGTGACGGAGCGAAATTTTTATTACGTTAAATCGACAGTTCAACTTTAGGAGACTTTCTCGCTTTCGAGGAATAAACGATATTCACAATTCTTTTTTAACGTAATGGTATAAAATAATAAATACTATTTATAGAGACTCTCGTTTTTGTTGTTCAAGATGTTAACGATATTTACAAATTTTTAATGTGTCACATTTTAAAAATATTGTTAATAGTAATCTACCTTTAACACTGATATAAAATAATTACCACTAAAATTTATTGAAATTTTCACATATTTGTTGTTCAAGAAATAAACGATATTCATGAAATTTTTCTTAATATACAACATTTTGAAAATATTGTTAATAGTAATCTTCTTTGACAATACTACTTTATGTTGCACCTTTAACACTGATATAAAATAATTACCGCTAAAATTTATAGAAATTTTCATATATTTGTTGTTCAAGAAATAAACGATATTCATGAATTTTTTCTTAATATGTAACATTTTGAAAATATTGTTAATAGTAGTCTTCTTTGACAATACTACTTTATGTTGCACCTTTAACACTGATATAAAATAATCACCACTAAAATTTATTGAAATTTTCACATATTTGTTGTTCAAAAAATAAACGAAGTTCATGAAATTTTTCTTAATATACATTTTGAAAATATTGTTAATAGTAGTCTTCTTTGACAATACTACTTTATGTTGCACCTTTAACACCGATATAAAATAATCACCACTAAAATTTATTGAAATTTTCACATATTTGTTGTTCAAGAAATAAACGATATTCATGAAATTTTTCTTAATATACAACATTTTGAAAATATTGTTAATAGTAGTCTTCTTTACCAATGCTACCTTATGTTGCACCTTTAACACTGATATAAAATAATCAACACTAAAATTTATAAAGACTTTCCCATTTTTGTTGTTCAAGAAGTAAACGATATTCATAAATTTTTTTTTAATATATGACATTTTGAAAATACTGTTAATAGTGACCGTTTTTGCCAATGCTACTTTATGTTGCAACTTTCCAACATTACTATAAAATAATCAACTCTGAAATTTATGGATACTCTCATTTTTGTTGCTCAAGAAGTATATTCATGAATTTTTTCTTAATATATAACATATTGGAAATACAGTTATAATCGCTTCCGCCAATGCTACTTTATGTAGCATCGCTGCAACAGCAGTGTTAAACCAATTACCAAAAATTTAAGAGGACTTTCTCGTTCTTGAAACTATATTTATGAATTTTCTTTTAAAGTATAAAATTTTGGAAATACAGTTAATTGCATTGGCCGATGCTACTTTATGTACCATTTGCTACACTTTATGTACTGTCTCGTATATAAGAAATATATACGAAATACGAATATAAAATTTTTGAAGTACAAATTAATAATTACTATTGCCAATACTTTATATCTTTGCAACGGTGCAGAGGATTAACTGAATAAATTGCTTAATTATGTAGCGTTTAATCGTTGATTCGACTGAAATTACTGGTCTAGTGTTATTAAAATAATGTCCCTGTATTTCGTCGTGCCTTTAGTCAAAGTAACAAATGGTAGCAATTAACGTAAAGGGTAATAAACGGTGTCCACGATAATGGCCGTTCGAAACGGTCATAAATTCACCGGCTGTCTAACACGCGGAGTTACAATGTAAATAGCCGTTTTAATATGCACAATAACAGGATGAAATTTTGTCAAATGCTGCAGGAAGCTTGTGAATTATTGGAGAAAGTAATAAAGATACTTGTAAGGAAACTGAAAATGCATTTGTCAAACGATCGACAACGCAACTGCTCTTTCTGCTGCATAATTATTACCCATAAGTTTCGGCAAAATTTATTGTACCGTCACCTTTTATTTATTGTTCCGAATTTCCATGTTTGTCGAATCTACACCTTTACATTCGTAATTGAACAAAAACCAATTGGGTTAACTAACTGGGTAAATTTTCATTCAAGTGGTTATGGGTTTTAACAAACATTATTTTACTGTAAACAAATTTTAAACATCTTCTCTGTACTTCATTTCTGTGTAAATTCTTTCGAAGTGGACCTTTCTTTTAAGATCCTTTCAAGTGGTCCAAAGTGTACAAACCCAAATATTTTAAAAAGTTCTAAAATTTTAAATCTATTTCAAATCTAAAATCCATAAGTCTGCGAAGAAATAAAACGTACAGTAGGATTCTTGTACCTCCATGGCGTACCTAACCTCTCACCGCGGTACACGCACGTGAAACGTAAGCGCATAAAAAATGCAAAGCATCGAAATAAAGGTATCCTGATCTTCTTAATGCACTGTAATCTTTGGTATGAATAATTAAGGGAAGAACGTAGGGGAAAACCGATGCAGAACCGGCCGTGAACACCCTCCACGGTTGCATCGAGCCACGATGATGAAAACACGCGCGAAATACAAGAACAACCCTGGTTTATGTCGTTGACGGGTTATGCACGTTCGTCGAATTAAAATGCATATGTATTCGATCGTTCTAGCCGGCTGATACGGTCTCGAGATCGAATAAACAAGGGGCCTGATTATGCGCTGGATGACCCTTGATTACTGACCTTTTCACCTATACCGGCCACGCGTGAATTATTCATCCTCTTTAACGCCCATCCTAAAAACTCATCAACGGACCCGGGTCTTCTCGAATGGTCGCGTTAATGAATACGAAACGAGGGGCACGATGGGAGAAACGCGTTTCCTTTACGGTGCTCGGAAACGGACGATGTACATTTCTGTGTCGGAATTTTCAAAAGTTCGTTTCCGTCGATCGAACGGCTACACGACGTTAAAAAGTTAATTGTCATGCCGCGACAGGTGATACAAGCACTCGGGAAAGTGTTTGAAGCCTTAGAAGATGACGTTCGAGCTCGGTGCAATTTTAACGTTTATTGCGACTTTATTGCTTCTTTCTCGATTCGACTGCTCTCTTTATTAGGTCTTTCGGATTTTTAATTGGATGACTTTGGGCTCTTGCGCGAGATTAGGGAGATGGGTTATGTGTGTTTGGAGCTGGAGATGACTAGTTTGCTACTTTACTGGTTTGTAGACTGCTTCTGCATTGTGAATAGATGAACTATAATATTCACGAATTCACGAGTTCACAAAACTATGTTGAGGTCCAACTTATTCTAACTACAAGAATCCCTTGATGAATTCAAAATGTTAGACTTCTTGCAACAGTATATGCTATTTCTGTGTTGTAAATTGATTCTGGTAAGAGTTAGAAGCTACAGTTATATGGACCTTCACTTGCTCACCAGACCCAAGGGACTTCTAACTATAAAGTTCGCAAATTATTTGTTGTAAATCAATTCTGAAAATTAATACATGGAGTTAGACGTTTATTTCAGCCGGTCCAAGGAACTTCAGCGAATAAATGAACCATAAAATTCACAAATATATTCGAGTTAAACTGCTAAATTCAACACCTGGACCAATCCAGGAAATTGAACTCAAACCACTCCTGCAATATTTTATGCTAACTCAATGTTCCAAATGTCTGATAAGGTACCAAGATTGCTCCAGATGGATCCTAAGCGTCATTAGGTAAATTAGAAATGTCTGTAACAGACTGTAAAATTCATAAATACATATATATTCGAGTTAAACTTCTAAATTCAACACCTGGACCAATCCAAAAATATGAACTTAAACCATTCCTACATCATTTTGTACTAACACAATGTTCCTTTCTGCTAAGATATTAGGATTACTCCAGATGGATCCTAAATGTCATCAGGTAAATTAGACATGCCTGTAACAGACCATAAAATTCATAAATACATATATATTCGAGTTAAACTTCTAAATTCAACACCTGGACCAATCCAGAAAATTGACCTCAAACCAATCCTGCAATATTTTATGCTAACTCAATGTTCCAAATTTCTGCTAAAATACCAAGATTATTACAGATGGATCCTGAACATCATCAAGTGAATTAGACATGTCTATAACAGACCATAAAATTCATAAATACATATATATTCGAGTTAAACTTCTAAATTCAACACCTGGACCAATCCAGAAAATTGACCTCAAACCAATCCTGCAATAGTTTATGCTAACTCAATGTTCAAAATTTCTGCTAAAATACCAAGATTATTACAGATGGATCCTGAACATCATCAAGTGAATTAGACATGTCTATAACAGACCATAAAATTCATAAATACATATATATTAGTTAAACTTCAAAATTCAACACCTGGACCAGTCCAGAAAACTGAACTTAATCCTGCACGATTTTGTACTAACACAATGTTCCTTTCTGCTAAGATATTAGGATTACTCCAGATGGATCCTAATCGTCATCAGGTGAATTATAAATATCCGTAAAAGACTCGAGCGAATACACGAATAGCATGAAAAGAACAGAGTCCAAGTATACTTCAGAAGTAGAAGTTACAAGGCATTAGGGTTGGGTGGCTGAAATCGACGGTATCGGTAAGGTAACATGGTGGTACTGTAGATCTAGGGAATTTTCGCGAGGCAGGCGAAGCATAGGATTCGCAGATGCGTTTCTCCGTCCAGATGTATCCACGTCCGTGGAGATAGGCGCGCATTAAAGCCGCACACACGTGCAGGCCGGTGTGTAGGTCCACCTGAGCGAGCAGACGAGTGAGTGAGCACGGAGGAGAAGGTGTCTCACATGGGTGCCTCTGTTCCCTGCAACACGAGTCCCACAGATGGGGGAGACATCCGGGCAGCTGACGTTCAAATGAAACTGACTGACTGACTTCGGCTTAACCGACTCCACATCCTCCTTCGATTAAGGAGAACTACGTCCGGAGACGTTGGAGAACGGAGGATGAGAAGTTTATATTCCATCAAATTCTCCTATGTTTTCCGTTCCCCTGCCGTAACAACCTGTCCGTCCGTCTGTCTGTCCCTTCATCGGTTGTTACACGCTCGCCAGTTCCTTCGTCTTTGTTTCACGACCTTTCCTCCTTCGGCGACGGATTCGGAATCGGGAATCGACCAACATCACGTTTCCTGGAACGTTCGATCCGGACACATGCATATGTATGCCGCGCTGAATTTTCCTGGGTCTCTTTAACGATCTTACGATTATCTTTCGTAAGGGGAATACGGCTACGTTTTTCGGGCAAGGCGCCGCGACGGCCAGCCGGAATTTCAAACGTGTCAGGGCGTGAGAAGAGCGTAGAAAGTGAATCGTGAGAAGTAACCGTGACGAATCATGGAAATGTTACGGTTCCCTCTTAGTTTTGCCCGCAATAAATGGCACAATATTTGCACCACGCTCCTGTTGAGCTCGCGTTTTATCGAGGACCGAGGATATAGGCCAGAGTGTATAATTATTCTGTATTTTGTTAAGTATATCATTATTGCTTTGAGCATATATGAACTCGTACATCCGGTACAAAATTTTGTCTCTGACTGGTATTTTTTAGATCTAAAGATAGGGAGACCAGCGTCAACAATTAATATCAAAATTGAGAGTACGTATCCTGTACGTTCATGTGAACAATTCGTCGAACGAAAGAGATCGATCGCGCCCTTGTGTGAACGGTGCCAAAATACGAGTTGTTATCAACTCGATAAGATTGCGTGATATACGCAAAAGCATCCGAACATGCCACGCAATAGCTCGCCTCGTATTAATTCAGTTGTTACAAGCTGCCCCCCTGTCATAGGACGATTAGCAAGAGATGATCGAGCACATGCTTCCCTGGATCGACTATCGATAGCCAACCTTGCCCCGACGCCTAGCACCTTTATCTTGCTATCTACGTTGATTATATTGAAGCGTTACAACGCGCCGAGTGACGTATCGTCGATCACACACGCTTTACCGAGTAATGAGGCAACCTGGCCAGTATTCGTTAATGAAAATCTACTGAAACGTCCCAGTTAAATATTAAATATTACTGAATGATGATCTTTTGCGATATCGACGAAGAATTGCTACAATAAAGCTTCTAGTGTCTTCGACTGGTCCGAGTTAAATAAATTGAAGCAGATAATTGAAACGCGAGTAAGCTTGGTCAGCGTTCGACGCGAAGCGAGTTAACTCGATGAGAACCGTGTTAAGGCGAAAATTTGCAGCGACATTTCGTGACGGTGTCAATAACGTAAATAGGAGCCACGCCCTGTGTTCTCGAAGATAATCCCGCCGTGATCGTGACCAATTCGAACGTGTAGTCCGGGTTACCGAGTAGAACGAGATGGAGAGCGGCATTTGCGAGCACGAGGGGAAGCAGAAGGAGGGGAGGGCGAAAAAAAGGAAAAAAAAGAGAGATAATGTACCCCAGGGACGGGGAGTAGCCCGTGAAACGAGCAAGAGGGCCCGAGCGGGCTTCGATAAGACCTGCGGCTCGCAACGGAGGGGCAACGAGCGGGAGAGACAACTGGAGAACGAGGGAGAGACGGGGAGGGCATGGATAAGAGGAAGCGTGGGCACTCAGGTGTGACTCTCCCGCGGGTTCTCCTGCCTCTCCTTGCCAGCAGCAACAGATACGCGGACCTTGGTCTCCCCGTGTGCCTCCGGAAGTGCTCTTTATCTCTGTCGGTCTGTCCCCTCGCCCGTACCACCGTGCGTGCATGCGTGCCCGCGTGCGTGCGTGCGTGCGTACACCTCTCCGACTACACCGACAGACGCGTACGGTCGCTCGATTAACCGAAATTTCGATCCTACCAATTCGTATCGACCAAACTGCTCTGATCCCTTGCGAGAATTTCCGGAGCTACACCGTGCACGTGGCACACGATCGTTACCTGTGGGGACACCCTGATAACGTTACCTTTACATGCACTTTCGCTGCGGATTATTTGAATCGGTTCACTTCTATGGAGATACCAGTTTCAGGGTTTTCGTATTTTCCTCATGATTTTAACCCTTTTCGTATTAACGTACTGGCATAGTTTTATGCACTTTCGTTGCGGATTGTTTGAACGATCAATCGAGTTCTGTGGAGATATCGTAGTTTGAGGGTATTGATATTTCGCTGCGATGGGGCTGATGATTTTAATCTTTTTCATGTTAATGTATTGCTGCAGTTTTATGCAATTTCGTTGCGGATTATTTGAACGGTCAATCGAGTTCTGTGGAGATATCGTAGTTTGAGGGTATTGATATTTTGCTGCGATGGGGCTGATGATTTTGACCTTTTTGGTATTAATGTACTGCATTGATTTTATGCACCTTTGTTGCAGATTATTTGAACGTTCATTTGAGCTCTGTGAAGACACCGCAGTTTAAGATACCTCAAATTTGATATTTTGCTACGATGAAGCAATTTTAACCCCATTTGTAGTTGCATATTAGGATATTGATCTTCATATAATGTAAGGGTAATGTAAACTTTCCTTTGGGAATGAATGATGTTCATGAGGAGGCTATTATCAGTTAGTCTATTTTCTGTGATTCAAAATCTATTATTAATTTTTAGGAGCACACTTTGCGAGCTCACAAGGTTTTAAGTCCTCAAAGTCAATTTCTGCAAAGCTCCACAAAATTGTAACTACGGGGTTGATTTTAAATAGTGGAACTTTGAACGTTTCAATAGAGATTTAGAATCGAACAAGCTCGAAAGAAACGAACACACCGAATTCTATCTTGGTGAAAAGAAAGTTGTCGGTAACGTACTGCAACACAATGTGTGCACCACCTGCTATGCACACCGGCCTCTAACTGTTCGATTCCTCCCGTTACACAACAATATATATCGCGATATTAAAGAACAATCTTAACCTTTAACCTGACATAAAATAAAAATCCCGTGGGAGATTTTTGAAAACTGAATTTCTCAATTAAGTGCATAATAACCGATTGAGGCAACCCATCTTGGATCTTAGATTTCACATTTTACATCACATAAATTATTAAAATTGTTAACTTTTTCCGATGAATCATATAAACTTTCGCTATACTAAAAATAGCAAACTTTTGCACTAATCATTGTATAAGTGATCATGTCCGTGAAGTTAGCGTTAGACAAGACTCAGACGAAGATGGAGTCTCTTCGAGACTCGATCGTCTAGCTTTCTGCTCCCAATGCGTGGCATGTCGCTGTCTCGGGCAAGAAAACAAGCACAAAGGGGACACGAAACTCGGTGAAATTCGCATTACGTATTACATAGCGATGAATCCGATGCGTCTTCGAAAGGTAACGTGCCGCGTGCAGGTGTACGAGCTAAACCAAGTGATCGACGGTTACACGATTAGACGCGTTTCACGCATTTATTTACACGCAAGACCAAGTAAGCCGGTCTACGTGACCGCTCGAAAGGTAAATTTCCTCCAATTTCGCAAACTTCTGTCGCTCCCGAGTCGATGAGTGCAAATAATAAATCTTTGACCAAGATAACGCTCGCTCGCTCTCCAAATTTCAATCTCTCCACAAATATTGGAAGATTTTATCTAATAGGTTCTCTTTTAGGATTGTTGGCAACACTTGCAAAAATTGACATCCATTTATTTTTTCTTTATTTTATAATATGCTCCTCTTTGAATTTTAGTTCATAACTTTTTCTCAAACTTTGCTGTATTTCTAATATTTCTAGATTTAGGTTTTTTTAATCGATACTATAAGGGTTGAACTTCTAATGTTTGAACTTTGTTACATTCTTTAGCCTTCAATTTTCCAGCAAAAATTCGATATGCATTTTGAAACAGTGTCTGATGCAATAGAATGGATGTGACATGAACTTTCATCATTTCATTTTTAGATCACCCCACTTTTCAGTTATTTCAAGTACGATGTAAAAATCGAGATGGTGAATGAAATGCAAGATTTTAGTCTCGAAAAGAAATCGAGAAAATGGAATAGTGAGAAACGAAAGAGCAGCGGAGATGGATTAGTGGTGTGGAATAGTTGGTCTGGTGGGGCTTAATCGGATGAAGAGACCGACAAACTGGACGTCCTCTTCAGCTTTAGAAGCATCGACTTATGCGGCACAAAAACGTGCAGTATACGCCAGCTAATTTCGTTACTTATGTCCAATGCTTGCAACGATATTTCTCGTATCGATCAGGAAGATTGCTCCTAAGGAACTACCAACTTTCTCAATTTTCATGTTGCATATTTTACTTCCTATTTCTCTATATAGATTCTTCCATTTTGTTTTCTCTTCAAGTTGTGAATTAGTGAATCTTTTTGATGGGTGTGATGCTTGTCGTAATATGATGACTGATACAATATGACTGTCACAGTATGATGACTGTTACAATATGATGAATGTCACAATATAATGATTGTCACAATGTGATGACTGTTACAATATGATGAATGTTACAATATGATGGTTGTTATAATACGATGGCTGTTACAATATCATGAATGTTACAATATAATGAATGTCACAATATAATGATTGTCACAATGTGATGACTGTTACAATATGATGAATGTTACAATATGATGGTTGTTACAATATGATGACTGTTACAATATCATGAATGTTACAATATAAGGAATGTCACAATATAATGATTGTCACAATGCGATGACTGTTACAATATGATGAATGTTACAATATAATGATTGTCATAATGTGATGACTGTTACAATATGATGAATGTTACAATATGATGGTTGTTATAATATGATGGCTGTTACAATATCATGAATGTTACAATATAATGAATGTCACAATATAATGATTGTCACAATGTCATAACTGTTACAATATGATGAATGTTACAATATGATGGTTGTTATAATATGATGGCTGTTACAATATCATGAATGTTACAATATAATGAATGTCACAATATAATGATTGTCACAATGTCATGACTGTTACAATATGATGAATGTTACAATATGATGGTTGTTATAATACGATGGCTGTTACAATATCATGAATGTTACAATATAATGAATGTCACAATATAATGACAGTTACAATATGATGAATGTCACAATATGACTGTTGATGAATAATGATACAATATGACAATATGATGAATGTCACAATATAATGTCTGCCACAGTATGATGACTGTTACAATATGATAAATGTTATAATATGATGACTGTATTTAGTGAAAAATGGAGAGTTTTTACCGAAGAATGGAATAAGTAAAAATATACTGAGAGAATAATCAAAATTTTGTAGTGGGTGCTGTATCATTTATGAAGTACGCTATGATGCACCACAATCTACACACTGCCACAATATTTCAATCCAGAATTACAAAATGGGTGTGTCGTATGTACAGTATGTGAGGACTCGCTATAAATGTCGTTAATAAATAAATTACAAACGAAATATCTTCTTATGAAAAAAGCACCCTTACATTATAAAACTGACTTAAATTACAAAATATTTAAAATGTATCTGAATTGTATGAGCACGGAATATTTAAAAATATCTGCATATATATCTTTAATTAAAAATAAGCTGAATCATCGAGGAGTTAACGAAGTAAAAAACCGTATAAACAAAGACAGTAAACGAGTAGGGTAAAAAAGTTGGAAAAAATGGGACGAAGCGTATTTGCAATTAAAAATGAAAAAGGGATTACACGCACGACGCTACGTACGAGGAAAATTACTCAGCTTTCAACGAATAAGCGTGATGAAGGCTGAGGTAAGCGGGTCGAAAGAGGAGAGATAGAATCGCGGGAAGCGGGCCGTTTTTTCCGAGAGGGAACGTTTTTTCCGCTCGAGGAGAAGAGGAAGCGGAGCAAAAGACGGGGAGGAGACAGACGGAGAAGAGATGCCAGAGAAGCAATGCTAATTCCTAGCTTCGAGTTGGGAGAACCCGAGAGGTTTCCCACCTTCTACGGTTTCCCTCTTCTAGACAGCACGACGGCCACTCGTCTGCCGACCGTTCGTTCGAGATGATAATCATTTCGTTACCGATTGCTCCATTAAACGTATGACTCCTTTTCGTCCGAGTAATCGGCCGAGTTTCAAGAATCGATACAGAAACGTTTCTGCTTGTCTTTTCGAAGAATTTCTACATTTTTATTATTTAGTACATAATCTATATTCTCTATTTTTTACAATAGGTGAAAAATTTTAATGAAACTTTAATGTAATATTAGTTTGTACTGTTCATGTTAGGGGTGTCTACATGTGGTAAGGATGGGTTTGTTCCTTTTGTGAATATGTAGTAATACGTAGTGATAATACTGATAAATATGTGGTATTGGAATTATAAAATAGAATCCTTTAAATAAGGCTTTGTTTATACAATACCATTCTTATGTCCTATACTATGTTCCCTCTTATAGTAGTTCTATATTAATTTTTGTGTAGATATATTTAAAAACTGATAATTGAGAACAAGTGTATTTATACTTTACTCCATACAAATCATACATAAATTTCATGCAGGAATTTAAAAAATCCATAATTGCATAAAACAACCGATTCTCTTTAATATAAATATGTAAATCACTTTCCTCAAATTGAGAAATCTAAAAAAGCCGCTCGTTCCAAAGTCCTAAAAGTGTGCACACATTTAAGTATAACAATTTCAGACAATTTTCTGTAAGTACCTTCGAGCGTGAATTGATAAGAAAACTAGCAAGGATAAAGGCGTTACACAATATTAGTAATTGAAGCTTATCCGAAGAAGGAAGCTCGTTGGAAATTATGTTTTCAAATAACTGCGAACGAAAGGAATTCTTATTACGCTGCAATATGTGTCTTATTGGATCTTGCAGAAATTATTGATAACTGGAGTAACGCGAGCGTGCAGCGTTATCGGTCTTGTAACGCTAGGATGTAACATCAAACGAAATCGATGACGAGATAATGGACTCGGACAATGTGACGTCGAGTGGTGAATATAAATCGTTCCTGAGTCAGAAGTTTGCGGACACGTATGCGCTTATGTTTATTAACAACACTTTTCAAACGTTTTCCGATAAAAGGCGAGAATTTAAGGAAACTCCGCGACATCTGCCGGCGAGACGGCAAAATGGCGGAAAACTTGGCTGATAAATTCGATACTGTTTCATTTTTCTACCTTTTATATTCAATCGTGCTGCAAATATTCTGCAATTCTACGATTATTATATCTTGTTAAACATTATGAAAAATTAACTGAAATATTTTATGAAAATATTTTGAAGATTTAATATATTGATTGTCGAGAACTTGATATCCTTGTAATATCTTTTTTAATCTTTAGTTCAATATATTTTATCATAGAATATATTAATGTTAGAATATTTGTTTGTTAATTTTTGTTTATGAAAAACCTGATTGAGTCTAGAATTACACATAAGATTGAAATAGTACTTGTAAAAATAATATAAATCATACTACTATAATAGTAAAACATATTCTAAAAAGTACTTATTAGAATGTAGATCATTGAAGGTGAGTGATTTGTTTGCACAAATTGTTTAAAAAATATCATAGAAGATTTTCCAATTTCACGAATCGTTACGAAATCGAAGTACAGCTCTGTTACCGTGTAATTCATAATTTTCTCCGTGCCTGTTTCTCAACGAGAAATATATCATTTTATATACTCTGATTAACGTGGCATTATTGGTAACTTCACCATCTTCATTCTCAGAATAACAGAGGTTCTCCATAATATAAAATCTCTCTCAAAATTGGGACCTTCGAAGATTTAAAAAAAATGATTCAATAACATTCTTCATAATTTTTACTAAAATACTGTTAAAATATCTAATAAAAGATGTCTAATAAACTTGTCACCTTTAGAAATCTTAAAAAACCTTTAAAAATTAAGTTTTGCAAAAAAGCTTGAAAGAAAACGTACTGATGTAAATTGACGAAATTTGCGCGGGAAAATGAAGTTGTGTAAATTGCAGGAGCCCGTAAACCCGGGTTCGAATCGAACGGCGAAGGAAACTGGCATCGAAATCGATAGAAAGTCGAAATTCCTCGAGTCAATGGTCGAGAACCTCTATCCGTTGTTTAGCAGTTGTCATTTCGCGGATGGTAGTCGCGAGTTACGATGGCAATACGGGAAATGCTACACTCATCCACCCTGGCCAGGCAGAACGACCGTTACATCGTGTGCTCTTAACTGCTGTTCTCTCTTCTGCGTCAATGGTCAATCGTGGAAAAAGAAAAGCTACTCCAGATACCAGTAATTTTTCTGTGAACCGAGCAGATCCAACTCGAAAACGATCAGCTCTCAGATATTTCCTTTCGTTCCTTTTGCGCAACTTTTTATGAACTTGTACCTCCATATTATATTCAGATTTTAGAGAGACTTTATCAGTGATGTGGGCACTGAATTCTTCAAATGTGAAATTAAGAGAAATTCGTCAAACCTTATTAAATGACATATTTATTTTCAAATTTTCAACTTGCATTTTATTAGCATACATTCAGATTTCAGATAGACTTCATCAGCAATTATGTGGACATTGAATTACTTCATCAAAAGTAAGATTAAGAAAAAAAGGTCGAATCGAATAACCTCTTCCTTTTCAACTTTTCAACTTGCATTTTAACATATATTCAGACTTCAGAAAGGCTTCATCAGCAATTATGTGGATATTGAATTACTTCATCAGAAGTAAAATTAAGAAGAGTTCCATCTTATGAAATAACCTCCTCCTTTACAACTGCCAATAATATTAATATAATATTGATATTAATAATAATTATTCGAATTCAGAATATTTTCTCAGAGTGAATCAATGTAGTAAAGGTGTTCTGATAAAAAAAAAACAGGAACGTTCGACTTTTCCTGTGGCACGACCGCTTCCGTTATCAGCGAGGCTCAAAGAACAAAAAAACGGAAAAGAGCACACGTTATCTAAATACATACGCGTCACGTAGATATGTATTCGGTTCAAAAGATCACCGGACGGCTTGGTGATTCGCAGTGATGACCGGAAGTTGTCGATACCGTAATGTTCGGGTACCAGGCGAACCGGAAGCAGGTTCCACGTGTGCTACAGGAGAAACAACGGGAAGGGGCAACGGAGACTGTTGCCTGCACGATGGCTTTCTTAACGAACGACTCAATAAATCAATCACGTAAAAGAAACTTATGCGCAATGTTTTTCGCATATGTATGATGAGTTATTAAAGGACTCTCGGGCCAATGACGATTAATTTGCACGAAGAAGAAGCCGGTTTCGAAAGATTAACAACACTTTATGGACAACTCATTGAATCACGCAGAAGAAACAGATGGTTCTTCGGCTGCAGAATATTGTATACTTGTTGTTTCAAAAACAAGATTCATGGAGCAAACTTTGTATTGTAGCCCTAATATATTGTGACTGCCTGGTGTTACGATTGGATATTACCTTTAAGAAGATACTTTGAATATTTGGTATTCAGTTAGTGTTATATGGAGATATACAGGAGATAAGATATATTGTGTATTTGAAATTTTGTATCTAGTTTTCAAGTTTAGTGAAATGTAGTTTCAAATAGTAAGATTACTGTAGGGAAATTCAAAATGGCGCAAGTAGGATTTTGGTATGAGTGGTGTCTTATAGATTTCTATGTAACATGGTTATACATTCGATTGTCACGCGACGTAATTCCACGCGCTGTATTTCCCTTGCTACGTATTTCCACGCGTTGTATTTCCATTTCTTGTATTTCCACACGTATTACCATACCTCAAATTTCGACGCATCGTATCTCGTCATATGTGATATCGTTGAACGCTGTATTTCCACGCGTGGTATTGGCACATGTGGTGTTATCACACGCTATACTTCCACGCGTGGTATTTCTACACGTGGTATTCCACGCGTTGAATTTCCAAGTGCCAAATTTCTACGCATTGAATTTCGACACGTGGTATCTCGTCATACGTGGTATCGCTGCGCGCTATATTTCCACGCGTGGTACTGTCACACGTGGTATTGCCACGCTCTGTATTTCCACGCATGGTATCTCCACGCGTTGTAATTCGACGCGTACTATTTCTACACCAGGTACCACCACGCGCTGTATTCCCACGCGCTATATTTCCACGCGTGATACTGTCACATATGGTATTGCCACGCGCTGTATCTTCACACATGGTATTTCCACGCATTGTATTTCCACGCGTACTATTTCTATGCAAGATATCACCACGCGTTATATTCCAATGCACTATATTTCCACGCGTGCTACTGTCACATATGGTATTGCCACGCTCTGTATTTTCACACATGGTATCTCCACGCGTACTATTTCTACGCGAGGTATCGTCACGCGCTGTATTTCCACGCGTGGTATCGTCACGCGTGAAATCTCCACGCACGATACCGTCATAAATAGTATTACGATGCGCTGTATCGTCACACAAACTATCACTACGCGTTGAATTTTCAAATAGTGTATTTCCACGCGTAGCACCATCACTCTATAATTCCACGCTCGATTCACTCACAATATCGTTACACTCTGTCCTTACATAAAGTTTGTCAGATACTATAACCTTATGTGTAGTTTGTCGCTATATCTTCACGCGTAATATCGTCACTCGTATCTCCACACGTAATATCCTGTATCTCCACGCGTGGTAACTCACCGTAATATACTGACGCATACTCTCGTTACATAACTACGTCATAGGTTAAATAACCAGTACTCGTCTAAAAGGTGACAAGGATCCAATAGATTCGAGCGAGACCTCGAGCCAGTTTTCCTCGAGCGTAGAACGTAATTTTCCAAGGTCACATCTCCGTTTTTCCCGATTGAGAAAGCTCAATAAAGCGTGGCGCGGAGCGACGATCACGATCTCACCGCATCTAAAATCACCCGGCGGTCCTCGTGATTGTATTAATTCACTTGACAGAATACAGAATACGGGACGCAGAGTGTATACAGATGCGGGAGAGCGTACCACCGTGTGGATGTGGATGTATTGTCTTCTCGGCTCCTTTCTCGCATTAGCATAAGAATTCAGCGTGTACATGATCCGCGTATCAATGGCCGTCCCGGTGAATCAAGACTTAAATCTTGCACCATGATCACCGCGACGCTCGAATGGTGAAATATCGTCATCGACGATTGAAACCTGGGACACGTTGACCCGACGGGACACGGGACCCGGGAGACCTAACGGGGAACCGACCGCTGCTTTTCTGGGAACGGCGAACCTTGTTGCGAAACGTGTCCGAGAAATTGATACATCTATTGCCGCATCTCTTCGTCTTCTTACGGATGAGAGGCTCTTTCAATTTTTATTCACTTCTTATTTGGTAATATACAGGTGTAACTCTGACATTTAGAAGACAGTATGACACGTGAGAGACATATGAAATCTTGCTTCTAACCTTCTGCAATTTTCGTAAATTAGGTCTTGTTTCGGAGAAATCAATTCTTAAGAGTGGATCAAAATGGACACTGGACCTTACTGTCCTTGCTGAGTGATGAAGTGTCCTGTTCTAGTTTATTGTATCGCGGTAGGAAATTAAGTATTGCCTGCACCTTGTTCGTAAATAGCCTATCACCCAGAACAGACGTAAAATTCTGAACTTCCTGACCCAGGCAGTCGACCTTTGGAGTCTGCGTTACGAAGATAAATTCCCGAAGAAGCTGAAAGCTCGACATTCTCCCAACAGTCACGTAGAACCGCGATAAATTAATGTCTGGTTGAATATTCGCATAAATTTCGCTTCTCGCGTACAGTAAATGCTCGCATCTCTATTACGCTCGTTATGGATCTTAACAGACTCCATTCGTCCTCAAATCCTTTCAAATACCCTTTTCATCCAAGTGAACCAGTTAACCCACCTACACAAACGAACCAATCAGCCGACTTGTGAATGTTCCAAATAGAAAGTTCAAGATCAAACATGATGAAATTGTTGATGGAACAAGGGTGGAAGATGAAGAAGAAAGTTGACCCAAGGTGGCTCGTGCAACAAGGAAGATTAGAAACGTGCGTGTCCGAGACGGGACAGCAGCACGGATGTGCAACACGGCCAACTGGAAGGATCGACTCGATCCATCCAGTGGCTCCAGTCCCAAGAACAGAAATTGTTACGTGCCCGCTTCGTCGTCGTGATTCGAATGCTCATGCGTGTATCGGCCGCGGTCATCCAGAGACGAGAGGAGAAGACTGAGAGAGTTCCGTGGCGTGGCTCGAGCGGACAGCTTTCCTCGACGCGTAATACACTACCGTTCATAAGTATCCGGACGATTGGTTACATTCGGAACGAAGAGCATGAAAATGTAGGGACTTATCCAGGGCAATCTGTAGGAATATTGGTTTCTTCGTTGCGTGTCGAGAGGACGTGGAAGATGTAATGCGTGATATCCTCACGCGTGGAAGTAGGATGAATGATGATATCAGTCGGGGAAATATGATATGTGACGGTATCACGCGTGGAGATACAGGGAGTGACGGTACCACGCAGGAGGATTCAGCGCGGGGCGATATCTCGTGGGACGATACCACGTGTGACGGTAGCACGCGTGGAAGTACAGCGCGTGACGGTACCACGCGTGGAAATACAGAGCGTGATGATACTACGCGTAGAAATTCGACGTATAGTAATACCACGCGTGATGATACAAAATATGGTAATACTAATCGTGACGATACTACGCATAAGAATTCAACGCGTTACGGTACCACGCGTGGAAATTCAGCACGTGACGGTTCCGCGCGCGACGATACAGTGCGTGACAATACAGCGCGTGCCGATACCACGCGTGGAAATACAGAGCGTGGTGTTACTACGCGTGGAACTACAGAGCGTGGTGATACTACGCGTGGAACTACAGAGCGTAGAAATTCAACGCGTCAGGATACTACCCGTGACAATACAGCACGTGCCGATACCACGCGTGGAAATACAGAGCATGGTGATACTAAGTATTGGCGATACTACGCGTGGAAATTCAACGTGTAAGGATACCACACGCGTATTATCCACCCATAAGAATACCATGTGCAGAAATACAACATATGACGAACCCACAGAAAAAATTGTCGATTTTATTGAGATCTCAAAGAGAAGGTATCAGGGTCCAAAATCTCAAATTTGAGATTTCGAGGTTCGACGTCGCAAAGATGTTACAAGTGTTCGCATCCTGAAACGTAACCCCACAAAAATAGAACTCCAAAAGTACTTATGAACGACAGTGTACGTCCAGCGAGCTAAAGATACGCAATAGGGTTACATGTAAGTACACAGGACGAAGAAGAGAAATTTGTATTGGTAAAGGAGTCGGTGCTCGCGCGAGTGTTCGTCAAAGGCGATTGCCCGTCGACGCGGAAGCAGAGCCATACGCTCGCGAGCATTTATCCCTCGATCGCCTCTCACTCGCAGAACACGTACTCTTCGTGTCCCCGTACACGTTCCTCTGGTGGCTCTCTTGTACGCCGGTATTTCGGTGGCGGTGTGTATGTGCCAGTTACTTCGCCACGACACGCTGTGCAACGTCCAAATTATCGGGCCGGTGAATAGGAGAGCTCCAGGCTTTCGCGACGAACATTCCAATCGTTCTGTCTCCACACGATTCGAGGTTTTCCAGGTGAAAAGTGATCAGACGATAGTCTGACCTCCATCATTTCTTTGCTTGATGAGCTCGATACATGTAGTTACACATTCGACAAAATCAATGAAGATGGACATTCAACAAAATCTATGAAGTTGAACATTCAATAAAATGTATAATGTTGAACATTCAACAAAACATATGAAGCTGGACATTCAATAAAATGTATGAAGTTGAATATTCAACAAAACCTATGAAGTTGGACATTCAACAAAATCTATGAAGTTGAACATTTAATAAAATGTATGTAGTTGAACATTCAGCAAAACCTATGAAGCTGGACATTCAACAAAATCTATGAAGTTGAACATTTAATAAAATGTATGAAGTTGAACATTCAACAAAACATATGTAGTTGGAAATTCAATAAAACATATGAAGTTAGAGATTGAACAAAACGTATGAAGTTGAACATTCAATAAAACATATGTAGTTGGACATTCAGTAAAACGTATGAAGTTGAAGATTCAACAATACTTATGAAGCTGGACATTCAACAAAACGTATGAAGCTGAACATTCAACAAAATCTATGAAGTTGAACATTTAATAAAATGTATGAAATTGAACATTCAACAAAACATATGAAGCTGGACATTCAGCAAAATGTATGAAGTTGAACATTCAACAAAACCTATGAAGCTGGACATTCAACAGAATCTGTAAAGCTGGACATGAAACAAAATGTATGAAGTTAAACATTTAACAAAATGTATAAAATACTATAAACTTGATGACCTAAAGCTTGCACTAAAATAACCCTATCTTATGTATATGTAGTAAGTCGAAGGAACATTACAGCACCATTGTGTTTATACAATATATGCACATTCCTTGCTAAATAAAATGAGGAAGAGAATTCTATACCGAGTAGTGAGAAATCAATTTCTAAGGAATACAAGAATTCCAATAAAATGCACAACCGATTTCCCATTCCTATTCCAAAGCGGAGAAACGTAACCCTTATGCAGACAAGTTCATGGAACTCGCATGCCTGATATTTATTCGATCTACAGATTTAGTTGAAATCTTCTAATTGTATTGAATCAAATGACGAGTGTGAGTCACCTCTGTAGTGCCATAGGTTAACTTCTAAAATAATCTAAGTATAATCAAGTATAATACAATGCAATTCTGATTATCTATCAACGTTACATAAATAAACCCACATGAATACATGATATGTGAATACCCACATATCTCGAGTAAGTCGAATAAGAAAGAAAAGGAAAAGAGAATATCAACATCTGAAGCGACTTCTCCGCAGACGGCTAATTACGTTTCCAAGGAGTATCGTTGAGGATCTATTTTAAGTATCTCGGCTAACGTTACCGGACTGGATAAGGCCGTTGAATACCGACAACTAGATTCCGATTTTGCGTCCGCGACGCGTATCAATTGCCTCGATTCGATTCGATTGATCACCAAACTGGTAAGCCGCTTTATGAATGCGGCTGGCATTGTCCTGTGGGTGGGACAGCCGAATATGGACACAGCTCGAAGATGAACGTAGCCGATCAGACGACGTCCATCGAATAAGGACGTGACGTAGTTATATCCTCGCGTATAAGGAACACCGGCTCGCTGTTAATAGTCAATATGCATTAGAGAAACAATGAGCGGATCTTCGTGCCTCACACGAAGACGACCGCAGAGGATGTTGGTCGCGAATCGATTTTATGCGGACACCTTCTGCAATTTCTTTTTTAGACGAACGACTCATCGGCCGACAAGGATTCCCTTTCACGACCTGTCTTCGTTGAATTCTTTTTGACATCGATGGTTCCTTGAAAATTTACCAAGGATCCTTAGGCTCGTTGGGACTTTTCATGAGTAATGGCGGCACAACTCACAAGTGGGCCATTCGACATTAGTTTGAAAGTACGTGCGAGTGATTTGAACTCTTTGCGTACTCAGGAGGACCAAAACATATAAGATCTTTGGAAATCTCTTCTAAAGGACGTACCTTCTTATCTCTTCATTTCAAACAGTATATCTATTAATTTCGAGTGGTACATCTTCAGCAATTCTTTTCCACAGAAATAACGAAAAATATGGAGGATGTCAAGGGTTAGGATAGTCGGGTTAACATGATGCTCGATCGTGGTCGGTATCGGACTGTACCAGAATTGCTAGGTCGATACTTTCTTCTTGAATCGGAGGTCTATAAAGGACGGGCGTATTTCGTGTCCAGCAGGTTGCATAAACCGCGCCTCCTCTGGTACAATTTGCGAGTGCACCGGGAAGTACTTTAACATGCAACGTGAGGCTTAACCGGTAAAACAAGCAACTGATCGGTATTTACGATTCAAGAGAAATCTTTCTCGGGACAGGAGGCGGTTCTGTCCATCCTTCTGTGCATCCACTCCTTGCGTCCGTCAATCCGTTATAATTTCTCCGTTAATAGAATCCGAGATTTCGTAGCGATCCGTGCGACGCATTCGAAATCCCTCTCTCGTCACCGTTTCTCTCTCTCTCCTCTTCCTTTTCATCTTTCTCGGGTGCTTTCTTTTTCGACTCGCCTTCGAAATAATCGGTGCCTTTGCATTCCATTTTTATCGCGTGCTTTTATTTCGATATCGGTTTTCCTACTTTTGCGAATTAATTTTGATATGTTGATAAATGACTGTATGCGTTGATCGTGTTAATAAAAGAGTGTGATTAATAACGTGAGATATATCATGGCTATTGAACACTGCATCATAATATTTATTTATGCAGAATGCTGCGACTCGATGCGAGTGAAATGAATATGCTATTGTAATTGTAATGCATCTGCATTTTTTAGATGCATCGTTGCACTGCTAAGAAAAGTGAAATCATAGGAAAATAAACATTACCGTATTCAGCTTTTCCCTCGACGGTTTTCTAACATACTTGAGATACAGTTTGTCCCAGTTTTGTGACACACTGTATCATAAGCTTATAGAATTATAATTTTAATTTAAAATATTGTTAGCAACTTATTTACGCTAACTTCTCTAGTAACAAGATGCATTTTAAATGAAATTAATCTACCCAATTAGTTTCCATGAAAGAAAAATCTGAAAAACGTAAGGATTTGACACATCTGTCCATGTGTCAAACATGAAATCTCAAGTCTGACAATTATGGTAAATTGAAGGAATTTGATTCTGTTTTGAAATGAAAATTACTTCAAGTACGTAATTATTATAATCTTTCGCATTATGTAATTTTTTCTTATTTTATCGTGATATTCCTTACTTGATTACTTTCGTCGTTAATATCGTTATGGGTTTATAGGTTTGAAAAAATCATGTGTTTGATCAATTACGATTTTGAAAATTTTAATAAATTCCACTGGATCTCCATGTTCCTCGATCGATCTTGAAGAATGTTAAATGATCGTTTTAAGGGGAACGAGATTTATGGAAAATAAACCTTTCTTCAGTAACAATAGACCACGATACCGTTTCACTATGCAAAAAGATCTGGAATTCTCTAAATCCAATCGAAATATTTGCGATCTCAGAAACTTCAATGCAGAAGGTTCTCTTACACATAAAATCTTGACTTTTTCTCATTTATTTCTTTAAAATTCTATTCTTTATAAATTTCGTATTTAGATATCACCACAGTTTACAAACACCCCGACGTCATCCACATTTGCGAATATATAAAAGACAAATTATACTTTGCAACGTTGAACAATGGCCGAAATAACGTGAGAAGTACTTCGAATATTACTTTCTTCACCACCGATGACGAGCTTGTTTACAATAACTTTTACAACGACTTTGGTCCCTTAAACATTGCCTGCTTGTTCAGGTTATTATCAATGCAATTTTAGTCGTAAACTAACCTAAATTACAAGTATAGTCTCTATTACCAGGTACTGCTGCAAGCTGAACAAGAAACTCGAAAGTCCCTCGAACCAACATAAACAGATCGTGCATTTCACTTCGCAGCGAGATCACAAAAGAGCGAATGCTGCTTTCTTGATTGCTTCCTATGCCGTGTTATATTTAAACAAAAACCCCAAGGAAGCTTACACCAGTCTCTTCATGGGAGGTGATGTTCCCATAAAACCGTTCCGAGATGCTTCTTTGGGACCCGCCACTTACAACATCCATTTATTAGGTGATGAAGCTTCTTGCTTTGAATTTTGAATCGATTAAAATTGATCTCTATATTTTCTTTAAGAGCAGATTGCCTGAATGCGCTACAGAAAGCAGCCTCGTTTGGATTCTTCAATTTCAACGACTTTGACGTGAACGAATACGAGAAATACGAGGATATAAGAAACGGAGATTTGAATTGGATGGTGCCACAAAAGTTCCTTGCTTTTGTTGGACCAAGCACTGAACCGGGAACACCTTATCATCCACCCGAGTGTTACATCGATTATTTTCTGAAAAACGGAGTCATTGCGGTGGTCAGGTTAAATAAGAAGGCTTATGACGCGTCGAGGTAAATCTTTAGTGTATCAACAAACACGAGGGATTTGATATAAAGAGATATTTTTTGTAAATAGTTTTACCGAGGCCGGAATAACGCACTACGATATGTTTATGCCAGACGGCACTGTTCCACCGAAAAGGATTCTTAATCAATTTTTCCAGCTCAGCGAGAACACTACTGGACCAATAGCTATTCATTGCAAAGTAATGATACTACATTTTATATTGTATAACGTCGATTACATTATAAATGTACCGATTTTCAAATTATTGCAATCGTAGGCTGGACTAGGAAGAACAGGGTCCCTAATTGCTGCGTATTTGATAAAGCATTACAAAATGGCCGCCAGGGAGGCCATTGCATGGATCAGAATTTGCAGACCTGGGTCCGTTATCGGACACCAACAAGCATGGTTGGAAAATATGGAACAAAATTTATTGAACACTGGACAACAGTATAAGTAATTCAAATTTAGATGTTTAAATGATTTTCAATTGAATAATGATTTGTTGACTGGTTTTGTTAAATATCTCTATTATATTAGACTGAAGTATTATGGCGATGGAGATGTTATACTGCATCACAAATATGGAATATACTCCATTGCGAACAGAACGGAGAGACAAATATCCGGCTCTTCCGAAATTGGATCCACAGGTGAGAATTTTTATTTATAACACCTGTAACCTGGTAAATATTTTTTGTATTCGTTTGTTATTCCAGAAGTTAAGAAGGACGATCTATCCACCGAAAGGAGAAATAAAATGAAACTTATAAGAATTTTAGGTGAGAATTTTATTCAAGTAATTGTATTGAATAGTACCACACCTTTCAAGTATTTCCTTTGGAAAAACTGATGCTATTTTTATTCTACTCATTTCACGTTTAATAACTCCTTGTTGATAAAGTGATTTAAACAGTCTATTTTGCGCGCCAAAAGTTTGACGCGACAATGCACTGCGCGCGCAAGCAGTGGTGGACGAAGCCGCGAACGTGTCCGCGTCGCGTCTGCTTTTTATTAAATAATTTTTATAATGAAACGTATACAGTGAAATTTTAGTGCAAAAGTGACATCTTAAGATCGCAATAAATATCTTGTACTAGAAGAAAAACACAAAATGTAAGAATAAGTAAATAGATTTAAGAAATCATTCAATTTAGTACTTGAATTACTAATATCGTTCTTTTCTGCAGGGAAATTCAAGAACAGGGGATCGGAAGATTCGGAAAAGGGATCGCAGAAATATCGGAACAACGATACCAACGTCGCAATAACGCAAGGAGACAGATTAAACGAAATCAAGATGAACAGACACAAAGTATCTCGAAGCACGAATTCGCGGCAGAAGGATCACGTCGAGCACGGATTGGACAATTCGAAAAGCGCGCGAAAAAGGAAATAAAAAAGGTAAACTGTAACAAAAAAAATTTGCTATTTTATTGCGCTCAAAGTAGAGGTGTTCAAAGTGAATACCACTTGAATTGTAATCAAGAATAATTTGTTTAAAAAAGTACATAAGGACTGTTAAAGTCAGAGCTTCGGAAGAAGAATGATTTATACAAAATCGTTTTACATAATTTTATAATCCATTCGTTACAAAATGATTCGTTTAGTATAAACTAAATAGAGAGAAAGAGATTTTCTCCGGGAGAATTATTATAATAACTATATAGAGTATATAATTTTTGGACAACTCACTGATCATCGTTACAACAATTACTATAGATTTAAAAAAAAAAAGATGGCGTGTAACGGATTTCAGTGAAACGTTCAAACAACCATATATTCCATATATTTATTTAAAAAGTAATTTCCACGCAGAACATTTTGACGTAGCATCGACAAATAGGAGGTATTCCAGCAAAACAGGATTTTGAGAAATAAAGGCAGGCACAATATTTCAATTGCACGAGCACCTGCGTCTCTCAAGTTTTGTACAATTATGCGTCGATTAACACTTTTGTTTAATCTCGTTTTGTTTTTGTTCGCCAAGAGCGAGCCTTGATGCAATAAGATCATTTGGCATTGAAATTTCAACCTTCAAGCGAACATGAACTCGTCGTTCAAGGAAGGAAGTAAAATAGAAAAATTGACGAGGACTTATTACGTTCTTTTTTCTTCTTCGATAAAACATGAACCACAAATTTGTACCTAGTTAAATATATAAGAAGGAAAGTTTACCATAAACCTGTGCTGTAAAAAGTGTTAATCAAAGTAATTATCACTTTATATTTCACGTTCCATCGAATGGTCATTCGGTATTTTATATTTCACGATTATTACTCGTTATAATTCTTACAATTGCTGTAGATTATTAACTACCGAAGTTTATACGATACATAAAACATATGTATTTTATACCCTATAATTAATGGGAACAGTTCAAGATAGGGTATACGATTGTGCTATGTAACATCGAAGTGAAATTCATTCGAATTTGTAGTAAAAAGAGAAAAAGAAAAGAGAACTTTCCGTGAGGTATTGTGATTACCTGCCCTTGCAGCAGATTTATGGTGGCAGATTCAATCATTTATGACTAAAACATTCAAGACAAATCAGATTCTGCGAGCATAATTATAAGTGGCAGAAGTTCTGTATTTAAAACGGCTACCATGCGAATAAGATGTATCAATAGAAAGTTTATCATTTGTGAACTCATCGATGAGATATCAAGAGGCTTAAATTTTCAAATTTCTCTGAAAACTGGAGGTCAATAAGTCCAGCCTTCTTACTGACAAGTTTCCACTGATATATCATATCCCCTGATGGTCTCTGTCCTAAATAATAAACTGCAACCCGCAATTATCATCTAATAGCACAAAAATATAAGAAAGTAATTATTAACTAAATGTTATACCTTCTTCTTTTTTTTGTGTTAATGCAAAAAAGTAATAGGTAATAATAGTCTGGCATCGAAATCTCGCGTATCACAATGATCAGAGTTTGATAAACAGGTGTGTAAAAAACAGGCCATGAGTAGAACTCCTCCTGAACTAATACACGCACCTCTTATAACTCGATAAACGTTTATCGTTTTGTTAATCCCCATTTTTAGGATACAATGCATTTACTATGTTGCTGAGAAACGAACGTGAAGTGTATCTAGAATTACTATGATCCACGTTTTTTACGTTGCATAATGCATCCGTAATCTATATATTCAAACGTTTTTGCATCGTCATCCGCTTTTTTTTTTCATTACCCTAAACACGCGTTACAAAATGTTCATTTACGAAAATTTAACCCTTTACTTGCACTAAGCACATTATTATATTTTATGATTATTAACCGTTACAATCATCGTAGGTTTATCCACAACTATCAAAATTCTTATTATCCTCTGGAACTACTATTCCTTTTTTTATTCTTTTCATTTTATCGTTAATCGAGCTCAGATATTACAATATTGATCGCTCGCGTAAGACTGCATTCATATTTTTTTGTCATTTTCTTTAACTATATTTAAAACTTATAACCAAAGATAAAAACAGTATATTAAATATGATATTATTGAATATTGCAGACACTTGTACCCCTTAGTTGATCGTCTTTTTGCTTTTTTTCGTGTTTTTTTTACGCTTTTTACTTATTTGTTTCCCTGATATTCAAGGAAATTTGTAAAACGTTACAAGCAACAGTGTGTGATATTCAAAATGATATCGTTTGGATTCTGAGCTTCGCATTGCGTCGCATCTTCGTTAAATCGAAGATGATTTTACCTAACATCCTTTTTGAGTTTCAGTGTTACATTAGTGTTAGAAAAAAAACGTCAGTGTTTGACACGCATCACTCTCGGTATTTCCCTTCGATTATACAGTCTTTTTAAGTAGATGTTATTATGCAATTACTGTGACGTTCAAACTTGTCTGTATTTTTTTTCTGTTTTTTCTATTTGTGATCGTGTGTTTCCATCTTTCCAACGTCATTCTTTTGTTTGCTCTTTAAAGAGCGCTTTATAATGCACCATATCGTGTAAATTATCGATGTCACACCGCTCTATATAGAGTTACACTTGCGATATGTTGATTTGCCATGACCTCGACGATCGCGTCGCTTATACCATAACAAAATGTACATCCGAATGGATTTGTTGTGTTCGTTGAGGACGCACGATTCAACACCACTGGCCGCGCGCTCGCCTTCAATTGCTCACTTATTCTATCCCATTTAGTGTAGGCAGTGATCTGTAGAATCAACAGTTATTAAAAATATAGTATCAATTATCAAAAACTTGTTTCTATATTTTTGATAAATGTAAAGTTCATTTATACGCAATAATATAGTGCAGTCTCGTTATATGGCACCCTTTCATACGATCGTATAGACCACTACAATTTATTTTACTGCTAGTCCTACAGCTAAGGCCATATAGCGGGATCCTATTATTTTACTATAAAAAACCATGAAAGTAAATATATCATACCGTAACTGGAGAAGGGGAAACTTCTATGAGTCTTCCCGACTCGGTGGAATTATTTTCAGGAGGCAAGGTTAAAGAGAACTCGCAACGATGATACATGTTAAAATTATAATGCCCTGGATAATTTGTGTGTAATACAAACTTTTTAACACACTGTGTTTTGGCATCGAATAAAACATCCTAAAAGTATTAACGACTTCGGTATAATTTGTTAAACGTGATTTGTGAAATATTTATGTCGGTAAAAAATTCTTACCAGTCCTAAAGTAAAATAGTTGTAAAAGAAATCCGACCGTCTTATTTTATCGCGTTTGTGCGCATGAGGACTATGAATGCGCATCTTGTCCTCAGCTTTGAAGAACACTCGAGATGGTGCTCCTAAAGCACTCAGCACATCTTCACATGTATCACCAAATAACACCTGTAATGTTAATATGTATTACACAAATTAATGAGGTAAGTATAAACAACAGTTTTAATATTTTCCGTTATATTACTCACTTCATAATACACTCAGTTTATGTAAACAAAGTTTAGACTAAACTAAACATACATATTATATTATAAAATTAAATATAAAATGTAACCTCTTTTGTTAAGCAGCGTTTCTTTGGTTCCAATAATACCCTTGTTACAGAGCTACCTTCCGTGAAGAGATGCAGTCTAAGACCCCGAGTACGTATTTTATCTCTCATAACATCTGCCTTTTCCAGGTACAGATTATTATGATAGCAAACCTAGTGAGATATGATAATATAACATCAATCTTGTATTCATACATGCATATACAGCCTAAGTTATAACACCAACAAAAAATAATTACAAGTGGTAGAGGTGGTGGTGGTGGTGTTTTTAAGTTATGTTCATCAGTTCCCATTCCAGCACCCATATTACCAACATAAATAGCTGTTTTTGCTACAAGAGGAGAAGTTCCATTTGGAAATTGCAATGACCCTAATCCATGAGCATATCCAGGTTGGAACTTTGAATCAATAGGGAAGTAAAATGATAGTCCCCTAAAGTTCAATACAAATACCTAAAAATAAAATGCAGTCTCATAGATAGTATTTTATTTTCTAGATTTCTGGAAAGTTATTATTTAAACACAAATATACTTGTTTATCGCTATCATAAACACCAGGGTGAGTTGCTCCAAACGAATGTTCGATCTGTTCGATAGATGGCAAAACTTCTGGCGAATTGAATGGTAAGCCACAGTATTTAAGTTTAACTAGTTTCATGTTATAAATTTCGATTATTTTGAGCCTTTGCACCACAGGATCAAATATAAGCCGAACGCCATCATGAGGTAAGTTTATTACTAAATCTACATCTAAAGGATTCTGTAAAATATATTATTATTCCATATTATCTTGTATGCAAATACAAAATGAGAAATAATCAAATTTATATTTGCAGGTACTTACACTATCACTATAAAGTACTTGCACTCCCCGTATAATGCCCACTTGAGATTGTATTATTGACACAGATTGAGAAAAATGCATTCCTGAAATAATAATATCGTTAAAAAACGTATTTGGTACTATATACATATCTGCATTATTCTTTTTTCTCCCTACTACGCATTATTTCAAACTATATACATATTAATTAATGTTTTACCACAATTAATTCGTTTTTATCAAATTTACATATGATTAAAAAAATATTTTAATTCACTGTCCATTTCTGATTAATCATCAGCCTATGAATTGGTAATCCAACAGGAAGAGCTCCAACAATCAGGAAATAGTTGTAAACAATTACATAATAAGCAACAAAATATTCATAACAAGCACCATTTTCTTTGTTTACGCGCGATTGTCAAATGATGTGTTTACAAATAGAACGAAATAGACTACTACGGATGTAGTCGTATGACGGCAATATCAATTAGATGTGGTAGACGCAGTGAATTGAACTTCTGAGGATCATTGAACGATTTGTCGACTGTTCGGAATAATCTAATCGTTAGAAAATTGTGCGTAATACGACATAGTCGCGATACAACGCGAGTGGTTTCGTCACTTGCCTAAAATAAATTCCCACTGTTCGCAACCGAGGGATCTCTCGGGAACCACCTCAAGTTCCAACATTTTATCCTGATTCCCTTCTTCTTTCTTACTTAAACAAACTAGAATCGAACGCACAACGCGTCTCCAAATATCATGAGAACTGCGTTATTCCTTTGTCTGCGTATCGCACTGTTACTAATCACCAGCTAGCCATATTGCTTTCCAAACAATAAACCTCAACACTCTACTACGGCTGGCAAACTGTCACCGAACAGCTGATATGTACCGCTGAATACAGAAAATAATAAAGACTATCAGGTGTATTTCATTCTACTAGCATGGTATTTCAACGAAAAACTTCGCTACTCGTGCTAAAGATGTCGCGGAATAAGCAACTTCGTGGGCCAAGGTAAACAGCGGGAATATTCGAGTTCAACATTCCTCTGGCATCGATTAAATTTCTTAGTCAACAAATGTATTAACGAATTGGCAACAATACATTTTATCTGAAGCCTCGAGTGTATTCGTCACCTAAGTAATAGATTATCAAAGCGTACGTTCTGATGCATTGACAGAATTTCAAGACTGGAAGTTTGGAATTTTGGAACATTGAAGTTTGAAAATTTTGAAACTTTTAGATTTTAGGAATTCTGGCTTTGACATTTAAGAATTTGTTCTTTTTGGAACTTTGTAATGACTGCAATAGTTTATTTCTTTATGAATTCAAACTTTCGACTGTTTGATAGAATGAATAGCTACTGTGCATGCGCACTGATTATTTTCGAAGTTATTGCACTCAGCAACAGGTAGCGTTTTAAACACAACATGTATACAAGTTTCCCGCCAAAATTAGTAATATTCGCGCATCGAATATGACCGGTGTTCTGTTTAAAATGTTGAAAGTTTTCTAAGTAAAAGTTGTTTAAAAAGTGAAAGAGAATACTAAACGATGGATCCGAGCGAAGTAGAATTTCTGGGAGAGAAGCAGTTAGTTACCATTGTGCCGAATTTCAGTTTCGACATGATATATTTGATCTCAGGAACAGTAGGCCCTTTTCGAGCAGGTCTACCTGTCAAAGTTCCAATTTGGTTGGCAGTGAATTTGAAACAACAGCAAAAGTGTCGAATTATTGCTCAAGACTGGATGGACGTTAATAGTTTGAACGAAGCTAAAGAAGATGAAAAGTTATCAAAGTAAGAGGCACATACCTTTTTTTCTTTTCATTTTTAAAGAACGACTTTATTTTTTATAACATACATTTTTGTTAGATTATTCACAAAAATGCCCAGTAATCACTACATTGATGAAGCACAACTTTTACTAAATGTTGCAAGTGATGATATACCTGATGCAGATGGAATAAGAACAGCAATAAAGGTAATATATGATATTAAATCATTTAGCTTTTAATAACATTTTGACTGTGGCACAATCTGAATGTAGGACAACGATGCAAAGGATTCATTATTATACCTATTCAATTTCAGGATATATGGGATATAAGAATGTCTAAACTTCGTACATCGGTGGATGCATTTTTGAAAAGCGAAGGTCTGCATGCAAAGTTGGATCATTTAACTGCCATGGAAATCAACAGTGTGCGTCCATTATTACCACATACTCTAGATCAAATGTTAAGGATTCAAAGTGTATGTATTTGAAAAGCTAATCTTTGATTATGAAATTTCTGCTTTAATTTATTAAGTAAATTTGTTTCCCTGCAGGCTGGAGGATTGGTACAATCACAGTATCCAGAGGAATCACAATAAAACTAGTATGTAGATATATATATATATTTTTTATGGTATAAATATACAAATATTTGTGAAATATTTTTATTGTTGTAATGGTATAGGAGTAAATGGTATGGATAATAAAATTACATGCCTCTACGATATACAAATGCAATATAATAGTTTTATTGTTCCTTACTCTTAAGTCATTACATACAGTCACTAGCATCTCAATCACAATTTCTCACTATCACTAAAGGTGTAATAACATCGTATTTACATTGGTAGATCTGTCGGTTCAACGAATTATTCGCTCGTTCATCGCTATACTTTTTCACAATATTTACATTCCTTAAACTTATAGTATACAGTCCTTTAATAATCTTTGATTTCAATTCTTAAGGGGTAAATTTCGCTCTAGCAAACTTAACGTAGATTGATCGATGCAACTGTACCATCGTAAATCGGTACCATGCATTTCAGTCAATATCAATACGACGTTAAGCTTGTAAAACCGAAATGTTCATTGTACGCTGCAGAAAATAGAAACCTACATTACAATGTGATGAGAACTGTTTGGAACCAAAAATGAACACTAGTTTGATATCATCAATGCATTTTTAGACTTCGAGACTAAATCTAAATACTTTCAGTTTCTTTTGTGTGAAAACATTGATTATAAAAAAATTCCTTCGAATGACTTCATTGATGACTAAACAGATAAAAAAAAATCCTAATTGTAGTAATCACATTGTTTGTGTTTTGGGGAATTACTATTGTCTCCTATAATTGTATCTGTAAGAATCTTGTATATGTTAACTCAATTTCGCAACACTATACAACGACGTAAGTACCATATTGTGCCCCGTATATAAAGTACTCCGCGCCATCACACCACGTACACACGACCGATGTTAATAAATACGAAACATCGTTAATCGTTTACTAGATTAACATTACATGTAAAATAAGAAATGCGTATAAACCATATCGAAACGTTTACGTCTGTAACGCGACATTTAGCATATTATGTGGAACGGTAGCAAATTGAGTTAGTATGATACATCGCCGGAGAATAATGCTTATCAACCTTACTAAACAGCCACGATTTTGCTAGGATCAACCTTAACTCGTATAAACATCGTATTGTCTTTGACGAAGTGCCGCTTCTTCACCATTTCATGAGAAACGAATCGAGGAAAACCAAAACCAAGAGAATCGGGTTCACGACTGGGCCTTTGGAAGTTCTTCCATGTTGGATCAGGTATGAAGCTTTCCACGATATTGCAAGCTTTCTCCGCCACCACCGTCTGGTCAAATATGGTGAAAGATACACTGTGAGAGAATGGCCATCGCAACAGAGCATCATACTCCCCGGGAAGAATCTTGATGTAAATGGAGATGTGACTTCCTTCGCCGGTTCCATTTCCATTTAAGAAAACTGATGCCTGTAATGTTCACCCTTTATGAGAAGATCTGTATAATACTGATCACAGCTTTAAAGTGTAAGACTTAGAATTAATTCGCGGTGATAAGATGCGATAGGTGACAATATAATATAGAATTGTAAAACATTGTCTTTTCTTTACCTGTAGCTTATAACCATATTGACTAGTATAAAATGGAGGACTGACAAGTTCCATTCCTTCCTTGGCCTTCGCCTCGGACATTTTCGCACTGTAATCAGTGATCTTCCATATAAGCGTGCCTGTGTAATTTAACGACAACTTGCTAATTGCTGATTTCAGACTGGTTATCTGGTGCTGCTGTTTGGTCACCACGCTGCACATCAGGCTCAAGTGCATTTTCGCCGATTCTTCCAGATGTTTATCCAACGAGAATCTATTTCCCTGTGTCAACAAAAGTAACATTTTATACTGATGAAACTGGGAGAGGAGATAACAATGACAAAATTGGACAAGTAGTATACCTTGAAACGACAACCAGCGTCCTTAAAGGTACATGACAAAAGATGCGTGGTGCAGTGGTCTTTCAAGTGGACTTCCAGATCCTCCCTCGGTAAAACGGCAGTTTCACAACGATGAGGACAAGCGACTGGAAAACGGCCACACTTTGCGTGATGAGCACCCAACGTGTCAAACACAAACTCTTTGTTGCAATAACGACAGGCTACCAGTCTTTTCGCACATTCGCCCAGCTTGTGTTGACTGAGATGCCTTCTCTGCACCTTCATGCCACATTTGTTCTCGCAGTACAGTGGCTCGTAGCCGCATGTTCCTGTGTGTTTCTAGAAGAAAACAAACAAACGTTTACGATAATGATCATTCTACACCTTTTTGAAGGGTAAGGTTCACACTTTGCACGATTATAGAGTCTTAAAATTTCTTTGAACATCTAGTTAACTATTGGAATCGTATTCTCATTAAAACATTACGAAGTACGCACTTAAGAGTCGTGTAGTCACGATAAAATTTGTAGATAGTGATAATTTCATTTAGTTATTTGTTAGCAATGAGTATCAAAGAAAAAATGAATTCTAAGAACGTAGTTTAACTCATGTTTTCCCTTCTTTTTATTCGCAGCGAGCGCGGTTAACGGCTGGCACTCGATCGCGATTCTCTAATTAAATGCAACAGCGGTTACCTCGAGTGTGTGACCGGTGAATTCTTTGGCACAGAAGTCGCAGCGAGCTCGTCGTTGAGCACAAGTGTACTTCAAATGGTCCTCCATGAGCACACGAGGGATCATTGCGCCGCATTTATTGCTGCAGGGAACCGCATCGTGCTTGCAGGTATTCAGGTGAGCCTAAACAGGATAATGCGATTTTTACAATGACGCACCCAGCACGCATTCCTTCTCATCGTTGCTCCTTCGATTATACGCTCGCCGTAACAATTGTGGAAACATGGGAAAATGAACTATCTACGAGGATCAGAGAATTATTAACTTTTAACATTGTTAATGTCCTTCTTGAATTTTGTAAAATACGCGGTGTTCTATGAATAAGAACTTTTAGATATTTTGCACTGAAATTTATTTATGTAAGAAATTTAGGAATTGTTTGGAACTTTAAATATTAAGAGACAGAAAGTATAATTCATATTTTTTTTTCTATTGTAGCAAATATAAATATTATTCATTTTTAGCTTGTTTTGTGATTCTACAGTTATTAGAGAAATTTTGCAATTTTGTTTATTCTTTATTGAAAAATGTTTTGAGTGAACAATAATTTGCAAGGTAATTTCGTTAACCTTAATTTTAATTAGTTTATACTAAAGAACAGTGTAGGTTACGTAGGTCACTTTTGTGCATAATTTATACTGTTTAGAGTTTAATATATTACTAACAAAGATCCGCGTCGATAATTGTTCTCACAATTGACCGGAAGACGAACTCAACCTAGCCGAGTGTGTGGGAGTTAATGTGCCAAGAGCAGTTCAACGACCTATCACGCAAGGTCATTCAAGATCGCAAACACTTAATCACTCTATTTCGAAAGTGTGTAATTAAAGAATTCTATTTAACCAAATGAGGTTGACCTTGGAATATTCTCAACGCCTCCATCTACAACTTAACTCTTTAAGAATAGTCGTTTGTAAATCTTACACAATTTATCAAACTGTTGAAGTTACTTATATGATACATTTTAAATATTAATACAAATTATAAGGTCTTGAAAGCTCTGTTTGAAAATCTTAATTTTTAACAAAATATTGATCTTACAAGAAATAAATTACCTTCAATTTTCGAAGTTCATCCGACCACTTGCACCCATCCTTGTGATGAATGCAGTACACAATCGACCCCATTATTGCCTTTTCTGCTTCCAAGTCCTGGAAATTCTGTAACATCAAACACACATTGATGTTAGCCAAGTAATTCGCTCATGAGATCATAAATATAAATCTTATCTTTTACGATATCTAATCTCGATCGTGTTAGCAATTAAAAGGCAACAAAATACTATCGATGAATGAATCAGGTTTTAATTCACAGCTCCGAATAGTTTAACTAATGGAGGTTATAAACAAACTCCGAAAATTACAGTCTGTGAAAAAGGTTACGACTTCTTTCGATTGTTCCATTTGAATTGCACTAGAAGAACTATCCGCGGCCCCGTTATGCCATAAAAGTTAAAGCCTGTTTCGTCATAATTTGAAGAGCAGGCGTGAAATACGCAACTCATTTCGAGCAAGAAATTAGCACTAAAAGATTCTCTCGCGTGTGTAGACTGAACAAACATTTTATTCCTGATAACCCCAGTTCTACTAACAAAGTCAAGGATCTTCGCTACGGTAATGGAATGAACGTTTCTATTCAAATATTCGATCGCTTCTTTTTTTATAGAAACCAATAAATTGTCCGATAAAGTTCATTAGGTCTGGTTCAAATAGCCTGAACTTTCTCCGGAAACGCACGCCATGAAAACGCATTGGAAATTCAGAATATGTTCGAAACAATACAAGTTACTTCATCCTTAATTATCATGTCTTTTGTTAGCGATTTCTCGTCCCAGACGGGAGATTCTATCGATAAACGCTTTCATTGTTTCTACGTTAAACAAGAATTTCATCGATTAAATTTAGATAACCGTTTGAATATTCAACTCTAAACAGCGAAAGAGCCATTAGCAATTGGCATCGGATTAATAAATCAACATCGACACGACGCAATAAAGAAGCAAATAACTAGTTCGAGTACGGAGGAGTAATAAAACGTCGCTAAAACAAATAGGAAGAAAGAAACAACGGCAGGAGCACCGATAAATCAAAATCTATTAGTGGAAAACTTTCTTCGGAGGTGTTGTGGACATGTGTGCGTCAGGGACAACATTCCAATCCTTTATAGAATTTTCATGTCGCGTTGCTGCTTCCAGGAAGAACGTTCACCATGTTGAACGACGGGTCGTGACGGTTTTCGGAAATAGCGAGATTCAATAATAACCCTGATGATGCAGGAGGCTAGGCGCCCCGTACCGAGAAACCATGCGGGAGGCGAAAACTAGAATAAATTTAACACGTTACGCGCGGTGCATTCGAAATAATTATTGCTTCTATTAACACTCCCTTTCTCGCATTTCCACGTGACAACTACGTTAGAACGCCCTCAGAATTTTGCTTGGCGATTAGGGATACGACGTTAAGGATATTTGGAGATATAGGGATATAGCAATTTGGGGATGTAGAGATTTAAAGATGTAATTTGGGTAAATGGATGTTTAGGAACATAGAAATGTAAGAATATAGGTATTTGAACATGTAGGAATTTCTAGATGGATTTACAGATGTTGATATAGAGATTTATGATATAAGGATGTAGGGGTACAAGAATTTAAAGATACAAGGATTGAACAATATAGAAATTTGGAAACAGATTTGGAGGTGTAGAGATCTGGACAAATAGGTATTTGGACATTGGATATATAGGACATACATGATTGTATACAGCAACTTGTGGAAATACATCTATGTACTTAAAAATAGTGACCTAAAGATCCAGAAGTATAGAGATCTAGGGATATAATCTTGAGATGTAGAAACGTAAGTGGTATCCAGAGTTCAGTTATATTTGTTACATCTTTCTCCAGAATCTTAATTTGCATCAATTTCTTCAGTGTCCTACATCTTGATGAATTTCATGGAGGCACACCCGGTATGCAGAAGAACGTCTGAAGGTGCCTGCGAGTTGAAACCTGCACGACCGGCAAGGTCGAGGAACCTAACGCAACCAGCCACCGACAGCGAGATATAAACACCGCCAGGAATGGAAGAGACAGACCTACCTCTTCAGTTTCGAGATTGCAAAAAAAAGGACGATCATGACGAAGAAATAAGAACACCGTCCAAGTCGTGATACCGGGAATAAAAATACACTTGCACTGGACGCGATCGAGTCTCGATCTTGCTCCATTCTTCTACGTCTCACTTCGTGTCTATTCAAATACACCTAGATAGTCAAGGTGAAACGAAGACGAGACGTCTGAATGAGAATACCGTACGCTGAACTTCGACTTCCTATTGACTAACTCTCCAAATACCCATCGCATAGTTTCGATCCGATGATCGTCATATTTGTAATTCATTACAACTCATTATCTTATGACAACAAGATAATTCTCGTTATTTGCGTTACCGATTGTTCTTGAAACGTACATTTCTGCGGAGTGCCAGCCAAGCAAATTGCTTGTGACTAATGCAGCTGCGACGAATGTGCTTGAATGCAAATGACCCTTTGGCTCGCGGTTCTCCCTGACCCTTTTTTCCAGGAAGCTCCATGATGCCTTCACCAAACGAATTAGAATACCGACACCGGGCTGACATCATGGATAGAGCCTCCTGCTCGTCTGCTGCTGTTAACACAGCGGTTACAAGTCGTCCTGACGTCACGGCGAAATAACGGACACGATCTTCGCGTACGTTCCACTTATTCTCGAGGATGAGGATGACGATCGCGTTGTGTACTCGCGCAAGAAATTCCTAGCTCAGATATACGCGGAAATGTCGCGGAGAAATCTGGATAACGACACTATTCTGCCGGAGTCACGATATGGAAAATCGCAACAGTTTGGAAAACTAATCTACTACATTCTAAAAAATTAACGATATTGCTTCAAGTAAGAATTCAAGAGGATACTGGTTTATTAAAATCATGTAGGAGTAACTTTTGTGTAGGTTGGATATAACCAAATATAAGAAGTAATAAATTCTTTTATGAAGTGATGGAATATGAAGTTTAATTTGAAACACATTTACAACTTTTTGCAGATTACATAATGTGTACACGGTCTTCGTGTTTCATTTTGCAAATTGAATCATGACACCAACCGTGAATGCTTCGTGCAGTTTCGACGGAAATCTGGAAGGACCGGGATCAGACGAGAGCCTACAGTATTTTAATGAAACGGAAAGCAGTTTGACGGGAGTAGTGTCCGGTATTCGAAAAATCTTCAACCGATATTAGCGATGCACAGATGTGACGGTTACGCATTCGAATCCAACGGGCGGATCTCCTCTTTTTTCGTCATTCGAAAGCACGACCTTGACAACTCGATGACCAAGGATTATCATATCGTATTCTTGGAACGCTGCGCTCGATGATCCGTTTCGAGCGTGCTCGAAATTTCAAATTTCGCGAAATGTTTATCCAACCATTGATATCAAGATATTTTAATTTACTTGAGAGGCACACTCGGACTACGAAGAATGATAATACCATACATAACGGGGAAGAGAAATTAATTTGATTTGAATGAGTTAATAAAAAGAGGATGAACCAGTTTATTTCTGATGCCACGGTTCAGTTCTAACATTTCTTTGGGAATAAGTGTGATACACGTTTGGTATATATAGACGGATTAAGCCTTAATTATGCAACGCGAGATAATACGTATCGCTGTGTTGCTAATATGATTCAGGCTTTTTTAATCCGTAATTATCATAGCTTAGAAACACACGGAGCAAAAATTGACCCTTTGACATTTTAATGTATACATGGTACAATTTACTGTTGTAGTATTCTTGTATGAATACTTTTGAATAGTAGATACAATACTTATTCCTGAACAAAAATAATGACAAATTTAATTTTGTCAGTGCTACATTTGACCCTGTTATGGTACCAAATCGTTGAACATAGTATTAAATTGAAGAAACTTAAATTTAGATGAGATTCACTGAATCTGATCTCTTAAGAAGAAGAAAGTTACCGTTAACAAAAAGAGGAAAAGTTGAATTCTGTTCACAGCGAAGAAAATGATCTACGATTCTTTGTTTTCTCGGTTCTCGAACACACGTTACAGCTGTAACGTGGGATTAAAGGGTTACAAAGTTCACGACCCGTGAACGTCCAACTAGAATTTCAATGAGAGCATTTTAATTTCAAGTCGGTACGTTGTTTTTTCCCCTCTTCGAAAACCAACCAGAAACAATCTCTTTCTAGGAAAGAAACATTAATTCACTTCCACGATATCATCAAAAAAGCATCAGCGTGAAAACAATATACATCAGAACACAATAAAGAAATAGAATAACTGAATGAATTACACGATTCTGGAATTCTGTTGTCGATTAACGTGTGTTCGATCATTTTATTTCCCTTCAGCTATGAAATTTCTGTTCGTAAATCTTGATGGCTCGAATGTTCCCAATTTCTGAAATAATGATCTAATATTTGCAAGTTCAATCATCTCACTGAAATTAGGTTTACTAATATTATTTGTTTATTCGTTGGATGTATTTATAAGAAAACTTCAACTGGGAGAAGACGTTACCGATAGCCTTTTATCTCTCGCGTACGCCTTCTTTTCTATCTTATCGTACTGAAGGAATTCACAAATATCCAAAATTAATCTGAATCTCTTGCGGTACTGATCCCGTGTGATTTCAACTTCAAGAATAATCATTATATTTAATAAAAAAAGTCAAATTAAACACCTCAATTTATTTAAGACAGATGCAAGATTGCGAATTTAGTTGTCAATTTATAAATAAAAAATCTCAACAAGTTTGCCGCTACGTTAATTATGAAAAGTTGCACCCGTTTCCAATTAAAGAGCCGAGGAACCTTACGGAACTCTTTAACAATACAGAGTTCTTCCAAAAGTACCCGGTAATGAATGTGCACTTGCATATAACTCGAGCTAGCACGTTCACCGGGCCCTGTTAAACGTAATTTCTATCGAGATTGCTGTCTCGTACGCCTATTTCTGAAGGCGAGCAGAACAAGATGTTCATTACGATGGAATGTGCGGGGGAACAATGCTCGAAGGAACAACAAACACCGCAGAACTTCCGGCCAAGATGAAGGCGGTGGTCGCCATGGGAAGAGGAGAGGAACGAGCCTGCTTTTAAATTAACACGCCGTAATTACCACGACTCGCAAGCATCCACGTTATCTCGCATTCCTGAACACGTGGGTCACAAGTGACTACAAACATAGCTTAATAAGAGCTGACTGCGACACAGCCTCTTAAATTCTTTCAGAGCTAATTTGGTGACAGTCCCCTTCTTTTTAACCCCTCAAATGTGAGAAACGATGTTGCTTCTCTTTATAAAATTTTCTAATTTGGAAACAAATATAGAAATATGTTTACGAATCATTTAAAGCGATTAAGAAAAGAATTTATAACTGATAATGACACATAAGTGTACGAAAAGAATGTTTATTGTTTATATGGATTTAAAGAGAATCTTTATGCCGCGTGTGGTCACGTGGTGCGCAGTGCGGGTGCGCACAACTCAAAACGCGATCGATCTATATGCGCGGCAATTCGAACGCAATAAAAACTAAAAGTAGTCGGACAATCTTATACCGTTAGAGGACTGTTGATCTCTGTCAACAGTACACGCAATAAAATATCAGTATGCGAAGATAAGAGAAACCGAGGTAACAGAACGGTCTCCGCAAGTATGCGTGCTATTTCCTGAAGATTACGCATCAGCGAGAGGCCATGACACTTCCTGCGATAATTTCCTGTATCGTCATCATTTGACAGTATCTCATCAAACTATCATTCTATAATTGTAACATTCTGGTCAAGTTTATCTTTTGTTAACAAATCCTTTGACTTCGACAATGGCAGAATAATTCTAGAAGGCTGTATCTTTAACCATGAAATGTTTGAATAACTGGGACATATAGTCGACTACTAACACGCTTCCACGAATGCATTTAAAGCAAGTTGAAGTATATCTGGACGTTTCCCGAGACCTTACCGGTGCGCAACATGTACTAAGCTTGCTGGCTAGTATTTCCTATCGAACTTTTTATTTCCAATCGTTACCCTCTTAACCTATTCTTTGGTCTTAATCGAGTGGCATGCCACGTAAATCAATTATACGACCTTATTTCTTCTAGCCCTTTCGTAACGGTAAATGCATTAGTGTCGGCAACAATAATTAAATTCTTTGTTCTGCTTAGAATCGTATTTACCTCGAATACCGAGCGTCGTTTGAGGGGACGTAATAAATTTTATTATCAATATGGGGAATCTGAAGGGAGTCTAAGGAGATCGGGAACTCCGGAATTTTAGAACTTGTGGAATCTTTCGACTGTGGCACTTTGGAATTTTGGGACTTAAGAGTTCGGAATCCTCAGACTTTTGGATATTGGAATTTTTGAACGTTAGAATTTTGAGACATTAGAAATTTATGACTTTGGAATTCTGCACGTGGGAACATTAAGTCACCGAAACTTCAGAAATTTAGAATTTTTAATAATTGGGACTCGAATTTGAGGATTCTGAAATTTTGAGATTTGCACATAGAATGAAATCCACAGTCGTAAATAAACTGTTTTGCATATTATTTATTATTGGGTTGAAAATTGAATATAATCGGACGAGGTGACGAAAGAGCGAGGTGCGAATGATCAACGAATCTATTTTTCGCAAGAGAATCAAGTTGCATCGACACATAGTCGGTGGATCGCGCGAGAACAGAAAGCGGAGCCGATAGCAGTACGGAGGTGCACGAAGGAGGCCGAACGGGTTCGGAAGCAACCGAGGCCATCTGTTACGCTCGGTTCCCACGCTTCCGCCGTCGCCTTTCCCCGCCTTTGGACCAGTCCTCATCGGTCCTTTTTCCTCCGACACTGTCGGCTCTCGCTGTCGGTTTATTTTATATAGCTGGAGAACGCCTGGACGTCTTTAAACCGCGACTCCACGTTTTCTGTTACGAGGCTAAACTTTAGTCCATTACCGCTGGTGTATCTGCGAGACCGGCGACTTCGCACACTCGGTTTCGACGCGTTAAGTAAAAGTTACGGCTCGTCTTTTTAAAAATCCCGCCCGACCAACGGTCCTTTTATCTCTTTCGGTATCGTCTTTGTACCGAGAACAAGTGCCTCCATGCGTTCTCGTTACCTCCCTCTTGCAATTTATGCGTTTGAACATTCGGAGATTTAGTGATTTCGGTATTTGGAAATTTTAGTAGTTGCGAATTTAGAAAGTTGTTTGAAAATCGCGCATTGTTCGAAGACCTATTTCCACCGCACCCCCTTGTCCGAGGAAAACATGCATCGCACCCGAGTACGTCTGTTACCGTGGGAGAAGTTAGATAAATTTAGTCAGGCAGCTTCGCTTTCTCCGATTTGTTCGTCGAGCCGTCCGCGATACTTGAAACTGGTCCATGTACCTTCCTGGTAAAACCCGGAAAGGGGTCGTTTTTCTAACAGAAGAAAACCGAGCGCAGATACCGATCTTCCTTTCTAATTTAACACCGCTATGACTTGTAGCCGGACTTCCCACGATGAATATGGTATTTCGCTTCTCGACAAGTATTTTAATTGTCATCTCTTCCTCGAGATAGTCACATGTCCAGTTGCTCGAGTTCGTTTACGAAGAGAAGTCATTTCGGTACCCGGGTGGCACGTGCCGCCTGCAGCCGTGCCATTGTCATCATCCCGGAGACTATGTTTACGCAAACGAATGGCCAGAAACGACCCCCGCAGAAAGTTGCCACTCCTGACCACCAGTCGCTCCAAACCGGCTGTTTTTAAACGTGTTCGCACAAAGGGGATCGTAAACGTGCCGCACGTGTGTTGGCAAAGCGTCGCCAGCGGGGCTGTGGGACGATTAAACTAACCACAAAAAGAGAACAACCCGATTCCCCAAATACACGGTCGATACAGCTAGGGGAACCACCGATGACAATGTTGAGTGACTTCCAACGACCCCTTCTTGTTTACCGATGAATAAATTTGATTTACTAAGTTAAACACATATGCGGGATTGAAGGGAGGAAAACATGATACGTGCATCGGGTATTTAAACAACGCTGGACGTGAATGACCAATGGTGTCATTATCGGTCTTTCAGATTCCACGTTTTAACAGTATTATGCTTATATGATGGATTAGCTTTTGCTATCTGATTAGGTTATATTATACTAGGTTAGGCTGTAGATATGTTAGATATGTAGTATGTTAGATAATGTTAAGTTTTATTGTTAGTACACTGTTAGTTTATTGTAAATTAAATCCATGGCAAGTTTTCATATCGTTAATATGAAGTTAGATCAAATTGGAGCAGGTTAGAAACGGTACCATTCGTAAGTTAGTTTCATCATCAACTCAGATTAGATTGTCAGATGAGGTTAGTATAATTTACATCAAATATCATCGTACAAATCTGTCAAATTATATTAAATTAGATGAAGTTCAAGTTAAGTCCGGTTAAGCTAGATTATTCTCAAACTATTGAAGTCATGCTGTATGGAGGTTTGCCTACTTCTTGCTAGTGTAAAACCGTGTTACAGTGGATTTCTCATACTCCCGGCGATATACGAGGATGTGCACGTATCTAATTCGCTTCCGAAGATCGATACAACTCCACATTTGGTAATCGTCGTATGCAATCGATAACGAAGGGACAATCCTGCGAAGCCGAGTTTGGAAAGGCTTGCACGACAAATACACAGTTCGAAAGCATGTCACCGGCTGTCGCGGCATAAATCACGAGTACAGTCGGCACGATTAGAAATTCTTCTTCTGGGAAACACGTGGCGGTGGACAAACAAGAGGACAACCCGTTTTATCAACGTTGTTTGATCATTTGAATGCTATGACAATTTTTGATGTTTTATCGTCCAAGGACCAAATTCTACGTACGGTAAAAACCGATTAAAAGAATATGCTGCTAGAAAGTAAATGTGATACAATGCAACGAAAACAAGGTGCTCGAACGGTATGAATGCGCGACAGCGAATAACCCTCTTTTGATGTCGAAGATTTATACGGAGTTTTATTCGGAGAGCTAGACGAGAGTGCTCTCGATGGGTCGCATACGTCCGTGTATGTGCCTCGATAAGAGTTAATACGTAACGCGTTCAACATGTGGACCTCTCCAAGAAACAAAGTTGGCCCAGCAACACTGTCACGATACGGAATCATGAATGGCACTGTTGTAAACGATATCGAAACGTAACCCTCCGTTTCCGTTTTGTCCAATAATAGATTTCCCCCATCCTGTGGTTTCCCTTTATTCGCATGAAGATTAAGTTACGCGACTGCTCGGGGCGGTTATGGAGTTGAACGTAATAAGCGGCAATACTCGACAACGAGCAAACTTACAATAGGAATAATTGTGTTTTAAAATTAGAAGCCATTAGCAAACTCATTTCGAGGCAGGTCTTAATGGAGCCTACTTAAAATGCTAATCTCCGTTATCTCCCGCGCTAATATCGCGTTTCTCTTAATAGGACACGAAAATCTATGATGCGAAGGTGAAGAATCGTATGGGGTACGAATGCATGGTACTGAAATGCATAACCAGCCGATTAACCCGTAGCTGCTCGAAGCGTATAGCAACAGACCGTTATCTGAAACACGTATGACGATAAACTTGAAACTCTGCTCCAGTATGTTCGAGGAACGACCTGCGCGGAACTTGATATGCCAAATATAGTTATTATTTACAATTGCTCAATTATTCGTATCGAATAACTCCTACGTTCACCCTGCTAATTTTTTATTTTATTCGATCACGTAGTACTTTGCTAGCTACTACGTGATCGGTGTTCAGATTTAATTCTGATCTTTGAGAGGTAACAGCAGATGTTAATTTACAATACTTCGAGTTAATGCAGAGGTTAGTGTTAAAGCTCTTATTGCTTTAGTAAAGTTTTTGCTGATTTTAATGAAATTTGGGAAGTGATATAAAGATGCTGGTTTTGAGAAAAGATTGAGAAATCGCAGAGCATTGGAATGTTGATCCAATGGCGCCAAAATTGCACATTTCAAATTTGTTTTCGAGTTACTAGAAACAATCCATGTTTCCGTAACTGTAAACAAAGAAAGCATCTCAGAATACATTTCAAATATTTTCTCAAAATTCCTTAGACACCTGCTTACTTCTATAGAGCTATCATTTCTCCAACTTTCATTAAAATCGAGAATAACGTTAAGATCGCAAGTTACAGTGTCAGAATCGCGACGGACAGGGTATGAAAAACAGTATATTTTGCTAAAATCGATGGGACGTCCCTATGGACTCAGACTTTAGTCTACAAGAGGGTTAATGTACTTAATTATAATATCGACATATACTTCAGGATTCTCGCGATGCGTAGTGTCAATAAAACAGTACTGTCACCAAACATCGAGAACCCTGAAATATCCAAGGCTTGCAAAATGTGTTACGAGAAGCAAAAAAAAAAAAAAAGAAGATATCAAACCTCGTCGGTAATAATCGGTGCCTTGTCCATGTTGTCGTTGATGGGACTGGGTGGCGACGTGGGGCTAGCACTGGGGCTCACATGAAACCCCTTCGATTCCTTGGCAGGCCTCTGCGGGGACACCCTCGCGGGGAAGCTCAAGGTTTTCGTCCACTGCGACAAACCACGCACCATCTTTTCTTGTGAAATTTCACCGGGTAACAGTAATTTACGGGACAGTACGCGACGGCTCGTAGAGTGTTTTGCACCCGCGATTATTCAAAAATGTGGGACCGATATCGGCATTTGCTCGTCTCTCGGTCGCGCAATCTTCTCGGTGGCTCGAAATTCACTTTGGAACGTTCACCGATCGCTCATAAATATTAATCAACGTTTCGAGAGATCGGCTGACGTGTGTATCCGTGTGGTGACACGCATGGAAACACTGTGGGTCGCACGCGCGCCAGCAAACGCATGCCACGAAGTTTACTCACAGACTGTTGGCAGTCTGGGCAAGTCGTGTCGGGTCGGTTCCCTCGACGGAACGGTCGCGTCATGCCCGCTGGACCAAGCGCGCTGATTGGTAGATTCGATGGAAAGCGACGGGTTACCGGTGCCCGACAAGGACGGCCGCATGGAAAATGGCCAATGGGGTAGTTTGCGGCAACGGGAGCGAACGAGACCGAACGAACGGGAATCAAACACGATGAACCGCGATCGCGATATAATTTTCAAAGCCACTTTACATCCACCGTGAAGGGATACGTGTCTTGTTGCTCCTCGTCCGAGTTCGTTCAAGCCAACACGAGGAAGAAGAGAACGAGAAGATGGATAATGTCGGTTGGCTGGACGGAGACGGCCGACGGGCAGAGACGGTGAATGAAGGAACGTGTGAAAGAGATTATCGGTTATGTGGCACAAGTACGGTCAACGCTGACTTCTTACAGCCGCTTAGAAACTTGCTTCGGGTATTTTTGTATTCGGATCATGGGTTTATTACTGCTTACTTCTCTTGCTCTTTTAATTCCCTTCTGAATCAAGTTTTTTATGGAACGATCGTACGATCCATTCATGTACTTCAGCTTCTCAGGGATGTTCATAATCGATATATTCCGGAATTTCACGAATCGATATGTCGTATCAATAGACGGAAGTATAATATGTAATTCGCGGTATACAATGATAAATTTGTTGCGAGTCGCGTTCTACTTCGCTCAAGTTCAACGACTTCTCTCTCTAGTCACCCTAGCGATACTGTCGTCGATATCGATCGTTGACTATCGATATACTATCAATAATTGTAATCGATAGCCACACCTCTTACAACATACCTAACATCAACGGAAGTTATTCGAATAGTTTAGCGAAATCGAAAACTACAAATTACAGTGGCGGACTGAAGAAAGTTGCAGACGTAAACAATGCGATAAATCAGCATAATTTTACAAAGGTAATTCTTCGTAAATATATGTATCATACGAATCAGAAGAAAGCCGCGCATAGAAATCGGGAAGTGCTTATTTGAAAGACAAGAAGATATGTTTAGACAGCTAACTGAGGATTATTAAGAATAAAGTTTATTAATTATCACGTAAAGGAATACCTTGAAATAGAAGTACAATATACAATTTATAAGTGACCATATTGATTTGGTGAATCATGAACTTGCTTTAGACGCCAGCATATTTTGTTCGCAAACTTGTGTTACCTCTGAACTCTGGTAGATAATGTAGGTACACCGCGTGACTCATCGAAAATACTCGAAATCAGATTAAGGATGAATATACGACTGTAAGCAATGTTAAACGCAGGTAGCGAGGCAACTGTATTAAAGCGGTACTTTTACTGGCACCCTTTTCTGAAACAAAGAATTTGTCGGACGCGTGATCGGTAAAGACACTCGTGTTGCCAACTGCAGGTCCCCGAGACTGGAGGGGAGTGAAACGACATTGTAAGGCCCGACCGGGGAGGCATGTTCCTTACATTCAGCCACGTTCAACCGTAGTATGTGCACGGACAGGATCTAGCCAGCTGCGGCCTTCTTCGACCTTCCCCCCACCAGCCCGGAATCGAGCCTTCTGACCAGCTTCACGAACCGGTACCGGTCTTCTAACAAGCTACATCCGCGAAGTCCCCGCCTTCGATCTTCATGAGACACTATCTCGTGAAGGACAGCCGAAAATTGCCCGCCTCCGTGCTTTTTGTCCTCCGGAATTTACGAGAGGACCGTACTACAATTATACCTTAAATGCGTCGGACGTCTTCGGGCACACGAGCTGCCTTCGTGCGTTTAACTTTGTCTCTGGGCACAAATATTTTTGCAACTTTCGAACTCTTTAATTGCACGATTTTAGGACTGGAAGTCTTTAAATTTCGGACTTTTGGGTCTTGGGGTTGATTTGGAATTTTTGGTCTTTGGGACTTTAGGTCTTTGGAATCTTGGGATTATGTTACTCTGGAATTTTTGAGATTTTGGGATCTTAGGAACTTGGGACTTTAGAATTTTGGGACTGTGGTGCTTTGGATGTTTGAGATTGTGGGATTGTAGGATTTTGGGACTTTAGGTCTGTGGACTCTTGGGACTTCTGGAATTTGGGGTTTTGCTACTTTGGAATTTTGAGGTTTTGGAATCTTAGAACTTTGGACCTTACAATTTTGGAACCTTGGGATTTTAGGTTTATGCTACTTTGGAATTTGTACTTTGGGATTTTAGGATTGTAGAACGTTGGAAACTTGAATTTTGGAGTTTTTAAACTTTTACACTTTGAAACTATGCTACTTAGGAATTTGAAGATTGTGAGACGTTTAAATTCTAGGACTTTGAAATGGAACTTCACAACTTTGTGCCCTAAGAAATCCAAAACCTTAGTCGTTTAATATTAGAACTTATAGTGACTCTGATATTTTAAAACCCAAGACCTTACAGTGCGTCTAAAATTTATGAAGTATCTAGGGAGAACCCTAATAAACCTCGTAGAGATCCTAGAGTCCCAAAGGAGTCATAGCTTCTTTGAAACCCCAAAATGACTCACTTGCTTTATTTTTCTTTACACTTCTAAATTCCTTAAAAATTATTCTTCCTAACCACTCCTGTCAAATATCAAAGCGTAACAACGTTATCTACCTTCACTATACAAAATCATACAGACATCGGTAAAGGTAAACCTTTAATTTGAATTTTAAAATGCACCCGCATGGTTTCGAGTTCACACCATCTGTTCTCATTTCCCAGCTTCGTTTCTTTCGCTGGAAATTCCTTTTAACCATCAGATAAGCCAGTATTTGTCCGTCACCCTTCTCAGTGGGGTGTGTCTGTTCTAAATTTCATTGCCCGTAGGGCGGGTCGTGTCGAATTCAGAGCGTGTCCCCATGAATCGACTACCGGTGAACATTAATTAGCTTGACATATGTTCTTGCGTTCGCGAAATGCAGTTCGGCGTCAACCCTTTTTGGAAAATTACTGGGCTTGGAAGACACGACATAATCTGTCAAAAGAAGTCGATGATTCTTAATATTGACATCCAATTTTAGTTGCAACCCTTATTTTTATTTGCAAATTTTTTATTAGATAACTTCATCTTTAACATTTCTGTAGTGAGTGCATCTTTGTACAATTTTTATTTTTTGTCTTATTGTCTTTTGTTTATAGTTTGAGAGACAAGGGTTAGAAGAGGTTTAAGGGTAGGTTAGACTGAAAAAGATTTAAAAAAGAACTTATAGATGAAAAAAAAATTAGTGCAAAAGAGAACTTCTAGTTTAAAGAAGACTTAATTTGAACTTGTAGTTTAAAAAATATTTAGTTTGAAAGACAACTTGTACAAAAAAATTTATTTTAAAAAAGATTCAGTGCAAAAGAGAACTAGTAGTATAAAAGAAATTGAATTTAAAAAAGAATTTGTTTAAAAAAAAATGTAATTCAAAACAGAATTTATTTGAAAAAGTTACAGAAGGACTTGTGTTTTAAAATTCATTTAAAAAGTCTGTCATTAAGGATGTTTGTGCAATTTCCGATATATCAAAGTTTGCATAAATCATCCGTGTTGAATATAGTTCAGCAGTTTGACATGCGCGGACGAAGTTAAGGGTTCTTTTATTTAAACTCTGCAACAGGTGCACCGTCAGGTCGTATTAATTCCCCGGAGACGTACTGCAATTTTACAGACCTGATATTCACGATCGTGCACCTTTTGAACCTTTTTTATACACAGGGCAGGTGTCTCTCCCCTCCTCGTACCCATAGATCAAAATCTTTTCTCCTGTTGCCTCGAGTCACATGTAAGGAATATATTTTTACACTTCACGCTGTTTTTTAATGAATTTGAACAATATACAAACATGTACCAAGTTCGTAACTTCTACTGTTAAATCCTTTGTAACAAATTATTTAATCATAGTCTTTTGTACACTCATAAAATTTGCACTATTATCATACAAAAACAACATATGACAATCAAGCTATGAACAAATATCAAATCTCCTGGAATATTATAAAAATCATCTAGAATTAATCACGTAGAATATTTAGGATTTACTTCTCTTTTATTTTACTTCAAGTTAAATTGTACATTTACCTATTTCTTCCCCTACCCTTTTATTCGTTCCGACTCAGAATCAAAGGTTCCGATCAGAAATTCCTTTTCACATACTTTCGTTAAGAAGTCTGATAAGATTACAAGATAAGTAGGTTAGTGCTTAGGAGCACAATAAATTAAAAAGTGGAAAGTTGAATATTCGACGCGAAATGAAGAATAGCAATCGTAAATTGTATTCGATCTCGTTTTCCAATCACGCGATTCCAGGCCACTTTTGCTCGAATATCGTTGATGCAACTGGTGCATAACGTTTCTCCTGTCTGGAGATCCGATATCCTTTAACAACCAGTTTCTACGATTTTCAGATACAGTCCCTTCGCGTTGTAGTCGTAGTTGGTATGCGTTCTCTTTGACGTTTAGTCCAGTTTTGCATCCGGCACAGGTAGATACTGGGGAAAGGTCGAGCCGTCGACCTGAATTACATGATGGTTACGCAATTATTGTGGCCAACTACTGCGCTTTTTATGCTGCAAGGCTGAACAAGAATAGGAGATCCGAACCGTTCGATTGAAACCAGTCAAATCAGTCAACGACCTGCTTTACGTTTCGAAATATCAAAGGATTTTGGCAGATTTGGAGCTGTAGTTGCGATTTTGGTACTTTACGACTTTCAAATGTTACTTCTGCCTCAAATTGTACCTCTAACACATTCCCTAAATCTTGAAACTGGGTAACCTTGAAATATCACAAAATAACCTCACAAGCTTCTTCAAAATGTCCTCACAAGTGATTGTTCAAAATGTCAATGTACACAAATGCTCCCAAGTACATCCACATCAAGAAAATCTTAAACAACGTCCAAAATGAGATTCGAACAATTGTACAAACTGCGATTGAGTTAGGTTCAAACTGCCCTCACAACTGATTGTTCAAAATGTCCATGTCCAAAAATGCTCTAAGTCCATCCACATTAAGAAAACCCTAAACAACATCCAAAATATCCTCACAACTAAGTAATTGCTCAAAATACCCATGTCGAAAAATTCTCCCAAGTCCATCCACATCAAGAGAACCCTAAACAACGTCCAAAATGAAATTCGAACAATTGCACAAACTGCGATTGAGTTAGGTTCAAACTGCCTTCACAACTGATTGTTCAAAATGTCCATGTCCACAAATGCTCCCAAGTCCATCCACATCAAGAAAATCTTAAACAACGTCCAAAATGAAATTCGAACAATTGCCCAAACAGCGATTGAGTTAGACTAACATTTGTTCAGTGATTGCATCTCACGTGGGTTGAACCCTCGAGTGACATTGAATGAAATTCATCCCCAATCGATATTCGACGCGTCAGATCGCGGCGCAGAGCGATTCGAGGTTTTCTATAGAGAACAAAGAAGGATTTTTCGAGACACCGATGCGAGAAGCACCTGGAGAGACGACGGGAGGGACCATTCGGAGGATAGGAACAGCCGTGGAATAATATTGGGAAGTCTGCAGCTGTCACAGCAGCTGCAACTCTCCTCCCTTGCTCACAATCTGACCGGCAGCTTTTCTGCTTCTTCCTCCTCCTCCTCCTCCTCCTTTTGCTCCTCTGCCACCTTTTCATCGTGTACGCCATCACCTCGTTCTCATGCCCTAACTTCTGCCTCGTTCGACCTGCTTTCCGAACGGATTCGTACAAAAACCACCCTGAGGATTCGTGATTCAACCCTCTCGCTGTACTCGAGTAAACTTTGTCGTTTGAAGAGGTTTAATTACAAGTGCCGCGGAAGAGTGTGAAGACATTTTGAAATCATATGTCTACATATGGTTTGATAACCAACACTGTTTATACGCAGGTAAATTATTTAACAAAATTTTTTAAATTCGCATGTTCTGTGAAACGTGTACTTTGTAATATGTGATCATTTGTAATGTGGATTCGTAACAATCATGATTTATAATATATATATAATGGTTTATAATGTATATAATCTGGATTGGTAATATCATGATTTGTAATGTATAGTGATGATTTGTAATCATGATTCGTAAAGTATACATATAATCACGAGTATTTTGAGAAGCACTAAGCTATATATTTCTGGTTATCTATAATCATAGAAAGAAGAAAACAGCGTGAATAATGATTCGTGACGATGTCTGCCCCTGATGACTATCTCTAGATACTGTTTGTAGAAAGTAGCCTTCATTTTATGGAAAATTTAGCGAAAAGGAGATTGATTCACGGTAAATATTGGTCCCAGAAATAGATAAATTTATCGTTCAATGTAATTGTTTGTTCCTATGTTAACGCATTAACTTTCGTGTCTAACGATGACACCCAAAAATAAACTGTGATATCGCGTACGATCATATCCACAAAGATTGTGGATAGTATAGTCAAATATTTAGTAATTTACTGATAACATAAAAAAAATATTGTATACATTTTACATGTACAAAATTATTGCATGAAAAATGTACATCCACAAAACTGGTAGTCAGTGTACATACACAAATGTTTAATAATTTACTGACAATGTTAGAAAGGTACTGTATGTAAATCTTACGTGCACAAAAATATTGCATGCAAGTCTTGCATTTGCAAAAATTGATCATATATTGAAATATTTAGTCATTTACTGACAATGTTAAAAAGATATTGAATTTACACCTTACATGCAAACCTGACATCCACAAAAATTATTAGCAACATGTTTGAATATCTAGTAATTTACGGACAATATCAAAAACTATATTTCACATGAACATCTACAAAACTTGTAGGCAGTATATTCATACATCTAATAATAAACTGACAGTGTTAAAAAAATATTGCAAATAAACCTTGCACCTACAAAAATTGTGACCAGCACATCCTAATATCTGGCATACTAACAAATATACCTGAACCTTGAAAAAATATATCTGAAGTCCACAAAAAGCAGTGAGGAATAAATTGAAAAGTTTACCAAGAATATATTCAAACACACAACAACGTTAAACGCTAATAAAAAAAATAGTGCATGAGAACGATACACCTTCCACGGGAATAAAAAGTGGAGTACTTGTTCCGTGACGAATAAGTATCCCTTAAAACGTGGAATGAAAGCGTATACGTAGGAAATGAATGTGCCCTCAGCACGTTAATGGAGTGGCTGGTTGAAAGGGGGGGCCCTTCGTTTCCGTGCCCCGACGAGAACATGTGGGTGTATATCTAGGTTGAAGCGAGCATGCAATCATCCCCCTTTCGAAGCCAACCACCGAGACCATCCTCTCGGCTTTCTTCCACGAGAGGAATGCACGGTGTCGGTCAGCTGCTCCTCCTGTAAAACTAAACTTCCTGCGCCACGTGCACATCTGCTCCCTTTGCACCGTGGTAGGGGTAATCTAGTGGTCCTGGCGTGCTCGGCCATGTATCCCGAGGGTACGTCACGGTACCAGTATTATAAGTATTCGTTGATTAATTGAAAATTTTACGTGGAACAGCTGGGAAACGCTCGGATATTTGGAAATTTTTCCATTTGGATTTTGGGGATTGGGAGATTTGAGGATTTGAGGATTTGAGATTGAGATTTTGGGGATTTTTAGGTTTTAGGATTTTGCGATTTGGGGGTTTTGGAAGAGAATCTTGTGCATTTGAAGAATTGGGGATTTGGGAATTTAAAGATGTGGGAATTAGGGAATTGGGGATTTGAGAATTTGTGAATTTGGAAATTTAGGGATTTGGGAATTCGGGGATTTGAGAATTTGGTTACTTGGGGATTTGGGGATTTGAGAACTTGGGAACTTGGGAATTTGGGGGGATTTGGGGATTTGAGGATCTAGGAATTTGGGGATTTGCGAATTAAGAATGTGGGGATTTGGGAATTTGTGGATTTGGAAATTTGGGGATATGGGAATTTTAAGATTTGGGGACTTGGGGATCTGGGCATTTGGGGTTCAGGGGATCTAGGGATTTGGAGATTTGAGGATTTGGGAATCTGGAGATTTGGGAATTAAAGTTGTGGGATTTAGGGAATTGGGGATTTTGCAATTTGTAGATTTGGAAATTTGGGGATATGTAATTTGGTAATTTGGGGATTTGGGAATTGAGAAATTTGGGATTTGTATATTTTGAAAATTTGGGATTTGGAATTTGGGCATGTAAGACCTTGAGAATTTGTAAATTTGGGAACTTGAGTATTTGGAATTTGGAAGTTTTAAAATTCAGGAACTTGAGAATTTGTAATTTGGAAGTATGAAATTTTAAGAACTTAAGAATTTGGAAATTTGGAGATACATCTTAACATGTAAATATTGGTGATCTAAGAATTTTGGAATTTCCAAATTATTTGAAAATTTTCTTTAATTTAGTATGTTAGTATTACCATATTCTACTACTTGATAAACAATAATTACTGTAAACGATCAAATTCTTATATGTCTGACAATAGAATCATTTACCAATAATTTTCAAGTAATTGTTATTCTACTAATAAAATCGTTAGTGTCCTAAAATCACACATGCACACATATTCAACCAATTACCACTAACAACATAATGAACGTTAACACTTATCTCCAGTTCACAACTCATTACCTCGATAACTATTACAAGGCTTTGTTGCCATCTTCATACACTATTTCCATACTCCTTACAAAATTATAACTTTTTTATAACTCTTAAATTAACGGTTATAGACAATCTTTATAACATCACTTCAGATGTCATTAAACTATCTAACTACTCTTTTCATGTAAGTATTTAATAGATAGAGTAAATTATTTATATTCAATAGATAGATAATCTGTGTATTGAATATATTATCTAATTTATGTATGAAATGACTATCTATTTAATAGACTATTTATTGAATATAAGAAATAAAAACAATGAATTATCCCATGCACTCACCATAGTAACTGTTCCAACGACCAGATTGAAAGTTGCAAACATTGAATGACATCATTCACTGTGCACGAGAAACGTCGTGTCAAAGAGTTTAATAACCTCCAATCGTTATCAATGCGTTAACGCAGCAGTTCGATTGAAAATTATCGTCGCACCACCACGAGTAAATTGAATCAATGTTTTATTAATTACTCCACCGTATTGTTTCGATTCGCCGACGAGAGATGGCGAGGGACCGGAAGTCCGAACTATTACAACCGGTTTCGAAAGATGGCCACCGTAATATATATACGTAGCGTGTACGAAAGCACCGTGAGTCATTACGAAACTCAACCTTTTCCGTGACGTATATTTTACAAGAAATCGTTCGTGAAATTCTTGCCTCTCCTTCTCCCACGTTCGGAGATCGATAAATCTTCGCAGACGCTTCTCGAGGGTTCAAGTTTGCACCTGGAATCTATGCATTCCGCTCGAACAACATTCTTCCGACGAATTCTTGACAAATTGTCTTTTAATTGAGTCCCTCATTGTCTGTCGGTTACGTACTTGGGAAACTTATTAACCCTTTCACCGACAATGAGCACAGCGTACGCACTTCTACACGATTCGTATATTGCATAAAAACGTTTCTTCATTTATTTACTTCTTAGCCGTCTTTATCAAATATATTTATAAAAAGTAAAATTTTTAGATATATTCTAAATAAATGTTAGGTAATGATTAAGTGTATGAATATTTAAAAAAAATTCCTAAAGTATTAACGAAAGAAAAGTTTAATTATTTTGCAATTTTGACTCAAACAGTTTTCATAATCACCAGCACAGACATTTGCTTAATTCTTCCAGTTTTTTATAGACTGTAGTAACTTTTTATTAAGTTAAACGACATGGAGGTCCTTGTTTGTTTGTATACCTTGATATTAAACCTAACCTAACTTGACCCGATATATAAAATGATTTTGTTCAATCTTCATGTCACAAAGAAGTTATATAATTTATTTTATACATACTGTACATATTATTGTTACCGTGTGTTCATATATATATTGTGTTTATTTTACAATTTTGTTAACCTAACCTAACATAACCTCATTTCGTTCAATTCTTTATGTGATCAAGAAGTTGCAGTACAACCCATTATATACATATTACTGTTACTGTATGTCTACATCAATTGTCTTTATTTTATAATTTTAACCTAACCTAACATATCCTCATTTCGTTCAATTCGTTATGTGATCAAGAAGTTGCAGTACAATCTATTCCATACATATACATATCATTGTTATTATGTATCTATATATATTGTCTTCATTTTACAAATTTTGTTAACCTAACCCAACATAACCTCATTTCGTTCAATTCGTTATGTGATCAAGAAGTCGCAGTACAATCTATCCATACTATACATATCATTGTTATTATGTGTCTATATACATGTGTACATTTTACAAATTTTTTAACCTAACCTAACATACAACTTGTCACGTGATCTCGAATAACGTGCAATAAATTTCTTCTCGAATGTGAAAGATATAAAACATCTCAAAGAGAGAAACCCAAACCTAAACTATTAATTTATAAATAGTTTATATAAGAAAATTTCAGAAGCCAGCTCGAAATAAAAGATGGCTACATCGCGGAAGTAGAGATCGTGTCGCCGTGCAAGATGTTGAAGTAGAAAGTAACAACGATAATTAGCGACGTTAAATCATAAAGATATATTAATCGCGGACGATCTTTCTGTCTGAAGTCCTTTCGGGAAAGTTACTAGAATTCCACGGCGAACGGGACACCCTGTATCGACGGTGTGTTGTGTAATCGGCCTTAAGGATAAACGGACGCACACACTCGCTTGGTCGAGTAGCTAACATTCGTAAGTAGGGAGGTTCGGTATCACAAAACGGCCAAGTGAAAGGATAGGCAACAGTTCATCTCGTGTCTCAACCTCCAGCCAACCTTCTCGAATATATCCTTTCGTGTGCTGCAAGTGCGTCAGCTATGCGCAATAACATGCCGTCTCGTTCGAATTCCCGCTTTTTGCGACAAAGTTTTACTAATCGTTCGCTGTCCGTCTTTACGACGAGAAATCACTTCATCGTAAATTTCCGTCCACTTTAGATAATCTTATCGGACGAGTTTATCTATCGGCATCCTTTCGAATGCGCGGTCTATCGGAACGAAAGAGTTGTATCTATGATAGCCATCCTCGTTCTTTTCCTTTTCTATTCGCGTTATTTCGAGTTTTATCCGTTCGTTGTTCACGAGACAGGATTCTCGTGTACAGTCAATATTTCACGGCTCTGATTATTTTGGAAGTGGTAATATACGTGGGTTGGTAGCGAATTTGGGGAATTATCAACTTGGAGTCTTTGATATTGGGAAATTTGTAATTTGGGGATTTAGGTATTGGGGAAATTTTAAATGGGGAATTTGGGAATTGGGGATTTGAAAATTGAGGAGATTTCAATTTGGGGATTTGGAAATGGGGGAATTATTGATTTGGGAATTTGGGAATTTTTAATTTGGAAATTTGGAAATTGGGGAATTTTTAATTCGGGGTTTTGGAAATTGGGGAATTTTCAATTTGGGGATTTGGAAATTGGAAAATTTTCAATTTGGGGATTTGGAAATTGGGGAATTCTCAATTTGGAGATTTGGAAGTTGGGGAATTTTCAATTTGGGGATTTGGAAATTGGGGAATTTTTAATTTGGGGAGTTAGAAATTGGGGAATTTTCAATTTGGGGAGTTAGAAATTGGGGAATTTGGAAATTGGGGAATTCTCAATTTGGAGATTTGGAAGTTGGGGAATTTTCAATTTGGGGATTTGGAAATTGGGGAATTAGTAATTTGGAGATTTGGTAATTGGAGAAATTTTAATTTAGGGGTTTTGGAAATAGGGAAAATTTAATTTTGGGGATTTGGAAATTGGTATTTGATAATTCAGATAATGTTAAATTTGGGGAAAATCTGGATTTGGAAATGGGGAATTTGGGGAATTTTGAATTCGGGAATTTGGAAATTGGGAATATAGGGATTTCGAAATTTGGTAGTTGGGAAATTTGGAATCTAAAAGTTTGAAAATTTAGAAATTTAGAAATTTTGAATCTGAAAATTTGAAAATCTAAAAAATTAGAAATTTGGAAATATGGAATCTAAAAATTTGAAAATTTGGAATTTGGTAATCTAAAAATTTAGAAATTTGTATACATACGAATTGATACAGTGTATAACATCACCTTTCAGCGCATAAGTCAAAAACACCGACCTCGACGTATCTAAGCCCCATGAATATTCATTGAAAAATGATAATTGCAAGTGTCTGCATTCCGTTTATGACAGAAAGAAGTTTCACTACTCAATCATCTTTACACCGCAGTCCTTCGCACATCACACAATAAAAAATGTGTGATTATAATCTAAATAGCAGTTTTTTATGTCCACATCGCGAGTGACCTTTAAGAATTAATTAAAATATTTGAAGTAAACACGAGATACTAAATATGTACTTTCGTGACGTGCCAGCTATCGATCACTATTTACGACAGGAAAAAAATGAAGCAAGGTTTAAAAGCGTAATTTTTCAACAGCCTTTGCATCATACTCCGTTATGCAAAACGGAAAATAGAATGACGTCCAAGCAACTTCTCTTCCTGTACAGTAGCTTTTTTTCTTCTGTTTAATCGTTAACTACATTCCTCATGATAACCTCGTAATTAATGTTAAGTTGTGAGTCTATTTATTCGACTTAATTTTCGTTTTGCAATGTTAATCAGCATGATATCACAGGATACGTTTCTGTGGATAACGCGATTTCGTTTGGAAAAGAAAGCTTGTTATGCAATCGCCGGTTGCATACCGACATGCATAACAGAATAGTTATCCTGCGAGCCATAACGTCTTCAGAGGAGTATGAAACATCTGTTAGTATTCGTGCAAAATACGGTGCGAAAGTATTCGTTTAATACAGTAAAAAGAGAGATGATATTATTTATTGTTAGCACTACGTTAGTACTGAGTTAAACTTGTTAGAAATTAGATCTGTTAGACATAGTTCACTTGGTTAATAGGTATTAATGTATAGTAATCTGTGCAGCATTAAAAAATAACTTAATATTGCTCTATACAGCATTGAGTTAGCACTAAGAATTTAGTATCACATACTAACCTAAGAGTAAATATTTATCAACGAGTATTAAGGCTGAATACTAATTTAATACTCAGTGCTTAGTAGTAAGTATTAACTTATTACTGAATACTTAGTAACGAATATTAACTTAATACTCAGTATTTAGTATCGAGTACTAACTTAACAATAAATAATAACTCAGTATCGAGTACTAACTTGACAATGAGTAATAACTCAGTATCAAGTACTGACTTAACAATGAGTAATAACTTAGTATTAAGTACTAACTTGACAATGAGTAATAACTCAATATCGAGTACTAACTTAACAATGAGTAATAACTCAATATCGAGTACTAACTTAACAATGAGTAATAACTCAGTATCGAGTATTAACTTTCTACTAAGTATTTAACATCGAATACTAACTTAAGAGTCAATATTAATCTTGCAATAACCTTGTAATATTAATCTTGTAATAATATAAGTTAATACAAAAGTGAATAATACCAAGTGAGTGAATAAAAGTGAGTTAATACCAAGTTTTGAGTATTGAATACTAATTTAGCAGCAGGTAGTCACTCGAATACTAACTTAATATTATTACCTACCCCTAACTGAATGATGATTCAGTTGATGATTCAACTCTACTACTACCAAAAACTATCTAATCATCTAGTTATCCAAAACTATCTAATGATTTACTACTAATTACCTGTAAACTAATTATGTATTACCAATAATGTAAAAACTATCGAATTATTTATTAATAATCAACAACAAAGTAAATATCAAGCTACCACCTTGCAACGCCATCTGGGTGCAAGTGCAACCACACTGTAGACTATTTGCGTTATTTTCGAAACATTCAATGTTATTCATGCATGCACCAGTTCGGTCTTGGTTAGATGAATACATTTGGGACGCATTATAGCTTCCAGGAAAAAAAGGTTTCGAAGCGACCGCCTGTCTTCGGCGTTTAAAATAGCGATATGTCGAAATCTCGAAGCATGGCAGGCGCTGTTTGCATGCTCGAAAGATGCACCTGCATCGGTGCATCGGTGCATCTTTGCCGATCACCGGCCAGATGTTTCTCACATCCGCGCTGAAACTACCTACAGCACTGCGTTTATATTTTGTAGGAACATTCGGGGAACAAAGTGACTTCTATTACTCAAACATTATGGTTATCAAAATTTACTTTTTACGATAAAATTATTGGGGTACCACAGTATTTCTGTAGTTACTATGTTATTACATTAAATACTAATTACTGTGATACATAAAATTATTACAATATTACTGCAGTTACTATTACTATATTACTGCCACATTACTATATTAAATACTAATTACTACGTTAAATAAAATTATTACAGTATTACTGTATTACTACATTACTACATTACTACATTAAATACTAGTAATTTTATTTAATGTAGTAATTGAATAATACTGTATATAGTAATAGCATCTAGTAATAGTACTGTAGTAATTACTACAGTAATTCTATCAAAGTACATATTAAAATTTATTAATTTTATTTTGTTCAAAAATTCATACAATCGTTTTGATAAAATATTTCATATTATAATTATTAAATTTATATCTTGAAAACTTTGGAAATATGTTAAAGGATGTATATTATTATTAGTAGTAATAGTATTATTTTAAAAATTTGTAGATCACTGCACAAATGTTTTGTCACCTCGAAATAAGTTCCAATAATTTCAATAACCTTCCAATACCTCTACCTATAATTTATATAGGAATCCAAGTTTGAATATCCCTCGCTCAATGGTATTTTTAGAGCAATTTATTCGCTGGTCTGGGTAACAAAGCTTTCGATGCATTGTTAAGGTTGCAATGCGTTGCTGGGACGATGACTGGGTCAATTCGTTTCAGCTTGATTGCACTGCTCGAATACCTTTATGCTGGATTGTGTACCAACATAGAGCAATTTCGATATAGTACTTCCTACCGTAATATAATTAAAATAACATAAAGAAGACATTTTCATAATTTAATTGCTTCCTTATATCCCTATTCCAAGGAACTCCATTAACGATCGATTTAATCCTTTAATTACCACGTTATATGCATATAACTACCTACATGTACTGTAAATTTTATTAAATTTAAATTTTCATAAATTAGATTAGATTTTGTTGGATCTCAGATTTCATATTTTAAATTACAAAAATGATTAAGAACCCTTCTGTAAAAATTGTTTGCCGAGATATTGTATCAATACACGTCTTTAATTTACATATAATTCCACTTAATTTCCAATCAGAAAATAAGTGATGAGACGATAAATCTATTAAACGAGATATCGCTCGAAATTTTTCACTCACGAAGAAATTTGCAATGCACAAACGAAAGGATGCAGAGACAGTTTACGAGCTAAGCACTGAAATATTGTCGAAATACCCGCTCTCAAGGACTACAAGTTCAAGCAACACGGAGTTAATTACAATATATTTGCACCACGCACGCGTTATTTTCTGCGAGTTCTGCATCGCGTATAAGGCCAATGGTGTCACGTAAATTGTCTGTAATTGAAAGAAAAGAAAAACAAGCTGATCCAACCGGAGCGTTCCCTAAGCGTCCAAACGAATTTACTTTGCCATCCACCGTGAAAACGAAACCATGCCTAATTTGGCATACGATCAATTATCAAGGACACCAACGATCAGCTTTCTAATCTAACTTATTCCCCTTCTGCGTTTTACAAACCATTGACAACGCTTCGTTACTATGAATATTTATGCATTTATATCGAGTCTATAAAATGAACATAAATTATGGAATTGATGTATGAAACAAATTTCTGTAATAGACTGTGGGTCTCATAAATTGTGATCTGTTTGTGACACTCAGATCTTGATGTTTTAGAAATGAGCAATTGCAGTGACATATATTTTGGTGTTAATAGATTGCAAATATTTATGCAGTTATGATATATTGAGGTCTACAAAATGTACGTAAATTATGCAATAGATATAAGAATCAAATTTGTGTAATAGACTTTGGGTCTCATAAATTGTGATCCATTTGTGACACTCAGATCTTGATACTTTAGAAATGAGCAATTGCAGTGATATATATTTTGGTGTTAGTAGACTGCGAATATTTATGCATTTATGATATATTGAGGTCTACAAAATGTACGTAAATTATGCAATAGATATAGGAATCAAATTTGTGTAATAGACTTTGGGTCTCATAAATTCTGATCCATTTGTGACACTCAGATCTTGATGTTTTAGAAATGAGCAATTGCAGTGACATATATTTTGGTGTTAGTAGATTGCAAATATTTATGCAGTTATGATATATTGAGGTTTACAAAATGTACGTAAATTATGCAATAGATATAGGAATCAAATTTGTGTAATAGACTGTGGGTCTCATAAATTGTGATCCATTTGTGACACTCAGATCTTGATACTTTAGAAATGAGCAATTGCAGTGACATATATTTTGTTAAATAAAATTTAAATAAAATTGTGTAATAGACTGTGGATCTCATAGATCATGATCTGTTTGTGTCGTGCAAACCTTGATATTTTATAAACGAGCAATCACATTGACACACATTTCATTATTTACAGACTGTGGATATTTATGCATCTCTGATATATCAAAGTCTATAAAATGAACATAAGCTATGTAGTAGATACAGGGAACAAATTTGTGTAATAGACAGTTGATCTCATAGATGAGGGGTTGTTAAACTTATGTGATCTTGGACCCCTCTTGAACATCTTTTTTGTGGACCCCAATCCAACCCTCAGCACTTTATCACGTTCTTGAGACTGAATTTCTGGCTCAATCATTTCATAGACACTACGTTATTATAAATATTGGTAGAAATGTATCACTGGTTGTTTTAACAAATTGTCTTGCGTATTTTAAGTTAACGTTAAAATGTCACCTTCAGGGGTCTGCAGACTGCAATTTAAGAACCTGTGTCCACCACATTTCGTTATTTGTAGACTGTGAGTATTTTTACATCTTTGATATATCAAATTCTACAAAATGAACGTAAATTATGTAGTAAATATATCGAAGAAGCTTGTGTAATATACAGTTGATCTCATAGGTGATCACATTGACACACCACAGTTCAATAGCAAATTGCATATATTCACGTATCTCTGATATATCAAGGTCTACAAAATAAACGTGAATTGTGCAGTAAACATATTAAGGAAGTTCGTGTAATATACAGTTGATCTCATAGGTGATCACATTGACACACCACAGTTCAATAGCAAATTGCATATATTCACGTATCTCTGATATATCAAGGTCTACAAAATAAACGTGAATTGTGCAGTAAACATATTAAGGAAGTTCGTGTAATATACAGTTGATCTCATAGATGATCACATTGACACACCATAGTTCAATAGCAGACTACATATGTATACTCACATATCCCTAACATATCAAAGTCTCTAACTAAACATTAATTACGTAATAAATTTTGTACAATAGTAAATCCCATAGACGATTTGTTAGTATTTCGCAAAACTGCAAATTTTCAACTACAAAGTAACTGCTAACGAAGATATAATTGGATCACTGTTATCTAAAACGCGATAAAAAGTTACTGCGTATCCCTCTACTTTTCCAGAAGCTTTTTATCGGACAGTGGCGTGCGACCAGCACCATGTTCGAGGTCTTCCGCACATGGAAACCAGAGTAACCAGTGCACCGTGTAAAAAGCTGCAGCTGTCACTGCACAGCAGCTGCAACGCCGGTGCATCGGCTACTAGCGATCAGAATAACACGATTCTAAGTCGTTTCGTATTCACGGTGATTTTCATTTTCTCGCGTGAACTTATGATGAACGCCGAAACGTTTACCATTCGCAACTTTCCAACTTTCTTCGCGATTCGGTGAAACGGTTGGTAAACACGGAATTGACTGGTTGGAGAGGTGACAGCCGAAGATGCACATTGCAATTCATAATTTGTAATTTTGCAAAGATTATTTGCAAGAAGTTTGTTTATTTTTGTGAAGATTGGGAGGTTGGAATTCTTGTTCTTTTAGATTTTGGGGAGTTTGAAATTTAGGATTTTGGGACTTTTCGGGTATTAGAGTTGGGAGTTTTGAAATTTGGGGATTTTGGGACTTTGGGGTGTTAGATCTGAGAGTTTTGAAATTTGGGGATTTTGGGACTTTGGGGTGTTAGATTTGAGAGTTTTGAAATTTGGGGATTTTGGGACTTTGGGGTGTTAGATCTGAGAGTTTTTAAATTTGGGGATTTTGGGACTTTGGGGTGTTAGATCTGAGAGTTTTGAAATTTGGGATTTTGGGACTTTTGGGGTACTAGACTTAAGAGTTTTGAAATTTGGGATTTTGGGACTTTTGGGGTATTAAAGTTGAGAGTTTTGTAATTAGGGGATTTTGGGACTCTTGGGGTGTTACACTTGAGAGTTCTGAAATTTGGGATTTAGAGACTTTTGAGGTACTAGACTTGAGAGTTTGGAAATTTGGGGATTTTGGCATTTTGTGGTATAGAACTTGAAAATTTCGAAATTTTAGAATTTTGCAATTTTTGAACTTGCAGACTGAGAATTTATTGCAATTCAATCTTTTAGTTTTGGGTAGTTAGTTGGAGTATTGGAACGTAGAAATTTGGGGATTTTGGGACTTTGAAGTTATGGAATTTTAGGACTTTTGAGGTATTGGAGTTTAGAATTTCGGAATTTAAAAAATTCAGTATTTCAGAATCTATGGGGTTATTTTAAGGTTTTTATACTTTACAATTACAGAATTTCGGGGCTGAAATTATAAAACTTCGAGACCAGAAAATTTCATAATTTACTAATCTTGCAAAATTGAATTAATCAATGTTCCTAAATGAATTCTAAGAAGTAAAACTTTTAGATCTATATGCACCTAAAGAGTGTCAATCGAATTGGTACCTAACTGAAATAACCTAAATTGAACCGCCACTATAACAAATTTAAACACATCGAGCATAAAAGTGGAAATTATAGAAGCACTCTAATTTAATACTAAACCTACCACCACCCAATGCACGACTTAATTCAAACTGAGAAATAAAATTAAAAACCAACTAACCAAACGATGAAACATAAACGAACATCCACACGAATTCCCCATTTCTCTAAAACTCCATTTCAAGAAAAGCTTCCTGACAAATCATGTGACTTATCCCTGCGAAGCGTCCGTTTGATCATTTCAGTGTCACCGATTTGTTTCATACAATCGAAATTCTCCCCTCGCGCACATTCGCCAAGATTTGAAAGCCGTAGAAAATTGGCAAACCAGTTCGAAGGTGTTCAAAGAACCGTCCTCGGCATAAAAACGTGAGCATGGGCTAATCGGTCAGGCTCGATCGTTGCAACGTTACGGGTGTTTATCGGTCAACAGCGGCATTCCTTGCATATGCAATCGCACACCTAAGATGGATGCACCGAGATGAGAGAAAGTCGAGGATCCTGGCCTCGAGGCTCGCTTCGAGAAAATAACGAAGCGTTTGTAACACGTATGCACAGTGCCGATCAGCGCGATGAGATAGGCGTGAACGTGCCGCCAAGAAAATGTCATCGGATACCTGTTTCGCTCATCCCTCCGATATTAGTGTCATTATTTCCTTTTTGCTCGGCTATAACCCGAGCAACGATACTTACACAGATAAAAATGTGTTTAACGGCTGAGAAATCGCGCACGAATTTCATTCCATTTAATCTCGGATGCCGGACAGGTTTCCCTCGATTAGGATGATTCGAACGGTGATTATAGGCGGTTTCCATATTTCAGGGGAAATGATGTATTGGCAAATGGTTTCTTTAACTATGATTTTACTTTGGATTGTGGCGCAATGTTAACGTGGGGTTGCAAGTGTACAAAATCTCGAGAAATGTCTTAAACAATTTTTAACCCCTTGCTATTTTGACGAGTCTGACTCGGGACGCACTGGTACTTCAGTTGGGATCAATTGTACTCGAATTTTGAATATGCTTCAATTATAATTTGCATAGTCAACGATTGCATAATACCATGTTATAACATTTCAACATTCTTTGTCTGTTTTAATATTGTAGCTGTGTTTAGTTAGTTCTGACTGACGCACCTGACAATAGGTCATAGTGCAAGGGGTTAAAAATTCGAGTTCGAATTATAGGACATTTACAAATTTTTGTATTGAGTATCGAACCACCCCTTATCTTGAACCCCCTTTAATTTTAAACACCATAGAATTTTTGTTTATATCTAATGTAAAAATTGTAGGAACACACAAAATTTTAGTCTTGAACCAATATATTGAACCCTCTCAAATTTAAAATAAAAATGAAATCCACAATTTATTGGACTTCAATATGCTAGTACCTTACTTGTTGCATTCGTGTATCCGTTTTAATATTCGACGTAATCGAGGAACGTATACCGATCGGGTGTCTAACAGGTTTGGAATGATTGAATTAGCGTATACGTTCCATTGGAATGAAACATTTCACGCAATTGCAGGCGGGTAACGAGTCTTTGTACACAGTGGCGCAGTTCCACACGTGGTAATAGGTAAACAGTCCGGAGAATGGTTGATGTATCTAAGCTCATTATTCTCTCCCGACAATCAGATCGTTTCGAATTAATAATCCGCTGCACCGTGCTATTTGCTCGATATGTTCAATTACCGACGTTACTTAACAAGCCTTAGATAACAGTTAACTCGTCGAATTTTGTTTAGAAATCATTTACATATTTTTACAAATGAAATATGTTTTTGAGAAATATACTTTTCTAAAAATTGACATAGTATGATTTTTACAATAAATGAGATGATACGAGGTTTGTAGAAAATGATAAAATATAATTTTTACAACAAATGTGATGATACGAAGCTTGTAGAAAATGATAAGATATAATGTTTACAATAAATGAGATGATACGAAGCTTGTAGGAAATGAAAAGATATATTGTTTATAATAAATGAAATAATATGACGGTTCTAGGAAATGAGACGATATAATGTTTATAATAAATGAGATGACACGACGGTTTCAGATAATGAGATGATGTGATATTTTGAAGAAATTCTTTTAATATTTTTAATAAACGAGATGATGTGACACGTTTAATTAAGGAGATGATGCGACACTTTTAGAAAATGAGATGATATGATACGTATAAGAAATTAGTTGATATAATATTTTTGATAAATGAGTTGACGCGACGTTTTTAATAAATGAGATGGTATGCTACTGTTCTGAAATGAGATGATAAGATACTGTCCCGAAATAAGATGATATGACGCTTTTAAGAAATGAGATTGTAAGATACTTTTAAGAAACGAAGTGGTATGATACTTTTTCAAAAATGGTATGATGTTTTTAGGAAATGAGGTAGTATGACACTTTTGAGAAATCAGATGGTAAGATACTTTTAAAAAAATGAAATGGTATGATGTTTTTAAGAAGTGAGCTAGTATAATACTTTCAAAAAGATGAAATGGTATGATGTTTTTAAAAAATGAAGTGATATAACACTTTTTAAGAAATGAGCTAATATGATCATTTTTAAGAAATGAGCTAGTATGATACTTTTTAAGAAATGAGCTAGTATGATACTTTTAAAGAAATGAGCTACTATGATACTTAAAAAAAAATAAAATGGTATGATGTTTTTAAAAAATGAAGTGATATAACACTTCTTAAGAAATGAGCTAATATGATCATTTTTAAGAAATGAGCTAGTATGATACTTTTTAAGAAATGAGCTAGTATGATACTTTTTAAGAAATGAGCTAGTATGATACTTTTAAAGAAATGAGCTACTATGATACTTAAAAAAAAATAAAATGGTATGATGTTTTTAAAAAATGAAGTGATATAACACTTCTTAAGAAATGAGCTAATATGATCATTTTTAAGAAATGAGCTAGTATGATACTTTTTGAGAAATGAGCTAGTATGATACTTTTAAGAAATGAAATGATATAATATTTTTTAAGAAATGAGCTAATATAACACTTTTTAAAAAATGAAACAGTATGATACTCTTAAGAAGTGAGATAATAAAATACTTTTGAGAACTAAAATAATATGATACTTTCAAAAAAATGAAATAGTATGATACTTCTTACAAGATGGTATATCTCAGAAGTACGACAATATATTTTTAGAAGAGTACAGCAATATAGAAGCACAAAAATAAACATTACCTAAAAATTTATTAGTTAAAATTTCACTCAGAATTGGATAAAAAGTTGAATAAATTACAAAGTAGAAGTCCTCATGAATTAAAGTTTTGGGTCTCCGTTACCAAAAATCACCTTAAGTAAAATCCGCAGGTGAAAATAAAGTATCAGTCAGAGAAAGTAAAGGTAAAATAGAAGCGAATCACGTTGGAAATTGCTCGAACTTGGAACGCGTCCTGAACACGTGCGTTCACGCCTAAGGGACGCCATTACACCTATGAAAGGAACGAGCCTATTGTCTCAATAGACTTTTCTACCTGGCTTGACTAACAATATCCGAAATTAGCTTTTCAAATGGTGACCCTGGGATTTCCATAGGCAGCCATCGATCTTGAATACTTTATCGATACCACCGCTAATAAAGTTTTATAATACCGATCACTTAATGCTACCATAAACTCGAACAAATCGAGGTGCACTTTCGAGGGAAACTCTTCTATTTTAGGTGCTCGTTAACAGGCCGTCGAATTCTGCGTTAACGAACGTGTGGGTTTACTTACCGACAATGAAATCCTGATGACATTCTAAAGCACTAAAACCGGCGGTAAAATTCGACGCCACGCGAACAAGTTTGATACACGAAGTCACTTTCCAGATACACGTTTCTTCGAGAATACACTAATCCTTCATTTTGGAGAACTCCCTGGCTCGTAAAATGGAAGGAACGTTCAACGCACTCGATCCACCGGAACCAGGAATTTCCAGCTTCCACGATATCCTTGCTCGAATATTTCGCTGGCTTCTTCTTCTTCAACTATGAAAAGCAAAAATATTACGTAACTATAAGATAATACTAGAGAATCAGTTGCAAATAACAATTAACCACATTGAACATATTATTCATCATTTTGATAATTTTGAAATTTCAATTGCAAAGAATGTTCTTTTTTAAAAAACAGTACAGATGTGAAGGTGATGCAATAGTTCGTTGTAATTATACAAAAAATATATAAAATATTTATAACATAATTTCTGAGACATCGTAGATCGAAAAGTTGTATTTGGTCTTTCTGATTTCTATGATCTTCATGTAAATACCGATAAATTATTGTAAACAAGTGATAAATAATTTTTATCCAAACAAGCACTGCACGAACCAATTCTAAGAACAATATAAGATTATAAGTATAATTTTGCTTAAAGAAGTAGCAGTGTTTCTGTTAAAGAAACAGTATAAATCATTTAATACAGTAAACCCATCAATCAAACACAAATCATGCTATAAAAATATACGTTAAAACTGCCTTCGTATCTCGATATAAACAACACTTGTAAAATACTAATCCTTACATGTTCAAAAATAAAAGTCTATCCACAAAAGACAAACCACCATAAACGAATAAACACCGAACTAAATTTCAACCGAGTTAAAAGAGCCGGAAGGTACTTAAGGGTTGAATCGCAGCACAAAAGGGAGCCTTCATCACGAAAAGACCCAACGGTACTTCTTGGTACCTGCTTCGAAGTCCCGAAAACGGGTGCAACCGAATAGAAGCACACAGAACGCGAAGGGCAAAATGTAAGAAAAGGCGAAGTAGCGAATTCGAACCTTGATCGAAGCGGTAGCCGAAGAGAAGTCGTGCTGGAACCAGTTACGAGGAGGTCGCAGAAGGAACTAAACGATCGAGCCGGTTACAGGATCCACGGTTCTAAGCGAGGTTGTTCTTATCAGCGAGAGGAAAAGCCCGATAGTCCGGCCGTGGTGAGCGACAGCGTAACATCGACTGCATGGCCGGCGTGTTTCCAGGTGGTGGAAGGTGTGTGCCGGCAGGCTGCACACACAACGTGGCCGGGGAAACTGAAGTCCCATAGGACTTTACCTCCTCTATACACTGTGTACACCTAGATAGTTATATGAAGGCAGGTGCCCAGACACAGGTGAACGGTGGCGGAACACAGGAAGTGCCAGAGACAGAGAGGCATTACAAAACTCGTGGAACGCTAGTGGGGAAAAGACGATGTGGAGGAAAGGAAGAGACGCACGAACAATTCCGTGCGACTACGGTCACGTGATATAACTTTTAATCAAGCTTGTTCTACGTTTTTAGAGAAATTTTATATCGAGGTTTAGAACCATAGGGACTTCAGATGATAGACTTGGGAATATGGGAGTATGAGGACATGGGAATTTGGGATATATGTGAATTTAGGGATATAGGGATTTGGAGATGTAGGATCTGGAAAAATAGGGAATGAGGATGTCAAGATTAGGATTATAGGGATTTTAGAGAGTAAGATTTGGAAATATGCGGTTTCAGGTATATATGGATTTGGGGATATTGGGAGTTGGAGATACCAAGATTTGAGTATTAAGGGATTTGGGGATACACAGATTTCAAGAAATAAGGGTTTGGGATTATAGGGATTTGGGGATGTAGGAATTTGGAAATATTGAATTTGGGAATATAGGAATTTGGGGATGCAGGGATTTGGAATATACAAATATGAGGACGTAGGATTTGGTGATGTAGAGTTTGGGGAGGTAGAGATTTAGGAGTATAGAAATTTGGGGACATAGGATTTGGGGTTGTAGAAATTTGGGGATATAGGATTTGATGATATAGGAATTGGAGGCATAGGAACTTGGGAATATAAGATTTAGGGACGTGTGGATTTGGGAATATAGGATTTAGAGACGTGAGGATATGGGAATATAGGATTTGGAAACGTAGAAATTTGGGGAAATAAGGATTTGGAGATATAGAAATTTGGAAACATAGGGAATTAGGGACATAGAAAATTAGGTATATAAAATTTCGAAAATCTAAGGATTTGAAATTGTAAGAATTTACACAAATCAGGATTTCTGAAAACCGAAAATTTGAAATTCTCAAATTTGCGAATATAAAAATTTCAACACTCAAATTTAAGATTTCACAGTTCTAGAAATTCCTCTCCCTTATCGATACAGAAATATAAAAAATCTCCAACGTTCTATAATCCTAGAGTACTAACAATCAATCAATCGCTAGAAAAGAATGAAACCATAACATCCGTTATCCCAAAATGTTCGTACCACAGCGAGGGTGGTACAAAGGTTCGAAACAACGAACGTACTATAAACACAAACACGGACGCACTTTGGCGAACCGGGTAAAAGTGCGAATAAACGAGCTTACGGAGCTGGCAGCCACTATTCCCCATACCCCTCGCACTCCTTCGTCTACAGCCCCATGTGCTCGTTTTCCAGTCAACGACTTGGTTCGATGGTGTTGCACTTGCGTGTGCATTCTTCTTGCATGCAGGAAAATATGGCGAGCTGCATACACGCACGTGGGACGCAGAGGTGGGGCTACGGCCTTTCAAGCTATTCCTGTACACCATGGAGTCGCAAGTAGCATAACAACGTGGTGGCCCTATTCCACACGGTGTGCCGCAACACCGTCAACCGACGGGGTGGTTAGATTGATAACGCCATGTCGACATCCATGGAATTCCGCTGGTTTTGCCTTTTAGGACGAGAAACACGCGGTGCTTCAGCTTTTCTACTTACATGGAAGCTGTTTCACCTGTCAACCTCTTATAAATTATCTATGTACCACGTACATTATTGTTATATCTCATATATATCTTGTATTATATATATAATTTATATTATATATATCTTGTATATATTACACACAAAATTTTATTAATTTATTTTATTAAAATATTCGTGGATCAAGGGATGAGGTTGTCGAGGCTACATCGAAACTTTATCGCGCCATATAAGTAGTATCCTAATTTATTGCAAATATATGAAAATGCGTCGGTGGATAATGGAGACCTTGGACGATCATAACATATATTGGCAATATTTTAGAATTTGCAAATTCAGAAATTTTTAACGCAGAGATCTAACGATAATGTAACGACGTAAGAACTCGTTGAAGCACATGTAAATGAAGAAAAAAATTGTTGAAACGAAGAATTCTTGCGAAGGTCTTTCTTAACCGTATTTCCTTTTTTGCTTAAGAAAACCCCGTTAAACACATCGCAAATGTATTGCTCATCGTCGCAAATAAAGACGCTAGATGCGCAAGTCAGAGTTCTACTTTTTTACGTCGTGGAAAATCGCATCGCGGCTCTCGTTTTTCTCTCGATTCTTTAATAGCTCTCGATATAACTTGTCACAATACTCGCGATCGTCATTGAGATCGATTGGACACGGTTTTTTGTATTTCCGATCGGGTGAAATGTACGTAATTGTAAAAATCGTATTTGCAATTTAACCATCTTAGAAACTCTCCCTATAACTACTCTCCTTTCTATTCGTTCAAGATATAATTGTACATTTGACAAAGTATAAATCAAATTCTTGAAGAAGCTTCTTTTCTTCCTTCACTCTTGCAAGATCACTTTAATATTACTGTATATGTAATAAGATTTATAAATTTGTGAATGTATGCTGTACATATAATAAAATTTATAAATTTATAAATGTATACTGTACACATAATAAAATTTATAACTGTATACTATACATATAATAAAATTTACAAATTCATAAAAATATTATATAACAAATATGTACAAACACATCATAAATTTTGTAAACAAATATAAAAACACTGTTTGAGATGAAGCTCCGTTTATTTACTACACGAGTTAAACGGCATTCTTCGGCGGATTAAGTGGTTTCAAAAAGAACGTAAACAAAATACTATAAAGTATAAAACAGAAATAGATCGAATGAATGAAACGTATCGATGTTTGTATCGGGGGAAGTTCTAATTCATGAAAGCCGGATTAGCAAGTCTTCAGTGTATCTAACCGAGCTAGGTTCAATGGGAAATTGGAAATTAAACGAAGCACGATCGGAGGATTTACTCGTGATCGTAATGTTACGTTTGAGCCTGCGTGACTTCCGGTGGAACTCGCCTTTCCGGTCTCATCGACCAGCCCACGCGCTCTAAGGTTTCTTTCAAACATTTCCTTCCTGTCCAGCCACCTCGAAGAACAGCCCCATGGGCAACGTTTGTTCCCAAACTGGTTTCAGATGGCGTTGTACTGCAGCCTCACGTGATATTTCAGATATCTGATACAGTTTTTGAACGATCAGACATCGAATACGTATCGATGCCTCGGTGCATACCGTGTCACATTCTATTTATTATCTTGTATTAGCTATGACTTCAAATATTTAGCAGTATAGGAATAGGCAACATTGTTACTATTCATGCAACTAGAATTGATCTAGAGATTTACAATAAATAATAATATTGTTTCTAACAGATTTACAAACAGATTTATAAATATGGTATTATTTATAAATCTGTTAAAAATAATAATAAGTAAATTTATAAATCTGTTGAAAATAATAAAGTAGATATTAAATTACATATGTTTGTTCTTAACAGAGTTTATGCACTGGGCTATCGATACAATATAAAAATTTATGAAATCTTCTTGTTGTTAATAGAAACTCTTTCAGCGGATGAAACGATCCTTAATGTCTCGGCCTGCTCATCCGGAAACGATAAAATTTTTTCTACTCTCCGTGGGTCATCCTTGCCTAAACTACGACGATGTGTCGATACTTTGTTTTCGTTTGCAACATCAGCATCACGAGAGTAATTAAAATGCTCTAGTAATCGCTCTAATTGATCTTGCACGGAGCGTTTTCTCTTTTTAGGTTGGTCAGACTTTGATGCAAATTCTGTTTTCTCCTCGTTCCTCACAGACGAATACATGCCGAGTTGTTCGATGTCCATCGTTTGAGCGGCTCTGTTCACTGAAAATTTTTATAAAAATGAAATGAAAATTGCAATAATTATATTAAATTGTGGTGGATCATTTTACCTAGTATGATATCCTCTTCAATCATAGAGGACAACAAATTTTTGATTTTATCTTTCTTGTCCTGCCACTGTTTCTTAGCATAATCCACCGAGTTGCTCCGCACTCTTCTCCATTTATTGTCTCTGGGATTTTTAGCGGAGTCGTGACCAAATGAAAACAATTTTCTGACGTTTGCTTTAGAAGTTTTACGAAGATTTTTAAACGCTTCTGGTATTTGCTTGGACGAGTTCTTTTCTTCGACATCGATAGGTTCGTTTCTATTTTTCGGGAGATTAGCGGTGGTTGAAACATTATTTACCGCTTCTTGATCTTTCACTCGGGGCACCAAGGTTCGAAGTTTCGAGTGCAGCTTCTCGATTTCTTCCAACTTTTCCAGAATATCTTTCACGTACCTCTCAGACATACCGTGTTTCACGAAACGTGCGACATCTTTCTCGAATTCAAAAATTTCACAATAATCTTTTCCTATGGAATTTGTGTTTGGTTTTGTGTCGAGTAAGGAACAGATGAATCGATATTGATTTGAAACTACTTCATGATGTTACACCACATAACCCATAATTTAAATAACGTAGAAATCGATCATGTTAAATAGATATATGGACCAACATGTCCGGTACGAAGCAACCGGATCGTTGTTACTGTAGAATACAAAATGATTTAACAAGCCTAAACGACATTGTAAATACCATAACTATTTTAAACTCAAAAATCCTCCAATTACGAAACGAAGTTAGTGCACTGAACAGTATCAACGACAAGAAGAAATTGTTTAAAAAGCCTGATGTTACCCGCAAAAAGAAACTCGATACTTCTACTAACGTGAAACATGATAAATCTACGATTTTGCAACAGCCAGCTTCTGCGGACCTTTTCGAAAGTGATCCAATCGATTGCAACAAAATTGGTAATGAACTGAACAAAAATGAAAATAGTCCACCCGATGAAATATCGCAAACAGATAGTTGGCAAAATCATGAGAGGGTTGAAAATTCACGAAAAATAAGGAGAAAGAAAATTTCCAAGGGAGTTCAATGTGATCCGGTCATGGAACGCAAAAGAAAACGACTTTCCCTGAATTGTTTTAAAATAGAGAAGAATATCAAGAAGCACGGTTCGCTGAAACAACGTAAAAGAAGGAAAACTTCGAAGGCAAATGTTCACGTGACTTTCGACCCCCGTTTGGACAATCGTGAGGAAAATACGTCGATTAAAATCGAGCCAAAGATAGAAAAAGAAATGATAAACTCGTTCGAAAAGTTTTCAGAAAATAATATGGATACGGAGAAAAATGTGAAAAGATTGATATCAGGTCGTTTGGGCGGTGGTGCTGAATTTCGCGGGAATCGTGGGCTTTTCGATTTCAACGATAAAGTGCACAGAATAAATTTATACAAAAGTGCGAAACTTGACGCGCAAAACGTGAGAAAAAGATTGGACGCATGCATCGTTGAACTGAACGAAATAATCGAGGATATTTCATTAATCTTCCCTAATAAAAACACTAAAAAAGAATTAGAAAAATAAAACACTTGAAAGAAAAAAAAAAAAGAAGAAATTTTAGGATCTGAATAATGGGACCAAATTGAAACATGAAATTTAATAACGAAATAAATAGATAGTTGTTTTAATGGACGTAAAAATTATTAGTTTATTTGTTGTGCTAAATTCTATGAAGGGGTAAGTTTACTTATTTGAATAAAATATTAGGGAATTTCGTTGCATCGATATTGCAGGTGTAATCACGCGAGGATGTAACACAGCGACTATGATCGTTAATAAAAGCGCATATGTTGCCACGCGGTGTATTCGTATCAAATAAAAGTAATCTTGGTACACTTCAAGATGCACGAGCGATTGCTGTTCACCGAGGTATACGGGAACGAAAAAGAGAGGTTCATTGTCAAATCCAAAGGTAACAGTTATCCTGACGTGGCAAACGTCACTGTCAGTTTACCTAACCTATCATTCTTGATTCTCAGACGAGCAATCGATAACCGAACTGTTATCAGACACAACTAGAACGAAGCCTTTTTATTCTGGTTTCGTATCGATTCTGAAAGAGGTATTTTTACCTCAAGGATATCCCGACAGTGTTCACCCTGATTACACTGCTTATCAAATATGGGACACTGTACAGGTTAGGAAGCAGCAAAAATCATTTGTAGAATTATGAATGAAATCATTGTTAGAACAGCTGGTGTTTTTAGGCATTTGCAAGTACCATCATGGGTACTTTAACAACACATTCCATTATGCAAGGGGTAGGTGTAGGTGAACCTGCAGCAACTCCCCTAGCAGCAGCGATAACATGGATACTCAAAGATGGGACTGGAATGATTGGTCGTATTGTATTCGCATGGTGGAATGGGTAAATAAAATTATAGATAGCTTGTATTCCTCTGCTTTATCTTCGTCAAGGTGAAACTTGATTTTAATTCATTAGGACAGATTTAGATGGACAATGCAAAAAATGGAGATTATTTGCTGACATTCTTAATGATGTAGCAATGGGACTAGAATTAGTCTTACCTTATTTCTCTTCTTATTCGCTTGCAATATTGTGCGTTTCCACAGCAATGAAATCGATTGTAGGTGTTGCTGGTGGAGCTACAAGAGCAGCGGTTACTCAACATCAGGTGTGTACAACCTGGAATAAATTTATTTTCATCAATTATAGCATACTGGTTTGTATTACAGGCATTACAAAATAATTTGGCAGATGTATCGGCTAAAGATGGAAGTCAAGAAACGTGTGTAAATTTGATAGCATCTTTAGTTGGAATTTTAATACTCTCCATCTTTCATAATGGCCGGTAACTATTTAAATTTAGTTGCTGTATATATTTTTATAGAAGCTGTTAATAATATTATTGATAGCTCAATAATGCTCTCTGTATGTAGGTACATAATGGAACTATATTTCTTCCTGATAATAGTACATTTATATGCAAATTACTCGGCTGTGAAGTCACTATGTTTAAATTCGTTAAACGAAGATCGTTTAGCTTTAATAGTAAAAAGTTATATTACGAACGAAGTCATTCCCGAACCAGAAGAAGTTAATAAAAAGGAGTCAGTGCTGTTGCTCACAAAACCTAGTAAGGTCGTTTTTCGATATTTTATTTTAGCCAACTAATTACCGATTATTTCTGATCAATTCCTTTTTCAGCAATGAGTATATATGGATTCAATATAAAAATGGGTGTGTCCCTTGCTGCTCTTATAAAAGATAATATTATTTCAACGAGTGACACCGAACTATCGTTAAAACTTTTCTTAGATAGAAAATATTTGATTTCTATTGATGTACAGAATAAAACTATTTTTATATGTTTTAAAAAAGATGCGCAACCCTGTGATGTTTTGGAAGCATATTTTCATGCTTGTCTTTGTGGCTTATTTATTTGTATGTCCCTGAGAGTGCCACTTGTAAGTATACCATATAAAGTTTCTTTCTATACATTCTATAGTGATCGTGTTTCTTTAGGATCTTTTCTTAAAACCGGAAGTAAGCGACATGTCGTATCCTTTAATGCGTCTTTACGTACTTAACAAAAAGTATTCTACAGTAAATAATGGTGTGCATTCGTCGAAATCCATAGAGAGCATTTACGCTACGAACTTGTTAATTTCTTGTGAATACAAAGCATTTATTAGTGGCCTTGAAAGTAAAGGTAAATGATTTTAATCTTGCCAAGCAACGTTTTCTTTACTTCTTTATTTATATAAATATTTATTGTAGGGTGGATGACAGAAAGTAATCTGTTACCTGTAGCAGGCTGGAGATTTTTATAAAAATCAGAAAAATACGGTAAAATCGAAAGCATTAAACATTCAAATATTGTTGCTCCTTCCTCGGTATTATTTGTCATCGATAAAATTTTATAATTCAAATAATTTTATTTGCATATCTTGTAACTATCTGTTGGCGATGAGATAAAATGATCTATAAATATTTTCTTATAAATTTTTATCACAGGTAATTATAGTATAGTAAAATCGATATGGAAATCAGTTTATTTCCAATAATTTATAAAAATATAACACGCCTTTAACCTGTACAAATATCTCAAAGCAGCTGAACTAAGACTCTTGTTCTTGTTTAGGGCCAGTCTGTGATAAATGTTTTACTATGTCCACCCAGTCCCATCCTCGAGGCTTCTCGCCCTTGCCGTCCGTTCGGTTCCACTGTCTACGTTTTTGGGCTTTAGTCAAGTGTTCCTTCTTTGGCTTTTTTGTTGTCTCTTCGCACTATGAATAAGACAGTCGTTTTACTTTTATGATAAATCAAATAAATTTACAAGTCTATTTAAATTACTTCTTACCTGTTGACCTTCATCCGTTATTTTAAGCTGGTTAACTTGCGTATTGATATCGACTATAGCCTCTGGTTGTTCAGAAACCAATTCAGCATAATGTTCTTGGACAGACTGAAACAATGTGTATGTCATGGCACTTCCCAGCCATTGCTCTATCTCGTCATCTACGTGCTTGACCACTCTGTCTTTTACTTCTTGTACACTGTATTCCAATCATTCACCTTTAATAAAAGCAACAGAATGCAAGAGTAGTCACAGAACAACATGATTGGACTTACATGTGTTTGTTATAAAAGGTATTCATGTTAACGGTAGGCTTCTCTGTGGGATACGACTTGCCCCATGAGATCTCCAACAAAAATGATTTGGCATCATTGTCCTCTCCATACTGTATATAAAAGTAACATTATACATGATATATAGTACTGTAAACCGTCACAAAAGTCAAATAAATACACTGAAATTTACACTAGAATTGAGAATCTTGTATTAAACAGTTATTACACGTTATAATGTGCACGTTTGTTAGAAAATTCCAAAGGACAAACCTTATATTGAAAGGTAGTCGGTGTCAGCTGTTTAAAAGCAGGATCTCCATCGTATATCGAAAGTAATACTTCTCTTTCCTCCTCCTGTAGTTCGGCATCGTTCATTTCCTTTTCTCAACGTGAAATTGTAATATCCTAAGCTGTTTCACACGCGCACCGTTCATGCGTTCATCGGAGGTTAGAAAATACAGGTAGCCGCACCAGCTAAATCGATTGTGCTGCCTCGATCACGTCACTTGCGTCATATTTCGAAACTTTTATATAATTATCCCCCTATTTCAAAATATTTATCAAACAATTTCATTAATAATTTCTCAATTTTTAAAATAATAATTTTACATGTCTCATGTGTTTTAGTTTCTCTTCATATACTTGTGTAGTTTAAAGGTAAAGGTGGTAGTGATTTTAACATCGTTTAATTTTATCAGGTCACTTACCAGATGTCGCCACGATTCAATTATATTAATATCTTCGAAAATTAAATTGATTATAAATATTGGATAATTTAAATGGGTGGGTAATAGGAGGCATAGTTATTATGACGCTCTGAGATTACAGCGTGTTAAGATTACAATGTGTTGACAATATAGAGCGTTGAAAATACAGCGCGTGAAAATTACAACGCTATAAGGATACAACGTGACAAGATTGCAGCGCGTTGAAAATACAGCGCGGGAAGGTTACAACGCGTTAAGATTATAGCACGTTGAGAATACAACGCGTTGAGAATACAGCACGTTGAGAATACTACGCGTTGAGAGTACAGCGCGGGAAAATTTTAACGCGTTGAGATTACAGCGCGGGGAAATTACAACGCGTTGAAAATACAGCGCTGGAAGATTACAACGCGTTGAGAATACAGCGCGGGAAAATTTTAACGCGTTGAGATTACAGCGCGGGAAGATTGCAACGCGTTGAGAATACTACGCGCTGAGAGTACAGCGCGGGAAAATTTTAACGCGTTGAGAATACAGCGCGGGGAAATTACAACGCGTTGAGATTACAGCGCGGGAAGATTGCAACGCGTTGAGAATACTACGCGCTGAGAGTACAGCGCAGGAAAATTTTAACGTGTTGAGAATACAGCGCGGGGAAATTACAACGCGTTGAGATTACAGCGCGGGAAGATTGCAACGCGTTGAGAATACTACGCGCTGAGAGTACAGCGCGGGGAAATTTTGACGCGTTGAGATTACAGCGCGGGAAGATTGCAACGCGTTGAGATTACAGCGCGGGAAGATTGCAACGCGTTGAGAATACTACGCGCTGAGAGTACAGCGCGGGAAAATTACAACGCGTTGAAAATACAGCGCTGGAAGATTATAACGCATTGAAAATACAGCGCTGGAAGATTACAACGCATTCAGAACACAGCGCAATACGATCGCAGCGCGTCAGAACAGCGCATAGCAGCACAACGCATAGCAGCACAATGTATCTCAACTACAGACCATCGAGAGTGCAGCATGTTGCTCTATACCGCACGGCAATACATCGCGTACCATTACACTTCTCTAAGCATAGATACAGAGGCGCAACAGAATTACTTCAGGCTCATTATTCATATCGAAATAGACAATTTCCATGTTACCAGTGAAACCGTAGATCTGTTTGTTTGGCCGTGTGCCATCGGGATAGATAGCAGGATGTTACATCGTGTCCGAGAGAGAAATGAAGCGAAAATCGGATAGCGAACATAGGAAAGAAAGAAAGAAAAAAGAGCAGAGTACATGCGAGCCACGGATTAATGCGAGTTTCCAGTCGGCGCGTACCCCACACCCGTGTTTACACCAACATCAGTTCCTGACCCCGTTTTGTGTTTCGTTTAAATTTCTCTCGTCGCGGAACACCGTATCGGGAATCGAAGGATGCACCAGCTGTAATGACGCATCATCGGCATTCTGTCAGGCAAATTTTTCATCCACGTTTCCCTCGATACGACATCGATACCGATTACATTGACAGCCCTTTTTCTGTCGGTATTTAACGACGAAATTGCGTGGAAAAATTTGCCATAGGTTCATTCCGTTACACATATTCCCGATGAGTGCTGCATAATGGATAAAGCGTTAAACTCCTTTGCAACATTTTTTCCCAGATATACTCTGTTATCGCGGAATAGTTTAGGCTGGAATTCGGTGCAGCTGCATGAGAGTTCAAAAGGATAAAAAATGGACTAAATTATTTATTAGAACGTTCATTACTTTTACAATTCCAAAGATATTTCGTTTATAACTAGATGTAAATATAAATGTATCTTAGAAGATATACAGAGATCCACATACGTGACTCTGGAAGATGTCCACATATGTACTTATGTACGTATGCTTGAGGTTATAAAAGTTGGAGGTAGTTGTATCGCGTTGATTTATGCTTCGAGCATCATTCATAAATTGTCTATTTTTCGTGAATATGAAGGTACTTTTTAACCACTTCAAGGAAGTTAATACATATATTATGTAGTTTATTATTTGCTCGACGAACGTCTACGTGTAGCACAAGGTAGCGGGTTGCATGACGATCGAAAAAACTTGTAACATTTCCAAGCAATGTCGTACATTACATTTTATTTTGTCGATGGTAAGTGATTCGGTTACCGAGAACTCAGTGGGTGATAACGAGAGAGAATCTACGGTCTGTTACTTAAGCAGATCGATGGCCGATCGTTCGGGACAAACGAGCTCGGATCGTTCGGTCGTTTGCGATACGACACGTGGCGAACGTTAAGTCACGCCAACCGTTCCTCGTCCACCGCAAAGGAGGCTTCGTCGAATTCATCGACGATTCCCTGAAATCCCGGGATTATATTGCCGATGAATACCTGTATTTCGTAGTAGACGCGTGTACGGGACGATCCTCTTCTACGAATTCGGCCCGCACGACGTCCCGGACCAAATGTTCTGCCTGTTCATTATTCATCGTTGCCTGCTGCAACCGTGCACGCACGTTTCGTGAGCCAATTTCTCTTTTAATCTTATCCCGGCCTCTCGTTCGCCCAATTCAGCCTTTGTCGGCGCTGGGAAATCAAACTGATCGTTGAATCAAAATGGAAACCGATTAGAAACCACCTGCAAACAGCATTATTTCTGTACAATTTTCCTTTAGCGCATTCTATTTGAAAGACACGAGCTGTTATAAAGGTTTCAAGACTTCTAGATACTGTAGGGCTCGATAACTTCCTGCGCCGGGGGCTCTTCACCTTCACGCGGGTCTTTGGATTGCAATAACCGGTGTAGTCAGAGATCTGTCATGATGAGATAAATCATATGAGTTAGTTATACTTTCATTCGTTATTTAAGTACAGTTAGGTGAAGTAAACGAAAGTAAGATTAAGTGCATGTACCAACATGTACATACATGTTATGTCATATATAACTGACTACCAAGTCAGAGTTAACAGTGTCAACTTAGACTTAATATTTGAAGTGTTACAATTAAAGTGAATTTAAAATTAAACTTGAACTCTAAGTCAAGCCCTGTGCACATTGAAACATATATGCCCTTTCAAATTCAACACCCCATAATAAATCTTATCCTTACCTAATGTACACTTATATTTATACAATCATGACTTTGGTAGTTCAGTCGTGGTAAAAATGTCAGAAAAGACCTGGAGGTACTCCTAACGGAGTTAACCAGAAGGTTAATGGTTAGACCAGAAGGTTAGACTCCAACAAAACTACGATTAGTACGATTCACACGTTGATTAATCGATTTGCTTCTCCAACAGGTCGCGGCTGGAACGAGCTCGATATTCAGGCAAATGAAGCGAAGCAAATTGACGTATGCTGCAGGACAAAGTGCACCGGTCTCCCCTGTCGCGGATCAAGACAATAATAATCACGGGAACAAAAAAGACGGTAGGCGCCGTGGTGTCGCGATTGCATCGATCTTCTACAAAGAATCTACTAGGTGCCCGTGATTCAGAGTAGCGGTTTGCCCTCCGCACGGCTTGTAAGTGCCTGTACGTGGTCGGCCCTCTCTCTAGTTCGAGCATCAGCAACTCATGAAACATGGATCGAGAGTCGCCCTGGAAGAAGCTGCGGGAAAGAAGCCGACCGCCTGCTGCGCGCTCGCTGATCATCACCGATAGTGATGGCATCGGTTGATTAGCACTCGAACAATCAAACTTCTCGAAATCGACAATTTCACGGTTCTTCTTACGAATCGAAACTGTGAATATCAAGATTCGATCACTTGGGGATGTAGCGAAATATTATTAAGATAATGGGACTGCGTTAATGCGAGAATTTTTATTATATTGTTATACTTTCGGTGTAAATAATAGTTTTTGGTCGCAATAGTCAGTTGGGCCGAAGCTAGAAGATATGTCTCTCTGAATTCCTAGAGCTGATCTTGTGGCAAGCATGTAATAAGTAGAATGTACAAGTTCGAAGATATAGGAATTTAGGAATACTAGGGTTTAGGAGAATTTGTACATGCAGGAACTTGAAGGTGTACTGATCTGAGGGTGTTAGATGTGGAGGATGTACTGATCTGAGGGTGTTAGATGTGGAAGATGTACTGTGGGAATGTAGGGTTTTGGAGGTCTAAGAATTTGAGGATATAGAGATTAAGGAATATAGGTATTTGGGAATGTAGGAATTTGAGAATATAGCCAGACAAGGATGTAGGGATTTTGAGATGTGGGTACTTGGGAATGTAGCGACTTGGGGATGCAAGGATTTGGAGGAGTAGTGACTTTACAGTATAAGGAATCAGAGGATGTAGGAATTTGGGAATGTGGTAATTTAGGAATGTAGGAAGTTAGGGATGTAGAGATGTAAAGAAGTAGGTATCTAGACATGTAGTGACTTGGAGACATAGGGATTTGGAGAAATAAGTATTTAAGAATATAGGTATTAGGGGTTCTAAGAATTTGGAGATTTGAGAATTTGTGGATTTAGAGATTTAGGGAAGTGGAGATCTGAGAATTCAGTAATTTAGAAATCTAGGAATTCAGAGACCTAAAAATATGGGTGCCTACATACTTAGGTATCTAGGCATCTAATTATCTAGATATCTAAGTACCTAAGTACCTAAGTATCTAAGTATCTAGTGATATAAGTATTTAAAAATCTACAGATGTAAAAATAAAAATATAAAAATTCCAATTATATTTGATTAATATTAAAAAGAAGTTTGAAAGAATAAAAGAGCAACGATAGTAAGAGAAAGGAAGGATAAAGACGTCCCGAATGATTCGACGATCGGTCCCATCACTAATCACCGATGGGAGTACGTGGTTGATCCTGTTGTAGCTGCAAGAAAAGCTTCCTGGCGCTGTTCGATTCACGGAAATTAGTGCCACCGCGGTGCGTGCTCGGAACATTACTCTGAGAACCGATATGCATTATGCAAAACGAACAACCATCGCGTCGTAATTGTATCGTTTTGATAAGTACGCTCGCGCGAGAACCACGATGATCGTCCTCTTCCTTATTCCTCGTCTTATGGCTGTTCCGTTTTTTGTTGTCAACCGCTTTGTTGCCTCACCACTTGTTTCCGTGATTCATTGTAAAACTTGATTGAAAAGAAAGTTTTATGTCTTGCATTGGATTAATCCTTTCTGTATCACGACGTGGACGTTCAATTAGTAACTAAGACTAACTAGAAAGTTGTAACTTTGTAATTAGTAGTAATAAGTGATGTTAAATATGATGTTGCTTATTGTAACTTGATGTTACTGTTGATTAAGTGTATTTAAGTAACAATAATTAATAACTGCTAGTAATATGTGAAGTTTACTAAACTTGTCATTTATTGTGACTAGAAGTTATTGTTGACTAAGTATATTTATGTAACAACAATTAATAACTACTAGCAATAATTGAAGTTTACTAAACTCATCATTTATTGTAACTAGAAGTTATTGTTGACTAACTATATTTAAGTAACAATAATTAATAACTGCTAGCAATAATTGATGTTAACTAAAATTGTCACTTACTGTATCCTAAAGCTATTCTTGACTAACTGAAGTAACAATAACTGAAGAGTTATTAATTATTAATTAACAATAATTAGTATTAATAACCGTAATTAACTTATTTATTGTAACTTGAAACTATTATCGATTAAGTTTAATTAGTAACGACAGAAGGGTTATTTTTAATTAAGAGTTATGTAACAAGAGTTATGTCAAGAGTTCTAATTAAGAGTTCTGTATTACTGAACAGTTGCTACAAAAACAATCGAAGAGTCATAACTAATCATAGAAAATATTTAGTCGAGAAGGCAGTAAGTGGCAAATTGGAAAAAACTGTGACCACTGTCGTATAGTTGTTAATTCGGCTGTTGTCCGCCATGTTTCTTCCCTTCGCAGTTCGGCACGTGCGTTAAATCTCGATACAGCAGGCCGATTTTGGTGGCCGCGATGAACTGGAAGGGTACTTGGAGTGCATTAGAATTGCAGGGTGTAAAAGGTTTAACGGGATTTATTAACGGGGAACGCGTAACAACGGTAATCGCGAGTGTATTCGGCGCGCGAGTATTAGGGAGACTCGCTCGCGAACAAACGCGATCGAAGATTACCGTAATCATGCTACTACGATTATTTTGTCGCATTAACTCTTCCGTTGAATAGCTGGACCGTGTATAATTCTGATCTGTCGTGGATTTGTGTTCGCGAGCCGGATTCAAAACGCGAGGAACAATGGCATCAGGAACGAGCGAACGAATAGATTGAAACACAGAAATTTAATAAGATATAAACGCGCTACAAATGTGCGATTGTACGAACGTGAAAATGTTTGTTTTCTGTTGCGAACGCGTAGCTTTTATTGTCCGACAGTAACGCGAGAATTATGTAATTAAAAGTTTCGCTACAGTGAAAATTCAATTTATTTGTTTGAACATTGTAGATTAATTTTAAAGTACTTTTGACTACAGTTCTGCATCTACTTTTTTTATGTATTTCTTTTGGTAGTTTAGATGCAGTATTTTTCGAACAAGCTCAGCAACGTTTTATTACTAAAACAATGCATGCTTGTATTTATTCTTATACAAGTTTGAAAATATTTGGATATTTTGATGTCTCAATCACATAGTAATGTTTTAGTGTTCTAATATTTTGACATTCTAATGTTCTAGTGCTTTGTTACTTTATGTCTACTGTCCACTGTAACGTAAAATACAAATGATAAATTGTTAGTGTAAATTACAGATATTCAACAAAAAGTAGAGAAAAGTTTCCACCCAACGCCTGCGATATTTGCGCAGAAATAGTCGGAGGATCCAATAAAGTTAATAATCTTTTGACAAATTCCAGGGTAAATCGATTTTCCGTGCCGTATATTTCAAGGATCCTCTATTAAACACTCCACTCACCGGAACAAAGAGGAGAGGACAGACAGTCGATAAAAGACGTCGTGAAAGATACATTTTGTTCGATGTGCGGACATTACGTGGAAATATTTGTCGCGTATGATACATATGGACGACACTCGGGATCGAGAGGAAGAAACCGGGCTGACCTATTTCGGAAGAACAAATAGAGGATCCTTCACGAAACGCGGCTCTCTCATACGCTGGAATTTGTTTTCGAGATATGTCTGAAACAATTAGAAGTCATGGAGAGCAGTTAGCCGCTGTTTGAGGAAGCAAATGGAAGAAATGCGCGACTCGTAATTGCGAGAAGGAAACATTGCGCTGGATGATGGATGGATAATCCCCGTAAAAACAAAGTCTAATCCGGCGAGTACTGATTAATCCTCCCACATATTACGTTCGTAAAAACTTCCACTAATTACGACCATGTATCTTTCTGACGTATCTAATGAAACATTCTTTCGAGCGCACTGAAACGTGTCTGCCTTATGTCGGATGCGTGCAGGTGCAAATCTGCAATTTTTGGATTAGCATGTATATTCATCATGTGAATTTTTTGTTGTAAATATGTAAGTACTGCTATAGAGGTAATGCGATGCTTGTAGAGGTACGCAATTTGAAAATTTGGGAATTTTTAGTAATGGGAGTTTAGGTATTTGGAAGTGTGGGCTTTTGGATTATTGGAATGGTTTGGTTAATTTAGGGATTTGGGGATTTAGGAATTTGGGAATTTAGGGTATTGGGAATTGAGAGATTTGGGGATTTAGGGATTTGGAGATTTGGAAGTTTGGGGTTTAGGTATTTGGGATATAGGGATTTGGAGACTTGGGAATTTGGAGTTTAGGTACTTGGGACATAGGGATTTGGGAATCTAGGGAATTGGAAATTTAGGGATTTGGGAATCTAGGGAATTGGGAATTTAGGGAATTGGGATTCTAGGTGGGATTCTAGGGAATTGGGAATTTAGGGAATTGGGATTTAGGGAATTGGGATTTAGAGAATTGGGAATTTAGGGAATTGGGAATTGGGATTCTAGGGAATTGGGAATCCAGGGAATTGGGATTTAGGGAATTGGGAATTTGGGGAATTGGGAATTTGGGGAATTGGGAATTTGGGGAATTGGGAATTTGGGGAATTGGGAATTTGGGGAATTGGGAATTTGGGGAATTGGGAATTTGGGGAATTGGGAATTTAGGGAATTGGGAATTTTGGGAATTGGGAATTTGGGGAATTGGGAATTTTGGGAATTGGGAATTGGGAATTTTGGGAATTGGGAATTTTGGGAATTGGGAATTTTGGGAATTGGGAATTTAGGGAATTGGATTCTAGGGAATTGGGAATCCAGGGAATTGGGAATCCAGGGAATTGGGAATTTTGGGAATTGGGATTCTAGGGAATTGGGAATCCAGGGAGTTGGGAATTCAGAGAATTGGGTATCTGGGGAATCGAGAATCTAGGGAATCGGGAATCTAGGGAATTCGGTATGTAGGTATTTGAGAATTTAGTAATTTAAGAATTACGGTATTTAAGAATCTAGGGATTTGGAAATTTAGGAATTCGAAAATTCAGAGATCTCGGGATGCAGGGATTTAGAAGTTAAAAGATTTGGTAACATACGAATTTGGAAATTAAAAGTTTCACAAATAAGAAGATTGAAGGTAAATTTTGGAAATGTAATAATTTGATAATCGAACAAAACAAATACTTCAAAGTACTTCAATAATTGAAATATAAAAATACACAAATATTCGAGTCATAAGTAACTTTCATTCTTTTTATATACACATGTTGCTCTCGTTAAATAACAAAATTATATTAATTTATTACGTATAACCTTCTCCCATCTTTCTGTCAGCTTATCAATTGCTTCCTCGCAAAATGTGCTTACTTTGAAAGTTTTCGACAACCCGACAGAAATGTTGAAAGTTCATAAACCGAACAATTTGCATACCTATAAATTGCGCAGAAACCTTGAAATCCTTTCGTAGCCATTAGTCAAAGAAAATCACGACGCAGACACTCGCTCGACGAAAGAGTGAACTTTCCCGATCTCTCCCGGACCTACGGCAAAACGATCGATCGAAGTCGCTAATTTATATTCGCACCGTTCGTTGCATCGACAGGGGAATACAGTTAATCGAGTCGGTTGTTAATTGAACGATCGCAATTCCTCGAGGTTGCAGAGGTCGGCGACACAGAGACGGACGGGCAACGGGCGGCCGACGGGCGGGCAGACATATAAAACGGTTTGTTCTGTCCGTTTGTTAGTTCATAGCCGTGTCTACGTAGATGGCTAATTGTGATGTCGGTACGAGAGAGTGAAGAGATCGTTACGTCGTACATCACCCATTTATGGCCGCCCAGCCACCTGCCTCTCCCCGGTTTCGCATGAAGATAGAGCCGTTTCGAACGAAAGCCGACCTCCCGTGAGTATCGAGTATTTTGTAACGAGACTACGATCCAACCGGGAAGGATCAATTTCTCTCTCTGTACGCTCCTTTTTCTGTGCCCTGTCCCTTGCCTTCGCGACGATTTCAAAGCGTCGTACAGAGGATGATCGATGAGACTTTTCCACGGGCGATCCTGCAGGATACCGGGACGCCTAGAAGCAACAGGGACGATCGTTTATTGATGACGCGTCGAGTGTGCTCCAGAAGCTGCTACTGAATTACTAATAAAGAGAATTAACGCGAGCTGCAACTTTAAGGATTGCCGGCTCGGAAACTCCAACAACTTTCCAGTGGAAACGGTTAGGGGGATTAGGGAAGCGTTGCGACAGCAAAAGTAGTCTTCGTTAAATTATCGGTGACAATCGGCGAAGGCAATTGACACACTGTTTTCGATTTTTAAATCGCGAGTGGTGTCTGTCGACGTTTTGGAGGGTACTGGATTGTCTAACGTTGATTTGGGAGGAAAGATGTATAGCTTTCTAAGGGATTTGGGGATGTAGGGATTTATGGTGTAGGGAATTGGGGTTGTAGAAAATTAGGGATGTGCGAATTTGGGGATGTAGGGATTTGGGGTGTATGGAATTGGGGATGTAGAAAATTGGGGATGTGGGATTTGGGGATGTGGAATTTGAGGATGTGGGATTTGGGGATGTGGAATTTGGGGATGTGGGATTTGGGGTGTAGGGAATTCGGGATGTAGAAAATTAGGGATGTGGGAATTTGGGGATGTAGGGATTTGTGGTGTAGGGAATTGGGGTTGTAGAAAATTAGGGATGTGGGAATTTGGGGATGTAGGGATTTGGGGTGTATGGAATTGGGGAATGTAGAAAATTGGGGATGTGGGATTTGGGGTGTAGGGAATTCGGGATGTAGAAAATTAGGGATGTAGGAATTTTGGGATATAGAGATTTGGGGGTGTAGAAATTTGGGGATATAGCAAATTGGAGATGTAGGAATTTGGGAATGTAGGTATTTGGGGATGTGAGAATTTGGGGTGTAGGGAATTGGGGATGTGAGAATTTTCGGATATAGAGATTTGGGGGTGTAGGGATTTGGGGATATAGCAATTTGGAGATATAGGAATTTGGGAATGTAGGTATTTGGGGATGTGAGAATTTGGGGTGTAGGGAATTGGGGATGTGAGAATTTTGCGATATAGAGATTTGGGGGTGTATGGATTTGGGGATATAGCAATTTGAGGATGTAGGAATTTGGGGATGTGGGATTTGGGGATGTAGGAATTTGGGAATGTAGGTATTTGGGGATGTGAGAATTCGGGGTGTAGGGAATTGGAGATGTGAGAATTTTGGGATATAGAGATTTGGGGGTGTAGGGATTTGGGGATATAGCAATTTGGGGATGTAGGAATTTGGGAATGTGGGAATTAGGGGTGTAGGAAATTGGGGATGTTGAAAATTAGGGATATTGCAATTTGGAGATGTAGGGATTTGGGGGTGTAGGAATTTTGGGATATAGAGATTTGGGGGTGTAGGGATTTGGGAATATAGCAATTTGGGGATGTAGGAATTTAGAAATGTAGGAAGTTAGAGATGTGAGAATTTGGGGATGTACGAATTTGTAGTGATTTGGAGATGTAGCAATTTAGAGATGTAGGAATTCTGAAGATGTAGGGATTTGGGAATGTAGTAATTTGAAGATCTTGAGATTTAGTGAAATAGGTATTTGGGAATTTTACTATTTGGAGATGTAGGTATATGGAAATGTAGGGATTTGGGTATATATAGGCATATGTGCATGTAAGGATTTGATGATACATAGGTATTTGGGAATATAGGAATTTGAGAATACAGAAATTTGCTAATGTAGGAATTTGAGATATATGTAATATCTTGAAAAGGTAAGAATTTAGAAAAATCGTTACCTGAAAAAAGTACAGATTTATGAACATAAGAAATTAAGAATAACTAAATTTATAAATACAAGAGTTTAAAAAGATAATTATTTGTCTCCACCTATTTGCACAATTGATAGTTTGGTTATCTAAAGATTTTATAGAAACATATACTTGAAAATGTATATATTCATGAATATAGAGATTTGAAAGTTAAAAGTGTATCTCCTAACATTTCAAGATGCAATTTACATATCCCAGAATTTCGAGATGTCGGAATCGCAGATGCGAGTATCCAGAGATCTCCGGATTCCCGATTGAGAGGATACTTTGTTCCCTTCAGATCAAGACAGACGCATTCCCCGCCAGACTAATTTCCCTCTCGAAGAATGTTCAGAAGTCTGAAGTTTGTAGTTGTTTTCAAGCTCTCCAACTTCTCCGTATTTAACTCTCGCTTATCAGCGAATTTATCAGCAAAGTTGTTGAAATTGCTGTTGGACTTCCCGGTACTTTTATTCCGGCCGTACTTGCTCGAAAGTCGAAAAAACAACAAGATTCGATCGAGTCAGAACGTGTGCAATTAAAAGGAGTAAAAAAGAGCACGCGAAGGAAATCGCGAACAGTGACGTCGAACAAAATCCGTTCGAATTCGGCGAACAGAAATTTCCAGGAACCTGCACGCGATGCTTTTTAGCACTTTTGGCATTTTGCAGGCTTTTCGACGGCGGACATTTTCACTGGAATTGTTCTACATGAAGAGCAACTTCAAAAGGAGTACACGGAAAATAGAACAGAATTGAAATATCCTCCTCTTTTTTTCTCGCTAGCAGAAAATTGCGAAAGGTAGAATCGAAAGAGATCGGTGAATCGAAGCTTTTTGATAGCATTTACCTGTGTGTCGAAAAATATTTTCTATCATCGGATTTAAACTGGACACGTTATTATATATTTCATAGTTATGCTCGGCCCGATTGAACGGAATAAATCGCATCGAAGATTCCATTGCGTTTTGAATTGTTTCTATGGCTGCGAAAAATCGAATAGCGATTGAATGGAGAATAAAACGATGACGAATTGCGTGATTCTTCATCCGATCTGGGGGAGATGTTTAAACTGGGTTTTTTAATGGAAGGCAATCGTGGACGCATTCGACTAAAGATTCCTGTGTTTTATTATTGTTATACTTTTTTATGTGGAAACATAACCTAACCCTGTGCACTCTTTAATTTCTTCTACCAACTCTTTAATTTACAAAATAATTGTAACATTGCGAGTATGGGATAAATATATTTTTCATTTATTATAAGTAGTAAATTAATGAGAATATGTATATTGAACTGATTTATTTACAAGATTGAAGAAAGTGTGATGTCTCGACATAGGAGTGCAAAGGGTTAATATAACCTCGAAAGCTACATAAAAGACTTGTATAGCTTCGAAATTAGATTGTTTTATATACCTTTTGCAAGTGCTTTGAAACACTCTGTAGACAAAAATATTAGTATTAAAATTGAAAGAAGGGAGCAGTTCAGTAATGAATACCCCATGTAGGGAAGGAATATTTATTTTTGAATCATACGTCAAAACCGATCCAATTTTCATACAGTATACTTAAGAAACTGTTCCTCAATTTGTACGTTATGAAAAGGATATACCTCCCGTATTAAAAGAACGTAACCTTAAACCCGAAGCTAAGTTAAAGTGAACGAGCCCATAACCGTAAAGGTGGAGTCAATTTGCATCGCTTATTCGAAAAAGGAAACGTAGCAAGATCCTTTGATTTGTTTCTCGAGGCTGCAGCCGGAGATACACCCTGAATATTTCATCGAATATCGAAGGAAAATCGTGTACATCTAAATTCACTGACCAATATTGCAACATGAAGAAATATCAGCGAACGGTGGCAAGAGAAACAGAGGTGAATTCTGGTCACGCGTAAAATTCGGAATCCTTCGGTCAAAATTTCATCGGACCGCGCGGAAAGGTACGGAAAAGATCCGGCTGCCGAGAGGGTTCTGATTTAATAAACGACGAGCCTGAGTTTATCGGGAAGACAGAGAAATCGAGGTAGCATAGATCGGGAAGATAAAAATCCATACGCCTGTTGCAACGAGTCAGCTTTGAGCTGTCTACGTCCGTTGAGAGGTCGATCCATCTGCGAGTGGTTCAGCGTCGAATAAAAATGAAGGGATTGTTCTGGGATGCTGTTTGATCGTTGCTGCATCTCGCGCGACTCCCCCGGTACCTTTTTCTTCCTGATCGAACCCCACGAGAGAATTCTCTTTCTTCTTCTTCTTCTTCTCTGTCTATTTCATCTCGGTGTGCTCAAGATTCCAGTTCCCCAGATTTGTCGGACGAGCAAGATGGATAGACTTGTCCACGGCACGCTTTTCCGCTACGCGATCCTCTTCGCTTCTTTATTGGCCTGTTTCGTACCGTGTACTTGCCTCGTGTTTCTTCACCATTGTTCACCTCACTGCTATCCTTGTACACGCTTTTTCTGCAATTTACGATAAACGTGATAATGGACTGTGTGTACAGTCGACGGCAAATCTGCTTCCCTAGAAAATACGGTGGTCGAGGGTGCTCTCGTTGGATTTTTAGGGACTTTTGGGGATGGCTTGGAGATGCGTTTAGAAGGCAACCTTGAGATTCGGGGATGTTGTCTGGAAATCTAAGAGTATGAAAATGTAGGAATTTTGAGATTTGGAAATTTGGGATTTGTGAATTTTGGTGTTTAAGGATTTGGGGACCTTGGAATTTGATCTAGGGATTTAGGGACCTTGGGAGTTGAAAATATAGAAATTTAAGGATCTTGGACGTTGGGAATCTAGGGATTTACGGATCTTGGGATTTAGGAATCTAGGGATTTAGGGATTTTGGCTTTGAGGAATCTAGGGATTTTGGGATTTGGGAATCTAGGAATTTAGGGATCTTAGGATTTGGGAATTTGGAAGATTAGGGACCTTGGGATTTGGTAATCTAGGGATTTAGGGATATTGAACGTTATGAATCTAGGGATTTGGGAACCTAGGGATTTAGGGATCTTGGAATTGGAGAATCTAGGGATTTTGGGATCTTGGAATTGGAGAATCTAGGGATTTTGGGATCTTGGAATTGGAGAATCTAGGGATTTTGGGATCTTGGAATTGGAGAATCTAGGGATTAATGAACCTTCAATTTGGAGATCTAGGAATTTGAGAATTCAGGGATTTGGGATTTAGAAATTTGGTAACGTAGAAATTTAGATTTAGGTATTAGGAGGCCTAGGAATTTGGGAGCTTAGGAATTTGGCAATGTAAGAATTTTGGTACTTGGAATTTGAAGATCTAAGGATTTGGAAATTTAATGGATTTGAGGATTTGAAATCAAAATATTTAGGAACTTGAGAATTTGGGGTAAAATAATTTGTGGGTTTGAGAAATTTGGAAATTTAGAAATTGAAAATTGAAGAATTGAAAAATTGAATAATTGCATAATTGAATAATTGAAAAATTCGCAAATTGAAGAATTGAAGAATTGAAAAATTGACAAATTGAAAAATTGAATAATTGAAAAATTCGCAAATTGAAAAATTGAATAATTGAAAAATTCGCAAATTGGAAAATTGAAAAATTGAAGAATGAAGAATTGAAAAATTGACAAATTGAATAATTGAAAAATTGAAAAATTATGAAATTGCAAAATATATTAACAACGCACAGTAGGGACAGTAATCGTGTTTCAATCAACAAGTAAATGATTCCATATAAAATAAGTTGAAAAGGAAATATTAAACATTTTTACCCGAAGCTTCCTTTTACCGAAACTGAAATCAAATTCGAAGATGAACTTTCGTAACTCGAATTACGGCCCATTCTAAAGTTTGCAAGTAGAAAACGATTAAGGATGATTATAGTTAAAAGATTAACACGTGGTAGCAGTGACTCGCTTCAATCGAAAGTGCGTCGGGTCTTCAGCGATCCGTTTTTTCCAATCACGAACAAGGAACTGGACACGAACAAGTTTTTCAATCGCTTCGTAGAAGCGACTGAGTGGCCGAAGATTGAATTATTTACAGACTCGATCGCTACGCTCGCAAAGGGTGTTTGATTGTGCCGATCGATAGAGAATTATCCGGGTCAAATAATATTTGCTTTCGTACTATTTGCGTTCCAGTTCAATAATCGTCAGATCGTTCATCTTAATATTTTAAGTAAGAACCGCAAAGCAAATTTAAAGATGTATTACAAATACGATTATAGACAAACTTATCTAAAATTCAATTTTCACGAAGATACAGTATTAACGTATATGTTCGATTATATTTTATCATCTGTCTATTTATTTTTAATTTCCATAAACAAATAAGTTGAAATATTTTTACGAAGATACAGAATTAATGTGTACTTTCATTTATGTTTTATCGTATGTACATTTACTTTTAATTTTTATAAACAAATACGTTGAAATATTTTTACGAAGATACAGAATTAATGTGTATTTTCAATTATGTTTTATCATCTGTCTATTTACTTTTAATTTTCACAAACAAATATTTTCGCGAAGATGAAGAACTAACGTGTACTTCCAATTATGTTTTATCTTTATTATATGTACATTTATTTTTAATTTTCATAACCAAACAAATTGAAATATTTTTGAGAAGATAAAGAATTAATGTGTATATTCGATTATGTTTTATCTGTTCTTAATTTGTACAATCAAATAGATTGAAATATTTTAAGGTTAACCTAACCTAAAATGTTTGAAATCCGTTAACCTAAGGGTTGACGTTGAATAACGTACGAGGAACTATTGCGATAGAAAGAAGATTGGTAAACGAGCGGAGAAGGAAACCCGTTGGCCATTTTTCCAGCTCGCCCTCGAATTCGATTTGATCTTCTTTATCGTGGACTGCCGTTAGCCAAAGGCTTCGAGTAGCGCACGTAGCCGATCGCGGCTTAGATCGAAGATTAGCCCTTTCGGTTCACGAAGTGGCTCAGTCACACGGTTTCTTCGACGAGCAGTCGTTAAACTCCAATTTCGGTTTATCGACACGGAAAGACACGACACCGAAAATCAGCCTCGTATCCTGTCACGGTCCAGCCGGGAGCCCCGAGGGCTTCAGCCGTGGCTGCATCAGAAAATTTCATGGGGCACCGTGATGCCCGATAGCGCGGAGATTACGTAATAGAGATCACATGGCGGGAGTCGAGACTTGAACCTTACGGGATTTTCGTTTCTCGACTGTCTCCTCGACGAAAGAACGGACAATGTTCTACGGAACGGGACGTAGATAAAGAAGAAAGGACTCTCGGAACTTTCGTGGAGAACGCAAGATTAAGATTCCTTATTTGTATTAACCTTTGCTTGCGGGGAAAGTTCGAGCTGATGGAAAACTCAATTTCTTTTTAATCGACGAATTTAATTAACGAAGGAAAGACTTTCGAGATTGTGGGTTATGATAGCAAGGTTTTATAATTCGAGTAATTGGTACGATGGAGAGAATGTGTCGCTGACTTTATGAACATTTGGTGTTTATGTAGATGTCGGATTCTATCCTTGATATATGATGTGGTTGCTAGATGTTCACATCCTTGGTGTTCATATAAATACCACATGTCTATATCCTTCATATCTGATATAATACTAGATGTGTTAAATGTGTGGTACACTAGATGTGTGCTACTAAGGATGTGACATTTGATATGCACATCCTTCATGTCCATATAAATACCACATGTCTATATCCTTGACTTGATGTGTGCTACTAATGTGTACTACTAATGTGTACTACTAATGATGTGGCACTTGATATGCACATCCTTCATGTCCATATAAATACCACATGTCTATATCCTTGACTAGATGTGTGCTACTAATGTGTACTACTAATGATGTGGCACTTGATATGCACATCCTTCATGTCCATATAAATACCACATGTCTATATCCTTGACCAGATGTGTGCTACTAATGTGTGCTACTAATAATGTGACAGTAGATATTCACATTTGGTGTCCATATCAATACCACATATCCATATCCTTGACTAGATGTGTGCTACTAATGTGTACTACTAATGATGTGGCACTTGATATGCACATCCTTCATGTCCATATAAATACCACATGTCTATATCCTTGACCAGATGTGTGCTACTAATGTGTGCTACTAATAATGTGACAGTAGATATTCACATTTGGTGTCCATATCAATACCACATATCCATATCCTTGACTAGATGTGTGCTACTAATGTGTACTACTAATGATGTGGCACTTGATATGCACATCCTTCATGTCCATATAAATACCACATGTCTATATCCTTGACCAGATGTGTGCTACTAATGTGTGCTACTAATAATGTGACAGTAGATATTCACATTTAGTGTCCATATCAATACCACATATCCATATCCTTGACTAGATGTGTGCTACTAATGTGTACTACTAATGATGTGGCACTTGATATGCACATCCTTCATGTCCATATAAATACCACATGTCTGTATCCTTGACTAGATGTGTGCTACTAATGTGTACTACTAATGATGTGACACTAGATGTGTACATCCTTCATGTCCATATAAATACCACATGTCTATATCCTTGACTAGATGTATGCTACTAATGTGTGCTCCTAATAATGTGACAGTAGATATTCACATTTGGTGTCCATATCAATACCACATATTCATATCCTTGACTAGATGTGTGCAACTAATGTGTACTACTAATGATGTGACACTAGATGTGTACATTCTTGGGGTCCATACAAATACCATATGTCCATATGCTTGATTAGACGTGTGCTATTAATGTGTGCTACTAATGATGTGGCACTAGATATTCACATTTGTTGTCCATATAAATACCATACGCCCATATCCTTGACTAGATGTGTGCTATTAATATGTGCTACATGTGTAGCACACTAGATGTGTGCTTCTAGTCTGATGTGCTACTAGATATCCATATGTGTGGTATCTTCATAGGTGCTAGATCTAGATGGTATCCACGTCCTTGGTATTCATATAAATGTCAGACATCCATATTGTATAAATACCATATATTCATATCCTTGATATCCACATAGACATCAAACGTCATATTCTTAATATCTACATGGATACCAAACCTCAATATTTTTTATATCTATACAAATACCAGATATTCATATCCCTCACATCTATAAATACTACCATATATCCACATTCTTGCTGTCTCCATGCCAGATGTCCACATCCTGGCTACATATACACCAAATATCAATATCTCTGCTATCCACATGTCTCAGCGAACAATGAATCACAGTGAACAATGAACAAGTATAAAAAAGTTGACAGTACACGCGATTAGATATCGGTTTTTCTTGTTTAATAATGCAGCGATTGGAAAGCAATTTCCTAGATTCGTTATAGGGGACGATACACGCGAGAAGACTGTCAGGGTTTATTCGAGAAGAATGAAGGAAATTTCATGCGCAATTTCGCACGCGAAAGAAAGCGGGGTAAACAGACAATCGTATTACCAAGTAAAATGATTTCGAAACGGAATAACGTTTCCATCGAGATGCGGGAATACCGTACAAATAACCGGGATGTTTGCATAGGATGGGACACTGGCGAAACTCATCTTTTCAGATGTTTCCCTCCGCGACAGTCGTGGAAGCGAAAGATGACCGAAACATACTTGAACCAGTAAAGACTGCGAGAATTTTTAATCTTATTCTATCGAACTCGTGTTCGATTGTATCGAAACTCTCAGATTTAGAGAATATCGTCCATTGTAAACTCACAGTCCATTGCGATGTAAAATTGAAACTCGTAAACTTGTAAAGCTGAAATATGCTTCGTACAAAAATCCTTTGATATTCAATCGAAGGATTATCGATCTATTTTCAATTAAAACTGCGAAACCGTTTATCGCATCAAAATTGAAACACATTCGACATGTACGATAAACCAACAAATACTGCTTCGCGTGCGTCAAAAGGGCGGATAATTTTTCTCATCGGAATTGAAAAATTGTGAAAGCAGTTTGCAAGCCGACAATTTCAACGAATCGTGTCGATATACGCTCTATCCTTTAACAAAACTAGCAATTTAAACGTTAACGACCCGGTCGTGTTTATCAACAGATCGTTCCAACTTTTCCCATTCAAACTGCAAAATTGCGAAAGTGTTTATTACAGTCTCTCGGCTAAAAAATTGAAACGCATCCCGTGTATTTTTTAGCGAAAACGATTCGCGTTTATTTAATGAAGGGTCATCGAGTTTTTTCCCATCGGGAACTGTAAAGTGGCTTAACGAAAGCGACCTGCTCGCGTTTATCAAGGGAAGGACTTATTTTCGACGGAAAACTTGCAAAAGCGTGTACAGAAGCCACAAATTCGGAGTATGTCACATACGTTTTTTCAAAAGATCCTTTTTATAGAAATTAATGAATTTGCGTACGTATATTTTACAGCCACGAATGACTGGTTTGCGTTTATCGATCCAGTTTTTCCACAAAAACTCGAAAGCTGAAAAAGCATCCGTTTGTGGAAAAACTGCAGAATCTAAACATACTCGGTACGGTTTTTTCTTGTAATATTGACTGGTTTGTGTTTATCAAGGGAATATCCTTTTTTGTCGGAGCTGAAATATTGCTAAAATGCTTCAAAGCTGAAAATGCCGATGGCACAATATGTTTTTTCGTTGAATATTAATTTTTTTAAAATGTCAAAAAATTTTAATATAATTTACTTGTTCCGTAACGAAATCTAAATGAATATTGTGCGTTCCTGGAAAAAATGTAGGATCGTATGTTATTAAAGCTAAAAAATTGCAGTATCCTTTGTTACATTTTATGTGAGCTCAGAAAAATTCAAATATAACCAATATATTTTCTCATAAAAAAGAGTTAAATGTATTTTAAATACATTTTTAACAAATGCATCTGAACGAAAATGAGTTCTCTCATTGCTATTATAAAATTGTAATAGAATATTAATATAATTTTCATGTTTCTTAATGAGAATAGTTTAAATGTACTCTGTACAGATTCTGATAAGAATAATCCCAATTCAATGATCAAAAGGTATTTTCTCCTTGCAACCATAAAATTGCAAGATTATTTGTAACATTTTATGTCAGACTTAAAAAATGCAAATACACTTCACAAACTTCTTGATGAAACTGATCTAAATGCACGCTGTATATCATTTGACAAGAATGTCTTACTCAATTTACCAATCAAAAGGTATTTTCTTCTTATGACTATAAAACTGTGACAATATTTGCTACATTTTATATCAAGTTTGAAAAACTCAAATATTCTCCACAAGTTTTGTAACGAATCTGAATTAAAATGCACCCTGTACATCTTTTAATAAAAACATCCTGATGATTTTATCAGTGAGCAGATATTTTCTCGTTGTGACTATAAAATTGCCATGGTATTTGTTACACTTCACATCAAACTAGAAAAATTATAGAAAAATTCAAAAACACTGTATGTGTTTTGTAACGAAATTGATCTAAATGTACCCCATACATCTTCTAATAAAAACATCCTGATGATTTTATCAGTGAGCAGGTATTTTCTCGTTGTGTCTATAAAATTGCCATGGTATTTATTACACTTCACATCAAACTAGAAAAATTATAGAAAAATTCAAAAACACTGTATGTGTTTTGTAACGAAATTGATCTGAATGTACCCCATACATCTTCTAATAAAAACATTCTGATGATTTTATCAGTGAGCAGGTATTTCCTCCTTGTGACTATAAAATTGCCATGGTATTTGTTACACTTCACATCAAATTAGAAAAATTATAGAAAAATTCAAAAACACTGTATGTGTTTTGTAACGAAATTGATCTGAATGTACCCCATACATCTTCTAATAAAAACATCCTGATGATTTTATCAGTGAGCAGGTATTTCCTCCTTGTGGCTATAAAATTGCCGTGGTATTTGTTACACTTCACATCAGACTAGAAAAATTTCACAAAAATTCAAAAACACTCTACGTGTTTTGTAGAAATTGATCCACATGTACCCCATACATCTTCTAATAAAAACGTTGTGATCATCTTATCAGTGAGCAGGTACATTTTTGTTGTGACTATAAAATTGCGATAGTATTTGTTACATCTTACATGAAGCTTGAGAAATTCGAAAACACCCTACATATTTTTTAGCGAAACTGCCTTAAATGCACCCTGTACCCTAACAAAAATGTCGTGATCATTTTATCAGTGAGCAGTTTTCCTCCTTGTGACTACAAAATTACGATAGTACTTATTCCACACTTTACATAAGATTTGAAAAATCCGCAAACACTCCAAGTATTTTGTAACAAAACTGACCTCATACATCACCTAATAAAAACGTCATGATTATTTTATCAGTGAGCAGTTTTCCTCCGTGTGACTACAAAATTACGATAGTACTTATTCTACACTTTACAATAAGATTTGAAAAATCCGTAAACACTCCAAGTATCTTGTAACAAAACTGACCTACATCTCCTAATAAAAACGTCATGATTATTTTATCGATTAGAAGGTATCTCCTTGTGACTATAAAATTGCAATAAATTTTGTTACACATTTAAAAAATTCGAATATACACGATTTCAGAGGAGTCTGACTGAAATCTACCTTCTGAACAAAATAGTGGTGTTTCTGAAAACTAGTGATCGTGAGTGAAACGTAGCTAGAGCGTCTATCTCCGCAGCGGGGTGAATAATTCGAAGGGTAATAGTAGGTTTACGGTTGGCAGGAGAAGCAAGGATGGATCAGTACGCGGTAATATGGCAGAGGTGAAACACGCAACGAAGAGGATCGTGGCATGGAAATCCCGAAGCTTCCTGAGAAGCGTACCAACCAAAGCCGTCGTAAAGTACATATCCTTGCAGTTAGAAGCGAGCATCGGGGATCTTTTGCACGAGGGGGATCACAGGGCCGATGTAGGAACATCGTACGCGGAGGTGGCTGCAGATAAGAAGAGAAGGGACACGTACAGCCACTAGCAGGAAGAAAAACGAAAAAAAAGCAGAGGAGACCGAGGGTACCGTAACAAGAGGCGGGGAAGAAATGGACGGAGAAAGAAGGGAACAGTTGTTTAAACGTTGGAGAGGAAGAACGAGTGTGCTGGTGGGATGATAAGAAAAAGGAAGAGATGTGAACAAAAAACGAGATGAGAGAGAAGCAAGTGCACCATTGACGAAACGAAGAAACGAGATTCGATTCAGATTGCGATAAGAACGGATCTTTCATTTTTATCAACTTTTATTCGCTCGATTATCGTGTCACGTTATTAGGGTCGATATGATGGGAGAATCACTTGGGGTTCTGCCATTCATGTACATTTAACTTATACATTTATATATTTAGCATATATTCATTTTGATATAATATTTGGCATGTGTACGTTTATGTGCAATTGTTAGCTCATATACATTTGTATAAAATATTTAGCTCATGTACATTTCTATGGAATATTCAGCTCATATACATTTATACAATATTTAGCACATATACATTTATATAAAATATTTAGTTCATGTTTAGTTGTATATAATACTTGGCACATATTCGTTTAGATATATTTAGCACATGTACATTCATATAGTATAATATTTAGTTCATGTACATTTATATACGATATTTAGCTCATATACATTTATATACAATATTTTGTTCATGTACATTTATACAAAATATTTAGTTCATGTACATTTATATACAATATTTTGTTCATGTACATTTATACAAAATATTTAACACATGTACTTTTACATACAATATTTAGTTTATATACATAAATTTAGTTCATATATTTATAACGTATATGTTCATATGTGTTCATATATGTTCACTCATATACGTTCATGTGTGTTCATATATGTTCACGTATGTTCATATATGTTCATATATTTATATATTTATAAGTATATGTATTTATAAACAATGTCTAGTATATATACGTTTATACATAATATGTAGCACACATACTTATATACAACACTATGAAGAATTTATATAAAATCAATTTAGACAGCATTGAACATGAACAAAGTCATCATGATATCTGATGCACTCTTCAAGTGAAACAATAAAGAAAACCTCTTCCAGTTTAAATTCTTAAGTACACTCTATCTAAATACATTTGTAATTGCTCACATTTGCCGCAAAATACATATGATTGTATTAACATTGCACGAAACATCGATAAAAGGTAAACACAGTAGAGGAGCAGAAGAAAGCGATTGAAGTGGATCAACCGTATTTCAGGATGAAAGAAGGATCTGCAGGTTGTTAGACCGACTATAAACTTCATGAACAGACACGAAGTTAAAAGAAAAAGAGTTTAGAGCAAAGTTGGAAACAACGATTCAATTGTATTTCTGTTGGATCGAGAAGACGAAGTTCCATACTCTGGTGCTTTGATGAAAGGGAAGACAAACGAGGAGCGGAAAACAACTTGTGATACGAGTGATGATAAATTAATGGTAATACTATCGATTTCGATTCGTAAATTATAAACGTATCGAATGGTATAGAATTGTTTCGTGAAATTTCAAGCATCACTGATAAGTAGATTGTGGCGTTCATTTATAAGACTGCAAAGTAACTTGAGCATATAAATATCTTGTAGGTTACAATACAACTTGCAGACATATTATAAACTCAAAAACATCCGCAGGCTATTAATGTAAAGTAAATTCGTTAAAGACCACTCAGTGACTAATAGTTTATTTAATTTGATTAAAAATGATAGACCAAACGATTGGTCAAATGCGATGTTGAATGTACAAGTACTTCATGTACTGTTTCAACGATTAATAAGGTCTTTGTAAATAAGTATAATCAAAAATTTTAACAAGACAAGTTACTTGATCCATCTTTGAGCTCAATTTCATAACAGTATGAATATATAGTTCGTTCAATTTAACAATACATATGCACTAACAGCATAACAACAAGAAAATGTAAATTCATATGATTATAAAATACTGTGGTATAAACAGAACACCGGAGCAATTATTTTTTTCTAAATGTCCAATATCACATTTGAAAACTTGCTCACATACGAGCAACATCGAATGTTGAGTATGTTAAAAATCTGTACATGGACTTGTACATTGAATATCAAATTGCTAAAATGTGGACACCAGCCAGATTACTAGCCACCTGATCTCGAAACAGTAAGAGATCGAATAATAAGTAAATGTTGCAGAGTAAAAGTACACAAGCAACGAAGAAAGGAAAAGGGTGAAGTAAGCCGAAGGAAGAGAAGAAGAAACGTACGGAGCGCGATACGTGGAAGAGGAAGAAGCGAGTATCGGAGTAATACAGAGAGCAGAGGTCGAGGAGGAAGAAGAAGAAGAGGACGAAGACGAGGAAAGAAGAAAGAAGAAGGGAGCCAAGGTAAAAGGGAGAGAGGTGGCGACGGGGACGAGGTCTGGGTTGGGTAAGGTGAGGGCTCCTACGGGTGAGTACCACTCACTTCATTGACTCGTGCGTACGCCCGCACGTCTGTCAGTCCATCCTCACTCATTCGATCCTCGGTTCGTCTTCAAAACCGCTCGACAGAGGCCGGTTTTCTCCTTCGAATCGCACGGATTCACGTCCTCGTCCCCGTTCACGTCCACGCAGTTTTGGTCGTGGTGCACGACCTCCGCGAGTCGGGGTCACCTCGTCCTCGTCCAGTTCCTTTCTCGGTGGTTCCGGATTCTCCGCATCAACGTGTCTCGAAACTCCTCCAGCAGGACCAACGGGATGAGCCTGGCCAGCATCCGATGGATCCTGCTGCTGCTGCTCCTGGATACCGAGTGCGTCCGAGCCAAGCCTCGACAGATCAAACCAGGTAGGATCTTTCTTTACACGCTCACTCGACTAACTTTCTGACCGACAATTACGCTAACTAGGTTTTTATACTTGAACACGTGTACTCTTGTTTCTTCGGGAAAAGGGAGTTCTAGGATACGTTGGTTCATTTGGTTAGCATCTTTCTTTCTTAACAATCCTCGGGATGTATCTGAGCTTTATGGAACTATCGGACTGAAACTTTGTGTACCGAATAAACTATTTTGAATTATAGCGAAGCTCTTGTCATAATGTTGACTTTTGTCGAGATAAAGAATGATGGCTTACACCCCTTAGTTGTAATTTTAGTTTAGTTTCAATTTGAAAATGGTCCTCAAGTATCTTTAAATCCATAGTGCTATGTAAGATAACAGTGGAAATTAATAATGGAGAAATAATAACTTCACGTTATCAAACAGCAGTAAAAGTACCTTCCAAATACACCTCTCAAATCTATTAGCTGAAATGTCCAACACCGTCTGTTTCTGTAAATGTCTGCACATTGTATGAGCTGTTACCAGATTAAAATTTGCAAATAAGAAACCATAAATTCTTTATCTGGACAGAAGTCAACATACAGCGAAAGCATCTTAATACAAAATAATGGATCCCAGTTAATTCTCACACAGTTGCTAAATTCTATCAGCAATACGATCTCGACTACAATTACAGTGTCAGATCCGATGGCAAAAGAAGTCTGTCTATTGTCGAGGACTATCAACCGGTTTCCAAAGAAAGTTGTCGGTGTGTCGCATCGGCGGATATCAGAAACGAAAGCAGGTGCTCGTGTGGGTTATAATTCCCACATAGTCGTGGGAGCAACGCGATCATTGTCCAAGATCGATCGTCGGATCGAGTCTGTTGCGCAATTCCTCCGGGTCAGGATCAGGGTTAACGTACCAACGATGACGTGTAACGTTAACCGGAATCCGTTGGCGGAACGATCGATCAGCGTCTGATGATCGATCACCCACGATACCCGCTCGTCGGGAGTCTCGTTTTCGATTTTGATCCAGCCATCGCCCGCCACGCAGCTGGTTAATCCATGTAAATTTATTTAAACCGATTCCACGGGTATCGCGGCCGGCTCGATTCACGTGCCCGATGCAAATTACCTCGCTCTGTTTCTTCCTTTCGTCGTTCCTCTCTTTTTTTTATTTTATTTTTCGCCGACTCCCGTGTCAAACCGATCAATTCCGTCAAACGAAACGCACGGGAACTAATTTTTGGATGTTATTAACGGAGGCATTTTGCAATTTTTTTATTCTGAATTGGGACATGCCTTTAGATTTTCCGAGGAATCGGTAGATATACCCTACTATAGGATATATGTGGAGTACTGTAGGATATATGTACATCCAACAGTCTCCAACCCAAGGATGTTTTCGGACTTTGATGAGATATCCTGGAATTTTGAAATCTCCTAGAAACTTACGATTCTTACAATTTGTTAGGATCTGTTTGAAGACTTCTAGGAAGCTCTAGAATCTCTTAGGATCAAACTAGGATTTCCGTCGAGTCCCCTAGGATTAGTATCTTTATAATTCTTGTCAGAATTTGTTTGATACCTTCTAGCATCCTCCAGAATCCCTATAATCTCTTAAGATCCTCCTAGGACCCCCTACAATTATCTGAGATCCACTTAGGTCTCCCTAGAGTCACCTGCAATCTTCATCAAACCTCCATATTCACTTAGATCGTCCAAACATTTCCAAATCCCCTAAGATCATCATAGAATCTCCTAGGATCCTTAAAATCCTTTATGATCTCTCTTGGATCTTCTATACGATCCTAAAATATCTTGTGAACTCCCTGAAATTCCTAGAATCCCTAGATCCCTCTAAGATCATCCTAGAATCTCCTAGGGTCCTTAAAATCCTCTAAAATCTGTTTTAGATCTCCTACATGATCCTAGAATAGCTTGTGAACTCCCTGAAATTCCTAGAATCCCCAGATCCCTCTGAGATCATCCTAAAATCCCTAGATCCCCCTAAGACCATTCTACAGACCCTAGAATCCCTAAAAGCCTTTATAATCTCTTTAGGACCTCCTATGACCTCCTAGTAGCTCTCAGAATCTCTCAACCTCTCCAAAATCCCTAAAACCCACCAACGTTCATTTAGAATGTCCCTAGATCTATCCAGGGAGTTTCTAGAACTTCCCTAAAAACCCTAGTAGGATTTAAAATCCCCCAGGATTTCTCTAGGACCTCCCTAGAATCCATTAGTAACCCCCAAGTCATTTGATACCTCTCAAACTTGCCTCTTCATATTTTCTTCAAACGACATCTCGTGAAATTTACAAAAGTTCGAAATTGCGATGTTCCACCGTTTCTGGGCAACGTCGTCGTCATCGCCGTTTAAACGTTCAACTAAGAACACCGTGTGCAGTTAAGCGGTATCAGAGAGGATGTCCAAGAATAGTTAGCGTTAGGATAAGGCCAGCAGCCAGTCGGAGTTTACGTACGTTAGTAGACCGCGAGCTTTCGACGTTACGGCCGTTGTAAATGTCTAAGAACTTTAGTTGTTCCGCACCGAGTCGCGTTTATCCCCCTTCGGATGGAAAATTATCGTCTTGTCGCCAGCGGAACCGGCCGCGACCCGCTCCAGCGTCAAACTTCCATGACCCCACGAATAATTCAGACCAGCCAGCCTGGTTTATACGCGTTTCATCTTTTAATACGCTCCGGTACGTGTACCGCTGCCTGCTCGCTGAAACGAGAGAACTCTTGATAACGCTGATTCTTAATATCCACTCGACTTGTTCACCTTACAACTATTTACGGTGAGGGTTGTCGTGCACTTATTGCTAAATAAGTTGCTGATTGATCGTTGTGCGCTTATTGTTATATCGTGAAATTGCAGAGTTACTTCAGAGGAAATTATAGTTTTATTTTGGTGCAAAAATGGTTTATGATGTAGTCGGAGATTTGGAAGGAGTCTTTTTGATTGGTGTAAGTTTGAAGGGTTTAGGAATTCGGACTTTTCAGGATTTGAGGAGATGTGGACTTGGGAATTTGGGGATTTGGGAATTTTGGGAACTTGGGATTTTGGGACTTGGAAATTTGGGGAATTGAAAATTTGGGGACTAGGGAATTTAGGAACTTGGGATTTGGGGAATTGGAAATTTGAGGAATAGGGAACTTAGGGACTTGAGATTTGGGGAATAGGGAACTTAGGGACTTGGGATTTGGGGACCTGGGATTTAGGGACTTGGGAATTTGGGGAATTTGAAATTTGGGGACTAGGGAATTCAGGAACTTGGGATTTGGAGAATTGGAAATTTGGGGAATAGGGAACTTAGGGACTTGGAAATTTGGGGAATAGGAAACTTAGGGACTTAGGAATTTGGGGAATTTGAAATTTGGGGACTAGGGAATTCAGGAACTTGGGATTTGGAGAATTGGAAATTTGGGGAATAGGGAACTTAGGGACTTGAGATTTGGGGACTTGGGAATTTGGGGAATTTGAAATTTGGGGACTAGGGAATTCAGGAACTTAGGATTTTGGGGAATTGGAAATTTGGAGACTACGGAATTTAGGAACTTGGGATTTGGGGTCTAGGAAATATGGGAACTTGGGAATTTGGGATCTAGGGAATTTGGGGACTTGAAAATTTGGGGATTAGGGAAGCTTGGAACTTTTAATTTGGGGACTAGGAAATATGGGAACTAGGGAATTTGGGAACTTGGAGATTTAGGAAAGCTAGGGAATTTAGGAACTTGAGAATTTGGGGTCTTGGAAATTTAGTAACTAGGAAATATGTGAACTTGAGGATTTGAGGACTAGAGAATATGGAAACTTGGGAATTTTCTAATTTTCGAATTTGGGACTCTGGCAGATTGTAAACTTGAGAACTAGGGAGTTTGATAACTTTAAAATTTACGAACTTGCGAATTTAAAAATTTGATAATTCCAAAAATTTGATAGTTTAATAATTCAATAACCTAATAACTTTATAACTTGTAAATGTGGTAATTTGATATCAGTCGATATTCGCTAAAAATATTGAGTGTATCATAATAAATTAATCTTGAATCCTAAAATATCGGTAGTACATTGATCACGCAAGATCTCCATAAGATCTGCCTCCTGGCAGTTCCTTGAACCCCAAGAAATGCAACGTCAGACTGTTCGACGAGTACCATTGTGTTGCACAATCTATGCGTGCCATCTGTTCCTATGGATATTGTTTGTAAAGTACAAAAACCTTCGATCGTGTAAAGAACTGATGTTCACCTCGTTTCCAGGCGAAATCTTCACATTCTCCACCTTCTTCTCCCCTAACGTTATCTTAACCCCTAGACCTAAAAACCTAATCCACGTCACATCGCTGGGACATATTTCCTAGACCACATACATCGCGTACGAAAGTTTGTATGTCGAACGAAATTTAACCCCTTGCTCTATGATTTGTCAGGTGCGTCATTCAGAAGTAACTAATCGTACCTATAATATTAAAACAGACAAAGAAAGTTGAAATGTCTTGTCAATTTGATATCAATTCACTATGTAAATTATTAGACACGAATACCAAATTGTAGCGTATTTGAGTAAATTTGATCGCAGTCAAAGAACGAGTGCGTCACGTGTGACTCGTCGAAATAGTACAAAGGGTTAATACAAGTAAAACCCATAGAAAGTAAACTTAATAGAAGTAAATGTGCAAAGAGTAAACTTGATACAAGTAAAATGTATAACAAACAAGATTAACCCCTTACACCAGGGTAAAATTGATCACGAAGTGCGTGACGTGTCAGCTCGTCAAAGTATGGCAAGGGGTTAATTCCGCAGAAGAAATCCTCCGTCGAGGCAATATGTCTCTTTCTGTTTTTCGAGCGTTCAACAAATCACGGGGACACATTCTTCGCCTTTAAAATCACGTTTTTTTGCTCATAAACCGTGACGACCGAATTTCGTTGGCTGATCTTCCGCGGGGCTCGTCGGTTTTTGTTCTCGCGGCATCCATTATCTGTCCGGATCGGTGCTGGTGTTGTCTTCCTCGAAATTCTCGATTCTCTGGCCGTCCTGAAGATCAGCTAAGTGATTCTACCTCTTGGTAGCTGCGATTCGGCTGGCTCGTGGCGAATGAATCTTACATGCTACGTCCGAGTCAGGCCGGCTCTATACATCATTCCAGCTGGAAAACTGTACCCGATCTCCTTGGTTCCCCTCCAAACGATCCTGTGCCAACTGGATATTCTTTCCTACCGCCGACGATATGGAACTATTCCAGCTTATCGGAAGTGGCGTATGCAGCCGAACATCTGGCCACCGGATACACACCCTCGAATCTGCCTGTGTGCCATAAATACCCCAATATCGGAAAATGTTACCCTCCCTGCCGCATTCTTATATTTACCGATGATTCGCGGCAGATTTACAGGTACAGTTTTCACGGAACAATTTTTACGTAGTTTGAGGGGAACGATTTTTACGGGGGTAGTTTGAACAATTTCTGTTTTATCGATTTAGCGTGGCGGAGAGTTGATCGCTTGTTACTTTGTAATGGGTATTTTTTTTTTTATAGTAACATTTTTGTTAAAAAATAAGCGTTGAATGGAATACAATAGATAGTAAAATAATTGTTGAGTATATCAAATAATAAAATATTCATTGAGCAAAATACATCATAACCTCAAAATTCGCCTAGCCAAAATAAATTAAGTAATGAAATAGTAAAATAATCATCGAATAAACTACTTCATAATTAAATAATCATTGAATCAAAATAAATTAAATAATAAAATAGTCATTGAACAAAGTACATCAAATAATAAAATAATCATTGAACAAAATACATCATAACCTCAAAATTCGTCTAGCCAAAATAAATTAAATAATGAAATAGTAAAATAATCATCGAATAAACGACTTCATAATTACATAATCATTGAATCAAAATAAATTAAATAATAAAATAATAATTGAACAGAGTACATCAAATAATAAAATAATCATTGAGCAAAATACATGATAACCTCAATATTCATCGAATCAAAATAAATTAAATAACGCAGTAATTATTTAAATAAACATTGCAATAATAAAATAATCATTAAACAAACTACATCATAATTGAATAATCATTAAACGAAAAGCATCATTCAATACCCAAAATAAATGAAATGAAATAATCATTGAACAAACTACCCCATAATTCGATAATAATCAACCAAAATACATCAAAATTCAATAACCACGAAAATAAATGAATTAACGAAATAATCGTTGAACAAACTACACGATAATGCAATGATCATCCAATAAAACTAAACAGTTCCGAATAAATGATCACTTTGACCGCAAGTAACGAACTAGAAACCTCGGAAAGCAATAAAGTCATAATTAACGAATGTTAAACGTAACAATTTCCGATACTCTCGCACGCATATTATTTGCGTACACGTTCTTTCGGCACAGCGTGAATGCATGAGCCATTGATTTCGTCTGATTCGATTTTAACGGTACATTGGCTGTTCGCATGAATGGCGACAGAGTGAATGGAAGTTACTAGGTGTCAGCAGATGTTTCATAGATTCGACTTCCAATTAGCTTATCTGCTAACCGTTTCTCGATGAAACTGTTTAAAAGGCGTCAGCCTGGAAACGTTTTCACGCTCGCGGAATCGACAAACTTCAAAAGTTTGTCGTTTACAGCCAACTTCTTCCGAAGGCTATCTACTGAATTCTGAAACTTGCGTGCCACGGTGAATGGTTTATCCGATGTTCAAAAATCAATTCACCGAACTCCATCTATTATCCGAGTATTACAGAATATTCCATTAATTTCTCGCGCAACCCACCATTTTTATTCTTAAATTTAAAATTGCTTATCAGAGAAGTTTCAACAAATTCAGGTTAACTCCACTTTCTCGGATACAAAATTCATTCGAATTAAAACTTTGACTACAAGATCATTTCGAGTAGATTTCCTCGCAGAAATTCTACGTTTGACCTCTTAGGCTGAAATGCTGCTTCTCGCCAGATCGGTGTACTACAATGTGTGTTTACGCGAATTCATTGGAATTAAGTTTTTCATTAAATTTTTCCCAAAGACACACTTTGACTTTGATAATTTACTTTTTTAGAAAATTTACAAAATTTCCAAATGTTTCCAATATGTATTAGTGCAAACAGGTGCATAGTGCCTAAACTATTTGGCGCTACCTTTTTCACATGTAATGTACTTTTTGTGGGATTCGTTAATACTCTTGCAAAACGTGGTGAAAAGAGGTGCGAATCAAAAGATATGAAAAGAATCATTGAATTGAAACGGTGAGCGAGTCAGTAGAGTGAGCCACTGGCCCTATGTAATCTACGATGACATTCGCGAAAGTCACTATAGACGCGTCGTAAGAGGTTAATCCTACCTAGTGCTCCCACCTGACGTTTAGTAATTATATCAAACGACATTTGTATATTCCTACATTACTGTATAAAATTATCATGTACTATCCTGACACCCATACATTGAATGTGTATACGTTCAAAAATAATTTCTTCAAACAATACGTGGCATATGACAAGAGTAGAGTGAGCCATGGCGCTATGTAATCGATGACATTCGCGAAACTATAGTGGACCGTCGTACAGAGATGGTGAAATCCACTAGTGTCCCAAGAGATTGTTTCTCCGCTAAATACACTTTGGAAATCAATGCACGAAAACTTGTTCGGAATCTGATAAGAGCTCGCTTTTTGAAAATATAACCCGTGGATGGATTACCGAGTTATAGTGGACCGTCGTACAGAGATGGCCACTATAGTGCCTAAGAGGATCGTTAACAAAGTTTTGTTCGCGTAAAAAAAATCCTGTCGAATTCGGAATTCTATACGAGACGCAAAGGTCAATCGATGTCGAAAACGAGCTTCCCAGGTTTAATTAACGCGGTCGTGAGAGAGTCCTCGTTACGTTTCTTCGTCCTGATAGAGCTACTTCTGCTCGTAATGCACCCGTTGCTCGCGTCGACGCTTCTTGCGTCCCGACGCTACTCCAAGTCCGGGCAATCGCATAATGCAACGCGTTCAACCAAACTTTGCGAAGCGTTTCAATCCCCTCGACCCGGTTTTTTTCTCCTCTCCAATTGGTATCGTGCTGTTCGACCTCGATGAATTCACCTCCATTCGTTTTCTCAACAACCTTTTCAAAATATGCGTTGTTTTTTTCCGAGTCAGCTTTAAATGAACCTTTTAATGGAAACTTTTATAGCGATTCTTATCATTTAATTTTCATTAATTCATGGGGTTAATTACGCGTTTAGAGTGTTTACTGCGGTACGAAACGTACACGATACCACGGTAACATGCACTTCCATGTAGTATATTTCTCCTAAATTTTCACATATTAGATCTTCATTTTTTAAATTTTCATGTTAGATTTCTATATTTTCGATTTCTGAGTTCAATTTCTGTATAGATTTCTACACGTTGGTGTATCCACGCGTTATATCGCCACGCGTTTGAATTCCATGAGTTCTGAATCGCCACATATAAAATTTCTACGCGTTTAAATTTCCACGCGTTATATCGCCACGCGTTTGAATTCCATGAGTTCTGAATCGCCACATATAAAATTTCTACGCGTTTAAATTTCCACGCGTTATATCGCCACGCGTTTGAATTCCATGAGTTCTGAATCGCCACGTATAAAATTTCTACACGTTTAAATTTCCACGCGTTTGAATTCCATGAGTTCTGAATCGCCGCGTATAAAATTTCTACGCGTTTAAATTTCCACGCGTTATATCGCCACGCGTTTGAATTCCATGAGTTCTGAATCGCCGCGTAGAAAATTTCTACACGTTTAAATTTCCACGCGTTATATCGCCACGCGTTTGAATTCCATGAGTTCTGAATCGCCACGTATAAAATTTCTATACGTTTAAATTTCCACGCGTTATATCGCCACGCGTTTGAATTCCATGAGTTCTGAATCGCCACGTATAAAATTTCTACGCGTTTAAATTTCCACGCGTTATATCGCCACGCGTTTGAATTCCATGAGTTCTGAATCGCCGCGTATAAAATTTCTACATGTTTAAATTTCCCCGCGTTATATCGCCACGCATTTGAATTCCATGAGTTCTGAATCGCCGCGTATAAAATTTCTACGCGTTTAAATTTCCACGCGTTATATCGCCACGCGTTTGAATTCCATGAGTTCTGAATCGCCGCGTATAAAATTTCTACGCGTTATATCGCTACGCGTTTGAATTCCATGAGTTCTGAATCGCCGCGTATAAAATTTCCACGTGTTATATCGCCACGCGTTTGAATTCCATGAGTTCTGAATCGCCACGTATAAAATTTCTACACGTTCAAATTTCCACGCGTTATATCGCCACGCGTTTGAATTCCACGAGTTCTGAATCGCCACATATAAAATTTCTACGCGTTTAAATTTCCACGCGTTATATTTCCAAACGTTATAATTATCAAATTTTCGCGCGTCTGAACATCGGCTGAACATGGAATTGAACACTCGTTATATCGGCGGTGCTCGAACATCCGATGAATTCGAATTAAATCGAAATTCTCTCATTACGTCTCCCCTGTAGATATCTCTGATACGTTTTATGCGTTTCCGTTTCGCTTAATGGAAGTACACGCACGAGAACAAGGAAGGAGGGGATAATGACGGCCTTGGCGATTTTATAAGGGGCTAATTAATATACCTTTGAACGTTACGGGACCGTACTTATCCGTAAATACACGCAACGATATTCTTTTCACTTTCTGCGGCCGTGATGACCGCCTTTGATATCCGTGTCTGGGGAATGGAAATGTTCATTTTCATAAAAGAAAAGTGGCGTGGCCGGTTTCGCAGGTGTATGACTCAAATATTGACTCGGAGATCGTGGGCTCTTTCCCGCGATTCCATTCATGCCAGATTAAGTTTTAATCGAACGTACGACGTGTTCTTCGGCTTGATTGAGTCTGTCGTATTACCGATGTTTGGTGAGTTTCCACGGTGCTTGATCGCTAACTCGACCGACTACAATCTTTCGAAGTTTGCCGCGAAACGAAGCAAATCGTTTATTAATTGAGATCGATAGAGCTCGATGCGGGAAACTTTGTTTCATTGCACGGAGAATGTACCGATGAAATTCGCTTTACTTAGCAATATTAACGTGTAGTGTTTATTGCGTTGACTTTAGTTGTCGATATAAGGATGTACTTTAATTGAATCGAATTTAGCTGTTCATCAATGTCAAGTTTCAATTGAATCAAGTTTAGTCGTTGATATAAGTGTGTAGTTTCAATTGAATTGAATTTAGGTATCGATATAAGGGTGTACCTTTAATTGAATTGAGTTTAGCCCTTGATATAAGTGTGTGGTTTCATTTGAATGGAACTTACTCGTTGATATAAGTGACTGGTTTCATTTAAATTGAGTCTAGTTGTCGATACATATGTGCAGTTTAAATTGAATTGAATTTACTCGTTGATATAAGTGACTGGTTTCACTTGAATCGAATTTACTCATTGATATAAGTGTCTGGTTTCATTTGAATTCAATTTAGTCCTTGATATAAGTATGTGGTTTTAATTGAATTGCATTTAGTCTTCGATATAAGTGTCTGGTTTCATTTGAATGGAACTTACTCGTTGATATAAGTGACTGGTTTCATTTAAATTGAGTCTAGTTGTCGATACATATGTGCAGTGTAAATTGAATTGAATTTACTCGTTGATATAAGTGACTGGTTTCACTTGAATCGAATTTACTCATTGCTATGAGTGTCTGGTTGCATTTGAATTGAATTTAGTCCTTGATATAAGTATGTGGTTTTAGTTGAATTTAATTAAGTCTTCGATATAAGTGTCTGGTTTCACTTGAATCGAATTTATTCATTGATATAAGTGTCTGGTTTCATTTGAATTGAGTCTAGTTGTTGATACAAATGTGCAGTTTTAAATTGAATTGAATCTAGTCTTCGATATAAGTGACTGGTTTCACTCGAATCGAATTTACTCATTGATATAAGTGTCTGGTTTCATTTGAATTGAATTTAGTCCTTGATATAAGTATGTTGTTTTAATTGAATTTAATTAAGTCTTCGATATAGGTGTCTGGTTTCACGTGAATTGAATTTATTCATTGATATAAGTGTCTGGTTTAATTTGAATTGAACTTACTCGTTAAGTGCCTGGTTGTATTCAATTGAGTCTAGTTGTAAAAATGATCGACACATATCCACATAAACAATTAAAAAACGAGTACGATAGAAAACTGTGTGAAACGGGACAGGCATTGTCATAGGCCAAGAAGGTGAATCAATTTAATTAACTCGCCGACTGATACGTCAGCTTGACCGACGGAATTTTAATCGCTGGTGTCGGCTCGATCGAGACGAGCGTATCATAAATAGTCTGACTGCGTTTTCGTCGAGCATTCACCGATCGAATGTAAACAGGCAGGTCGTCTTTAGCATATACGTGTATACGTACACGGTGCTAATTGGACTAGCTAGTTGGACTATATTCTGATGAACGAGCGGAATTCAGGCGGAAACGAGAGACACGAGCGGACAGAAAAACAGCCTGTTTTGTATCGACATTCGGAGCAGGTCCGAGCGATTTCGCGTTCAAACACGTTCCTCGAATTTCCATACGACTCCGATTTCTTTCTAATTGATTAGTTTTCCGAGTTTCTGTCAGCTTGAATGGACAGAAACTACCTTAACACTTTTTGCGTTAACTACGTTTATGAACTTGGATGATGGAAATTTTATGAAATTTATTAACACTGAACAAATTTATAAGAAAACTTGAAAAGAAGATGATTTAAAAATTGATCAAGAATCTTGAAGGTTAGAAAAGTTAAAAATTTATGAAAGAACTTGAATGCTAGAAAACTCAACAATTTATAAAAAAACTTGAAAAGAAGATGACTTAAAAATTCATAAAGGAACTTGAAGATTAGAAAAGTTAAAAATTTATGAAGGAACTTGATAGTTAGAATACTTAACAATTTATAAAAAAAACTTGAAAAGAAGATGACTTAAAAATTCATAAAGGAACTTGAAGATTAGAAAAGTTAAAAATTTATGGAGGAACTTGATAGTTAGAAGACTTAACAATTTATAAAAAAAACTTGAAAAGAAGATGACTTAAAAATTCATAAAGGAACTTGAAGATTAGAAAAGTTAAAAATTTATGAAGGAACTTGATAGTTAGAATACTTAACAATTTATAAAAAAAACTTGAAAAGAAGATGACTTAAAAATTCATAAAAAATCTTGAAGGTTAGAAAAGTTAAAAATTTATGGAAGAACTTGAATGCTAGAAAACTCAACAATTTATAAAAAAACTTGAAAAGAAGATGATTTAAAAATTGATAAAGGAACCTGAAGGCTGGAAAAGTTAAAATTTTATGAAAGAACTTGAATGCTAGATAACTTAACAATTTATAAAAAAACTTGAAGAGAAGATGACTTAAAAATTCATAAAGGAATTTGAAGATTAGAAAAGTTAAAAATTTATGAAGGAACTTGATAGTTAGAATACTTAACAATTTATAAAAAAAACTTGAAAAGAAGATGACTTAAAAATTCATAAAGGAACTTGAAGATTAGAAAAGTTAAAAATTTATGGAAGAACTTGAATGCTAGAAAACTTAACAATTTATAAGAAAACTTGAAAACAAGATGACTTAAAAATTCATAAAGGAATTTGAAGGCTAGAAAAGTTAAAAATTTATGAAGGAACTTGAAAGCTAGAAAACTTACAAAATTATAAAAGAACTTCAAGGGTAGAAGACTTAAAAATTGATAGAAGAACTTGAAAGCTAGTAGACTTGAAAATGAATGAATTCAGAAATCCGAAATTCGCAAAATCTTCAAACATAGAGCCTGAGAAACTTCTTCCTACTCTAACAAAACCTCCACACAATTTTTCTAGTCACCAGAGCTTCATCCTAACAAATACAAGTCCTAACAAACACTTCTTCCTCTCAAATATTACAGCAAGTGTTACAAGTGTTGCAATATTACTCTATCTCCATTTTAAAAACCTAAACCAAATTTAAACCTCAACGAATTAAAAACCACAAAGCATAAACCCCGAATTTCTAAACCAACAATTCAGCCAACAGTACTCGAAACAACAGTACTAAACCCTCATTACACGAAATTCCCATAGAATCCAGCATGAACTCCTAAATACGTCTTAATGAACCACAAGAGGACCAGTTAACGAACCCTGCACTCCTAAAGTGCATCAACTCGTAAAAGATATAGTCATGCAGACGCGAAAAGAAGACTCTTGAAGATTCTTAGTGAACAATCTTTAGTAAACAATGCGAGTGGATCGACGCCTATGCCAAGTCGACATGGGCTGGCATTTAGTCAGAGGAGGACAAGAACCGAGCTCATTCACGACTCCGCGAGTAGCTCCGTGGACACAGAAACACGATGGATACTTTGTACTAGTTTTTCCAGGCCGGCCCTCCACTAGCTGGCATTATTATGTGTTCTCGGTACGGGTAATTAGCCTGGACGTAGGTAGTCACATACCGGGTGTCTACGGCACATCAGGAAATCGTCGACCTACCGCTACGCTCCTCCACTCATTCGTTCATCTCCTCTTTTTATACTGCCTCCTCTTCTCTGACTTGCCTTCTCGTTGCAACCTTCGACTAATTTCGGTTCCATACAGACACGATTAGTTTCTTTTTATTTTTCACTTTGTTCCGCGATGTCACGAAAGACACAATACAATAGAAATAAAACTATTTTAACATTAAATTACAGTCCACTCATGTTAGAATTCCATTCATTTTCGGGAAAAAACACAAAGGCACATCATTGAACTTGCACCATCTCTGACTCTCTGTCTCTTGTCTTCAACTGATCTGCTGTGGTGCTTTCCACAATGTCAGAGATAAGATCTATCAAGGGGTGTTCTTATTAAGCACATTTTAATAACGTGGGTTCCCAACGTGACGGGCTTGAACCATATTACCAGTTACCACGTGCACCACAGCAGCAGGATTTACAGCGGGCATACAAGGGAAGCGTCTAAGCAAGTTAGCTTTATCACATTTTGTCAAAGGTCAAAAAACCACACAGATTGGTTACCTTCATTGACATTCATGCTAGACCAACTCCCTGAAGCTCATTCGCTAACTATGTTGGGCGGGGACAGAGAGGTGAATTGGTTTACAAGAAACCGAAAAGAGAACAAGTTCAGTTCACACGATCGTAAAGAGCACTTCAGTCAATAGCGAATAGTCACATTCAGACCATTAAAAATGCTGAATTGACTATCACCGATATCGATAGCTATCGTTGCCACGATAAAAAACAAGTTGATTTTCGCTCTGATTACAGTTTCTTTCATTTCCTCATTTCGATTAAAGATCTCAATATCTAGCTAATTCGTAAATACAATTGCATCAAGAACAGTGAACAATAAAGACTAACTTAATAATAAATAGCAGTGAATTATCCTTATTACTATAACAGGGGTAAGGAAGCGCGGCAGTGCGGGGATTAACCAAAGGGTTAATATCCCGACCTCGTGCGAAAAACAACTTTCCTAATTGTTAACCCCTTCCCGTACTTTGGCGAGTCTGACTCGTGACGCACTTACAGCTGAAATGTGACAAACCTTACTCAAATTTTGAATACTCTTCAACTTGAAGTTTAGGTCCAACTATAAGTTGCATTATCAAGGATCCCTGAATATTAAATACTCACAACATTTTAATTTTCTTTGTTCGTTTTAATGTTATAGCCCTGAATAGTTAGTCTTGACTGACGCATCTGATAAATAAATGACGCGGGAAAGGGTTAATATATTGTCACTTGCCTTAACCTCTTGCACTATTTTGACGAGTCTGACTCGTGACGCACTGGTACTTCAGGTGGTATCAATTTTACTCGAATTTTGAATATGCTTTAATTTGGAGTTCAATTATAATTTGCATAGTCAACGATTGCATAATACCATGTTATAACATTTCAACATTCTTTGTCTGTTTTAATATTGTAGTTTAGTTAGTTCTGACTGACGCACCTGACAAATAGGTCATAGTGCAAGGGGTTAATTTAATTTTAGTCGTCGACATATTGCTACACTCTTTTTGTAATGCCTCCTCGCTTTTCGGTCGGAGGACTTTACACTTGTCTTCTCGTTGCAGCCATTCTTCAACTAATTTTGATTCGATACAGTCACATAATTCAGAATTCATCTAACAGCATCCATATAATTAGTTTTCCTTCGATTTTTAATTTTCTTAACACTAGATTTACGGAACCCGTCAAAATGACGGATCATACATCTCTTATTTTAAATGACAAAGTTTATTAAGAAATTTTTGTAAAAATTTATGTCAACTTTCGTCAAGCTAAAGAATCTTCTTATGCAGTTCACATATCATCCCCAATTTAGTTATTTCTCTACTTTAGTTCAAATTTGAATATAAGTGACCATCAAACGTCCGTAAACCTAGTGTTAATCGTTGACATATTGCTACGAGTCATTTGCTTTAATTTAATTTTAATCGTCGACATATTGCTACGCTCTTTTTGTAATGCCTCCTCGCTTTTCTGTCGGAGGACCTTGCCTTCTCGTTACAGCCGTCCTCCTTGAACTAATTTTGAATTAATACAGATATGTAATTGGGCTACAGTATATTTCCTTTCAATTTTTAATTTTCTTAATCGTCGACCTATCACTACACATCCAGTAATTTGTCCATCTCTTTTTATAATGCCTCCTCGCTTTTCTGTTGACCTTGCCTTCTCATTGCCTGTCTTTCTTGAATTAAATGCGATTTGATACACATACGTGATTCGATTACAGGATTCACCTAACATCATAATTTTCTTTTGATCTGTAATTTCCTTAATCGTCGAACTATCGCTCGATGAGTCATTTCTTAACTTCTTTTTATACATACATATTGCCTCTATGCTTTTCTACCAAAGGACCTTGCCTTCTCATTGCAATCGTCTGTCTTTCTTGAGATAATTTCGATTCGATACAGATACGTGATTTGATTACAGAATTCACCTGGCAAGATCATAATTTTCTTAATCGACGTTATATCGTTCATTGCGATTTGAATTATGTGGTTTAAAAAATGAATGTTCTCACGAATGGAAAGACGTGGATTCAAAACTTGCTTCAAGTGTTTCTTCTTCAATTTCATTATCATCCCTCTGCATCCATTTAAATTTCTATTTATTAAACTCTATTAATATCACGCAAATGAATGAGTATTAAATAATTGTTTATAATGCGAATTTTTGTTCATACTCTATTTGTTATATTTTTACATAATTAATTAATTTTCATATAACATTTTAACATTTTTGCATTTTTTATTCTGTTTTTTATATAAACTCTTTGTGTCAAACGAAATAGAAAAATCCATCATCTCGGAATTTGCAGTTTCATTTTTAAAATAAAAAACGTAGTATTATATGTTGATTTTTCGTACCGTTTTAATTTAACAATGAAAAAATTGTCTAAAACCGATTGAACCTCTATATTATACTAACGAAACAATCACAAAAGCGCGTACTCGCTATTATCCGGTTATACGATTCACTAAATTTGTAATATGTCTCGTATATTAATTATTATATTAATTATCGCGATGCCAGCGGCTGTCACGATGCCAGCTAATTAATAATTAAATGTATTCCGACGGGGCCATCGAGCTACCTCTGCCTGAATTAATTTTCAGCAACGAAACGCCTAACGTGACACGATACCGTGGCTCAACCTCATTTAATCGCATACAATTAACATGATCAAAGCTTTATATGAATCATTAAACTCAATCCGGCCGGTATTTCCGGTGTATCGAATCTATAATCAACGAGTCATTGGAATCAATTTATTTTCCACACGTTTACTTTGCGTTGTGCCTAGTTTTATATATATGGAGGGATATATTTCTTATAAATCGCTGTTTAATCAAATTTTTTAGTTATTCAGATTTTTACGACTTCAAGATTTGGAGATTAGGCGATTTGGAAATTTGGGGGTGGGAGAAGTTGAGGATGTAGAAATTGGGGGATGTGAGAATTTGGGGGTGTGATAATTTGGGGGAGTAGAAATTTGGGGATGTGAGGATTAAGAGATTTTAAAATTTGGGGTGGGAGAATTTGGGGGTGTGAGAATTGGGGTATGTGAGAATTTGGGGGTGTAGGAATTTGGGGGTATAGGAATTGGGGGTGTGATAATTTGGGGGAGTAGAAATTTGGGGATGCGAGGATTTAGAGATTTTAAAATTTGGGGTGGGAGAATTTGGGGGTGTGAGAATTTGGGAATGTAGGAATTGGGGGATGTGAGAATTTGGGGGTGTAGGAATTTGGGGGAGTAGAAATTTGGGGATGTGAGGATTTAGAGATTTGGAAATTTGGGGTGGGAGAATTTGGGAATGAAGGAATTGGGGGATGTGAGAATTTGGGGGTGTAGCAATTGGGGGGTATAGGAATTGGAGAATGTGAGAATTTGGGGGTGTGATAATTTGGGGGAGTAGAAATTTGGGGATGTGAGGATTTAGAGATTTGGAAATTTGGGGTGGAAGAATTTGGGAATGAAGGAATTGGGGGATGTGAGAATTTGGGGGTGTAGCAATTTGGGGGTATAGGAATTGGGGGATGTGAGAATTTGGGGGTGTGATAATTTGGGGGAGTAGAAATTTGGGGGTGTGAGGATTCAGAGATTTGGAAATTTGGGGTGGAAGAATTTGGGAATGTAGGAATTGGGGGATGTGAGAATTTGGGGGTGTAGGAATTTGGGGGTATAGCAATTGGGGGATATGAAAATTTGGGGGTGTGATAATTTGGGGGAGTAGAAATTTGGGGATGTGAGGATTTAGAGATTTGGAAATTTGGGGATTTCAGAATTTGGGAATGTAAGAATTGGGGGGTGTGAGAATTTGGGAATGTAGGAATTGGGGGATGTGAGAATTTGGGGGTGTAGGAATTTGGAAATGTAGAAATTTGGGGATGTGCGAATTTGGGGACGTAAGGATTGGGGGATGTGAGAATTTGGGGGTGTAGAAATTTGGAAATATAGAAATTTGGGGATGCGAAAATTTGAGGATGTGAGAATTTGGGGATGTAAGGATTGGGGGATGTGGAAATTTGGGGGTGTAAGAATTTGGGGATGTAAGGATTGGGGGATGTCAGAATTTGAGGACGTGAAAATTTGAGGATGTATGAATTTAGAGATGTTCGACTTTGGGGGTGTAGGAACGTGGGGATGTGAGAATTTAGAGACGTGAAAATTTGGGGATGCAGGAATTTGGCAATTTAAAAATTTAGAGTTATGATAATTCAGAAATGTGAGAATGTAAGAATATAAGAATGTGAGTATAACTTAGGAACGTGATAATTTGGGGGTGTCAAAATTCACATAATTGAGAATCTGTAATTTTGAAAATTTCAGGATGTGAGTACCCAATAATTCGAAAACTTGAAAATTCTAAATGCAAATCCTTCCCACCCTAAATAAAAGAACCTTCGACGTACCGCAAAAATGATCAACTAACTCAAATATCCAATAAGTGTATGTAAATTTCATCTCCCAGTAAACAGAATTTTAATTATAATAAACTTTGAACGAAAGACAGTATCCGATTTTGATCATCGCGATAGTATAATCCGTCTAATTGAATTTTTTATCGAAGATATTCTTCTGTGCAAAGAGTCGTAGGTAAACCTCGATTATCGTTTGACGTTCGAACATCAAACGAAGGAAATATTCTTATTCACCGAGTGGCACTGTCGTCGAACGAAGAGAAAATGGTTTCTCTCTTATTTCTTAAAGCGATCCTTGGATTGTTGACTGATTTAAAAATCGGGCCAACGCGATTGTTATGTCGAGAGTTTGTCGAGGGAGAAGAGTTTCTTCGCGGCTGTAAGGACTTTGTTAAGAGTCGGCAGCATTTACCAGAAGATTTGTTTCGTGTTTAATTGCGAACGACTCGTCGAAAGGCTGATTTAATTCGGTGGATTCTTTGAAAATTAGTTGGTAAAAGGGAGACTATGTTTGAATAGAGTTCGCTGTTTAAACAAGGACTTATGAAGAATGGTTGCCTTGGGAAGAAGCTACTATTTGAAGGCTCGATTAATATCACATAACAACAATTTACTTCTAACTTTAGTGACAGTATTATGAAAAATAAAACTCTGAACTTAAATTGTAAAATTCATAATGATACATTATTACGAAAAATAAAATTCTGACCTGATTAATTTAAATACAGAAATTGTTTGCATACTATCTTATTAATTAAGAAGTTCTTTGAGGAAGATACAAAGTTTTTATTTTATATTCAGTATATTATTGTTAAGTGATTCAAAAATAAAATTGTAGGTAATTGACATTTTGTTAGGGACGTATTTCGAGAACTTTTCATATCTTTTTACAATTTTAAGTAATGCATATGCAGTTTTGAATTACTTCTTTACCTAAGAAGAGATACTTTTACTGAAAGTATATAATATAGTAACAAGTATAATATATTAATAGAATTATATTTAAGAACTCCAATTTATTTATCAAATTATAATATAAACTACAACCAATAGTAGACAGAATAGATAAAAATAAAATATGATAATGTAAAAAGTTTAACCTCAAAATCATGAATACTTTATGTTAGGCATTAAACTTTTAAGTACGAAGTAATTTTGTTATTTTAGTTAGTTGTAAGTTTATATATTGTACAGTTAATGACATCGTTTCTTAGAGTTTTGAAAATTTTGATAATCAATTTTTAGAGAACTTTGAAATGGAGTTCCGTGAATAGAATGAAGCCATAACCTGGACATCGTGAAATTGCACACACGCGAAAGGGTAGTTCGCGTGCAACATGCAAACCACTTTGCTCGTCGGAAGTTAACTAGGTGTTAATTCGGTATTCACAAAACGTGGCTTGCCGAATGAACCTTGGTATAAAGGATTCGTTTGCAACGGGTCTCGATTGTCCTTACGGTATTTCACCTACGATGATGTTTTAGAAATAAAATAAATGTACATTGCAAATTTCATTGTTATTAATGAGACTTTGGTAGAAATTATTTTTAATTCATTAGTAAATAATAATGTTAATTATTATTTTCGGAGATATCAATATTAGTGCAATTTTACAGATTGTTGCAATATGTTGTATTCACACTGTAATTGAATTCAATTAAAGTGCGGGGAATTGAATCACTTAGAATTGAATTATGTAACATTGAACTCTGTGAATTTGAATCAAGGAGAATTGCAGGAGATTGAAATGAGTGGAATTGAATTGTTTAAGCTTCATCGAGTAGAATTGAATGGAGTGGAATTGAACTGTTTAAAATTTAATCGAGTTGAATTGAATTATGTGCAATTGAATCATTTGTGTGGAATTCCCAAATTCTCAAGTCTCAATATTTCTAAATTCTCAAATTCCGAAACTTGTAAATCGTCAAATTCTCAAATTGCAAAATTCCTAAACTCCATAATTTCCAACGCTTGGAATTATCAAATTCCTAAATTCTCAAATTCCGAAATTTCCACATTCTCAAATTCTCAAACCTCAAAATTTCACAACCCTCAAATTCTCAAAATTCCCAAATTCCCAAACCCTAAGTTCCCAAATTCTCAAATCTCAAAATTCCCAAATTCTCAAATCCCTAAATCCCCAAAACCCCAAGTTCTCAAATTCTCAAATCTCCAAATACCCTAATTCCCAAATCTCCAAATCCTCATTTCCTAAATTTTCAAATCACCAAATCCCTAAATTCCCAAGTTCCAAAATTCTGAAATCCCCAAATCCCCAAGTTCCCAAATTTGCAAATCACCAAATCCCCAATTTCCCATAATCCCGAATTCCTAAATTCTCAAATCTCGAAATCCTCAAATCCCCAAATCCCCAAAACCCCAAGTTCCCAAAGTCTCAAATCCCCAAATCTCCAAATCCCCATATTCCCAAATCTCCAAATCCCCAAATCCTGAAATCCCCAAATCCCTAAATCTTCAAATCCCCAAATCTCCAAATCTCCAAATCTCCAAATCCCCAAATCCCCAAGTCCCCAAATTCTCAAATCCCTAAATCCCCATATCCCCAAATTCCCAAATTCCCAAATCCCCAAATCTCCAAATCCCTAAATTCCCAAATTCCCAAATTCCCAAATTCCAAAATCCCCAAATCGCCAAATCCCCAAATCTCTAAATCCTCAAATCCCCAAATCTCCAAATCCCCAAGTCACCAAATTCTCAAATTCCCAAATCTCCAAATCCCCAATTCCCCAATTCCCCAAATCCCCAAATTCCCAACTCAAAAAGTATCTAAATCCCCAACTTCTCATCTTCAAATCCAATTGCACGTTCACATCCGCAATTACCGTAAAAATGATAAAGGCAGCTCTTACCGAAACGGTGATGAGTTGCGAATAGCAATTAGTTTATCGATCCATAGATCAATTAGTATGTTAATGATACCATAATTACCAAGTTTCGCGAATTAATTAAGCATTTCGAGTAAGTTCCGCGTGTCGCACGGTAGGCAAGCATTTCGAACAAGGTCGTAACCGTCGATTACCATCGGAATTGCTTGCAAAAATCTGCGGTTTCTCGCTATCGATCGATCGATCGACGCCGGCGAAAACACGTTGAGAGATCGAACCCGGTGATCATCTCGAAATATTTGAAGCGTGTCGCGTCCCTGTGTCCACACGCCGCCACACGCTTCCCACGTTCGTTGCCGTTCGTTCTTGTTGACTCAGGTCAGCCTTAAGGTCTTTGAAATTATACGAACGCCATACGGTGGACATCTGACTATTCAACGACTGTGTAACCACCTAGCCGCAGAGTTAGCAAGAATTTCACTCACTATGAAACGTCGTTGATCGATCGACACGTTCTATGTCCTACGTTATATTACCTACTCATTTTTTCGCAATTTTCTATAGAAACTTTATCTAGCTTCTATATACTGTCGGAGTTTATTCTATCAGTGAGAAGGGTTTACATCATTAATTCTATCAACGGGGTAATTAATACGGGAAACATTAGTATGGGCTGTTAATTGGGTTTGCAAATAGTAGAGTTATTGTCGAAATGGTTGATTCGGTGGTGTTGGATTTAAGGTTCATATTGACATGATTTAATTGTACGTATATGATGGAGTTTGAAGGAGTTCAATTAGAAGGAATACTATTGTTCACGATTCAGTTTTGTGTGATTTAATTATATGTGAGTCAATTGCACAGGATTAAATTCTACGTGATTTGGGTAGAAGCAGTTCAGTTCAAGTCCATATGATTTCATTTCACATGCCTCAAACTCATATGAGTCAATTCCACATGCTTCAATTTCACATGAGTCAATACTACATGCTTCTACTTCATATGAGTCAATACCACATGGTCCAACTTCACATGAGTCCATTCCACATACTTCATCTTCACATGTGTCAATACCGCATGCTTCAACTTCACATCAGTCCATTCCACATACTTCATCTTCACACGAGTCAGTACCACATGCTTCAACTTCACATGAGTGCACTCCACATGCTGCAACTTCACATGAGTCAATACCACATGTTTCAACTTCACATGATTCGATTACACATGTTTCAACTTCACATGAGCCAATACCACATGCTTCAACTTCACATGAGTCAATACCATATGTTTCAAATTCACCTGATTCAGTACCACATCCTTCAATTTCACATGAGTCCATTCCACATGCTTCAACTTCACACGAGTCAATATCACATGCTTCATCTTCACATAGCTCACTTGCACATGCGTCAACCTCACACGATTCACCTCCACATGCAACAACTTCACGTGATTCGATTTCACACTATTAAACTCCACATAATTCAGTTTAAGAATATCAGGATCTAAAAACTTGTGATTCCAAAATTTATACCTGTCACCATTAAAAAATGAGTGAAAGCTGGATTAGAAAACTAAACGTAATTTGCCTGGAAGTGTTCAATTTCGATCGACGATCATTATCAATAATCTTGCGAACCGTGAAAGAAACTTTGTCCTCGCGAGTCTCGTTCGTCCTGCAAAAATTATTGCCACGCTGCTTCAAAAGATGGCGGCGATACGTTAAAGAGAAATCGTTGCTCTACGGAAATTTATTAGCGTGTCCTGATCTAACCTCGAATTAAACGTCCTGCTTCCGCAGGACGAATTCGAACAGCGAGTTAAATAAAACACAGTGAAACGACTCTTAATGGGTTGTCGTTTCCTGTTACGACTCTCGTGACCCGTTTTTACCACTCTACTGATATCGAATTAATTTCGCGTCCACTTGACGATTTTCATTTCGTTAAATGGAAAAAATGCTCGTCAGCGCTCGCGAGTCCCCGACGCCACGACGGCAAAAAACGGTCCCTTGCGTTCATTAGCGAGGGTAATTATAAGAAAAATATTTCCACAGGAATGGACGGGAATTAGAGTTTCTCTTTAGAACTTTCTGAGCTTTTTAAACGTCTGCTGAAAGTCATATACCGTTTTTCAGGCTCTCGCTATGAACTTTTGACTCCCTTTTGGAAGGATTACGGGAACCTTAATATACGACTCTGTTTTTAATCTTTTAAGATACCGTGTGATCCTTTGTTTTGGTTTAATTACTGTGTGCGATATATACTGTCGCAACTTTTCAGTTTTCTCTGGTTTGGGACGTGGATTACTGTATGGAGACTGTAGGATCGCAGAATAATGGTTTTTAGTTGGACAACATGTGGAGTTGTAACGCGTGGAGATAATAGGCCTGAAGATACTATGTGTGTGAATATGGCGCGTGGAGATACGACGCGTGAAGATACAGCGCGTGGTGGTACGATGCGTGGAGATTCGATGCGTAGAGAAACGGTGCGTGAATATACCATATGTGGAAATATTGGCGCGTGGAGATACAATGTGTAGAGGAACGGTGCATGGATATACCATGCGTGGAGATATCGGCGCGTGAAAATACTACGCGTGGAGATATCGGCGTTTGAAGATACCACGCGTAGAAGTACAACTCGTTGAAATACTACGCGTGGAAGTATTACGCGTGGAGATATGGCGCGTGCGAATATAACGCGCGCTGAGATACGACGCGTGGAGATATGACACGTGGAAATACAACGCATAGAGATATGACGCGTGGAAATACAGCGCGTGGAAGTACTACGCGTGGAATTATAGCGCGTGGAAGTACAGCGCATGGAGACACCACATGTGATAATACAATAATGCGTGGAGATACCACGCGTCGAACTACAACTCATGGAAATACAACACGTGATGATTTAACGAGTGCAAATATAACAAGCAGCAGTCTAACGCGTAGTAATATATCACATAGCAATGTAACGCGTATAAATCTAACACGTGACGATATATCGCCACAGTATAACGCGCGACGATTCCATTCGTGGCGATATAACGTAATTACATACCAAACCTCTACAAATGTCCCTTGAAGTTTTCAAATTCAAAATCGTCAAACTACAAAAAATTACCAATACGCTTCACTGTTAATAAGGGTTGAAAGGGTTGAACCTGACCGATTATTATCCACGTCTAATAGAAATAAATGGTAAACTATTAAGGTTGAAAGATGATTACGAGAGTAAGTTGATCCAATTTAATCCGGATTATCGGCGCTTCAATTTTCACCGACGTTCCAGCTGATCTTCTCTTTCGGTTTCTCGCTCACGTTCAGTTTTCCACGTTTCACCGGTATCCCGAGGGTTCACCGACCTTGTTCCCGATGCACATTCAGCCTCGAAGGGAAACCGTTCGGGCTCGTTCGTTCAGCGATAACCGCGCGAATTGAATCGCGTTGGTAGTCGCGACAGCCATAAAACGCCTAATTATTCGCGTCATGAATTATTCAACTTACAAATCGGTCAGTTGTCTAGCTGGGTCGTAGGTAGCCACGAGTTCAACGTGCTTCGTTCGTGTTTATGGCGTTCGTGATTCGGATCAGCCGTAACATTTTTGACAATGTTCGACTCTGTCGTTCCGATAAATCACTACGACATTTTATACAAAATTACACGCTCGAAAGATATATACGTTCTAATAATACTGTCATAACATTTAGAATGTATTATACATTCATTATTGTGATATGTTGAGATATAGCAAGTATTGTGATATGTTGAGATATAGCAAGTATTGTGATATGTTTATATGAAAATATATATGGGTCAAGATTAGAGATTTATTATTTAATTCGTTTTAAATTGCAAGGATAAATTACGGAGATTTCGACGGAACAATATTAGGAGACATGTTATATTTTTTGGGATGAGGATTATGCACGTTAATTTAGTGAGTGTGCAGAGATACGACGTGTGGAAATACGGTGCGTGGATGTACGACGCGGGGAGATACGGCGCGTAGAGATACCAAGCGTGGAGATTTGGCGCGTAGGGATACCACGCGTGGAAATATCGGAACGTAGAGATACCACGCGTGGAAATTCGGTGCGTGGAAATACGGCGCGTAGAAATACCAAGCGTGGAGATTTGGTGCGTAGGGATACCACGCGTGGAAATATCGGAGCGTAGAGATACCACGCGTGGAGATTCGGTGCGTGGAAATACGGCGCGTAGAAATACCAAGCGTGGAGATTTGGCGCGTAGGGATACCACGCGTGGAGATTTGGCGCGTAGGGGTACCACGCGTGGAAATATCGGAGCGTAGAGATACCACGCGTGGAGATTCGGTGCGTGGAAATACGGCGCGTAGAGATACCAAGCGTGGAGATTTGGCGCGTAGGGATACCACGCGTGGAAATATCGGAGTGTAGAGATACCACGCGTGGAGATACGACGCGTAGAGATGCCACGCGTGGAAATACAGCGCGTGGAGATACCAAGCGCAGAAATTTGGCGCGATAAGATACCACGCGTAGAAATATCGGCGCGTAGACATACCACGCGTGGAGATTCGATGTATGGAAATACCACGCGTGGAAATACAGCGCGTGGAGATACCAAGCGCAGAAATTTGGCGCGTAAAGATACCACGCGTGGAAATATCGGCGCGTACACATACCACGCGTGGAGATTCGATGTCTGGAAATACCACGCGTGGAAATACGACGCTTGCAGATACCAAGATTTGAAATTCGATGCGTAGTACCTCGCGTGGCAATGTGACGCGTAGAGATACCAAGCTTGAAGATTCGGTGCGTAGTAATACCGCACGTAGAAATACAGCATACAGAAATATTACGTGTGGAGTTTGTAAAGTTTGATACGTGAAATTACGGCGCGTGGAGATGTGTTGCGTAGAGATACTACACATAGAGGCTCTGTGCATATAAATACGGCACATAGAGACACCACGCGTTTAAATTCAACCTATATAAATACCACGCGTGGAAGTATAACTTATTACAATACTAAACGTGAAAATCCGGCACATGGATATACCAAGCGTGTAAATACAGATACGTATAAATTCGATAGGTAGTACAACTGTATAGAGCATAAAGCTACCTGCTCCATACACCAAGTCCAACACGAAGAGTACACAAATATTCATCTGATCCACAGAAAATGGTGGTTCCCAAGAAATTTCCAATATCGCAAAGCTTCCCGTAGCTCGCGAGCGCAGCCTTCATTCGATTCCTCCAATAAATCCCCCGTTTCAATTTAACTACCAAATACGGCCTCGAATATTTCCCGGCTCGTTTCTCGTCGGATCCGAGTCGCTGGACAGGCAAATCGGCCGAAAATCTGCGAAACAGAGAGAAACGAGAAGCCATGTGGTTTAGTCGAAGGCCATCCAGATGAGAAGAAAGCCCGATGTTCGCCAGCTCGGCCCGTTACACCAGCTCCGCTAAAATTAACGCGCGCTTTTCACCTCTTTTCGTCCTTCTTCCTCGTTCCTGTTTTTGTCACTCTGCTCTTTTATTTTTTTTTTTTTTTTTTTTGCGTTTTAACGAAACGAATACGTTATAGACGGGATACCTGTCCGAGCGTCGAGAACGTGTCGTAAAATCAGGGACAAAAATGTACCGTGTTAGGCAGACGTTGACACGAACCGGTGCAAAGATGAAAATATGGCACGAAACGTTATTGACACTGGAACAGAGAACTTTCGTATGTGTATACGAGCTGGCTGGTTCCAGCTGCGTCCATTGATGCCGTCGTACTTTGTTTTTCGGATAAAAAAAGGAATTTTTTTCGAACGTGTGAAATACTCTTGATGCGAACGAATGGGATCGTTGATAAAAATCCAGCGGACATTTTAGAGTTCCAATGCTTTTACCGAGATTTAATTAAATAGGTAATTAGGCGGCTGATTGCTGTTGTCGCTTATTTGGATATTTGATACGCTTTTGGGTACTTTCAGCTTTACTGTAGTTTTATTTCAGCAGTCACTTTGACTAACATTTATTTTGTTGTTTGCAATGTAGTCAGAATTTTAATACTTGTGGAAGTTGATCGTTTTATGTTAAAATCAAAAATTTACATTAAAAATTTATACATTGATAATTTACATTGAAAATTTATACACCGATAATTTACATTGAAAATTTATACATTGAAAAATGTAAATTTACATCGAAAGGACATGGAAAATTTGGAATCTTACCATTTGCAATTTGGAAGTTATTAACATATTGATGACCATCACTATAGCTTTTAAATTATTGATCCTTTACCGTGGGTAAAGTTTATTAGGTTTATGAGGTTAATATTTATAATCACAGTACAGTTATACACAATTAAGAAATCGATAATTTTCTAGTAATTAATGAAACAGTTCTACCAGTTTCAAGGTGGTTTTGAACAGAATACAGTTTTAAAATACGGCAAATTAAAACATTAAATTAGATATTATTCATAACGTTTGTTGCAGAATACCGTATTACGCATGATTACTTTCATCGCGTCAGATTTATATCTACTACAATATTCACTATTATGAAATCTTCTCTATGTATAATTATATAATATCAATCTGAACCTGTTCATTCATGAATTTTCATGTTTTTCATAGACTATCCGTTATTTCTCATGTTACCTCATCTGTGATGTTAACTATTATATCTCGTTATATTACTGTAACATTATACCATATCTAACATAAGTGAAATTACAATTCGTTATTATTAGGATTAATTATCGCTAAAATTCCATAATACGTTCTTCAATTTATTAAAATTTTATCAGTTTAATTCACTTCGATTTGCACTCTCACGAAATCTTTTCTTTTCCAAACATTGCAATTATAACTATATAAATAATTCACAACTAGATACAGTATAAATTTTGGATAAATTAAATAGTCAAGCAATGAAACATTCAATGTTACATTTTCTTGAAGCTAGAAAAACTTTGGATGAAAATATGACTTCATTTTAAATGAAATTTTAAATAAAATTAAAGACTATTATTAATTATGAATAGGAAAATATTAACAACTATTCATTGCCCAACAAGTGTTATAAATATTAAAAAATGAAAAGAAGTTGTTCCACACCGTAACAGTTATGTTCCACGAAAGGAGCAAAGAGAACCGCGACAATAAAATTTCGCGAGAGTTCGCACAACGTCCGGCATTAGTTTCGCGGCGATTCCCGGAAACCGATTATTTGATCGATTAATTTACGCGGATGTTCGTTGGTCGAGGACCCATTCAGTGCCGCGTTAGCGTTCGACACGCACACCACACCGTCGTTTCCGAGTATCCAGGTGTGCAGGTGAAGCCGATGCCGCGGGGTCACTCATTTATCATTGCATAAGATTCAGAACCTGTTCCGGTCCATTCATCGCCGGTTTCTCGTATATACCTTCGAAAGTGACTCGTGGGACGGGCTACGAAAGGTGTAGCCTCGTACGTGGTCTCCATTGGCGTAGAACACAACTTCAAAAATTCATTTTTCCCTCCTTCAACATTCCGCAAACTATGTTGCATTTATCATTTATAATTGCGGGGAAATTTTAACGAGGACACATTTTTTAATTGCTGCAGTCATTTCATGTTAGTTTCCTGCAGAGTGCGAGGTTGGGTTACGTTAGCTCTCGTATATTACGAATTCTTGGATTTTTATGGAATTCTGGATTATTGGATTATTATGGATTATTGGATTTTTGAAGGAATGTGATTTGAAAGTAGACATTTTTTAACAACATATGCAGGGTTAGATTGGTCTCGTATATTACGAATTATTGGATTATTATAGAATTGTGGATTGTTGGATTATTATGGATTACTGGATTATTGGAAGAATGTAACTAGGAGGTAGACATTTCTTAACAACATATGTTAGGTTAGGTTCATCTCATATATTACGAACAAATTGTTGGATTATTATAAAATTATGGATTATTGGATTATTATAGATTGTGGATTATTGGGTTATTGGAAGAATGTGATTTGAAAGTAGATATTTTTTAACAACACATACAGGGTTACGTTAGGTTGCTCTCGTATATTACGAATTCTTGGTATTTTATAGAATTGTGGATTATTGCATTATTATGGATTATAAATTATTGGAGTATTGGAAGAATGTGATTTGAAGGTAGACATTTTTGAACAACATATGCAGAGTTAGGTTAGGTTGGTCTTATATATTACGAACAAATTATTGGATTATTATAGAATTATGAAATATTATATTATTATGGATTGTGGATTATTGGATTAATTGAAGAATGTGATTTGAAAGTAGACATTTTTTAACAACACATGCAGGGTTAGGTTAGGTTGGTCTCATATATTACGAACAATATATGGAATTATTATAGAATTATGGATTATGGATTATTGGAAGAACGTTAAAGTAGGCAATTATTAACAACACATGCAGGCTTTTGTATAAAACACAAGTATTGATCTGAGTCATTAAGTATGTTGTTTTATACTAACCTGTTTGACAAAATTAACTTATTTTTGCTGACTGAAATACTAATTTATTTCTGCAAAAACAGATTTTTGCCTCAGATAATCATTTAGTGCTGGATTATTTTTACCTCATTTTCTGAGTCAGATTTTACGTCACATTGAATGTTTATTAACCAGAAATAAATAATTGTATGTTTCTTCAAATAAATTCATTGATATGTACTAATAAAAATTTTGTCTGTCCCTTTTATTGACCCTTAACGATATTAACCTTCAATTTTTTTACCTAACCTTCAAGTTTTTCTGTTATATCCGTCACTACACGTCAATTTTAATAAAATATAGGTTTGAACATTTTTCTTACGTAATCGATAACTTTTGAAAAATGTTTAAATAACTTTTGAAATATCTTTACTAACTCTTCCAGAAGAGTGTGGTAGCGAGAGGTGGACCAGTGAGCATTAAATATCGATTTCAAGTTTGTGCCTGGTAAATTTTCCCTATCAATCGCAACCACACCGTGCAACCGCAGAAAATATTTCGTAATAGGCGGCCATGCGTTAGTTTATGGGAAAACTATGGTAATCGCGGTGGTCGCTGCTTGAGCAGCAATTACAGTCGGTTAGGCGTTTGGCAACCACGAAACCAACGCTTTTAGATGGGCAACGATCCGTGACCAACGATCGGCTCGAATTAACGCTGCCATTGTACAAGATTCCCTAAGTTTGCTGGAAAATCGACTGATCATTTTGCAGTTCGACCTTTCAATACTTCGATAATGCAAATCATCATTATACAACGTGTTACATATTTATAACATACAGTTACAAAATCGAATTGATGTAGTAATTTGAGAAGAGGGTTTGGAATTCAGTTTGTTGCAATTTTTTCAGAAAAAATGCATGAATTTATTCATGGAAGATTTGTATATGAAAGATTTGTGTTTATTCACTGAAGATTTATGAATTCGTTCATAAAAGGTTTACGAATTTTTTCACAAAAGATTTATGTATTTATACATGAAAGATTTATGTGTTTGTTCAAAAAAGATTTATGAATTCGTTCATAAAAGGTTTAATAATTTGTTCACAAAAGATTTATGAATTTGTTCATAAAAGGTTTACGAATTTTTTCACAAAAGAGTTATGGATCTGTTCAGACATTTGTCAAATGAAATAAAATATTTTTGATTCACAAAATGTACTAGACTCGTCATGCAATGTTACACAGATGTGCATAAATTGGAAAATTTTATTTAGTTTTAATCGATGAAAATCTTGTAATTACAAATTTTGTACCATAAAACACACATAATGATTACGCAAAAAAATCGGAAGAGTTTATGCGACAAAAAATAATACGAGTTTGATGAGTCATACGAATGCAAGATGATAAAAAATGAATTATTCCAAGTCATGAAAGTTAAATAAGCATCATGAAGGAAAATTATTGCTCGTTACTCCGAAATGGTTCGTCGTAATAGCTTTCAGTTTAAATAGTACTTGATTCGATTGGAAATTGCAATATCGTTTACGCGATGAAATGCTTATCATAACTAATCATGTATGAGAAAAACGATGGCGTATTTTGTGCAATTACTGGCCCATAAATGAAACAGGATTTCCTATAAAATGTTTCGATAGTAAGATTCTCATAAATTTTTTCAGATTATTACCAGCAAATTTTTTCTGGAAGATAATAGAACAAGAAACAGGTAATTTCGCACTCGACTGTTCATAGTTAATGTAACAGTTAATAGTATTTTTATCAGTAGATATCGACGATTTTGATCTCTTATTTATTGAAAGCGTAACGGACAATACAACGGGTAACTACGTGGATTATGCAATGAAATTTTCAGGAACTGTTTAAAAATACAGGGAGACACGTTGCGAACTCGTAACCGTATTCGATATTAGTGACGAGCTACTCGTTCCCAATTAACATTTCATTATCGCTAATTGAGTTCACGAGGGATCAACTGGTAATTGATGTTTTCGTTGTCCTTAGTTTCGAAGGTTTGTATCGGAAAACAAATTACTTCGTAACACACTTAAGAAATTACCAAAGCGAGAAACGAGAGACCAGTCAGGAAATTGAACTTCGTCCAAGAAGGCATTTACGAGATCCCAATTATTTCTGAAATTCAGTTCGGATACGTGCTGTTGCGAGGCAAACATCATTTTTATGATAGCACGTTATTGCTGATAATTTATTATGGCAAATTTATTTTTATGTAGTTAGAGAATTATGTTGGATCGAATAGAATTGCTTTGATTTCCAAGGGACCGAATTGCATTGATTTCTAATGCGTCGAATTGAATTGTATCGACTTCTATGGTGTTAAATTAAAATGCTTGGGATTGAATCGCGCCGACTACTATCGTGTTGCATTGAATCGCATTAAATTAAATTGCATATTCTTTTATTGCGTTCAATTGAATCGTAACAATCCCTGTTATGCGCGTTTGAATTGCAACAATTTCAATCGCGTCGAATTAAATTGTGATAAATTTCATTATGTCGAATTGCAAGGAACCTAACCACGCCGAATTCAATCACGTCGAATTGTATTGCGTTGAATTCCATCACGCTGAATTTAAATACGTCAAGTTACAACATGCCAAATATTGATACGTCGAATTCTGCCACGTCAAATTTGGTCACGTTGAATTCAATCGCGCCGAATTTAATCTTGACGAATTATAACACGTCGAATTGGATCGCGTTGAATTCTGTCACGTCGAATTCTATAATGCCGAATTCGATCACGCCAAATTACAATAACCCGAATTCTGCCACGTCAAATTTGGTCGCGCCGAATTTTACCGCGTCGAATTCCATCGCGCCGAATATTGCCACGTCGAATTCCATCGCGCCGAGTTCTGCCACGTCCAATTCCATCGTGCTGAATTCTGCCACGCCAAATTCCAATAAGCCGGATTCTACCACGTTGAATTCCATCGCGCCGAATATTGCCACGTCGAATTCCATCGCGCCGGATTCTGCCACGCCGAATTCTATCACGTCGAATTCCATCGCCCCGAATTTTGCCACGTCGAATTCCATCGCCCCGAATTTTGCCACGTCGAATTCTACCACGTCGACTTCCATCGCGCCGAATTCTACCACGTCGACTTCCATCGCGCCGAATTCTACCACGTCGACTTCCATCGCGCCGAATTCTACCACGTCGAATTCCATCGCGCCGAATTCTACCACGTCGAATTCCATCGCGCCGAATTCTACCACGTCGACTTCCATCGCGCCGAATTCTACCACGTCGAATTCCATCGCGCCGAATTCTACCACGTCGAATTCCATCGCGCCGAATTCTACCACGTCGACTTCCATCGCGCCGAATTCTACCACGTCGAATTCCATCGCGCCGAATTCTACCACGTCGACTTCCATCGCGCCGAATTCTACCACGTCGACTTCCATCGCGCCGAATTCTACCACGTCGAATTCCATCGCGCCGAATTCTACCACGTCGAATTCCATCGCGCTGAATTCTACCACGTCGAAGTCCATCGCGCCGAGTTCTGCCACGTCCAATTCCATCGCGTCGAATTTCGCCACGTCCAATTCCATCGTGCAGAATTCTACCACGCCAAATTCCAGCTAATCGAATTCTGCCGCGTCGAATTCGATCGCGCCGAATTCCACCGCGTTCAATTGCAACAAATCGAATTCTGCCACGTCGATTTCCATCGCGCTGTATCCTACCACGTCGAATTTCATCGCGACAAATTCCATCACGCTAAATTCAACCTCGTCAAATTGAATTTCACCGATTTACATTCGGTCATACTGAACCGTACCAATTTTTACCACGTCAATCAATCTGTCTTATCATTGCCACATAAATAAATCAATTAGTTTCCAAAATTTTATCAACTTTTCAATTTGACCATTCTGTATGCTATTGCATGGATATACGATATAAAAATTATACGTGTTTTGCACGTGAATTGTTTTTTAAACGAACGTAAAAGGGCAGAGTGAATACATAGAGAACGATAAAAATTCTTGCACAATGGAGAATCGTAAGGCGAAGCGCGATCGCACGGTCGCTTTAATTCGCGAAATCGACGATATTGTCTCGCGCACCTGGATAGTTTCGATTCGAGCTCCGGTAATCGTTTCTCCCCGTCCCTTTGGGCGGGATAAAAAAAAAACGAAATATCGTTACGGATCTTTATCCCGCCGGTATCTAACAAAGGCACGGCTTCAACGAACGTCATAGTGATTCAGATCTGGGGTAAAACGTTTTCAAGTTTTCTTTTTTTCATCGCTCTCTCAGTCAGTCAAGATCTTTCGCGTCCTTCGTTCCTCGAGAATCTCTTATGATTTCTCTGAATTACTTCTGGACTACGTTCTTAATTACTTTTGCTCCCTCCTGTTTTATCGTTGGGTGTTTACTGTAACAATCACTCTTTGTGTCTTGCAAATTATAATTTCTGAAAGGTGCATTGCACTGTTGTTACTGTTTTATTAGTAACTGTGTCCATTTTTTATTTAACTTTGTCTTCTTCGTTTCTGGGAAAGATTCTTGCAAAGAAGTTGCATGTTTTTTTATATTTTCTATATTGTTTTTTATATTATGTTGTCTATATGAATGACTATATTTTATGTTATATTTTTATATCGTATTGTCCATATGAATGACTATATTTTATATTATATTTTTATATCATATTGTCTATATGAATGATTATATTTTACACGATATTGCCTCTATTAATTTGTCAATAGACAACTGTACATTTTGATAAAAATATGCAATTCAATAAAAAGCAACTACATCTGAAAAGAACAATTATATTAATAATTTGACAGGTTAAAATAGAAAATTGTAACTATTAAACGTAGTGTAATAAATTGTAAGTACAACGAAATAGGAGTAAAGTAGGTTGAATAAAGGAGGAACAAAATGTATCAGAATATCAGATACCGTAATTTCGTATTAGGTTGTTCCGCGCTTAAAAGCGATACATTTCCCGTTCGTTCGCTAATAAAGTAGATTTTAATCTACATTATTTTCTCTTTGTTCCGTTCTTTTGCATTTAAACGTATTTTCTGCTTATCCGTCGAGTTACACCGGCCATTCGTATAATCTCTATCGTAGATTCGTTTTCAGAAGTTTGTCCCAGGGCGCAAAATCAATTATCCGATTTTCTCGCGGAGCGTTTTCGCCGTTTCATCGGAATTAATAATTCCCGGCGCGATCGCAAGGAGGGACGAGCTCTTTTAATAGGTTTCACCGGCTAGAATACATAAATCCTCGTATCCATCGGTGATATCTACGCCTGCAGCGTGCTCTCCCTTTAATCGGAAATACCATCGGTTCCAAGAACATCGCGACGAACGATTATCGAACTTCCACCGTTCCTCGAAACCGATAACACCTTCGATTTCCTTAATTCTTCTCGCGACACCGTTCTCTCGAATATCGTTGAAAAAAATTCGATATTCCATTTCTTCCTTCTACTTCTCTCTCCCTCTCTCTCTTTCACTCTCTCTCTCTCTCGGCCAACTTTGTTATCGCTTTCGAAAGCTCGATTATCATCGATAGTACCTTTCAATTACAAATACTACGGCTATAGTGATCTAACCGATATTGAAATTTAGGATTATAGCATTCTGCGGATATAGGATCGATAACTGTAGGTGCCTAGGGATATTGAAATTTAGGAATGTAGCACTCTAGGAATATAGAATTGATGACTTTAGGTGCCTAGGGATATTGAAACTTAGGTACATGGTATTATAGAAATATAGGATCGATGACTTTAGGTGCCTAGGGATATTGAAATTTAGGCATATAGCATTTTAAGAATATAGTACTGATAACTTTAGGTGCCTAGGAATATTGAAATTTAGAAACATAGCATTCTAGGTTTAGGTGCCTAGGGACGTAACAGAGATCTAGAAATGTAGAGATGTGAGAACGTAGAGATTTGAAAATCTAGGAATATATGGGAATCTAGGGACCTAGGAATTTGAGGATATAAGTCCTTAGGAATGTAGGAATCTGGGAATCTAGCAATCTAGAAATCTTGGAATCGAGAAATCTAGGAATTTAGAAATTTGTAAATATAGAAATCTAGGAATATAGTAATTCGGAAATGTAGGTATATAGAAATATAGTAATCTAGAAATGTAGGAAACCAGAAATCTAGGAATTCAGAAATTTAGAAATCTAGGGAAATAGTATTCTAGAAATCTAGGAATCTAGCAATCTAGGAATTCAGAAATTTAGAAATCTAGGGAAATAGTATTCTAGAAATCTAGGAATCTAGCAATCTAGGAATTCAGAAATTTAGAAATCTAGGGATATAGTATTCTAGAAATCTAGGAATCTAGCAATCTAGGAATTCAAAAATTTAGAAATCGAGGGATATAGTATTCTAGAAATCTAGGAATCTCGCAATCTAGGAATTTTGAAATTTAGAAATCTAGAGAATTAGTAATCTAAAAATCTAAAAATCTAAAAATCTAAAAATCTAAAAATCTAAAAATCTAAAAATCTAAAAATCTAAAAATCTAAAAATCTAAAAGTCTAAAGATCTAAAAATTTTTAAATCGAGATAAATGACACTCGGATAAATAAGTTAGAAAATAAAACTGTGTCAGGATATAGAATGAAATTTGAACCGCACGATCACGGGGTGCGTTAACGAAAGCCCCGAGTCCGTGGCGAGAAAGTTAAATTATAATCAAATAGTTTAGAACATGATTGTTAAAGTTACGTAGGTTTGCAAATTTCAGCATATGGCGACATTGACGTTCACCGTAACTGAAACTCGCAAAGTTCATTACAACTCTCACGTTACAGCATTATCTTTCATGTCCCACGAAACTTATCACATGATCCTAGCTTCAATTAACCTATGCAACATTAATTTATCATAAGAGCACCGGTACTCCGCGAGAATGGTTCTTCACATGTAAACTGTTCACTGTTCCAGCTATGTAGGTTGCATCTATAATATCAACAGGAATGCCACTCTATTCACGACAGAAATTAATACTTAACGTACCAACGATATTGATATTGCACCAGAACTTTTTAATTAAAAACTAAACACGAATATTAAGAAAATACGTAAACGAAAGATGCTTGACTTTGAAACAAAAAACTGCCGTGTGGTATTTTTTCAAACTATCAAACATAACATATATCTACTATGTTACACATTAATTAAGTGAATATAAAGAACGTAATTAAAAGGAAAATTATTACCGTGCAACGCTGATTTTATGGACAAGTATTGCACGTGTATAGGAGACTATAGTGTATTAGGAATCACGTCGAATACGATCACGTACGAATAAATCACGCCAAATTCGATTGTGTCGAATCGAACCGAATTCTATTGCATCAAATTCATATCGCGCCAAATTGAGTCACACGAAGTTCGGTCGCGTCAATTCGGTCATGTCGAATTCTACCACGCCAAATTCAATCGTGCCAAGTTTTATCGCGCACAATTCGATTGTAGCGAATTCAATCACGGGGAATTTGATCGCGCCGAATTGTATTATATCAAATTCGATCGTGTCGAATTCTGCCACGTCGAATTTCATCGCGCCGAATTCTATTACGTCGAATCCCATCGCGCCGAATTCTATCGTGTCGAATGCCATCGCCCCGAATTCTACCACGTCGAATTCCAACGTCCCGAATTTTGCCACGTCGAATTCCATCGCGCCGAATTCTATCACGTCGAATTCCATCGCCCCGAATTTTGCCACGCCGAATTCCATCGTCCCGAATTTTGCCACGTCGAATTCCATCGCGCCGAATTCTATCATGTCGTATTCCATCGCCCCGAATTTCGCCACGTCGAATTCCTTCGCGTCGAATGCTATTATGCCGAATTCCATTGCGTCGAATTCCATCGTGCCAAATCCTATCACGCCGAATTCCATCGCGCCGAATTCTACCACGCCGAATTTCATCGCGCCGAATTCTACCACGTCGAATGCCATCGCGCCGAATTCTACTGTGTCGAATTCCATCGCCCCGAATTCTACCACGTCGAATTCCATCGTCCCGAATTTTGCCACGTCGAATTCCATCGCGCCGAATTCTATCACGTCGAATTCCATCGCCCCAAATTTTGCCACGCCGAATTCTATCATGTCGTATTCCATCGCCCCGAATTTCGCCACGTCGAATTCCATCGCGCCGAATCCTATCACGCCGAATTCCATCGCGCCGAATTTTGCTACGCCGAATTCTATCGCGCCGAATTCTATCACGTCGAATTCCATCGCGCCGAATCCTATCACGCCGAATTCCATCGCGCCGAATTCTATCACGTCGAATTCCATCGCGCCGAATTCTATCACGCCGAATTCCACCGTGCCGAATTTTGCCACGCCGAATTCTATCACGTCGAATTCCATCGCTCCGAATTTTGCCACGTCGAATTCCATTGCGCCGAATTCTACCACGTCGAATTCCATCGCGCCGAATTCTATCACGCCGAATTCCATCGCGCCGAATTCTACCACGTCGAATTCTACCGCGCCGAATTTCATCCCGTTAATTTCAATCATGCCGAATAAACTTATATCAAATCGATAAGATTGCCAAGTTAAAATTTTGTTCGCAAAGAACTTTCGGTTTCTTTGACAAGAAGATTTTCGCGTCTCGTCTTCTGGTTGCCTGCTGGTATCCTGTTTGAGCCTGCAAGCGGTCCCGTTATCCTTAGAGGCTGCCTCTCGTATTTATCTGGTTTGATTAAGGACACGTCATCGCTGCCGCAACGCAAGACAATTTGTCAGTGCCTGGTTCGCGTTTTAACCCGATGCACTTTACCAGAATCGGTTTCACGACCGGATCGAGCATCGATTCCTTTTTATCTCGCTGTTCGCGAACCTAACAGCCCTTTGTTATGTCACGCTGGCATCCGGAGTGGCAGCTTCTCACTACTCGATCCTTGTTCTCCATCCTGTTTCAAGGATCACGATTACGCTTCCAGCAATAGAATCGACTTGGCTGCATTATGGGATCCTCTTTCATTTATCGACTCTTTTCGAAAGCTTTCATACTTTTTCATTCGTAGACATGAATTGCAATTTAATAAATATTTCGAGTACGTAAAGTGCTCAGGAGTTTAATTTAAGAGTTGAACATTGTTGGTAAATCGTGAAAGGTTTCGCAAATAAACTCGTTTGATCCCTTTATTTTATTGATCTATTTGTTTCACAGAGGTGTAAAAGGTCTTCCAACACAGGACAACGTAAATGAATAGCCGAATAACATGTGAATGCATTTTTATTGGAGAATAAACTACAAATTGTCGATAAACTCGTTAGAGAATTATTCGAAACAACGAGAATGATAGGTTATAATTGGCGAGGTAACAAACGGCCATTGTTGGATTACGGTTTAAATTTTCATCATCTCGCGAATTTCGCGTGTTGTAAACGGTTTATTACGTACGCTACATAGCAATGGGTATTTCGCATGCCGTAAAATGCACAAATCTCAGTCCGGTTATTAGAAATTGAAGTACCAATTAATTCGATTAAACGATCGCAGTGTTTCAAGGAACGCAACATCGTTCGGTGTAATTGTTTCAACGTTTTAGCGATTACTGTTTGCCGCCGGTATCGGCGGTGATTCCGACACGAATTTTAGCAAACCGACATAGAGAGAGAGTGGGCGAATATTATCGACGCGAATATTGGCACTAGTTCGAAATGCACCGGTAATGTGGAGTAATGGAAAATAGAGATACCGCCGGTACGATATATACACGCCGGTTCTAATACGAAGTGATTAAACTATTAAACATCGATCGCTAACACGTTGCCGCCAATATTTACCGAAAGAAAGTCATTTAACCCGATACCGCACTCGCGTAAATATCTGATACATTCGTTATTCGAATTAATCGTCCCGGTCAACGTTAATTTAGAATTAATCCGTGTGAACAAATTTCAGCCGATATTAACTAATTGCCTTATTTATCATTTACTGATATTAATATACTTGATTATTATTTACTCTGCGTGCCAAGTCCACTCACTTTCGGATTGGTCTTTTTCGAAAAATATTTTCTTCTTTTATATCATGTGTGCTAGATAAACAATTCTGAGGGATTCTATCATTTTTACGTATAGATTACGTATAGATTTTGGAAGATTTTATTTGTAGGAAGTTTTTATTGGAAAGACTTTATTTGTAGGTTAGGAAAGTGTAAGTTCGTTTATGAATGTACCATTTAGTTTGTATATGGTTACAGTAGAAGTTGTTTATTACCTGCTACAAATTAATTAACTGGAAGATTTAGACTTTTATACCTTTAACAAGGTTCTTACTCAAATTTTTTAGTCATTTTTTATTTAAGCAATATAAATTTTGTTTGGTAATATACATTTATTTTAGCAATGCAAATTTTGTTTAGTAGTATACATTTATTTTAGCAATGCAAATTTTGTTTAGTATGTATACATTTATTTTAGCAATATACATTTTTTTTAGTAGTATAATATTTATTGTAGCAATATAAATTTTGTTCAGTAGTATACATTTATTTTAGCAATGCAAATTTTGTTTAGTAGTATACATTTATTTTAGCAATGCAATTTTTCTTTTAGTAGTATACATTTATTTTAGCAATGCAATTTTTATTTTAGTCCTACTTTACTTGAGTAATTTTTTGTTTAAATACAAGTATTGTCCACATCGATAAGTTAGGTAAGAATGAAATGATCTTATAATTTTGACCATAAGTTATATTACTTACTACACTTTACTATACTACTGTCTTATTGTTATACAGTTCCACCACTGTGCTATGTTAATTACTTCACTATTCCATTGCTCTACGACATAAGTGAATTTCCAATTTTAGGGTTGTAATATTACATCGTGAAACGTAAAATTAACGTCACGTCCCAGTTCTTTCAACGATTAATTACGAAAAGGAAAAATACTATTGTCCACATCTGGTACGGATTCTCAGCTGGTCGATTATGATACTAATTATACGGAATAATACCGTATTGTCTTGCGTTACGCAATGAAGCACCGCTAGACGCATCCGAGAGCTTACGCTGCACCGCTAATTTATGGATCAATTTCGAATACAATATCGCCGTTTCCGGTACACGCATTGTTCAGGCTTACCATCGTCCACAATTATGCAACGAAAATCTTGAACGTCGGATCTGCGATATCCGATACAGTTTACTTCGTTAAACACATTCGACAATCCGCAAGAAACTCGCGATTCAAAAATCCCAATAAAAATTTTATTTCAGAAATTTTTCTCTATTCTTTAATTCAGAAACGTGAAAGAAGATAAGAATTTCTTTAGAAAGAAATCCAGTATTAATTTTAAGTTGAGCATTAAAGTTGAGTATCAATTTAGCTTCTTAAGGCACATGATGTCCAAGAAAATAAAAATTCAAGTTGTATAGAATTTTTTTTTAATAAAAACAACTTGAAAAATCGTTCATTTCTATTATTTAACAAAATAACAACTTTTCAGTTTGAAATATATTCTACCATAAAGGACTGAGTAAAAGGGGAGACAGTTTTTAACCCAACCTCAAAAAATAGATATTTTTCGTACGAAGATGAAGAAAATGAAATTCAAAACAAGCAACATTTTATTAAGTTCCTTAGCACTGAATTTATTAATTATAACTTAGTTGTAAGGAGAATATGTGAACAGTGGTATGTGTGACGCGTGTCATAACCCAAAAGTACCCTTACCGAGGCAAAGCTGGTTCATCCATTTCCTTACTTTTATAATTTAGTTTCGTATGAAAAAGTGGCGATTAAATCTAGTAAATCTAGGGTTAATCAGATCAAAATCGAACGAAGTTTCCTTCGACAGGTGCATCCGAAACTAATTCAGCGTGGTTTAAACAGGTACCCAGTGGGCCCCATTTATTCCCAATGATTTTCGAACGTGTATAATGCTATCGCGTCCACTTTCGCGTGATAAAACTTGCCGCGATAACGTTATATAGCGGTTCAGAAATTTGTTAACTAACGGCAAACTCGCCTCGTATCGAAACCCGCTGGCTAATCCAATACTTCCGGTACGAATACTCTGATGAATTTCGATATCCGTTTACCGATCAAACTGCTGTGTAAAATGTAAATACACGTAGGCATATTAACTTCCCACTGCGGACATTTCTTCGGCGTAACCATCTTTTTTTTTTTAATAAGAACTTTCATTTTAACGTCGTTTTAAATTAACAACGGTATTTGACATGCGAGGAGATGAAAGAAGAAACTATCCAGAAGCTTTGATTAAAACTTTTTTCGATATCGAATTAAATGTTATAGAGTTTCGTGTCAGGAACGTCCACCATTTTGGTTTCTTAAATAATTCTGATATTTTAAATATTCCAATGTTTGTACCTAAATATTGTATAATTTTGATTTTAATTCGAGACAGATACTACATATTTAGATAATTCAATTATTTGAACATCCATTATTTTATTTTACAATTACTTTAAACAATATCATCTATTAACCTAACACTTTGATGAAATTCTTCCTCTTTGATCTTTTTGACAAAATTTTCGGCTAATGAAATTATTCTATAATTTAATTCTGTTTTCCAACGAATAAAATTATTTCCATAATTTGATTTCCGTAACGAAATTTCGATAATTCCGTTAATGAAATTTTCAAATAACAAAATGACTATCTTTCTATAAACGTTCAAATAAAATATACCTAATAGGGACGTTAATTAAATCAATCGTGCAGACACAATCAATTATACGAAGAGGAATCCCGAACGTGTTCTGACCGGAAGTTGAAGATCGATGAATCGTATCGAACGAGCCAGGTCAGAGGAGTTGTTGGCAGGAAATTAAAAGGAGGACCGATTTGTTCTATTTCGGTGGAATGCAGTCGGACGAAGAGGAGGCAAAAAGAAGAATAGTGTCGTCACGATGGATCGAGCAGATTGACCAATCCATTGGTGAATCCGCGAGGATCTCTCGCGCGGCTGCGACGCGCTGATAAATCGGATTTCAGTTGATAAATCAGCCGCGACGTGGAGATAAATTCGTGCAGGTTTGGCGGACGTATCGCGAGGAAATATCGCGTGATTGCGTCCGATTAATAATCGCTCGATGCAACTCCTTCGACGGCCATGTTTTAATTAAAAGCGCGGGAACCTTCGCGCCGCTGTCTTCACGAACACCCGGTGCCACCGATTCTTTATCAATTTTTATTTACACTGTTCATATGCCTTTTCAAATCATCCTTTATTTTATTTAAATTAACAAAAATTTACAGTCGCAAATTTTCTAATCACGTTCTCAAGTTGCATTCGTTTTTAATTAGTACTTTTTGAGAAATTTATGGATAATTTGTCAATTTTTCGGGGACCAGTTTTTGGAATTTCTGAATTCAGAAATTTTCAAATTACTAAGTACTATAATTTTAAAATGTTTAAATCTATTTTACAAGGTTTTTTTCCATAAGTTCTAATTTCCAAATTAGCAAAATTTTTATTGATTAAATTTGCAAATTTTCCAAATTTCTAAATTTCCAAATTCTCAAAGTACCAATTTCACAAATTTCCTAGCTCTGAAATATCCAAATACTCAAATTTTCAAATTTACAATTTCTAATTTCTCAAATTTTCAAATTTCCAACCCCTAATTCCTTAGTTTCCCAAATTCCTAAATTTTCACCCCACCTCCCCAATTTTTCAAATTCCCCAAATTCCTAAATTTTCACCCTACCTCTCCGATTTTTCAAATTCCCCAAATTTCTAAATTTTCGCCCCACCACCCCAATTTTACAAATTCCCCAAATTCCTAGTTTCCCAAATTCCTAAATTTTCACCCCACCTTCCCAATTTTCAAATTCCCCAAATTCCTAAATTTTCACCCTACCTCTCCGATTTTTCAAATTCCCCAAATTTCTAAATTTTCGCCCCACCACCCCAATTTTACAAATTCCCCAAATTCCTAGTTTCCCAAATTCCTAAATTTTCACCCCACCTTCCCAATTTTCAAATTCCGCAAATTCCTAGTTTCCCAAATTCTTAAATTTTCACCCCACCTCCCCAATTTTCAAATTCCGCAAATTCCTAAATTTTCACCCCACCTCCCCAATTTTCAAATTCCCCAAATTCCTAAATTTTCACCCCACCTCCCCAATTTTCAAATTCCCCAAATTCCTAAATTGTCACCCTACCTCCCCAATTTTTCAAATTCCCCAAATTCGCAAGTTTCCCAAATTCCTAAATTTTCACCCCACCTCCCCAATTTTTCAAATTCCCCAAATACCAAATATATTACAGCAAATAATCTTACCACAAATCCCATTTTCCCCAGAGAATCCCACTCTGCCCAACAGTATCCTAAAAACTGCAATTAAACATCACTCGATAAAAGCATAAAAGTTAGCGGTAAGGGCTGCTAACTTAAAACGATTTCGAATAATTAAAGTAAAACCTTCAGAGCGATATAAAGTAATTGAAATAAATTCGTGATATCACGGTTCGTTTGTAGCGTACAAAGAATAGAAATTCAAGGGTTGGTGAGCGAGCGTGTCCCAGGTCTATGTTGAATTACATACTTTGTTACGTAAGTGGTTCAAGGTTCCAACAACGAAGAGTGGCCTCTTTAAGCTTAACGTAATAAAGCTTTGCCATCGAGTTTACCAATATCCTGTTCTTTGACGGTGTTCCTCAAAGGAACGAAGTCTATAGCGGTTCCTCCCGGTGCAAGGAAGTAGCTTTCCTTACTGAAGAAAAAACACTTTCTGCGAGAGGAGGACGAGCGGGGAAAAAATGACGAAAGAAAGGAAGCGGAATTTTTGTTAGAGGGAAGTCCGTCCTTTTTTACCCTTCCATAGAAAGAGGAATTTTTACAGGATAGCAATCTTTACTCTCCCCGACAAAAAGAATATGTTGTTTAACCAGAGATGCTTCTTGGATGCCTGAAGGCTTTCACTAACCCGAACAAGCTAGGAGGAGAGAAAAGTATGCAGAAAACATGAAAGTACTCCTTCAAATTGTTATTACTTCTTCCAAGATGGTTCCCTTGAAACAATAGATGAATATTTATTCGGCTTTAATCTTACGTTATCTTTCCTTAGTCGAGGTCCTGTTTTAACGCTACAAGTGGACGTTCTTTATCAGACATTATTCACACAAATTATTATGGGTAGAAATATACCTTCTCCAAATTTCTGTCAATCTACTCTATATTCTCAATATAATTCTCTTACTGTAATAAGTAATCTACTCATTTGGTTGCATCTCCACAAATATTGTCGTTTGATACCTAATGGTTCCTTATATTTATATTTTCAACTCTACTGATACTTTTCATATTCTTTTTTATGGACTTCAATATGGTTACAGGCACAGTGAAAATTCATGTATGTGATCAGACATGCTTAGCTTCTTGTATGTATGATCAGACATACGGATTGATGAATGTATGTGGTTAGACATATCATAGGATGACGTATACGTGGTTAGACATGTAACTTGATGTATGTATGTGGTTAAACATACTATAGGCTGATGTGTATGTGGTTAAACATATAACTTGATGTATGTATGTGATTACATATGCTATATGATATATGTTCGTGGTTAGACATATGTATTGGTATATGTACGTGGACATATAAACTGATGTATGTGAACAGACATCCTATATGCAGATGATCCATTGACTCATTACGAGCACTCTTTCTTTAAATTATTATTTAAAGCTTAAAGTAAAGCTTGGTTGACAACGGTACTCAACGAATTAACAATTCTATGGCCGATTTATCAATCGACTCGTCAGTGAACTTTCGATAAAGCGGTCTGAAGAGTTAAGGCTGTATCGAAGTACACTTTGAAAGGATACAGTTTATTCTCAGAAAGTTCCAGCACTCTGAACTGTAAGAAGCCTGGCCCGTGAAAACTAAAGAAATCCTATTCTTGCAAGCTCTTCTCTAAGTATCGATTTCTGGAGACCCTTTAACCCTCTAAGGTTCCAGTTTGTTAAGTAGCTTATCGAAGAGTTTACTAACAAGCCAAGGATTTTGACTTCCTTTCTACGTTCAAGTTTGCAAAATGCAATTGACCAGAATCAGCGATTGACCCAAATAAAACGTAGCAATTTTATGCTCTTACAGCTTTCCATTGCTGTACAAAGACTATTACTGTGCCAAGATTAAATCACGTGTACTATATATTACTGTACGATGACTTTTATCAATAAGACTCTTTCGTATTTGATAAAATATGCAATTTTTAACGTGCATGAAAAAGTACTACTTTCTGTATTTTTATTAAATTTGTCAATCGAACTGGATGAGTCAAATGCTTGAATTAATAAGAATATTAAAAATGTACAAAATATAAATTGAAAATGGTTAAAAATTATACGTACAATGAACAAATATTTTGATCTTGTAATGTAATAAATATAGAAGTAAATCGTGTTGAGATTTTTAATGTTTATCATGTATAATTCTTTGATTATTGTATGTTAAAGATATACTTTCTTTCGAATCTAGAAAATTAATATCCAATAAACTATATCCATCAATGACGCTTTAAAAATATTTCTGACTAATCCATTCGAGGTCATGGTGCTATAAGATGTGGAATTTGTCTTGATATCTATTATAGTACTGCATTATAAGAAACATATGTTAGTGTGCAAAAGTGTAGACAATCCTGAAAACCATGGGTACACGCAACCTTACAAAAAAGTCATAAATCTGTCACAACAAATTGTCATGACAAAGTAATATTTGTCATTGTACTGCAAATTTTATGTATCATCAAAAATAATCAACACCCTGTAGAATTCTCACGAATCCACAAATTGTCCGAAATCGTCCAACTGTAGTTGGAACTATAGTCAAATAGTTGAAACTAAAATTGTTTGAGCGAATAAACTTTCGGTTGAAGTCATAAAACTTATAAAAGTGAAAAGAGAGTATTTTATCCGAAAGATACTGCGATAAATAATTTGTGGACGGTACGAACCGTGAAGAACTTCCTGGAGCCGCAGGAAGTGGTTCGCCGGCCATCGAGGCATCGTCGAGGGCACAAAGGGCAACCCTCGGTGTTCAATAGCAATTCGTTGAATTACAAGTTGGCGATCAGGAACCCGATCCCGAGGACAAAAGCCACGGCCGTGGCAATTAGAAAGGGGGTAATCAGCCCTGAGTAACGTTATTGTCCCGAGGTCGGCCTTGAGAGTCACTGCTATCGCATCGATGCACGCACCGCAAAGTGCAACGCAACGGTGCAACGGGCGGCTTCGTGTGCATACGAACCTATGAATGAAGCGAACTCTGCCCACGCTCTCTGTTCGAGACAACCCTTTTCCCCTTTCTCTTCCTGCCTGTTGCCTTTCAGTTCCCTCTGGCTATCACGGTCTTCCCGTTTCGTTCAGCCTTTCTCCTTCCACGAACGCCTCCCACTCGATCTCAACCTTGCCCGCTGCTGCGGGAACGACATAACCGTGAAACGTAACGTTGCACACACGTTGTACTGCGGCTTTCACACTTGATGTCACTTATCAAGTATTACATCGAGCATTCTTCGCTACATCTACTGTTGCTGCGATCAGAATTTCGAAAGGTGACTCATTCGGTTTAATACAATTTCTCATAGATAATATTTAACTGAATTTTTAATTCTTGCTGTATGAACTCTATGAAGGAGTGGTACTTAACGTGCAAAGGGTTCGCAAAGTTTTGCACTTGCCGTCTGCCAACACCAAAAATTTCTGCAAAGGGTTTGCATGGACTCCATCAAAGTATAGTCGGATTCAATTAGGATAGATCGATGCAATTTTTATCTAACTTTGACAAAAATATTTTTCGTACGACCCCAACTTTTACACGTGTTTAAATATTACACACACAGGTAGTATTAATTTTCGAATGCTGTATGATTTGCTTGTGAACCAAAACAACAGATGATTCATAGATGAACAATAGATCTACTGTTCCTTCGTGATTTGGTACAAGACTTCTTAAGTAACTTGAAATCAAGGGACTTTCAATTGGAACCTAATAGTATATTTTTTGTTCACCTTCATGTTTTTAAAAATGTCAATAAGTTTCTCAGAAAGTTTCCTGACCCCTGATGATTCATAGGATCGTGTAGTTAGAACAATCGTGCGAAGATACGGAGTGACATCAAGTGTGAAAGACATTATAACGAGACTGGAGGTCTTTACGAGGGTCACGCTTTGTCTGCGATGCAAGGTGACGGTCGCGACGGTCACGCGGATACCGATTTCCTTCATTTATCTTCATCCGAGGCTACCGATGCATGCAAACATTGCTTTTGCAAAACTATTGATTCATCGGAATATGATTTTTTTCAGTTAGGCACACTAATTAATTACGAGGGTTTTATGTGTTTTTGCATATATTGTATTGTCACTTGTTCTCATATATCAGATCTTCGCTGTTGAAGTATTCACACATCAGATTTCTATGTGTTCAAAAGTTTGTGAAGTTAAGTTAACTAAGTTAACTAAAGTATAGTTCAAAATTATTTAGAGTATTTTTACTCGAGTGTTATTAAAAATATTAAAAAAATATTGGAACCCTAAATAATCTACAAAAGGAACGAAATATGTAAAACCTAACCTAAATATTGGACAAAATATTGAAAACCTAACCTAACTTAAATATTGAATAAAATACTGAGTATCTAACCTAACCTAAATATTTAACAAAATATTAATAACCTCACCTAACCTGAGTAATCAGCAAAATAGTGAAAATCTAACCTAACCTAAATATTGAATAAAATACTGAGTATCTAACCTAACCTAAATATTTAACAAAATATTAATAACCTCACCTAACCTGAGTAATCAGCAAAATAGTGAAAACCTAACATAACCTAAATATTGAACAAAATACTGAGTATCTAACCTAACCTAAATATTTAACAAAATATTATTAACCTCACCTAACCTGAGTAATCAGCAAAATAGTGAAAACCTAACCTAACCTAAATATTGAATAAAATACTGAGTATCTAACCTAACCTAAATATTGAACAAAATACTGAGTATCTAACCTAACCTAATTATAGAACAAAATATTGATAACCTAACCTAACCTGAATAATCAACAAAATATTGAGAACCTAACCTAACTTAAACATTGAACAAAATATTGAAAACCTAAATAACCTAAATATCCTCGCTATTGAGTGAAATATTGAAATCCTAAATAACCTAAATATTGAAAAAAAAAATTGAAAACCTAAATAACCTAGCAATTGAACAACTATTACCTTTCACCCAGTAAAATTTGTGCTTTTACTAAACACCTCGCACCATCAATAACCGACGAACCGCGTAAAATATTTGTTTGACAAACAAACGCCCACCAATCGGGGAATTAAAATGTCCAAAGTCAACACGATAAACGTAATCCATAAAAACCCAAAACCTTTTATCCAGCAATCGCGGAATACGAGCTAATGTTCGATTCATCGTGAAAAAAAGCACACGCAACGCCATCAAACACGTGTTTGGTATTTGCAAGCTAATATTTCAACGAGTCTAATTACCCGTACAATTGTGTGACCGAAAAAAAAAACGAGCGAAAGATGATAAAATCCATTCCATTTATCACGTTTGTTAACCGAGTCTCGACCAATTTACCCCGTACATTTTTCAAACACAATTTTCCGCCAGGCCGCACTGCAATACCGCAAAAAACGGCGCAAATCAAATAACATAAAACTTGTACGCTCGCTTCGCAACACCGTCAATCTATCATGCCCGAAAGAAACGCGGTAAATTGAAAAAAAAAAAATCCGGCATAAATCAACAAATTGAAATAAAAATGAAATTCTCAAAGTGCGTGCTCGGGGTTGCTCGATTATCAGATTTTACCGGTGAAACTTCTACCGACAACGCCGAAATTATATCGCGCGACGTAAATCGCGAAATTTCGCGCCGGAAACGTCATCCTCGCTTTTCAAACCGATTTCGACGACAGAGCGAACGGGATTACAAGGTATTACCGTGGAACTAGTTGTAATGGAGCTGTACGCGTTCGAATAACGAAAAAAATAACCTTTCATTCGTTCGGAGCAACATTTCCCGAACAAAGCCTCGTTTCTATACAAAAATTGACAATAACGTTCGCGAAATCCTTGTTGCTCGACGATAAACTAATTTCGGAGCCCAATTTGCAGCGAACAAGAGAAAGAGCGTGAAGACGGTGAAACCTGAAGGACAGCATGGTAATAGGATTTAAGGGTGGAAGAGGGAAATAAATGTTTATCGCATGACGCGCCAAACTGACGTGTTTATGGGGATCAAGTCAGCGAGTGCGCGGCGTGTAAGATGACGTGAAATATGAGAATTGATGTAGTCGAAATAGAAAGGGGAACGTACGGGAATGATCATTTTTTATGCCTTTGATAATAGAATTTCTGGCTCGCGATCAAACTGTACGGGCTTTAGATGCGGGGATATTTGAGTGTGTAAGCGTCACTTCTATACTATTTCAATTGTAAAACTATTTCAAATGTAAACGGATTGCAAAATGTTCGTTCGTAATAAAATACGGTGGATTAAATCAAAAAACGTATTCTAAACTTTATAGATATTTTTTGCAGCATATTTCTATGGTAGGTAGATTGGTTACATGTAAATTGCAAATTGGACACATCGGTCATTCTAACATAGGGTGCGTATTGTATAATACATATGGTATAGATATCGTATACAGGTATAATAAATAGTGTACATATAGGTACATATGTATAATATGTATATCGTATATAATAGGTATCGTATAGGTAGATATAATATAGATAGTGATACAACGCGTAGAAATCTGTCACGTGGCGATGCAACGCGTAGAAATTAAATGCGTGGTGATATAACGCATAGAAATCTATCACGTGGCAATGCAACGCGTGGAAATTGGTCACGTGGTATTACTATGCGTAGAAGTTGACAAAATGGCGGTACAACGCGTGGAAATTGGTCACGTGGTATTACTATGCGTGGAAGTCGACAAAATGGCGGTACAACGCGTAGAAATTGAATGCGTGGCGATATAACGCGTAGAAATCTATCACGTGGTGATGCAACGCGTGGAAATGGGTCACGTGGTATTACTATGCGTAGAAGTCGACAAAATGGCGGTACAACGCGTGGAAATTGGTCACGTGGTATTACTATGCGTGGAAGTCGACAAAATGGCGGTACAACGCGTAGAAATTGAATGCGTGGCGATATAACGCGCAGAAATCTATCACGTGGTGATGCAAAGCGTGGAAATGGGTCACGTGGTATTACTATGCGTGGAAGTCGACAAAATGGCGGTACAACGTGTGGAAATTGGTCACGTGATATTACTATGCGTGGAAGTCGGCAAAATGGCGGTACAACGCGTAGAAATTGAATGCATGGCGATATAACGCGTAGAAATCTATCACGTGGTAATGCAACGCGTGGAAATGGATCACGTGGTATTACTATGCGTGGAAATCTATAAAATGGCGGTACAATGCGTGGCAATATATCATGTGACGTTACAACCACCCCAAATCTATCACGTGACGATACAACTCGTCCAAATACATCACATGACCTACAACGTCCCCAAATCTATCACGTGATGCATACGACGCATGGAAATGGACTGCGTGATAATACAACGCGTTGAAATGAAATAATACGTGATAATGGAACGCGCGGAAATCTATAAAATTAGAAAGTTGAATCAACACATTTCACAGAAAGTTGAAATGCAACACACGAACACGTAACGCGCAAGCGAATAAATCTTGTTTAATCTGACCACGGCAGCCGGATTTTCTGTTACAGGATGCAGGTACGAGGGTCGTAGATATCAAGAGGGTACGTCCGTGATCACGTCCGAGCCCTGCTTGCAGTGCAGATGCACGGAGGGTGCGCTCAGATGTCGTCTTCGAGTTTGTCCACGATTACCAAACCCACCACCCTCTGGATGTCGCGTTCGTTCACCAGGGGAGAACGTTTGCTGTGCCGAGTTGGTTTGCGGAGAATCGCGTGAGTAGAATTAGAAGATTATCACCTTCTACAATACATATTTCATACCGCTAAACGTATACAAGAAATAAATTAAATATAACTAAATACAGTGAAATATTCAAGTTATAATCACCGTAAACAAGATAAGCGGAGAGGTAAAAAATATATAAGCAGTGATAAGAAATAAGAAATTAATGTAAGAAGAATTAACTGTTCTAGTTAGGTTGTGTTGTTATATTAAATAATGTTGATGGTGTTTGAATTAAATTACACAGCGTCTGTTATAGGTTGCTTTCATCGTAACTAACATATTAAAGAGGATTTCATAAATGTTTAACCAGAATTAAATATACATGCATCTTGTAGGCGACTCTGTGAACGCGTTGCGAAGATCCAACGTTCACGCGGAACAAGATAACCTGAACGAAGATGAGGAACTGCAGCAGAATCCGCATTCTCAAGGTAACTTATATACGGACGAGGTATATTGTTATTTATGTCTCTAATTTGGGATTTTGGAGTCTACAGATGAGGATTCTAAAAATTTACAAAATATACATACTTGCAAATATCATTATAGGCATATACATATAAGTATCATCAAATTTTTAATTTCTATATATTCTACATATTATATATACGTATTAAATATCATAAAATTTTAAACTCCTAGATTTCACAACCATAGATCCCAAAATCCTAAATCTCAATACCTATTTCCCTTATTTCCTAGCAACTTCTTAATCCGCCAAATCCCTACACACCCCAATTCCTACACAAACAAATCCCTATGTTCCCAAATCCTACACTTGCCAACTTTCTACATCCGAAAATTCTTAATCCACTCCCAAGGAGTGGGAGATTCCTCCCTCGGCTGCCATATTCATAATAAGGGAAACTTGCTCTTGTACACTCGCGAGCATCGTGGGCTTTCCTACAAAAACATTTGTGAATTTGCAAAATTCGAAGATTTGAAAACCTAAAAACTTTGAAGAGCTGAAAACCTACAAAATTTGAAGATAACCTAAAAAATTCAAAGATCGCATAACCAATTGGAATATTTGAAAACAGAAAATTCTAAGATTTAATAACTGACAAAATTCGAGGCGTTGAACTTCAAGACTTCAAGAAAACTAAAAAGTCCATAAAGAGTACGCAAAACACCAACGAAAGATCGATCCACTGTCCAAAAGTGTGCCTACGTTGCCGGCGAGTGTACGCGTGCAAGAAAATATTTTCGCGGAGGAACACAGCGTTCCGTCGAAAGAAAAAAAAAGACGGAGAGGTGAAATAACACCCTTAAAGTAGACCGTGCACGAGGATGTTCTCACTTAAAAGATTCAAGCAGCTTGAAGGTTGTTCGTGTTAACAATCAGGTTGCCTGCACGAGGGCGTGAGATACGGGCCGGGTTCAGCGATGATGGGCTCACGTAGATGCGAGTATTGCTACTGCATCTCTGGCGCGAGAAGATGCATCAGACCGAAGTGCCTGCTGCCCCTGCCAGGATGTACTCCACTTTATGCCCCTCACTCTTGTTGCCCCGTTTCGTACAATTGCACCCGTGAGTCTCACTCTCTTTACTCGCGAACACGCTTCGTCTACCTTCTTTCGAGAATAACTTATAACGACTCTTTTCTTCTATTCAAGATACGCTCTCCTCCACTGTCGCACCCATCATCGGAAATGGTAAGTCATTTTCTTTATCTTCTTGAGTTTTCTTAACACCATGTGATATGATATTCCGCATATGATGTGTGAAGTAACTGTTGAAATGTGGCTCCTTTCACCAAGATTGAACTTGGAGTCTAATTTTAATTACAAACTGTGCGTTCAGTGATCGCTACATCTAAAATAATCCTCTTATGTGTACATTCTTTATCTTCAACATTGCAACACAGTTTGATGCTCTTGTAAAGAGGTCATAGTTTAAGGGGTTAATGAAACTTTGATGAAAAATGTATTCTGATATCTGCAGGTATTTTATATCTACCTTGTGAGCTGAAGATCTGGAATTTCTTGGTGGTTGTGACGAGTTCTTGGTCGTGAAAAGGGTTTTGTGTAAATCCAACGTAACATTTTGAATTTATCAAACTCTTGCAAGAATGTTGAGATCGACTTTTGGGACCTAACCTTTGCAACAGCTCCAAATAAAAATAATAACGTAATAATCCTAGCAACCTTCGAAGTAAGGAAATATCGTTGAAGTAAGTTGAGTTTATTTAGATCCGAGTCGTTTGCCTTTCAGTTTGACTGTTGATCCCGTACGCGGGTTTAATAATCGCGTGCAACGCAAGCAGGCGGTTCTGTCTCTTAGAGAAAAGCCGCTCAGACAGCGACTCTATCCGGTGAAAGTTGCGACGAAAAGTTTAAACGCGATAAAAAGGAAAGTTTGCCACCGGTCGCTATATCAGCCGCTTTAGAAGAAGCCACGCTACGTTGTTCGTCGGATGGCTGAGTTTAAATTTAAGCTCGGCTTATAAGGAAAAATCGCATCGCGGGACAAAATCAGGCGTCCGTTGTGTGCTGAACTTTTAATTCTTTTAAATTGCATCGGATTTTATCGAGCATCAAGTACCATCTAATTATCCTCGGGAAGGCCCCTGCTAAGATTCTCTTGCGGGTTCTTTTTCTGTTTCGCCGGGAAACTTCGCAAGAAATTGATTCGAAAAGCGCGCGCGAAAGGGGAAAAGGAAACGTTTAGACGGCCACTGTCTGCGCTACGTTACTGTCTCTCGTGACACTTAATTCGTAAAGATTTCTGCGATGTCAGAAGCCATTTTTCTCTGCTCGTTCACTTAACGGTCCAGTTTCATTCAATTTTACGTTTCCTTCCACGAGAAAAGTGGAGACCGTGCTCTTTCTGACAAATCTGACGCGTGAAACGACAATTTTCTTCTTTCTTCGCGGAAACTTCTTTTCGTTTTATTACAATCCTCTGTTTTGTCACTCTTAACCTCTCTCTTTCTTGCAAACAGTTCACACTTATTTTCCTGTTATTCAGGATACTTTGCGAACAATTTACAATAACCATTTTTATCATGACGATCATGACAACTCACTTTTTGATACATTATTATTTTTCATCACTTTTCACGAGTGTTCGTTTAATTTACCTTCATTTTCCTATACTCTACGAAATTTTTAATGAACTTTCTCTAACTTTACCCATAACAAGAATCACGTGTTTCACTCTGATACATTATTTTCACCCCTTTTCACCCATATGTCATTCGTTTAATTTTTCCGCACCTTCATTTTCCTATGTACACCTATTCTACGAAATTTGTAGTAAACTTTCTCTAACTTTACCCATAACAAGAATCACGTGTCTCACTCTTTGATCCATTATTTTCACCCCTTTTCATCCATATGTCATTCGTTTAATTTTTCCGCACCTTCATTTTCATGCGTGCCTATTCTACACTCCCTTTTCATACATGTTCCCCAAACTGTTATGTTCGCAACCCCTCATATTTCCCCAATCTCCCTTCATTATACCTCTTCCCTTTTCTTTCTCACGTAGATGTTACTTTCTACCGCCATTTTTTATAATCTACTTCTCTTTCCTCCTTGTATTCTTGTATATACTAAGAAAACTTGTTATCCTAGTATTTCTCCCCTTGGAGCCATACTCATTCTTCCATCTTGTATTCCACCTTGAAACCCGCGACGTTTCGAACATTTTCCGATCAACTTGCGACGCAGTCGGAGAAAAATAGAAATACGGGATTTGCGGGACTCCACATGGTTTCGAGCACACCCTTCAGCCTAAAGCTTCTTTCTGGCCACCCCTTTTTCATCCATTTAAACGTCACGCAGACTATCAACGTTTGGAAGGGTTTTCAGATACTCGTCGGTGGCGTCTGTTTAACGACCACTTTCGGTGACCGTTTAAAACTCGGATCGACTTCTAAAGCTCGCTAGCCCATTAGAATGGACCCCTCGATGAAACCGGCTACCCGTCCCAACCGCGGACTTAATTCTAAACAACTCCGCGGAAACTATTCGTCGAATGCGATTGTTCGGTATCAACTTCGTTTCAGAAGCCATAAATAACGATCAAGTAGGGGCTCGATAGTGCCGTGTGCGGTTACGAACCGCATTAACCCCCATAGAATGACGTTGTAATACGGAAATTACGCCCCTGGGTGATGTCTCGCAACTTTCACCCCGAGTTCGATTATCCAACGATATCGAGTTTCTTTGCTGTTTTTTTTTCAAACGAGAGAAGCTCGAAAGTGGTATAGTTTTTAGCGCTTTATGACTCGTTGGAAGGTTTCATTGAACCGATTCAAGAGATTATCCTTCCGGAGAGCTGTTTCGTTGTTCTTCAACCCGTTTCGAACCGGTTCGAAAGTTAAATTGCCGGATTTGCCGAGCTTTGATTAGCCTGCGAGCTTTTTAGCCCGATTCCGAGCTGAATAATAGCGTAGAACGCGAGATCGAGGGTTATCGTGAAACACGATATTGCCACGCGTTCTCTTTCACCTTCTCTGTCCTGGTTTTGCCTGGATTTCGATTCGAATCACTGCATTGCAGTCGAATAACTCTTTCTTTTTCGCCAAATTTTCATACGAGTAGCGTTTTTAATTCTCGCCTAAAATTACGACGTGAATTATTTGCATTTGCAACGCGCATCGTTTGTGTGCTTCGAATAGGAAGCATATGGCTTCGGTGCGTCAGTCAGGTGCGTCAGTCAGAACTACTATATTAAAACAGATAATGAAAGTTGAACTGTTATGTCAATTTGGTATTATGCAATTGTTGACTATGCAAATTGTTGGACTTGAACACCAAAGCAGCGTATTCAAAATTCGAGTAAAATTGATCACGAAGCACGTGTGTGTCACGAGACTCGTCAAAATAGTGCAAGAGGTTAATTAGCAGATTGGTTCATATATTAATTAGTAGTGGTTCATACATTACTTAGTAGATTGGTTCCTGTATAGTTCAGTGGATGATTTCAAACAAATTTGATTCTAAACAAGCATGATTTCAAATCGGAAAATTATTTGAAAAATGAATCGAATATGTGAAACGTTAATCAACATAGAATCTAAAATCATTCATGACTCGTCAGGCATCTCTAATTTCCACAGAAATAAACTTTTAAGCAAATGTTTTATACAAAGTTTGTTTTTAATAAAATATCAGTCGCTTTGATTTTTTTAAACAGTACCAAATAGTTTTGCCTCTGCAAAATTGTACCCGATGCAAAAATGAATTTTACGCAAAATGTTTTTCGCGTTCACCCGAACGTGTTCAAGTGTTTTAATTAAAAATACGAGAAATACTGAAAATATTAATTGGCCCAAATTCGATGGCTAACAGACGTAAACGCCAGCCAAATGTTTTATAGCCACAGGGCTCAGCTGTTACAAACGAGTATATGAAAAATATTGAAAACATTAATATGTTCAAATTTTGTGATCAAAGCTTCACCCAAAACATGTTATATTTCATCAAATGTATTGAAGAGTTTTAATTAAAAATACGAGGAATATTGAAAACATTGATTTATCTAGGGGTTGTAAATTTCAGCGAAAATGTTTTATGTCTAGTCAAAGGGTTTCAAGTACCTTAATTGAAAACGGGGTAAATACTCAAAATATTGATTTGTATAATTTCACTAACGGTTGCAAACTTCATCGAAAACGTCTTTCATTGAAAACATGAACAATAATGAAAAAATGAATTTCTTTACATATGATGATCATAGGTTATCAATTTCAACAATGTTTTACATTTACCCGAAGGGACCTAAATGTTTCAATTAAAAACTTGATAAACACTGAAAACATTTGTCTAAATCTGATTACTAAGGGTTACAAACTTCATCGAAAACGTTTTTCATTAAAAATATAAAAAATAATGAATACATTGATTTATCTAAATATGATAACCAAAAGTTACAAGCTCCAACAAAAATATTTTACGTTTAGCTAAAGAGACCAAGGCGTTTCTAAAACGACAAATGCTGAAGACATTTACTTATTTAAATCTGACAATTAAGGGTTGCAAACTTCATTAAAATGATTTTTCCGTAAGAACAGATAAAATAATGAAACATTTCCCTAAATATAATCAAAGGTTATAAACAATGTTCGAAACTTACCCAAAGACCAAACCGTCTCAAACGCGCCAAATACTGAAAATAATCCTTCGTCCTTTGACCAAAGCGAACAAAGTGTTAAGTGAACGAAGCAATCAAGATGTTCTAACCTATTTTAAATTTGCAGGATGTCGCGTGGGCTCGAAAGTGTACGAGGAAGGTGAAATGGTGAGAGACATCGAATGGAAGGCAGCTTGCGACAATTGTTTCTGCGCCATGGGTGCAGTGCGTTGCGTTCCGCTTGCATGCGCGCCTCCTCTTCAAGGCTGCAGCCCGATCGTACGCGAAGGACACTGTTGTCCGTCAACCTACAATTGCAGTGAGTCGCGATACAATTGGCATCAGGGTTGCCGCGATTTCGTCCCGCCCGACAGGCCCACCCGATTTGTGTTTTCCGGTTAACTCGTGCTCGACGATCATCCTTACCGCGAACGTGTTCCCTCGTAAATCGAGCTCCTTGCGCTTCCTGTTTCCGGAATATCGTTGTCGGCATAACGGAGAACTGTTTCGTACAGATGATCTCGTCCGAAACTGAATGCGTCTCGTAATTTTCACTCGGTGGTTTCTCGTTTCGCGGAATCGTTATTCAAAACGGGTTCCAGAAATTTCGGCCTGCGGAGTTTCGGGATGAATTATCAGATACTTTGATCGATATTGCTGATTTTGGTATGGAAAATTACTTTGTTGGAAAAGTGAAGATTGTAGATTTTGTTTTAAGGTATTTGTTACGGGGAATTATTATTGAATGCGGTGGACTCTTGTTATATTGCCACGGATGGGGGTGTAGAAGTGGAAGATTTTGGAGGTTGGTAATGTTACATGTAGATGCGTGGGGATACTGCGTGTAGTGATATAACGCGTGGCAATATAACGCGTGGAATTCCGGTGCGTGGCAATATAATTTGTGGTAATACAATGCGTGGAAGTCTTACACGTGGCAATATAACGCGTGGCGATATAACTCGTGGACATATAACGCGTGGTGATACAACGCGTGGAAATATAACGCGTAGAAATCTAGCACGTGGCGATATAACGCGTGGTGATACAACGCGTGGAAATATGACGCGTAGAAATCTAACGTGTGGCAATATAACGCGTGGCGATACAACGCGTGGCAATATAGCGCGTAGAAACCTAGCGCGTGGCAATATAGCGCGTAGAAACCTAGCGCGTGGCAATATAACGCGTGGCGATATAACGCGAGGTGATACAACGCGTGGTAATATAACGGGTAGAAATCTAACGTGTGAAGTTCCGACGCGTGGCGATATAACGCAAGGTAATATAATTCGCGATGATACGACGCATGGCAATATAACACGAGGAAACATAACACGTTGCAATATAACACGCAGCAATGAAATAATTAGGAATTCAACACTAGAAATCTAACAATTGTATGAATGTAAAGTTTCTGAACTGGCGATATAACAAGGTCCACTTCAATGGAAAATTAATACAAACGAAACGAATTGATAAGAGATCGAATTTTTCATATTATTATTCGATTATGGAAATCAATATTGGGAAACGAATACATAGGATTAATTTAGTTGGAGATTACATGTAGACACGGATATCATATATCGCCTTTTGCGCTACCAAATTATTGTGATCGACAACGATACAGGAAAATTAATCTGTAGAGCTAGTTTAATTAATTACAGAAGCGATGGGCTTGTTGCCTTCCATCTCATTTAATTACAATTGAATTTAATAACGGGCCGTCAGCGTGCGGAGATTATTTTCGTTAGAAGTTGTATCCAGCAGAATGAAGTTGTGAAATGAATCCATTATCGACAATGAGCTCGATACGTTGTTATCGTGAAATAAATTTGTATCGTCGATATCGTTCGAAATTAACGGTATGATTGAAACAACAAAATCGCGAATTCTGCGCGAAGAATAAGATAATTAGACTTTCGAATGCGTAGCGTTTCGCATGAAACATCGGTGTTATTATCATTGTTATCATTTCGGTACCGCACAAGCCACTCGTCTTCCTACGGAATGAGTTATTTTTGCAAGAATATTATTAACGTTCCCCACGAAACTACCGCTCCAATCTTACGAGCACGAAGACCCCAAGGAACAGGGTAAGTTAGATTGAATTAGGAAATCGTGTGGGAAAAGGGGACTCGCGGGGAACATCATTAAATCTGAATGCTTCGTCGAGTGTCTGGATTCTGTGAAAAGGATAATATTCACCGCGAGTTCGAAGCTTGAGAAAATTTTCATTCAAATTCTTGAACACGTGTCGATTTACTACTCGTTACGACTTCGATATTACTATCCTACCAATTTAGTATTATGTCTGTTCGAGGTAACTAGGGGTGTAGGGATATTGGAATGTGGAGAGTTGAGATATAGGGATTTTCGGATGTGGGGATTTGGGGTATAGGAAATTGGGATTTTTGGAATTTGGGGTATAGGTATTTGGGAATTTAGGAATTTGGGGTATAGGAATTTGGGATTTTTGGAATTTGGGGTATAGGAATTTGGGAATTTAGGAATTTGGGATATAGGAATTTGGGGTATAGGAATTTGGGAATTTAGAAATTTGGGATATAGGAATTTGGGACGTAGGAATTTGGGACGTAGGAATTTGGGACGTAGGAATTTGGGGTATAGGAATTTGGGACGTAGGAATTTGGGTATTTAGGAATTTGGGATGTAGGAATTTGGGACGTAGGAATTTGGGACGTAGGAATTTGGGGTATAGGAATTTGGGACGTAGGAATTTGGGAGTTTAGGAATTTGGGGTATAGGAATTTGGAAATTTAGGAATTTGGGGTATAGGAATTTGGGATATAGGAATTTGGGGTATAGGAATTTGGGGTATAGGAATTTGCGGTATAGAAATTTGGGACGTAGGAATTTGGGAGTTTAGAAATTTGGGGTATAGGAATTTGGAAATTTAGGAATTTGGGGTATAGGAATTTGGGATATAGGAATTTGGGGTATAGGAATTTGGGGTATAGGAATTTGCGGTATAGAAATTTGGGACGTAGGAATTTGGGAGTTTAGGAATTTGGGGTATAGGAATTTGGAAATTTAGGAATTTGGGGTATAGGAATTTGGGATGTAGGAATTTGGGGTATAAAAATTTGGAATATAAAGGTTTAAGATTTCGATATGTAAGAATTTCGTCACATAGAGATTTCAATGTCTCAAGATTTTAGGACATATGGACTGCGGTGTATAGGGCTTTCAGTACATAAGGAATACAGTACATGCAGGTATTTCAGAATATAAGGTTCTAAGAGTATGATCAAGGAATACTCTGTATTTGAGGTTATGTAGATTTGGAGGTTCCTAATATACGACTCAACATTACATAATTAAACTTCACGGTACTCCCACATCTAACATCCATAAAAATGCAAAATCCCGTTTGAATTATCACAGCGAAATAAAAAAAAGATCGGGTGAAAAGAGAGGGAAACACAAGCCGGGTGGGGCGACCCGCAAAAACCCTGTGCTCTTTCACAACCCTGATTACCACCTAGGTGTTCTAGCCCGAATGCCATAAGAAACTGACAGATTAAACGTTCAAGGCGGTAGCATCGAGGTTAAGGCCACCCAGAACTACGCCTCGTACGCGTTCATCAGCAAGGACTACGCCAAGTTCCGCAAGGAGACCAATTTCTTTGTACGTTTCTCATCGAATTCTTTTACCCGCGGCTCTTCACTTTCATGGATCATTCTGTTGCGAAGCCTTTCAACTGTCCGTAGATTCCGTTCTTCAACTGCGTTCCAGCCTTGTTGCTTCGTCTGCTTTCTCGGTGTTCTTGCTTTCCATCGATTCATTTCGAACTGTTACGGCTGTGATGGCTATGGGAATCCTATTTAAATTTCTGTAAGTTCATATTCTACTTTTTCTTTGGGGAGAGAACTAACTTTATCGCTTTCTATGTTGACGAAAATTTTAAATGCAAGAATTAAGTGGAAGATTGAATGTGGTATGACTGTGTTGGAGCAGGTTTGAAGATATGACAAGAAACTGAACTGTGACAAATTAAAACTTAAAATTATACTGAAAGGTTGCAGACAGATTATTCTCATCAAACTGAATTATTTTCTTCGCTGTAACGAAGATACTGCAAATACTTTTGTTACCTTTCCGAATTAATCAAACGTCCTCAAAGTTACTAACTTAGTTGCTAACCTAGATTAACATCTGAAAAGACTGTCTCTCTTTGAAAGTAACACAGTCGTGGTTGTACGTCGGACGAAAGCATTCGAACAAATGATCGTATAATTGTTTGGGTGCAACAGAACGCTGACAGCATCGTAACAAACACGACTGTCCAATTCAGAGAAGCTCAGATCTCTGACTAGGAATGCATTCGGTTGCGTTCCTCGACTAACTAAGTTAAATGTCTAACCGGCGTCCATTTCGCCAGGATTGCATTAATTAAATTCCGTCCTGGTTGTAAATCACGTAGCCCGCTCGTGAACGAACCTGTACCTGTCTTTTATGACGATCGATGACACGAGGAATCTTTCCGGAGAATCCGGGACACCAGACACGTCGATCCGTCCCTTTATTCGATTATTCAACGTATTTGTTAGTCAAGTCACCGAATAACAAATTCGTTTATTAACCGAGCTGACACTCTGCTCGTGTGTTAACACGGTTTCAATTTTCTGTCAGATTTCGTTTATGCAAAATCTGTTGCAGCTACATTGCACAATCACAATGGCAACTTTGGAATTTTATGTAGTCTTTTGCAATTTTGACAATTTTAATCCTTGAGAGATTTTGGTATTTTTAATTTTCACAACGTTTGATTTTAGCGTTCTCCATACTGCATTTTGTTATTTTTAATTCTTGAGGGGTTAAGTTTTGATGAGAGTTCATATAGTCATATTTATGCTATTTCCTCTACTTTAGTAGAATTGGAATATGTTTTCAAAATTTGTTCAGACTACAAATACCAGTAAATCAACCCTATAAGGGGTTATAAGAAGTGTGAAATGTATAGCGAGAGGTGAATTGAATTGCAAAGCTAATCGAGTACTCTTCGCGTAATGATCTTCGATCACAATTTCGCACGATTGACAAGAAATTGTGTTTTGCATAGCCGTCGGTCGATCAAATAACGAATCCTCCGGTGGAAGGACGAGGTCATCGAGTGGTCGAGGAACGAATTGATTCCAGCACGAGGCAAGTGGACGAGGAATCTTCGATCGCGATCGATTCAACGTCCTCTTGGCCTTCCACGTTCGAGACCGATCTGATGGACAATGAGATCCTGGAGACCGTGGACTACGTTAAGTCCAGTCCCCAAATTGTCACTACCACACAGTCTTCCTCTGAAGAGGTAACTTTTATCATTATCAAATATCTTCGACACAAAATACGATACTTTATAATACATTTCCGTTTAATCTGTAAGGCTTAATTAGATTCGATAACATTATGGAAAGTCACTTTTGTAAAACTAAGTTTTAATATTTGAAATTTTTGTATTGTTCGATTTGGACATTTGTAGCATAAGAATTTCAAATATTCAAATACAGTAGCATGAGAATTTCAAATTTGATAATATAAACATTTTATATCGTCGAATCTGAATAGTACAATATAGCATTCAAGAAAAATCTGTCGGTAAAAATGAAAATTTGATCAGCGCCATCTAGCGGATGGGGTTTTAAACGTGCTCCTGGTAGCAGGATCGCAGGAAAGCGAGGAGGTATCCGGAGTAATAGGTTTCCCGCGCAGTGGTACGCGCATGCGCGGTAGAGCTAGACTCGCGCCACCCATCCAATATGGCGCCTCACGCAATACAGCAAACTAATAATGGATTTATTTATTAATTACTCACTTTCTCTGTACAATTCATACACTTTTATGATTTAGAAATGAACTTTAGTTTTATCCTAACATTTTTGAACGAAATTCGTCAACAAAATCTCGATCTGATATTATTCACCTTCAGAATTATTAGTAAGTAATTGCTTTCAAACAAAATCTTAACAAATATTGCATTAGTGAATAAATAAAAATTTATAGATCATTTCTTAACTATAAAAGTTCATAAATTGTGCTTAGAAAATGTGTAATTAATTATTCTGTACCATTAATTTCGTTCACTGCGGGTGACGCCATGTTGGAGAGGTGGCGCGAGTCTGGCTCTACCGCGCATGCGCGTAGCACTGCGCGGGAAACCTCCTATTACTCCGGATACCTCCTCGCTTTTCTGCGATCCTGCTACCAGGAGTACGTTTAGAACGCCATCCGCTAGATGGCGCTGATTAAATTTTCATTTTTACCGACAGATTTTTCTTGAATGATGTATTGTTCTATTCAGATTCGACGATACTACTGTATTTAAATGCTTGAATTTCTTATGTTACTGTATTTGAACATTCAACATTTTTATGTTAATGTATATGAACATGTGAAATTATTATGTTACTATATTTGAACACTTGCAATCTTCATATTACTGAACTTAAACAATTGCAATTTTTACACCCCGCAATTTAAAAATTTGAAACGTGTGTTCCCAATGTGAACACTCAAAACTTTTGCATCTCTCAATTTAAAACTTCTGCACTTAGGTGAATTTCTAAGTTTCTGAATTTAAAATTCTGTATATTTGAAATCCGCACTTTATCTTTTTCCCTCCCATACACACAGGTGTCTGTAAATAATTGAACGTATTCTCACTTTTAATAATATAATAAAACCGAAGAATCGTAAATGAATCTGGATTAACAGTGGACGACAAGCGTGGATTCGACGACCTTGGAGGCGACTTTATCCAACAAAGAGGACGATCCCGCGAACGACTCGTCGACGACTTTCTCGTCGAGCACCGTCGACGAGTCAACGATCACAACGACCGAGAATCTGTCGTCCGTCGACGACACGACGACGGAATCGACAACCCTGTTACCGGAAGTGAGCGGAAACGATACCGTGACAGAAGAGGAGAAGAAAATCGACGTCACCGTAAGGAACGAGAATACGACACAGTCGAGCTCCACGAACGTCGAACTTGAACAGGATCTTCAGCTCGTCAATTCGACGGTTAGTGTGCAGATAAGTCACTGTCGTATAGTAAACAATTATAGATTCCTCCAGTACACTTTCGCGAATGCATTGTTCACATGCTTCCTTCTTTGAAAATACTCTTTCAAGTTTTTAAAGTTGCATTGCGTACGTGAAATTAATTGAGGAACTTATTTTTTGAATTATTATTAGATACCATAGGTAATACTACTGTTATATATACAATCTCTATATAGAGTAATCCACAAAGATGACAATTTAAAAAAGATGTGGTTGAAATTGTTAAAATATTTAAAGACAATCATCTTGCATTTTTCATAATTTTATTACAACTTAGGCTTGCTATTGTATATAGTATGTATAATATATAATATATACAATAATGTCTTCCAAAAGACAAGTACGATGAAAGTAGAGCTGAATCGAGAGTCCTCTCCATATTCTCCTCGTTCCAGCCCCACATAAAGATATCAATTCATGTCCCCTTTACTGTCACGTCAATCGATCGATTAACGTCCGATTCGGACAGAACTATCGCTATCAATCTCCATTGAAACGAAAGCACGTAACCTGTTGCGATCAGGTGGATCCGGTGGTTACTACAGAGTCAATGGGCAAAGGAGGATCCGTCAGCAAAACGTCATCCACCGTGCTAATGCCGGACGACATTTTGGTGATGAACGTGACTGTGAAAACGAACGTCTCGGTGGGTCACATCCAGGGTGTCACGATAAACCCCGTTAGGTCGATTCCGCCGGACGTCGAGGCCATACTGAACATCACTCATAGGCAGAAGGGCGAGGAATACGATTACGATTACAGCGAGCCAACGTTGCCGCCATCTTTACCGAATGTCAGGTAAGGTAAATAACTGTCGCTCAAAACGGACGGTCAACTAGGACAATCTCATGGAAAGTACTCTTCTGTATTTTCTGGGATATCAAGGTTAGGTGCATCGTTTGGTGAACATGGAACTCGTTTAGATTGATTAGGATAATTTGAAGGATGTGCAAGTAGATTTATATTGTATAGGTTGTAGGAGGGATTTTTGGAATTAGGTACATTATGGGTGAACTAATTTTCGTAGCTATGAGATCTCTCTTTGATGGATTCTTGTATCACCTATTCCTAGGTCCCTGGATCACTAGGTTTCAACATTTTTGCGTTCTTAGATTTCCACATCACCAAGTTCCTATATTTCCAAATCCCCAAATTCTCAAGTTCTTATATTTCCAAGACCCTAAACTCCCAAGTCTCCAAATTTCCAAGTTCCCAAACTCTCAAGTTTCCAAATTCTCAAGTTCCCATATTCTCAAGTCCCCATATTCCCAAATCCCCATATTCCCAAGTCCCCAAATTCCCAAGTTTTCATATTTGCAAGTTACTACACTCCCAAATCCACAAATTCCCAAGTTTCCATATTTCGAAGTCCCCATATTCCCAAGTCCTCATATTTGCAAATTTCTAAACTCCCAAGTCCCCAAATTCATAAACCCCAAATTTCCAAGCCCCCAAATCCCAAGTTCTCATATTCCTAAGTCCCCAACTTCCCAAGTCCTCATATTTGCAAATTTCTAAACTCCCAAGTCCCCAAATTCCTAAACCCCAAATTTCCAAGCCCCCAAATTCTCAAGTTCTCACATTCCCAAGTCCCCAACTTCCCAAGTTCTCATATTTGCAAGTTCCGAAACTCTCAAGTCCCCAAATTCCTAAACCCCAAATTTCCAAACCCCCAAATCCCAAGTTCTCATATTCCTAAGTCCCCAAATCCCCAAGTTTTCATATTTGCAAGTTCCTAAACTCCCAAGTCCCCAAATTCCTAAACCCCAAATTTCCAAGCCCCCAAATTTCCAAATTCCCATATTCCCAAGACCCCAAATTCCCAAATTTTCAAATCCCAAAAATCCTAAATAATGACCCAGTAGAAGACCTCTCCCTAGTGCTACAATTTCTCTGGGAACATCAAATTCCGTCCTAACCGTGCCACGATTTTTGCACCAGCCTGTACAACGCCTCCAAACGTCGTCCACATTTTTTCCCCGAGAAATTAACAATCTTAAGAATATCCTCCAACTCGAACCTCCTTTTTTCTCCATTTGAAGAAATCTCAGCAATTAAGAATTTCACTAATCATCGTGCTTCACCGATGCTTCAACTCGACACAGAATCTTTTGAAAGGAGCACTTTAGCCGCGCGTTTAGCGGCAACTTTTGCCTTTGCCTCCTTCTCGAGAGAACGTTGCGTAATTTGCCGCCGCCCGAAGAAACCCAAGACGAAGAAACACTCGAGCGGTCCCCTTTAAACGTCGGAGATTTCGACTCGGTGAAAAATAAGACGGTGGATTTGCACGTTTCTCGCAGGATAATTCCGTTCGTGGCGGCGGACGCTCTGGTGAAAGACAAGACGGTTCCGTCGCCTGTCACCGGATATCCGGCCGGATCGGTGGTGGTGCCGTCGCCGGAACTGCGGCCCACCGACACATCAGGCTTTTACGACATCGCCACTCAGGAAAACAGATTCAGCCCCCCTGTAGAGACAGAAGGTGAGCCGTATTTTCACGCTGACCATCGCATAAATCTTCACCTATTTCCCTCTATCGACATCCACCTATAATTAACTATTACTTTATTTATCCATTTTATTATAATTTCCTTCTTTCCTTTCAGAGAAGTACACTGTACATTTTTTATTTTAACTTGTATGGTCAGTGCATTGTTACGTTGACTTGTCATTTAAGTTGACTCGACAGTTTTGTGTCTTCATCGATGACCAGCTATAACTAACTTTCACTCTATTTATCCATTTTATTATAATTTCCTTTTTTCGTTACAGAGATGTTAGAGTAAGGTGTACATTTTTTATTTTAACTTGTATGATCAGTGCATTGTTACGTTGACTTGTCAGTTAAATTTACTCCACAGTTTTGTACCTCCATCGACATCCACCTATAACTAACTTTCACTCTATTTATCCATTTTATTATAATTTCCTTTTTTCGTTACAGAGATGTTAGAGTAAGATGTACATTTTTTATTTTAACTTGTATGATCAGTGCATTGTTACGTTGACTTGTCAGTTAAATTTACTCCACAGTTTTGTACCTCCATCGACATCCACCTATAACTAACTTTCACTCTATTTATCCATTTTATTATAATTTCCTTTTTTCGTTACAGAGATGTTAGAGTAAGGTGTACATTTTTTATTTTAACTTGTATGGTCAGTGCATTGTTACGTTGACTTGTCAGTCAAGTTGACTTGACAGTTCACAAAACTGTTCACAAAGTTTCGAACTTTGATCGCAGATTCGCCTATCGATTTGACTGTATTGTTTATAAATTTGATGAATTTTTCCATAAGGTGGATTTGTACCGAGAGAGCCACCCTACTTCGACGCCCCTTACCACTCGACCGACTTGAATCTTGAAATTGGCACCGGGGTCACGGTTGTTCCAGCACCGATCACCAACCCCCATCGTAAAAATGACGGTAATTTCAGAAAATATTGTCAGAATTTCGAGACAATTCGTCTACGTTATTTCGTTTCCCACTGTTCAGCCACGCACTGCCTCTTCGAGAACATGGAATACCGTCATGGGGAGATTCTGCCAAGCAGCAACATCTGCGTAATTTGCATGTGTTACTATGGCGAGGTGGTGTGTTCCACGGAGAAATGTCCTCTACTGAAGATAGGCTGTCGGAGAATCAACACGGAGGAAACTTGTTGCGGGAAAATTGTTTGCGGTACTGTTTCAATTATTTAACATTGAAATTTTTTATAATTAAGCACTTCATGATCTCGAAATATCAGAGTCACGTTTCTCTTTATAATCGTTTAGTTTCAGAGATGTGCAAAAACTTTTTCGTGCAAAACGATAATTAGTGACATTTTTTGTCGCGAAGAGCAACATATACAGAAAGATTGAAATGATCATTAACAGCACTCATACGACTACATTTTTTTCTATAAAACATGAAATGGAGTGATATAACGATATTACATATAAAGTAAAAATTCATGAATCTCATCTGTGCGTAACGATAGTCTTTTATCAAAATTTCTGGGTGTCATATACCGGGTGCTGCAAGAATATGTCATTTTATTTCATAAAATGTGGATGAGTTTGAAACCTTACAGATGTACATCTTCATATACTGATGAGTGTATTTTCTCATATATATTTGGCGACCATGTCTTCTGATGTATATCTGATGACACATCTTGTGATGTACATCTGGTGACTACATCTTCAAACTGTGTCTGAAGTTAGACACCTTTGTTCAGATACAGATCTGATATTATCTGATGAGTACATTTCCTGATATATATTTGGTGATCATGTCTTCTGATGTACACTTGATAACTATATATTCTGATGTAGATCTGGTGACTACATCTTTTGATGTACATCTGATGATTATGTTTTCTAGTGTATATCTGATGACTGTATCTTCTGTGTCTGAAGTTTGTCACCTTTGTATAGATACAGATCTGATGTATATCTGATGAATATATTCCCTGATATATATTTGGTGACCATGTCTTCTGATGTACATCTAATGACTATGTCCTCTGACGCATGTCTGATGAATACGTCTTCTGATGTAACGTCTAATGACTATGTCCTCTGACGTATGTCTGATGAATACGTCTTCTGATGTACATCTAATGACTATGTCCTCTGATATATGTCTGATAGATATGTCTTCTGATGTACATCTAATGACTATGTCCTCTGATGTACGTCTGATGAATATGTCTTCTGATGTACATCTAATGACTATGTCCTCTGACGTATGTCTGATGAATATGTCTTCTGATGTAACATCTAATGACTCTGTCCTCTGATGTACGTCTGGTAGATATGTCTTCTGATGTACATGTAATGACTATGTCCTCTGACGTATGTCTGATGAATATGTCTTCCGATGTACATCTAATGACTATGTCCTCTGACGTATGTCTGATGAATACGTCTTCTGATGTACATCTAATGACTATGTCCTCTGATATATGTCTGATAGATATGTCTTCTGATGTACATCTAATGACTATGTCCTCTGATGTACGTCTGATGAATATGTCTTCTGATGTACATCTAATGACTATGTCCTCTGACGTATGTCTGATGAATATGTCTTCTGATGTACATCTAATGACTATGTCCTCTGACGTATGTCTGATGAATATGTCTTCTGATGTAACATCTAATGACTCTGTCCTCTGATGTACGTCTGGTAGATATGTCTTCTGATGTACATGTAATGACTATGTCCTCTGACGTATGTCTGATGAATATGTCTTCCGATGTACATCTAATGACTACGTCCACTGATGCATGTCTGATGAATATGTCTTCTGATGTACATCTAATGACTATCACTTCTGATGTATGTCTGATGAATATGTCTTCTGATGTAACATCTAATGACTATGTCCACTGATGCATGTCTAATGAATATGTCTTCTGATGTACATCTAATGACTATATCTTCAGAGATACATCTGAGGTCTATCTTCTATGTCTTCTATCTGCTAACCGTATCTTTTAGAATGATATAGATGTCAGATATAGAAGGTTAACTAAAATCTTGGCTGAAAGTTACGGTGAATTTTTGCAGTGGAAGCCAAAGAGTCCCCAACATTGGTGTTAGATCGTGCGGACGCAACGGCTCCATCGCTCCATCAGCCTATCGTATCACCAGATCCGTTCCGTGACGTGATCAAGACGGAGCCAGCCCCGGATTTGCCGTCCCTGATCGAGGACATGATCCCATACCTGGTGGAGCACGGGATTACCACCCCCGGCACAACCACCTTGAAGCCTTTGCAGAGCCAGGCAACCAATCACCAACAACACCCGGCGAATTTCGATTACATGGACAAGTTAGCGCTGATACGTCCGCCCTACAGACCCGAGGAGAGTGTCGACAGTCTGGTCGCCAAGAACAAGTTCGTCAATCAAGATAGCCAGCTGAAGGACGGGGTCGTGTCCGGTTACAACTCGAAGGAAGATCAGAGGATGAACCACGTTTCCGAACCCGTTCCTCCGTTCGAGTACGATAAAATTAGCTCGACGCTGGATCACAACGCGAAGAAGCACGAGGACTACTCTGGTTTTAACAACGTCACGGAACCCACTTTTGCGAAATTGAACGCTTCCAGAAGAAACGACAGCGTCTCGGTCGGGCTTAACGTGGAGGACTCGACGATGAACGAGTCCAGGGTTCGGTCTACCGCGAGACCGTCGCAGGAAGAACCCATACTCTCTTTTGATAGTGTACTGGATCTGCTGTTCTCCTCGGACGCGGTGAATAACAACCCCATTAGCGAAAATACGAGGATGCCAGAGTCGACCACAACCAGCAGGCCAACCACCAAACTGAAAAGCTCTTCTGAACCAGCGAAGAGCACGGGACAACCTGTCACGGACGCTGCGACTGCCTCGAAGGTCCTGGAGAATGAGATTCCTGTTTCTGTGGCGAGTTTACTGAAATTGGCAGGATGTAACATTTATGGTAGAATGTACCGTGTTGGAAGGATCATCACCGAGCTATCTGGACCCTGTCTGGAGTGTAGGTGCACCGAGATCGGTGTTCAATGCAAGCAGCTGCAGTGTTGATCGATGTTAGGTTTTTGGAAGGCTGTTTCCAGTGAGATTCGGTTCGTTCGAATTAACAGATTCGTTATATGTTAGACATATAGAAAAGTACAAAAATTAGTTTTCTATGCCACATTTTGATATCCGATGCTTTGCGTCATCGACTACCCGCAGACGGGTGACCTTTCCTTAAATTTGTTCTTTAATGGTATTAATTGATCAGTCGCAGAAAAGTTAGATGTTTCGAATATTTTGAAATAAACAAAGTATCTGCTAATTCTCTACGAACCCGAATCATTGCTCTCTGTTTCGTTTTACGAGTAGATTGTTCAAAAGACAGTGCCACGATCGGAATGCTGACAAACGAGCACCGTATCATACTTCGCGATACGTTATAATTTCGAGTCGAGCTTTCAATTATCACGTTCTCGAATCTGCGATCTCAATTACGGAACTTCCGACTCGCGTGCTATAGACGCGGGGAGCAAAGAATGTAACATTTCATCCTCTTATCATGCCAGCGAATCTTCGAGATTTCCTCTCAATTATCGTCGAATTTACGTAGTTGAATTTTAATTTATCTTGCTGTTTATTACTTTATTCCATGAAAATGTTAGATATCTTTAGTTGGCTGCTTTTTCACTGGCCTTCGAAGATCAATGGAGGTTTAAGTGACTTTTCAACTTTAACCATCGATCATTCAAACAATGTTCAGTCTCATTAACTACTTTAGAGGATCAAAGTTAGACATTGTTCATTTATAAAAGACGTTCGGGATATAAAATATGAATTACATTAAATAGAAAATATTGTTAGGTCATTTTTTGGTACTTTCACGTCTATTTTTACATTCAAGTCAATTTAGTCAGTTTTTATTATAACCTCAGTCATATAATCTCAGTGATAAGACGGAATTTTGCAGTAAATTTAGACGGAAATTATTCTCTTAACCTATAATTTTACCAGCAGCTGCGTCATTCACAGCTAACTATTGCGATAACGTTAGGCTAGTTGAAGAAAGCTATAATGTTAAGCATATTTTGTCTTGAATAATCCTTGATCATACAGATTATAATTAGATTTGAATGCAAAATTCAATTGCAGCGAAAATACGAGTCTTATCGCATCCTAACTTTAGTGTGCGTCACGAGTGCGTCATATTATAGAGAAGGGGGTAAAATTGTTATTCCCAAATTTCCAAGTTCCTATATTCGCAAATCTCCAAATTCTCAATTTCTCATATTTCTAAGATCCTAAACTCACAAGTCTCCAGATTTCCAGGTTCCCATATTCCCAAGTCCCCAAATTCCCAAGTTCTCATATCTCCAAGTTCCTATTCCCAGGCCCCCAAATTCCCAAATCTTCATATTCCCAAGTTCCCATATTCCCAAGTTCCTAAACTCTCAAGTTCCCAAATTCCCAAGTTCTCACATCTCCAAGTTCCTACTCCCAGGTCTCCAAATTCCCAAGTTCTCATATTCCCAAGTTCCCAAATTCCCAAGTTCTCATATTCCCAAGTTCCCAAATTTCCAAGTTTCCATATTCCCAAGTTCCTAAACTCCCAAGTTCCCAAATTTCCAAGTTCCCATATTCCCAAGTCCCCAAATTCTCAAGTTCTGATATTCCCAAGTCCCCAAATTTCCAAGTTCCAATATTCCCAAGTCCCCAAATTCTCAAGTTCTCATATTCCCAAGTCCCCAAATTTCCAAGTTCCCATATTCCCAAGTCTCCAAATTCTCAAGTTCTCATATTTCCAAGTTCCTAAACTCCCAAGTCCCCAAATTCCCAAGTTCCTATATTCCAAAGTCCCCAAATTCCCAAGTTCTCATATCTCTAAGTTCCTAAACTCCCAAGTCCCCAAATTCCCAAGTTCCCATATTCCCAAGTTCCCAAATTCTCAAGTTCTCATATTTGCAAGTTCCCAAATACCCAAATCCCCAACTTCCCAAATTACCATATTCCCAAATCCCCAAATTCTCAAGTCCCCAAATTCCCAAGTCCCCAAATTCCCAAGTCCCCAAATTCCCCATTTCCCAAACTCTCAAGCCCCCAAAATTCAATTGCTGCAAAAATACGAGTCTTGTCACATTCCAACTTCAGTGTGCGTCACAAGTGCGTCATATAGAGAAGAGGGTTAAATACGAATTAAGACTTAAATATTATCTTCGTCCCATTAGATAACGTTCGCTCATAAAGTTACATCAAAAGCTCGCCGGTTTTCCGAAACAAGTTCTCGCAGTTTTGATTAAGAATAACTTTTTGCGGCTAGGGGTGACCTTTTTCAATTACTCGGCGTAAAGTGTCCCATAAAAGAAGAGACGGGATTTCTTTTTATTCTAACCGTGTCGTTGACCATCTCATAAACGCTCGTTGGAAAGGATCTACAACCGTTGGGAGATCGATCAGGATGTAATTGTGAGGAATAGCCGTTTCGTGCTCGGCAAGGATAAGTGGATAAAGACGGAAGTTAGCAGGCTGGCCGGGTCCTTCCGCTTTAACGGGAATTATCCTGGGATGGCGGTCGGTGTCCCGTTTTGATTTATCCGTGCAATTTATCTGAGCCGATTAAATGCAAAAGATACGAGCCTTGGGGCCGTACTACCACGGACACCGAATTATCTTGTTAAGTCAACCCCGATTTTCTCTCAAGACTTTACAAATTAACGATTTTATGCAATATACAGGATAATTACTACCAGATAGGTCTCTACTGCCATAAATCATCGACTTTCGCAACTTACGAGTTGTAATTCTCTTGGCACAAACAGTTTTTACTTTACAAAGCGTTAACACTTTGACTGCCACGTGTAAATTCTCATACGAATTTAGTTGAAAATGTATGTGGATTTTAGTTTAAAATACTGTCGATAATAAAATATTGTGAAAATATTCACAAATTTTTGGAAATTTTAAAATGCAAATTACCTAATAAAATTTTCAACTGCATTATGGCGGACAACGTGTTAAACCGCTTATGTTCTAATATCTAACTAAAATATGTTGAACCGAATACGTTTTATATCTGATTAAATTTTGTGAAAAAGATAGGGTCGAAATTAATATTTATTGAAAAGATCGTGGCACTTATTAATGGCAAAATCATCGTAGGTATATTTAATCTCGTTTGTTTCTCTACAGATAATGTGTACTGTGTAGACGTATGTAGTTAATAGTCTATTGTATGATATCTATTATACGTTCGTTGTATATGGTTCATACCATATGGTGCTAATTAATCGACGATCAGTGCTTGTTGACTTGTTGCGATATTGTTGTAGTTCTATTCGTTACGGTTCAGCTGATACAATATTGTAGATCAATTATTATCGTTCAGCAAATACAATTCTGTAGCACTTTCATCACAGTTGGACTCATGGAATATTGCACTTTTTTTATTACAGTTTAACAAATACAATATTGCAGTTTTTTTATTATATGTAGTTCAACGGATGCAATATTATAGTTCTTTTTTTTATTATAATTCAGTAAATACAATATTGCAGTTCTTTCATTATAGTTCAATAGATGCAATGTTACAGTTTCTTTTATTATAATTTAGCAAATATAATATTGTTCTTTTATTATGGTTCAATACATGCAATATTATAGTTGTTTTTTTATTACAATTCAGTAAATACAATATTGCAGTTCTTTCATTATAGTTCAACAGATGCAATGTTACAGTTTTTTTTATTATAATTTAGCAAATGCAATGTTGTTCTTTTATTATAGTTCAACAGATGCAATATTATAGTTCTTTTTTTGTTATAATTCAGTAAATACAATATTGCAGTTCTTTCATTATAGTTCAACAGATGCAATGTTACAGTTTTTTTTTATTGTAATTTAGCAAATACAATATTGTTCTTTTATTACACATCAACAAATATTAATATTTTTTATTATAATTCAGCAAATATATTGCAGTTCTTCCATTATTCAGCAGAAATAGGAAATATATCAAATATTAAAACGAAAAGAGAAAATTTATATTTGAAAGCAACAATTTCGTCAAAGTTTAACGCTGATCGTCGAACACAAAATGCTCATCAACCTTTCGAAGTTCATTAAAAATATCCCTTTGTTGCGTGAGCAATAAAAATGACCGTGTCATGAAAATCTCATCAGTTTCACGTTTTATCATGAACAATGTTATCGTAGCACGTAAGCGTAGTAACTAATGTAACGTAATCAATGAAGACTATAATCGCGCCTGTACACCTTTCATCTTCTCTCATCTCACCGTAACTCCTTCTTTTCGTTTAAGAATTGAGAATAATAGGCTAGATGTTTAACGAAACTGATCACGAAGAAACGTAATCGTTTCTGTACGTAGCAAGACCGTAAAATGCCGCACAGAGGCTTGTACTATATGATTTATTATACATTTGTCGTAATAAAAGAAATTTACAGAAATCGTGTTGCTTATTTGATCCACTTTCATGTCAATTTAAAAAAGGAGGACAGTAATTCAAATTAAGTGTTATGGTCACAAGATATCTTAAATATAAACCAACCGAAAGATAATATAAAAATAAAAACGAAAGATTTTTAAAAGGATTGCATGACAGAGATGCAAGTTCCACTTGCAACTATTTATGAAATAATCTCGTTTATAAAATAATAAAAATAAAACAATACATATTCGCGTGTTGTTCAAAATTGTTCGTATTATGAGATGGATTTTCAAGCGTGTTAAACACAAAACAAGGAGCCACGGTTTTACGCGGATAATCGGAAAGCAGATAAATGTAACGCTATTAATGCACGTGTGAAATTTAAAAATTAAATCATCGTATCCATTATAATTGTTATTATAGCGTGCATTACACAGTGCGTCCATTTTCACTGTGTCACTCAACGCGTTAAATAAATTTTGATGAATAGTCATAATATCCGCTCGACGAAAAATTAATTCCGATTCGTTTATTTTTCAAATTTATATTATTACAGCACCCGGAGCAATTTCTCTTTTATGAATATGTTCATCGAATAAAGCGGATGAATATATGAACGTGGCTGAAAAAATGGCTACCGCAATCAATGCGAATCGGGATGAAGAATGTATTCTTACCTCGTCTACAATTTCTGCGTTACCCAAACGACGTGGAATTGCAGCACACGAATAAAACGAGCTTCGAGTGTTCTTCGAGTGCGTAACGAAGCGAATTCTTATGTTGAGGATTTCCTTCTTGTTCTTCTACGATCGTTATCATTCGCAAGTCGAACGAAGAACTTAAGGTTAAAAATTAAATATTGTTAGAAGACGATTTAGGTCATGTTTCAAACGTTAGAACTAAATTTTTGGTAAATTTTTGGTCTGTTCAATTCACAGATTTCAACTTTTCTTTCATATAATTATTTAGTACAATTCTTTAGTAGAAGTATGATCATAGTGAAATAGTATTAATTAATAATAAAGAAATAACTTCTAAAGAATTCATCAAACTTCTCAACTGAAAGATTTAGTTGCTACCGACAGTAAAAATGCCTTCGAAAGCAAAGAGTAAATTTTAGAATTTAATGTGTGAATCAATGAAAGAAAGAAGAGGATTGTCACACGTGATTAACCCCTTGACCTACAATTTTCTCTGTAGTTGCGTCATTCACTGCTAGCCAATTATTGTTACAACATGAACTGAAGAAAGTTAAAATGTTTAGCACATTTTGCCTTCAGAGGTCCCTGATTATACAGATCATAATTAGAATCGAACCCAAAATTGAATTGCAGTGAAAATACGAGTCTCGTCACATTCGAACTGTAGCGTGCGTCACGTGTGTGACACGGTATTGTAGGGCAAGGGGTTAAATAAATAAATAAGAGAAATGTAACGACTGGTGTCAGGTAAAAAAATACTAGGATTACGGGAACCGCGGTACGATATCGACTTTATTGCAGGCAATCGATTGTTTCGATACACAATGGGGAATAAGGGGTAGTTTGAAACAACCCCCGTTAAATATGCCCGTGACTGAATCACAGCGTATATAATCGCATTTATATCCCAATAGTTATATTTACAGATATATCGTATTATCGTTACTATCTCAATCGTGTCGACTAACATAATCACAGCCAGTTCGCCTCAAGTATGTATGTGTATATGTATAATAATGTATCGGTAAACAAGTAGGTACAATGATCGACTAAATTGCCATGGGGGAAGAACACATCATTCTTCGTTCGAATTCATCATAAATCACCCTTGAAAGTAGACTAGAACATTTCTCGATAAATTACAGCTTTCGTTGCGCATCTCAAATTTGCACATTTTACAACCCTTATTTACTGACACTAATTTGAGGGTGGAAATCAGTTTATGATTCTTTGCTTCTCGACAAAAATCAAATACACTGAGTGTAAATGAAATTTAAGAAGAAATTTTTTACTCTAAAGTTTAGAAATAGCAAATTTTGCAATTTAAATTAGTTGGTATATTTTTTCTGTAGATGTTAGAGAAATGTTGCGAGATTTGAACGATGTTTCAAGAGGATTTGTGAGTAATTCGAGCACAATTCGGCTCTACCACTATCGAATACTTTCTACGTATAATTATAAATGTATTCTTTTGTCAGTATCGTTAATGCCTCGCGATGCAATTAAAGACGCTAATTAGACCCTAAGGCTCTAGGAGAAATTTCGTTCGATAGTTCTCCGATTGCCTAAAAATCTTCGATTCCTTATTCGATTCATTTTCGAAACCTCCAATTTGAAGTTCATCGTCAAACGAGTCAAAGCTTAACAAATCTAACAAACCACAATTAAACATTTTTCAACAATTTCCTACATAAAACTATCCAGCTCGAACTCGATCTTTCAAACGTGTTTTGAAAATTGAAGACGAATTACAGGAATCCAAGAGTTAGTGTCTGATTTTTGCACCCCAAACATCGTCTTGAAAAACATTTATATTCCCTCGATTGCACAGAAATTAACGTTTAACAATTCCATCGAAACGAATAATAAGCACCAATTTCACTCTTGTCCATTAAAATATTGCTAATGAAAGTTCATGGTGAATTAAGCTACGCTAAATGTTCCTAATATTTATTTTACTAAACTTCGATTAAATAATCCGCGTGCAATCGAGGATCGTTTAATAGAACGTGCTCGGGGCGAGCCGATAAAAGACACTTTTCGCTTAAAGCTAAGGGTGTGGCGTTGTAAATGGAGAGGGTGAGGATTCGGAGAGTTTCTAGGGAACAAGATGTACGATTAGAGCGTTGAAAAGGTACTAAGGTTTTGATAAGAATTCCAGTCTCGTACGCGTGAAAAATTCACCTGGTATACTTGACGATTTAGGGAATTTCTTCGTTCGCCTCTCTTTTATTCTACCAGATTCTCGCCGATATACTTAAAACATGGACACAGGAATTCTCTTTGATAATCGTCTTTTGATTTTGGTTATAAATTTTATTTCATTCACTTACAGATTACTTCAACTTTTAGCACCATAACTTCAACGTTACATTCATTAAATTATTTATATATTTTTGGTTCGATTTTTCTGTTTTTTTTTTCTCAACATTTACTTCCACTGTATATTTATACGAGATTAATGGCTTTAACACATTTATTGGAGTAATTACACATATTTATTCAAATTTTCCTTCTAATATTTACACGGTATCTTTTATTCACGTACGAAAGTAGTTTTTCCCGCTAAACTGGAGCACCGCGGTGCTTCTATTCCTGTGTCCATGATTTGAAGTTCAAGTTTGTTACGGAATCGTTGGTCGGCAATTTTAATTGTAAATGAGCTCGGACAGTCCGCGTCTTAAATAATATTTGGCAGTGCAAAGTCAAGTATCTAAGACTTAAAAATTGCGGTAAATAAAAAGTCTACCAAGTTAATTACGATTATTGCCTCGAATGAACACAAAATGAAGGCAGCAATACTTCTGCAAAATAGAGTGTAAAGAATTGATTTGTAAATTTGCCGCCATTATTTGAAGCGATAAAAATTCGTAGTGGCAGTACAAGTTAAAAATAAGTAATAGTACGTTGCTATATTTGTTATAAATATTAGAACACTTGGAATTTTAAGTAAATATTTAACGAAGTGCTTGATCTACCATAAATTATGTATAATATAATGACTGCTTGATGCAATATAAATTATATTGTGGTAAGTTGATCTACCATAAATTATAAATATAATATAGTAAAACCATCCACCATAAAATATGTGCATCAAAATAAGTGCTTGATGCACCAAAAATGTAAAGTAATAACGCAGTAAACAAATTACATATAATTAATAAAAATAGCAAAAAAGAGAAAATATATATAATTAAAAAAAGTTTCAAGTGTTCATATATTTATAAAAGGGGGGCGTAGTTGAAATAAAAATAAATAGTAAAAAAGCGTTAAGACGCGAATAAATAATGACGATCGTCGAAATGTAAAAGCAGTCGATGGGGAATGGTAGAAAAAGAGTAAAATTGCGATAGAATGAGCGATCGCGAATCGAGCAGAGCGTCGTATAATTTTTCAAAGCGAAATCAGGTCGATTCGAGACGCGTCGACGTCTTCGACAACGAGGTTTTTGACTCGACGACCATCCACTTTAACCGGGAAAATGCATCGCGCCGTACAATCGTTTCGGGGGAAAAGGAAATGCGAACGATGAATCGAGAAATCGAGAGCTGAATCTCTCGAGCCACGCAATTTCCTCGGGTTTCGTCAAGAAAAATGTTCTGTGGAGGACGTCGTTTCCAACGAATTCCATCGCTTAAATAACGAACTTACTGCTCTACTTTTCTTATCGGTAATTAATATCGAAGAATTCATCGAAACACCCTTATCGATTAACGTTTAAGCTGCGTGCAGACTTGGCGCGAAATTCTCTATTTTATCTAAAAAGAACCTCTCACAAATAATTTATACATTTTGCATATAAATTATACACTTTGGGTGTAAATTATTATCCTTGTTTATAAATTTATACATTTTGTGCATAAATCGTTTTTTCATTGCTGAAAGATGTTTCTCTTGCAATGCCAATGGGTTTTAATTAAATAATTGCATCAAAAAGAGTAAAGGTGTGTACAAAAATTTAATTGCTGTGATGTTTTTCAAATTTTAATTAGTGGTTTATAGTACTTACACCCTAAAATGCTCGGCAAGCTTTATATTATCAAAAGTGCAAAGTTATGGTCACATACAAAAATTTAATGAGATGAATTTTTATAATTTTGAGGGCCAGAAAAATGTTAACAAAAGTGTTACTTATATCCTACATACATATTGTATCCTACAATGCCATTGTTATACAATGTTCATCTACGTGATTTTGCACAAATAGCACCCATTGGCAGAACAAACTTATTGCACATTAAACACATTATGATCTAGAATACTATGAATTAGAACAACTGGAAGTTGAAACAATATAACATCAAAACGAAGACAATATATTTTGAAATGATTAAATCTAACCTAACAGATGTAGAAAATATGATGATTTAAAAATATACATATTAACAAAGTTAATGGAAGTACTTGATCAAACTTGATCAAACTTGAAGAACATGACCAAACTTGATCAAACTCGATCAAACTTAAAGAACTGGATTAAACTCGAAGAACTCGATCTAACTTGATCAAACTTGAAGAACTTGAGCAAATTTAATCAAACTTGAAGAACTTGATCAAACTTGAAGAACTTGATCAAACTTAAAGAACTTGGTCAAACTTGATCAAACTTAAAGAACTTGGTCAAACTTGATCAAACTCGAAGAACTTGATCAAACTTGAAGAACTTGATCTAACTCGAAGAACTTGATCAAATTTAAAGAACTTGGTCAAACTTGAAGAACTTGATCTAACTTGAAGAACTTGATCAAACTTGATCAAACTTGATCAAACTTGATTAAACTTGATCAAACTTGATCAAACTTAAAGAACTTGATCAAATTTGAAGAACTTGATCTAACTTGAAGAACTTGATCAAACTTGATCAAACTTGAAGAAGTTGGTAAAACTTGAAACTTGCAGAAAAAGAATATACAAACCATATGCTGATCGCCATTCTGCATACAGCCTGAAACAAAGACCTATCAATACATTATCGATCAACGAATTCTCGCTTACACTAATCGATTGTACACTCATAATCATCGTCATTCACCACCAGTTCAGTAATAATAGTCTGATTAATCGCCACTATGTGGACTCGTCACTATGCGAACCGATGATCGAATTCATCAAAGACTCACAGAGTAGCCCTTAATTCCATGGAGTAATTTATTTGATACGAAATAAACTAGCCCATTACGGTGTAATTCTCCCACTTCTTTCACTAGGTTGTACACTCGGGTACGCTACGTCGAACCTCGAAGCGTCTTAAACGCTCAATTACACCGAGAAGTCGAGCGATCTGTACGACGCTCAAGCGTTCGTTTATCCTCGAAACCGACGATTCGTTCTGCCTTGGAGAAACCTTCGCCAGGATACGACTAATCCGGTGATTAGAGAACCTGTAGAGGCAAATTTCCTCCGGAATTCTTCTGCTTCCTCTGATCGATCGGAGTCCGATGGAGTCCAAGAATATTCGAGCTAAACTCAACTCGCATCTGACCTTTTAATCCGTGATTAATCCAAAGTGAATCACTTCCCATGTGAATTTTGATCATTTGCGTCGTAGGTGCAATTGTCTTCCATATTTGTATCTTCCAATCTTCAAGGAGATCCCTGTGATAGAGTTCAACCGCAGCATTGCTGAAGATCTCTTTCATTTTACTTAAGACAGTACAGCGATGTTCCTAGATTCAACATTAAATTGTCAGAAGGTTGCAAAACATATCGCTGATCCCACACTTGATCATTTCACGTCAACACTTGCATCCTTGGACTCGGGGCACATTTTGGAGTCCCAGATTAAACATCAGTCCCAATAACAATACCGATCCTTCAAAATCCTCACAGTCCCAGAAAACTCACGTATCGTAAGAAGCCCAAAGCTGCGGAATCCATGCGTCGAAAAATCCAGATATCCACTTGAGTCCTGAATATGGTGCAAGGACATGGGCTGGCATATCTGGCATGGGTCATTTCTGCGTTTCCTCACAGGATATCCAGTTGGACGAGGTTGATCTACTCGAAAACGCTCTCGGCAGCCTCCCTGATCTTGACGATGAGGAAGGACCGCCTGCAGAGCTTGACGAGCAGCTCGATCCTCTGTCAGGATGGCTTCCTGAGCTGGGGCAGCGCGATCAGGTAGATGTTGCCCAGAATAGCGCCGACAACCAGCAGCATCACGCTGATCGCTGATAGAAGACGCACGAACCTGACGAATCTCCGGCCTCTGGCGTCCTTCTTGCTTTGGTTCGGGAATACTGCTAGACCCAGAAGAGGTCCTGCCAGAGCACCGGCCACGTGTGCAGCCCATCCGACGCGTCCACATCCCAGAAGGGCTGGAATTGGCAGCGATGCCACGTCCGCGCTGGCTAACAGCAACACTGCGCCCAGACGCCAACCGGCGTAGCGTAACTCCCCGTGACACTGTAATTATAAGGGAGGCATGTGGGAAATGTGTCGTTAGATGGAAGAAAAGAATTACAGAGAAACCGAGGAGTTAGTTATGTTTGGAAGACACGTTTGAATATTTGTATTTCTACAGGAATTTTTAATCTGGAGTTTCACGCTTGATGGCAGTTGGAAGGATGTTTTATGCGTAGGTAGACAAGGTTATGATGTTAGATTAGTAAAAAGGATAACAGTGGGTATGTGGAGTAAGGACAGTTACATCAAATGTGACAGTTTGTAAACTTGACCAATTATTATTAGGGTATATTTGTGAAATTATGACTTTATAAACTTTTACATTTCTAAGCGTTTAAATTGTAAAATGGTAGAGTTCTTACATCTTCCAAGCTTCACATCACCAAACTCCTAAATTCTCTAACCTATAGTTCTCAACTCCTGAATTTCTAAATTCCTAAGCACCCTAATTCTCACATTTTCAAACTCCTAACTCCCCCAACTCTCATATTTTCAACTACTAAATCTCTAAATTCCTAAACACCCCAATTCCCTTGTTTTCCAACCCCTAATTCTCCCAACTCTCATATTTTCCAATTCCTGAATACGTACATTTCTAAATCTTCAAATATCAATTTCCCCAATTTTCTAAATCCTCAAATACCCAACTTCCCCAAATTTCTAAATCCTCAAATCCCAACTACCCCCATATTTCTTAAATCCCCAAATTTCAGAACTCCAAATCCCAGCTTCCCAAATTTTTAAAATTTTCAAATCTCCAACATTCCCAAATTTTAAAACCCCAAATCCCAACTTCCCCAATTTCCCTTAAATCTCCAAATTCCTAATTTCCCCAAATTTTTAAATCTTCAAATCCTCAACTTCCCCAAATTTTAAAACCCCAAATTCCAACTTCCCCAATTTCCCTTAAATCTCCACATTCCAAACCTCCAAATTCTCAATTTCCCCAAATTTTTAAATCTTCAAATCCTCAACTTCCCCAAATTTTAAAACCCCAAATTCCAACTTTCCAATTTCCCTTAAATCTCCACATTCCAAACCACCAAATTCCTAATTGCCCCAAATTTCTAAATCTTCAAATCTCCAACTTCCCCAAATTTTAAACCCCCGAATCCCAACTTCCCCAATTTCCCTTAAATCTCCACATTCCAAACCTCCAAATTCCTAATTTCCCCAAATTTCTAAATCTTCAAATCCTCAACTTCCCCAAATTTAAAAACCCCAAATTCCAACTTCCCAATTTCCCTTAAATCTCCACATTCCAAACCTCCAAATTCCTAATTTCCCCAAATTTTTAAATCTTCAAATCCCCAACTTCCCCAAATTAAAAAACCCCAAATTCCAACTTCCCAATTTCCCTTAAATCTCCACATGCCAAACGTCCAAATTCCTAATTTGCCCAAATTTTTAAATCTTCAAATCCCCAACATCCCCAAATTTTAAAACCCCAAATTCCAACTTCCGAATTTCCCTGAATCCCCAAATGCCCCATAAACGTTCAAATTATAAAACTTCCAAATCTCCAAATATCAGCGCCCCAAATTCCTCCAATGCAAAAAAAGAAATGACTTCCTAGGAGGGTGAAAAATCGATATTCGGTAGAAAACAGTTGAGCCGCAAGTTAACAGGCGAATCAGTGGAGAGAAGTTGAAGGGAGGCAACAATTGGCTTCCACTCGATGGATCGAGCAACTTTTCTGTCGACTTACCAAGTAAAGATGCGCAAGATGGCTGGTAAGCAGCGCGTAAACGCCCGCGGAGGCGCCCACCAGGAACAAACTTGGTTGCAACAGGGATGCTCCAAGGGCTCCGCAAACACCACCCCCTAGGTAGATCGTAGCCACCCCTATTCGACCCTGCTCCACCTGCGATCATCAAAACTTTCCTGTCTTCGATATCTTTTTTATTCTCTGCCGTTCGAAAGTATGCTGATCTCTCGCAACTTTCTTCCTTTTCTTTCTAGACATTTGCTCTTTCCGTTTCATTCGTGTGCACCTCATGAAACGTCCATCAAATGCATTCATTTATTCCAGTGTAATATTTCAATTCGAAGCTTCAAGATCATAGGTGACCTCGTCACATCTCATTGATCATAGGTGATATTTTCTTTGTGAGAATGTGATTCTTTGTGAGAGGTGATTCTGTGTTGAATTAATTGTGCAATTTAGATTGTTTGATTATTGTCAGTGATCATTTGTTCATGTATGAAGCTTTTAAGGAAGGATTTCTTAGAATGTTCTCATTGAACGTTTTCATCAAAGTTTTAAACTAACCATAAGTATATGTACCATAACGAAGTGACTTTATATCATCAAATGGTAGGAAACTTCATACCAAGAAACTGACTATAATATTCGCAAACGTTTACAAATCGAATATTTACAAATCAAAGCCGTTTAAAATTTTGTCGAAAACAGAGCTGCATATGGACAAATTAGTTCTATATCTTTGTCTCCTTTCTTAGATGCGCCCCTTTTTTATTTTACAAGTATGTGGAAGAGAATTTCTAGTCCAACTTGAACCTCCAAAAACACCTAAAAATGCCTACACCTTAAAATGTCATTTTGACCGATTCGAAATTTTATCATTAAATTTTGTTATGAAATGTAGCTCATTAATTACCTCACACTGGTCTGAATGCACAAAATTAAATTAATCAATACACAAAGGAGAAAATTACATTCTGCACAACGAAATAACGTATACAATGTATGAAAGGTAAAAACGAGTACATGCAGAGGATTAAATGATAAAAATTAAAGAAGGAAGAAAGTTTGTCAGAAGATTTTCCACCGATTAAAATCGCCGTCGGAGCGGTGCACCCCGGTGGTTTCCGCTCGATTCAGTCGTCGGACCGATCGATCAGACAGACCACGAAGGATACACTTGGAAGGGTCACAAGCGGAAAAAGGGTGGTCCTGGACGAGTCGGCAATTAGTCTGATTAACTCACCTCGAGCGGAGTGGCCAGCACCAGTTGGATGACCACGTTCAGTGCAAGGTGGAGTGCGTTCGAGTGCAGCAGCATGTACGAGGCAAACCTCCAACCCTGCACCCTTTGACGAGGATCGTAGACCAACCACCTACGCAAGGTCGCTTCATCCCCCAGGCAGTGTACGGCTATCTATCGTGACCGACAAGCAATTTCAGTGTTTCTTATTCCTTTTAATCGTTGCGTTTTGTAGAAATTTTCTAAATCAAACCTGTGCACTCGAAGGATTGCTGGAATAGCAAGTCTTTCATTCTTTCGTCAACTTTTTCGTTGAAAATACTTTTTAGTGGATGTTGAAGGTTCTCTGTTATTAATTAATGGTTTGACTGTGTTTATGATATGTACACTGTAGATTTAGTTTGGAAATATGTAGCTGGTTGCACTGAACAGAATGGTGTATCATCTTTCGAGTGCAGAGGGTTGATATGGATGAGGCAGGCCTTTGTTAGATTTAGGGTGTGTTTGTGAATGAGTTTGTGTGTTGTGAATGATGGGGTGATTAGTTGAAAGGTGGATCATGAGAGTACACGTGATAGGTACTAATTTAGATTTACATTTACGAATTGAGTACTGTAAGCGACACTTCATTTTTGAAATTTCTATATCTCTCTTTAGAATTTTCAATTTCTTGAAAGATTTCTTTACAATTTTATGTATCTTCAAACTCTTAAATCTCACAGTTTCTGTGAAAGGTACTCTTAAATTTATAATTTCAACTTCTGAATATACAAATCGTGTTTGTAAATCTTCAAATCCTTAAATCTCCAAACCTCAAATCTTCAAATCTTGAAATTCTTAAATCCCCAAATCCTCAAATCTCCAAATCCCCATCTTGAAATCCTTATATCTTCAAATCCTCAAATCTCCAAATTCTTACATCCTCAAATCTTCAAACCTCCAAATCTTTAAGTCTCCAAATCCTCAAATATCCAAATCCCCAAAGCTTACAATCTTTATATCTTCAAATCCTCCAATCTCCAAATCTCCAAATCCTCAAATCCCCAAATCTCCAAATCTTCAAATCCTCCAATCTCCAAATCCCCAAAGCTTACAATCTTTATATCTTCAAATTCTCCAATCTCCAAAACCTCAAATCTCCAAATCCTTAAATATCCAAATCCCCAAAGCTTACAATCTTTATATCTTCAAATCCTCCAATCTCTAAATCTCGAAATCCTCAAATCCCCAAATCTCCAAATCTTCAAATTCTCCAATCTCCAAAACCTCAAATCTCGAAATCCTCACATCCCCAAATCCCTAAACCCTCAAATCTCCAAACTCTCGAATCTCCAAATCTCCAAATCTCCAAATCTCCAAATCTTCAAATCCTCCAATCTCCAAAACCTCAAATCTCGAAATCCTCACATCCCCAAATCCCTTAACCCTCAAATCTCCAAATCCTCGAATCTCCAAATCTCCAAATCTCTAAATCCTCGAATTTCCAAATCCCCAAATTTAAAAATCTCCCAATCACTTAAATCCCAAAACTGTCAAAGCAGTCCACAAAATATCCACCGCAATCGTCACCGAGCAATTTCATAATAAAATTCGCCGATTCAACGTGCACGTCCCAAAGCTCCGATGAATTAATCAAAGTAAAAATCATCGAGCAAGAGGAATTATTTATCAGAAATTAGGACAGCAACAGTGAACGTCCCACGCTTGTTTCGTCAATCCAAATTATTCCCGACGATTCTGAGTGAAAAAAGGGAGGCAAAAACGGGCATGATAAATGCATAACGAAGCAGTGATTTATTCGAGCATGACAGAGTAGTAAAAATTCAAATGCGCATTATCGACGAACCACCTACCGAATAATTAATTCCATTCGCGTATGGAGATTCGACCGGGCAGAATTAATCAAAACTGCTTATTTAATGCCGAATAAACCGCCCTTGTTGTCAGCCTTTTAATAACGTACGAATCGAATATGCCCGCATCATTATGAATGATAATCGACCACTCGTTGTGCACGGAAAAAACGTGTTGCTCTGTTATCGCGGAAATCAATCGTATAATTCGATCGTCGATAATCAAATGATACGGACAAAATGGTGTCGCAACATTCGACCTTCTGTACGACACAATTTCTAATGCTTAATGAAATTAATATTAGAGATATGTATTATAGATATTGTCTATAATATTATGGATTTGTATAGGTACATGTGTAACTTCTTTGAGGATCACAATTTTTAGTGGAATTTATTATAGGATTCCTGGATTTGTTATACTTTGTACAAATTCTTGTATTGTTAAATTAGACATGTATTGTTAATATGGACTCTTGCATTTCTAAAATTACTTTGTACATTTTTCATATTCGTTACTGTGAAATTTTCAAACTCCTATATTTATTACATTTCCAAATTCTCAAAATTCCCCAAATTACCAAATCCCAAAAGTACCAAATCCCCAAATTCCAAATTCCCCAAATTACCAAATCCTCAAATTATCAAATCCCCAAACCTCCAAATCCCAAATTCCCCAAATTACCAAATCCCAAAAGTACCAAATCCCCAAATTACCAAATCCCCAAATTCCAAATTCCCCAAATTACCAAATCCTCAAATTATCAAATCCCCAAATTACCAAATCCCAAATTCTCCAAATTACCAAATCTCAAAAGTACCAAATCCCCAAATTACCAAATCCCCAAATTCCCAAATCCCTATATCTCAATCCCTGAACCCCCAAATCCAAAAATTCATAAATTCCAAGTCCCCAGTATTTGTTCCTAAATTCCTAAATTCCCAAATTTCTAAATCTCCAAAATTCTAAATCCCCAAATCCCAAAATCCCTCAATCCCCAGATCCGCAAATACCTAAAAATAACCCAATAAAATTCCCCCAAATAAATTCCCCAAAAGCAACACACCCCATCCAAACAATAATCTTCTTGCACAACTCAACCAAAATCCCCATAAAAATTGAAAACTTCAAAAATCTCGACAACGATCGTTAAATATCGATATCGATGCATTCAACCCATGAATTTTTTCATCGCACAACGCATCAAAGTTTCATCAAACGATCCCCAGACCCGCATATTTACCAGAAAAGCAGTCCAGCCGAAAGTTACGACAGCTGGACGGATCAGGGGGCCACAAATCGTACAAATTCTCGTATCTCCGCCGGCAATCTTTTTCCCCAACGTCTTTCTTTTACGTTTCGCCGATGTTCCTCCACACACCGTGACGTTTTTCTCTGTAAATCATCCAACACCAAGGATACGACGCTTTTCGTCCGCTTTCATGGCTATCCATTTCTACGTCACTCTTTTTACGATTCACACCTATCGCCTGCTCTTTTTTTCTTCGACCGCTATTAATCGTGTTTTAACGCGTGTCATCTTGCAGACGATAGTGGCACTGTCGAGATTTTTGCTTCGGATGAACAATAAAAATGTACAAGTGTCAGATGTGGGCCATTTATATTTGATTATGCAGTTTATGCTAGGGACAATTTCGGGTTTTATGAAGAGTCACGGTTTTGATAATTGTGATTCTTCAAAAATTCTAGCAGATTTTAAAGTCGCAAGGTTAGAAACTAGAGGAGTCACGAAAATGTTCGTTTTAAAAATTTTAAAGTTTAATAACTTTGAATTTTAGTAATTCCGAATTCCACAAGTTTTGAGTTGCACAAATTCGGAATTCCACAAGATCCGAAATCTCCACGTTCAGAATTCTCTAAATTGTGAATTTTCCAAGTTCCAAATTCCAAAAATCAACAATCCTATAATTCCCCAATTCCAGAATTTCCCAATTCCACAATTCATCAAATCCAAAATTCCCCAATTCCACAATTTCCCAAATTCAAAATTCTCCAATTCCACAATTCACCAAAACCAAAATTCCCCAATTCCAAAATTCCCCAATTCCATAATTTCCCAAATTCAAAATTCCCCATTTCCACAATTCCCCAATTCCAAAATTCCCCAATTCCACAATTCCCCAAATCCACAATTTCCCAATTCCACAATTCACCAAATCCAAAATTCCACAATTCCACAATTCCCCAATTCCACAATTCCCCAAGTCCACAATTTCCCAAATCCAAAATTCTCCAATTCCACAATTCCCCAAATACACAATTTCCCAATTCCACAATTCCCCAATTCCCAAATTCCCCAATTCCACAATTCCCCAAATTCAACATTCCCCAATTCCAAAAATCCCCAAATTTCAAATTCCCCAATTTCAAAAATCCCCAAATTCCAAATTCCCCAATTCCAAAAATCCCCAAATTCCAAATTCCTCAATTTCAAAAATCCCCAAATGGAAAATTCCCCAAATCCAAAATTCCACAATTCCCCAATTCCAAAAATCTCCAAATCCAGAAATCCCCAATTCCAAAAGTCCAAAAACCCCACAGTCCAACTTGTCCGAAACATGCAAACATCAAAAGTCGAAATCGAAAAATGTCATGAAACAAAATACGAGATGAGACGAGCACATGAATATGGAGATGAGCTTCCGGCTGTGATGCAGCTTCCTTTGAAAGCGGACGGTATAAAGACTCGCTAAAGCACAGGTGCTGCAGGATGCAGACGGACATTCTCGCCAAGTGTCACGACCCGTGATGTAGAATCAAAGTTGTAGAATGTCAGCAAGCACCAAAGAGGCGCGAAATGTTACGGATTGTTACCAGCAACTGGCAAAGTGCCTTCTCGAGTGCCGTACTAGACGTTTACTTACTGCGACACCATTATACAATCCTGTATGTACAGAACCGAACATTCACGCGTGTACTTGCAACAATTACGATCGTTACTATCTTCAGTTTCCTTGAGAAACTTTTCCGCTGGTAATCTTCGTCCGGCGATTAAGTACAAAAATTCATGGAGGTATAATATAAATCTCCTTAGGGAGAACCTAACGTAGACCGGCGATTTTTCTACAAGAATCTTAATTAAGACTAAGGGAAACTTAATTAAGAAAATTATTCTCTTATTAAAAGAAACGAAACCCGAGTGCATTACTCTCGAGATATTAGAGGCCAAATATACCACGTAAAGTCGTGTTTGAATATAAACCCGCAAGAATATAAAACTCTGAATGTCCTGCATAAAGTTTGCGATTACCGTATATTACGAGTAAATGAACTCGTTCGAGCCATAAATGAACCGGCGATAAATGAACTGTAATAGCGGCTCATTTGTCAAACGATACACGCGCTATTATAGTATTCTCGTAAATGTCACGTTCTAAAAGCCGGCCTGTTCCAACGAGACACGATAGACTCTGGCGAACGATCATTATAAGAGGTCGAAAAGATCGACCTATCGCGTAGCGGTTGCATCGTTCTGGCGTATCTCGACGTTTCATTATCCTCGGCTACGTTCATTGTCGTTTTACTATCCTCGTTACATTTTCCCGCAATTTTAAGTTCAACCGTTTTAGATTGGACGCCTTTCTATCGAGAGCAACCCTATAACGACCCAGAAAACTTCCTACGAATTATCATCCCTGGGACAATAGACCTCGTAACGGCGCGGTGTGTTCCAAGTATTTCCCTCTTTTTGCCAATACGGTGTTGTGGATTATTTCGGTTTGTGTGTCGGATCATTTACTTTGGATACTTGTACATTTTGGTACTTCGGAAATTTTTTTTGCTAATATGATATAGATTATTTTGGTATGTGTGTCGAATCATTTACTTTGGGTACTTGTAAATTTTGGTACTTTGCAAATTCTTTTTGCTAACACGATATTACAGATCGTTTCAGAAATAATTAATGTGTAGGATGGTTTACTTTAGATACTTACAAATTTTGGTACCTAAGAAATTCTTTTTGCTAAGACGACATTGTAGATTGTTGCAGAAATAATAATGTGTAGGATGACTTCCCTTTGATGCTTGTAAATTTCGGTACTTTAGAAATTCTTTTTACTAATACAATATTGTAGATGATTTCGGAAATAATAATGAGTAAGATGGTTTACTTTAAATGCTTGTAAATTTTGGTACTTTGGAAATTCTTTTTGTTAATATGATATTGTAGTTAATTTCAGAAATAATAATCTATAGGATGATTTACTTTAAATGCTTGTAAATTTTGGTACTTAAAGAATTCTTTTTGCTAATTCGATATTGTAGATGATTTCGGAAATAATAATGAGTAAGATGGTTTACTTTAAATGCTTGTAAATTTTGGTACTTTGGACATTCCTTTTGTTAATATGATATTGTAGATGATTTCGGAAATAATAATGAGTAAGATGGTTTACTTTAAATGCTTGTAAATTTTGGTACTTTGTAAATTCTTTTTGTTAATATGATATTGTAGTTAATTTCAGAAATAATAATCTATAGGATGATTTACTTTAAATGCTTGTAAATTTTGGTACTTAAAGAATTCTTTTTGCTAATTCGATATTGTAGATGATTTCGGAAATAATAATGAGTAAGATGGTTTACTTTAAATGCTTGTAAATTTTGGTACTTTGTAAATTCTTTTTGTTAATATGATATTGTAGTTAATTTCAGAAATAATAATCTATAGGATGATTTACTTTAAATACTTGTAAATTTTGGTACTTAAAGAATTCTTTTTGCAAATTCGATATTGTAGATGATTTCGGAAATAATAATGAGTAAGATGGTTTACTTTAAATGCTTGTAAATTTTGGTACTTTGGACATTCCTTTTGTTAATATGATATTGTAGTTAATTTCAGAAATAATAATCTATAGGATAATTTACTTTAAATGCTTGTAAATTTTGGTACTTAAAGAATTCTTTTTGCTAATTCGATATTGTAGATGATTTCGGAAATAATAATGAGTAAGATGGTTTACTTTAAATGCTTGTAAATTTTGGTACTTTGGACATTCCTTTTGTTAATATGATATTGTAGTTAATTTCAGAAATAATAATCTTTAGGATGATTTACTTTAAATGCTTGTAAATTTTGGTACTTTGGAAATTCTTTTTGTTAATATGATATTGTAGTTAATTTCAGAAATAATAATCTATAGGATGATTTACTTTAAATGCTTGTAAATTTTGGTATTTAAAGAATTCTTTTTGCAAATTCGATATTGTAGATGATTTCGGAAATAATAATGAGTAAGATGGTTTACTTTAAATGCTTGTAAATTTTGGTACTTTGGACATTCCTTTTGTTAATATGATATTGTAGATGATTTCGGAAATAATAATGAGTAAGATGGTTTACTTTAAATGCTTGTAAATTTTGGTACTTTGGAAATTCTTTTTGTTAATATGATATTGTAGTTAATTTCAGAAATAATAATCTATAGGATGATTTACTTTAAATGCTTGTAAATTTTGGTACTTTGTAAATTCTTTTTGTTAATATGATATTGTAGTTAATTTCAGAAATAATAATCTATGGGATGATTTACTTTAAATGCTTGTAAATTTTGGTACTTTGTAAATTCTTTTTGTTAATATGATATTGTAGTTAATTTCAGAAATAATAATCTATAGGATGATTTACTTTAAATGCTTGTAAATTTTGGTACTTAAAGAATTCTTTTTGCTAATTCGATATTGTAGATGATTTCGGAAATAATAATGAGTAAGATGGTTTACTTCAGATGCTTGTAAATTTCGGTACCTAAGAAATTCTTTTTGCTAATACGCTATTGTAAATTGTTTCTGAAATAATAATGAGTAGGATGGTTTACTTTAGACACCCATCAATTTTGATACTAAAAAAATATGCAATTTACAAGTTAGAATATTTGAAAGCATAGAATCAAATCTGAAATGATATGCACGAACTTGAAAATTTATGTAAATTAAATCAAAACTACCCCGCTAATATTCTACAAAATCAATACATTCCACGAACGCAGTAATATCACACGTTTCCGCGTGACAACACGTACACTCGTTACTCCGGTATCGAACGTGTTAATTAGTAACATCGCGCAAACAACCTCCATCTTGATTTTCACCAAGACAGCAGCAATTGTTTAATAGTAGGAATTAATGGGAGAATTGATATAGGTAATCAAGGTTGCATTCTTAATTGGTGAAAACTTTTCGTTTGATTTATTAGGTAGCCGTATAACGAGCCCTATTTACGACGGTGCTTTTGCTTCTGATTTATCGCGTTCGTTAGCCTATCTCTCACGATATTGCGGAAGAACGGAACTCGACCGATTATTAACGGGGTAAGAGAGACAGCGAGAGAGAGAGGGTTGACTTTTCGACGAGAGAGGCCACATAACCGGATATCGCCGTTTCCGCTATCTCAGCGGAAGCCAGCGTTTCATTAGGGCCACGTCTGGAAAAGCATTATCTCGTTCGTTTCATCGCGCGAAACCGGACGAGTTCGCGGTTGCCGATTAGATTTTCCTCTTTCGGCTAAACTATCATGGTTCCCTCAAGAGATCTCGTTTTGCCACGGAAAACTGCTGCTGCCACTCAAATTCTGAATGCTGATACTTAACCTTTTATTATCTCGATGAAGTTCCACCGGTTCCTCCTTTCTGCTTTATTAAGGGGCATAATTATCCGTCCAATTAGAAACTATCGATCTTTATTCAGGTTACGATACCAATCGAACACGTTTGACATTTTCTTTAATTAGCAATCGTTGATTACATGGATTGCTTATTAAGGATATACTTATAATTGCCTGTTAAAAAACTTGCACTTGATAATCAAAATTTTTAATTGGTAAACTTGTCATAAATGCATTAATAGAAACAGTATTCGTAACTGTGTATAAACCTAACCTTTATGATGCACTTACATTTTGCTTTTGAAAAAAGAATATTTTTTATAAACATATGTACGTGCACATACGCAAAGGAAGAACTTTATGATGCACTTACACTTTGCTATTCAAAAAAGAATATTTTTTATAAACATATGTATGTGTACATACGCAAAGGAAGAACTTTATGATGCGCTTACATTTTGCTTTTTAAAAAAGAATATTTTTTATAAACATATGTATGTGCACATACGCGAAGGAAGAACTTTATGATGCACTTACATTTTGCTTTTTAAAAAAGAATATTTTTTATAAACATATGTATGTGCACATACGCGAAGGAAGAACTTTATGATGCACTTACATTTTGCTTTTAAAAAAGAATATTTTTTATAAACATATGTATGTGTACATACGCAAAGGAAGAACTTTACGATGCACTTACATTTTGCTTTTTAAAAAAGAATATTTTTTATAAACATATGTATGTGTACATACGCAAAGGAAGTACTTGATGTACATGTAACATGTGTGTTAAGATAAATTCACACGAACAATATTTTTAAGGATGTCACAATATTGATGATCAGGTGTCACCATTTTGTTTTAGGCATCTTTTATGATTGAAATGAACTACCATTTTATACTACAATTTTAAATGATACAAACTGAACATTTTTAACTTAAAATTGTATTATAATCTCGTTAAATAAATAAGTACATACATAAGCACATAAATAAATAATGAAATAAGTATAAAAATACATAACGAAGAAATCAATAAATGAACACATGACCAAAAAAATAAATAATTAAATGAGTCAACACATAAATAAAAAATTAAATAAAGAAGTAAATAATGAAATATTCAGCGTAGTGGTAAGAAAAAGAATAAAGTGGGTAACGATAACAGTTACGACGCCATTTGGTGTCGCGTAGTGTGGGTCGATTATCGTTCTCGTTCACGAGATTCGATTCCCAAAATGGCGTCAAGCCGGTGTTCTTGTTTCATTAACTCGCGAGTGGCGTTAAGTTTTGTTTGATCGCGCGAAAATGGTCGCGGGCGGAAAAGAAAGGTGCATTTAAGTTGGCGGCTTGAACTCGTCGCGTTCGCTGCTCGTACCGAACCGGAAGTGCTCGAATAAGCTCTCTGAAATTATTATCCAACCGAGGGAAAAGAATCTGCCGGCGGACGAGTAAAAGAAGAGAAACGAAACGTCGCCGTCGACGTCCCATCTCTTTCCACTCGAGTCTTTTCTTTTATTCCGTTTCCTTTCTCCAGTCGCCCGAGCTCGAGTTTCTTGAAATACCACCACGATATTCCTTCGTGAACTCGTGCGAATAATTGAGAGAGATTCTCCTGCACCACCCCCGTACAACCCCTTTCGCCCATCTTCCACCTGCTGCACGAAGCATTAACTCGGCTAATGGGAAATTTTTCGAGCCCGGACGACCGTGCTCGAACATCCTGTCCTCGAGTAATACGAATACTTTTCGGTGTTGCGAATTTCTTAAGGGTAGAAAGGGTGAAATACGATTACAGGATATGCTCAATGGAATCAATTATACTTCCGAGATGAACTATCTTATGATTTGTTCCTTTTGCTTTGCAGGTTGTTTCAGGGAATGTTTTATGGGGGATTTCTTGAATATCGATGAGATCTTGATTTGTTGGATGCTTGCGATTGGCGTGCTTTCGACTGATTTAACATTCATGAGGAAGTATGCAAAATTTTCTACGTTTGCAAGGTTTTCAATTCTCAATTTCTAATTTGTTAATTTTCATATTTGACCATTTATTTCGCAATACTGACCAATACTTATTTCTCAATTTTCACATTTCCCAATTCCCCAAATTTTTAATTTCCGAATTTTCCAATTCTCCAATGTCAATATTCTCAAATTCTTAAATTTGCCAATATTCACATTTCCCAACTCTAACCCCCATAATTTCCCAATTTCCCATTTCCTCAAGTTAAAAATTCTCACATTCCCAAATTCCCACATTTTCCGATTCCCCAAATCCAAATTCCTCAAATTCCCAAATTCTCACATTTCCAATTTCTACATTTTCCAATTCCCCAAATCCAAACTCCTCAAATTCCCAAATTCTCACATTCCCAATTTCTACATTTTCCAATTCCCCAAATCCAAAATTCCCAAATTTCCAAATTCTCACATTCCGAATTTCTACATTTTCCAATTCCTCAAATCCAAAATTCCCACATTCCCAATTTCTGCATTATCCAATTCCCCAAATCCAAACTCCTCAAATTCCCAAATTCCCACATTCCCCAATTTCTACATTTTCCGATTCCCCCAATCCAAATTTCTCAAATTCCCAAATTCTCACATTCCCAATTCCTACATTTTCCAATTCCCCAAATCCAAAATTCTCAAATTCCCAAATCCCCCAATTTTCAAACCTTAAAACCCTCAAATCCTGAAATTTCTCAAATTCTTCAACTCTCAATCCCCAAATCCCCAAATCCCCAAATTCCCCACATCATCCAATCCCTAAATTTCCCAAACTTTTAAATTACAAAATGTTCGCAAATACTAATAAAAATACTATATTTGAAGTCAACGTCAGAGCAAAATAAAGAGGTAAATTATTTGATGGCTCACCTCTACGATGCTGATGCAGATCATCAGGTATGGCGGTCGTATCCGGAAGTTGGGCTTCCTGGGCGGCAATGGGTGCCTGGGTGTCGGTCTAGGCGTGACCTCGTCATCCTTTGTCTTCTTGTACGAGGACGTGACGATGATCGGTGATTCTGGGGAATAGGGCGAGTCAGGGCCCGAATACGTGGTGTCGGTGCAATCTGACGAGATGGTCGACAGTGTCGGCGAATTTTCCAGCAGCGCTGCCTCAACGTCCATCTTGGCCTGCCTGCAAAAAGAACATCGATTTCGTTAGATAAAAGAGCAATTAATTACAGCGACACAAAACCCTATTCATCTCTAATTTATGACCATTCGTTAATTAACCGCAATTTCGTATAATTACCAGGAATATAAAACTACAAGAATTGTAGTCCTCATAAAATATGTGCCTTTAATGTATTAACCGTGGATGTGCATATGTAACATAACCTCACTATCCTACACATATTATGTATTTGATCGCTTGAATAATTGATATGTTTACATATTTGTTGGACTGATTAGATTTTAGGATTGAGCAGGAATATAAAAGTACATGAACTATAGTTGGCATAAGACATGTATCTTTAATGTATTAGCTGTGGATATACATATGTGACATAACCTCACTATCCTACACATATTATGTATTTGATCGCTTGAATAATTGATATGTTTACATATTTGTTGGACTGATTAGATTTTAGGATTGAGCAGGAATATAAAAGTACATGAACTATAGTTGGCATAAGACATGTATCTTTAAAGTATTCGTTCTGGATATACATATGTGATTTAACCTCACTATCCTGCACATATTATGTATTTGATCGCTTGAATAATTGATATGTTTACATATTTGTGGGACTGATTAGATTTTAGGATTGAGCAGGAATATAAAAGTACATGAACTATAGCTGGCATAAGACCTGTATCTTTAAAGTATTAGTTGTGGATATACATATGTGACATAACCTCACTATCCTACACATATTATGTATTTGATCGCTTGAATAATTGATATGTTTACATATTTGTTGGACTGATTAGATTTTAGGATTGAGCAGGAATATAAAAGTACATGAACTATAGTTGGCATAAGACATGTATCTTTAAAGTATTCGTTCTGGATATACATATGTGATTTAACCTCACTATCCTACATATATTATGCATTTGATCGCTTGAATGATATATATGATATATTAATTAATTAATTTTTATATTTAAATACTCATGATGGTCATAGCTTACTATTACAAAGAATTCATAATAAAAAATTGTAGTTCGTAGCTCAAAATTAGTCGAACCGAAATAATGGACAATCAATTATTTACGTTGTAATTACGAATCGAAACAAATCATAATTAATCGAATCGGCGAGCAAACAACAAATGGTTGATCAACAATTAACTATCCGTTGTCGGTGATTAACAGGTACTGCGAGTGAAACGTTTCAATCACAATGATTTTCCCTAATTACCCGAAATATTGTCGACTCATATATCGTTAATTACGGTAAATACCGTCGGAAAGGAACACTTCGATCGTGTGATTGTTGCGCCCCTTGTACCAGGGTGGCCAGTCGCACAGCAGTCTTTAATTTAACGTCGAGCTACGTACATTCATTTACGTGAGGGGGGTTGAAGTACAGGGATGCAGTTGCACGCGTACAGGACACAAGTTCGTCGAGCGAGAATGGTCGAGACAGGTCGGCAAAGACAGAAAGAGAGAGAGAGAGGAGAGAGACGCGTAACGAAAGGAGAGAAGAGAAGACAGAGACGAGGAGAACTTTTGGCCGGGGTCAATCCTGGCTACCCCTTTGTCCGTGCGGCAACGGTCTTTGTTCGGCCCGTGTTGTCGAGCCACCATAGAATTTGCCTCTGAATTATTGGGGCTCGTCGAGTTTGGGAACGGTCTCCGTTTCTCCTCGACTCTATCCCTGTTTCCCTTCAGGTGCACGCTCGATCGATCCTAGCACTGCTTTTCACAATTTACCAAACGAATTTCCAAATACAAAAGACGAAGATCGGATCCTTCGGAGAAAACTTTCGGTTGGGTGATTTTCCAATTTTCACGTTGCAGTTTGAATCTGGGAATTTTTTGGTTTCTACGTTTCGGTGATCTTATGGGAACTTTTTTCTAGGTGGATATGTTTTGATAAGTTACGTTCTCATAGGTTATGTTCTGATAGGTTATGTTCTCATATGTTATGTTTTGATGGATATGTTTTGTTAGGTTATGTTCTGATGGATTCTAGGTTACTATGACCTAAAGACACATAGCTATGATAGAATAAATACTTATATGCAGGTTCAAATGTAAAGCACTTAGTGCCTTACTGATGTAAAACTTGAGTACATTGAAATTTTGAATTAAAAAATTTTTATAATTGGAAAACTTGATTGGAAATTGGAAAATACGAAGGCTTGCTGACCACTGGTAAATTGAGGACCCTATAAAAAATTGTGAAATTGGAAAATTTTTCATATTTCAAATTTGATATTGGAAAAGTTGAGCTCTGAAATTTAAAATTGGAGAAGTGGAACTCCGAGAAACTGAAATATTAGAATATTAGAAAATCTGAGAAATTGTATTATTTTCTAATATTCAGGAATTAGAAAATTAGGAAATTTCAAAGACGTAAAAGTTTGTAAATTTCAAAACTAGAAGTAAAATAAACATCCCAAAAAGCGAACCAACTGTTTCATCATAACAGCAAAACCGCATACAGGAAAAAAAACGATAAAAACCAGTGTACACCACGTGTCACAAGTGCAAATTAAAATTCAAGGCTACTGAATGTTAAAAAACCGCGTTTCCCATTTGTCCAGCAGCACACGATCGGAACAGGAGCAACAGAAGAAACGACATTACACATCCCTGTCTCTTTCCCTCCGGACGAAATTCAGTTTCACGTGAAATTCTCTGGTTTCCAAAGGGTAGAATCATCCCCTGACACGTTGATCATTTATCATCGAAACGGACGAACACCCGTTGCAATAATGAACATCAAACTTGGTGTCGCGTTGCGTCACAACCGAATTCTGTTCACGGAGGGGGATGCGAGGGGGTTGATTTAATCCTGTGGTCGATAGTGCAACGACACGTTTCTGCTTCTGTGACCTTCGCGTTTGTTTCAAGTGGCTGCCAATGATCTCGTAGCGATGCTAATTCCCCGGGATTATTATTCTACGCCGCAGGGTGAAAAGCACCCTGCGTGCTGAATTACGGAGGGATCTCGGGCACAATTGAGCATTCAAGATCCGCGGCTTGACCGCTTCTGTCGTTTCCTAGTTGTGCTTCCGCCAAACAATGGGGAAGCTTTAGGGCGTGGTAATCATTTGATAATTGATAAACCAGGGAGTCCAGGTTTTATAGACTGGGGCGGCTTTTGGAGATTAATTTTGATTTGCTTGTTTTTGGTTTGTTGTTTTGGGTAGTTTCAAAGACTGTTACTATTTTTTTTATACTATTTATATTATTACCACTATTTATTATTATTACTATTGTAAATTTTATAATTACTACCCTCTTTATTGTACTACAATTATTACTACTTCTATTATATTATTACTGTTACTATTTTAATAAAATTACTATCACTAATCACCCCAATCCAGAAACTCGAAAAATTATAGAACCCTGAGAACGTGTAGAGTACACATAAATATTTAGGCAATTTTTGTTTGTTGTCGAAATTCTGTGTTTTACTCTATAAGTTGTAACCTATAAGAAATAAAAGGTTTTAGGACAAAAGCTGCTTCTTTCAACCCCTCGATTTTGTCACATGCGTCAAACAGCACTAATTCATAGCTACGCTATTAAAATGAAGGAAGTTAAAGTGTTATGTCATTATTCAATGAATCCATAAAATAATAACTATACTCAAACTTCAAATAGCAGTATTAAAAATTCGAAAAAGATTTATCACATTTGAACTACGAGTGCATGGGACTCGTATGTCAAAGGGTAAAACGAATGCAACCAATGAATATTTTATTAATCGTTTAAACGATTATAGAAATAATTCGCTTCGCCCGAAATCTTAATGGACGAAATAATTATGCAAGTGAATTAGCGGAGAGCAATATATTTGCAATGGTAAAGGAGCAGACGGAGAAAGTTTGAACGGGCAGCTGCTTAATGAAGTATTGACGTGTTCGGTAAGAGCGTGTAACCTGTCCGCGGATAATTAACGTAACAGTCGCCTGCACGCAAATCAAACGTACAACTCGGTCGTAGGAGCGGTGTAATTAAGGCCTCTCCCAGACTACGCGAAGAACAATGTGATTGCACCCGTATACATCACGCGTCAATGACCACGACGTATTCGATGACAAGTAATCGACCTCCGATTAACTTGCTCTTCCACGCGTGATACTCATTCCTCGTTCGTTTGCACACTGACTATGATAGAAATCTTCCTGGTATAGTAGAATACTGTTACTTAGTATACATATTATGCTGGTATTACTTACAATATATCTATACATGTATATTAGTATAGATAAATTAGTACACATAGATATATTAATACACACATAGATATTAATATACATACAGTAATTAATTATACAGAGTATCATTTGTATATGTACATGTAACTAATGCTAGTATCATTAGTACATCTCTTGTTAGATGTATCATCCACCATTTTGTGATACATAAATTCCACACTCTCCTATTTATTCTGAATTCGAATTTCAATTGTACTTATCCTTATTTTACATTCTTGTGTGTGGTTAACCCTTATTTTTAACAATAAAGAGAATAATAGTTAAATTTGTTATTACAAAGAACTCATATAAAATAACATCTAAAGCTTCATAAATTTTTACAAAATCAATAAGTCTTTTAATAAATCAATCACATTCCCATAACTCACTTTGTAACCCTCTTTTCTTGATTATTCATTCTACCCCATTCTACCCTTACCTAGAATCTTTTTCCTAAAAAATATCATAAAACGTTGTCATTCAATTAAAACTTCATATTTCACAGAATAGTATATTTAAATCTCGAGCTACAAGGAATTCTAAAATTGTAAAATATAAAAAATCATACGGGAAGTATTATAAATTTCCATTTAATCGATAACACACTCTACAAGCTTATAAATCAATGACACAGCGTAACTGGCGAAATATCGTGTGATTTTCCAACTCCGGCACTCAGAAATTTCCCCACGCGAAAGTTGGTGTCTGAATGGAAACAAAGAAAGTACAAATAACGGTATCATTAATTATTCTCCGGTAACATGGCCAGCTAGGTTACACACGATTGGTTCATTAATTTTCAGCGACGTCCTATCGACTTTCTGTCACGTGCCCTTGCCACTCTGAAATCCTGATCCCTGTCGTTTCTACCACCGCAAATCAAAATCGGGACTGTATATCGCTAAATAATAATAAAATCATGCGCCTCTATGTACGGACGCGTGTTACCAGTGATTTCAAACTTCCAGTCGTTATCGACACTTATGATGTGGGCTAATTCTTATGTTTTCTATCGTTTTCAAGTTTTAAAATGTGGGACATGTTTGTTCACTTTGGGAAATTGGAGGAATTTGCAGATTTAGGAATTTGGGGATTTTGGTGTTTGAGAATGGGGGAATTTGGAGGTGTAGGATTGATAATTTAGAAATTTGGAGATTTAGGTATTTGGGAATGTAGAGAATTGGGGATTTAGGTATTTGGGAATGTAGGAATTTGGGGATTTAGGTATTTGGGAGTGTAGGAATTTGGGGGTTTAGGTATTTGGGAATGTAGAAATTTGGGGGTTAAAGTAGTTAAAAATTTAGGAATTTGGGAGTTTAGGTATTTGGGTGTGTAAGAATTTGGGGAATTAGGTATTTGGGAATGTAGAAATTTGGGGGTTAAAGTAGTTAAAAATTTAGGAATTTGGGAGTTTAGGTATTTGGGTGTGTAAGAATTTGGGGAATTAGGTATTTGGGAATGTAGGAATTTGGGGAGTTAGGTATTTGGGAGTGTAGGAATTTGGGGAATTAGGTACTTGGGAATGTAGGAATTTGGGGATTCAGGTATTTGGGAGTGTAGAAAATTGGGGATTTAAGTAGTTAAGAATTTAGGAATTTGGGGATTTAGGTATTTGGGAGTGTAGAAATTTGGGGATTTAAGTAGTTAAGAATTTAGGAATTTGGGGATTTAGGTATTTGGGAATGTAGAAATTTGGGGGTTAAAGTAGTTGAAAATTTAGGAATTTGGGGAATTAGGTACTTGGGAATGTAGGGATTTGGGGATTTAGGTATTTGGGAGTGTAGGAATTTGGGGGTTTAGGTATTTGGGAATGTAGAAATTTGGGGATTAAAATTGTTAAAAATTTAGGAATTTGGGGATTTAGGTATTTGGGTGTGTAAGAATTCGGGGATGTAGGTATTAGGGAGTGCAGGCATTTTGAGATTTAGATAATTAGGAATATAGGAATTTGGGGAATTTGTTAGTTGAAAATTTAGGAATTTGGAAATTTAGGTAGGGTATGTAGGAATTTGGAAATTTAAGTAATTGAAAATTCAGGAATTTGAAAATTTAAGTATTTGGGCATGCAGGAACTTGGAAATTCAGAAATCTCAAGTTTTAGAAATTTAGAAATTTATTTTACAATTAAGAATGCAGGAATTTGAGACTGAAAACTTGACAACTTGATAATTAAGTTTATTCAAATTTGTGAGATTAAAAATATAGATACTTGCAAAATTTAAAGAATTTATGAATGTAGCAATTTGTCAATTCCACGTATACTGAAATTTTCAAATTTAGAAATTTAAAAATCTACACACTCAGAAATTTACATTAGAACTTTAAGAATGTTGAACTTCGCACTTGAAAAATTGATTACTTCAGAAATTTATAAATGTAGTAATAAAAAAGTTCAAAAGTTTGCATATCCAAAAACATCTAATGAATCATCCAGTACACGCAAGTATTAGACACATCGATAAAAAGTGTCAAAAAGTTTCTCCGCTATTTCTCCTTTTTCGCGGAGCGTCGATCTGTTTGTCGGAAGTCGCGGGGTGATTCATACGACCATAAATTGATACCTCGCAGAATTATGATTACGATGGAAACTGGAGAAGCAGCAGGAGAGACGACAGCTATGGAAAGTTCGAAACGACCCGGTTTGCGGGCAGTTTTAGGGCTTGTTTGATTTACGAATTTCCCGGGTCCGGAAATTTTGGAAATTCCCGCGTCTAGAAATAATCTCGCACGTAGCACGAACTCGCGAATATCCTGACCACCCCTCGAGAGCTGTCACTGCCGAATTTTTATCGACTTCCCTTCTCGACGAATTCCTCTTTGATCCAGGATTTCTCTGCCCAAACAATTGATTCTGATTTGTTTTTTTCGCGAATGTATTAAAAATATCGCTAACGGAAATTCGTCGAGGTTTCCGCGATAAACGGCGATCGTTTCTGGAGATAGCGGCCCGTAATGATTAATCACGACGAGCCGATTAAATAAACGAGCGATCGTTCGGTGAAAAACCTCGTCCGGCAATTTCCACTCAACGTGTTCCGATTTGTATCGGGATTACGCTCCGCTGGCTCATCCCTCGATTAATTTTTGCATTTTCCTCTGTCACCGTGCGCGATCTTTCCTGTACAATCACGTCGATGTTCCTTTGTTCGAAACTCTCCAACACTACTCTTGGTATATCGATAATTTCTATTTTTGATATCGCACTTTCTTAGGATTTCTGGTTAGTCATCGATCGATAACATTGAAATTTTACTTATATCTTTCATTTCTTTTTGTATTTTTAATTAATGATACATAAAATGTTACTGCAAATTGGATACCAATTTTACTTGGTCTATTACAAAATAGAAATTTTAGCACAGATGGGAATATTACTTAATATACTATATAAGATGTTGGTTAGGTTAGGTTGCAATTTCTTTGTGTATTTTCAGTTAACAATACATAAAATGCTGATTGTTACTGCTAATTTTATTAGACACCAATTTTATGTGTATTCAAAAATAGAAATTATAGCACAGAATATTACTTAATGCAACAATATACTGGTTGTTATTACAAATTTTATTTCTAACAGTTTTACTTGGTTCACTAAAATATAGAGGTTACAGCATAGTTCAGAATACTACTTGGTACGACTATAACATGTAACAATAAGTAGAAGTATCATAATAAAAATTTCGTTTTGTAACACTTAAAGTTAAGACTTGTATATTCAAAATTTGTATACTACGTACTCTTTGATTCGGGATGAGTAAAAGAGTAAGACACTTTTAGGTTACATTGAGAACTATGTTTACAATCTTTGAGGAATATAAATGGCAAAAAATGTGGAACGCTTCACGATTTTGCGTGTCATCCTTGCGCAGGGGCCATGCTAATCTTCTCTGTATCGTTCCAATTTTAGTATATGTACTGCCGAAGCAAGTACGCTTGATTATTTTTCGAAGTGGTATATATTGAAACATAGTCTCATTTGAGCACTTGCGAGAAACTTTTGTTCGAGGGATGCGCCATCTAGCGTCACTTCACGAAACTAACGCACCGCCATTTGTAGCTATAGTCGTTATTTGATTACTGCATTTATGTACCTGACAATCAAGTACATTTCTGCTACTCTTCAAAAAAGGTAGAAAATTTATTTCTTGTAAGAAAAATATCGAAATAGAAAATGAACTTGTCCCGTCAAGTACCAAGTACGAAATATCTCTACTATCTTTTTTTTTATTATTGTAAATCCACTTTAGTACCACATTTGAAAGTAAATATATTCTGTGAAAATTTGTGTTTGTGGAATGGGTCAAACAATTCAATCGATTCGTGTCCTACATTTCCGTTCCGATTTAAGAATCCCAAATTACACAGGTTGCAGAGAAGTATAATATACAATGTCAGTGTTAATTAAGTAAGGTAAATGGAAAACATAAATCGAACGATCTACGCCGAGGAACAGATATAACCTGTTTTTCTGCACATGTGCGTTCTTGCTGTGCAGTCAATGATAATTGATTATGGTTGAACTAGATACAGCTATTTCCGTAATGAAAGACTCGTTAAGACAGCAAATATTTCTAGGCTCTTTCAAACAGTATCGGTATTCTGGTTTATTTCAAATCGCATCTATTTTGAACACTTTTGGAACTACACGATAGCGTGGTTCACGCTCTACTTCAGACGTCAGTCTGCTCTAATCGCATTCAGTTCGGTTTCTGATGTTTCAGAGCACGTTGCGTAACTCTAGCAATTTTAACTGATTTTAGTTTGGAATCTGTTCCATCTGTTGTGGCACGAATTATCGCTTTAGACATAAATGCGGAATGCGCGATGAAAGACCGGTGATGGAAGTTTGCAAATAATTCCCATTTTTGTGTTTCATGAAAACGTATGTTTTGTAAAGCGGTTCCTGAGGAATTTTTATAAATTGTGTATAATTACATTTTCTTACAACTCAAGTGATATGAAGTACAAAAATATTGATAAAAAAATTCATAAAGTTTTTTTAATATCGACAAAAAGAAACTTTTTAACGATTCATATAATTCTTCATTTTACTTTTGCAATTTGAAAAATGGTCATTTATGTGCATTATAGTAGACGCTTTCCAGATACGTACAGAGCTTCATTTCAACTCCCAATGCATAAATAAAATGCATTCAACTTTATTTAAATTATTTAACTTTCATATTCATGTAAACTATGCTGTGTATCTCTTAACAAACGTCGATTGGTTTTTGTTAAATACGTAATCCAACAAATAAAATGGTTCTGACAAAAATAAGATAAAACAGGTACCTACTTGTCCATCAAATATAATAAAAAATAAACTAGCAACCTGTAGAATTGGACGTTGACAATTTAACAAATAAAATAGCTCTGACAAAAATAAGATAAAACAGGAACCTACTTGTCCGTCAAATAAAATAAAAAATAAACTAGCAACCTGGAGAATTGGACGTTGACAATTTAACAAATAAAATAGCTCTGACAAAAATAAGAGAAAAGAGATACCTGCTTGTCCATCAAATATAATAAAAAATAAACTAGCAACCTGGAGAATTGGACGTTGACAATTTAACAAATAAAATAGCTCTGACAAAAATAAGATAAAACAGGAACCTACTTGTCCATCAAATATAATAAAAAATAATCTAACAACCTGCAGAATTGGACAATTTAACAAATAAAATAGCTCTGACAGAAATAAGAGAAAAGAGGTACCTACTTGTCCGTCAAATAAAATAAAAAATAAACTAGCTACCTGGAGAATTGGACGTTGACAAGTCCGAATGTCAGGCCACGTGTCTCAAAGCCGAAAGCATCAGTTTCGTCGGCGTACATCCAGCTGTCAGCCAGGAACGGAACAGCAATCGATCATGCGTGCGTCCTCTTTTATACGCGTGCGTCTCCAGGAAAGCCGAGGTTAAAACCGTTACGTAAAACGGAAACGCAGGATGAAAGGGCAGAGGAACGAATCGAGGTGCAAAGTCGAGCAGAATCAGGCCGTTGCCACGGAACAAATCACATTAGCGGTTCGCGAACACCGTTCTGGCTACAAAGTGAAGGAAGCAGCTGGCTCGAACCACGCGGCCGTTTTGCATAAATTATGTAACCGCGATTCAAGGTTGCCGCAGAAATAGCCGAGCAAGTGGTTCGCTGGCTTTGAGCCTTGCCGATCAATCGGCGACGCTAGCTCAACTTGACCTATTATTCTACATTCACATTTTGTGCTTTTTAAACAGTTTTACTTTGGAAAATTTGTGGTTTTGGGGAAATGGAAGGTTAGGTTAGGGAGTTGGGGGGTTTGGAAGTGTGTGGATTTGGGAGGGCAGAGATTTGAGAATGTGAGGATGAGGGATTTAGAGATTTGGAGATGTGAGAGTTGGGGGGTTTAGAAATTTGTAGATGTGAGAATTGGGGGTTTTGCAGATTTGGAAAGGTGAGAGTTGGGGAATCTAGAGATTTGGAGATATAAGAGTGGGGGGGTTTAGAGATTTGGAGATGTGAGAATTGGGGGGTTTAGAGATTTGCAGATGTGAGAGTTGGGGGATTTGCAGATTTGGAAAGGTGAGATGTGGGGGGTCTAGAGATTTGGAGATATGAGAGTTGGGGGGTTTAGAGATTTGCAGATGTGAGAGTTGGGGGATTTGCAGATTTGGAAAGGTGAGAGTGGGGGGGGGGGTCTAGAGATTTGGAGATATGAGAGTTGGGGGGTTTAGAGATTTGGAGATGTGAGAATTGGGGGTTCAGAGATTTGGAGATGTGAGAATTGGGGGGTTTAGAGATTTGCAGATGTGAGAGTTGGGGGATTTGCAGATTTGGAAAGGTGAGAGGTGGGGGGTCTAGAGATTTGGAGATATGAGAGTTGGGGGGTTTAGAGATTTGGAGATGTGAGAATTGGGGGTTCAGAGATTTGGAGATGTAAGAGTTGGGGGGTTTAGAGATTTGCAGATGTGAGAGTTGGGGGATTTGCAGATTTGGAAAGGTGAGAGGTGGGGGGTCTAGAGATTTGGAGATATGAGAGTTGGGGGGTTTAGAGATTTGGAAATGTGAGAATTGGGGGTTCAGAGATTTGGAGATGTAAGAGTTGGGGGGTTTAGAGATTTGCAGATGTGAGAGTTGGGGGATTTGCAGATTTGGAGATATGAGAGTTGGGGGGTTTAGAGATTTGGAGATGTGAGAATTGGGGGTTCAGAGATTTGGAGATGTGAGAATTGGGGGGTTTAGAGATTTGCAGATGTGAGAGTTGGGGGATTTGCAGATTTGGAAAGGTGAGAGGTGGGGGGTCTAGAGATTTGGAGATATGAGAGTTGGGGGGTTTAGAGATTTGGAGATGTGAGAATTGGGGGTTCAGAGATTTGGAGATGTAAGAGTTGGGGGGTTTAGAGATTTGCAGATGTGAGAGTTGGGGGATTTGCAGATTTGGAAAGGTGAGAGGTGGGGGGTCTAGAGATTTGGAGATATGAGAGTTGGGGGGTTTAGAGATTTGGAAATGTGAGAATTGGGGGTTCAGAGATTTGGAGATGTAAGAGTTGGGGGGTTTAGAGATTTGCAGATGTGAGAGTTGGGGGATTTGCAGATTTGGAGATATGAGAGTTGGGGGGTTTAGAGATTTGGAGATGTGAGAGTTGGGGGATTTAGAGATTTGAAGATGTAAGAGTTGGGGGTTCAGAGATTTGGAGATATGAGAGTTGGGGGTTTAGAGATTTGGAGATGTGAGAGTTGGGGGTTCAGAGATTTGGAGATATGAGAGTTAGGGGGTTTAGAGATTTGGAGATGTGAGAATTGGAGGGTTTAGAAATTTGGAGATGTGAGAGTTGGGGGATTTGTAGATTTGGAAATGTGAGAATTGGGAGATTTGGAGATTCAGAAATGTGAGAGTTGGAGAGATTAGGATTTTGGAATTTTAGTTGTTTGGAAATGTAGGAATTGGGGGGTTTAGAAATTTGGAAATGTGAGAATTTGGGGATTTAGTGATTTGAGAATGTGAGGATTAGGGAGTGTAAAGATTTGGAAATGTGAGAATTGCGGAATTTAGAGATTTGGAAACGTGAGAACTTAGACATTTAGGATTTGGGAATTATAGGAGTTTGGAAATGTAGGAATGGGGTGATTTAAAAATTTGGAAATGTGAGACTTGGAAGATTAAGGAATTTGAAAATTTCTACATCTGAATATTTGAGAATTTGAAAACGTAAGAATTTGATGATATTGGAATCCCAAATTTGACGTATTTGAATATCCAGAAATTTGATAACTTGTGCATTTGTTAATTTGTAAATTTCTAAACTTGTGAACTTGTGAATTTGTGAAAATGTCAACATGTTCACATGTTAAATCGTGGACCTGTGAATATGCGAATTCATGAACATCTGAATTCATAAACTTATCAACATATAAGTTTGCAAATAAAAAGATCTCGAAATTCCAAATCCTCAAACTCACAACTTCAAGAACCGAAAAATTTGACAACAACAAAATATCTCAGTGTTTAAAAATTTGAATAGTTTGAAAGTTAAAGGCCTAGAGGCTCAAAGTGCTCAGGAACGAAATTTTCGTGGTAGCTCTACGGAAGCCCGAGCTAACGCTCTGTTTTAAACTATTCATTAGATCGTTTTCGCTTTGATAAAGCAAGCATGAAAGTGCTTGTTACGATCGTTCCAGCGATTACACCCGGTTCAAAATGATTTAATAAACGTGATGTCGTCGTAATCTCGGTCGGTCACGATTTATAGAGGCGCCAGAATTTTCAAGGCGGTTCGTGAAAGCTGTTACGAGCTTGTTTTAAAGGTATCGTGGCTCAATCTTCTCGACAGAAACGGCGTTTTTCGCGGCGGAATGTTGGCTACAGCCGAGATATTAACGGGGACCGAGTATTTGCCGTGCCAAATATTTGACCGGCAAATATTTGGCGTGCTTTCGCGAAAGTTGGAAAAACAGCGAAACAGAAAACAAAAAAATCGCGGGAAACGAGGGGGTGGTTTCTTCTATATGTACACGCTGAACAGTTGAATTTCAATGATTTCAATGGGTTACGGTATTTGTCACAGTCGATTGATTTCAAGGGTTTCAATACGTTGTTTATTTAAATGAAAATTTCATCAAGCGTTATAACATATGCTGTATTTCACTGTACGATAAACCGATCAGATATTATAATAAAACCTTCTAACAAGTGTAAAGAGTAAATCACGATTGTTGAATAATTCTACAGTTCTGTTTTCGTTGCGTAATCGAGTATTTCATAGTATTCAAATGATACAAATTACAAACAGAATGGTACTTTTGTACACAATTTAAATTCACCTCTATTGTTCTCTAATTGTAGTCTCATATTTTGAAACTCTTTCGCGTTGAGAAATTATAATGGTAGATAAAAACTAATATTAATCGGTATTAAAATGGCAATATTTTTTTGTAGTATAGTAAATGTTTACCCAATATTAATATCAAAATCTGTGACACGTCAGTGATCAAATTTTACAAGGTGTTGATTCTTTCAATTTTACGAGAAGATTCTTTAACCTCGCAAGAAATTAAAAAATCAGTCGAATCCAAACAGTAATGCGTTTTATGTGGCCAGGAATGTCTGCAGGAACTTTAAAGCGAGATCAGAAAGTTACGTTTTAATATTCCATTGCAGTCTAGCTACAATTGTGCCGAGTTCTTCAGGGTTTAACGGTATGCTCGCCCATTTAATAAAGGCTTAGCTTCTAATGAATAATTCACAAGTTCTCGGTAATCCATCCACGGGTTATATTTTCAAAAAGCGAGCTCTTATCAGATTCCGAACAAGTTTTCGTGCATTGATTTCCAAAGTGTATTTTAGCGGAGAAACAATCTCTTAGGACACTAGTGATTTCACCATCTCTGTACGACGGTCCACTATAGTTTCGCGAATGTCATCGATTACATAGCGCCATGGCTCACTCTACTCTTGTCATATGCCACGTATTGTTTGAAGAAATTATTTTTGAACGTATACACATTCAATGTATAGGTGTCAGATAGTACATGATAATTTTATACAGTAACGTATGAATATACAAATGTCGTTTGATATAATTACTAAACGTCAGGTGGGAGCACTAGGTAGGATTAACCTCTTACGACGCGTCACTATAGTGGCTTTAGCGAATGTCATCGTAGATTACATAGAGCCAGTGGCTCACTCTACTGACTCGCTCACCGTTTCAATTCAATGATCCTTTTCATATCTTTTGATTCGCACCTCTTTTCACCACGTTTTGCAAGAGTATTAACAAATCCCACAAAAAGTGCATTACATGTGAAAAAGGTAGCGCCAAGTAGTTTAGGCACTATGCACCTCTTTGCACTAATACATATTGGAAACATTTGGAAATTTTGTAAATTTTCTAAAAAAGTAAATTATCAAAGTCAAAGTATGTCTTTGGGAAAAATTTAATCATGAAAAAAATTCCAATGTGCTCGCGTAGAGAACACATTGTAGTGCTTACAATGAACTCTGCAGAGAAGCAGTGCAAAGTTCAGCCTAAGAGGTTAAGTAAAGATCTTGTAAAGAAGAAACGATCGTAGGAAAACAATTACGAGCGCTTCGTAAACGGAAACGCGGGGAAAATAAATTATCTGGATATCGAACGTTCCCGGATATCCTGTAGTCGCGATCGTACGAGAGCGACTTTTCGGCTCGGATAAGATCGTTGCCATAGTCGTGTTGCATTAAATCACACCGGCAACTGCAATTGCCCCGCTTTCCACTCTACTTGTTTTCTAGCTCTCCACGGCTGCGGCACACACGAGAACTCAATTCCGTTCGATCTGTCATCTTAACTGCCGCAAACCACTCAGTACTCGTGAAAAATATCCTTTTCCCGCGTAGAAACACGGGAACGTCGCGGCAATTACGATCGAATACTGTTCCGATGGAATTCGAATTTGCTGCTACAACTTTCTGTCAACGGTTTCTGCAATTTCGCTGATGCACGATCTTTCCAAACATTTTCTACAACCTAAATTTATTTCATGCGGGACCTCTCGTCGCGATTTTTCCCGGGTTATTGCACCTCGTGCCATGTTTTTTATTGACCATTCGTTCAATTTTATTGCAAATATTTTACCGTCTGCGCTATTTTGTCTCGTGACGCACCTCGTGCGTCGTTCCTATTAATTTTGCTCGAATAGATACATTTGGAGTTCAAGTGCAGTTATTTGCATAGTCAACGATGGATACCAAATTAACATTTCAATTTTCTTTGTTTTCATATTGTAGTTCAGTTAGACGCACCTAAAATCATAGTGCAAGGGTTTTCATAACAAAATGTGGGAATTTATATTTCAAACGTAAAATAATACAACATGGATATTCGGTTACGTGCAGTTCGTGTGTCCTGCTAAATCCTACCCATACGATTGTGTCACGGTATCGTGTTTTGCTATTATCGATTGCTACAAAATATGGAAAACGTTGTTTTCTGATTTGGAGAGATACAATATAAATTTATAATACTGCACTGCAATTGAGGACAGTGATCCTGAACTACTTTCGCCTATCGTTGACCTGTACTACTTATTTCTAGAATAACCTTGTAGGACACTTTCAGTTCTATACAGTCAAGATTAATTGATATTCAGTAATAAATGTTATACCATAAATAATATTTATATGGATATATGACATGTGTATTTATAATCGTGTTTCAATTTAATTTTCATATTCGTCTGTAATTTAATTTTCGATAAATGTAACAAACAATTTGTATGATCAGCTCCTGTTTTGCTGGAGAACTCATGTATTCATCAGGTTAATTTGTAACGTGTTACAAAATAATTTCTATTGAAATATGTAGTATTTTCATATGTACATATAGAACGTCTTTGATCTGATATTACAAAAAGAGGTCCTACATGAAAGAATTAGCCAAAAATATAAGAGTAATATTTCATATACATCATCATAGTATTTTTGACAAAATTTCATACATCATGCAGAGGTACCTTGACATTCAATGTGTTAACGTGTCTCATAAAAATTTGTGTTACATATGAATGTACATATAAATGTTTGACATATAACTTAATAAATGTAACAAACTATAAAGTTTAAAACTATAAAAAAACAAATGTACCTACAGAACATCGAGTCCAATAATTTTCTTTGGAAATGAAATTGAAAATGTCAATGCTACAAGGAACTTGATCGTTTGATATCCAGAACGAAAACATCGTACATTTTGACTTGAAAGCTGCACGAAGAAGTACGGTTTCTCATTAAAGAGAAGTTTCTACGATCATGAAACGTCCATGAAAGCACTCTACTTCACTGATTTTTATTCGAAAGCAAGAGGATTCGGAGTAGAATTAATCCGAAAGTTGCTACGAAACGATCGGTCGTGACAGAGGACGTACTCGTTCAGTCGCATTTTCCCAATTTCCTGCGGCATTACATCACGAAATAAGCGAAATACCGTCGAGCGACGTTTACCTAACGTACGAGCATCCGACGATAATGGACCAGCCACCGAGACACAGGACCACTCGTTAACTTTCGACGTTTTATCGCGAATATCCTGGCAATGTGTGCTCGAGCCAGCAACTTTGCCGAGCTATCACGTAACTCGGGATCCTCGAAACTCTTTGAAAAAGCTCTCTACGACCTCGATACTATCTACCTCCGCTAAACGAACCTTAATCATTCGAAATTGTACAGCTCTTCTATCCCTTCTATTTCCACTTCCTCCTTGCATTATACTTTCCTTCAATTTTCTTTCGCAATCGATCCGCTCTTCAAATTTTGCTTTCGTTCTTTGTCGAATTTCAATGGTTAGCTAACATTTCAAACGATATTCATTATTTCCGCAAGATACTGAAATATGTGGTACTGTTCTAAAATTGGGGGTTTGAATTTTGTACAGTGATACCACGTTTGCGAGAGCCATAAAATTCTAGATGTCTCATTCTTCAAATTCGGTATGATGCAGTTCCATGCAATAGAATTCTGCGTGTTAGAATTTCAAGCGATGGAATTCCACGATTTGAAATTCGGTACGATGGAATTCCACGTGATGGAATTCTACGTGTTGGAATTCCACGCGATAGAATTCTACGATTTGAAATTCGGTACGATGGAATTCTACGTGCTGGAATTCCACGCGATGGAATTCTACGATTTGAAATTCGATACGACGGAATTCCATGATTTGAAATTCAGTATGATGGAATTCTACGCGCTGGAACTCTACGCAGTGGAATTCTACGATTTGAAATTCGATACGACAGAATTCCACGCGTTAGAATTCGCAGAAATGGAATTCCACACGATAGAATTCTACGTGCTGGAATTCTACGCAACAGAATTCTAAGTGCTGGAATTCTACGCGCTGGAATTCTACGCACTAGAATTCTACGATTTTAAAATTCGATACGACGGAATTCCACGCGTTAGAATTCGACGAATTGGAATTCCACACGATAGAATTCTACGTGCTGGAATTCTACGCGCTGTGATTCTACGATTTGAAATTCCGTGCGATGGAATTTCACGCGATAGAATTCCGCGTGGTAGAATTCCGCGCGATAGAATTCGACGCAATGGAATTCCACGAATTGGAATTCCACACGATAGAATTCTACGTGCTGGAATTCTGCGCGATGGAATTCCACGTTTTGAAATTCGACGCATTGGAATTCGATGCAATGGAATTTGACGTGATGGAATTCCACGCACTGGAATTGCACATGTTAGAATTTGACGTCATAGAATTCCATAGTTATAAAATTCAAATTTTGCTTTCTATTTCTTCATCGAATTTCAAGCAACCATTTAATACTTCATTCCAAACGACCTTCGTTATTCGTGCGCAGAACAAGATGTTGGAGTATAGGTTATGGTACTGTTCTAAAATGGTGGACTTGAATATTGATGTACAGCAACACGTTTACAAGTGCAATAAAGTGTATTCCGTAAGATGTCAAGACAAGTGACAATTTATATAGTTTTTCATTCCGACATAAACGTAAAAGTATACATACGCATAAAATTACGAGATATATATAAAATATGTATAAAAGCATGAAAGTACGAGACTATGTATAAAAGTGTGTATAAATATGTATAAAAGTACGAGAACAAATACTAAAAATGAAAATGTTCAGTAAACAGCAAGGATAAAAATCGATAATTCGTTTGATGGGAGTGTCTAAGCCGCTTCCTGGCATCCTGTGTAAAACGTAATTAATTTTTTCCATATCCTTTCTTTCAGTCGGCGTCGGATTCGACGTTTTAACGACGAAATCCCGCGTCGTTAACAACGCTCACTAATTATCGAGCGACACGAGGCGAGCTAACGAGACGGCAAGACAGAGACGACAGAGAGTCAAAAGTCTTTTGTCCCCGAGCGTTTTTATTTTCCCCTGTAGAGGCGAAACGAGCGTGCACATGCCGGAGCTGCTCGAATATTGTACATTTTTAAATACATATTTCCAACGTCGTCGGGCCCCTACATGCTCGTCGAAGAAAGGAACAAACGCGTAATTACGCGTGTAATTTACAACTCGCTAATGAGAGCCACAGTTGCGCGTTACCGAGCTGAATGCTCCTGTTTGTACAATGTCGACGGCGCGCGGCTTGCATCGTGTTTGCGGAATCCTTCTTCAAAGCTCTGTTCAACGACGACCGACCAACCATTTCGCAAACACTCGCCAGCCAACCGTTTGTTTCGCTTTCTTCCTTCTCATCGATCATAGCGCAAATTCTCTTGTCTTCTCCTTTGCAAACGTCTACGGCTCCCTTCTTACCTGACTACTTTTTTCAACTGATGGATTACAATGAATGGAATTCGACGAATTGGAATTCCACACGATAGAATTCTACGTGTTGGAATTCTGCGCGATTGGAATTCCAAGATTTGAAATTCGATGCGATGGAATTTCACACGACTAGAATTCTACGTGCTGGAATTCCACGCAATGGAATTCCACGTGAATAGAATTCTACGTATTGGAATTCCACGATTTGAAATTCGGTACGATGGAATTTCACAAGATAGAATTCCACGCGTTAGAATTCGACGCAATGGAATTCTACGAATTGCCTTTCCGCAAATATTTTTTCTATCATTTTTAACCCCTTGGCCTATGATTAATTTGTCAGGTGCGTCAGAACTAACTAATACAGCCATAATATAAAAACAGACAAAGAAAGTTGAAATGTTATGTCAATTTGGTATTATGCAATCGTTGACTATGCAAATTATAATTGAACTCCAAACTGAAGCGTATTGAAAATTCGAATAAAATTGATCAGAACTGAAGTTCGAGTGCGTCACGAGTCAGACTCGTGGAAATAGTGCAAAGGGTTCATTCACAATATGTACCACTTTGCGGGTACTCATGTCTCTTTGCGTGTTTGTTAATTGTCTATCAGTTTCAATTCATAAGATGTACTTTGAGGGTACTCATCTCTGTTGAGCTTTGATTGCGTGTTTGCTAATTGTTTACTTATGAACGAGCACTACTGTGCTTATGTTATTTAATGCGTTTGAATTGTGTTTGAAGTTAATACAAGTTATGTTTGAATGGTGTGTGAAGTTTATATAATCTGTGTTTGAATGGTGTTGGAAGTTAATGCAAGTTATGTTTGAATGGTGCTTGAAGTTAATGCAACTTGTGTTTGAATAGTGCTTGAAGTTAATACAAGTTGTATTTGAATGGTGTTTGAAGTTAATGCAACTTGTGTTTGAATGCTATTTAAAGTAAATAAACTTGTGTTTGAATGGTGTTTGAAGTTAATACAAGTTATATTTGAATTCCTTTTGAAGTTAATATAAATCAGCTACTAGTTCGAAGATTATTAATAAAAATTAGAAGTGGAGTTCATAAAAATGAAATTACGTTTGCTCATTATTAACATTTCAAGCATCAAGATTTTTAATATAAATCAATCAAGTTATAAATCAGTTATTCAAGGATTATTAATCGAAATTAGAAGTGGATTTCATAAAAATAAAATTAGGTTCGCTCACTATTGCCATCGACAGCAAGATTTTGGATATTCTTCTACCGTGTTTTAATTTGATGAATTTTCTGTATTATTTAATTCACTGCTAATGTAATTGAAATGAATGAAATTACACATGAAGTTAATGTACATTAATGAACTTTTATATTAAGGATAACTGAAATGAATTAGGACCTGTTTCTATAAAAGAGAGATTCTGTTTGTTCATTAGTGACACCGAAAAGAGGATTCTTTATATTCTGGTTTTTACTGTACTCAATTTAATTTATATTTTGTATTTATACAAAATATACCGTATGTATAATATAAACAATATATTCATTCTAATTCAAATTATTCTTCATAATCGTTTATTTATTCGTAATATAACTGAATTATATAAAAGTTCCATGCTAGTTGATGTAAGTTAATTAATTTTTAGACTAAGAAATAAACTGAATTAAAAGTCGACATAAAAAATAAAATTTCTAATAACAGAAGCAATTTCATTATTACAGAAATGGAGTAATTAAAGGTTTTTCAAATTTTCCTTTAAATAATTGATAACATGAACAATAATTTGCATGGCAATAAGAAATTGCGTATCATGTAGCACTAGGTTTATATCGAATTAATATCAACACACAATTTGCACGATATTCATCAGGTAGTGAAAAGGACCATGTTTGGTCAGACATGCACAGGAAGAATATTAACACGCTGACCGTCGCAGTAGAAACAGTCATATCTGATGCGACATACTACAATTTCGCTTATTAAAGATACTAAAATTAATTTTGTAATTGTGTTTTAGACTATTACTACAATTTCAGTAACATTGTTGCTATTATTTTAATAACATTGTCACTGTAATTTTGGAAATATTATCACTACAATTTTAATAATATTGTCACTGTAATTTTAGTGACATTGTCAATTTCTAATTTTAGTAGTATTATTGCTGTAATTTTAATTATATCGTCGTTATTTTAGTAACATTATCGCTACAATTTTTAGTAACTTCCACCTTAATGTTTCTACATTTTAACCTGATGATGTTCAACTTTTCAGCAATATCAAAAAGAAAAGTATGGAAAATATTTTTAACCTTTTACATTATTCTAACAAGTCTCGTGACGCACTCACTCTTCAGCTATGACCAATTTTACTCAAATTTTGAATACCCTTTATCTTAGAGTTGAAGTCCAACTATAATTTACATGCTCAACGATTGCATAATACCACACTGACATAACATTTCAACTTTTTCTATCCGTTTTAGTATTGTAGCTATAATTAGTTGAACGTGTCTGACGCACCTGACAAATCATAACAAGGGTTAACTCGTGAATAGACGTTCTACCTAATGATAGTAAATTATAAACAGGAAAAGAGATAAAAATCCGAAGGTTGCGCGAAATATATTTCGCAGGATACCGTAAAAATATTGATCAAAGACGAATATCTAAATGTTTGATCCTAAATCGCGAGCAAAACAACAATCGCATTAACCTCTTTCGAGCTGTAGGATCGCGAGCACTCCCGCACAAAATCACCATTTCTCTGCCAGTGATTTTTATCTCCGATCGAGTTTCAACTCCGTCGAACCCGACGTAATAAATCCGTCGTTCTGGCCGGGCACGATTCTCGCCGGTTGCATTACAACCGTCCGGGGCATCGTAAATAAATAAGGGGCGAGGTCCCTTTCCGGGTATTAAAAATGCACTCAGCCCGATGAATCTTTCGAAGCGTGGTGGCGCAGCAACAAGCTTGTTCGCGAACAAACCAGCCAGTGTGCAAAGTCAACAGGGATGTATGAGAGCGTGCCGGATCCCCGGGCAGCACGCAACCGCCGTTTAGACGTCGGTAAACAACCTAACAGGCAGAGAGGTCGGTGGTGTAAACCTGCTAAGAAAACATTCGAACAGCAGGGGGGGTCAGTGCTCGCGAGCCCGGAAACCCCGCGAGGAATCTTCCTACGGCAAGAACAACGCTGCAAACATGTAAATCACGCGGGGAATCCTTTGAATCATACTCGACGATCTTTCCTGCAGCGATCAACCGCGAAACACCGCTATTTCTAAGAGTATCAAACGAATAACTGTATTTTAGTATTTATTTCGCGATTAATTAGTAGTTAAATCACCTTAATTTCTGACGAGGGTACGGAACCGATAATTTAATTTTTTTAAATTTAATTCATGATTAATTTGTAATTGAAGCACTCTAGCTTCTAATAAGGGTATCAAACCGATAATTACACTTTTTTATTTAATTCTGCAATTAATTGAGATTAAAAATTGATTGAACATAGATTTTCAATGAAATGTCCTTTAATTGTAACAGATTATTGCATGACTTTTTATTATACTTGAAAGTTGAAATTTAATTTTTAATCCAAATTTAACTCAAAAATTCAGTCGAAGACTTTGTAAGCAAGCATTAGTGTTCCATCATTATCTGAATTTAATTCCGGTTAAGAAGAAAAATTTGATTTTTGATTCAGATTCTAATGAATGATTAAAGATTAACTTGTAACAAAATGTTCTTACATTAGCAATTAAATTGTAAGTATTTATTGAATGATTCTCTGATGTACAATTAAAATTTTTCATTCAATTTTGTCATTTTTAATACAAATTTGCAAAATTGGAGATCAAAAATTAATTATAAATAATTGTTATCTTAATATTCAATAATACTGTTCATGAGCCAACAATTTAAAAGCAAATTTCAGAATATATAACTTTCAATACCAGTTTTATAATATACTTGGCCACATAAGGAAGACAGACCATACAGTGGTTTTTAGACCGGAAGTACTAGTTCGATTCAATCCAAAGTTTCAATGAGTTGCGGTTTCCGGTTAAGAAACCGAGACACTGTACAATTTCGGTTATCACGGCAATCCATATCTCAGTTTTTTAGATGGAATTCCATCGATTCGATCGAAAAACCTCGATACACGATTTAACAATGGACTGCTCGAAAGTAGAACTCGCAGAAGTCGTAAATTGTCGAACATTACAAATTCCTTACACATTTTATATATTTGTTCTATGCAGATTGTTAATACGAGAAAATTAGGATCCTATAAGTATTTCTATTTGCATAAAATTTTATAAGATTCCCATATCAGTGGATGCTAACATACTTCAAGATCTAAATACTCCAAGATTCAAACTTTCTAACTTCCTTATTTATTTTTTAATTTTTAAATGTTCTGTTAGTGACCATTGGTACGAAGAAATGACTGTCTTGCATTCCCATATCTACAGATTTCTGAATCAAAAATTCCTCAGGTCTCTAGGTTCCCCAATTCTTGATCCAACCCTGAGTCCTTGGATCTACACTTTGCAAGTATATTTATTTTCTACTTTCATCTAATCGACAAAACGACGTTCCCAGATTTCCACATCTGAAGATCACGTATCCTACATACACCAAGTTCCAAAGTTTTCAAATTCTTGATCCACATCCAAGTTCTCGAATCTACACTTTTCGAGTACATTTGTTCTACTTTAACCTGTGATACGAGAAAATGACATGAGAATGGACGACATGAAAATGAAACGAGTTCCAAGATTCCTACATGTCTAGATTCAAGTCTCAAAGTTTCCAAATCCTTGATCCACCTCCATATCTCGAACTTGACTCAAGTGTATCTTCTCTACTTTCATCTAATTGTTCGATCTAACCTTCTGTGGCGTTACCCGCCACTACGTTGTTCCTAATTTATCTTTCTTCTAAACTTTTCTAGCTTTCTCTTTTGCCTGAGTATTTCTAAGCACTTCCTGCCTATTCTGCAATTTTCAGTTTTCCCAGGGTCTCGTGCAAATCTGGTCAATGTCAGATTGCACATTTGGCAGCCAGACTTGTGCGGGCCTAAGTTTCTCCGGTGACTTTCTCTATCACCCCTTCAACTTTCCACTCTGTACTTTTCCTTTTCTTTTCCTATTTCTATCTCTACTCGAAAAGCACATAAAAACTCTGCTCATCGCGCCGCTCGAGACATTCGTCATTTTGGCACCATCACGTTTGCATCTGCGGAATCACTGATACTCTTGTTATTTTGTTATTTGGTCTTTGTTGTTTGTTAAAATATATTTTGTTGTTGAGTGACTGTTAAATACTGACTTTCTCATCCACACACGTCCACGTCCTCACTTCCATCTCACAATCAGTGGAGAAAACGACGTTCTTACCTGTACATTCTCCAAGTTCAAAGCTTCATTCTTGATCTATTTCCAAAAAACCCTCAAAATCAATGTGTTACGCTGACTAATGTCGCGTGCGTCACATTTTGTAAAATTTAACAATGCAACACCTTTTTTCACCGTAAATACGTACAGCCGTCGCCCTTGCGAGCCCCAAAACTCTCAATAGCAGCAATAAACTCATGAAGCCATCACGAACTCCGCGTATTTCTTTAAACTCATAGTTTTGCTTATATTTATTGCCAATAACAGTTCATTCATTCTTCGCTATTCTTAAAAACATGTTTCCTAAACGTCAAGGCGCATCTTAATTTTATTGCTCGCTAAGGTCAAGGGTCCAATCATAAATTATTCACGTGACCATTTCTGGGTTTTTCCAAACATTACATACGTCACGATTAGGCGGTAACTCAAGACTCCACACCCCTAATTTTTAAACCAACCAGTACACTTTACATGTTTCCACCTCCAACATTTTACACAAATCACTACATCTACTCAAGTTTACCTAGACGACATTTTTCCAACTCTGAAACAAAACACTTCAGAACACTTCAATCAGCAGAACACTTCAAACATTCGAACACAATCATCACTACAAATCGCAGTACATTTTACAATAAATTACATCTTGTTTAAAAGTGAACCTTAGACTCAGTTTTAAAACCTTTCAAAGAATTATCCTGCCCATATTAATTTACGGCTCAGGAATTACGTAGTCTTCGGCATAGAATAATCGATTGAGGATTTACGACCCTCAAGGACTGAAACTGCAACGGTTTAAGTCGTGTCGCGGAGTGCGTGAACACAATGACATTCAAATCCAGAATTCATTCAATCTACAAATTTCAAATTCAATCCATTCAAATCTACATTCACTCCCAATAAATTAGGTTCGATTGCACCACCGATTAGAACCCTGTCTTCTTCAAGAGCATCCCCGAAACTCTCCATCTTCCTCCTAAAATACATCACCTCGAATGTGACCCACAAAGATTCTAATATGAACCATATATACCCATATGAATCTTGTATATCCTATATGCACACCCAAAACCCATTGATCCACCGTTGTGGACACGTAGCGAAACTTTTGACGCGCAATTAGACGGTCCGTTCGCTCAACACGTCGTAGAGCGCAAATGTCTGAGCGTTTTCGGAAAGTTGTCAGGCGTTGGCGCGTGGTCGCACGTGTGTCCCGAGCGGACACGCGTCTCGCGTAAATTATGCGAGGCTGTCCCGCGAAACGCGAACCCTTGACACATTCGTAATTCACGCGGAGGACACGCGCTGTTACATTTGGTCAGCATTTCGCATTCCGTGGCGTGTTTAACTCGCGGCTCGGCCGGCAAAGCAGCGCGCACGGTTACGAAAAGGCGGAATCGTAACATTTGCATGCTAACGAAACGAAATGGAACTCGTCCTTGACGCGTCGAAAAAGACGCGAACAGGGTAATGGGAGATCGTCTGGGACTGCGAATAGGACAGAGGCCGTGTACCAGGGAATTGAATTCGTTCGAAGCGTTTCGTGTTTCGGTCACGATTGGATTCACCGTATCGAATTTATTGATCGACTTGTACCGAATGGCTCGCAATCTGACGCTTCCGTTGTTGCGAACTTTTCGGATTTTTGACAAAAGAGACTACCCGACTCGTGGAACGCGCACGGAATCGAACGACGCACGGCTAAATTGAAATTTCCAATTGGATTTTTCGCCGGACGGTCATTATCTTCGGGTACGGCCGAATCTGGGGGCTTTAATGGCGTTTTTTGGATTCTTTGTTTCTACGAATTTAGATACTCGGAGTACGGTAGGTTCGGAACTAGAGAGTTTTTGGAACTTGCATATCTGACGAGGGGGATTCAGGAATTTGAGAATCGAGGAATTGTAAATTTCAAGGTCAGAAGTTTGGAATATAGAGAAATCAGAAATTGAGGAATTTGGTGATCTACGACACAGATTCAGAAATATGGAAATTTGGGAATCAGTATTTAGAAGTTTGAGAATTTACGAATTAGAAATTGTATGTAGCAATGTAGAAATGTATGAATCAGAGTTTAGAAATGTAAAAATGTATGACTTAGAAATTCCAGATTCTTGAAATAAAAAATTTGAAAACTACAAGTCATTTCGGTAAATTTGAAATTTTTTAAATTAAAAAATTTCTAATTGATAAAACTACCAAGAAATTAAAAAAGAAATAATAAAATTACTATGAAATTACTAATGAAAGTATGGAAGCTTTGATCAGTACCTAATATGCCATTATCAAACTTGACCAAATATGGAAATGGCAATATATCAAAATTATCGACAAATAACGTTCCCTTATCGAAACCTTGCGTTACACGCTAATTCGCCGCAATGTCACCGCAGAAGTTCCGCGTCCGCGGAATCGTTCGCTTCCCATGGAGCTTTTGCTGTTCGTTTGGTGGCCGGACCCGATATTCGCGGTTTCGGTGCGGCGCCTTGCGTTAAAAATGACCCGACGGCTGACGGCGAACGACATTCCTGCTAGCCACGACGATTATTTTCGCTAACTGTCGCGGTTAGCCGGCGCGTTAAACGCTCGCGCGTTTCCTACGCCAGCCAAAATGTTCCTCCATGCTGGCCTTTAATCGTCCATTCCGCGTTTTAACCGGTCAAATGCGAAACGCTAAGAGCTCCTACCACGGCTATATTCGAATTTGCACACGATTACTGTTATTTTATCAACGCTTTATAGGCAACTTTCCTTTCAAATTGCTTTCTCATTTAATAAATTATTTTATAATTACAAACTATCTAATTGTCATGACACATCATTGTTCTTTGTTAGTACGTGAAGAATAAAAAAGTTTTAAGATTTTCAGAGAATTTGATCATGATATATGGACATTTATCGCATACACATGATACATGATCATTTATGAACATTTATCAACAAATATGATATAATGCACATTTGTTAAGAGATAGATCATGAGATAGACTGATTTTCCGCAATTATTTATTAGAAAATTATCTCGAGGTGAACGGTTGCTTGGAAACAATTTTTAAATAGCCTGCTACAATTGTTCATGTCTTAAATAAAATTGTAGGGAGTTATATGTTAATTTGTTGTTCGACAGATGACTGAAATGACGGGTTTTGAAAAGATTAACAGAGTTCGTAAGGACGAAAGAGAGTTTTAATCACGATATCGATAGAGTAGCAATGCTGCTAATCGTAATAAAGTGTCCAATCGGTTCATAGCCGGGTATGACTTCATGCAAACGACACAACGTTGGAAAATTACGAGCATGGAGGTTAAACATCGTAACGGACCGCGTAATAACCTCTCTTGCCTTCGGGACGATAATGTGCCATGGTCTGCACTACTAAATGCGTACAGTGTAAATGACCCGAAGGCCCATGATTTAATGGTCTTTCCGGTAACTCGACTACCTTTTCCATCTTTCAAATCTCTCGTATTAATCTGTCAAGATTAATGAATTCCATGTTATGACAATAAGCAGAAATTATGAATGACGAATGTATCGTATATTAACCCATTACATTCGAAGTTACTGTTTGCAAACAGCAACCTTAAATTAACTAGTTAAAAAGTTGAATTCTTTTAAGGTTATTTCTCTACTAATAATTTTCATTATTGTTTCACTATGTTTATATTCACTTGTGTAATATAGAATTAGTTAAGAAATGATTATTTCAAATTATTAAACGGAATAGCGACTGAGTCTCCTCTCGAGTGCGAAGGGTTAAACGATACTGGAAATGATACAACGCAAATTATAATCTGAAAGCTAACATTTTCAAATAGTTGAACGATACGATTCACGCGACAGAATTCTACGTGTTGGAACTCGACGCAATGGAATTCCACGCGATGGAATTCCACGATTTGCAATTCGGTATGATGGAATTCCACGCAATAGAATTCTACTCGTTAGAATTTTAAACGATGGAATTCCACGATTTGAAATTTGGTACGAGGGAATTCCACGTGATAGAATTCTACGTGCTGGAACTCCACGCGATGGAATTCTATGATTTGAAATTCGATACGATGGAATTCCACCTGATAGAATTCTACGTACTGGAATTCCACGATTTGAAATTTGGTATGATGGAATTCCACGATTTGAAATTCGGTATGATGGAATTCCACGCAATAGAATTCTACGTGTTGGAATTCCACGCGATGGAATTCCACGACTTGAAGTTCGGTACGATGGAATTCCACGATTTGAAATTCGGTATGATGGAATTCCATGCGATAGAAATCTACGTGTTAGAATTCCACACGTTAGAATTCGACGAGTAGGAATTCCTAGTGATAGATATCTACGTATTAGAATTCCACGCACTGGAATTCCGTAGTTACAGAATTCTACGTACTAGAATTCCATGTGTTGTAATTCGACACATTGGAATTCCATGCAACGAAAGTCGACGTGATGGAATTCTGTAGTTATGGAATTCTACGCACTAGAATTCCACGTGTTACAATTTGACGTCATGGAATTCCATAGTTATAGAATTCTACGTACTAGAATTCCATATGTTGCAATTCGACACATTGGAATTCCATGCAATGAAAGTCAACGTGATGGAATTTTGTAGTTATGGAATTCCACGTACTAGAATTCAAAATGTTAGCATGGAATTCCATAATTATAGAATCCTATCTACTCGAATTCCACGTATTAGAACTCGAAATGATGGAATTCTATACTCACAGAATACTATCTACTAGAATTCCACGTGCTAAAATTCCGCGCAATGCTATTCCACTGGATGGTGTTCAATTCGTGAACTTCTCAAATTTTCAATTACAAACTATCCCGATTACGGTGTCCTGTATGCATAGGGTGCAACAGCTGTGCGACATCCGCGAGAATGAATAGATCACTAGAACATAGTCGCGTCGACTAGGGAAAAAATTGAAATGGCTAGTATTCGGTATGCGTGTGCCGCACACTCAGAACGTATGTGCGCACGAGGCCATTATACGTTTCACAAGCCACCGGTTCGGATTATGCCGTATCCCGTATACACGTGTGTTAGACGATTTTTCAGCCAGCTCTCCGAGCCACGCGGCTATATCGAAGATTTTGATTTATCCCGGAATTTGAATAACATGAGAGAGCAATGCCTCCGCGAGGCGTTACGGGCTTCCACGTTGTATCGGTTTCTAGATAAATTTACAATTCCGCTCGCGGCCCAGCCCGAATCCGCCTTACTTCCTTGCACGATTTTAATTGGTGATTTTCCTACCGCTTGCGCACCCTTCTTGCCACCCCTTTTTACCGGCGAAACCAATGCTTGAATTGATGTGTCGAATAAATAACGAAATCGTTTCTGTTCCTGCCATCCGTCGTTATTTCAAACGAGATCCTTTTGCATCTCGTGAAATTCTATCGATTCTCGAAGTAGCCTCAAAGACTATTTTAGACAATTTCATAAAATCAGTGTTTTCAACGAATTATCGACATGTCCGTTTAATATTTCAAATTAAACATCATGCGAAAATAAACGAACACGGGTCGGATAAATAAATTTCCAATATACTGTTTTGAAAAATGAAAAGCATCGAATTTGAATGATGCGTTCGGAGAATGAAAATAATAAAATTTAAACTGCGAATGAAATGTAAACAATAATATAATTTTATGCGAATATACATGAACGATGGAAATATTACGGGTACAAAATGAACGTAACGTTTCCAAGACACTTTTGTTTCAACAAAAATGCTCCATTTTCGATAACGAGCCACAAGCTTCTCGAAAGTCAACGAGGAAACCGACGAGACTGGAAAAAGCGACGTGCTGGAAGCGGAAATTTCTTATTGCACATTCCCGGTGAATCCGGCTGGAAACTCTAATTGACATTTTTAATGAATCCACCCCCGTCAACCCCTATCGGGAACGGTAGGGCATTGTCGCTTCTTTCGCTCGATAAAAGTATGCAGTAATCGAGAATTTTATTGATAAGTCGAAAAGTTCTTGTGTCTCAACGTTGTCTAGTATACACTGAAATATTTCATACTCTATTTCATAATAATTTCATTTTTATTCAAATAATAATTGTTCGGACTTCCCGCGATGGAACTCGATACGATGGAATTCTAAGTGACAAAGTTTGAAGCGATGGAATTCTACGATTTGAAATTCGATACGACGGAATTCCACGCGTTAGAATTCGACAAATTGGGATTCTACACGATAGAATTCGACGTGCTGGAATTCTACACGGTGGAATTCCACTATTTGAAATTCGGTACGATGGAATTTCACGCGATAGAATTCCACGTGGTGAAATTCCACGCGTTAGAATTCGACGCAATGGAATTCCACATGATAGAATTCTACGCGTTGGAATTCCGCGCGTTGGAATTCGACGAAATGGAATTCCACGATTTGAAATTCGGTACGATGGAATTCTACATGAATGGAATTCTACGTGCTGGAATTCCACGTGTTAGAATTCGATGCAATGGAATTCCACATGATAGAATTTTACGCGTTGGAATTCGGCGCATTGGAATTCGACGAAATGGAATTCCACGATTTGAAATTCGGTACGATGGAATTCCACATGAATGGAATTCTACGTGCTGGAATTCCACGCGTTAGAATTCGGTACAAAGGAATTCCACGAGTTGAAATTCGACGCGACGGAAGTCCAAGTAATAGAACTCTACGTATTAGAATTCCACATACTGGAATTCCGTGTGTTGCAATTCAACGCATTGGAGTTCCAGGCGATAGAGTTCGACATGATGGAATTCCACATTTTTGAATTCGGTGCGATGGAATTTCTTGCGGTAGAATTCGACGTGATGGAATACCACATTTAGGAATTCATTGCGCTAGAATTCCACGCGATAAAATTCTACGGGTCGGAATTCCACACGATAGAATTCCACGTGATAATTGCGCAAATGCTTTAGTCCATTCGATCGAGTTTCATTGTTATTCAAATAATAATTGTTCATACTTTATAATACAAAGATTTCACTAAAATAAACGATACGATACAAGGGTTGAGATAAATATAAATTTTTCCAAAGTAAAATAATACTTGGTTATAAAGTGAAATTTTATGTCGTAATTAGTATTCAAAAGGAGCTGCAGTATATCCAAGAATATTTTGAAACACTTTGTTCGAACATAAAGTCGGGTGTTATGGATTTCTTCCTGAAAGAGACGACGGGTTCGTCGATCCCAAGGGTACTTAAAGTCTCTTCCGTCAGCAAGACGGTCAAGACGTCGCCGACGATCGTAAATGGGCCTCAACGCGAACATTTTCTTCGGAGACCCTACAACCACCCTATAATGGCACTCGTAATTCCGATATTCACCCCTGGATCGGCTCCTCCAGCTTCCCCTGCTGCCTCGTGAATAAACCCCTACAGACGACCCTAAAAAACGGACGCATCGAATAGAAACGAGCTCTCGAACGATGCGGAGGAACGTTTTGTCGAACGATGTTGAAAAATAAAATACTTTGTATGTTGTCCTATGGACACAATTGTTATTTTAACACTTCTTTTATTACCAAGTTGTTTTTAATACTTTTTGAATTATCACGTAATCGATTTAGCAAATCACATAAAATAAAGACATTGTGAATAGTATTACGGTAGACATTTGTTAGAATGCAATTATTTCTATTACCAGAGATAGGAGTATCTTTTTGGACACACTATTCAATGGATTAACATCAGCATTGGATTAGTATCATTAAAATAACATGAATTTTCATAGTAGCATGTTATAATATATACTATCAAGGCATCATGTTATGACATAAATTATCATAGGTATATGTCATCATAATTTAAATTACCATACTAGCATATTATCATAAAATAACATATCAAAGTAATATGTTATCATGTCACAAATTATCATAACTGCATAAGATTACAATCTAAGTGATAATAGTAACATATTATCATAACACAAACCATCAGAGTAACATATTATCATATCAACACATCATCACAATTTAAATTATCACAGTAGCATATTATTATAAAACAAAATAACAAAATAATATGTTATCATGTCATAAATTATCATAGGAACCTAACATTTCAATCTCAGTTACAATAGTAACATATTATCATAACACAAACTATCAAAGTAACATATTGTTATAACATAAATTATCATAGCAACACATCATCATAATTTAAGTTATCATAGTAGCACATTATTATAAAACAAAATATCAAGGTAATATGTAATCATGTCATAAACTATCATAGGAACCTAACATTTCAATCTAAGTGATAATAGTAACATATTATCATAACACAAGCTATCAGAGTAACATATTGTCATAATATAAATTATCATAGCAACACATCATCATAATTTAAGTTATCATAGCAGCATATTATCATAATATAAAATACCAAAGTAACATATCATAATTTATCATAGTAACATAACCATGGTAATAACCAAAGCAGTAACATGCTATCATAACATAAATTATCATATCAGTGCATCATCATACTCTAAATTCCCATACTACCATACTATCCTAAAATAAATTACCAAAGTAACATATTATCATAGTCCCACATTATGATAAAACCTAACCAGCCCAACTTTCACAACGAATCCTATGAGTAGATATCCTGATCATTAATCAATCTATCGAATAAGCTGCAGTCAATAATTTTTAGAAAATAGTAAATAAAGTGCAGAAAATTTCGTCAGAATTTGACGACCCGGTGAGCTACCTAGTCCTGGCTGACCACTATTTCCAGAAGAAGGGCAAGGGCCAACGAGAGGCGATTCGAAGCGGAAAGAGGGTGCTAATGGGCGAGCTCGAGGCAGAGGAGCAGCATGTGTCTCTGAATTGCTCGTCGCTGGGTGAAACGTTGCGACCACTAGCACGTGGTCATTAGCACGGATGGTTGAAGCGAAATCTATGATCGTTTTGGCTCGGTTACAAGCTTATTTAATAATCAGCTGCAAGAACTCCTTTAACAGGATCGATACCATAATCGTACAAATAAAACGGTGTACAAATCAAGTTCAGAGATGTACTAATCATATATCACTGCTAGTTGATGCTCCAAGTAGTAATCTCAGAAATAAGTCAGCCGTAAAACGCGTGTAATAGAAATATGGAGCTTACGATCACAAATTGAATCTTTTGATTATGAAATTAATTGTCTTGCATAGTCAACGGTCTTTCGATTAACAGTGTTGCATATGATAATATCGAATCAGATAATTAAAGTGTTAATTAATAATAAAGTGTGAAGGATATAGTCGATGAAAATTGTTAGTGATTCGAATGAAGAAGTACGTAGGTGTAATTTCCACGTGTGATAACAAAATTTATTGTCGTTTAGGAGCACAAATACTTCGGCAACGATTTTCAGCTGGCAAAGCGAGGAAAGAATGGAAAAATTTGCCGCATCTTTCACGCTGACCCGTATATCCGAAACCGTTTTACACCGTCAGATATAGAGAGAATAAATGCGATCCGGTACGTGTCGTATCGCGATCCAGCCGAGTTTTTCGTAAAAATTTCACTGTGAAACGCTTATCGTCCAGCAGCTCGGGGATGTTCCAAATTGCCAGTCGTTTCTAGCCGCGCGACAAAGCGACCAGTCGCTTAACATTCTCCACCTACCCTTTCAAGGAAAGGTTCTTTGCTTCTAGCCTCCATGTTGGCAACACACCAAATATTATTAATTTATTCGGCATTTCGTTCGACGTTATTTTTTCTTCGAAGGATCTTCAATTTGACGGAATTCAAATTGAAGTGATTACAGTCGATGAGATTATGGCGTGATCGAAGTTGACGAGATGGAATTGAAATGATTTAGTTTGGTGAAATTCGGTTGGACGCGATGGAATTCCATGATTTACAATTCAGTACCACGGAATTCCACGTGAATATAAATCTACGTGTTGGAATTCCGTATGATGGAATTCCACACGATAGAATTGTACATGTGGTAGTTCTACGCGATGGAATTCCACGATTTGAAATTCAGTACGATGGAATTCCACGCGATCGAATTCTACGTGTTGAAATTCCACGCAATGGAATTCCACGTGAATAGAATTCTACGTATTGGAATTCCACGATTTGAAATTCGGTACGATGGAGTTCCACATGACCAGAATTCTACGTGCTGGAATTCCACGTGAATAGAATTCTACATATTGGAATTCCACGATTTGAAATTCGGTACGATGGAATTCCACATGACCAGAATTCTACGTGCTGGAATTCCACGTGAATAGAATTCTACATATTGGAATTCCACGATTTGAAATTCGGTACGATGGAATTCCACATGACCAGAATTCTACGTGCTGGAATTCCACGTGAACAGAATTCTACGTATTGGAATTCCACGATTTGAAATTCGGTACGATGGAATTCCACATGACTAGAATTCTACGTGCTGGAATTCCACGCGTTAGAATTCGGTGCAATGGAATTCCACGAGTTGAAATTCGACGCGACGGAATTCCAAGTGATAGAACTCTACGTATTATAATTCCACGCGTAGGAATTCAACGCATTAGAATTCCGTAATTATAGAATTCTACATACTGGAATTCCGTGTGTTGCACTTCGACGCATTGGAATTCCTTGCGATGGAATTCGACGTGATGGAATTCCATAGTTATAGAGTTCTACGTACCAGAATTCCACGTGTTAGAATTCGAAGTGATGGAATTCCGTTGTCATAGAATTTGAAGTGATGGAATTCCATAATTACAAAATTATACGTACCAGAATTCCACGTGTCAGAATTTGAAGTAATGGAATTCCATAATTATAGAATTCTATCTACTAGAATTCCATGTATTAGAATTCCGCGCATTGGAATTCCACGAGATGGTATTCAACCAGTCGAACTTCGACGTTTCGGAATTCCGGGTGATGGAATTCCACGTAAAGAAACCTCCGTACGTAGGAATTCAACAATACAAAATTCCACAAGATGGAATTCCATAAAATAGAATTCGACGCGACGGAATTCCACGCAGTAGAATACTCACTGTACACAATTTTGCATGTTAGCCTTCAATATAGAAGTAACTCGATAACGCATTATTGCGTTAATATGATTGATATTAATTGGATCGAGCCGGTTGAATAAAAGGCCTAGTCGTTTCTCAGCTAACCACGTTTCGTCGGTTAAATCGAATTCGTCAGAAACCGTTCGCCCCGGGGAAACCTGATTATCGTGACCGATGATTTATAACGTTAAACGAACGTCCAGAAATACATATTCAATTGGACGAAGGGACGTCGAAAACGCAGGACATTTTAGCCAACTGTGGTGTTCGACGAATATCGAATTCGATAAGTGTTTATGACGCGTGATAACATTCACTACGTTCCGGCAATATTAAGCCGCAGCCGATAAATTAATCCTCGCGTTTACACGGACATTTTACCTTGCTCGAAATATTACGCGTTTAAAACAGAACGATGTACGGTTATATGTGTACGTATGCATATATATTTATTTATTTTTTGTATATTATTATTCCCCACTTTTCATTTAGATTAATACGATGAAAATGCGGAGAGCGTTCGTTGGGATATCTTTGAATATTCACGAGCACGAGCCTCGTTGTTGTCTCGTATTCGGATCGTTGGAAACGCGGGACAGAGGGAAACGACAGGTAACGAGTTGCACCAGTGCAAATGGAAAAGTGGAAACATACAGGTAATTTTAATGCGAACGTTTCATGAAAAATTATCAGTCAACCTCCATTGACATTTACATGTTTCATATTGATTTACATATTTCCTGTATTGTAGCAGTTAGTTACGATTCACGCGACAGAAATCGACCTGTTGGAATTCGACGCAAAGGAATTCGGTACGACGGAATTCCACGCGAATAGAATTCTACGTGTTGGAATTCCACGATATCATATTTGATGCGATAGAATTCTACGTGTTGGAATTCCACGCGATGGAATTCCATGATTTCAAATTCGGTATGATGGAATTCCATGCAATAGAATTCTACGTGTCAGAATTTCAAGCGATGGAATTCCATGATTTGAAATTCGGTATGATGGAATTCGACGCAATAGAATTCTACGTGTTAGAATTTCAAGCGATGGAATTCTACGATTTGAAATTCGGTACGATGGAATTCCACGTGATAGAATTCTACGATTTGAAATTCTATACGATGGAATTCCGCGTGATAGAACTCTACGTGCTGAAATTCCACGCGATGGAGTTCTACGATTTGAAATTCGGTACGATGGAATTCCACGTGATAGAATTCTATGTGCTGGAATTCCACGCGATGGAATTCTACCATTTTAAATTCGATGCGACGGAATACCACGATTTGAAATTCGGTATGATGGAATTCCACACGATAGAAATCTACCTGTTAGAATTCCACGCGATGGAATTCCACGATTTGAAATTCGATGCAATGGAATTTCACGCGATAGAATTCGACGAGTTGGAATTCCAAGTGATAGAATTCTACGTAAAATACAGGTAATTTTAATGCGAATATTTCATGAAAAATAATCAGTCAAGAGCGCTGCATGACATTTACATGCTTGATATTGATTTACATGTTTCCTATATTGTAACAATTAGTTCGTGTCCCCTTATACCGTGTACGATTTACCAACTAAATAAATGTGTCATCAAAAAATGAGCACCCTACTTGATAACCCATATAATTGCGGAAGACCACCATTTATCAAAGCAATAATCTCGCATGCAGGAATTATAAAAAAGACCTCTTATTTGCGGTAATAAAACATTTTTAAATCCGTGATTTTCCAAACATTTTTAAAAAGTTATGAAATTATAAGCCGAATGAAATGGTTGAACAAAAGCAATCCATGCATTGTTAACGTGCTATTGTGCTCGTTTTGGATTTTCTATATTATTTCAGCGGAATGGATAAAAGTAATGAAATAAAATTGTCGGTAAAGCGCGAATGACAATGTTCAATGTTGAAACGAAAATGTACGTTCAATACATCATTCGTTTCGCTCGATTTTTCATACGAGAGAACCTAACCGATGTTAATTGAAAATAAAAAGCATGGAAAGCTTTGCTTGATTCACAAAGACATTTAACAATCGAACGAAAAATAGATGGTCGAAGAGAAATACCGATCGATGGATACGGACAATGTTCTCATGTTAAGCAGTTTAATTTTATTCGGCAGTAAACGGGAGTAATTAAAAGCGCAGCATTTAATTTAGCCGATATAGTTGGTACCGTTACAGTGTCGATCGTACGGATCGATAGGAGAGATGCTTGAAACCGACACCTTCATGACTCGAGCACGTAATAACGCCTTAATTACCGATGCTGTTAGAAAGCAACCAATCGTAGCACTAATTATGAACTACCGACGTCTTACTAGGGAACTTCTAGTAGGAAAATACCTTATCAAAAGCATTTTAATTAGAAGTTATCGAAGGAAACAAGCTCCGGGTAACAAGGAAACTGACACGATTTTCGAAACCGTAATATAATTCAAACTTTGCACGGTTATATTAGTCTTCGAAAGTAATAATTTTGCGAAATACTAAGACGTGTCGTTGAGAAATAAATATTAAGCGATGAGTTTGCACGATTATATTAGATTATGAAAGTAATAATTTGGCAAAGTTTCAAGGGGTTCAATTTATTTGCCTGAGAATAAATATTAAGTGACGAGTTCGTTGTAACATTTTGAATAAGGTGTATAATAGTGTTTTAATTAACGATTTAATTTGCATAATTAGAACATTGAATCGGGTGCGAAACAACTGTGCGAGAGAGAATTCGACGAAGTGGAGTTTTACGAAATGAAAGTCGAACCGTTTAAATGCTACGCGATAGAATTCCACTTGATAGACTTCAATGTGATGGAATTCCACTTGACAGAATTCAATATGATGGAATTCCACTTGATAGAATTCAATATGATGGAATTCCACGAGAAAGAACTCAACGCCTCAATACTTAACACATGAGAACTTAATGCATAGGAATTCACACAAAGGAATTCCGTGCGATGGAATTTATCAAGATAGAATCCCAGATAAAGTACTTCGACTCTTTGGAATTCGACTAGGTAGACTTCCACAGTTTGGAATTCAGTGTATTAGAATTCCACGTAATGGAATTCGACATGATCGAATTCTAAATGACAAGAGTTCGACATGATGGAATTCCACGCGATAGAATTCTACGTGTAGGAATTCCACGCGATGGAATTCGGTATGATGGAATTTCACGTGAATAGAATTCTACATGTAGGAATTCCATGCGATGGAATACCACATGACTAGAATACTACGTGCTGGAATTCCACGCGTTAGAATTCGGTACAATGGAATTTCACGAGTTTAAATTCGACGCGACGGAATTCCAAGTAATAGAACTCTACGTATTAGAATTCCACATACTGGAATTCCGTGTGTTGCAATTCAACGCATTGGAGTTCCGGGCGATAGAGTTCGACGTGATGGAATATCACATTGAGGAATTCGTTGCGTTGGAATTCCACGCGGTAAAACTCTACGGGTTGGAATTCTACGCGCTAGAATTCCACTATTTGAAACTCAGTATAACGGAATTCCACGATTTGAAATTCGATACAACAGAATTCCACACGATAGAATTAAATCCCTTCTCTTCCAAATAGCCCACAATAAAATTCCAATAAAAAGACCCGAACAAAATTCCAAATAAAAATTCATACTCCAATCTCCATAATCCTAAAGAAGAAATAAAACGCATCGCAGACGAGTTCCAGTTTCAGCTGCAACAATGATCCGAGAAATCATGTAGGGTGAAGATGAAGATAGCAGTGTGACAGTAGATTGCATCAGGGGTTAACAGGAAGTGCAAGGAGGCAAGTACGCAAATGCTTTAGTCCATTCGATCGAGCCTTCTCACCTCGGCTATAATCATGTTAATTAATTGGCTGCCGGTTCACCTTGCTGGCTGCGGTTCAGGAAGGATACGCTGCGGTCGGTCTGTTGGTTGGCAAGCTTGTCTCTAGTTTCGGGGTGCTGCCTCGAGGACCTAACCGTTGTCCTTGCACCCGATCATCTCGCTAGCATCGGATGAAAGAGGAATTACCTGCTATTATGTCTCTCATTGAACCCTAATTTTCTATGGTAACTCGGTTAAACCTATTGTACAATTTTCAAAAACATTTCACAACGGAAACTTATTATTTTCTACTACATATCATATGTATTTCAGAACCTAACATTTCCAAACATGGATTCCAAACCTAACATTTAAAATGTGACTTCATCTTATGAGGTTAAAACTTGACTTCAACTTGATGAGGTCAAAATCAGACTTCAACTTGATGAAATTAAAATCTGACTTCAACTTGATGAGGTTCAAATTTGACTTCAACTTGATGAGGTTAAAATCTAACCTCAACTTGATGAAATAAAAATCAGACTTCAATTTGATGAGGTCAAAATCAGACCTCAACTTGATGAGGTCAAAATCTGACTTCAACTTGATGAGGTTCAAATCTGACTTCAACTTGATGAGATTAAAATCTGACTTCAACTTGATGAGGTTCAAATCTGACTTCAACTTGATGAGGTTCAAATCAGACTTCAACTTGATGAGGTCAAAATCAGACTTCGACTTGATGAGATCAAAATCAGACTTCAACTTGTTGAGGTTCAAATCTGACTTCAACTTGATGAGGTTGAAATCAGACTTCAACTTGATGAGGTCAAAATCAGACTTCAACTTGATGAGGTCAAAAGCAGACTTCAACTTGATGAGGTCAAAATCAGACTTCAACTTGATGAGGTTAAAATGTGACTTCAACTTGATGAGGTTCAAATCTGACTCCAACTTGATGAGGTTCAAATCTGACTTCAACTTGATGAGGTTCAAATCAGACCTCAACTTGATGAGGTCAAAATCTGACTTCAACTTGATGAGGTCAAAATCAGACTTCGACTTGATGAGATCAAAATCAGACTTCAACTTGTTGAGGTTCAAATCTGACTTCAACTTGATGAGGTTGAAATCAGACTTCAACTTGATGAGGTCAAAATCAGACTTCAACTTGATGAGGTCAAAAGCAGACTTCAACTTGATGAGGTCAAAATCAGACTTCAACTTGATGAGGTTAAAATGTGACTTCAACTTGATGAGGTTCAAATCTGACTCCAACTTGATGAGGTTCAAATCTGACTTCAACTTGATGAGGTTCAAATCAGACCTCAACTTGATGAGGTCAAAATCTGACTTCAACTTGATGAAATTAAAATCTGACTTCAACTTGATGATATTAAAATCAGACTTCAACTTGATGAGGTTCAAATCTGACTCCAACTTGATGAGGTTCAAATCTGACTTCAACTTGATGAGGTTCAAATCAGACCTCAACTTGATGAGGTCAAAATCTGACTTCAACTTGATGAAATTAAAATCTGACTTCAACTTGATGATATTAAAATCAGACTTCAACTTGATGAGGTCAAAATCAGACTTCAACTTGATGAGATTAAAATGTGACTTCAACTTGATGAGGTTAAAATCTAACCTCAACTTGATGAAATAAAAATCAGACTTCAATCTGATGAGGTCAAAATCAGACTTCAACTTGATGAGGTCAAAATCTGACTTCAACTTGATGATATTAAAATCAGACTTCAACTTGATGAAGTTCAAATCTGACTTCAACTTGATGAGGTTCAAATCTGACTTCAACTTGATGAGGTTCAAATCTGACTTCAACTTGATGAGATTAAAATGTGACTTCAACTTGATGATATTAAAATCAGACTTCAACTTGATGAGGTTAAAATCAGACTTCAACTTGATGAGATTAAAATGTGACTTCAACTTGATGAGGTCAAAATCAGACTTCAACTTGATGAAATTAAAATGAGACCCCAACTTCATGAGGCTAAAACGTAACTTCCACTTGATCAAATCGAAATCAGAATTCAACTTGATGAGGTTAACATGTGACTTCAACTTGATGGAATTAAAATCAGACTTCCACTTGATGAACCTGTTTTCTTTGATTGATTCTTTTTGAACAAGTGTCGTAATGACTCTACAAAACCATGTACTAAGCATGTCTTAATTTCTATGATCATTTTTTATACAATTCTTAAAGACATACAATATCTTCTCTTCTCAGACTTGTTTCTGGTACAACCTCCTATGTACTTCAAGTATATTGGTCGGCGACGTACGGGTTTAAACGTGGTCGCCGTGGTCGTGTGTTCAAAAATTGAACGTTCTCGCAAAATTCGTCGAGGAATCAACTGAAGATTCTTCGGTATCTTGTACCGATTGATGAAAGAGAATAATTGAAACAGAAAAATTGATTATCATTCCCACTAGTTCACGAAAGAAAGAAGTACACTCGCTATCTTGCAGCTTTTCAATTGAACTCGTTTTCTCTTCCATCCGTCTCCAGATCCGATAAAAAGTTTCCCGGAAGTAACGTCCGTTCAGCAAGCTCCGCCCCTTATTTTTAACTTTCCAACACACTTACGTCGATCTCTCGGAAGTTTGTTCGAGTATTTCCAGGCGATGCAACGGAATAGAAAAAGCGTAAGCGCGAATCGTATGTCACACGTCATCGAGGACGGTGTTTTTGCCGTTCGAATCGTCGCGAAGGAAACCACGTGACAGGAGAGCGTGCGCAGGAACACGTAGCGAAGCTCCAGTTTCGTTTCGGTCTGGGTGTCGTATAGTTCAAAGCATCCACGACCGTGTTAAATCAATACCTCTATCGCCAATGGAACTGGACACTGACAATGGACACTAGACACCATCGTTATTTCTGGATAAACAATGTTACGATTACGACCAAAAAACTTGCTTCTACTTTCAATCTTTGACAATATTTTCTATTGGTATTCAAACTATTTAAGCTCTCGGATTTGTAAGATCGTTTGTCAGATTTCAAAATCGTCTAAAGGTAGTCCGAACGGCAATATAACGAGAGTATGTAGTACGACGTAATATCGCCATTACAAATCTTTTTAAGCTAAATTATATATATTAAGCAAAGAGTGTAATATTCAGAAAAAATCATCTAAAGGTACTCTAGTCCAAACGGCAATATAACGAGGGTCTACTGTAGTACAACCTAATACCCTCGTTACTAATCTTTTTGAGTTAAATTATATATATTAAGCAAAAAGTGTAATATTCAGAAAAAATCATCTAAAGGTACTCTAGTCCAAACGGCAATATAACGAGGGTCTACTGTAGTACAACCTAATACCCTCGTTACTAATCTTTTTGAGTTAAATTATATATATTAAGCAAAGAGTGTAATATTAAAAAAAAATCATCTAAAGGTACTCTAGTCCAAACGGCAATATAACGAGGGTCTACTGTAGTACAACCTAATACCCTCGTTACTAATCTTTTTGAGTTAAATTATATATATTAAGCAAAAAGTGTAATATTCAGAAAAAATCACATAAAGGTACCTTAGTCCAAACGGCAATATAACGAGAGTCTACTGTAGTACAACGTAATACCCCCATTACAAAGCTTTCTAAGCTAAATTATATATATTAAGCAAAAAGTGTAATGTTCACAAAAAATCACCTAAAGGTACCTTACGCCAAACGGCAATATAACGAGAGTCTACTGTAGTACGACGTAATACCCCCATTACAAAGCTTTCTAAGCTAAATTATATATATTAAGCGAAAAGTGTAATGTTCACAAAAAATCACCTAAAGGTACCTTAGTCCAAACAGCAATATAACGAGAGTCTACTGTAGTATAACGTAATACCCTCATTACAAAGCTTTCTAAGCTAAATTATATATATTATGCAAAGAGTGTAACGTTCATAAAAATCATCTAAAGGTACTCTATTTCAAACGGCAATATAACGAGAATCTACTGTAGTACAATTGTAACACCATTATAAAGCTTTTTGAGTTAAAAATTGAATTTATCAACCAACACACTGCATAGTAAGCTTGCACCAAATATTTTAGAACCAAAATCAGAAGTAGTATATCTAAATCACGATAAATCGTCTCGAGTCTGCAAACGTTTTAATTAATATCCTCTGCACGATTAATTTTCAATTAGACACGTTGCGTACAGAAAATATTTGAATAAATTATTCGATGCGTAACAGTTAAATTAACCGAACGAAGATGATCGAAAAGCACGCTGACACAGAGAGTCATTTTGAATCTTTCTGTAGAATTTTACGATAAAATCCTTTGAACGCTTTGTAGGATGAGGAGAATCGATTTCCGGATAAGACACGATCGTCCGGCTGCTGAATGACTCTTGATAGAAGGCCACGGTTTAACGTATAACGAAAGGCAACCGCAAATTTATCTCATTTTCAGAGAAACCTCGTTTTACGGATAATTCGACCGTACGAAAGTTACTCGAAAATTTCCAAAGGCTTAAATTTTCCGTTATCGTATTTCAACCTATCATTCTCCAAGTTCAGCATTTCGTTATGGCTAATTAATATTAAAATCGGTTTTACGATACTTTGATCAACGCATATGTAATTGTTACATTTATCAGTCACATTTGGAAATATTTGCCATCATTTACATTTACAAATATTATATCGAGCGTCATTAACATTTACAAATATTATATTTGCTGCAATTAACATTAACAAATATACTGAGCGTTATTAACATTTACAAATACTACATTGACTATCATTAACATTCATCAATATTACATTTATTACGGGGTAATCACTAATTTAGCAACGTGCTTTCGTAATCGCAGTCTTCCTTGCTGCACACAAATCTTTTTACAAATATCTGAAAATTTTCCAAATTCAATTTTGTTGAAAAAAATTAGATACTGAAAAAATGTTATGTATATTTTCGACTCGTCAAACGTAAAATCATCCCCTATCGTAAATTCATACTTAATGACTATACTCTTTCGAATCGATCAAATTGCTCCACCCAGCTCATAATGAAAATGACTGTAACGGAACAGATTTAGAACGGAAATCCGCATTTCTCCTACATGATTGACAAGCGACGCTATCGTTTTCACCTCTTTTCCCCCGTAAATAGAATATAGCGAACCGTGTGCATTCAGAAAACGCGATCCGGTGAAAGGGTGTATTCGTCGCAAAAGGAGGGTCGATACGAAACTGATAAAAGGGGTGAAAACACATAATGGGATGCGTCGTGGAAGCAAGTCGATATTTCGTGCTGAAATCGTGTTTCTTCGAACATACACGAATTCGTGATGCAAAAAGAGCCTCCAAGAACAACGGCAGAAATTGCTTCGTTAACTCGCGAACGCGGTGTCGTGGATATTTGTTCAATATTCTGTGAGATATTCTTAAATACTGTTTTACTATCTGTAAGTATTTTAGAGAGTGCAAGTATTATTTTATAGTAATTACTTTTAAGTATTATTTTATAGTATAATGTCTTAATTTTCAGTCTTAAATATTATTTTACACTCTGTATTATTTTATTAAATTTTCATATTCTACAAATTTCAAAGGACCTGAAATATTTCTATATTTATAGTATTTTGAAGAATATGAAATATTTTTATATTTATATTTCCATAAAATTTATACAATATGAAGCATCTTATAGTTACAAAAGTACTTTCATCTATAAAAGAAAAAGTCATGAGTTAGAAATAAAAATTATTCAAAGAACTGTTTAAATATCACATACTATGGTTGAGAAAGTTACCACATTATGTGTAGCATAATTCAAATAATGTATAGCATAAATCAATTTTTATATCTTGAAGATGCTAAACCATAATGGTTAAAAGTGCCAAACCTTATTTGCATAAACTAATAAAATTCAATAAAATTTATTTAAAGAAAGAAAGAATTAGCGACCCGATTAGGGTTAAGAAAATCAACCACCACAGCACCGTAAAAAGAAAACCCGTGATCGTTCATTGATAAAGCAGGGAGAATCGATACCGAAGGGCGTCGTCGAGCGACCAATTACGCTTCCGGAAGGGCAAACACGGCGAAAGGGAAGGAAAAAAGTAGAGAAACGGAAACGCTTGTTTCCATTAAACAAGTATTCACCCAGTACAACCGAAGTAAATCCTTAATTCGTTTCAACGCCACCGGCAGCCGTTTTCAGCGAAGGGAAAAACGTTGGAAAAACGGAAACGTGGCTCGTTAACGCGAGGAAACTCCAGCCGGAAATCGGACGTTTAATTTGATTAATCGTCCGGAGAGTCTCGAAGCAAGCAGGTGCTACAACAGCTTCCGGTACGCCAAGAATATTCTTCGGGAGAAACAGGAGCGAGGGAGCGTTTAATTAAATTAACGTTAGCTGCCGCGAGTCCTCGCTTACAATTACACGCTCCAACAGGGGAGCGGCTAATCGTTGGACCCGCCGCGTTCAATTTGCGAACGAACACCATGGAAATGGAGAAAGACTGCCGTTACTACTTCTGGAAGACCGATCCTCCTATTTAACACTACGGGAAGTCGACGGATTTTCATCGACTGCGAAAAACTACCCTCTGATCGACCTTCGAATGATCTGACGATGGACTTTTCGGATTATTCGATATTTAGGATATTCGAAACAATGATCAAACCATCGTTTGATCGTTTATTAACGACGAAGAGAAAATTATGTATGTTAGTACATTTGGAAAATTGGAGAAAGGGTAGTATCGGTGATATGGGGTGTAAACCCTCTAGTTGTAGTTCACTCAACGTTTCGAAGATTATAACTTTCACGATGCAGAAAAAATATTTCGGTCTGGAACGTCGGCTCTTTTGTATTCTGAAGTATCTTAAAGTAAATGAGTTTATGGTAAGTTTATAGGAAGTTTATGTACCTACTTATGTATGTTCGTCTACTCGTAATTATGTCAAATTTACCGTAACGTACAATAGTGTCTACCTTAAATTAAGAATATTTCAAGCTATACTCTTGAGAAATGTTATGTTATCTATGATATTTATTTAGAATAAAATTTCAATTTTTTGTATAAAAAAATGAAAGAATGAAAAATGGAGAAAATCCATGCAAAAGAACCAGTCGTTATCATTCAGGGGTTAATCGACTAAGAACAAATCCTCAAGCTGCAGCTGTATCTGAAGCAAAGAACGATAAACGGCATCGATAAGACCGAAAGAGGAGAATGAAATATTATTACGTCATAACGACAAGGTGTATCTCAATCGCAATTGTTCACGGTGAGTTGAATTGGAATTGAAGATAGGGGTTGAATCGAGTTGATGAATTTCTCAGGTGAAGCTACTGCTTCTGACAGTGACGAGAGAGGAGAGTTTCGAAACGAAGCTTTGTAGATAAAGACGAGTTTGTTGGCTTGTGTTTGAAAGATGTTTCTGGGGCTATAGAGATTTTGCGTTTGACTGATAGAGATGTTTAATCAATTGTGAACTCCCGTAACGTGACATATTTTATGGTAATTTTAAGTTGGAAAGGGGATTAATTGCGAGAAGGGGTGTCATAGGTAGATCAAGTGGAGAGATCGTCGGGGGAGAAATTTATTGGCTAAGAGTAGAAGAGTCTCGGAAGTATTTAGAGAGGGTTTAAGAAATATCTAGAAAGAATCTAGGAAGAGAATCTAGGAAGAGTTTAGGTATCTAGGGAAATCCTGGCGACATTCCAGGCAAAATCGAGATGAGTATAATAAATCGAATCAACTGAAATTAACTAAAATGTAAATTCTAGCGATGGGTCAAACTTCTCCAAAATTGAACGGTGATTTTATTTCCAATAAACCTAATATGCTACTCCTATACATCACTCTCTATTAAACATCGATATAAAAACGATACATTATACTAAAGTTTTCCATAATAATAAATAATCCTAGTATTTAGGATAACCAGTTGACCAGTAACGATTATCAGTTTTCCAGTTAATTAAGGGTTAATTCTATGAACGAAGGAATTTAGGACCGTGGGGAAGAAAGTTTATTAACGACGATCCCGTTCCAGTTTTGGTAAAAATTGAACCGGTGCCATTTCCCTCGCCACCACCTTCGCGAAAGCTTATTTTCTTTCGCGGTGTTTCATCGCGGGCTACGGGCGGACAACTCTGCATCCACGAGAGCTTTTTCCAGGGATTTGCCTCGCGACGGATTCTCCGAAGCTTTTTCGCCTCGTTCCACGCCGACGACTTCATTTTCCCGGATTCGAGAACAGAGCCTCGCCGATTCCACGCAATTACGCGGAATTTCTCGCCGGTGTTCGTAACAGGATACTACAAGAACGCGAAGAAGTTAATTGACCCTTCGTCTTGAGTGCATTTGCAAACACCGAAATCACTGGCTCGATTGAAACGTTATGAGATCAACGGGTGTGCGGATTAATTTTATGGACAGTTGCGTCATTCACTGCTAGCCAATATTGTTAGAAGACGATTTAGGTTATGTTTCAAACGTTAGAACTAAATTTTTGGTAAATTTTTGGTCTGTTCAATTCACAGATTTCAACTTTTCTTTCATATAATTATTTAGTACAATTCTTTAGTAGAAGTATGATCATAGTGAAATAGTATTAATTAATAATAAAGAAATAACTTCTAAAGAATTCATCAAACTTCTCAACTGAAAGATTTAGTTGCTACCCACAGTAAAAATGCCTTCGAAAGCAAAGAGTAAATTTTAGAATTTAATGCGTGAATCAATGAAAGAAAGAAGAGGATTGTCACACGTGATTAACCCCTTGACCTACAATTTTCTTTGTAATTGCGTCATTCACGGCTAGCCAATTATTGTTACAACATGAACTGAAGAAAGTTAAAATGTTTAGCACATTTTGCCTTCAGAGGTCCCTGATTATACAGATCATAATTAGAATCGAACCCAAAATTGAATTCCAGTGAAAATATGAGTCTTGTCACATTCGAACTGTAGCGTGCGTCACGAGTGTGACACGGTATTGTAGGGCAAGGGGTTAAATAAATAAATAAGAGAAATGTAACGACTGGTGTCAGGTAAAAAAATACTAGGATTACGGGAACCGCGGTACGATATCGACTTTATTGCAGGCAATCGATTGTTTCCATACACAATGGGGAATAAGGGGTAGTTTGAAACAACCCCCGTTAAATATGCCCGTGACTGAATCACAGCGTATATAATCGCATTTATATCCCAATAGTTATATTTACAGATATATCGTATTATCGTTACTATCTCAATCGTGTCGACTAACATAATCACAGCCAGTTCGCCTCAAGTATGTATGTGTATATGTATAATAATGTATCGGTAAACAAGTAGGTACAATGATCGACTAAATTGCCATGGGGGAAGAACACATCATTCTTCGTTCGAATTCATCATAAATCACCCTTGAAAGTAGACATTTCTCGATAAATTGCAGCTTTCGGTGTGCATCTCAAATTTGCACACCTTACAACCCTTATTTACTGACACTAATTTGAGAGTGGAAATCAGTTTATGATTCTTTGGTTCTCGACAAAAATTAACATAGATAAACAACTTGAGAATGTTGCTTCTGAGAAATATGTTCACATACATGATGTGTTTATGATACATTCACATGCTATTTTCGATTAACTTTTATTGCAATATAATTAAAAATATTTTTAGTTATAAACTGTCACCGTATAATCATGACTTAATATTTTCGAACGATATTCAAGGACCGATAATTATTTCAGTCAACGAACCAGAGGTAAAGTATCCAGCTAGATTAATTATGATTCATAGTGAGATATATTGATCTTGCGACGATAATTACCTGTTACATCGAAACGTTCCTGCGCCACTATTTTCATGGAACAATCTCGATTCCTTTGCGTCAATATTTGCCACGATTTCGTTACTTCTCGATTCCTCGAGAGTTTACAATCACAATTTTTTCTTCTGGAGAAGATTGAAAGGGGTGAAATAACTTGTCGGACTTGGAAAGAAAAAGAGAGCTACATAATCGTGAGCTACTTATTATTTGAGCTTATACTCGTCATACTTCGGCAAAGTTAATTATCACTCTTTCACAGACAGAGAAAAAGAAAATGGAAAGAATTGCAATTGCTGGCTGAAGCTTTGCTGGCGAACTTGTAGAGCAATCAGATGGAATTATACTTTCTGTTTGTAGCCAGAGTAAATTGGGGTAAATGAGAAATTATGATCTTTTAGAATATTTGTATGTTTATTATACGTTTGTGAATTTGCAAAATTTTAGAAATTTTAGAAATTTTTAACTTTCCCCAAGTTCTGAATTTTAGAAATTTCTAACTTTCCCCAAGTTCTGAATTTTAGAAATTTCTAACTTTCCCCAATTTCTAAATTTTAGAAATTTCTAACTTTCTTCAAGTTCTGAATTTTTTAAATTTCTAACTTTCTCCAATTTCCAACTTTCCCCAAGTTCTGAATTTTATAAATTTCTAACTTTCCCTAATTTCTGAATTTTTTAAATTTCTAACTTTCCCCAATTTTTGAAATTTCACAAATTTCTAACTTTCCCCAATTTCTAAATTTTAGAAATTTCTAACTTTCCCCAATTTCTATCTTCCCAAATTATTACATAAATTTCAAAATTCGTCAAACATCGAAATTTCCCAAATTCTTCAATGTTCCAAATGTCCAACTACCTGGATTAAAAAATTTCCAAAAATTGTAAAATTCTAAACTCCTAAAAATTTCTAAATTACCCAAATTTCTAAATTCCCCAAACACGTTGTAACTAAATGCCCGCGATCCGTACGGGGCAGTAAATCCCATAGGTAGACCGGCCATTCCTCCAAGGAAAATCGAAAGGTCTGTCAGCCATAATTCGGCAAATAGTTACACGTTAAACATAAAAGGGAATATAAAAGTACGAAGTCTGTTTCCGGTAACCGTAAAACTTCTGCGCCCGTATAGGTACAAACGACAAGGACAAAAGATCACGGCGAAAGAGGTAAGAGAAAGAAGCAAAGAGAAAAGAGGGTTTCAATCTATAAATATAAACCATCGGGCCAATTCCAGCTGCTCTCCGTTCCCTTTATTGGATGCCGATAGTAGCTGCGAATCCTCTCCGCACGGTTTCCCCTTTAGACTCCTTTTTACTTCCGTCGTGTCCCGACTCTGTTATCATTTTCCAGGATCCTCTGGATGCCTTTTTCCCTCGGAACTTTCCTTCTGCGCGATCCCGACCGACCCTTGTGTTCCGGCCCCTCTTACCCCCGCTGATTTCGTGAGCTTACTCTTCCTTTCCTTTTTTTTCTGGTCGACTCGTGTTCCACGATCATTTCGGGGTAGTAACTTTTGAAATACGTGGAAAGTTCGAGGATCAATTACGTAGGACGAGGTCGACTGAGTTTCCTGCTGGATGCTAATCATTGTTGGGGGATGAACACGGGCTACCAGTTTGCTTCTACCTAAGGGTTGCTCGTTGCGAGTCGCTAGAAGTTACCGGGCTGTAATTGGTTTTTGGGTGCGGAGCTCGGTGGCTGTTTCGAAGACTACTCCACTACATTTTTGGCCAAAGAATTGTTGATAGAATTTCATTTTACCGGCGAAATTCGAAGGTGTGTGCGATGTTTCGACTTTGTGGTGAGGGTGGGAGATTTGAGATTTTTGTGTGTGGAGATTTGATGCTTCAGAAATTTGGAAGGTAAAGTTCCAAGAACTTTAGGAGGTCGTGTTTTTCTCCATCTTCCAAGTTGTCTTTGATGAGTGGTTTCAGTTGGTACTTTTGAAGTGTATCATATTTTGGACAGTGTAGAATAAGATCGATTGCAAAAATAACTTGCAAATTTGACACCGAGAAAAATTTCAAACTGCAAAACTATTTCTATTCGGAAAGTTTCAAGTGGCCAATCGTTCAGAAAACGAGAAAGTAAAGGTTTATCCATAAATAGGCCATCGGTAGTAATAAAATTGAATATTCATCCGCTTCCAATCGAGCAATCTAATAAAGTAGCACGGCGTCTGGGTCTAATTCGTTTGAAAGAAGGCAAATTGTTCGATCGAGGTATTAAATTGTTATCTTGTGATTCTTTCTCCTTTACCTTACGGTTCATAGTAGCGCAATATTCCACGCCTGGTTTCATATTGGTCCGTACAATATCGCGCGACCGTGCTTTCAACCGGCGGTGTATTTCTTTTACCCGGTCTACTTTTTCCCTTTTCATTTTTCCACTTTCCTCTTCTCTTCCGCTTTCATTATCCTTTCATTGGATGTTCGATACCCTCCCACGGTCGGACCAAGTGATGGACACTTAATTCTTTCCGTTATTTGTTTTCGAGGGTCCTCGTACCGGCTACGAAAACCTCGAGATATTGGAACTCCTTGGAAATCACGGAAGGATGAGCATTGGACGTTAAATTCATATTGAATTTCCGGCAACTTATAAATTTCATTTTATGTTACATCATGATTGAATCGCACCCTTAAAATCCGCTTGATTGTTACTTTCAAAATAATTTGAGAACCTTCACTTGCAGATCCAAATCTTAAATTACTGGAGAAACTTCTTTCTTCCCTTATCAATTTTTTACTCGTTTGATTTAATGACTCATTTTTTACATACTTGGCTATGTATGTACATATACATACGTGACTGCACATATGCATACACATACTTAACTATGTATGTACGTATACATACTTGACTATACATATGCATATACATTCTGTGCCATACATGTACACATACATACGTGACTGTACATATGCATACACATACTTGGCTATGAATGTACATATACATACGTGACTGTACGTATGCATATACATGCTTTGCTATGCATATGCATACACATACTTTGCTATGCATATACATATGCATACGTGACTGCACATATGCATACACATACTTGACTGTACATATGCATATACATTCTTTGCTGTACATGTACCCATACATACGTGACTATACATATGCATACACATACTTGACTATGAATGTATATACATATACATACATGACTGCACGTATGCACATATATGCATATGCATACGTGACTGTACATATGCATGCACATACTTAACTATGCATGAACATACACATACTTGACTGCACATATGCATACACATTCTTAACTATGAATGTACATATGCATACACATACTTGGCTATGTATGTACATGTAGATACTTGACTGTACATATACATATACAAACACATACTTGACTGTGTATACATAATATGTACATTCCTGACTGAACATATACATATACGTATACATTAATTTAATTTTAAATATATACAAAATTAGAGTAACAACGATAAAAATTGTTTAAAACATTGAATTTAAAATGTGATCATTGTAAAATCATTACTTCCCACGAACCTACCGTCTCGTAGCCAGTATCTGTTACCCGTTTATTCTACCCCGTATCCTCGATTTCCCAACCCTGGATTCAGCCCCGTTCGCGACACATCCACCCTCGGTACATCTATCTCTGCTATCAGGGCAATAGAAGAAATAGGATGGCAGGTTGGCGTAGTATGGGCGAGTCGTGCCATCCATTCCGTTTGATCTCGCGACCGTGATATTTTTCCAGATTCCTCCCTTTCTGCTTTAGCTCCATCAACCATCCGGTTCGAACAAAAAGAAGGGACTCTCCTCGTGCGATTGTATCGCGGCGAACACGCTCGACGCCGAAAGAAACCGGCGAGAATTCCGCTTTGCAACGAAAGCCTGCGGGAAACGCGAAAACTTCGAATAACTGGCCGGCCATGTTCGCGATTCCAGCGTGGAGGGAATCGTGAACGCTTGCAACGCTAGCTTCCGGTGTGCTAGGAAGGTTGGGTCGCCGGAAGGATCTTATACTTTGCAAAACGCGAAAAGAATTTTTTTCTCTTTATTTGCTGTTGTTTAGGCTCTTTATTTATTTATAAATCGATGGGGTGTTATGATCGATGTATTGATTACACTTGACATTAAGGGTTACTGATGTCTTACGGGTTGATTTATAATTGATGAGTAAGTGTACTTTGTGAAAGGGTACTTTCGCAGAATTATTAAATTTTTGTGTGCATTCGAGTTTCAGACTTGTTAGAGACAGGGGTAATTTGTGCTAAATTTTGTTGCTAAAGGTGTGATAAGGGTTCTATATTTCTGAGGATATTTTCTTTGAAAGTTGACACAAAAGGTTAGTCTTATTTTAGTTACTGATAGATGAGAAATTATACATACGTATACGTATGTGTGCGTATACTTAGATGTCAATACAGGGCTACCAACATTGAAGCACTCAAAAAATAATCAACTTAAAAAGTCAAACTTCCTGAAGATATGCATGATCTACATTAATATGTCTAAACTAGTAACATGATATGTAATATACATGTGTATACATAATACATGTATATAATATACGATTAACGCATTTGTATTAATTTGATAAAATCAGAAGCAACAAATTTAATCTCGCCTGATCAAGATAAAATGAAACACCATGACAAAATTATAAAACGAATAAAATTGGCCAATATAATTTGCCCTCGGCAAAAAGTGAAATTTTCGCACGAAGTAATACAATGGTGACTTCCGCGACGACTTCTTGTTCGCGACTCGGTAGAATTCACACACGAGTCGAACGGATAAAACGGAAGGAAATTAAGGGGAAAAGCCCGGAGGAAAATGGGCGATAAAAGAGGAGACAGTGGTAGTCGACGAGTAATTCGATTCTCGCAATAATCTCACTCGCGACAAAGAAGAGGGGATGAAAAAAAAAAGTGGACTCCCAGTTTGAATCCGTTCGGTGGCGGGAAACGTCGAAATCGCCTGCAGCCTTTCGATTCCAGGTGAAATTAAGGGAGCAAACGGTACAAAGAATCTCTCGTCGAATAATACAGGATATACAGAGAGAGAGTCGTGTCGCTATCGCAGAAATAGGAGTCGCGTCTGTGAAAGCGGAGCTTTAAAAGCTCCAACGAAACGGTGGCGCGCGATAACTGGTTCGGTGAACGCTTTTCCCGCTGGCAGCCCAGCATTTCGTTGATATCGAAAGAGAGTCAGACTCGGTCGACTCCTACGAGTTGCCCGGGGTTGATGATAAACGCGATTACAGCGAGTAAATTTTATCGACGATGGGGGAAACGTGCTCGTGACCCAGAATTTTTATCGGTTCCCGCGACGATCGTCTCTGAACGTCGTCGTACCTCCACTTTGTCGCCGACCCATGGAAATTCTAATGCCTTCCAACAGAACATGAAAACCGGTATCAAATATTTTATTTTTCAACGCTCTACAGAAATATTTGTATACATTCGATGCTGAAATACACGGGAAAAACGTTGTGATATCTACCAGTGACGTATTTCAGGTAGCTACTATATATTACACTTGCAATACTGAATTTCTTGCTAAAATAGGTAAAATAGATATTAGTTATTAATACTATTTTTGTATGGCAGCTATAGTATCCAAAAGCAACTCTAACCTGGGAAACCTAAACCATTTGCTACCGCAATCCCTAAATGGCGGTTTGTATATATTTTTGTTTATTTCTCGCAATAGAATTATATTAAATAAAATATGTATTTGGTATAAACTTTACATTTTAAATGCCAAAAGTTAAAATTATTTGACATTTTACTACCCATGCGCCGTACAGAGAAGCAGCGTTCAGCAGTGCCTAAGAGGTTACAATAATCTTGACGAATAACTAATTATTCATCAGTTAGATATAAGATGCTGAATGCGGTGCTAAGTGAACAGTGTAGAAATCTCCGAACACGTTCACCCACAATATTCACTCGACAAAGTAATAAAGCACAGTGGCCTAGGTCGGAATCGATTTGATAAGGTAGCATGATCGAATGCAAATTAGCAAGGGGCGATGATCGGAGCGGCTCCCTGGTGGCCCGTTTTCGAGATTTCCCGGCTGGAATATTGGCTCCCCTGTCCCAATTTCGGCCAGTCCCGCGGTATCCGATGTAACCGTTGTTCCACCAGCCGTGTAATTTCCACGAAAGTCGAAACAATTGGCCCGGGCCGTGAATGGAAAGCGCGCGAGACGGATGGATGGACCGGGACAGACAGATACACGCGTAGATGGAGGGCCTTTGTTCCCGGTGAACGGTTAATAAACAAAGGAACGCGGCTGCCTGGAAGCAAGAGCTTTTGCTTCTACGGTTTAACGTGGAAATTAAGAGCCGACGAATAAACGACCACTGGAGAGCAGAGATATTCGAGGGAAGAATGAACGGGGAGAAATGGGAGGAACAGTGAGACTGAAATAGTGGCACAGGGGATTTTTCGTGTTACGATTTTTATAAGAGGTTACGCAGTTGTAGGTGTAAGAGAGACCTAGATACCTAGATCGGTATGAAATGTGGGGCTGAGGATGTTCGCTGTGGTTATACATTTGTGGGTGAAAGTTGGAATTTATTGGTTGGACTTATCGCGGTTTGAATTATTTTCAAGGAACTACTCGTGAAACATATTCGATGTCACCGATTTCTATAGTCCATGAGTGATTATGTTCACATGTTATTAAAATTTGAGATTTCTGCATTTGTATGTATACTAAATCTTGCAAACTTAGGTATTTCTAAATGTTCATACTGAAATTTGCAGATGCTTCACAAATGCCTTATTGCACATATCCCCGAATCATCAAATTTCCTTAACACTTAACGCTCGACATCACATTTCTCTGGGATCTTATGAATAATTCAGAGAAATAGATTGGTTGAATATATATATATTTTCATTTAGTTACTATTTATAATAAATGAATATGTATTTGTCACATACTCCACACTGTTGCACCACATTTTATTCAGAACCCCCTTTTTGATCTATTTTAGTAAGGAGCGCAAAGCGGTAAATTTTCAACGCATCAAGCATCAAGTTTCTAACCTTTCCAAATCCTCAAATCCCCAAATTTCCAAATTCCAAAAATGTTCAAACTCTTCTAATTTCTAAACTCTCCACATCCTCAAATATCAAAATTTCTAACTTCTCTAAGCCCCAAATCTTAAAACTTCCAAACTCTCCAACTCCCTAAATCCCTAAATCTCAAAGTGCCCAAACTCTCCAAGTTTCCAACTTTCAAAATTTCCAAATTTCCTCAACTCCTGAAATCCCCAAATCCCCAAATTTCCAACCTCCTCAACTCCTGAAATCCCCAAATTTCGAAATTCTCCACCTCCCTAAATCCCAAACCTCAAAGTCCCCAAACTCCCCAATTTCCCAAAATCCCAAAATTTCAAAACTTCCTAAACTCCTCAAATCCCGAAATTTTCAAACTCCCCAAATCCCCAAATTTCCAACCTCCTCAACTCCTTAAATCCCCAAAATTCCAAACTCTCCACCTCCCTAAATCCCAAACCTCAAAGTCCCCAAACTCCCAAAGTTCCCAAAATCCCAAAATTTCCAAACTTCCTAAACTCCTCAAATCCCCAACTACCCAAAAAAGTAAAAAATCACCAAACGCTTTAATCTGCAGCTAAACGATCTAGAAAAATATAAACGGAGAACACGGAGGGAACACGAACTAGGACACGCCCAAAGAAAGAAACGAAAAATATTCAATTTAGTCGCTGTAATTACATGTCCAGTGTAAAACGGAGATAAAGAAACATTTATTTTGCGATAATAAGTACGAGCTTAAGAGAACGCGGCGACTGCACGATAAACAGAAAGATTGGCTCTTGCTTTATTCGTTGCTTGCCTCTCCAGAAACAATGAGCGACGAATAAATAAATGACGAATGGAGGACGAAAGGAAAAAAGCTTTTGTTTCGTACGGTAGTTACCCGTTCATTAAGCAGCAAATAAACACGGGACGAGTAACGAATACAGCGAAATGAGTTTTCCGATAAAGAGGTGACAAAGGTATAGGTACATCAAAAAAAGGGATTTACAACGAACCGAAGGAACTTGTTAAATGAAAGAAATAGAAATAAAGGGAAAAATAAATTATTTGCGAACATTCTCACGTTTCAACGTATATCTTCATGTGGACGATTTGTGTGCCTGTAATTTACTTGTTACGAATGTAAATCACTGTGATACACGAAACTGTGAAGAAAATTTAGAACTCTTCATATGTAGTATGATGTACCATGTGATATGTTCAAAAGTTACTCTACTATTTTTTCCTGTTGAATTTTCATTTTAGTTCTTTCATTATTGGTGAACATTGGAGTGACACTTCCACCCATTCTGCCCAAATCATTTCAATTAATGAGCAAAAATAAATATATGTGTTGAGACTGGGTCAGCAATAAAAGAAAGCTTTAACTCTGTCTTCATAATGAACCTCAGACAGTCTTTATACCTAAAAGTCAATTGGGCGAATACGTTGCAGACTCGGACTATTTCTCCTCAGTGGGTGCCAGTTTTACTATGAATTTTAAGTCTTTCAAAAATTAATTTGATCTTCGAACCATGTCCGTCTGTCGCTTTCAAATGTATTTATTTTAAATATACCGAGTTTCTATTTTATTTCAACAACCCCATATATTCGTCTCATTTTCATCTCCATTCAGACCCGAGACGTATCCCGGGTGTATCATCCCCCGAATCGCATCAATTAACTCGTCTGAATTACGCCTCGAAGCCAGCCGAGTACAAAACATTGCAAACAGATTTAGTGACGCGTAAAGGGTGGTAAAAACCTGCAGCAGTGTTCAGCAAGAATTATGCGGGCAAAAGGGTTGAACTTGCACGTGTTCGATTGAAACGGTCGTGAAATGAAATAAAAAGCACGCGGATGCAGCAAAAACTGTTTTCCCCCCTTTTTTGTTTCAATCTGTCGATATTCACTCGGCGACAAATTGCAACAACGAACGCCACCGACCAGAAGAAACCATCGCCTCCATTAGTTTCAGCCCCTCCATTTATCGACGATAATTACAGCACAGCTGCGCTCGCGAGGCCGTATTATTTTTACTTTCGAGCGTAATCGAGTTAATTGCTCTCCGGTTATTAGTTTCGCCTTCGTTGTTCTTGTTGTTCCGCGTACCGCGATCCACGACAGCCTTCTGTTCTACGAGCAATCGATAGACCGTCGTATAACACGCTCTTCAACATATTCTTTTCATCGTTTGAATAGGTTATGGTCCGATTTTGCGGCCGCGTTTTCAATCGACGCTGCTTTTCACCGCGATTTCAATCCTGCACGCTGAATAGCGTGGAAAAAATTAACGGTGGCTCGTGTTTCGTTGCATTAATTGCGGTAGGGCGCTTGTTAGACTGTTTTTTTTTTTCTTTTTGTAAACGCTTTCGCTTCTATAACGAGCGAAACAATTTCATCGATCAATAGTCTGGTATATATGAAAATAATTTTTGAAAACAATTTGTGAACTGTTTCTCCTTGTTGACATGTTACAGGTATATTGTTAGACTGGGAAGTTTCAAGTTTATAGATTTGGATTAGTTCAAGTTTCTGTAGTCTTCAAATTTGCAGATATCGGAGATTCTAAATTGGCAAGTTTTTTAATTTAAAAATCTCTGAGTTCTATGACTGGCAAGTTCTTAAATTTTCATATTCTGAAGTCTGAAGACTTCCATATTTGAAAGTACCAACATTTCTACCCTTCCAAACTCTTAAATCCTAAAAATGACAGTTTACAAATTTGCACATTACTGTCTCCAAACTTTCACGTCAGAAAATACCGAAATTCCTTTCCAGCTTTGACAGTTCTTACCGAATTCCCAAATGTCAAAAATTCCCAAGATCGAAATGTCCATGGAAACAGCAAGATTGCATTTCGCCGTACGAAACAAGCCACGAGACAATAAATAACGGCGTATAAAATCGCGGAAGAGATACGCTCGCTTCTTCAGCGATCCAGCGAGCTTCACCCCCCGTGAATGTCCTCGAACCTTCTTCAAAGCGTAGTCCGTCGCTCGTAAACAATGTCTTGCAGCCACGTGCAAAACCAGCCATAAATAGCCGCGTATAAAATCACACGCGAGATACGTTCGATTTTTCAGCAATAATAAAGAAGACACGTTCGTCGAATCACGTCCCGTCCGTTTCCTCCGGTTCGAAGTTTACGAGCCCGCTATTACCGGTTATATCCCCTCGCTTTTATACCGCCAAAAGAAAGGGCGTTCTTTCTCGAAAACTTTATCGAGTCTCGTTTTCAGAAAAGTGTTCGCGACAGCTGCAGCTGCAGATACGCGTGTTCCTCGAAGCAAGGGGCCGAGATAAGGACAGAGGGTAAACCGAGGAAGACGTTATCGAGACGCGAACTATTCCGAACTTCCCTCCGATGCTCGTTAACAAAAAGAACGAAACCGATGTAATTCCATGGAAACGAACGATCGACAGATTTAAGATACGAAAGGTATTTCATTAGGTTCGCGTGATCGATAAGCGTTCGACGCACCAAGGAGAAATTGCCAGAGGAAAGAAATTCGAACCTGTCGGTCCGCAGAGAAGAAGGATAATGTTCTTGCTACGAGCATAGAAGTAAATGGCTCTGACAAGGGAGCAGCTTACGGAAAACAGGAATTGATCGAATCAAATTGCTTTCTTCTAATATTTAAGGCTACCGGGAATTCGTGTTGCAACATTAACGCTCTAATGGCTCACACATGATAGCCGGAACATTTCACACATGTGGTGCTACCGAGGGTTATTGACCGGTCACCCTTTGTGTGATTGATGAACATAGGTGATTTAACAATTATCTCAAAAATATTGATTTGCTGTATTAAATTGTAATTGTTGCTGTTTTCGTTTGTTTCATATGTATGTTCGTATATGTTGAATTATTTCGTGAATGTACATAAAGTTTATTTTTATTAATTCTTCAGAAATTTTGGAGGTCCCTGAGACGTTTGACTCCAGTGTTAGGGGTTGCTCACGGTACACAATGGATATCTAATACTAACCCCACCATGTGTATAATAAAAAAATCACCATTTCAAACTTCCTTGTTTACTACCATAAATTTATTTAAGAAATATTTTATAAGGACCTTCAATATAAAATACAGTGACGTACAAGAAAAAGTGTGGACCAGAATGTTACCACTTTTATTCCAGGACAAGCAAACGTATAAAAAATAAAGCCAGTGATGGAACCTATATCCAGAAACCGTAACAGGTTTAATATTGAATTACTCGATACATAGCAAATGAAGTGGAATCGATAGCAGGAAATTAACTTCCATCCTAAAAAGCCGTACAAGAAAGTTGGTCGCCGAACACGGCAAGATATTCGAGCAATCAGCAATCCAGAGTGAATTGAAAACGCGTTTGAAGTTTCCAAGAAACAACTGTTGCGTCGAGCAGTCCCGATGAAAAGTTTCAGTTGTTAAATTCGTCGGTTCGGTTACGATAAACAGGAGATAAACAAGAGGGAGTTCGTGAAATTGTTATGCCAGAAAAATGATATGGTTAGAGAGAATTTGTCGGAACGCGAAAATCGAAGATATCCAGACCGAAAGGCATCGGATAATCGAGAAAGCTTTTGCAAAAGCTTTCGTCCAGCGTACGCAGCTCGAATTTAGATTCGGTGATCGATCGAACGATCCGTAGCGGGGTTTCGTTTATTTTTAGCCGATTCGAGGCGTATTGCTGATTGCACGATTTCGACGTTCGAATTTCTATCGAATTCGCAACTTGTTGATTCATTTATAGGATTTGGCAATCGCCGCCACGCCAAGTTTGCACATCATACCTTTTGGCAACGGCCCGCGAACCGTTTGCACAACGGACGACAAAATTTTCAACGCTTTTCCGTTCCTCGTCGATGGCTTTTATCTCCTCCTTGCTTTTTAATAATACGTGATTTTCGAATATCTGCGTTCGTTCTTCGTCCGGTAAAATTTAACGATACACACGCGCACGAAATTAATAGAATAAAAATCAGAGAAAATGTTCGTGATTTACGACTCGATTCTATTAACGCTTGTACCGCATTTTATGGAACGTAGAATTGCAAATTTCAACGAATGATCGAAAATATTTCTTATCGCACGTAACGTCTTTTGTTGTCCTGAAATGTAAATCCGCAATGTTACAATCGTTCCGTAAATATGTCTCAAAAAAGCAATTACCATTTCCATGTTATAATCGGGAAGGAAAATGGAAAAAGAGCGAATTTCATTTGTGTAGAAAAATTCTTCCGGCGCAATAAAATCCCTCGAAACAGGGCGCGAAAGAGTACATACTTGCAGGCACCGGCTGTTTAATCATGCAAATTATTTAGCGAGCGAAAAAGCAGGTGAACAGAGGGAATTTCAAGCAGGATGATCGAGCGGGTTGGAGCGACAAACCGATCGAAAGAGAAAGAAAGGAAGACGGATGAAAAAGGAAGACTAAGAACGGGCCGGGGGAAAAAGAGCAATTTTCGTCGCTGTATAGATTAACATATCCATAGGTTGAAGCTGAAACGGCCGAGGCGCGATAAATAGGCGGCGAATTAAAATTCTCCACGCAACAGCCTCGACTTTTTCACCTCTGGCGTGGAAACGCGACCGCACGTGTTCGCAGGTGAGAATATTCATAACGGGTCTGAAAGAACGTATGGCATTAATGGGAGGGACAGAAGGGCTGGCAAGGGGGATTTAAACGTTTCCGCCGCGAGGAAAATTGCGATCTCGCGAAATTACGAGGTCGAGCTCGATGATTCGCCGACGAAACACGAACCAGACTACATGGAAATCCTGCTTTTCCCGCGATTACCACCAATCCGAAAGAAAAAGACAACTTTACTACGAACTTTCAAAGGGACTAGATTTTATATGCATACGTATATGAATACGTATATGCATACGTATATGAACACGTATGTGGATACGTTTATGAAAACGTATGTGGTTATACATGTGAATACGTATGTGGTAACATATGTGAATACGTATTATAAATACATATGTGGTTACATATGTAGTTACATATGTGAATACGTATGTAAATACGTACATGAATACATATTCGGACACGTACGTGAATACGTATATGAATACGTATGTGGTTACATATGTGAATACGTAAGTGGTTACATGTATATCAATACGTATGTGGTTACATATGTGAAAACATATGTGGTTACATATATGAATATGCATGTGATTACATACGTGAATACGTATATGGATACTTACATGAATACATAAGTGAATGCACATATGAATACGTATGTGGATACATATGTGAATAAATTTTTACAGACACATGTTTGGAACATCAGCGTTTGCACAAGAAGACGTACAAATTCATTATGAATCATGGCGATTAATCCTTGTTGACTTATAAAATCACAAATTAACACCTCTGTAAGTTTTCAAGTTTTCAAATTTGTTGAATGTTCCAAATTTTACACTTTCAAATTTGCAAGCTTCCTAATTTACAAACATTGAAGTTTCCAAGATTTCCACTTTTCAAACTTATAAATTTACTTCAAGAACCTTAAACTGCGAACCTATGTATACTCATTTTCACAGCAGCAGTCGTTAACCACGCAATCAAAAACTAATTGCGCGTCACGGATTTTGGATTAAATTTCCTGTGGCGAACGCACAGGAGAATGGTATATAGCGACGTTTTCAGAAACGTCTCGTTCAGAAATGGTTTTAATAATAAGGGGTCGCAGAATTCCGGATGACGCGGACAACAAAAGTGGGGTCAGCTTGAGGGTGCACAGAGGGGTGAGTCTGTGGTCCACGGGGGTCGCAGGTGGGTGTGCGGAAGAACACCGAGCCGCGTAGGCAGAAACACACCGGTGGAGACGATATTTCATTAGGAGAACCACCGGGCAAATGCTTTTATTAAAAATTTTAAATATTCCCGTTGTGGAGAACTTGCGGGATTTATGCTCGAGAAAATCGGAAAATCTCGCGATCGCTTAATACTGGGAGACGGCATCTGTATTCCGAAATAAATTGCGGATGTAGGCATTTCATGATTTAGGGATTTGGATGTCCGACGATTTGGGAATTTAGATATTTGGGGACGTAGAGATTTCGGGACGTTGGGGGATTTGGGGATGTAGAGATTTGGGCATTTAGCTATTTGGGGATGTAGAAATTTGGAGACGTAGAAATTTGGGCATGTAGGGATTTGGGGACGTAGAGAATTGGGGACGTAGAAATTTGGAAATTTACCTACTTGGGGACGTAGGGATTTGGGGATGTAGAGATTTGAGAATTTGGGAATTTGGAAATTTAGCTATTTGGAGATGTAGAAATTTGGGGACGTAGAAATTTGGGGATGTAGGGATTTGGGGACGTAGAAATTTGGAAATTTACCTATTTGGGGACGTAGGGATTTGGGGGTGTAGAGATTTGAGAACTTGGCAATTTGGGAATTTGGGGATGTAGGAATTTGAGGACATAGAGATTTGGGGATGTAGGGATTTGGGGACGTAAGAATTTTGGGACGTAGAGAATTGGGGACGTAGAGAACTGGGGTCGTAGAGATTTGGGGATGTAGGGATTTGGGGACATAGGTATTTGGGAATGTAGAGATTTGAGAACTTGGGAATTTGGGAATTTAGCTATTTGGAGATGTAGGAATTTGGGGACGTAGAGATTTGGGGATATAGGGATTTTGGGACGTAGAGACTTGGGGACGTAGGTATTTAGAGACGTAGAAATTTGGAAATTTAGCTATTTGGGAACGTAGGAATTTGGAAACGTAGTGATTTGGGGACGTAGCGATTTGGGTATATAGAAATTTGGAAACGTAGGTATATGGGGATGTAAGTATTTCAAGATTTAGGAATTTCAGAACCTGAGAATTTGGGACTTTAGCTATTTGGGGATGTAGGTTGCGTTGATGTTGGGATTTGAGAATTTTGGTAAGAAAATCATTTCTCTCAAAAATTCAACTACTTAATGTCAAGGTTTTACTCACATAATGTAGACAGTCCCTACAGTAAAAAACTTGAAAGCTAACATCGCAAAGACTATAACAACGTCCAACTGTCCGGACCCATTTCAGTCTCTCACAACCTCGAAAGTCAAAATCACTCCACGAATGTCAAAGTATTAAAACGAATTCGACGAATCTCCGCCGTCGTTTCGGCCGACTAATAAAAAAGATATGGAATGGGGACATAGAAATAGCCTGTTTCCGGCAAACAGCACAGGTCAGCGATGATCCACGGCACGAAACGCGTTAAAAAGTAATGGAACATCGTGTTTCGCATACATATTTCGAGGCAGTAAGGGTCGGCCCACCGATGCGCCGCTCCTGTCAATAACTCATCCTTTCAATTTTCCGCGTTATCCGGTTAACGCCATTCATCCGGCCGTTTCGTGTTTCGGTGGCGGATCCGGCCGAGAGTGTTGGCACGGTCGAGCAAACCCGTCCAATAATTGTCAGTCCACCGATCGAGCACAAGGTGATCCCGATTTGCAGATTTTTTACGCGCGATTGCTCCGTAATCGGACACGACAACGCGTTCTTTCGTTTCACTTTCTCCTTAGTCTCTCTCCTCTTTTATCGCGATACGTGTTCGATGAACGAGAAACGCGCTAATTGTAGTATCGCGACTTCGTATTTTATCGATTTTTGTGCTCCGGGGGTTTTTGCGCTTTGGCGATTTTTGTGCTTTGGGGATTTTTGAATTTTAGCGATTTTCAAGCTTTGGAAATTTTTGTGCTGTTGGGTTTTTTGAACGTTAGCGATTTTTAGGCTTTGAGGATTTTTGTGCTTTAGGGATTTTCAAACTTTGCGGATTTTTGTGCTTTAGGGTTTTTTGAACGTTAGCGATTTTTAGGCTTTGAGGATTTTTGTGCTTTAGGGATTTTCAAACTTTGCGGATTTTTGTGCTCTTGGTGCTTTAGGGATTTTTAAGCTTTGGAGATTTTTGTGCTGTAGGTGATTTTGGTGCTTTAGGGATTTTTAAGCTTTGGGGATTTTTGAGCTTTAAGGATTTTCAAACTTTGGGGATTTTTGGGCTTTTGGTGCTTTAGGGATTTTTAAGCTTTGGAGATTTTTGTGCTGTAGGTGATTTTGGTGCTTTAGGGATTTTTAAGCTTTGGGGATTTTTGTGCTTTAGGTATTTTTAAACTTTAGCGATTTTTAAGCTTTGGGGATTTTTGTACTGTAGGTTTTTTTGAACTTTAGCGATTTTTAAGCTTTGGGGATTTTTGTAGCTTAGCGATTTTTGTGCTTTTGGGACTTTTATTAGAACGCCATTATTATCTGTGACGACACCTACGAGTTTCCACCCATTAGAACGAAATTAATAAGCTTGACATGATTTGTACAGGATTATGGAGTCAAAATGATTAAACCTTTGTCACGACTTCTACTTTGGGAAAAATTGCTGGATTGTACGGTTTTCTACCCTTTTGTGAGTCAAAATTAATAACCGGGCTTTGTCACGGTTCCTATTTAACGTTGGGGAAAATTTCTGGATTGTCTCGGTTTCTACCCATTCGTGAGTCAAAATTAATAACTGGAGGTTGAGACTTTTATCCTTTCAGATGTAGGAATTTTCAAACATTGTCATGATTAGTATACTTTCATGGTTTAATATTAATAACTGGATTTTGTTATAATTTCTAGTCTACCATGGAAAATTTCTGGGTTCATATCGTCTCGGTTTTTACCCTCTCACCAATCAAAATTGATGAGATTAAGACTTTTACCCTTTCATGGGTAGGAATTTTTAAACATTGTCATGATTACTATATTTTCATGGATTAATATTAATAGTCGGGAGTTGTAATTTTATCCTCCTCTGAATAAAATTCACGTTACAATTCTTAAAAGTTACAATTCTTAAAAGGGTAGTAATACATACCTAATTAGAAATTCTCACTCATAAATAATAGATTACATCTTTAATCAAGTCACGTTTTTTACCCTTCCAGGGGTACAAAGCATGATTAAATATTATTACGATTGCTATCTATTTAGGTCAACATTTCTAATTACGTATGTATTGCTACCCTTACAAGAGTTGTAACTTGCAATTTATTAAATGTTATCATTCTCACCTAGCTGTTGCAGTACTACTTACAAATCTTGTAAGTTCATCGTCCATTTTTCTTACTTTCATTATTATACATTGTTAATGTATTAGAAAAGTTTATGTAATGCTGCTAAGAAATGAAAATATAACTTGTATTATATAAAAAATGTTAAGTAACACAACCTATGGTACTTCAGTCATTCTCAGTTATTTAGTATTAATACTCAACAAGCTTAATAATATTCAATTATTTAAAATGAACATCTAATTGTCTGACTTATATTAAATTATTTAATATGAACACTTAAGTACCTTACTAATATTGAATTATTTAATATGAACACCTAATTTCCTGACTCATATTAAGTTATTTAATATGAACATTTAAGTACCTTACTAATGTTAAATTATTTAGTATGAACACTTAAGTACCTTACTAATATTGAATTATTTAATATGAACATTTAAGTACCTTACGAATGTTAAATTATTTAATATGAACACTTAAGTACCTTACTAATATTGAATTATTTAATATGAACACCTAATTACCTGACTCATATTAAGTTATTTAATATGAACACTTAAGTACCTTACTAATATTGAATTATTTAATATGAACACCTAATTACCTGACTCATATTAAGTTATTTAATATGAACATTTAAGTACCTTACGAATGTTAAATTGTTTAATATGAACACTTAAGTACCTTACTAATATTGAATTATTTAATATGAACACCTAATTACCTGACTCATATTAAGTTATTTAATATGAACATTTAAGTACCTTGCTAATGTTAAATTATTTAATATGAACACTTAAGTACCTTACTAATATTGAATTATTTAATATGAACACCTAATTACCTGACTCATATTAAGTTATTTAATATGAACATATAAGTACCTTACCAATGTTAAATCATTTAATATGAACACCTAATTACCTGACTTATATTAAATTATATAACATGAACACTTAAGTAACTTACCAATATTGAATTATTTAATATGAACACTTAAGTAGCTTACTAATATTGAATTATTTAATATGAACATCTCAATAACAGTAAATTACTTACTATTCACGAACTCCACTTATTCAATCTCTAAAATCTCGAAGCAGAGCATACCTGTAACAGACAAAGCACATCGTTAGTTGCAATACGTGTCTAATTAAATAAAAGAAGTTTTGAAAAAAAAAGCACGAATAAAAGTAACAAATGAGCACTTGCTAATTAAAAAGCCTATCGAAACCGACAATTTCAAGTTCTTTCCGAAAACAGGCTCAAGAGAAACCGCTAATAAGGGATCAACGAGCAATTTCGATTCACCGAAATCGTCGAAACGGTAGGACACTAATTGGCGTTTCCACCGGCTGCACAGCGCACGCGAATTCGATCGGTTAATTAATTAAGAGTCCCTGTTCCGCACCCTGGACCGTGTGCACTCGATAAATGGAACGTAAGCTTCTCCCTTTTCCCTCTTTCGTGGCTGGATTCTAACCAACCCCGTCTCGTTTCGTCTCGTTTCGTTAATTTCCAGGATTCTTTCGCGAAATTAACGCTCTTTCATTTTTCTCCTTTCTTGTTGCTTTCGTTTTGCCGACGGATCGGGAACGCGGAATTTTGATTCGCGTTCGCGCGCGATTTTTTACTGCAACGGATGCGCACAGAATTTTAATTAAAGGATTTTTGCAGTTGGATTTTTGGGGATTTGGAGGGCTCGGGAATTTGGGAGTGGGAGAAATTGAGGAGAAATTTGGGGATTTAGGGATTACATGGTTTGAACTGGGGAATTTTTTAGAATTTGGGGTCTTGAAAATTTGACGATATAGGGATTTGAAATTTTGTGGATTAGGTATGTGAGAATTGAGGGATTTGAGAATTTGGGATGTGAGAAATTGGGGATGTGAGAATTCGGGTATTTGAGAATTTGGGGATTTGAGAATTTGGGGTTTTGAGAATTTGGGGATTTGAGAATTCGGGGATGTGATTATTCGGGGGTGTGAGAAATTGGGGATGTGAGAATTCGGGAATGTGAGAAATTGGGGATGTCAGAATTCGGGAATGTGAGAAATTGGGGATGTGTGAATTTGGAGACGTGAGAAATTGCGAATGTGAGAAATTGGGGATGTGTGAATTTGGAGACGTGAGAAATTGCGAATGTGAGAAATTGGGGATGTAAGAATTCGGGTATTTGAGAATTCGGGGATGTGATTATTCGGGGGTGTGAGAAATTGGGGATGTGAAAATTCGGGAATGTGAGAAATTGGGGATGTGTGAATTCGAGAATGTGAGAATTCGGAGTGTGAGAAATTGGAAATGTGAGAATTCTGATATTTGAGAATTTGGGGATTTGGGAATTTGGGGATTTGAGAATTTGGGGTTTTGAGAATTTGGGGATTTGAGAATTCGGGGATGTGATTATTCGGGGGTGTGAGAAATTGGGGATATGAAAATTCGGGAATGTGAGAAATTGGGGATGTGTGAATTCGAGGATGTGAGAATTCGGAGTGTGAGAAATTATTGGAAATGTGAGAATTCTGATATTTGAGAATTTGGGGATTTGGGAATTTGGAAATGTAAGAACTATTGAGAATTTGAGAATTTGAGAACTTTCTGAATTTAAAAGTGCCAAAATTCTAAAAATTTAACAATCTCCAAATATAAAAATTTGCAAATTTCAAGTTTTACAATTTGTCAACCTTGCCTGTCCACAAGCGTTTAACAAACCAGGTGATTGCCAGTGATTTTGTGACGAGCCAACAAGCTCGTCACGGAAGGATTTTTGCGCGGAATCCTCCGCGGTCGATTTCGATCACGGTAATTTGCGACGACGAGATTAAGCTACTTTGCAATTTTATGCGCTGTCGACTGGCCGTTAATTCGCGCACTGTCCACCAGGCTTTATCAATAATATCGCGCCGTCGAACATTTATTCGCAGCTTAATCCGATTACGATATAAATATTACCAGCGTCGATCGTTTTAATCGAAGAATGGTATTCTCGACCCGTCGTATATCATTGGTCGATTCGTCCATGGTTAGACATCTTTATGGTTGTGCAGTTCAATATTTATATGCAATCATGCAATTTTTCTTGAGTCTTTAATTTTATATGAGATAGTATCAATGTGAGTAGAAATTATATGAAGTGGAATATGTTACATGTTACACGTATGAACTCGAGTATGTTAGATGTTCCACATATGAACTGCAATATGTTACATGTCATACATATGAACTGGAATATGTTACATGGTACACATATGAACTGGAATATGTTATATGTTACATATATGAACTGCAATATGTTACATGTTACACATATGAACTCGAGTATGTGTTAGAAGTTACACATATGAACTGGAATATGTTACATGTTACACATATGAACTCGAGTATGTGTTAGAAGTTACACATATGAACTGGAATATGTTACATGTTACACATATGAAGTCGAGTATGTTATGTTACACATATGAACTGGAATATGTTACATATTAAACATCAAACGAATACGACCAGAGATCATTAAATTGGGAGATTAATATCAAGTAGATTAAACAGAAGTAATTTTAAACCAATTCATAACAGCACTCTGTAACGTTGTTAACCCGAGTGCAAGCAACTTAACATAATTAATCGTCAAAAAGCTCGTTTAGAAAATGATCGTTCATAATCGTTAATGCTTTCAATCTCGTTTCCAACAAAAACTTATCCGATGACGTGTCTTCCAAAAACACGTATAAATTTATCGATCCCCTTGGTAATTCTATATTTAATTTCCCCCGAATAATCGAGGAGAAAACGAGATTTAATAACCCGGCTGACGAATCGAATTTTCAAAATGTAGCCAGATGTTAATATTAAAATGATTTAATAATCCGCGTAATTATTTTCCCTGATACGATCGTTTCCGCTAATGCATTAAAACGAATTGAACGATATCGGACGATCAATCTTCCGCGGGTTAAATCTTGAATCGCTACAATTTCTTAGCAGCCATTCTTCACGATCACGGTAATCGCTTTTCTCTTTCAAATATTCATTCCGGGTTCATTAAAAAGCCGCCAAGGAATCGGGGCTTCGAATTCGAACGCTTAACTTCGTTTCTTCCGGATTACTCTTCCAATTAATCTTCCGAAAAAGGGAATAAAGGGGACGTATTAAAAAGTTCGCGTTACACGATCCATCACTCGGGAATCGATCAAACGTTTCGAGGAATTGAAAGGACGCGAAAGAAAACAACGCCGCGGAATAAGTTAACGCGTAAAGAGCACGGTATAAAGATTTATCGACGACAATTTGCGACGACTTCCGCCGCGAATCACCGAGCTTGCACGAGGAAAAAGCTTTTCGCGTTAACGAGCTCGACCTCTCGCAAAAACTGTGATTTGTCACTGGCCCACGATACGTCATCCACTTCCGCCAACCTCTAACCGCTTTTTCCTTTCCTTTCCTTTTCTTTTCCAACAAAGATTGTTGCTTTTAACGCCTTCGCGGCTGTACGGCCATTTTCACCCACCAATTTTTAGTACTTCATTATTGTATCACGTATTCCATCAAAATATGTTCAGACACGTTATTTAATTGTATTATACGTAATTTTTAGTATTATTTGTTGAAGTAATATTCAAGATTTTATGATGTTTCGTACATAATTATATGACGCTTCATATGTATCATGTATCTACTGTGTTTGCCATATTCACATATGGTTTCATGCGTTTGCTATATTCACATATGATATATTCTATACATCTGCTACATTTACATTTGATATACTTTATGAATCTAATGTGTTTACTATATTTATATTTGACATATTTTATGTATCCTCTATATTCACATATGTTATAGCTTATGATATGTATATATTTGAAATATTTTATACACCTGATATATTAGATGAACCTATGATACATTTGGTATACATGATTTACGTATATGCTACATTTGCTACATTTATACCTGACATATTTTATGCATCTACTATATTCACATATGACATATGTTATGCATCTGATACATTCACATTCTAATATTTGATATATCCATCATATATATATTTAATGCATATGTACACATATGTCAAGTATAAATGTAGCAAATGTAGCAGATAAATCATATTATATATCAAATATAAGTTTCACCTGCCATATGTGCATCTGATGCACTTTATGTATATAATACATTCATATGTAACATGTGCTGAATACATCATATTCAACATATTTAAATTATTATAAATTATATCTAGTCTATAAAGTATCATTTTTTATGTATTCAAACTATCTAAAACATCTCTGACATCACATGACGCACAAGGTGTACATACAGTGTGTCACGACATGATCTTCGCTAAAACCCATACAATTTTACATACACATACGATACGTATTTCAGACAGGGTTAAACCACGGAAAAATAAGGTTTGTTGTTCGTTGCTTCGTCCTCACTTCATTCAGCATTTATACGATCTCTGGTTGGGAATATTTTTCTTCATAGAGGAGCGCCGGGACGGCAGTAATTCAAGGGAACACGCTTTGCCCCGGCCTAACAGCGAGCTTTATTTCCTTACTACGAATTCCTCCCTGGAGAACTTTCCAGCGCGCTTCTTCCTGCTCCTTTGTTTCCATACTTCGAGTGCAGCAAAGTTCCAAAGGATGAGCTTAACGAGGCAGCTAGTCGGTTAGAAATTAGACAGGTGCTTTTTAAACCACCAATGAAAATGCAGGAACACTGTTTTCTGTCATGTCCACAAAATTAATCCACAGTTATACATCTTCAGCTAATTTGTTTTAACAGAACAAATTAATTGTATCTCGTATTATTTATAGCTTTTGAACAAAATCTTTGTCGGAAAAATAAGTGTTCTTTAAAATACATATGTATGTCTGTAGCACATACGTAACATACATATAGAGTATACGTATAACTGTTATACAGACAACTGCACAAACTTTATAGGCTTCAACTTTACAGTATAAACTTTGTAAACGATCATAAACACTTATCTGTTAATTTCAAGAGAATTGCATTGCAAAAATGAATGAACCCCAAAATAAGTTCAAGAAACTACATCGACCTCTCGCATCATCAATCAACCTAACGACGAAAAGATTAGCAATGAACTCATCAAATATCGTATCGTACGATGTAGAATCCGAACCTCATCAGAACGTAAAGGAGCCATCGATACGATACAAAATCCCACATCCTCAATCTCGAGTACTCGTCGGAAGGTACTTGAAATCGCTTATCCTACGACCGGTGGGCTTCTTCCGCTCGAAATGTGATGAAACCCTCGAACGAAGCTGTCTGACCGATGAAACCAGGAAGCCCGGGTACAATTTCTCCTTTTGCCGGAATTTCTACGATAACAGCCTGCGGCCTCCAGCTACATCGGCGAGAGTGTCGTTGAAAATGGCCTTAATCTTCGACGTGGCTTGCTGCCCGTGGAACCGTCGCGTTGCGAATAAGGCTGTCCCCTTTCTCGAGATGATACCTTCTTCTTATGACGCTCTTGGCTATCGCATTTACGATGCCCGTTATATACCGGTCTTGCGAACGGTCGATTATTAAATTTTCCTCCCGTTCCCGGGACGCTTTGTGACTCCGGCAACGACGCTTTTCATCGAGAAGCCACGTCAAGGTAAACGTTCACCGGGGAAAGGTCAGTATGGGCCATTGACTCGTACCGAATTTCCGATTTTAATCGGCCTTTGATGCAATTTCACCTTTATACATCCGATCTCTTTGGTGAATGAAAAGCTTGGAAAAGAGTCTCTGAATAAACTTTTGTATCCGAATAAACTTTTGTGTCCGAATAAAATGTATCTGAATAAACTTCGTATAATTTCTCGAATACCCTGCAATGCCTTTGTAACGAAATTATCGACAGTGTCAGAAAGAGAAATGGCTGAAAATGCTATGGCAAAGCGATCGGGAGCAGTAAACTAATTGGCGGGACTCGGAAGGGAATGTAACGAACAGAAGCGAGTGGAAACAGGCTCACGGTGAATAAAGCTTTAACAAAGCTTCTTGAAATAACAGTAGTTCGTCAAACTGCGAAAGAAGCAAAGTGAATCCGGCGTTCCATCGACGAGATCGATCAACCGGAAGGAACAGGAGCGAGCACGAAAGCGATTCGAAATTCGAGGTCCGTTCCCCTCCAGATCGAATAATCAAGCGGCAGAAGGAAAAAAGCTCGAGGCTTTCAGGCGAAAGTTTACCGAAAGCGAGGCAAAAGCTGCTCGGGGCTGTTTCTAGCCGGCGGTTGCTTGCTCTCGGTCTTTTTCTTTCCGTCTCGCAGCCGCGTGGAAATTAAATTTTACATCTCGCTCGTGTCTCGCCGCCATTGTGTCGAATGTTCTTTTGCAAAATGAAGGAAACGAAGAGGAACGGCTTCGAACCGGAGACTTTCGGAAGACGAGGATTCTCCGGCGTTCTCGTTTTTCTTTCGACGGCCGGAACTTTTTGCCGTTCAAATGAATTCGACGGCAGCTTTTCAACCGCGACGAAACCATTGAATTATGTATAAGGAATAAATAAAGCCGGATGAACGAAATTGCACGTGGCACGCGTCACGATTTCAATTTTTCCGACTGCGTTCGTTGCTTTACGTGCACGGAATTAAATTCCCTCGTGTAACAGAATTTACACGAGTGCCATAGATCACTATGTTTTCGATTACTTTATTTTTCATGAATTTTGAGATACGCTGAATTTTGCTATGGATTCAGAGGTTTACCACTATAGTGGCTTTCGCCATCTCTACGACGGTCCACTATAGTTTCGCGAATGTCATCGATTACATAGCGCCATGGCTCACTCTACTCTTGTCATATGCCACGTATTGTTTGAAGAAATTATTTTTGAACGTATACACATTCAATGTATAGGTGTCAGATAGTACATGATAATTTTATACAGTAATGTATGAATATACAAATGTCGTTTGATATAATTACTAAACGTCAGGTGGGAGCACTAGGTAGGATTAACCTCTTACAACGCGTCACTATAGTGGCTTTCGCGAATGTCATCGTAGATTACATAGGGCCAGTGGCTCACTCTACTGACTCGCTCACCGTTTCAATTCAATGATCCTTTTCATATCTTTTGATTCGCACCTCTTTTCATCACGTTTTGCAAGAGTATTAACAAATCCCACAAAAAGTACATTACATGTGAAAAAGGTAGCGCCAAGTAGTTTAGGCACTATGCACCTCTTTGCATTAATACATATTGGAAACATTTGGAAATTTTGTAAATTTTCTAAAAAAGTAAATTATCAAAGTCAAAGTATGTCTTTGGGAAAAATTTAATGAAAAACTTAATTCCAATGTATTCGCTTAGAAAACACATTGTAGTGCTTACAATGAACTTTGCTGAGAAACAGCGTAAAGTTCAGTCTAAGAAGTTAAGATTGGTCAGCAAAATGCATAGTCCCCTTAGAGGTTTGTCAACGCGTTTTAATTGCGTGAAATTGCGAGAAACATTAATTATGTGAACTTGTATGCGTTTGTTAGATAAATTTATATGAAATGCTTGTTGGGTGAAGTTATACAAGGCTCTTGCTAGATGAAATTATGCGAAATGTTAATTATACCAAATTGGATGAAGCGTCAAGTACGCGAAACTATGTGAGATATTAATTAAATGAAACCATATGAAACATTAATTATAGAAAGTTAGATGCGGTATTAGTTACATCGAAATTACATGAACTATTAGTTACGTGAAATCACATGAAACATTAATTATACGAAATTATACGAAACCGTAATTATATGTAATTATATAAAGCATTAGTTACATAAAATTATAGAAACCATTAACTATATGAAATTATATGTAACTTTAATTGTACAAAATTATATAAAATTATATGTTAAATTAAATAAAATGTAAGTTGTACGAAATTCTATGAAAAGTTGCTTAGATGAAATTAAATAAAACGTTAGTTGGAAAAAACTGTACGAAATGTGTGTCACACGAAACTGCATGAAACATGAGTTTCATGAAGTCATGATAAAGTTGTACAAAGTCATACGAAATACTAATTACATGAAATTACATGAAATATTAACCATATGATATTAGTAGAAATGTAGTTTGTACCAAAGTATCAGATTCGTTATTTAATCATAAATGAGAAAACCTCGGTAGATGTAAAACAGTGTGGATCCAGGAGAAACGTAAACCTAAGGGAAACCTAAACCTGAGAATGTAGACCCAGAGGAATGATGTATCAGAAAGCTGGTTAGACCAGGGTAAAGTCTAGACCAAGGTAAAACCTAAATCTAGTGAAATGTAGACCCAGAGGAATGAGTAGATACAGGAGGAAGTTAGTCCTATGTAAAATCCAAATATAGCTAAAACCTATATTTAGTGAGAATGATCCAGAGAAATGTATAGATACTGCAGGAAGTTAGCCCTATAATCTAGATTAAGGTAAAATCTGTATCTAGTCAGAATTTAGATCCTGAGGAACGTATAGATACAACAGGAAGGTAGATCTAGATATACATCAAGATAACAGCTGAATCTAGTGAAAATGTCACACCAAGAGAAAGATAAAGAAAATAATACCAAGAGAAAGGTATATGTATGTACATGTGTATATGTCTGCAGATACAAGAAGCTAGTTAGAACCAGATATAATCTTGACCAAGTAAAATCCAAAAACAGTGTGAATGTAGACCCAGAGAAATGTATGTATACAGCAGAAAGTCAGCTGTATGTAAAATCTAGATCAAGGTGAACCTAAACCTAGTGACAATGTAGATCCAGATGAACGTATAGGTATAACAGGAAGCTACTTCGACCCAGATATAATCTAGTCCAAAATAAAAGGTAAAAACAGTGAGAAGACCCAGAGAAATATATAGATACAGCAGAGAACTAGTCAACTCAATGTACAATTTACCAAGGTAAAACCTCAACCTAATGACAATGTAGATCCAACTGTACGTACACATACGACAGGAAGCTAGTTCCCAGATATAATCTAGTCCAAAGTAAAATCCAAAAACAGTGAGAATGTAGACCCTCAGGAATGTACACAGCAGAAAACTAGTCAGCCCCAAGTAAAATCTAGATGAAGGTAAACCTAAACCTAGTGAGAATGTAGATCCAGACGAACGTATAAATACAACAGGAAACTATTTAGACCCAGATATAATCTAGTCCAAAATAAAAGGTAAAAACAGTGAGAAGACCCAGAGAAATATATAGATACAGCCGAGAACTAGTCAACTCAATGTACAATCTACCAAGGTAAAACCTCAACCTAATGACAATGTAGATTCAACTGTACGTACACATACGACAGGAAGCTAGTTCCCAGATATAATCTAGTCCAAAGTAAAATCCAAAAACAGTGAGAATGTAGACCCTCAGGAATATACACAGCAGAAAGCTAGTCACCCAAAGTAAAATCTAGATGAAGGTAAACCTAAACCTAGTGAGAATGTAGATCCAGACGAACGTATAGATACAACAGGAAACTATTTAGACCCAGATATAATCTAGTCCAAAATAAAAGGAAAAAGCAGTGAGAAGACACAGCATGAAGTTATCCACGTAAAATGCAGACCAGAGTAAAAGCTAAATCCACAGGAGTGCAGATAAAACAAACCTACCTTGCATCGTTCAAAAAAAAGCAGCGAGTAGATAAAATTCCGAAAGCTTATCATAGTTGTTCACTCGGTATCCTTTAAGCAAAGAGTGCCGCGACAGAATACCAATATCCTCTTTACAATTAAAAGAAGCGGCCGTAGTTCGAAGCGTTTTAAAAACACCTAGCGCGCAAGTAGCAGAAGAGAGTGGTAAGCAAATAATCCAATCAGGTTCCGTCGTCCACGGACGGAGGCTTTCACGGTCCATAGTTGGCGAGAATTCTTTCGTCGGGTAAAAGACCAAGGAGAGAAAAAAGGAAGATCCGATTCGTGGAAGCAAGAACGGCCAGGAAAGCTCGTGTTTTTCCTTCGTTCCGGCTTTCTATGGACTTCTTCGCGAGTCCTTCTGTGTATACACCCGTTCCTTTCTTCCTTCCATTTCCGCCGTTTTCCAACCCCCCGTGGGTCCCCACCCCCCGTACACATCGTTGCCGATCCACTCCTTTCCCCTTCGTTCGCGAGACCGTAATTTCCCGTGATTAATAATCCCCTTTTCACCGGCAGCTCCCTCGTTCCTCCAAGCTGGATGCTGTCTGCTGCAGAGAATTATCGATGCGCTGGATCATCGTCATCGATGCGTTCGATTATACGAGAATGTGAGAAAATGCGACGTTGAAGGGACTCGGAAGATGCCTGTCATCGGCATAGAGCCTTTCAGACCCCCTTTTGTAATCAAGGGTAATGATCATCTTCGTTGAGCGAACAGCTTTATTTCGTGGGGTGAAGTTCGGGAATTTGGGAAGTTTCGAATTTTGGGATTTCAGGAGCTGAGGTGTGGAAAGTGGGGTGATGGGAATTTGGGGTGGAAGAGATTGAAGTTTTCAAGTTGGGTGATGGAAATTTGAGAGTGAAGAGTCTGAAGTTTTGAAATTGGGATGGGAATTGAGGGGTTTAGAATCTGAAGTTTTGAAGTTGGGAGATGGAAATTTGGGGATTTGGAGATTTGATGTTTTAGAAGTGGGTGATAGAAATTTGGGGATGTGAAATTTGATATTTTAGAATTGGGGTGGAAATTTCGGGATGGAAGAGTTTGAAGTTTTGAAATTGGGGTGATGGAAATTTGGGGAGTTGAGAAATTGAAATTTTAGAATTGGGGTGATGGAAATTTGGGGATTTGAGAATTTTTAATTTTGAAATTGGGGTGATAGAAATTTAAGAATTTGTGGAATCGATATTTTAAAGTTGGGGTGATGGAAAATTGGGGATTTGAAGATTTGATATTTTAGAGTTGGGGTGATGGAAAATTGGGCATTTGAAAAATTGATATATTAGAATTGGGGTGATGGAAATTTGGGGATTTGAGAATTTGAAATTTTAGAATTGGGGTGATGGAAATTTGGGCATTTGAGAATTTGAAATTTTAGAATTGGGGTGATGGAAATTTGGGCATTTGAGAATTTCAAATTTTGAAATTGGGGAGATAGAAATTTGGGGATTTGAGAAATTGATATTTGAGAATTGGGGTAATAGAAATTTGGGGATTTGAAAATTTGATATTTTAGAGTTGGGGTGATGGAAAATTGGGGATTTGAAAATTTGGTATATTAGAATTGGGGTGATGGAAATTTGGGGATTTGAGAATTTGAAATTTTGAAATTGGGGTAATAGAAATTTGAAGATTTGAGAAATTTATATTTTAGGATTGGTGTGATGGAAATTTGGGGATTTGAGAATTTGAAATTTTTAAATTATGGCAATCGTAATTTGGATATTTGGAAATTTGAACTATTGGAATTCGAGAAGCTAGAAGTTGAGAAGTACGAAAATTTTGTGATTAGGAAATTGGAGAATTTAGAATTTAAGAGTTTAAGAGTTTAAGAATTTAAAAATTTAAGAGTGTAGAAGTTTAGAAACTTAAAAATTTAAAAGTGTAACATCCTGAGAATTTAGGAATTTGAAAATTTGTACTTTCTAAAGTTTCAATCTCCAAAAACTCCGTAACATACTCTTCTACATTTCCAAACTTATAAATCTAAAAAAGTAAAAGAGTATTTATACATCTAGAGAAGTAGATCAGCCCCTTAATACTAAAATATTAAAAAATATAAAAATCTGAGAACCCGAGTTCAAAAATTCAAAGGCTCTCAAATCTATAAATGCACCGCAAACCTCTTGAAAAGAAATCCGATATCTACCGAACGAACGAAAAATAAATAAAAAATGAGGTTAGTTAAATGGTCGATCTCGTTAAGGGAGATCTCGTCGAGATCTGAAATGGCAGATTTTTCAGTAACGAAGTTTTAAGACAGTTTTCCATGATCCACGGCCACTTTTCATCGACGAGAAGGGCTGTGAAGTGCAAACGAAATATATGTCGCGAAAACGGCAATATCCTAGGAATTAATGACGTTCAAAGGGGGACTTTCTTCTAGAGCGAACGCTTTGAGAACGCGAGAGGGTTTGTTAATTCACGAACGACGCGTAATTAACCGAAACCAGTTGCCTCGAAATTATGTCACTTAACCGAGCAACAAACGATTTCACCGAAGGGACACAGAGAAACTCACCGGTTCAACGAAATGTAAATGTCTCCTGTTTTCTGTTATTCGTTACCTACAATTTGAATAATCTTATCGTGCTTGTCTTAGCGAGGGCTTTATCGCGGTTTCTCTTCATTTCGTCGAAATCCTGCTATGAGAGCATTACGATTAAATTCTTAATGAAACGGCGAACAATCCAACGCCACTTTTGGTGAATATTGGTTCATTGTTAAGTTTTACGGTTTGGAAATTTTGGATTTGGGAATTTTGGAATTTAGGAGAGTTGGAAGCTTGGGAATTTGGGGATTTGAGAATTTGGTGATTTGGGAATTTGGGGAATTTTGGAATTTTGGAATTTGGGGATTTGAGAATTTGGGGAATTTGGGGAATTTCGAAATTTGGGGATTTCAGAATTTGGGGATTTGAGAATTTGGTGATTTGGGAATTTGGGGAATTTTGGAATTTGGGGATTTGAGAATTTGGGGAATTTCGAAATTTGGGGATTTCAGAATTTGGGGATTTGAGAATTTGGTGATTTGGGAATTTGGGGAATTTTGGAATTTGGGGAATTTGGAAATTTGGGGATTTGAGAATTTGGGGAATTTGAGAATTTGGTGATTTGGGAATTTGGAGAATTTGGGAATTTGGGGATTTTAGAATTTAGGGAATTTGGGAATTTGGAGATTTTAGAATTTAGGGAATTTGGGGATTTGGTGATTTGGGAATTTGGGGATTTGAGAATTTTGTGATTTGGAAATTTGGGAAATTTTGAAATTTAGATATTTGAGAATTTGGGGAATTTGGAGACTTGAGAATTTGGTGATTTAGGAATTTGGGGAATTTTGGAATTAGGGAAATGTTGGAATGTGGGACATTTGGAATTTGAAGATTTGAGAATTTGGTGATTTAGGAATTTGAAAAATGTTGGAGCTTTGAGATTTGAAAATTAGATGCTTCAGAAATTTGAAATTGGAAATTCGGAAATTTAGGGATTAGGAAATCTTCAAATTTGATGATTTTAGAATTCGAAAGTATGCTTTAAATATCTGAAAACTTGAAAATTTAGGAATTTAAGAAATTCTGAAATTCGGCTATTTAAGAATTCGAAAATTCACTAAATTCAAAAAATTACAAATTCAAAGACTAGAAAATTTGTCCCCAAAATGCAGTAAAATTCGAGTAGCAGCTTGAAATTTTCAGTTATACAGTGAAGGTAAGACCGCTTCCTGCTTCAATTCCCCAGAATTCCGGTCACGATTAAGAATTCGATTTAATTCGGAATAATTGTCGACGGGCTGATTTGCATAATCGCCTGAACGTTGAAAACTGATAGCACAACCCCTCGCCCACCCCTACCCTAATGACGGTATACCGTGGGTGGGGGTATCGATATTTCTGGCACGTATTATATCGCGCTACGTGATCCAAAAATTTACGCGCGACCTCCTATCGTCGTACAACTATTGAACGTGATATAATACATACTATGGGCAACGCAGAAGTTGGCGCGTAGGGGGCTGACCCAGGAGTCTGACTGGACCATTCCACGACATGCAAGGACTACGGTCCCAATTGATCAGAATAGAAAAATGGACACCTATTGTAAACTGTATAACTAGGAGGCTAACCCAGGGGCTGACAATTGGTCAAAAAAGAAAAATAGACTCCTAGTCTCACACGTATTTTCAGTGGTAGAAACTATTGGCCATGACAATTGAGCTGAAGAACAGTCGACAAACGTTTCGAGTGGTTACCTCAGTCAGGTCACATTGGGACTGTAGGTGGGATAGGCGGTGCGTCCCTTAAACCTGGCTCACCCTCCTACGCGCCAGTTATACAGTTGTCTACAATAGACTCACACGTATTTTTGGCGGTAGAAGTTATTGGTCATGCGCTACAATTGAGCCAAAGAACAAGTCGGCAAACGTTTCGAGTGGTCACCTCGAACGACTGTATACTGTTCATCGCTGTTTGTAACACAACATGGCTGACAGCTAGTAGTAAGCAATGTCCAACTTTGAAACATACTGTATTTGGGATAATTTCATCAAGTTCCATAAAATGGCACGTGTCATATATGAATTTAAAGCTTGAAGTTCGACGAGAAGGATATATAATAAACCCTTCATTAATGCTCGTAGCATGAAATAGCTGGCAGGTAATTATAGCGAACAATGACCAATTTCGACACGTGCAATATGTAGGTTGATTTCATGACACAAATATTTCACAAAATGTATTAATTTAAAGCTGGAAATTCAATAGAAATGGCTATATAAGCTTACCAATAATCGTAATATCAAATAACTAACAGCTAATTATAATGAACAATGATCCATTTTGAAACGTGAGAGTCTATGATTTCGTGGCGTGAATGTATTAAAACGTGGATTTGGGAATTTAGGAATTTGGAAGGGCAGCTATTTGGGGGTCTAGGGATTTGGGGATGTAGGGATTTGGGGACGTGGAGATTTGGGGATATAGGGGCTTGGGAATGTAGGGAATTGGGGGTGTAGAGATTTGGGGAAGTAGAGATTTGGGGATGAAGAGATTTGGGGATGTAGAGATTTGGGGATGTAGAGATTTGGGAATGTAGAGAATTGGGGATGTAGGGAATTGGGGATATAGCGATTTGGGGATGTAGAGTATTGGGGATGTAGGGAATTGGGGATGTAGCAATTTAGGGATGTGGGGATTTGGGGATGTGGAGATTTGGGGATGTGAAGACTTGGGGATGTAGGTAGTTGGGATGTTAGGTACTTGGGGATGTAGAGATTTGAGGATGTGGAGATTTGGGGATGTAGGTACTGGAGGATATAGGTACTTGGGGATATAGAGATTTGGGGATGTGTCGATTTAAGAATATAGAGATTTCGGAATGTAGGTACTTGGAGATGTAGAGATTTGGGGATGTAGCGATTTGAGGATGTGAAGACTTGGGGATGTAGGTAGTTGGAGATGTTAGGTACTTGGAGATGTACAGATTTGGGAATGTAGAAATTTGAGGATGTAACGATTTGGGGATATTAGAATTTGGGAATGTAGAGATGTGGAGATGTAGAAGTTTGGGAATATAAGGATATGAGGATATAAGGATTTGGAGATGTAGATCTACCAGCACCAGTTACTTGCATAATGCAGACGAGACCTTAGTCCAAATATTTGCATACATGAGTGAATTAGTGGCTGAGTGAGTGATCAGAACCTAGCTTTATAGTATTCTGGAACTCCTGAACCAGTCATTTGCCTTCATAATTCCAGTGTTAATATTTGAGCTACAAAACACGTGACTGTTAATCACAGTAAGTGACCAATTTCGAAGAGTGCGAAGCGCAACACGGAGCCTGGTGAAAAAGCACTTGTGACGAACAAATGGTGGACGATTTGTAGACCTTTTTGAACGTTCCCGCGTATTATTGCAGGGGGATGCGCTTAATCCACTCTATCACCCATTGTTCTATTGTTTTCTAGTCGCGAACAATACGAGCCGTGGCTCGTAATCGTTAACTAGGAGGCCGATTCGCGCCAGCCCGCGTTCATTACCGCGAGAATCCGCTCACGTGTTCGTCCTCGCTCGCTCGCGCCGATATTCCGCTTCGGCTCGAACGCGTATAATCCGCGCGCGCAATATTCCCCGTTGCGTTACGCCAATTCTCCAACTTGTATATTCGATAACGCGACGCGTTATAGTGTGCGCAGCTTTGTTAGTTGCTAACGGATCGACGCCATTACGCAAACCGACCACAATTCTCCAGAAAGCTGCCTTCCTCCGAATGCATACTAAATCTAATGCATACTAATACGTTATTTTAAATTACACCTACGTCGTTTTTCAACGAAATCTTCCTTTCTATAAGCTTGACTACTTGTTATGATCAATTTTATTTCAATACCGAAACTACTCGACTGCTCAAAGATTCACGAGTTTCTTATTTCAAGATTGCATGTATTATTTCAAAATTTCATTTAAGATTTCATTTATTTGATTTAATTTAGGAGATCAGATACGAAAACTGTGAAAATTATTATTGAGCTGAAAAATTAATATGTTTGGTCGTTTATTTGTATTTCATTTGAATTGTGTATATTATACGCTAATAGAAATGCATAAATTTTGTAAGTGGACTTGTTGATTTTACGTACATAATGGTGTATGCAAACCCATTTTTGCAAAGAGAAAATTTATTCAGAATTATGTCCCCTCCTTTCCGGGAGTCACACTAGTTGCGAGACGCCCTGTATATTAAATTGCGAATTTCATTATTTGCACAGTTTAAAAAAAAATAATATTCAAAGCAAACACTAAAGCAATATTATGTGTATTTGCAAGCTTAAAAGCGAAAATACTGAAAAATCATGAACGAAATATTAAATAATATTGCTGGAAGCTATAAAAAATTATTATGCGTCCATCGAACAGTTAAAAATTGGTTTTTATACGGTTGTATCAGCGATTTTTACGAGAGCCATAAAAAGAGTAACAGTACCAGAAATTTTGATAATTGTTTCCATAAAAACTGTGCGCTTTCAACGCATTTCCTGATAAAAATTCTATAAACTTGTCACTGGATGCGTTAAAAGGTTGAAAAACGTATTGTGTGAATTATTGAATTAAATCGATACCGGCCAGATAAAAGGTTTAAATTTACAAGCGGCAATTTTCAAAGATATTATTGGATATGCCATCTAACTCCGAAACGAAAATTAATCATACAATCTCTCTGTTTTTGTTGAAATTGTCGGGCAAGGTGAATACGCTGAAAACGAGATTGATTTTTATCAAATAATCTCGAATTGCGTAAAACTGTCCCATAACGTAAATTACTACGACCATTATTGGCGGTGGAACAAAAAAATATTGAAATGAAAACAGTGTGTTTTACGTTTCATTCTCCATTTTGCGAAATATTCTATTAAATTCGACGTTAAATATTGTGTCAAAATTTATTGTAATAAAATGAAATGAAATTCGGAAAGATTTTCCTAAATTTATTTTGAAAGAGTATACAGTACAATTTGTTGGACGTTATTGATAATAAAACAATATATAAGTTTGAATGGCACGGAAAATTTTGCAATTTATTGCATAATTCCCAAATTCTTGGAAATTGCTTCCTAGAAATTATATTTCGAAATTATACTTCAAAAATACATGTAGGAATATAATTAGACTATATTTTCTTAGAAATTGTATTTTCAAATTATCCAAATTTCAAAATCTCCACAACCGCAAATTAGTCAAGTTCTCAAATTTCTAGATTTAACTATAACTAAATCCTCAAATTCTCAAATCGCAAAATTTCTGCATTCTTAAACTCCAAGATTCTAAATCTCTAAATCATCAAATCCTCAAATTTTCACCTTTCCAACTTATAGGGATACCACATTCCTACGTTTCTAAATTACTAAATCCTCAAATCTCTGCATTTTCAAATCCCAGTGTCTCAAATCCATAAATCTTCAAATTCCAAGGTGCTAAATCCTAAACCCTAAATTTCTAAGTTCCTAGATCTCCCTATTCCCTAATTTCAAGGTCCTAAATCTCTAAATGTCTAAAGTCCCCAAATCTCCTAATTCACAAATTTCAGGGTTTCAAATCCCTAAAACCCTAAATGACTAAATCCCCAAATGCTCAAATCTCCGAATTCCCAAATTTCGAAATTTCAAAGTCCAAAATCTCTACACTTCTAATTTCCTAAATTTCCAAATCTTTCCTAGGTCCCAAACACCTAAATATGTAAATTTCGAAGTCACCAAATCATCAAATTCCCAAATTTCACATGGTTCTAAATCCCTAAAATCCCAACTCTAAGTCCCCAAATCCTTAACTCTCCAAATTTCCAAATTTCCCAATTCCAAGGTCTCAAATCCCTAAATCCCTAAATTTCTAAGACCTCAAATCTCCAAATCCCCAACTTCTGAAGTCTCAGTCCCTAAATCCCTAAATTTCTAAGTCCTCAAATTTCCAAATTCCCAAACTCTCAAGTTTCCAAATTCCCAATTTCCCATATTCTCAAGTCCCCATATTCCTAAGTTCCCATATTCCCAAGTCTCCAACTTCCCAAGTTCTCATATTTGTAAGTTCTTAAATTCCCAAGTCCCCAAATTCCCAAATCTGAATCCCCAAATCCCTAACTCCCCAAATTCCCAAACTTCAAATTTCTCACTCCTCCATTGCATCCCCAAATCTGCCAGAGTCCACAAACTTCTAAGTCCTCAAAATCCCCAAATAACCTCTCTATAAGCTTGCAAATCCCTAAAATCCCCATGTCCCAACACTCAAAAATTTCCCAAAGCCTAACATAGCCTAAGAACTTCAGAAGTACCTATAGAATCATTCGATAACCAAAGTCATCTCCTCCGATCTAATTAACATCACAACGAATCTAATAGTCATTGTTCTGGGAAGTACGTCATAAGTTTCCATCGAGAAAAGTAGCAAAAACCGCGGTATCGTAGTGAATCCGCGAATGATAATAGCAAGCGAACAGCACTTGCATCCCGGCGTATACTTTCCATCCATTGTTCCACTCTGGTTGCGTCAAAGACCATAACTTGGCGTATCAGAGAACAACCGCACGATCGATCGATGCACACGCACACGTACGTGCAGGCACACACGCTCACGCACACCCTTCGAGGCAATGGCAAACGCGTATCAACCTCTGATACATCTTAAACAAACGAGCTCATCAACCACTTTGCCTCCTCGAAATCCGGAAAGCGAATCTCGTGCGATCGCAATTCACCGCTTCGGGATAATTGTAGTCGCAAAGTTTACGATACGGCCGCCTCAGCTAACGTTATCTCCGATAACGTGTTTCTATGATACAATCGTTCCACGAAATTACTCTATTTTCCTTTGCGGTTAACGCGAACTATTCGATGTACGGTTTCCAAATTAAAAACTCCCCAGTTGGCGGGATTAAAAATATTTATTCTGTGCAGGATGTGTTAGGGGTTAGATTATGGCAGTACGTGGTGTTAGTAACGTGGTACTTGGCTAGGTAGTCGAATTATTGGGTTTCTAGTCTTGCGTGTGCTAGGTTTGTTGTTAGGAAAAGGCTAGGAAGAAGAGAATTTTCTTTTCAAAAAACTCAAATTTCTACATACACAAATTTACACATAACAAGATCCAAACATCTTAGAGTTCCTACCCAAATAGCTAAATTTCCAAACCCAAGGTTCCCAAATTCCTAAACTTCGAAATACTTACATACTCATATACCTACATTCCCAAATTTCTGCATCCTCAAATCCTTATATTCCCAAATCTCTACGTCCCCAAATCCTTACATCCCCAAATCCCTACATCTCCAAACCTCTACATCCCCAAATAGCTAAATTCCCAAATTTGCAGGTTCCCAAATCCCTACATTCTCAAATAGCTAAGTTCTCAAATCCCTACATCCTCAAATCTCTACGTCTCCAAATCCCTACATCTCCAAAAGCTAACTTCCCAAATTCTCAAATTCCCAAATCCCCACATCCTCAAATTCTTATCTCCCTAAATTCCTACGTCCCCAAATCGCTGCATCCCCAAATCCTTACGCTCCCAAATTGCTACGTCTTCAAATCCCTATGTCCCCAAATCGCTATGTCCCCAAAATCTCTACGTCCCCAAATCCCTTCTTGCCCATATCCCTACGTCCCCAAATCCCTACATCCCCAAATCTCTACACCCCCAATTCCCTACATTCCCAAGTCCTTATATCCCCAAATCCTTACGTCTCCAAATCCCTACGTCCCCAAATCCTTACGCTCCAAAATTCCTACACCTCCAAATCCCTACGTCCCCAAATTCCTACGTCCCCAAATCCCTACATCTCCAAATAGCTAAATTCCCAAATTCCCAGGTTCCCAAATACCTACATCCCCAAATCCCTACGTCCACAAATCCCTATATCCCCAAATTCTTACATTCCCAAATAGTTATAAATTCCCAAATCCCTACGTCCCCAAATCTCTACGTCCTCAAATCCCTTCTTGCCCATATCCCTACGTCCCCAAATCCCTACATCCCCAAATCCTTACGTCCCCAAATCCCTGCACCCTCAGGTCCCTACATCCCCAAATAGCTAAATTCCGAAATTCCTAAATCCTGAAATCCCTAAAACATCTACATCCCCAAATATTCCTCCAACCTCCCTATTCCCAAAGAACCATAGCCCTAGAGAAACCGTAAAGTACAGCTAGTCTTACAAAAACCTAGATACCTAAATCTCTATTTCTCACAAGAAACATAAACCCAGAGGAATCCAGGAAAAACGTAGACTTTCCTATCGTAGGTTTTGCAGCATTCGCAAGAGCAAATATACTTAGCGACGAAGGAAATATTCATAGAGTCAATGTCATTTTCGGCGAACCGTTTAACCGCTGAAAAGCGGATCAAGTGAAAACGGCGCAGTATGAAAATGGCCCCGTAATAATTGGCCATTTCGACGAGCACGCACTTAACGCCTCCGCGTTATGTAAATTCGACGATCATACACCGCGATACAGGGAAATTAACGTGCACGCGTGCCTGAGCAGCCAGTCGATCTAATGGCTTAAGCCGTTTACACGTCGTTGGTCAGACACGTGGAGGTACGTTCATCTAGAAACAGCGGAAAGGCCGATACGTTTCGATAGCTATCGTGGAAACGAGCCATCCTAGAGGATCATTGAACCGCGATTTGCATTTTGCACACGCCTGGCAATCTTTGCGGATAAAATCGATAGATATCGAGTACGTTCGACTCGCGTGGCTATCGAAGGGAATATCTGCTCCGCAAGTGTGTATTGTTCCTTTTATGAAAAATAATGAAAACCCCCGGGAAATGGGACGATTTTCTTGGTTCAGAGGGAATCGACGATCTTTCCTATCGTACTGTTGGAAAATATTTTCATTACGATACAATCGATAGAACTATGCAAATATCTTCCAGGAATGTATTCTCGTTTTGGGACTCCGCAAAGTTTTAAACTGACCACGATGTTCAATTATTTCAAATTTTATTTACTTTGGTTTTCAATGTTTTTTAATATTGGCAAAGTTTGTTGGTTAGGTGAGGTTTGCAAAAGATGTCCATGTGTTGCATCAAATGTATATCTATACATTCTTATACAACCAAATCCCTACATTCTTGCATGCTTATACTCCTAAATCGTTATATCCACAGATTCCTGTACATATGTTTCCTATAGGTCAAAATACAGCATGAAATCTCTACAGCTTCAAAGCTTTATGTATTTGGATCTTTATAACGCAAGCTCCCCATTCACATATAACTTCAGGTTCTCATATCCTCACATCCTCCCAGAGTCTATATCTCTAGATTCCTATGTCCTTTATTCCTATAGTCCCAGATGCTTATACATCCAGAACCTTATATCTTCAGATTTCATATATCTCCTCATTAATATAGTCCAAATTCCCACATATGTAGACTCTTAGATTTTCAGGTTTCATATATCTTCACATCCAAAATAGGTTCTACATCTCCAGATTTCTATGTGCTTTATCCATGTAGTTGCAGATTTGTATACATCCAGATTCTTATATCTTCAGATTTCATGTATATCCTCACATGCCTGTAGTCCAAATTTCCACATATGTAGACTCTTAGATTTTGAGGTTTCATATATCTTCACATCCCAAATGGGTCCTAGATCTCTAGATTCCTATGTTCTTTATTCCTATAGTTCCAGATTTGTATACGTCCAGACCCTTATATCCTCAGATTTCATATATCCTCACATGCCTGTAGTCCAAATTTCCACATATGTAGACTCTTAGATTTTGAGGTTTCATATATCTTCACATCCCAATAGGTCCTAGATCTCGATAGTATATCCCTATCTCAGATTATGCAGATTTTTATACTTCAGATTTCATACATCTCCAATAGCGTCTCCTATGGATAGTTCCAAAGTACTATAGTTCCAGACCGTCATATCGCCAAGTCCCATACATCTCTAGATCACCGGTACTTGGACGAAATAACAGAGAATTTGCGAGGATCGAAATACCCGGTTTCCTAAATAAAACCTCCAACACGTCGACAGTTCGAACATAACGAACGGTACGCGATCATATGTCGCGTTTCGACAAAAGCGACATGATGCCCGGACGTTTTCTGTCCGACCGGTATTATACGATCGTTTACCATGGAAACTAGGTACGGAAGTGGCGCAGAAACGAGCAATCGAGGACATTCAGCAGCGCAATCTGCAGTTCGCATGCATACAGAAGTTGTCATGAAATCCTGTCCGGATGGAGATCTAAGTTTCGTCAGGCTACGCGCCGCGAGTTTCGAGATAATATTCTCATCAGAGTAATAATTACCGCGATTCCTACGTGCCACGTTACCTAAATATTCCCCTATTAACTGAGCTAATCCAACCACTCGACATCGGTTGCCTCCCTCTATCAAACTTCATCGAAACTTCCTTCACAATTTCGATATTGTCACCGAGCTAACAAAATAATGGAACGATTTTCATTCAATGTTATTCGACGAGTGAGAGATAAACGCTGTTTTAGAAGTCCAATCCTTTGAAACAAGTAGGTATCTCGAGATTTGCTAATTTCACCGTACAAGCTTTACAAGAGTTCTACAACTGTTTCGAAGTTGCAGGTTCTTCGTGCATTTATAAAAGTCACAGGTCACAGAAATTATGTAACTTATACAGACTGTGGATTATATGTTTTTGTACACTTTACATGGTAAATGCATAAACATTCGCAGTGTAAATAAGTATGATAAACTGCATCAGATTTTTCTTTTTGCATCTTGCGTGAAAATCCATCATATCGAATTTCGCTATGTGGAATCCCATTGAATCGAATTCCATTGTGTGGAATTTTGTCACATAGGATAGAGATGTGTGGTTTTCCGGCGCGTTGAAATCCAATGCGTGATATTCCATCGCGTTGAATTCCACGTGTGGAATTCTATTATGTCAAACTTTGCCATGTGGAATTCTATTATGCCAAGTTCTCAATCGCGTGGAATTCCATCGCATCGAATTCCATCGCGTGGAATTCCATCGCACTGAATTCCATCACGTGAAATTCCATCGCACCGAATTCCACCGCGTGAAATTCCATCGCACCGAATTCCACCGCGTGGAATTCCATCGCATCGAATTCCACCGCACTGAATTCCATCACGTGATATTCAATCGCACCGAATTCCATCGCGTGGAATTCCATCGCATCGAATTCCACCGCACTGAATTCCATCACGTGAAATTCCATCGCACCGAATTCCATCACGTGGAATTCCATCGCACCGAATTCCATCACGTGGAGTTCCATCGCACCGAATTCCATCACGTGAAATTCCATCGCACCGAATTCCATCGCGTGGAATTCCATCGCATCGAATTCCACCGCACTGAATTCCATCACGTGAAATTCCATCGCACCGAATTCCATCACGTGGAATTCCATCGCACCGAATTCCATCACGTGGAATTCCATCGCACCGAATTCCATTACGTGAAATTCCATCGCACCGAATTCCATCGCGTGGAATTCCACCGCATCGAATTCCATCGCGTGGAATTCCATCGCACTGAATTCCATCACGTGAAATTCCATCGCACCGAATTCCATCACGTGAAATTCCATCACATTGAATTCCATCACGTGGAATTCCATCGTGTCAAATTCCATCACATGAAATTCCATCGTATCATCTTCCATCACGTGGAATTCCACAATATCAAATTCAGCTTTTGATTTAAAATTGCAAACATCATCAGTACATAAACACTCGCAGTCTAAGTAGTGATGGGTATAAATTTCTCGATCAACTTTCGAATTAAAATTTCATACCCACATACCCCTTGAGTATACTGACAACTCAATAATTTCAAGATATTAAAAATATTTTGTGGCCAGTAATAGATGTGAAAGACACCTATCTAATATTCCTAGCGTTTTCACATAGAAACTCGACTTTTACAAAGGCATTTGACTTCTGAACACAGAGACGAAGCCGTTAAAGCCAATTTCCTGTCAAAAGAGAGACATTCGCGGAGAAGTTCGTTCCACGTTTGTTCTACGTTTGAAATACCGCTCATTACGAAATAGCCAGTAACTGAATAGCGCGATTCGCGGTTCGCTGACAACGAAACTCTGTCGCGAAATTCCATAGAGAGACGAGGGTATAGCTTTCGAACGGAGGAACAGAGAGGAAGAGAAGTTCGGGGCGAGCTTGCAACTGTACTCGGGCAATAATTGTAATAATTCCTCGTGTTTCTGCCGTTTAACTGCAGCCAACTCAGCTACGTATAACAACCGGTGTAATCCATTTTCGACCCAGCCCCTGTTTCGCGAATTTCATCGAGCTTATCAGCGATCGAATTTTTAATACCATCAGACAGTGACCTTCTTAGATACTTCAATTTTTCGTGATTGCATTTCTTAATATCGCTAATGTCTTTTAATTTGTCAGCTGTTGTACTGGACAAGATATAACTGGACAAGATACAGTAGAAATGGAAATATTTGATCAGACACGATAGATTTATGGATTATTGAAGTTCTGCATCATGATTATAATCTAGTGAAATTGTTAGAATTTTCAGATTGTTTCGGAAATTTTATATGAAGCTATAAATCGTACAGTTTACTGCGTACTAAAAATTACTACATATATTTTACTTTTAACTCGTATTACACTATCGAATAACACTTTACTCGTTCTTGTAACGTGCAAAAAGAAGTAAAGCAAGACATACGGTATACGAATCCATACGAAACGTTTGAAAGCGACGTTCAAAATACGCCAAACAATATCGAAAGAACTAATACCGCTCAGCATCGAAAGAAGTTGTTGTCCGAATCGATCATCCGTTGCGTTCGAGAAATACAAGATCGGTAATCAGCTGTTTGCCCCGACGAAAAAGTTCTCGATGACGGAGATATTCGTCTTACCTTCCGAGGGACGATTATATACGTAGCACATGGCGTATCCTGTCCTCGGTACAAGCTCGTAGACAGTTGGAAACTCGATCTTTTTCTGTCAAGAAGTTTCCACGGGTTCGACTGCAATTTCAAGCCGCGAAACGAGTTTCCTACCCTCAGCCATCACCTCCCTATAGATCTTCATCGAGTTGTCTGGCCTCGGTTCGATGAAACCCATACTGGAAACCCTAATAGAATTTCGTATGTAACCGTGCATCGTGTATGTATGCAAATCGTGGACCAACGCTGTTCAATACCGACCTCCGCTCGATTCTCCATTCTCGATTCGCGTGTATTCGATAGAGCGTACCGGACTAACAGCCCTTTTCGATTTTAGTTAACGCTATTCTACCGGTATAGACACCACATCGGGTCTAGTTTACTATAATTCTGTAGTTAGACGAGGTAACTATTTCCGAATTCCATTGGTTCGGACTCTATCGTGTGGAATTCGAAAACCTATTTCTTTTAGAATTCCATCGAATCGAATTCCATTGCATTTAATGACGTGTCAAATATCATCGTGTCGAACTGAATCACATGGAATTTCATCACATCAAACTGAATAGCCTGGAATTCCATCGTGTCAAACGCAACTACGTGGAATTCCACCATATCAAATTCCGGTGCGAAGAATTCCATTGCGTGAAATCCCATGGTGCAGAATTCCAATGTATGGAATTCCATCGTGTAGAATTTCTTTGTGAGGAATTCCACTGGGTAAAATTCCATTGCGCGGAACTCCAGCGGGTAGAATTCTATAGCGTAGAATTCCATTAGATAGAATTCCATTGCGCGGAACTCCAGCGGGTAGAATTCCACAGCGTGGAATGCCAACGGGCGGAATTGCAACGGGGAAAATTCCTTAGCGTGGAATTCCAACGGGCGAAATTCCAGCGGGTAGAATTCCATAGCGTGGAATTCCATCTGGTAGAATTCCACAGCGTGGAATGCCAACGGGCGGAATTCCAACGGGTAGAATTCCTTAGCGTGGAATTCCAACGGGCGGAATTCCAGCGGGTAGAATTCCATAGCGTGGAATTCCATCTGGTAGAATTCCTTAGCGTGGAATTCCATTAGATAGAATTTTCCAGTGCCGAATTCCACTGGGTTAAATTCCATTGCGTGGATTTCCATCGGGTAGAATACCATTGCGTGGAATTCCGAGGTGTAGAATTCCATTGCGTAGAATTCCATCAAATAGAGTTCCGTTGTGTTGAATTCCAACATGTAGAATCCTATCATACGGAATTCTATCACCTAGAATTCTCTATCTCCTAGAATTCCATCACGTCGAATTCCATTATACAGAATTCCATTTCATTGAACTCTATAGCCTTGAATTCCACTGCACCAAATTGAATCTTGTGGAATTCCATGTAATGGAATTTCAAATAGCACTATGTGGAATTCCACCACACTGAATTCCATCGTGTTGACAATTACATCTAGTATATTTTTGTAATAACAAGTAGGGAATATGACTACCATTCTCCCCAAAATTGTTGACATATTCAAATCGTTCGCAGTAAAAATACACATCAAGACGAATATAAGCAGTATGTGATTTTACCGTCGACATATACACAACATTACCACCGAAGGGGATAAACGTTTATTTTAAAAACAAAACCCTTTTACTCGTGCTCTGGCATTTTCCAGCACGATCCCGCAAACGTTTGACTGGAGAATTGAAGCTCGAAAGCGGGAACACGTTCGCAATACCTAGGGCATCCTTTCTGCGGAACAGGAACGAAGAATCGTGTCGCGAGGCTGCGATCCGACAATTTATAAATCCGCCCGGAGGAAACGTTCCGGTCGACGGTGATCGTTTACATAGCCCGAAAATGATTCCCAGGGCGAGCTAGATCGAACTGCGGGACGATTTATATTATTATATCGGATCCTCGGCCCCGGGAAAAATCCATTTCACCGCGCAGTCTTTCCGGACGATTTCGAGACCTTCGAGGGAATCTCGAAGTCGGACGGTGTCGATCTGACGGATGGCATCGATAGATCGAGCCCTTCCGCGCACGACCAACTACCAGCCTCGTCGCTGGATTGCCTGTGAAACGAATCTACCTCGGACAAAAAAAAGAGAAGAAGAATGAAATCCGACCGAAGAAGACGTGGATAGCGGAGGAACGGGGATCGAAACGACCAACGAAAAGTCGAGCTGTCGATTCGACGAATCGAGAACCAACATGGAAAATTTCGTATCTCGGAAACACACGAAAATACCACCTTGATTCTTCTGCGAGAAATATGGGTAGTCTTTGGAGACGTTGCAAAAAGGTTACTTTAAAATGAGTCGTTCTTAAACTTTTATATCCCTAATTACTAGAGTATAAGGTTTCTGCAGATCTCAGTGTTCGGCCACAGAATTCTTCAAATTTCTTCAAGATTCTTCAAATTTCCACACTCTCAAATATAATCATGAGCTTGTACATTCCTAGACTTCTAGATTTTAAGCTCCTTACATCCAAAAAATTCTTAGATCCATAAACCTTAACATGACTAGATCTCTAAATTCCTAGGCTCCATGACACCAGTCTCCTTACATTGCTAGATCTATGAATCTCTGAATGCTTAGGTCCTATAGGTAGGTTCTATATCTAGAGATCACACACTTGTTAGACCCAAAAATTCTTGCATCGCTAGACCTATATATCCCTAAATCCCAAAATCTCCAGATCCCTACTTAGATACCTGGATATACATATAGATACCTAGATACCTAGATACCTGGATATACATATAGATACTTAGATACCTAGATACCTGGATACCTAACTCCTTAAATATCCACATACGTATGTTGTGGAAATATCCTCATATCCCCATATCCTCTTATTCCCACATTCTCATATACCAATATTCTCATATCTCCATATCCTCACATCCCCATATCTTCATATCCCAATATTCTCATGTCCCCATATCCTCATATCCCCATATCCTCATATCCTCATATCCCCACATCCTCATATCCCCATATCCTCACATCCCCATATCCTCATATCCCCATATCCTCATATCCCAATATTCTCATGTCCCCGTATCCTCATATCCCCATATCCTCATATCCCAATACCCTCATATTCCCATATTCTCATATCCCCATATTCTCATGTCCTCATATCCTCATATCCCAATACCCTCATATCTCCATATCCTCATATCCCCATATCCTCACATCCCCATATCTTCATATCTCCATATTCTCGTGTCCTCATATCCTCATATCCCAACATCCCTATATGCCAACATCCCTATATCCCAACATCCCTATATCCCAACATCCCTATATCCCAACATCCCTATATCCCAACATCCCTATATCCCAACATCCCTATATCCCAACATCCCTATATCCCAACATCTCTATATCCCAACATCCCTATATCCCAACATCCCTATATCCCAACATCCCTATATCCCAACATCCCTATATCCCAACATCCCTATATCCCAACATGCCTATATCCCAACATCCCTATATCCCAACATCTCTACATCCCTATATTCCTATATGTGTAAATGCTTATATCTCTGTCTTCTATAGAACATTACACATGAAACAAATCCCAGCCAAGGTTAATCGCGCAAAAAGTTAAAAGAGTAATCGGGTAAGGATTTCGGCAAGAGTTACTGTTGCCATAGCCGCATCCAAGTAGTCCAGCGCGTTGTCTCTTATCCTTGTTTATTCCGAAAGTTTCCAAGACCAAAGTTTATTGAGGCAAAGTGTACGATCTAACGGCGAGAAAGATAAACAGAAGGAAGAGCATAAAAATACGAGGGTTGCGTCCAGATGCAATTCATCGTTGATAAAGGAAGTTTTAAGCAACCGGAAGTAATTTGTCCAGATATCATTAATCCCGACGATAAATCGTGGCCCCGGTGCTCAGATTTCTGTAACTGTTCGATATCCCCGTGAACAAGAAGTTGGCGGCGAATGGGCTGGATATCGAGGAAGGATCAAAGAGACTAGAGGATTATTTGAAACTTATGCTTATGGTCGGAGTTACCGAGCTGAACTTTCCGCGAGAATTTGCCAGAAACATCATAAAGGATTCACGAGCAGCGATGAGCCGGAGTCTTCGAGGATTGTTCGCCGTACTGAAGACCTAAATGGAATCTCGAACATGAAAGCCAAACATCTTAAGAGCACGTACAAAGTGCAAATCTTCATTGATTCTCGCCGATTATCACGGTATGGTCGCTTACTTTCGAAACGAACGAATATTTTACGTCTGACGATTACGATAATGATGTTACATTATCTGACATTCAAAGATTACGTTTAACTGGCTGCTATTAGGGGCGAGTGTTTCTCGTAGCTATGGCAAATTGACGACATTGTACAGCTGATTGAAAGACTGTATAAACTTATTGATATATGATAAAATTAATGTATGTTCATAAGATGATCCATAGGTCTTGCAAACTGTACTAGGAACATTAGATAGGTACATCTGATTGAAGGACTGTATTTACTTATTCATACGTGATAAAATTAATGTGTGTTAACAAGATGACTCTTAGGTCTTGCAAACTGTACTAGCAACATTAGATAGGTACAGCTGATTGAAAGAGTGTATTGACTATGTGACATATGATAAAATTAATGTATGTTAATAAGATGATTCGTGTGTCTTGCAAACTGTACTGACTACATTGTGCACATATATTTAAAAATTGAAACAGAAGATTGAAGGAGTGTATGAACTATGTCACACATGACGAAATTAATGTATGTAAGACAATTTATGGGTCCTGAAAACTATACTGACTACATTGTGTACGTATAATTAGAAATTGAAACAACCAATTGAAAGAGTATATTGACTATGTGACACATGATGAAATTGATGTATATTAATAAGACAGTTCGTAGGTCTTGCAAACTATACTGACTACATTGTGTACATATATTTAAAAATTGAAACAGTTAATTGAAAGACTGTATTGAGTATGTGACACATGATGAAATTAATGTGTACTAATAAGGTAATTAGTAGATTCGTTTCAGTATATTTACAATTTTTTTGAAACACGTATCGGATGCGGTTCCATGCGAAGTGCAAGTAAAAGCATTCGGTAAAGAAATATCGCAGCACGGGCCATGACGCCAATAAAAATCCTCACCGCGAAATCACGAATGAAGTGCTCGTTTATTTTCCTCTCGATGGGAATCGCCTGGAGCCGGGTCAACGAGCGACGAGATGCGGCCAAGCACGGTCAGACGTAAAAAGACCCAGCGAATGAGAGGAAAATTGAAATCCAGGCTGGAGCTGCGAGCACGCAACCTGCCCCGACTTTGTCCCGAAAGAAGCTTAAAAAAATGAGAACACTCGAGGAACGTCTGCAGGAAGAGGCAGCTTGAGTTTATGAAATGATCGATGGAAAGTATGCTACATTCTACCGAATAGTAGCGAATTAATCGAGGCAGAGTTTTAGAAGGGAGAAAATTACGCGTTGCACGTTTCGCGAATACTCGAATCAACCAGGTTTGAGGAAGGCAATGGCTTTTATATATTTAGTGGATAAAGAATTTATTGCGGGAGATTCTATCGGGTGGAATTACCTACTATCGAATTCGTATACATTGAATTTTATGGCACCTTGAATTGCTATGGATTTGAGTGTATTGAATTCTATTGCGTGGAATTCTAAGCATGTCGAATTCAATTATGGGGAATTTTATCGTACTGAATTGCATCTTGCGTGGAAATTTACGTGGAATTTCACTGCGCCGAATTGCATCGTGTGGAATTCTATTATGTGGAATTTTATCACATAGAATAGCAATGCGTGACATTGCATCGCGTTGAATTCCATCGTATTAAATTCCAGCACGTGGAATTCCATCGTATCAAATTCCAGTGCGTAGAATTCCACCGTACCAAATTTCATCGCGTAGAATTCCATTATATCGAATTTCATCACGTGGAATTCCATCGTATCAAATTCCATCGCGTGAAATTCCATCGTACCAAATTCCATTGTGTGGAATTCCACTATATCGAATTCCATCGCGTGGAATTCCACTATATCGAATTCCATCGTGTGGAAGTCCATCGTACCAAACTCCATCGCGTGGAATTCCACCATATCGAATTCCTTCGCGTAGAATTCCACCGTACCAAATTCCATCGCGTAGAATTCCATTATATCAAATTCCCTCACGTGGAATTCCATCGTATCAAATTCTATCGCGTGGAATTCCATCGTACCAAATTCTATCGTGTGGAATTCCAACATATCGAATTCCATCGCGTGGAAATCCACCATATCAAATTCCATCGCGTGGAATTCCACCACATCAAATTCCATCACGTGGAATTCCATCGTATCAAATTCCACCATGTAGAATTCCATCGTATCAAATTCCATCGTGTAGAATTCCACTCTATCTACTCCCATTGCAATTCCATTGAATCAAGTGTAGTTACGTCGAATTCCATCGCGTGAAATTAAATTACATCGTGACCGATGTTATTATTTTAACGATGCAAGATTATTTTAACAATGTAAGTCTCTCGCGTGTCACCGACTCTCCAAAACAATCACTGCCAATAATTATAGTACCAACAGCAAATTGACCAGAACTTCCAATTCAAGTATCCTAACTTAATTCTTCAGTTACGAACTTCGTCTACGAAATTTAATCAGACTACCCAAGAAACATAATCCATATAACAAAAGCAACAAAGTTAACCATAACGAAGTAAGAGCCGCTTTTCCTTTTATTCCCCCATAAAACAGGGACCTCGGTACGACTTTCAGCGAGCGGAAAACCGCCGAAGAGTGCAACGTTCGGAAGAACGAATAGAAGGATATGGAGGAGCGATCGAGAGAGGGAAAGTTGAAAATTAACTGGAAAAGAGCAAACCGCTCAACGAGATCGAGAAGAAGCGGCTTTCACATGGCTTTAAGGTACAAGCTAGTGGAACAAGGGTCAACGAGGCATTGAGCTTCCTCGTTGAGTGTTCTACAGCAACTGCACCGGATGAAATTAAATCATACCGAAGGAAAGCACGAATCACGATCTTCAAACTACACGCTAGTTGATGGATCACTGTATACCCTCCGTCGAAGCTCGGAATAATACTCCTATCCTCTAACGACGAACACATGTTCATTTTGATTTACCACATAACGAAAACATGCTTCTACACATTCCTCACTTCCAATTCAAAAATTATGTAGTTAATAATTCATTATGTGATGGGTATTCATTAATTTGTTACTAGTTATTTGTTAATTTGTTACGAGGTATGTGTAGTATTAATTTGTTACAAGTTATATATTTGTTAATATGTTACGGAGTGTGTATAGCATTAATTTGTTACGAGGTATGTGTAGTATTAATTTGTTACGAGGTACGTATTTATTAATTTTGTTACGATATATATATATTTATTAATTCGTTACGAGGGATGTATTTATTAATTCGTTACGAGGGATGTATTTATTAATTCGTCACGAGGTATGTATTTAATAAATTGTTACGAGTAACGTATTTTATTAATTTGTTAGGAATTATGTATTTATTAACTTGTTACGAGATATGCATTTATTAATTCGTTGTGAGGTATGTGTTTATTAATTGATCACAAGATATGTATTCATCGGTTCATTAATAGTTACTTTAAGTTCATTTATTAATATAGTCAAGTATTTATTAGTTCCCGGTATTTATTAATACTTTGAAAGAAAAGTAAAGGGTGTATCCACATCCGTGAGGTATTAAGCGAGGTCGAATCGAGGACACGTTTCCTATCGTTTCATCGACGGGACGTGGCAGAGTTTAAACGGCGATCTATGAAACGGAAACGTGACGGAGAACGGACCCGAAGCTCGGTGAAAAGTGGCGAAGAGTAGATAAGAAGAAAGGAGGAGCATCGTCGAGAAGTGGCAAAGTCGAAAATAAAGTGGAAAAGGTAGAAAAGGTTGGCGCAGTAGGTAAGAAAAGAGAGGACGGGCCAAGTGGGGTTGACTAGCTCGGTCGGATACTAGGTGGCAGGCTCTCGTGTACTTTTCTGGGACGAGGAGAACCCGTTGATAAGATATTGAGGTTCCACGAGTGGCTTCCGGTGCTGGCTCATCTGTGACGGAACACCGGCAAAGACCCCGCTGAAAAGGAGACACCGAGGCAAAGAAGAATAACGAAGAGAGGTTGAAACCTCGAGGCAACCGCTTCTTCCATTGTACAATCGAAAAGGCAACCGAGGCTCTGCGCTACAAATGCGACCGTTCCAAAGGGGATTAGGACGCGCGGATAACGGTTCGCTGATACCGCAAGAGTTTTGGACATCGAGGGTGTCGGTTTGACCCGGTCACGGGGCTTACATCAACCCCTCTGTCACGTGTAATATAGGATCCTGCTCGTGGCAACTGCGGTTTGCGTGTTGCATGCATGCTCCCGATCTTGATGGAAATATACCTATGCTTTCATGTGACATTTTTTCTGGTTTATACGTCCAGCTGGCGAGTTTCGCTAACAGAAAACGGCTCTCGTGCGCAGTTAGAAATGTTCGAATTTCGAAAAATACGCGAGTTCCATTTTCGTTCCACGTCGTAATTAATTCTGTACATGCGGGACGTGGATGATGTAGTATCATGAGTGTACGATTTTCAGATCTATTCAGTTGAATATCATCTTCGCCTACTAACTATTCAAGTCCATTATGTACATTGTACCTAATGTTACAAACAACTCAAAGATGAAGAAAATATCGTAACCCATTTATCACTTCAATCCATGATTTTCATCCTTTTCAATAACTTTATTGTCACATCAAAGAACGAAAAAGTACGGAACAGTGATGATTCGAAAAGTATAAAAAGTACAATATTCTTCTGAACATCACAGTAGTAAAGTAACATGCATCAATACAGAAAAAAATTACCAACAAAATGTTAAGAAATTTTAAGAAAACGAGTGCAAGAAGGAAATACCCCAAAAATGAAGTAGATATTTTATAAAAGAACTCTGTTCCATGTAGCCTATCTTCGAAGCATAAATCAAGCATAGTACAAGTTCCAAGATACGCGAGTTCGAAGGCGAAACCGATAGGAACGTTCGAAGTAGCTACAAAAATTGTGGGTGCCTGATGTGGTTCGGCAACGGGTTTCGTATTTTGGACGAGCAACTCGTGTTTATCGCTGGTCTTTGGTACTTTAGATTACGAGGTTGAGGCAGTTTCGAAGATAGATAGCTTCGATGAGGCCACAGATCGAAAGCCAGAAGACATCGAGTATCAGCTCCGACCTTTTTCGAGTTGAGCGTATGCTAAATAGCGTTGCAAAACTTCACACGGTTTGGTGGAAGAGTGACCTAAATTTGGAGGTAGGAGGTCTCTGGAGAGGACTAGGTTCTGCAGTTTGGAAATTGGGGATGTAGCAATTTGGGTATTTGTGTATTGGGTTGTATGTGGATTTGAGGATTTAGGTAATTGAGAACTTGGCTATCTAAGAATTTGGGCAATTCAGAATTTAGGAATTTGAGAAGTTGGGGATTTGAGAATTCGGTGATCTGAGAATTTTGGGACTTGAGAAGTGGGGCATTTGAGAAATTGGGGATTTGGGAAGTTGGGGATTTGGGAAGTTGGGGGTTTGACAAGTTGGGGATTTGACAAGTTAGGGATTTGATAAATTGGGGATTTGACAAGTTAGGGAGTCCACAAGTTGGGGATTTGACAAGCTGGGGATTTGACAAGTTGGGGATTTGACAAGTTGGGGAGTCCACAAGTTGGGGATTTGACAAGTTAGAGATTTGTCAAGTTGGAGATTTGACACATTGGGTATTCCACAAGTTGGGGATTTGACAAGTTGAGGATTTCACAAGTTGGCAATGTAACAAATTGGGGATTTGACACGTTGCGTATTCCACAAGTTGGGGATTTGACAAGTTGAGGATTTGACAAGTTGGGAATGTAACAAGTTGGGGATTTGACAAGTTAGAGATTTGTCAAGTTGGGGATTTGACATATTAGGTATTCCACAAGTTGGGGATTTGACAAGTTGAGGATTTCACAAGTTGGAAATGTAACAAATTGGGGATTTGACACGTTGGGTATTCCACAAGTTGGGGATTTGACAAGTTAAGGATTTGACAAGTTGGGAATGTAACAAGTTGGGGATTTGACAAGTTGAGGATTTGACAAGCTGGGAATGTAACAAGTTGGAGATTTGACATGTTGAGGATTTCACAAGTTGGAAATATAACAAGTTAGGGATTTGACAAGTTAAAGATTTGGCACGTTGGGTATTCCACAAGTTAGGGATTTAACAAGTTGAGGATTTGACAAGTTGGGAATGTAACAAGTTGGGGATTTGACAAGTTGAGGATTTGACAAGCTGGGAATGTAACAAGTTGGGGATTTGACATGTTGAGGATTTCACAAGTTGGAAATATAACAAGTTAGGGATTTGACAAGTTAAAGATTTGGCACGTTGGGTATTCCACAAGTTAGGGATTTAACAAGTTGAGGATTTCACAAGTCGGGAATATAACAAGTTGGGCATTTGTCAAGTTAGAGATTTGTCAAGTTGGGGATTTGACATATTAGGTATTCCACAAGTTGGGGATTTGACAAGTTGAGGATTTCACAAGTTGGGAATGTAACAAATTGGGGATTTGACACGTTGGGTATTCCACAAGTTGGGGATTTGACAAGTTAAGGATTTGACAAGTTGGGAATGTAACAAGTTGGGGATTTGACAAGTTGAGGATTTGACAAGCTGGGAATGTAACAAGTTGGGGATTTCACAAGTTGAGGATTTCACAAGATGGAAATATAACAAGTTGGGGATTTGACAAGTTAAAGATTTGGCACGTTGGGTATTCCACAAGTTAGGGATTTAACAAGTTGAGGATTTCACAAGTCGGGAATATAACAAGTTGGGCATTTGTCAAGTTAGAGATTTGGCAAGTTGGGGATTTGACACGTTGGGTATTCTACAAGTTAGAAGTTTGACAAGTTGGAGATTTGAAAAGTCGGCGTTTGAGAAGTTGTAGATTTGAGAACTTGAAGATTTAAAAATTCATAAATTTGTGAATTTACATACAGCACACTTCTACTTCACAATTGACCCATTTATTATTCCAAAGCGAAGCAACGGTATTTACGTTGTCAAGTATCACAACATGGCCCGACCATCCCGTTTTACCGCCATACGCGTGGTTTATCAAATAATTCATGGTTGAACCCGCAACGACCACGTTGCGTTAGCTTTCTTTCTCGGTAAAATTCGCAGATAATAAAGATAGTAGTAGCTCGGTTGAAAAATGGATACAATCAGTGGCCATGGCATTTACGTCGAGAATGTACACACCGGCAAGTATATATGGTAATCCCAGATGCTTGGAAAATTGTCGTAGGAAAGCGTCTGGTATCTTTTGCCAAGCGTATGGAGATGACTTGGATATATTAGTATAACATTTACGTGAATTTTCTTCGCTCGAGTGACTGCATTCTCCTGGAACCTTCGTTTCTATGCACTTTTGACACAGCGTACTGTGCCAACATTCCTTTTTACTATTCAATCGTGTTCTTTCTGCTATTTATCGTACAATTGTGTCCCACGGTTCCGTTGTTGGGTCATTTTAATAAACTAATTATATTCACGTAATTTTTTTTATTACTGAATTTGATACTTCTTCTGTTCGTTATATTAAGATGTGATTTATAGAAGTTTATGTAGATTATAAAATTGAAATGTAGGTATAGAAAAAGGTTCACTATTGTTTTTCGAACCTAATCCTCTGTAGCTCAACTGAAACTTGATTTTAATTTAATTCTCATGTTTCATGTAAAATGATTTAATATTTCACTGATGTGTTTCAAAACTTCAATCGTATTTATTTCAACTGAATTCTGATTTTATATGAAAATTTTTAATTTGTAGGCTTATTAGAATCGCCATACAAAATTTGCACCAACAAGAATTCAAGTTTATTCAAGAACAATTATAATGAATTTTTCATGAAATTTCAGTAGTTCAAATAAGTGTCCATAAAAAATATTGAAACGTACATTTAAATATTTATATCTTTTCAACGCCAGCGTATTAGTAGTTGAAAAGTGACAAGCAATGAATGAAATTCATTATAGATATAAAGTAGGTTGGTAGCGAAAAGGTTTAAAGGATTTTTGTAGCCGAGGAAATTGATTGTTTCTTTCATCGTATACTTGAATGCAAAGTTCTAAATAGAGGAGGGCAGCTCTAAAAGTGTCTGTTTCTATTCTCCGGCTCGCCACCTTCTTCCGAGGCTGCTTCATTACAGTTTCTGATCTCCCTTTATCCGCTGTCTTTCTCCGTCTCGCTCCTCTGCCGCGCCGGTTTTAATTACTTTAATGAGTCCGTGAATTAATTCCTGAGCGCGAACCACCTCGACCCGCCTTTATTTCGACGAATCGATCTGTCGTTCTCGGTTGATTTCGCGCGATGCGCTCTTCACCCAGATTCCTTTTTCTCCGCGATTAATCGAGGTTATCGGGCTTCGGAGTTGATTAAGAAAACGTTCGAGGAAAATATTTTCCATTACTGTAATCGTTGGTTCACGATTTATTTCTGGTAATTTATTACGGAGACACTCTTTGGTTTCGGGGAAAATTTGGAAATTTTTTTATTTGCTTTGAAGGTGTATTTGCAAGCTACTTTAATAATTTTTACTTTACGAAATTAAGATACAGTGTTCAAGTTAAAGGTAGTTGAAGCATCAATTGATTGTAGATGATTATTTTCATATTTTGTGTACTGACTGGCGAACATATACATTATTTTATTTCAGATGTTAACAAATTGTAAAATACTTATCAAAATTGCTTGAAACATCGATTTCAATGACCTTGGAATATGTCGTTTCAGATCAAGTAAAAAAATAAGTAAATGATCAATTCTTCTTTTCCATAAAAATCAATGTGCATTTAAAAGAAGGTTTGAACAGGCACTATAATTAAAAATTAAAAATTTGTGAACTCAGATCAATCTGATGTCAGTACTGATATTATAGAAACAATGGCGATATAGAAGAAAGAGAAGCACTGCACCGTGTTCACTATAGACAAACAACCCTAACCAAGTCAATAACCCCACTTCTAAAAATTATTTATTTCAAGAAGACCGTATGTTCACCCACCATAAAACAAGTCCTAACAAAATGCTGAAAATTGCAGTTGGTTAAATATTTTGATCAGAAGACAGCAATTCTTTGGATCAAAGACAACATAAAACTTGCTTCTCTGAATTCCTAGATCTTATTTAGCGATCGATGCATATTTCAGCGAGGTAAACAGGGGGCGCAGTAAATGCACTGAAAATTAAAAACAAAAAGTTCCGATGCATTAGTAGGATTACCGGATCGCACATTTGACTTCGATCCAAGCACTTCGTCAAGAGACCCGACCGCCTTCTAATCCGTGCAAGTAGAACACGCTAGATCCCGCAAATCGCTGGATTCGAATTCATTGTCCCGGTATGTCGGCCATATTTCCATTCCGTTAATGCGGACAGCCAGGTTCGATTCGCGAATTTAGAGACAGAGAGAGAAGGAGATATATGATAAATAAACGATCCGTGGAACGTGGCGGGATGAAAAAGCGAAATCCCCGGAGCGTTCTCCGTCACGTTTTCGACTGATTGAACACGGCCTGTAGCCGATAACGAGAAAGATTTCCTTTCGGGCAGAAGAACGGGAAACCGTTGGCCACGAGGATGGTCACTTTGGCCAGCGAATTTCCGGTGTCGATCCCGCTCGTTTTTCGAACCTCGTTTACCGGCACATCAGCTGCCAACTTTCATCCAACCGTTCCAAATATCGCAACCTGAAATACCGCGATAAGGGATGGATGCTTTCGACAGACTTCAACCCTCGATGAGCGAGGACCGTGACTACTCTAGGAAATAAACATGGGTTTATACTTTAACCCTTGTCATACCTTGACGAGTCTCAGGAGGTAGTTCAACCCCTTACTTTATGATTTATTTGTCTAGTAAGTCAGTCATACTTTGACGAGTCTCATGAGGTAGTTCAACCCCTTACTTTATGATTTATTTGCCTAGTAATTCAGTCATACTTTGACGAGTCTCATGAGGTAGTTCAACTCCTTACTTTATAATTTATTTGTTTAGTAAGTCAGTCATACTTTGACGAGACTCATGAGGTAGTTCAACCCCTTACTTTATGATTTATTTGTCTAGTAAGTCACTCGTACTTTGACGAGACTCAGGAGGTAGTTCAACCCCTTACTTTATAATTTATTTGTCTAGTAAGTCACTCATACTTTGACGAGACTCAGGAGGTAGTTCAACCCCTTACTTTATGATTTATTTGTCTAGTAAGTCAGTCATACTTTGACGAGTCTCATGAGGTAGTTCAACCCCTTACTTTATGATTTATTTGCCTAGTAATTCAGTCATACTTTGACGAGTCTCATGAGGTAGTTCAACTCCTTACTTTATAATTTATTTGTTTAGTAAGTCAGTCATACTTTGACGAGACTCATGAGGTAGTTCAACCCCTTACTTTATGATTTATTTGTCTAGTAAGTCACTCGTACTTTGACGAGACTCAGGAGGTAGTTCAACCCCTTACTTTATAATTTATTTGTCTAGTAAGTCACTCATACTTTGACGAGACTCAGGAGGTAGTTCAACCCCTTACTTTATGATTTATTTGTCTAGTAAGTCAGTCATACTTTGACGAGTCTCATGAGGTAGTTCAACCCCTTACTTTATGATTTATTTGCCTAGTAATTCAGTCATACTTTGACGAGTCTCATGAGGTAGTTCAACTCCTTACTTTATAATTTATTTGTTTAGTAAGTCAGTCATACTTTGACGAGACTCATGAGGTAGTTCAACCCCTTACTTTATGATTTATTTGTCTAGTAAGTCACTCGTACTTTGACGAGACTCAGGAGGTAGTTCAACCCCTTACTTTATGATTTATTTGTCTAGTAAGTCACTCATACTTTGACGAGACTCAGGAGGTAGTTCAACCCCTTACTTTATGATTTATTTGTCTAGTAAGTCACTCATATTTTGACGAGACTCATGAGGTAGTTCAACCCCTTACTTTATGATTTATTTGTCTAGTAAGTCAGTCATACTTTGACGAGACTCGTGAGGTAGTTCAACCCCTTACTTTATAATTTATTTGTTTAATAAGTCACTCATACTTTGACGAGACTCGTGAGGTACTTCAACCCCTTACTTTATGATTTATTTGTCTAGTAAGTCAGTCATATTTTGACGAGACTCGTGAGGTACTTCAACCCCTTACTTTATGATTTATTTGTCTAGTAAGTCAGTCATACTTTGACGAGACTCGTGAGGTAGTTCAACCCCTTTATGATTTATTTGTCTAGTAAGTCACTCATATTTTGACGAGACTCGTGAGGTACTTCAACTCCTTACTTTATGATTTATTTGTCTAGTAAGTCAGTCAGCATTAATGCAATATTAGAACGAGTAAAGAAAGGTTAAATGTTAGGTCAATTTTATATTTATGATGCTTTACTGTACAAGTCACAATTGAACACAAACCTTGAATCACAAATTGAAACAAACTGAATCGAATTCAAGAGTCTGACTCGTGACGCACTCACTGTGTAAAACCTTGCCTTATGATTTATATACCAAGTGCGTCAGTCAGCACCACATATCCATTAATACAGTATTGAAACGAATAAGAGAAGTTAAAATATTAAGTCAATTTTGTATTTATGATTCTTCACTTCCAATCAGAATTGAACACAAACCTCAAATTGTATCGAATTCAGTCGAACTCATGACGCACTCACTGTGGAAACCTTGCCTTATGATTTACTTGCTGGTGCGTCAGCATCTACCCATTAATACAATATTAGAATAAAGGAAGGTAAAATATATCAATTTTATATTCGGTGATTCTTGACTGTACAAGTTACAATTGAACATAAACCTCAAATTGAATCGATTTCAAAATTTGAATGAAACATCGTATCCGAACAACGAGTGCGTCACGAGTCAATCTCGTCAATGTGATAAATCTTACTGGAACTTTTAATACGCTTCAATTTAAAGATCAAGTGCAATTATAATCTCCTTAATCAAGGATGAACATAAAATAGTTATAACATTTTAACTTACGTTCTCCGTATGAATATTATAATTGTAAATAGTCAGATGTGCATGACGCACATGACAGATTAATTGAATAGCAAGGAGTTAATGGACGGATTGTTTTTTCTTTGTTCCTTGGTTTCCGGACATTTTTTGAAAAGAATTAAACAAACATGTGTATATTTAAAGCGTTGCAGTTTTATTAAATCAACACTATTTCTCATAAAGTTTTACAGAGTTATTTATTTACATGTCTAGTAAATGCGTGGAGCAAGAAGAATGCGCGGAACAAAAACGACTGAAGCTTGGTTGTGTGGAACTGAAACGAGTGAAACTCAGATACGTGGAATTAAAACAAATTAAACTCGAATATATGGAACCAGAACGACTGAAAATTGGATGCGTGGAACTAAAATGAGTGGAACTCGAATGTGTAGAATCAAAACGACTGAAAGTTGGATGTGTGGAATAATGACGAGTTCGATACATGAAACCAAGATGAAATTCGAATGCGTAGAACTCAAATGTGTTGAAACAAAACGAGTGAAACTTGAATGTCTAAAACCGAAACGAGTGAAACACGGATGCGTGGAATTAAAACGAATGACACTGGAATATGTGGAACCAGAACGACTGAAAGTTGACTATGTGGTACAGCAACCATTGAAACTTGAATGTGCCGAACTAAAACGACTGAAATTTGAATGCGTCGAATAAAAGGAGATGACACTCGAATGCGTGAAACTTGAATGTCTAGAACCGAAACGAGTGAAACACGGATGCGTGGAATTAAAACAAATTAAACTCGAATATATGGAACCAGAACGACTGAAAGTTGACTGCGTGGTATAGCAATCATTGAAACTTGATTGTGCCGAACTAGAACAACTGAAATTTGAATGCGTCGAATAAAAGGAGTGACACTCAAATGCGTTGAACAAAAACAAGTGAAACTCGAATGCGTTGAACAAAAACAAGTGAACCTCGAATGCTTGGAACTTGAATGTCTAGAACCGAAACGTGTGAAACACGGATGCGTGGAATTAAAACAAATTAAACTTGATTATATGGAACCAAAACGACTGAAAGTTGACTGCGTGGTATAGCAATCATTGAAACTTGAATGTGACGAACTAGAACAACTGCAATTTGAGTGCGTCGAATAAAAGGGGTGACACTCGAATGCGTTGACCAAAAACAAGTGAAACTCGAATGCGTTGAACCAAAGCAAGTAAAGCTCGGATGCGTGAAACTTGAATGTCTAGAATCGAAACGAGTGAAACACGGATGCGTGGAATTAAAACAAATTAAACTTGAATATATGGAACCAAAACGACTGAAAGTTGACTGCGTGGTATAGCAATCATTGAAACTTGATTGTGCCGAACTAGAACAACTGAAATTTGAATGCGTCGAATAAAAGGGGTGACACTCGAATGCGTTGACCAAAAACAAGTGAAACTGTTGAACTAAAGCAAGTAAAGCTCGGATGCGTGAAACTAAAGCTCCTAAAATTCGAACACACAGGACACTCCATCGACGGCAATATACCTAGAACCTACTATGACATTCGGTGAAACTAATCTAAAAGGACTGCGTACCACGATAACGACGAATAGTAAATAAAGGTTATAACCCCAGCGAAATTGCGCAATTTAAAAATTTGTCAGGTAGCTATTATAGTTTCCATTTGGCAAGGGAGATTGAAATTTGAATAGAGGGGAGAAAGTTTGACGCGAGCGAAGCAGACGTTTGAACGACGTCTCGAATTGATCTGCCGTGGGTTCTTCATAAGGTTGACAAAAGGCGATTCCCGCGGGACGTGGCTGGTTCCCGTAACGTAACGGGATAGAACGGAAGAACGGTTTTCTTTTGGCACAGGCTCGTCGGCCACGACATCCCGGCTTCTTTTCTGAAATTCCGTTTGCCGTCGACACACGTTCCTCCGTCTCTCCCTTTCGTGATTCCAGGGAATCGGGTGTTGGCGGTCTTCCAGGCTCGCCCTTATCCAGAATACGTCGTTAAAAGGATTCACGAGCCTTTGCCCTCACGATAACGACTTCCAACGAACCAGCCAATATGAAAGAGATTCTTGTTCGGATACCTGTACGTCCATCTTCCCTTTCGATGTGTCGCGTGGATCGAACACGGAAATTAATAGAAACTCTGTAGATTAAGTCTGTAGACAACAATTTGGACAGTTCGACGTAATAAGACTTTTCATAGTTCACTGTTTTTAGTCGTATGTCTACGGGGCCTTTTACACAAAGTTCGGACCTTATCGGGTCCAGAGGTCACTTATGACTAATTGTTGTTGCTGATGTTTTGGATTTGCAGCTGACTAATAGTTATCGGTTTGGCGAGGCTCCAAGGTTTGACGGTGATTCAGAGTGACAGGTGACAAGTTACCTTGCACTGATTTAAAATTGATTGTTGCTCCTGTAGTTAAGTTACTCATGTTTTATTTAAATTGAAAAAGTTAACTTGTGTACATTCTATAAAATATAGAATAATATCAACATGTTAGAGCATACTGAAGTTAACTAAAATACAAATATAGTTCTCATGTACTAGTTTTGGTTTTACGAATCTCAAGGATTACACCTTTTTTAATTTTACACGAGTGTTCACTCTTACAATGCTTCCTTTTACAAGATTTAACTTAACCACACATGTTCACATGTCTGTCTAATGCAGTGTTCTCTTGTGGCTGAAGCACATATTTAACCTCGATGAAAGCAATTCTTTCGTTAAAACTTTTAAAACTTATTTGCTTTACTTAATTACTGACTATTTAGATATCTAAACTTTCAGATCTTAGTTTTCAAATCTAAGTTTTTGAACACCTATGCTAGCAGATTTTAATTTTAAAATTTAAGTTTTTAAATTAAAATAGAAGTTTTTGAGTTAAAAGTTTCAGGCTGAAACTTTCAAGCTTCGTTCCTTAATCATATTGATGCATCATTCATATTGATGCTATCAAATTAAAATTTCTGTATTGATGTTCACGAACTAAAATTTTTAACTCTGTACTTTTAGATCGAAATTTTCAAAACAATACTTTCTTTGAACGTTTGAATATAAAATTTCAGAATATAAACTAAACCTGAACTTGTAAATGTGTATCTTAAGATTTGGAAGGTAGATAGAGAAATGTACGAATCTTCTTTAAAATCGTATTATGAATTCAAATGACTATTTGTTAATTTTGTAGTTATATAGTAGGATAAATATAATGAATTTGAATAAGTAACAAAATATTTTTTCTACTAGAATAAGCGTGATCCATAGACGTGCAATTTAAAATGATTTTTCTCGCTTATTGGCATCCTTAATTGTATCCAAATTCAATTACCCCGTGAACCCGTGGTAATGCAATTTCACGCGGTAATACGATCCCGTGTAATTGCGATCGCATTTATGACGACATAAATTAGGGCCAGATTAATTAAATTGCTTTTTAAACTCTCCCGTTAACGGCTATCTTGTTCATTTTAATTGCTGCCTCGTTCCTTTGACACGAAAAAAAATCTAATATTAAAATACAATAAACAACTCTTTGAATATGAATGCAAAGAGAAAAATCCAATCTGAAGCGTTTTATCCCTTTGACAGCGAAAAAGTTCATCGTTAAAACACAATAAATATCCTATCGGAGATACGCGGCAGGCAAAATTTCCAACTAAAACGCTTTGTTCTTTTAACGAAATAAAATTTTAACGGCGCGATAGAAACGATAAAAATTTGAGAACGTTAAAAGTTAATAAATAACCTAACTAGGGAAAAGCGAACGCAACGTCCGACCGAATCGTAAATATCGCGTAGGATGAATAAAATCGAGATAAACGGAAGCAAACAGTATCAACGTCCTGTAGTTTCGCGATTTTCTCGCCAACTCGCGAAACAAATGGCGCGGAACGAGCAGAGGCGAACGCAACACGCGATAAAGAAGCTCGAATACAATTTTCCGCGAACGAAACACTGCAGAAAACTTTCGAATCTTCTTCTTAGACGCGATAAAAAAAATTCCAGACATTACCCCATCTTCCGTGCGCGCGTACAGTCAACTGCAAATTTACCCACGAATTTCGGAAATTGGGATCCTGCGATCTGGGGACTTGGGAAATTCGGAAAATTTCGGCTAGTTGGTGATTTAAGAAATTTCCGGGCTTTGGAATTTGGGAAATTTACGATCGGGGGAATTTGGAATTCGAGAAATTCGGGATGTGGAGAAATTTGGGATTTGGGAAAATTGGAATTTGAGGAATATGGGATTTGGGAAATTTGGGAAATTTGGAATTTGGGAAATTTGGGATTTCGGAAATTTGGAATTTGGGAAATTTGGGATTTGGGAAATTTGGAATTTGGGATTTGGGATTTGGAATTTGGGAAATTTGGAATTTGGAAAATTTTGAATTTGAGAAAATTGGAATTGGGGAAATTCGGGATTTCGGAAATTTTGAATTTGGGAAATTTGGGATTTGGGAATTGGAATTTGGAATTTGGGATTTGGGAAATTTGGGATTTGGAAAATTTGGAACTTGGGATTTGGGATTTGGGAAATTTGGAATTTGGGAAATTTGGAATTTGGAAAATTTGGAATTTGAGAAAATTGGAATTGGGGAAATTTGGAATTGGGGAAATTAGGAAATGGGGAAATTTGGAATTTGGGAAATTTGGAATCTGGGCAATTTGGAATTTGGGAAATTTGAAATTTGGGAAACTTGAAATTTGGAAAATTTAGAATTTGGGACATTTGGGATTCGGAAAATTTGAAATCTGGGGAATTTTCGAATCTAGGGAATTTTAGAACTAGGGATTTTGTATCTGGCGAATTTGAGAAATTTAGGATCTGTGCAATTTAGGAAATATGAGATCTGGGGAATTTTTGATCTAGGGAATTTTGGGTTCGTCAAATTCTGGATCTGGGAAGTTTGAGATCTAGCGAATTTGGTAGATTTGGGGTCTGGGGAATTTTTGATCTAGAGAATTTTGGATCTGGGGAATTTTTGATCTGAGAAGTTTGGGATCTGGGAAATTTAGAATTTCAGAAATTTGTAAATATAGAAGCTTGGATGATTTCGAAAATCAGATACTTGAAAATGTTCAAATATTACAATTTACAATACAAAAATATCGAAGTTTAACAATTGAGAACAGAAAATATTTGAAAATTACAAAATTTGCAAAATTAAGAGACGTCCGATTGCCAATTTTACGTTTCTATTCGTATCGAAAGGATTCGTACGTTTTACCGGAGCGTACACGGGCGAGAAAGGTTTTTGTTCGTTCGGTGTAACGAAGCGTCTTTCTGTGAATTTTCGATCGAAGCGTAGCGGGAAATCGGTAGCTGGCGATGGGCCAGAAATATCTTATCTAGGTAGAATTTTGGTGGAGAGTCTCTCCCAGGCACAAGATCCTAAAGGTAACGGCAATTACGAAGTAAGTCGAGAAATGGGGGGTTGTTGCCACCCCCTTCTCGCTTTGATGAACGCGTCAACTCGAAACTTCCGATCACGAGAACTTCGATCAAACACTGATAGCTATTTGTGTCTCGAAGTTTCGCTGTTAGACAAAAACGGCCAAAAGTTGTTCGTTAATCAGCCTAAGTACTTTCCTATAATGTGTATTCCTCGGGGAATGTACGTACGCTCGGCTGCCAATCAAGATTTTCTTACTTAATGGAGGAGCAGGAGAAATCTTTCGATCTTTGGATAACCATTTATCTGGAAGAAAGAGCCAGATAGATCTAGCGATTTAGGGAAATTGTAAGTTCAGAAACGCTTTGGAGGACTCTGAAAATATCTAGAGAGAATGTAATAAATTGATACTGTTGAAAGTAATAAATTGCTAAAATTACAAAGTTCTTAAACTTTAAACAACGTTCAAAGTGCCAGAACCAGCAAATGTTCGTCAAGTCTCAAATTAACAAGGTCCTAATGTTCCCAAATAGAAAGATTATAAAGTTCCAGAGCCCAAAATTTTGAAACTTTAAAGTCTCAAGACCTCAGTGTCCCAAATATGCTAAAATCCCTAGGTGCCAGTCTAAACATTAAAAAATCGCAAAGTTCAAAATCTGTGACATCAATCACAAGATTCTAAAGTGATATTGTCCAGAAATCTCAAAATATCTAAGTGAAAATACCAAAGTTCCGATGTCCCAAAGTCGGTAAATTCAAAAATTCCAAAGTCGAAGAGTCCCAAACACTGCGTATTCGAGAACACCCCAAAATCGAAGGTTTTATTTGGAAAAGAAACCTAACTTTTTCCAGTGATTCCCCAAGGCATTATTTCACCCCTCTGAGGAATAAGAAAGGAAAATTAAGGTAAGAAAGAAGCGATGAAACTGTAAAGCGAAGCTAATTAGCAGCCACGAAATTCAGGAGGGTATATCTCAGGAAGTTATTTTTTTCCCTCGTAGATTTTACATGGTGCACCACGTTAAGCCAAGGTTGAAAGGGAACACCCCGTTGTCGAGGAAGCTCCGAGTCGTCGTCGTTGAAATTCTCCCCCTTGATCGTCTGAGACGTTCTTTCTCGTCGTCTCGAGGTTCCCTCGTCACGCAAAAGCGATACGAGGTGTTCCCGTGCCACACGAACGAACTAATCTGGCTTCATCAAAGTCACTCGATACAACAGGAGAAGAGGAGCTTCGTCTAAAGTTAGCACCTTCCGAGAACGAGATGAGAACGTGGAAGCGTTCGTGATCTTCTTCGACCCGGTAATTGCCACGGCTTTTCTTCTCGCCAAATCTTCATCGAGCCTCGCCACTTTTCAAATTGACGCTTCATCGCTGTATTTCGTTTCGTTCCTCGATCCCAGCTCGTTAACCCCTTTTCTATACACCTCCGACATCATTTACCCGATTTCTATGCCGAACGCCTGCTGGATTTTCATCTCTTTGTTAAGGTACTTGCGAATAAGCTGGATTATATTTGAATTATGATTTAACGAAAAATCGTCTATCGCCGAAAGGTTGTTCAAAGTTGGAATTCATTTTGTGGGGCAAGTGTTTGTTCATAGAATTCTTGAAATACTTAGAGATTAGAAGATTTAGAAATATGTAAAATCTCTGTGAGTATGGAGGATACAATTAAAAACTTACTGACAAGTATAAACATATGTAAACCTAACCATCAGATGTGGATGAAGATATCTCCGTGATACACCTATGAGATACAACTTACTTACATAGCTAAAAATTATACAGAAAATTGAAGATAAATAAAAATATGAATTTATGAACATAAGGGAATTTGACCTCAAACAATCGAACGTGACAAATAATTAACGAAGAAACAATCGTACGAAAGCTAACAAGTCACACAGTCAAGATGAGTCGAGATACCAATCCGTTCATCGAATTTCCAATATCCAGTTTTTCGATTCCAATCAACAGGAAAACGAAAGGTCAACGTAACCTAAACCGTATTAAGAACACTATTGTTGAAAATTCGATCAACGATCCTGATCCGTAGTTTCGCCAAGAATATATTCGGCCGGGGTCAAAAGGACAAGCGGCGAACAATGAAACCGAACCAGCTGATTTATGCGACTAATATACCCATTAGAGGAGATTTATCGCGGCGAAAGAACGCGAGGGAAACGGTATAATATTTACGTTTTCGACGCGGTGACAGGCGAGGGTACACACGCGGGGTCAAGTGTGGAAAATGAAGGGCGAAACGGGGATGACAGGTAAGGAAAATAAACGGACGTTGAAGGAGAAAAAGAGGGCTTAGAAACACGAGGGTCGCCTGCGGCCACCTACGCTTTTTGCTCGTTGTCCTTTCGTCCAGCGTGAAAGAGAAAGTGTGCAAGAAAAAGCGTGGAAAATGGGGATGATCCACATTGTACAGTCGAGAACAAATCTGCTTTCCCTAGGGAAAATATGCCGACGAGTGCACGAGTCCCTCTCGTTCGTTTTTATAGAGTCTTTCGAGGATTCCAAAACTGTGATACGGGTTAACGATCGACACAGGAATTTCAGGACCTTGGAGTTTGGGGATCCGGTGTGTGCGAATTTAGGAGTTTCGAGTGTAGAAATTTAGTGACACGAGTATTTGGGGATGTAGGAATCTACAAATTTGGGATGTAAGTTGTTAATTTAGGAATTTAAGGATGTAGGAGTTTGGGGATTCAGGGATGTGGCAATTTAGATATTTAGAGTAGAAAAATTTGGTGACATGGGTATTTGGGGATATAGGAATATAGGAATCTACAGATTTGGGGTGTAGAAAGTTAATTTAGGAATTTGAGGATGTAGGAGTTTGGGGATTTAGAGATGTGGCAATTTAGATATTTAGAGTAGAGAAATTTGGTGACATGAGTATTTGGGGATATAGGAATATAGGAATCTACAGATTTGGGGTGTAGAAAGTTAATTTAGGAATTTGAGGATGTAGGAGTTTGGGGATTTAGGGATGTGGCAAATTAGGAATTTAGAGTCGAGAAATTTGGTGACATGAGTATTTGGGGATATAGGAATATAGGAATCTACAGATTTGGGATGTAGAAATTTATGACTCTAGGAATTTAGGGGCATAAGAATTTCGGTAATTAGAGATGTGGGAGTTCAAAAATTTAGAGTCTAGAAATTTGGGAACCTAAGTATTTGGGGTCGTAGGAATATAGGAATCATCGACTCATAGAGATTTGGGATCTAATCTGTGGATCTAAGAATTCAAACACATATTTGCGAACCTTTGGATTTCGGAATCTACAGATATGGAAATCTAGGATTTTCGAGTCGTAAAATCTGAGATGAAATCATATATAGAACTGTAGAAATCTATAAATTTAAGAAACTAACCTTCGAATTTCAAGAACCGTGAAATTTTATACAAGCTAGCTAATAACTTAATAATAAATAATGTTCCCCTGAGAATTGTTAGCACTACATCTAAATCCTTCGTGTTACAACGACTCGAACAGCGAAAGGGTGTCTGTTTCGAGTCGTCGGGGATACGTGAGACAAGTTCCGTTAATTGTTCGCGTCAAGAAGGTGATCCAATTGTTCGAAAGCCATTTGCTAGCTCGTCCCGAACGCGTGAGACGCATAATCAAACGCCTCCGGAGAGTTGGCGACAAGGGCCGAAGGTATCCGAGGTAGAACGCAGAAAGCGTCATCGATTAATTATTTCAAGTTGAAGCATCGATGCCGAACGATTCCCCGCTACGACCACCCTCCCACCCGACGTTTTGCACCGACGTTTCCGGCGATTCGTTTAATTAGGTTAATTTAATTAAATTTCATCCCGGTCTAATTAGTTGCGCAACATCCGCGAGCAAAGCTAAAGGGACTCTGCCCTCTGTTCAGCATTGTTGCACCGTGTAACGAACTCTTGCCCTCTGGAAATAAAAAGAAGAGAGTCGAGGGTGGAATCGTCGTCGATGAAAATAAAAGATTCTCCGCGCGCGACTCGTAATTATTGAAAGCTTCGATTCCCTCGGGGCTGGGAGAATTTTATGCGACGGATCGTTTGCAGAATTTTTAAGAAGTCGTTCTTCCCGAACACCTACCCCCGGCAAAATGCTCGCTGAATTTTACAGCTCAGCCCCGGTTAAAATCGCCTCCCACACCCTCGCTCTCCACGAACATCTTATAGCCCCGATATTCTAGCTAGTAAAACGAATATCTTACCATTATAACTCTTTCGCGATGCGAGTGCGAATGCGTTATAAAATGTGCAAAGTATTTTTATATTTTCGGCTAAACGTTCATTCCACTTTTCTGTTATGGCGATATAATGCACGATGTTCCCTGTGTAACGGCGCGGTGGTAAAAGAGCAAACTGTACTTCAGAAAATGAGTAAATAATGTGGAAATATATTTATATCTGGTTTTGTGACAAAGTAAATTTCAATGTGGTTACATGGAGAGGACAAGGGAATAATATTCTTTCGTTAATGGAACGATCAACGGTGTTATAAATTAATGTAATTATTGAAGATTGCCGGAAGGATCAATTAGTCGGTTAATGTTTTTATAATACTACTGGCCAAGATAAAAGACCCGGGGTCATACGTGATATTTGAATTAAGCACTCGAGTCACGCGATGTTCGAGCCTCTTTTATCTTGGCCCAGTACTTTGCTAAATTGGAAAAAATATGCAACGATGGGTAAACAGTTTTGCAACACACGATATGGACCTCGTGCAAAATCGGAGAAAATCAAGATGAATGTAACTCATAAAGGATTTAAAAAAAGGAATTTTCATGAAATTCGCTTTGAAAGTTCAATGATTCAAGGAGAGTCGGTGTACAGAGGCTGACACCATCAACGGTCGATTAAAAAGTCGATAACAGTCGACGGAGGCATCCCTTTCATCGTGAACAATAGCAAAAGGGCGGTAGAAAAGATGGGAACGAGCGAGGGTCGCTCGAGAGGGGGTTAAAAACTGGAGAATCCTGTTCCACAACCCCTTTCTGGATAACCGATGCTCCCTCTTCGCCTTCCAGACAGTATTTCCCTTTCCCTGTCTTTCGTCTCGTCTGCTTCCGGCGCCGCATGCATTTCACCGTAAATAATGGGGCCACGTGTCAGTCAGCGAGAAGGAAGACGAAAAACAACCCTTTCCTCTTGCCTCCTTTTTTCCATACCGCGAGAGCGAGAGAGAACTGCGGGAATTTTTCGAGAGATCAACCCTCCGCATTCGAGTCGCAGACGCGGGTATCGATCTTCGATATAGAACTGTCGAGTGTTTGGACGTTCCTCGATGCTCCACGAAATGTGCTTCACGAATTAACGTTCAACGAGTGGTGTTTTGCTGCGTATGAAACACGAGCACCGAATGCAACCAACTGCTATCTGATAAAGCGGGTGTACGTGATCGCTTATTGTTGAGCAGCGAGCGAAGCGTAGTGCAAGCAAACTAGAAAATCTCCAGATTTAATTACTAATTCCTAAATGTTCAAATATTTAAATTTGTTATTCGAACTTGGAAATTTTAAAAACTAGAAATTCACGAAATTCATAATTTTCAAATCCTTGAATCTTGAAACTTTAAATATGGAAATTCATAAATATCTACGTCTGAATTTTCGTATTTTTCATCCTGGAAATTCCCATATTCCCAACCTCTTAAACCACACATTCACAAAGTCCTGAAATCCCAAATTTCCATATTTCGTCAAGTACTCTGCTTGAAGTCTTCGAATCTCCATATTTTTCAATAACAAACTAAAATCACAAATTCCACAAATATTAAGATTCTCAGTTCCTCATGGGATTCCTCAAATCTCATAATCCTCAAATCCCAAAGTTCACAGATCTCAAAATCCTCAAATCCCAAAATCCTGAAATCTCAAAATCCTCAGACCCTAAAATTCTTATAATTCCAATATCTTCAGATCCCAAAATTTTCAGATCCCAAACTCCACAAGTCTCAAAATCCACAGATCCGAAAATCCTTAAGCCCCAAAGTTCTTAAACTCCAAAATTCTCAAATCCCAAAATCCTGAGATCTCACAATCCTCAGACCCTAAAATTCTTATAATTCCAATATCTTCAGATCCCAAAATTTTCAGACCCCAAACTCCACACGTCTCAAAATCCACAGATCCGAAAATCCTTAAGCCCTAAAGTTCTTAAACCCCAAAATTCTTAAATTCCAAAATCCTCAGACCCTACAATTCTTATAATCCCAATATCTTCAGATCCCAAAATTCTCAGACCCCAAAATCCTCAGATCTCAAAATTCTCAGACCCTAAAATTTTTACAATCCCAATATCCTCAGATCCCAAAATTCTCAGACCCTAAAATTCTTACAATCCCAATATCCTCAAATCCCAAAATTCTCATACCCCAAAAGTCTCATACCCCAAAATTCTCAGATCCCAAAATCCTCAAACCCAATAATCCTCAAATCCCAAAATCTTCAGACCTTAAAATTCTTATAATCCCAACATCCTCAGATCTCAAAATCATCCAATCCGAAAATCCCCAGACCCGACAATTCTCAACTCCCAAAATCCTGAAGCCCCAAATCTAATATTCCAAATGCCCAACTCCCCAAATACCAAAATCACCAAACTCTCCGAACTTTTCGGCCACAAAAGTCGACGAGAAACAGCGATAATCACCGATACAGCGAAAATTTGATCATCAAAGTAAACGTAATTTATAGCCCAGTGTCGATTACATAAGTCCACCGTCGGTATTACGGCCGTACAATACCGAATGGTTATTAGCATGTTTAACAGTGGAATCCGAGTTCACCCTCGCGGCTAACATAAATTGAACGCGTGTCGAAGTACCAAGCATTTCCCTCGAAATTTTCCCGTAGAAAATTCGCCGGTAGCACTGTAACGAATGCTCATCGGGGGTGTCGTTAAAAATTAACGATATTTCCCGGGAGAATGTAATGAAAAAAACGGCCGCGTATAACAGCTACTACGGGGCTGGACCAGTGATTTTCCTAGAGAAGAAAATCGCAGGAAAATCGTGTCCGGAGCAACGTATTATTCCGTGGATCAAGTGTATCGGTGCGTGTGCCGATGGAATAAAATTAACGATTAAATATTAACGATGCGGGAATACTCTCGCGAACGTATGAACCAGTGAAGTGGAAGAATCAATCGAAAAAGCTTTTTCCAATGGCAAACACCGCCTTCTTTTTGCGCACTGGCTACGTTGTGGACAGGTATTGGCGTATGAAATGGCATGCCGAAATGAAATAAACGATTAAAAAGATCCTGACAATCTGTTGACTGAAGGAATGTTTTAACGCTGGCAGGGGTAAATGGATTTTAGAGACTGATATTTCCTGCGAGAGACGGAGAGGATGGAAGCTCCATAGTGAATTAAACTGCGACTTTTTCAATTTTAAATATCGCACATTTCACTCTTGCGCGGTTATTGTGTTATATATGTCGTGCGTTAGATTTTCTGTCGATTAAATTTCAATGAGTTAGATTTTTATAAATCAGTTTTCCACACGTTCGATATCGACACTTTAGATTTCTGTGAGTTAGATATCCGCACGTTACATTTCCACCCGATAGATTTCTACAATTTTAATTTCTACGCGTTAGATTTCTATAAGTCACTTTTCCACGCGTTAGATATCAGCACGTTAGATTTCTGTGAGTTAGATATCCGCACGTTACATATCCACCCGATAGATTTCTACAATTTTAATTTCTACGCGTTAGATTTCTATAAGTCACTTTTCCACGCGTTAGATATCAGCACGTTAGATTTCTATGAGTTAGATATCCGCACGTTACATATCCACCCGATAGATTTCTACAATTTTAATTTCTACGCGTTAGATTTCTATAAGTCACTTTTCCACGCGTTAGATATCAGCACGTTAGATTTCTGTGAGTTAGATATCCACACGTTACATATCCACCCGATAGATTTTTACAATTTTAATTTCTACGCGTTAGGTTTCCACGCGTTAGATTTCTATAAGTCACTTTTCCACCCGTTAGATTTCTGTGAGTTAGATATCCGCACGTTACATATCCACCCGATAGATTTTTACAATTTTAATTTCTACGCGTTAGGTTTCCACGCGTTAGACTTTTATAAGTCAGTTTTCCACGCGTTTGATTTCTATGAGTCAGATATCTACGCGTTATAATCCTATACATTAAATTTTCACCCGTTAAACTTCTACAAGTTAAATATTCTCACATTAGATTTCCACGCATTGAATGTTTATTAGTCAATTTTCCACGCGTTAGATTTCTATGAGTCACATATCAACACGTTAGATTCCCGCGCGTTGGATATCTACATGTTAGACATCTAACTGTTAGTTTCCCAGCAGGATTTCTAATTATTCTGACGAAAAGTACGTTTATCACTCAATTTTTGTGAATCACGTCACACATAGCAATATATGTATATACAAAATATAAAGCGTAAAAGAGTTAATTAGTGTTATGTACGAAAAAAAAACATCAAATACAATATGCAACGGGTCAAATATCGCGGTACAGATGGAACTCTGTTGATTCATAGGACGAATTTCTTTTTTCTCTTCATTTTTCCCTATCCCATTTGCCCAGCAGATTTTGTTCAGGGTAAAAGGATGCAATGGAAGAGGAGCGCTTTTTATCCGACGGTTCCGTCACCACTTAACCGTTCCATTAAGATCATTAACGGTAATAAGTACGGCAAAAGTAAATATTGAGCGGAAAGGTATTAATGAGGTCCGACCGGAAAACCTGAGGGTCTTTCGGTTTTATCCCCTGCGTATTAATTATTTCTTTTTTCACATAGCACGCTCCGGTCAATGCGGCGCGGTATTTTCTTCAAATACGATTAAAAATTCGTCAAACATCCTTCCAAAAAGAGACACCGAATAATTTATAAATTAAAAACGCGTATAAAAATGATGTATTCTATCGAAATCCGCAAGCACCGAGAATTTAGCGAATTTCGACCGACACGATAATTGAAAAGATAAATTCAAACAAGAGTAATCAAGCATAATAATTAAAAACATAAATTCCGACGAAAGTACACGGACGTAATAATTAAAAAGATAAATCCAAATAAAAGTATGCAGAAATATTATAACGAAATCAATTCCTGGCAGAGAAAACCCGATAATTTATAAAGCTACATGTTTTGATTCACGCGAATAGTACAGAAACCGTACAAAGCGTACAAACAATAAAATTCGTTTAATCAAGAATCAACGTTCATATATTCGCGTGACCGGCGATCGAGTTAAAAAATTCCGTACATTCGCAATAATTGATCGACAACTGGTGAAATTGTGTTTGACAGGCATTTAAAAGATTAATCCAGGAAATGATCGCGATATTAATATTTGTATATTTCGCGTGAAATACGGAATAACATCGGCGAAATAGAATATCGATGTTGGGTAATGATTAAGCATCGAGCGCCGTTACACGTACTTATCGTAAATGTGGAGCATTGTAAATGTGGAGCGTCCGTTCGGTAATCGATAAATTCGGAATATTGATTCGGTCGGACAGCCGGGGATACAGGAATTGCAAAAATTGCCCGACAATTCGGAAGCGTGCGATACTCGCAAAAATAGATTTGTCACATATTCAGATAGCAAAGCTGAAAAGTGCAGACGGTTTATACGCGACAAAACCGTAACGTTTAAAACGTATGGAGAGATTAACCTGACAAAGATAAAGACAAACGTTTGTTTTAACTCGGATTTTTGTTTCGCTAATCCATTGGATACTTCAACAAATGTTCCGGTTCGAAAATATTCGCTTTCGAGGTAGAGCTTTGCCCACGGCTCTCTCCAACAGCTTCCGTTAAACTCCATAATAATTACCAGATACGGAAACGTTCGACTATTTCGCTTTTAAAGCTTTTCCATTGAAATTCGATTACTCGTTTCCGATCAAATGTATGATGAATTATGATATTTTTCTGGGGCTTATTATGATCAGTCTACTTTCGACAAGATATTCGGATAGATTTTTATGACGCGTGCAGAATTACCATGAAATCTGAAAATTTGGAAACGTGCAGAATTTAGAGGAGCGCAGAATTTTACAGACAATCGCACTTGCGAACTTAAAAATATGGAATCATAAAAACAACGCATTCAAGGATTTTGTAATGCAAAATTATAACAACATTAAATTTAAAGATTCAGAAATACAAAATTATAAGAACATCAAATTAAAAGATTCAGAAAAATATAATTATGAAAACATCAAATTAAAAGATGCAGAAATATAAAGTTGTAAAAACATCAAATTAAAAGATTCATAAATACAAAATTATAAGAACATCAAACTAAAAGATTTAGAAAAGTATAATTATAAAAATATCAAATTAAATAATTCAGAAATACAAAATTATAAGAACCTCAAATTGAAAGATTCATAAATACAAAATTGTAAGAACATCAAATTAAAAGATTTAGAAATACAAAATTGTAAGAACATCAAATTAAAAGATTTAGAAATACAAAATTGTAAGAACATCAAATTAAAAGATCCAGAATTATAAAATTATAAGAACGTCAGATTAAAAGTTCATAAATACAAAATATGAAAAATATAAAATTATATAAAATTAATAAATAAGAATTATAAAATATAAAATTATAAGAAGATCGATCTAAAGAAATCAGAAACATAAAAAAATAAAAACTGTAAAAGTACAGAAACGTCGAATTCAGAAATGTTGAAATATCAGACCCGAATATTTTACACCACAAAACTACGAAATTTAAGAATTCAGAAACTTGGAAATTTGATCCATCTAAAGAAATCAGAAACATAAAAAAATAAAAACTGTAAAAGTACAGAAACGTCGAATTCAGAAATGTTAAAATATCAGACCCGAATATTTTAAACCACAAAGATACGAAATTTAAGAATTCATAAATCTGAAAATTTGCTCAATCTAAAGAAATCAGAAACATAAAAAAATAAAAACTGTAAAAGTACAGAAACGTCGAATTCAGAAATGTTAAAATATCAGACCCGAATATTGTACAGCTCAAAAATACGAAATTTAAGAATTCATTTTGAAAATTTGATAGAAAGTTTAAAAAGCAAATTCCGAAGCATGTAACGTAAGATCAAATTGTACAATTTAAAAGTTTAAAGCATATTCAAGCAAGTAAAAAGTTAAAAACGGCAAAATTTCGAAATTACCTCCTGGCAAACGTTGTCCATGATCTACCCAACGATTACATCGTTAAAAATAAACGCGGAGTTCGCGAGTTTCAAAAACATCCGATGAAAAGTATCTCCGTCAACAAAAATGAGAGGGCGGATATTTTTCAAACGTTGCTGGCCCCGTTTCGAGTTAATAACATAATTTCTGTCTCTGTCTCGGCGACGCGAAAGAACGTTTCGAATCGCGGCGGAAATGTAAAGTTCCGTGAAACGGATAAAAATTGCAAGTTCGAAAGGAGATGGTAGCCAACTTCCTGTCGGCTTTCCGATAGGACATTTTCATTTAGCCGACAGAGATCGTAACGTGGTCGATCGTTTCCTCTGTTGGTAAAACAAAAAATGTTAGAAACGACGATAAAATCGAAATTATAGCCGGAAATTTAATCGGCAATAAAAAAAAAAGAATATTAGAGTCTCGTCCGATCCGTTCGTCATCGTGTCGTTATTTTTCTTCGGTCTGTTCCATAACGAAAGGCAGGTGTCATTTTTATTTGCACGGAACGTTTAAATATTTTGATAGCGATTGTTCGAACGTGACTTGAAGGATATTGGAGAAAAATCGAACGGCGTTGGTTGGTTCGAAAAAGCAAACGGATCGTGAATCGTTTCGCAATTAGCACGAGAAACGAAATAAATTGCGCGAGCTGTTATCGCGTCGAAATAATTATTCGAATAATCGTGGCCGTAGTTTATTCTACCTTCAAATAAATTAACATCTTACCGCAGAAATTGAGCGTGCATTAATTAAGCGAGTTGACGGAAAACCGACCGTTCGAATATTATTTTAATACTTTCCACTGGAAAATATTATCATGAAAATTAACGGTATCACTGGATTCATGCCCGTTTTTGACACAGAAGACTCACGAAAGCGTATCTTTCTTTTTACGAATTTATTACGAATTTTTCTAGGGTAAATTATTCGGTTATGAATTAAAACTACCGCGGATCAGCGCGCGAGAGCACAGGACCGACTACAATCGCTCGCGAAACAAAAGCATTAAAATCTCTCGTGTATTTATACGTTCGCCACTCTTTTATATTATTTTGTCGATGTTTATTTTATCAAGTAATCTCGCACAACTCCGGAGGAAATCGAATTATAACAAACGCTGTTCATTTCTGTGCGCATTAAAGGAAATCGAATTATAATAAACTCTTTTGATTTCCTCTGAGAATAAAACCGAATGCATACATATAATTCGGATAATATTTAGGTGCTGCAGTGCAGAATTTAAAAATGAGTTTACGGAAAGCGAGGAAAACAAAGCTAGTATCCGGGGAGCACACGTGACTACGTTATTTATGTTCTAACAATTATGCTTTAATCATTCATTTACGTAAGGTATGTACGAAATTTATCAGACACGTCAGACTCATCAAACTTATTAAACTTATCAGACTGGTCAGACTTTTCACACTTTCCAGGCTGATTAGACTTTTCAGACTTTTCAAAATTTTCAGAATTTTCAGACTGTTCAGACTAGTCAGACTTTTTAAACATATTAGACTTTTCAGACTTGTCAGACATTTCAGAATTTTCAGACATTTCAAACTTGTTAGATTTATCAGACTTGTCAGATTTATCAGACCTATCAGACCTATCAGACTTATCATACTTATCAGACTTATCATACTTATCAGACTTATCATACCTATCAGACCTATCAGTCCTATATCAGTCCTATCAGTCCTATCAGTCCTATCAGTACTATCAGTCCTATCAGTCCTATCAGTACTATTGGTACTATCAGTACTATCAGTACTGTCAATACTATCAGTACTATCAGTACTATCAGTACTATCAGTCCTATTAGACTTGTCAAACTTGCCATACTGATCACACCTATCAGTCCTATCAGTCATATCAGTACTATGAGTACTATCAGTACTATCAGTACTATCAGTCCTATTAGACTTGTCAAACTTGCCATACTGATCACACCTATCAGTCATATCAGTACTATGAATGCTATCAGTACTATCAGTACTATCAATCCTATCAGTACTATCAGTACTATCAGTACTATCAGTCCTATCAGTCCTATCAGTCCTATCAGACCTATCAAGCTTGTCAAATTTACCATACTGATCAGACTTGTCAGACATATCAAATTTATCAAATTATCAGATTTATTCGACTTATCATCTATCAACCAGAGTCACATCAGACAATATCAGACTACATTATATCCATAAGAGGTGACGAAAGATGATGTGATTTGAAGAAGAATATTATATTTAAGAAAGCAATAAAACTAGTAAATATTTTGAAAAATGTTCGCAACTCGAAGGAAAAAGATGGTAACGTATTTGATTGGGGTGGCTCGACGCAAAGATGGTTAGTACTCGAGAGAGCAACAGGAACGAGAAGAATAAAAGTGCTGAAGTCACGAGCATCCCGCAAAAATGCTCGTTTCCGGGGCAGCGACTTATCGCCATTAGCTGACACTTGAACCGAGGGTGGGCGTTTTCTTTTTTCAGCCCGAGGATGCGAGGGGTTGCTAAGGTGGCACGAATACTCGGTAAATTCCAACGAGTCGAGCCCTCCGGGCGCAAACTTCAAAACATAAGAAGACTTCCCATCTTCCTTAATACTTCTTTTTTCCCTCGTTTTATTACACAGCTAGGAATATAGGCCAAATACCTTCGTCCACGGCGGGAATCAAGACTCGATTTAATCTAGGAAACCGTTTAGCCCGAACGTTCGGTCGTGGAATTTTTCAAACGCGAATATTTGACGAGTTTCGTAGCACGCTCGAGAAATTAACCGCATTTCCTGCCAACCACCCTTCGCTTCCGCCCCTAATCGACCGCCTTTTTCACTTTATTCGACCACTCGCCGGGAAATGATATATGTTAATTCCGGATCCACCGAATTATGTTTCGGGGAAACTTGGACTGAGTAATTTAGAAGTTGCTCTGGGGTATTAGAGCGAATAGAGCGAGATTATTTTTGGTTAATAAATGGCCGACTATCTAAAGTTCCTTATTCCTAAATACTCATGTTTACAATGTTTAATGTTTAAAATTCTCAAGTTCCAAAATTGTCAGAAAAGTTCTCGAATTCATAAATTTCTAATTCCTCAAATTCTTACTTTCTACAATTTCCAAAGCCTCCAGTCATTAAATTTACAAACTTCTGAATGCACATATTCTCAAATTCCCAACTTGCTAAAAATTATCGAGTTGCAATATTTCCAACACTACAAGGCCTTACATTCCTAACTTCCTAAATTCACACATTCTCAAGTTCAAAATTTTTCAACGTCCCAATGCCTCGAATTCCCAATTTTTTAAATTAAATTTTCTTAAGTTAAATCCCCAAATTCTCAATTTCCAAAATTTCGAACACCCAATGTCTCAAATTCCCAATTTCCTAAATCCCCAAATTCTTCAGTTCCAAAATTTCCAACACCCCAAAGCTTCAGATACCCAACTTTCTAAATTTCCGAATTCCCATATCCTCAAATTCTTATATCCCCAAATTACTATATTCCCGAATTCCCATATCCCCAACACCTCATGTCATCAAATTCCTAAATCCCCAAATCCCTACGTTTCCAAATAGATAAATTTCTAAATTCCCATATCCCCAAATTACCATGACAGCAAATCCCTAAATCTCCAAATTCCTATATTCCCAAATTCCCATATCCCCAAGTTGTCATGTCCTCAAATTCCTAAATCCTCAAATTCCCATATCCCCAAATTCCTATATCTCCAAATTACCATACCATCGAACTCCTAAATCCCCTAATTCCTATATCACCAAATTGCTATGTCCTCAAATTCCTAAATCCCCAACTTCCCATATCCCCAAATTCCTATACCCCCAAATTCCCATATCCCCAAATTCCTATATCTCCAAATTACCATGCCACCAAATTCCTGAATCCCCTAATTCCTATATCCCCAAATTCCCATATCCCCAAATTGCTATGTCCTCAAATTCCTAAATCCCCAAATTCCCATATCCACAAATTCCTATATCTCCAAATTACCATGCCACCGAATTCCTAAATCCCCAAATTCCTATATCCCCAAATTCCAAAATCCCCAAATTCCGAAATCCCCAAATTTCCATGACCCCAAATTCCTAAATCCCCAAATTCTTATATCTCCAAATTCCCATATCCCCAAATTCCCATATCCCCAAATTCCCATATCACCAAATTCCCATATCCCCAAATTCCCATATCCCTAAATTACCATGACCCCAAATTCCTAAATCCCCAAATTCCCATATCCCCAAATTCCAAAATCCCCAAATTCGGAAATCCCCAAATTTCCATGACCCCAAATTCCTAAATCCCCAAATTCTTATATCTCCAAATTACCATGCCACCGAATTCCTAAATCCCCAAATTCCTATATCCCCAAATTCCCATATCCCCAAATTCCCATATCCCTAAATTACCATGACCCCAAATTCCTAAATCCCCAAATTCCCATATCCCCAAATTCCAAAATCCCCAAATTCGGAAATCCCCAAATTTCCATGACCCCAAATTCCTAAATCCCCAAATTCTTATATCTCCAAATTACCATGCCACCGAATTCCTAAATCCCCAAATTCCTATATCCCCAAATTCCCATATCCCCAAATTCCCATATCCCTAAATTACCATGACCCCAAATTCCTAAATCCCCAAATTCCCATATCCCTAAATTCCCATATCCCCAAATTACCATGACCCCAAATTCCTATATCCCCAAATTCCCATATCCCCAAATTCCCATATCCCTAAATTACCATGACCCCAAATTCCTAAATCCCCAAATTCCCATATCCCTAAATTCCCATATCCCCAAATTACCATGACCCCAAATTCCTAAATCCCCAAATTCCCATATCCCCAAATTCCTAAATCCGCAAATTCCCATATCCCCAAATTCCTAAATCCCCAAATTCCCAAATACTCGACTGGATAAATCCCTAAATTCGCAATTACGTCCTCAATCCCCAAATTCCCAAATTTCCAAATTCCTAAAGTCCCAAAATTCCGCTTCAACAACTTAATGGCTCAAATATAAAATTACTGGTTGAAAACGGTGTTCAAGAACACAATAATTCTGTAAAAAATAATACGTCGTAAGTAGAAAGCAAACAAAATTCTCGCGACGTACATGGAATTTTTTAGACACATTCTTCCGAGCACAAAGGGTTTTCACCCGAGAGTTTAGCGTTCTACGATTTTTTAATTATAAAGTTTCAAGCGTTCGCTCGGAAAATAAGGAGCTCCCTTTGAGCGTGGTAAAAACGTCGAGCTAAAATCTTCTTCAATTACAGCGGAAGTACGAACAAGTACACCTTCCACCGACTCGTTCCGCTCTTCAAGCTCAACCCCGCGAGTGTAATATTATTTTTTTCTTTTATAGCAATCTTGTAGATGCACCTTACATAGTCGGAATTAACGTTGAATGTATAAATGTTCAGGGAATCGGTCTCCTTACAAACTTTGCGGATTTATGACCAGTAACTTCCCTGCTAACTTGAGTCCATTTTAAATAAAAGGAAAATTTAACGAATACCATATTTTTCTATTACACACAGCAATTAGATAATGAAATTTAATAGTTCATACGTGCAGCAAAAATAAAGGCACTTGAACGAGAATTCATGACGTTTGAACAGACGATGTTTCATTGCTTCAAACAGAGACGTTTCCAGAATAAACACTCGAAGATAAATTCGATTAAAACGTCGTTTCAGTTGGTAATAAAATGAGAAACTTTACTAACTCTAATGAATATGAGTTATAATTCATTAGTCCGAGACAGTTTCAAGAACAAGAAGCACTCTTAGAATATAGAACAAGATGGTGCATGCCTCCCATTTGGGCCAAAGAAAGTTACCAAATGGTGTTGAAATAGCTGGGTGCAAGAAACGTTGCAAGAAGATATTAAGCGCAAAATAAGTGAGCGTTACGAAATATACGTTCTTTCATAATTACGAGATACTACAAGTGTAAACTTTATTATCCCACGTGCAACTGAGTTTATACATCTTTTATTACGCTGCTTTTGTACATATACTCTCAAGTACTTTATGTGTCTTATTGCATTGTCAAATAAAAGACGTTAATTGCTGTATAGATCAAATAAAACATGCAGTACCTACAGTGTGTACATACACCGTGTAGCTATACATGTGTTGATACATGAATATGGAGAGTAATTAGCCACATATTTAAATAATGAAACAGATCTGTACTCTTTTTAAAATCATTGAAAATTCATTTCCATGTTGGCCACTTTTATAAGTATATGAATGTAATTATTATGTAATGTATAATTAATGATTACTATGTAAATGTATAACAAATGTGTATACAAATTATAAAATACGTAAGCATATGAACACATGATATAAATACGAAAATGTCTGTGCTAAAATTCGATAGAAAGGTGACTGAATCTTAGCTGCAGAACGATTTGAAACAGGTAGGTTCCGCTTAAACGTACCCAGAGCAATTGGAAGTGGAAAATTAGCTCGGACTCGGATATGCAAATTTCCTGCTACATAATTTAAGCGAAACATCGTAATATCATTGGGTTGCAAGATCTCGCAAACGAATTCGAAAAGGAGCAATCTCCCGCTATTATTCGGCGATCGCGATATGGCGGCGACAGAAGAGGAATAAAGCAGCGACGTTGACGTTCAGTAATTTTATATAGTTTCGACTAAGCAAAACGTGTCAGAACGGTAACCGAGGCCCGTTTACAATTGCCATTCGCAGTCGTAACACAAATTTTATTTGTCAAATGTACAAACAGCGAGCGGCGTGTGACGCTGGCATAAACGTCAGCCATTTCCAGCATCGTATCGCTCACTTTCCCGGAGCTTTCCCGTTCTCGCCACGCACCAGCAGTTTTCACGGATACGAGAAAATTCACGGAAAAACGAAGCTCCCTCTGCGACTCTGTCGTTACGTCATTAGCGTCGTCAGCTCGTTTGCGATACCATTCGACCCACCGTCCTACACCACTTTAGACCAATCGTTGGAAACTTTAAAAATTGCCTGCTATTTCCAACCGTCCCGTATTTTTTCCCTTATCGCACCCACGTCCTTTAACGTCCCTTAAAAATCATTTTATACGGGAGCAAACGCAGAACAGGCAATTTCACCCAGAAATTTTAACTCCGTATATGTGCGCTGCATGTGGACCTCTGTATGGGTTTATGTCAAATGTGGTGAGTACGGAAATATTACTTAATTCTAGGTTACAGCTTCATTCGTGTGCGATTACAGAAATATAATTATCTGAAACAATTATTAAACTTCAGAGTTGATCCTGAACTCTCTGTAGTCTTCATTCAAGACTCTGTTAGGATGAATGTTACTCGGAGAGCTGTTTATTAATTCGAAATAATAGAACTTATTTTTAAGACACTTTCGAAGCTTGTTTTAACGTAGAAACTGAAATATGTCAAGTCTGAGTTGTAACAAAACTAATTACAAGAGCGAATGTTGTAAAGCAGTTTGCAGCCATTAGAAGTGCAGGATGAAAATAAAACTGTAAACATCTCTCATCAGAAATAAATTGCAAAATGATGAAATAAAGAATTCTGAAAAATCTTAGCTACAAAAGCTGACAAGTTGGCGAATAGGATCCAACTGTCAGCTCACCAGACACCTAATTGAACTCACCTAACACTGCTTACTGAACTCACTGCTAATCAAGCAATATCCACAAGCTCAGAGACATAATCCACATCGTACGTAGTCTCGCACCTTCTGAGTTGTTCACAACGCAGAAAATCGAAAGAAGGTACTTAATAGTTCGATCTTGAGAGATTATTCGATCAATTATAAAATATTGTCCTGAGAGTCGTTTGAGCGAGCGAGCATCATCTCGTCGGCACGCAGGTCTGCGGTCGGTAGAGGGGCCGTCTAAAGAGGCAATCCTGGTAAATTTAGGGAAAATCCGAGGAGGACGTCGAGCTGGCATCAGCGTCGTCGATTCTCTCGTTACGTCATTAACGTCGCCGACACAATGTGTCCCGAGTTCGTTACCGCGAGTGCGATCGCTCGCGACACTCTCCGGGTCCTCTCCTACGACCTCGTTACGCTGCTGCACTCCCATTAGAGGAAAATTGATAGTGACTATCTCTCTCTATCTTCTTAACCTCCTCCTCCGACACTTTAACCAACCCTCTGCCTCCCGCTACCGACCCTCTTTCGCCCCTTTCTCCAGGTATCTTCCGCACGACTTTCGTCTTCCTTATTGCAAGCCTCGGTTACTCGCTGTATGTTGCTTTATGCACGGAGAGGAACTTGCAAGTTTACTGCAGTTTCTAGTTTTTCAATTAGACAATTCTCAAATTTCTGAATGTTCAGTAATTTTTGCTCTTTTGAACTCTCAAGTCTACGTACGTATGTGTTCTCCACACGTTCTAATATTTAGAGATGGAAGTGGGGAACTCGCATGTTTCCACATTCAGCCGAGTAGTCATATCCCCAAATTCTCAAGTCCCTAAATTCTTACGCTACAAATGATTTCACGTTCTCAGAATATCCATTCTTACGCCTCAAACTCTCGAGCTCCTAAATTCTCATGTTCCCAAATTCTCAAGTCCAATTTCTTACACCCCCAAATTCTCACACCCCCCAGTTCCCACGTTCTTAAATTTCGAAACACTGAAATTCTCTCAACCCCAAAATTCTTATAATCCCAAATTCCCACGTTCTCAAATTCTCACACCCCCAAATTGTCAAGTCTCTAAATTCTTACAGCCCCAAATTCTCACACCCCCTAATTCTCACGTTCATAAATTTTGAAATACTGAAATTCTCTCAACCCGAAAATTCTTATATTCCCAAATTCCCACGTTCTCAAATTCTCACACCCCCAAATTGTCAAGTCTCTAAATTCTTACAGCCCCAAATTCTCACACCCCCTAATTCTCACGTTCATAAATTTCGAAAGACTGAAATTCTCTCAACCCCAAAATTCTTATATTCCCAAATTCCAACGTTCTCGAATTCTCACACCCCCAAATTGTCAAGTCTCTAAATTCTTACAGCCCCAAATTCTCACACCCCCTAATTCTCACGTTCATAAATTTCGAAACACTGAAATTCTCTCAACCCGAAAATTCTTATATTCCCAAATTCCCACGTTCTCAAATTCTCACACCCCCAAATTGTCAAGTTTACAAATTCTTACACCCCCAAATTCTCACTTCCCCAAATTATCAAGTCTCTAAATTCTTACACCCCCAAATTCTCACGTTCCTAAATTCTTACACCCCCAAATTCTTACGCTCTCAAATTCATCAAACCCCCAAATTCTCAAATCCCAAATTCTCACATTCCAAAATCCTCAAATCCCCAGATCCTCACATCCTCAATTCCTACGTTGCGAAATTCTCAATCCCCAAATTCTGAAATTCCCCAACGCCTCAAACTCCCAAATACACCTCCACATCCCCACACCCCCAAATTCCCACCCCTAAATTCCGAAATACCCCAAATCTCAAAACTCCTACAAAATCAAGTCTTAAAGCTCCTATAAACCTTGCACACCTGACTCAAAACCACATAACCCAACCTAACTCTGGACCTAATAACGAACGCCTTCTCTTGACGCGTCTTTACTTCTTTGTTACCAAATCCCTCGTCTTGTATCGTGACCTCTTATCGCTTCCCTGTTTATCCGTCACTACGTATTTCCGTTCTTGTCCCTTCTCTGTTTCTGCCTTCCCTTCTCTATCCCGTGTATCTTCTCCAACCAGTTCCCTTCTTCGTCTTTGTTTTCGCTTCAGATTCCCAGCGAAACATCCACTCCCCGTTCCACAGCAGGTTCTCGTTTTTCTTTGTCTTTTTCGTACGATCTTATTGTACTTAGTCTTTAATTTCCCGTTGCCGCATTTTCAGTTTTGTTCTTCCACGGTCACTGAACTCGCGATCTTTTTTCAAACGAGCGGTCTGGAAGTTACTTTATCTGTTTATGCGTTTTGTTTTGGAAGCTTCTCCCGTACACTATTTTCTGGAAATTCTGTTTCTCTCCGCTTCTTTGTTCCCACTAATTTCTGTTTTTCTCTTGTCTTTATTTCAAGTTAGTCCTCCTTTTTCTGTCCTGCCCTTTCTGTTTTTCTCTGTTTATCGCCGCTTCGATGTCCTTTTTTAACCTACATTCTGCGCGCCTGTATTCTTTGGTTGCTTTCTGCTTTGTTTCGATGCTTTTTATTCTTCGATCTTTGTTTCTTTCTTTTGTGCCAATTTGGTAATTGGGAATTTTTGAAGTTGGAAGTTTTGCTATTTTGATATTTGGGGAATTTGGGGAAGTTAAGGGTGTGGGAGATTTGGGGAATTGACTTGTGAAATTTGAGGGTTTGGAAAATTTGGGAGTTTTTGGGATTTGGGGGATTTAGAGAATTGGAAGATTTAGGGAATTAGGAAATTTAGGGATTTGAGAGATTTAGGAAATTTAGGAATTTGGAAAATTTAGGGAATTTGGGTGATTTATTGATTTGGGAGATTTAGGGAATTGTACAATTTAGAGATGTGGAAAATTTAGGAGATTTGAGTGATTTATTGATTTGGGAGATTTAGGGAAGATTAGAGATTTGGAAAATATAGTTGATTCAAGTGATTTATTTAGGAAATTGAGAAATTTTAAAATTTAGAAAATTTAGGGAATTTAGGTGATTTACTGTTTTGAGAGATATGGGAAATTGGGAAATTTATGAATTTGAAAAATTTAAAGGATTTGGAAAATTGTACAATTTAGTAATATAGAGATTAGGGAAATATATAGGTTGTGAAGATTTGAAGATTTGGAAAGCTGATTTAGAAAATTGACAGATGTCAACATTTAGAAACTTGCACAACTTGGGGATTTAAGAAATTTAGGGATTTGAGAGAGGAGATTAAGAAACACAAATTTTCTAAACCTTCAAATTTCCAAAATCTAAGTATGACAAAATTTAAAAACACCAAAACAATTTCTCCTAGAATCTCCAAAGTCAATTCTAAGCAGTTCCCAGTTTCTCCTAGAGTACTCCTAGGCTTCCCGAAATTTTCAACGCGGCTGTTCGTGCAGGGTCTCCTAAAGTTCGGCCGAGGCAGAGTTTCCCATTCGTATATTCGGCCCATTTATCTCTGCTATCGCCTGTCTGGAAAGCGGCATCAGAAGTCATAGAGAAATTCCGTGGAAATTAATGAAGCCACGAAAGCGAGACATTAACGGTCGTTCGTAGTGAATTATGTTTCGAATGATTGGAACTCGAATCGGGTCTGATAGCGAAGGAAATGGAGCCGGGCTCTTTGAACGGCGTGACACGGTCTCGGAATTTCGACGATCGTTTCTGATAAATCGTCGTGCGGTAATTTATGAATGGCGAGGAGTTACCGTACCCCGTGGAATACCTTGCGGAGTGTTTACTTCGCTCGGAGCGTTTGCTAAATCTTTCGCGATCAATTGGCTCCTTTTTGTCGGGGCTCAGTGAATTACACCGGCGCGCTGTGCACTTTCCGAGTAATTTATTTCTCGTGTCGAACGTTTCTTTCCCAGATACGGGAAAGGAGCTTTTCATGGCTCCCTGATGAAGCTTTAATGACGGTTTCTTTTCCGCGGTACACTCGATGCTCCTCCTCGATCTTGCGCTCACAAACAGAATATCAAGTGAAAATCTCTATCAACGGGAACGTACGTTTTATGGACAGCTTATTAGAACACCGGTTCATTTTTTATACACCCGACACGCTCGTTATTGTGTATGTTATGTCAACTCGAGGTACCTTCGTAATTTGCTAAAAGGAAGAACTGGAGGAAAATTTTAAATGGATAATTATTTCTTTTCAACTCATTTTCTTGAGCTCTATGATGTTCTCAGAAGAAATGTACTTTCTGTGATAACAAGTATTAACTCTCCGGGGCACACAGTTTCAAAGAAAATAAAAATCCAAGTTATACAGAATTTTTTTTAATATAGTAGATAAAATAGTCATTTGTATTATTTAACATAAAAACTACGTCAACTTTTTGAGGTGGTATTTCAGCATGCATAAAAGGATAAGCAAAAGGTGGGACAGTTTTTAACATACCTAACCTCTAAGAATTAAAGTGCATTCTTAAAAAGAAAATACTCTCTGTGCTATCTTACAATTTTTACACGATATAAGACTATGGATTTTTATGCATAATTGAAAATGGATATATAAATAATAGCTAAATATTTTTTATTAGATATTCTTAAAAAAGTATCTCATACATTGCACATTTTACACATACTTAAAAATGTTCGAAGTATAAGATTTAAAGCTACTTAATAAATATCTAATTTTTACTTACAAATCTGTTTTGAATAAAATTATGCACATAAATCCAGTCTTACGTTAAATTATATTTTACAGTATAAATATACTGTATGTAATTTCGCACATTCATAGTTTCCATACGAAATTGATAATAAAAATTCTTTGCAATTATATGAACGAATATATCATTATACTTTCTAGATTGTTTTGAACGTTTTTAAAAAGATCGATGAATATAACGTTGAAGTGCAATGCATTAGAAGAAATAGCGTTTTATCGAATGAGAGCACTAAAAGGTCCTCTAAGGCGTAAAAAACATCATGACCGAGCAGCATTACTTCCTATTTTTATACCTCCATTACGTAATCGATTGAGGATATGCAAAGCTTACCAGCGGAGAATTAACGCGCCCGGGGAAACGACATATTAACGATAGGGACGATTATTGGAACTGAATTATGTCCGCGACGATTTAAGTGCCATTAAGGTCCGTCGAGCAACATAAACCTTACCTGAAAGAAGGTGTAATAACTCTAGAAATGTCCGCATTAACTGGAAGGAAACTCGTGAAAAAATGCGTCAAAATGTTCCTTTCAATTTCTTAATTTCACCCTTTTAGCTAGATGAATTTGCGTATTTTTGTGTTAAATTGAAAGTGCAAATTCATGTTAGTGATTTGGATATTGTTGAAGTTTCAAGGATTCAAACCTTCTAAGTTTTCAATTTTTAAGTTTTATAATATTTCAAACTTTTTAATTTATATATTCTGCAAATTTCCTAATTCTCAAGTCCTAAACTTTCTTGAATCCTTTTTCATTGTTTTCAAATTTTCATATCAATGCGATTCCTGTGAATCCATATTGTTAAGTTACGAAATTTCTAAATCCTGAAATTCGGATATTTTCAAATTTGTAACGCCAACTCAATTTCCTAAATTCGGAATTCTTATATCGTCAAGTTCCCAAATTCCAATATCCCCATATGCCTAGGACCCAAATTTCCAATTTTTTCAAACCCCAAATTCTCAAGTTCCCAATTTCCTCGAATGCCCACATTCTCAAGTTCTCAACTTTCTCGAACTCCCTAATTTTCAATATCCCTAAATCCGCACATCCCCAAATACTTATATCTCGATACCCACAAGACCCTAATACCCAACTTTCTCAAACCCCAAATTCTCAAGTCCTCAGCACTCTCAAACCCCCAATTCTCAAATCCCAAAATTCTTATACTCCTAAATCCTGAAGTCTCCGAATTCCTATATTCCGATATCTCCAGGACCCAAAAATTCCAAATTTCCAGCTTTCTCAAACTCCAAATTCTCAAGTTCGCAACTTTTTCAAATCCCCAAAATCTCAAGTTCCCACGTCTCTCAAACCCCCAAATTCTCAAATCCAAAAATTCTTACATGTCCAAATCCTCGGGACTCCAAATTCATATATTCCAATATGTGCAGAGTCCCAAATTTACAAATGCCCAACTCTCTCAAACCCCAAATTCTCAGGTTCCTAATTTCCTAAAACCCCCAAATTCTCAGGTTCCCAACTTTCTGAAACCCCAAATTCTCAAATTTGCAATTTTCTCAAATCCCCAATTTCTCAAGTTCCCACCTCTCTCAAACCCCAAATTCTCAAATCCTAAAATTCCAAATGTCCAACTCTCTCAAACCCCAAATTCTCAGATTCCTAATTTCCTCAAACCCCCAAATTCTCAGGTTCCCAACTTTCTGAAACCCCAAATTCTCAAATTTGCAATTTTCTCAAATCCCCAATTTCTCAAGTTCCCACCTCTCTCAAACCCCAAATTCTCAAATTCCAAAATTCCAAATGTCCAACTCTCTCAAACCCCAAATTCTCAGATTCCTAATTTCCTCAAATCCCCAAATTCTCAGGTTCCCACCTCTCTGGAACCCCAAATTCTCAAATTTGCAATTTTCTCAAATCCCCAAATTCTCAAGTTCCCACCTCTCTCAAACCCCAAATTCTCAAATTCAAAAATTCCAAATGTCCAACTCTCTCAAACCCCAAATTCTCAGATTCCTAATTTCCTCAAATCCCCAAATTCTCAAGTTCCCACCTCTCTGGAACCCCAAATTCTCAAGTTCCTAATTTCCTCAAATCCCCAAATTCCCAAGTTCCCACCTCTCTCAAATCCCCAAATTCTCAAACCCAAAATTCTCACATTCCCAAATCCCCAAGTCTCCAAATTCCTATACCTCCATATCTTCAATACCGAAACTTCCAAATTCGCAACTGTCTCAAGTCCCCGAATGGTCATATTCCCAAATTCTCAGCTTCATCGAATTCACGAATCCCCAAGTTCTCGCACTCGTAAATCGAGAAATTCCCTAGTGAATGAACCTCGTCCGAAACAAAATCCCTAACTACGACTCCATATTTACTCGGAAGTTCGCGCGGAAAGTTCGAGGCATAATTTCGGAATTCGTAAGGATGGTATAGCAATCACGAAGATACCGTGAGTCGGAAGGCAATATTCGAGTATTTGGAGTGTAAATCGCCGGAAACAAACTAGCGGAACTGCTGCCGCGTATCAGAGTCGACAGGTATGCTGATGACTTTATACTTCGCTCGATAACTATTAAAGGAACAATAGCTGCAGTTCTGAACGAAGTTAGCTGCTTGCAAATTGCTCGTACACATCGGTACAACTGGTCGAAAATTTCGTGCTTTCCACGGTAATTGAAGCTTTCGTGCGTTCCTCTCGCCTCTGCACAATCCGGCCAATGTAAAAATCGCAACAACGAAACACGATACACGCTAACTGTTGCGATTAGTCTGATCTCGTCAAACTTCCGAACAAATTCCAACTTTTAAAGCCGTACCCTCTTTTTTCGACATTTTTTCAAGCTTCCATTAACGTTATTTCATCGCGAAGTAATTGGAAAATATGATTAAACAGCACGGAGAACTACAACATAGTTTACTCCAACATGGAACATTTCAAATACCTGGTAGCATTAAAGCATTTTTTCGGTTTAACCAGTTCGAATTGAAAATTAAACTTTGATTGCCAATTACGGAATCTTTCGATTAACGATTACGTGATTCTTGATTGTGGCAAGTTTGGCCACGAATCGAACGTTAATTGAGTAATGGAATTAAAAAGTGGATCCGAAACTCTGTTTTCGGTTAGGAAATCGTGCAACCATTATGGTTCTAAAGGGAACTCAGTTATTGAACGTTAATTGGCGTTCGATTAAATTGACAACTTAATTAATTCGAAACCTCGTTACAAATTACTTATACAGTCGATATAAATCATTAAATTAAATATTGTATACAAATGTATCGCAGTACGAATTGTTGCGGATAATTATGAGCAGCATCGATTGAAAGTTAATTATAATGCAGCAGCAGAAAACGTGGATTGCCACTGTTTTCAACAATTACGAATAATTATAAGGCAGAATAAGAGTACCGAGAGATATTTTATCTGCGAGTAAACGGATTTCCAATGAAGCTCTCGATCGATGGGGACTGAAGGGTTTCGATTCGAAGGAAATTGTCGAGAGAGATTTTCATGGCAGAGGGGTAAATAATTATGCCACAATGGCGGCTTGTTAGCGTCACCTGTAGCAAAAGGGACGGGAAAAAAGAGGAAGAAGCAGGAAGTTGGCTCATTTCGCATGCACCTGACGATAGAGGGAGCTCACGTAATTTCAAGCTCATTCAGTCGCAGCAACATAAAGATGGTCATAAAAAGGAAGCTCTCGACGAACGAGAGAGCGGAAATTAATGTCCTTCCCGACGTTTCTCGCACTGGCGACCGAGAAGAAGGTTTCAAGCCCGAGAATTTTACTCTCTTGTCACGCTGCGCGCTTTTCCAACGACAAATGCCTGCGCGAACGTAGTTACCTTATCGTAGGGTTTCCTTCACCGACCACGATACACCTTTGCTAAAACCTGAATAATGCATCTACCTCGTTCTCTTTATGGTTTCTCTGCGACAAACTACACCCTCTTCGGTGAAATTGACGGCTCGCGAATACAAATTTATACAAATTAAATAGCCAATCCTGTCACGGCGATAAATACAAACAACGCTGGGAAAAGCTCTTAAGAATTATTCGTCCCTTAAGATCCGTTCGAGTTCAAAGGGCTCCTTGAATTATCTGCACACTATTTTGGTTGTATGGAAAAATTTAATTTTTTATTCGAATCGGTGTATAGAGAATCAACATTTCGGTAGATTGAATGGTAGACTATGTGGGGATAGATATTCACATACGTTTACGTATACGTCGTATGAAGGGGTATTATTAAATAAATTTCTACACAGTTACCTCTTACAAATCCTTCACAGTTACCTCTGAATCTGTAACAAATATCCCTAGATACTACATATACACATAAATCCCTAATAAGTATCGTGTGATAAACATCACTAAGTGCCAAATAAATATTCCCAAATCCATCACAAGTACCTTCGAACCTGTAACAAATATCCTTAGATTCTACATACACACATATGTGTTTAAGTATCAGAGATATAATAAACTTTGCTAGACGCCAAATAAATGTCCCCAAATCCTTCATAAGTACCTCCTAATTTGTAACAAATATCCCTAGATACTGCATATGCACATAAATCCCTAATAAGTATCGTGTAATAAACATCACTAAGTGCCAAATAAATAATCCCAAATCCATCACAAGTACCTTTGAACCTGTAACAAATATCCTTAGACTCTACATACACACATATATATTTAAGTATCAGAGGTATAATAAACTTTGCTAGACGCCAAATAAATGTCCGCAAATGTACCTCCTAATTTGTAACAAATATCCCTAGATTCTGTATATACGTAGATCCTTAATAAGTATCAGAGGTGTATAAACTTCTGCAGATCACCAGATATCCCCAACTCCAAAGCGAATATCTCTGTATCCGAGACGAAGGGTGCGTAGAGGTCCATTTCTACGTAGAATCGTTGAAACAGCATGTATCGTTAAAGGAAAATCCGTTAATCGAAATCACAAGGTGTTCCGCGAGAAAGGAAACGATCGTCCGATTATCCGACGCTAGATTGAAGCCGCGGAGGGTTCTTTTTTGTAGCCGATGGAAGCTCGATTTCCATCCGAGCCGGTATAGCGTTTACTCGCATGAAAGGCGGTGGCGACGCCTTTATAGTTTCGGATTTGCATAATCCCGCGTAGGCGTATTCCGTCCGGGCGAAGTAAAACCGCGTTGATTGTCATTCAAATTGCTGAATCCTTGGCGCGGGAACTTGGGTCGAAATGAAAAATACACTTCCTTTGTCTCTGCCCCGTCCATCCCCGTCGTTCTATCGTTCGTTCCGTTTCATTCTCCGCCCCGTACAATTGAACATTTCTGCTCGAAATAGAACGATTTATTAAACCCATTCGCCCGACTATAATTCACGGTCTTCAATAACGCGTAGTCGCGTTAATTGCCGTTTTAATTGCGAACCACCCGTCTAAGTCTTTTCGCGAAGATTCTATTTAAAGAAGAACGAGATTCCCACCCTCTCTGGCGCCTTTCGCTTCAACCTCCCTTCGACTCTTTAATCTCGTTTCCCTCTTTCCTTCGTCGCTCAACGTTTAATCTCGGAACAGTCAGCCGTGATCATTGTATACCTTTGCCTCTTCTCTTACCGCGTCAGGCTTAATTACATTAATTATCAACGCGTCGCGACGACCGAGTCCTCGTTTTTCTCTCGACCTGCCTCCAGTGCGTGCGTCTTCCTCCCCCATTAACGAAATCGCGCCGAAATCCATCTTACAGTCATTTCAAAGTACTGAAATTAGCGAGATGCTCTTGTCGAGATGCGTGTTAACGTACAATCCTTATTTATTTATTTTTAAACCCTTAACCTACAATTTTTGGGTACTTGCATCACTCACAGCTAATTATTGCTACAATATGAAGACAAGTAAAGAGAACTAGAAGATTAGGTTTGTTTTGTATTCAACGATTGAATACGGAGATTATACTTAAAATTGAAACCAAAATTAAATACCGGTGAAAATACGTATCAGAGTTAGCACATATGAACTGTGGAGTGCGTCACGAGTGTGTCACGATGTAGTAGGGTAAGGGGTTGATCTAAATGTAACTACTTATCGAATGGATAGTGTTGATATTGTGGTAAGTGTGATCATTTCAAATCTTCGAAAAGTCAAGTTTCTAAATCCCTGAATTCTCAAGAATGCGAATTTCCAAATTGCTAAATTGCCAACAGGCTAACTCATCAAACACCTAAATCCCTAAAAGTCCAAATGCCTAAATTCCTAAATCCCCAATTCCCAACTTCCCAGTAGTCTAAATTTCCAAATCCCTAAAATCTCAACAGGTTAACCTTCCAAACACCTGAATCCCTAATTCCCAAATTGCCAAATTCTCCACTTTCCAACAATCCAAATTTCCAAATCCCCAAATTCCCAACGCTCTAACTTTCCAAATACCTAACTCCCTAAAAGTCCAAATTTCTAAATTCCCAACAGTCTAAACCCCAAACCCCCAAATTTCCAAATCCCTGAGCCCCCAAAGTGCAAATTTGTACGAAATCAAATCTGCAACGTAACCAGGAAAAAAAACTCGGTTCTACAGCGACACAAGGTGCAATTCAAACGCGCTGAAAAAAATAGATCTGCAAAAGTAGAACGAACCGAAGTAAGAAAAACAACGAGGTTAAAGAGAAAGAATCGCGAAGAAAGAAGTACGATTCCGTTAAAAGTTCAAGCGATTAATTAATGCCGCGACAGAAGAGCCCTCCTTTTTACCCTCCTTCGTTCAGCCCCTTCTTTTTTCTCCACTTTCCCGTGAATTCGGTTCTCGTTACTTTCTTTCAAATTCGCGTATCCAAGGAATCGTTTTCCCGCCAAAGGCGAAGGTGGCCTTTCATTTACTTGCAAATCCCGCGGTTCTTCCACGGACGCGAACGAAGAAGAGTCGAGGGTTGAAATTTTCCTCGAGGGGTTGAAACGACGAAATAGCTTGTTTCGTAACATTTATCGCCGACTCACGAAGAAAACAGACCGGAAATTTATGCTGGCCAAGATACGACAACTTTCCGACGGTATTCGCCCTTCCGTCCCTCGCGAACAACCCCTCGCAACTTTTTTGGTAAACAGCGCCACGAGAACGACTCGTTTAGCGAAAATTACACTGTATTCTTCGAACAGGATGGAGTTTGTATTTTATTCAACGGCTACGAAGTTATTTTGCCCGGTGCCTTTCGTCCAAGAATTTCGTCATCGCCTAAACACCATCCTGCCACACTGTACTTTAGAACGCGAGGGGTGCGTTATACTTCCGACAACTTTCTACCGGCGAAAAAACTTTCCTACGACTTACCAACTTTCTTTAGAAGATTGTGACAACGAGAGTGGGCATTTTTTTTTTAAATTGTGGATTGATGATGTGGGATGGGGTGTCGTTTAAATACTATTCGTCAAGTTTATGGGTTTAGGGATAGAGTGCAGGATAGTTTGGGAGAAATATGGAGCAAGTTTTGCAACTCCCAAAATTACAGTGTGTAGAGACCCTAATTCCCAAATTCTTCAATACCTAAATTCTCAAATTTCCTATGCAGTGTTCTGAATTCCCGAATGCTCAACTTTACAAATTCCTAAGTCTCCTAATATTTACACTCCCAGATTCCCAAATTTCCCAATCCCTAATTTCCCAAATTTTCAATTTACCTAATTCCTAAATCCCCCAATATCTACACTCCCAAGTTCCCAAATTCCCAAATTCCTAAATCCCCCAATATCTACACTCCCAATTCCCAAATTCCCCAATCCCTAATTTCCCAAATTCTCAAATTACCGAATTCCTAAATCCCCTAATATCTACACTCCAAAGTTCCCAAATTCCCAAATTCCTAAATCCCCCAATATCTACACTCCCAATTCCCAAATTCCCCAATCCCTAATTTCCCAAATTCTCAAATTACCGAATTCCTAAATCCCCTAATATCTACACTCCCAAACTCCCAAATTCTCCAACCTCCAAAATTCCCAAATTCTCCAACCCCCAAAATTCCCAAATTCTCAACTTTCCAAATTCCCAACTCCCCCAATATCTACACTCCCAAATTCCAAAATTCCCCAACCCCTAAAATTCCCAAATTCTCAATTTCCCAAGTTCCTAGATTTCCAAATACTTTCTAAAATCTCTGAACCACAACAACCCCCAATCCCTACATCTTCAAAATTTCCAAATTCCTATACCCAAAATTCTCAAATCCCCAAATCCCAAATACCTAACTACCCGAATCCCCAAATTTCTAAAATTCCAATAAAAAATCATGAACCGATAAAATTTCCAAATTCGATAGTAACTAACAAGGTCCAACACAGAAGAAAAATAATGTACCCGGTATCAATTTCTGTTTGATAAGCAATGTACAAACAAACGATTGCTCCTTCGATTTGGTAATTCGAGGAAACTCAGCTTGGCGAACGCGATAAGCGTTAACGAGGCTCGCAATAATGCAACCGGGGTGAACGGAAGTTAAAGTTGTTGGAGTCTGTTGGTCCCCCAGGCCATCAGGGCCGCCCTGAGAAATCATTTGGTTAACGAATCGCGTAGTTTCCCCCATTGAAACGCCTCCTCGCTTGCTCGAAGACTGTGAGCCCACTGTTTTGCCCCGCTGAGCTCACGGAATCGATTCGAAAAACACTCCGTCTCGACCTTCGCCAAACTTTCCCGACGAATTTTCCTCTAACTTCTGTCTTCTCGTCGGCAGATCGCACGAACGGGCTTCAACATTCAATGTTCTTAACAACTTTTCCTCGACCTTTTTATTCCGACTACGATGTCTGAAACGTACTTTTCTATACCGCTTTTCTTACTCACTCGATTTATTCTCGATTGCCCGATGTTACAATGCTAGTCGACCGAGTGTCGCGTAAAATTATGCAAAAAACAATATGACAAATTGTTTTACGCTTATTCAAGATATCAAATGAACAGGATAATTCTATGTACGACTTGAACAGAATTAATCAAAGTCGTACATTGATTTATGCCACTCAATATATAAAATTGATTTATTCCATTCAAGACAGAAATTTGATTTATCGAATTCAAGATATAAAATTGATTTATTCAACTCAGAACAGAAAATTGATTTATTCAATTCAGAATAGAAGATTGATTTATTCTATTCAGAATAGGAGATCGATTTATTAAATTCAAGATATAAAATTGATTTATCGAATTCAAGATATAAAATTGACTTATGCAACTCAATATATAAAATTAATTTATCAAATTCAATATATTAATTTCATTTGTCAAATTCAACATGCAAATTTGATTTGTCAAATTCAACATACAAAATTGATTTATCGAATTCAATATATAAAATTGATTTATCAAATTCAATGTATAAGATTGATATATCAAATTCAATATATAAATTTGATTTATCAAATTCAATGTATAAGATTGATATATCAAATTCAATATATAAATTTGGTTTATCAAATTCAATATACAAAATTGGTTTTTAAAGAGTAGTTATACTAAAATGCTTTGCAAGAAAAATAACGAAACAAGTTAAAGCGTAAATGTCCGTATCGATTCATGCAGACCGAAACAAATACGCCAACCGAATCGGAGCGATACGGTAGAACTTCAATTTCCGAGTTCATCGATTGTCTAATACCTTTATAACAAGGTCGTTGATTAAAAACAGAAAAATAGTCGGTAAAAAGAAGAATCTAACGGTAGGAGATATCCGCGAGACCGCTTAATTCCGAACAGTTTAATTAACCGTCGTCGTTTTCAATTCGTGCTACCCGACCGGGCCACATAATCGAAAACGATAAATCCCACGGATTCTAACCCCTTTCGCCCCCTTCAACGACATTCGCGTACACCCCCGTCGCGAAGCAATTTCGCAGCTCGAGTATCAACCGACTGGGACAAGCTCGAAACTTTATTTTTATAATCTCGTCAGCAGACCACTCTCGGTGAATTCCGTGTCTCGACGACACCGTCGCAGAACAAAACAGTGCCATCGAAACTCACCCTCTCTCCACCACCTCTAATACCGTAATGTCGAGGAGAATCGTTTATCTCGAAGATGCGCCCTCTTGCAGCTGTTTTCCTTCGGAAGACCAACAGCGTCTTTATTTTTTAAGCGAATATTCATTTTCTCCCGTATCGTTTGAAATCAATTTCTTCGCGAATCTTGGAAACTGTTATTTCGGTACTGAAAGTCTTGTTTAGATGTTTATGAAGATAGTCAAAAGTAAATATATTTTCAAATGTTCCTATTAACATTTTGTATTGAAATAAATGTTCAGAAATGTTTAGTACTGTTGGAAAAATTATTCAGATATATTTAGAAGCGAATGATCAAACTCACCCTGATCAAACAAGGATTAATATCTTAAAATCTGGTGTCGTCACAGAAATATATAATTGTTACTATTCTTTTGACATAATATAACACTTCTGTTAGGTATCAGTTAGTATATTCATGGTATGTATATGTCTTTGAAATCGTACGTGAATGTGGTCGAAGCGAACAGCGTAGCAAGATTACGCGTAAAAATCTGAACACGTGGTTATACAACGCGTGGCAATTTAATACGTGACAACCTAAGCGTATGGCAATTTAACACGTGACAATCTAAACGCATGGCAATTTAGTCGCGTGGCAATTCAAGCGTTTACCGAACTAAACGCGTGACAATTTAAAAGCGTAGATATACGTATAACAATTTAAACGTGTGATTCTACAAAATGTGATCTAACCAGTAGTAATACTAATACGTGGAAATTTGATATGTGACTATAGCAATTTGTAGCGATCTAAGATATGATTATAGTAATGCATAGAGATCTGCCTTTTGACTATGATAGCACGTGACAATTTAATATGTGACTATAGTAACACGTGACAATTTAATGTGACTATAGTAATGCGTAGGGTTCTGCCTTGTGACTATGATAGCACGTGACAATTTAATATGCGATTGTAATAACACGTGATAATTTAGTATGTGACTATAGTAACGTGTACCAATCTAACGTGTAGATACAGTAACACATGATGATCTAACTTGTGACTATAAGAGCATGTGACAATTCAATACGTGACTATAGTAATGCATATCGATCTAACATGTGACTATAGTAACGCATAGCGATCTAACACGTGTCTGTAGTAACATGTGGCGATTTAACAGGTGACTATAGTACCACGTGACTGTAGTACCACGTGACCATAGTACCACGTGACAATTTGATGCATAGCTATAGTAACGCGTAGCGATTTCACATGACTATAGTAACGCATAACAACCTCACATATGACTATAATAACATATAGCGACCACATACCAACCATCTACCAAAATAAAAGTAAAAACCACGTATTCAGAGGAACTCTCCATCAAAGTATCTTCCAAACATCTATTTTTAAAATCGAAATGCATCCATAAGATATCGAGAAATTCGTCGTGTACGATTGGCTACCTAACCGGAAGAGGCAGATGGAAGAAAATATTGAGCGAGTAAGAGAGGAAAAAGTGGCGGGAAAGCAGTTTCTTTCGTCACACTTCGCGTGGCTCGAAAAGGAAGCTAAAAAAAGGAGCTAAAGAAGAGAGAGAGAGAGAGAGATGTTTATTGGCACACGGTGCAAAAGCAGTTAGGTTGGCGGGGATCGGTTCTTTTGCCACCTACGAAAGGGGGTGTCTTCACTCTGATATTTACGTTCTCCTCTTCCCGAGAATATTCTTTTCCACCCTTTTCTGCTCCTCGGCTCGGTTCTCGCGATGCCACGGAATCTGTTGCGGGGAACGAGGAAAGATTTTCCGGGTTGCTCGAGCGGAAAGCTTCCGATTATTTTTTTCTCTCTTTTGGACGCTCGCGAAAGGGGTCGCGGTAGAATTTTCGAGGAAATACAAGTAGTTTCCGCGTTGTTTGTCGCGAAGAATTGCGAAACGTGTCGAGAGGAACGCGTCGCGATTCTAACGAAGAATTTTATCGCGATAAATCTTCCTAAAGTGTATTCGAGATTAAAATAACTCGCAGTTTTGTCAACGAATAACTTATGATATTAATTTCGAGAGACAACTACTGTTAAAATCGTCGAGGACAAGGACTCTAGTTAAGCAGGATACGATTAGAGTGCGCTCGGATCGAATTAATATTATGACTTACAACTCGTTTTATTACCGGCGTGTATCGCAACTGCCGCGTTTATAGATGCAGCAGGATCAACTTCAATATTTGCATCGACTCCAGCAAACGCCATCGGGCTCCGATCAATTACCGAACTGTGTATTTTCCAGTCGAATATCCAGAAACAGCGAATATATTAGTAACACGCCATGAAACCCATTGAAAGAATAACAATTGCACTCCGCTTCCTAAACACTGTTAATTGTGTCTAACCTCGGTCAATAATATTTGGTGTCACTTTTAAGTCAAAAATCTTAATTTCATTAATATCATACTTGTAAAATCTCGTATCCTTTTTAGGATTTTATACGTACAACATATAACTGTAAATTGCAAATGCAATGCATAATTGTTAATTGTAAATACAATACAGAATTGTAAATTATAAATGCAATATATAATTGTAAATTATAAAAACAATATATAATTGCAAATTGTAAATACAATACATAATAGTCCATTCTAAAATCAATTTAAAAATATAAATTCTAAATACAATATGCAACCATAAATTATAACTTCAATATATAATTACAAACAGAATATATGGTAAATTAATACCTATCAATACGAACATTAAATTAATACAAAATCAAATTGTCTATCAAAAAATCAGCCAATTAAATACAAAAATCAGACAATAAAAATCAATCAAAATTAAACATGTAAGTAGATTTGTAATGAACAAGCCACTCTAAACTTCTCTTGTATGACATCCATAAGCGAGTACATCCCCCATAAGGATCTGCAAAGTGTCGTCGGAACAACGTTGTATCCAACGTTTCTAAACAACGTTGACGGGATAAGAATCACAGGGAGTAATTTTACGGCGGGGACCATAGGTTCGCCGTGGGAAAAACAATTCCGAGTAAGTTTTAATAGAAAGCAGACCCCCTAAGTTCGCGGCAGTGACACGTCATTAAAGAAAGAACATTTTTCTCCGGGCAAGTTGAGAAGGGTGGCGCGGAAACGTCGCGTTCGCGAAAATTATGCCGCCCACCATCGACTCCTGCAAGATCTCGTTTTCTGCGCGAATGGAGAGAATTTCGAGGAGGCCGAGGCAAAAGTGACTTGACACGACGTCACAATACGAATAATATTTGCTACATCGATTTTGGGAATGAAAACGACCTTCGTGTACTTCGATTCTTTTTTCGATCTGCTGTTCATGAGTAGGCAGCTAGAGTATCTTGACTTTAGTGGATCAGAAACTAGTGATGATGTTAGTAGATTCTTGTACTTAGATCTTAATATTTCATAGATTAGTTAAATTTCTATGGTCAATGTCCTGTAACACTAGATATGTATAGTAGATCCTCTGTTTCCTGGTATTCATAGATTCCTAGATCCCTCTATTTCTTTAGGTCTCTAGAACCCTAGATAGCTAGATTCCTCTACTCCTATTTCCTTAGATCTCTATATGTTTCTACCTCTGTATCTCCAAATTACTAGATCACAAGATCACTGTAACCGTAAGTCAATACATTCCCAGATCACTATATGATCAGATCACTACATTCTTAGATCACTGTATGATCAGATCGCTATGTCCTCAGAACACCACCTTCCTAGATTAGTATATGATCAGATCACTACATCCCTAGATCGCTACATCTCTCAATCGTCATATTCCAAGATCGCCATATTCCTAAATCGCTACACTCGTGTACTCCTACATCCCTATAGCTCTACATGCTCTTATTGCAATATCCCTAGCTGGCTCATTCACATATCCCAAGATCCATCACTCCTATGTCCCCATACACCTACACTCTCATAACGTTATACATAACGTCATAGTGTATATACAGCACGTCTTATTCCTATATTTTTAAACCTCTATAAGCCTCCATACCTATATCCCTAAATCTCTATTTGGTCACGTGCCTACATTAGAATATCCTCGTACACTCCTATGTGCACATCGTTATAGTCCGAGTTGGCGTCGAAAGGGAAACTTTACAGTATAGGGTATCACGGTTGTCGCACGTTCGGTAAAACACGATACGGGAAAGCTTCCCGTTAATTATTTAAAGCTTGCACGGAGACCGGGCGAATTCACTTTCGAGGGGCGTGGTAATTTCAATTGTAATAAGGTTATCTGGCGCAGTGTAGAACAGTAATTCGAAGGATGCCGGGCGCCGGAGTAAATTTCGACCAACACGTGCGTCCGCACAGATGTTGCCGAACGACGACGACGTATATAAACTTGGAATTTCGAGTATGATGGAAACAGTGCGCAATCGGTACACGGTATCAAGAGATTCCAGTTACAGTCGCGTTGCGGCATTACAACCGAGTTTAGACCTTGCCACCCCTTACCATGTAAATCCATCATATTTCAGATGCAACAGCTAGACGACTACGATATTATCTTGTCCATTGTTATTGATTTTCCCCGATCAATTGTACGCCCCCGAACGGGCTATTAGTCCTTTATCGAACACTGATTATTCCGCTTTATTGTTTCGGCTATTAACTTCGATTCATCGGTTACCATTCTGCAGTATTAATTGCTACGTTGATTAGGTTTCTTCCTTCACTTTTGTCGATTAATTATAAGTTGGACTGATTCATTGATTCAGCGGTTTAGCATACTGATCCGACTGACTCCGTTAATCGGATTCGTTTCCTCCGTATCTCTATCAGTTTGCTTCCAAGTACGTTTCTTTGGTCGTGCAAGTTTCAATTAAGACACCGGATTTGTAGTCGTTAAATTTGTGATTCAAGTTAGCAATTTCTTACTTCGACGTAAGTATACAGAAACGGGGCATTCTGTCTACAAAATGTTAACACTTTAATGGCCGCACGTCTACGCAGTCAATTGTCGCCAGGCGCTGGCAATATTTTTGAAGAATTAATTTAAAGAAACTTTATGTAAATTCACGAAATAATTCAACACAAAAGGAAAACAGCAACAAATTTAATATTGTATGTTTGTGTGATAGTTATTAAAGCAATCACCTACGTTCAATCATCACACAAATGGTACCGGCCAATGACCTTTGGTAGCATCACACACATGTGTGAGCGGCCACTAATGTGTTGATCAAGTTTTTACAATCATTTAAGCTTTAAATCGTACGGGGTTGTCAACAGTAGAACTAAAATGTTCAGAAGAGAATTCTTTCGATCCTCTTGCTTGTTAATGTCATTTTATTTCTGCAAGTGTTCATTGTGTACGAAGTGGTACCAGGTGTAACAAGGAAAAAATGCTTCATTCAAAGTACCAGCTAGCTATACATTTTCCCATCTGCCCTTCAAATGCTCTTCCCACAATTGTTCATATTTTGAGAAACCAATCGAGTCATTTTTCGACATGTTACTGCTGAAGTGTTCCTGAGAAAGTACGCGAGCCATCGATGAAAACAAGTGGTACGAAAGGACCAAGTCTGGCGAATATGGTGGGTGGAGCAAGAGTACCAACCAAGTGCAAAAATTGTCTTTAACTGTTTTCGCTGTGTGTGCAACATTGTGTTGCAAAATCACTTTCCCGTGTCTTCTAGCCTAATCTAGGCTTTTCGATCAATGCATGGTTCAAACTGATTATTCGTTGACGGCAGCGATCGGTATTAACTTTCACGTGGTTTCAGCTTATGACACCTGATCCCACCAAATTGTCTTCCTTCCGAAGTGATTCTTGCGGTCGATGTTGACGGTTGTGTCAACCTATGACTTTGCGTTTTGGGTACCAAAGTTGAACCAAAACAAGTACTACGTTAGGACATAAGTTTCCACAAGACGGCTTACTTTTGATTGAACACGAAAACGCACCGCTATTTGGTTCGAAACACGTTTACCACGAAAATATGCAAACTAGAAATCGTCTGAGCATCGGCGTTTTGAAAGGTGCAAAGAAAATAACATAAGAGACTGCGCCCTTAGTGCAATACAGATATTAGGAATTATTAACCGGTACACCTGGTGTCCGGAGTATATTTGTAAGAAATAGGTTGTATTTTTCAGCCAGATCCCTACTTCTGTCCATCGAGGAGAGAAAGCCCCATCCCGGGGTAGAAGACTTCGCTGGATGGGTCACGGATAGCCGGAGGTCATAGGGGCTCGGGGAGAGTTAGCCGGGGCAAAGGATAAAAAGGGGATTAAGATGCGGATTCCCCCGGTCCCGCTCTTCCGTGTAATTGTAAACTTGTACTCGCGCTAGCCATAAATTTCGCCGCTGGCGGGGCTTACTTTTAAAATTTAGTATTCGCGCGTACCGAGGGCTCTATTGTGCGCCCGGTGCCCGGCGCCGCCAGAAAAGTCTAAAAAAGTTCGAGTAATTCTATTGCCCTGGCCGTGCTTGATGCATTGATAAGGAAAGTTGCGGAACGCCTTTTGTCTCGACACTCGAGCTTTTTGTCGCGTTCGCGCGGTCACAGAGGGACCCGGAACTTTCGCGGACAACTTAATGAATATTTCTTTTTGCACTTCTTCTTCTGTCTCCTACTTTGTCCCGTTTTATTGCGTTTTCAACTTTACGTTTCAACTTATCGTCGATGTATTAATTCCGCGACTTTACCTCTCAATTGGTCGGTTTCGGAATTTCAGATTCTGGGTTTGTTCTTAGAAGCTTGAAATATTTACATTTTGGGATGTGATTGTTTAGAATATTTAAATATTTTACAATTTTTGTACTTTCAGAGGTTATGAAAGCGAAATAGTTATAACTGTTTTTAAAATGTGCAGTCGTTAAATTAGAAATAAATCTAAAATCTCTATTAATCTTTCATTATCAGAAAAAGTATAACTTGTAGTATAACTTCAATTAGTCTAACAACTTGGGGTGTAAAAAGCAAGGTTAAGTTTGGTGCTCAATATTAACTACCCCTGAAAAGAAGGGTCTAATTCGTTTAATTAGTATAAGAAGTAGACACATGTCAAAGGTAAGCCCTCATTTTGAACGTTAATCGGCCCACTGACAGAAAAACCTTTTGTTCTTTAATTGGTTTAACGAGCTGGCGAGTATTAAAATGAAGGGTGAACCTTCGTTTTGAACGTTAACACGGTAATCAAGATTCCAACGTGGAAATTTTCTCGCTCGTCGACGCGTTATTCAACGTTCCAGGTTTCTAACGGCGAAAGTTCGTTGAATATTTTTTTAAAGCCGTACCAAACGATAAAAGGAAGAATTAATGCACCAAATGAAAAACATAATGAATACGAAAAGTTGAATCTACCACAACTTTGGAACTACTGCAATTTTTCAATTTTTTAATTTCTAACTCATTGAATTTCTGTATTTTCAAATGTACACGTTCTTCAATTTTTATATTTCTATATTTTTGAATTTTTTAAGTTTCCACATTTCCTAAATTACACAAATTTCTAAATTTTCTGAACGTCCCAAGTTTCCCAAAATTGTAAATTATCCAAATTCCCCAAAATTCTCCAAATTCCCCAAATTTTCAAAATTCTCAAATTTCCCAAGATTCTAAATTCCCCAAATTTCAAAATTTCCCAAATTCACCGAATTCCTCAAATTTCAAAATTTCCCAAATTCACCGAATTCCCCAAATTTCAAAATTTCCCAAATTCACCGAATTCCCCAAATTTCAAAATTTCCCAAATTCACCAAATTCCCCATATGCCCCAAATTTTCCAAATTTTCCAAATTCCCCAAATTTCCCAAATTCCCCGAATTCCCCACACTTCTAAATGTAAAGCCCTCTAACTAAAAATTCCTCCTCTGAATATTCACACTTTTCCCCTAAATAATACCCAAACGCAACATCCCTTGTAATTTTCTTTCTGATCTAATTACAAGCACCAATAAAAGAACAATTTTATTACAAATTTTAACCACAATATTTCGATTCGTTCATTTCTTTTGTACGAACGAGAAGTAACAGAAGCGAATGTTGCTTGACTACAAACGATTAATCTTACCAGCATTTATGAAGACAAGGTTGTTCATTTTTTAAAAGGTTTTCCCCATTTTATTAGAAACTGAAACACGCGAATGGAAAGTTTATTACGTCAACGTTATATTGCTTTCGGATTAAAAAGGAAACGATGTCCGTTCAAATATTTTCATTGTAGAATTTGTATTTTAATTAATGATAGACCTCTTCCTGGTACTTTCGATCAAATAACATGAAACGTTGCTTTTACAGCAGTATCAACATCGAAATTACATCGCCCGGCGGAAACTGAAAAAGCATGCAGATAAAGTGGAAAAAAAAAGATTGCTTCGACGAATTGCAAATACAAACGCGTATTATCATATCAGCGAATAAATTTGCATTTCCGTCTGGTCGAGCATGTAACCAGCACCGTTTCTGTATAATGTTTAAATCGTGTAGTAAAAATGAAGGGGTCTGTGTAAACAACCTCTGGTGTTGATCAACGCTGTAACTTTCGGTGCAGAAACTTGATTTCAAAACAACCTGTGAAATATTTTGCTCGAATAAAGAGTAAAAAAATACCAGACGCGCACAGTTTCAAAATATAATTGAAATAATATTGATCTGATCGAAAATTTCACTGTATTTCTACCTCAAGTACAGTAATTAGTTCTGTAATTTTAGGCGATACAGCTTTCGAAATTTGACTTTTGCATAAATATGGAGAGTTCCTTGATATTTGTGTTTGGAATTAACGGAAAATTATTTTCCTGAAAATTACGGTGGTTTATTTTGGGATATGTACATTTGAAGGTTTTTAGAATTTTTGAGCTGAGCTTTTTAGATTTTCAAATTACAAGATTCATAAGTTGTCAGATTTCCAAATTTTTTTGGTCTGAAATTCTCGTATCTTCAAATTGTCAAATATCTAATTTTCCAAGTTTACGAACCCTCAAGTTCTCAATTCTCAAATCCCTAAATTGTGAAATTTCCTAATTCTCCAACCCCAAATTCTCAAATTCGTAAATTCTCTAAGCTCCAAATTGTTAAGTTAATAATTCTCCAACCCCAAATTCGTAAATATCCAAATTCTCTATTCTCCGAACTGTCAAGTTCCCAATTCTCAAATCTCCAAATTCTCAAGTTTCCAATTCCCAAATCCCCAAATACTCACATCCCCAAATTCTCAAATACCTGAATTCTCACATCCCCAAATTTTCAAATACCCGAATTCTCACGTCCCCAAATTCTCAGATCTCCAAATTCTCACATCCCCAAATCCTCACATCCCCGAAACCTCACATCCCCGAATCCTCACATCCCCGAATCCTCACATCCCCGAATCTTTACATCCCCGAATCTTCACATCCCCGAATCCTCACATCCCCGAATCTTCACATCCCCGAATCTTTACATCCCCAAATTCTCAAATTTCCAAATTCCCATATCCCCAAATTTACACATCCCCAAATTCTCAGATCCCCCAATTTTCAGACCCCCAAATTCTTATATACATCAATTCTCAAATTTCCAAATTATCAAACCTCAAATTCTCTTACATCTCATTCCTCAACTCCTCAGATTCCCAAATCCTCAACCCCCAAAACCCGCCTCCTTAAATCCCCATACCATACCTCCATCCTCCCAAACTTCCAACCCTAAATCTGCCAAAACAGTAAAAAACGTCCCATAAAAATACACCTTGCTTTTCCACAATAACGATATGATTAAGTTGATCCGTTTTAATGAGCAAAGACACGGTAACAACATCGACCGAAAAATTTGCATTTATATGAAAAATACAGCAATTTTTTCCTCGCCTACGAGTAACAAAGCAGAAACACACAAAAGACCCGGCAGTAGTCGATAGAATATTAATTCAACTTTTGTATCGTGCACAGTAGGAGGGTTGCAAGCTTCATTTTTTTTTTCATCGCGGAGATAGCGTTGTCGATGCGCTAAACGAGCGAGATCGGAAGGTAAATCAAAGGCCCGTTGGAAAAAATACTGGTATCGGTTTATTAAAGCGCCCTGGGACATTTCCGCGTACTGATTACACGCCAATGGGGTTATTCACGACCTCCGTTTCCTTTTTTTTCCAGCCATCCACCCCGGCAACCCCTTGGTCGCGAGGCGAACGCGAAACGTGCACCAGCCTCGATCGACGCGAAATTGGTCCGATGCCAGATCGAGCTTTAAGCTTTTCTCTACTCTCTGCCGCTGCAAATAGTACGACAGAGAACTCGCGTGGCATGAATAGTTTGGTCAAATATATTTGAAAAATCATCCGAACCGCTACAAAATATTTGCTGCTGTTTCGCGCTCGACACAATATACCCTACTCCGCTTTCAACCATCCTCTACACAAATTCCGACAATACTTTCGTTCGACAGACTATTTTAAAATATACTGTTATATCTCTGCTGATGCTATTCGTTCGTTAACACCAAAATTATGTTCATTCCATATGAATTCTGAAATTATGTTCATCGGATGTTCATACTGAAATTACATTCATTTGATGTTCATACTGAACTTATATTCTTTAGATATTCATACTTAAATTATTGTAGACGATAATCAGGAATTTAGGAGATTTCCGAATATTGAAGGGACCATAACAGCAATAAAAGACCAAGGAACCATTACTTGTCCATTTTTACGCGGCTGGTTAGCAGATTGAGCCCGAGGTTGGCGTAGTTGTATATTTTTTTCGGTTGCACATTGAGTTTGAAAAGTCGAGGCGATCCTTGGGTTTATTACTGTTACGGTAATTTGTAGGAGGTTGAGGGCCGGATGGGTCACCGTGCAACGGTTTGGGCCAGATGACCCCTGGCCGGGGAAAGTGGGAATTCCCAGTTTGGGGAAAGTCACCCCCTTTCCCACTCCGTGTTTTTTTCCCTTCCCGGGGTACCGGGAAGAATATATATTTGTATGTGACTCAAGACGGAGTGGTCTGTCCTGAGGTATTCGCCGGAGAATAAAGTTACTCGTTATTTTCGTTATTTAAATTGTTTGTTGTTTCGGCCTCATTTTATCACACGCCCAACTCTCTAGCAGTAAATTGTTCTCCGTCTATATTATATTCATCCGATGTTCATATTAAACTTATATTCATCCCATGTTCATACTGGAATTATATTTATCCGACGTTCATACTGAAATTACATTCATCTGATGTTTATACTAAAATTCTATTTGTCTGATGTTCATACTGAAATTCTATTCTTTCGACGTTCATACTTAAATTATATTCACCCGATGTTCATATTAAACTTATATTCATCTGATGTTCATACTGGAATTATATTCATCCCATGTTATTACTGAAATTATATTTATCCGACGTTCATACTGAAATTACATTCATCTGATGTTTATACTGAAATTCTATTCATCTGATGTTCATACTGAAATTCTATTCTTTCGATGTTCATACTTAAATTATATTCATCCGATGTTCATATTAAACTTATATTCATCCGATATTCAAACTGGAATTATATTCATCCCACGTTATTACTGAAATTCTCTTCGTCCAATGTCAACCCCTAACAGTGATGAGCTATGGTCGTGACGCACGTGCAGTTTGAATATGACAAACTTTTCTCATATTATTAGTTCACGTTACATTTTCAGTTTGTGTAATTATAATTTTCGTAGTTGAGGATCATTGTACAGAATACCGATATGAGATTTTAATTTTCTTTATCTGTTTTGACATCGTAGCAGATACTAGTTTGATGCGTCTGACGCACATGAGTAAATCGTAGTGCAAGGGGTTGATGCTGAATTGTATTCGTCTAATGTTAATACTAAATTGAATTCGTTCAATGTTACTAACAAATTGTATCTATCCAACGTTAATGCTAAATTATATTCATGCAATGTACATACTGAAATTTTATTCATCCTGGTTTTTATACTGAGATTGCACAAATTGCCTCATAGACATGACTGGATTGTTCCACAACAGAAGAGAACAAGTTAACCAAACTAAAAATTGCACACAAACCTAAAAACATTTATGTTGAAAATGTATTATTTGTTCTATTTTCCATGTTACCTAAAAATGCAGGCCAAGCGATTTTACCGAAAACAAAATATTTTAAAATGATAAAAACTGCTAAAATGGATAGAGCTACATAATTGATTGCTATTGCCGATTGCTATCAGTTCACTTTCGGCAAAAAGTAAGTGGTTCATATATTTTCGACGTACGGCAAATGCAATGAATTTTTCTATCTTACAATTCATGAGGGAGAATGCAAATAAATAATTTTACGATTTCCTATCTGGCGTCGTGGAAAAAGCGAGCCAGTTTACTCGGATTGGAAACGATCCAAATCTTCGTGTAAATATTACCGTCCCGTTGATCGTATCTTAGAATGTTAATTTGGGGAGAAAATCGAAGATCGACGGACTTTGTTCTTTCTGGGACTTTCTTGCTGGCAAATAAATGTCTCTGGACCAGTAAAAACTGCACGGAAGTATCGATTTCTATCGTTCTCATAGAAATAACTTGACGCACCAAATACTAAAAATCTGTGAGATGCAATTATGTTTCTATGAACAAACATAACATCAAAATGCTTCGATAGTTAATTTACTAAATAATTCAACGTTCTCGTTGTGGTTCGATATTCTTATGTAGTATGTTAATTTTAATCTCTCAATTTTTTTCATTTTCAACGAATCTTTTTCATCCCAAGTCCTGCGAAACATGTTCTTCGACAGAATTTAATTAATCGTCTCCTTTAATAATGGAATCGATTTTACATATATATGCAATTCGTATTAATCTATTCGACTACCCCCAAATAGCCAACATCACTTCACCCCCATATCCAGATTACAGAAGAGCAGTCATATTAACAATAAAATACGTTCGAGCAAATAGCATTCTCACAGTTTTCTAATCCTCTTTCCGAGTTCTACAATTCTCAAAATATTCAATATCGTTCCCAACCGCGTTCTCAAATTACAAAATTTTGTTTATATCTCTCAAAAACACGATTAATTGACCGAACAACACCGTCGCAATCTCATTATCCCCTTTTCCGTACTAGAAGCCATTTCAGTACATTAAGCCCGTTTTAATCCCCCTAAAAACACTCCCCTTTGCATTCCCGAATCTCAGATACGAAACCGTACGATCCTCCCAGGATAAAACATTTAAATCCACGATCAATTAGCCGAATAATATTCCAACGATTTAATCATCCGTTCTCCGATAATGAAACGCCTATCCGTGGAGGGTGATCTTAATCCGTGACGTTCATTATTCCGTCGATCGAGCCGTGGCTCGAACGAAATGCTGTCCAATAATAGAGCAGGTCATCGTGCACGTCTAAATAAATGCGGTCGATCGTTGAGCCGTCGAAATCGTTGTCGTCGTCGAGATGACGAGACATAGAACGCGGAGGGCAACGAGGCGGCAGTTTTCAGGGGACAAATCGCATTTCTGCCCCGACGCGACGCACCCGACTTTCTTTTCACCTCGTCTCCGTTGACAATAGACGGATGCAGAAATAAAAAGGTGGATCGAGAGGCGGCAAACGAAATAGAAAGAAAGAACGAAACTGGGAAAAGAGAAGTAGGCAGCAGACTCCCCCGCGGTAACAAGAGGACGAGGCTCCTTTGACCCCGAAGACAAAACAGCTTTCGCGATTGGAAGTCGATGGAAACGCGTTCCTTTTCATTTCTCTAATTTCAACCGGGAAATTGCAGCCCGGAACAGCGAATCTCTTCTTCATAAACCGGGAATCGTCTTTCGAATATCATTATTCTTTGTTCTGTTGTAGAATGCAGTGTGGATGAAATGTAGGTACTCGAAATATTCGAATAGTTTGGATTATTTTTTATAGCAAGTCTAGTCGAGTTCTCTATTGCTTGATATTTAAGTATTCGAGTTATTTGAATGTCTGTATATTTCAGTATCAAATCTTGATAATATTCTACCTTGATGGTATTCAAAATCTTGATGATCTTTGGTGATGTTCAAAAAGTGATATTCTAATAATATCAATACTGAAGCTGTTTAAATAGCTAAATGTTCAAATACCCGTACCTAAATGTCTGAGCTATTCAGATACACAAATATTCACATACCTAAATAGTAAAGTCCTAAATAACCTAAATATCCAAATACTACCTAAACTACCCAAATATCAAAATATCTAAATAATTACCAATCACAACCCTCAAAAACAGAATTCAATTTGACCTAAATTACAAGCATCGAACTTAGCATACAACCAAAAATAATATCAAGGTAAAATTTCTTAGAAAGAGGAGAATGTTTAAGAATTTTGTGTATGGATCGTGGCCAGAAAGAAAATATTCCAAACATTTCGGCAGTATTGCAGGGAGCCTCAATATCGGTGTGTCCCCAGAACGTTGATGAAGCCGGTTACATTGCCGGCGAAACGTAGAGAATATTTTCCTTCAGAACGCGGCTTACATCCGAAAATCTCGAACGATATCAACCGTAACAAACCGTGCTACGGAAGCCTCAAAAACTCTCATCAGGGAAACTTAATTATTTCGGATACCCCAATTCCACCCTGCGCTACAGTTTCATTTTAATTATATCCATGAAAATGTTTGAGTCGCTGTAAGCGAATCGAGCGCACCGACTTCGGATGAAATTTCCATGAAAAGGGAAAACAATGGCTACTTCTTGCTAATTTGTCGGAACTGTTTTCGGTATAAACAACAATTTAACGCGCCGGGATCTGATTCGAAAGCACGAGTAATTCGGTAATTATTGCTGTCTTCGCTCTTCGTTCGTAGCTAATTGAGCCGTTTCGTAATTACAAACTTATTATCGAATTTTATATACTTCACAGTTTCTGAACTGCTAGTCTAGCACACGTTTAACACGTGTTTTGTAGTTTCGCGCATCATGAATACATAAGCATTCGCACCGGGGATAATTACAAACATAAACATCGTTGGGATTAGGTGTTCAACGCTGCAGCGTTAGTGAAACTAACAAACATTTAAATATTACATAACCTGTTTCTATCATAATGAAATTACGTGCTCTAATATTTCTGGAATGTATACTATTTCGATTATTTCTCCCCGTGTTTAACCTTAAACTCCTACTTGATACATACACTACCTTGACTCTCGCTAATTGTACGCACTAAAATTATTTATTCACTGCGTTGTAATAAATAGTGAAACTCGATCACCCACACATCGATGACTACGAAAATTATGATGAAAGTTCAAACAAAACTTGCAGTATGCGTTCGAACCCCGAAGTAGGAGTGCAACTCGATATAAATCGAACAAATATTTGAACCGCGACAAACAAGGGATAAATTCGAATCGAAATCTCGACGCAACAATTCTATCGATCGAACTGCCCGGAAGGTTCGAAAGTTGCAAAACGGAACTTTCCTGTCTCATAAACTATCGGCTCCCGTTAAAGTTGTTCGAGACAGCCGTCTGCCAGGATCACGTTGAAAATTTGTTTAAACGAAGGGAAAAACCGTACGACCTTATTTCGCCGTCGACGTAGTAAATGGACAAGCGACGTTGCTTCTTACGAATGCAAATGCAAATGCGGAGACGGAATCGTGCGTAGAATACGCTTTCCTTAGCCCGGGCACACTCGCTTTGAGCCACGGATTCCTTTGAACGGGTGAAACGAAAACAAAAGCGGATCCAACGAAAGCGAACGACCGAGCGAAACGCTTATTCGAAGGGGAAATATTTGGACTGGAGAACGTCTTCGAGGCGGTAACCTTGAAACCCTCGCTCAAACGGTCCGGAAGACTTCTGCCAGATCGAAATTCTCACAAATGTTTTCAATATTTGTACACCTGTCGTTTGTTTAACTTCAAATTTGGGACATGCTTCGATTAACCCCTTCTTTTAACTACAAACTCCTTCATTTACAAAATTGATCAAGAGGATTTCAATAAAATGAATTGCAACAGTACGGAGTATGTGACAAATATATTTTTTATTTGTTATAATATATATATATTCAACCAATCTGGATTATTTATAAGATTCAAGAGAAATGTAATGTCAGATTCAATATACGTGTGCTAAGGGTTGAAACCATTTATTGGCTTGGTACTAAAAATTGTATACATTTGAAAGTACCTCCATATTTATGAATTTTATCTGTTATCATACTTCTTATATCTATACCAAAAAATCTATCAATATTAAATGAAATGTACCTAAGAGAGAAAAATATTCATACGTATATTGTACTGATATTTTCATGTACCAAAAACGTAATGTTTACCAAATTTTACAAGAAGAAAATTTGAGGGGGTGAGTAGAAGAAAATTAGAAAATGCGACAAAGAGGTTTGTTAAAATTTTCCACCTTTGAAACGCTCTGATCCGGTTTTGGTAAAGGATTGAATGCGTACCGTGTACCGCAAACTTTTGTAACCCTTTAACAAAAGGCTTTCTTTGACAATTTCTTTTACCCGAGGAAAAATAATGGTTGTGCGCGAAATAAAAAATCTTAACGCTTTGACGGTCGCGCGTTTCGCGAAATCTATAGCTCTTTTAATTTTACATTTCTGTTTTATATTCGACGGGCTATCGATAGAACTGTATTTGAGTTTTATTTAACTGTTTGCATCCCAGTGATTTTTTTTCGGAGCTACTATTTCATATTTCTGTTTGTTTGCAAATATGCGCGGGTGATAAATGTTTCTCTTGGAATAAAACATCGGAGTTTCGCAACTCCGAATTCGCGGACCGAATAAAAATTCGGATAAAATGCTCGATTCGTTGAAGGAGCCCGGTTTCCTTGAACGTAAAAAGTCACCCTAAAACTCGAACAACGTCTACGCGAACAACGAGATTTAAAAGGGTGGATGGTTCGATGAAAGGCTTTTCTATCTAACCAAAATCGAAACGACGTAGGTCGTAAAAAAAAATCGCGAAAGTGCATTCAGGATAACGATGCTTTCATCGTAACCTGATAAACGCCACTCTCTTCTAACCCGATCTTCAAAACTAAAAGCAGAACGAACCACTCGACCGATGGTTGACAGAGCCGAAGCACTTGAGAAACATTCGTTTCCATTAGTGTTCTGGCGCAACACGATGTCGCCTGAAGGGGACAGTTTTACCTTACGAACATTAAAACATGCGTCGCTTTATTACTTTTGCAATGATATATCGAGAGAGTACTTTGATTACCACATTCACCCTCGCTTCGATCACCGGTAAATAGAAATATTATTGTCTATGATGTCGAGACATCGATATTCTCTCATTCAAATTTTAAAGCAACGTTAGATGGTATTTGCAATTTAAGCAGGAATAAATAGTTGCTAATTATAAAATTGTATCAGAATTGAATTAAGTTTGAATAATAATTTGACTCTTTCATTCGATTTAATAATATCTTAACGATATTATCGATATATCGACTGATCGTTAAATATCGCTAGCCGATTGCGTCACCCCTACCAGTTACCGGCACAAGTTTAGTTCGATGAAATAATTATGACATGCAAAGAAGAATACCATTAAAATTGCATTAATAATGTAAAATTGTACGTTGAAGTATATCAAAAGATTTTGCAACATTTACATCGTATCGCGTGCCTTGCTACATATGACTAATTCTACTGCGGCGGCGATTCGAATTCGGAGCGTTTAAAATCCGCCAGTGTAATTTTTTCGCGCGGTTTATGCCCGTCTGTTCGAATGCAGACTAACAAGCCGCTATCCCTTCAACACGTTATCGATGTTTCGTAAAACGCTACACGCTTTCTATCGCGGTAACCGTTGTTTTCACGGAATATTTTCAGTGATCAGTTTTATCGTTTCTTATTAACTGTTCTATGTCAAGCATTAATCTCGTCGTGTTATAAACGCGTGTTCAATCATGCAAAACAGTGACATACGTATCGTTACAATTATATGTAATTTGCGACGTACCTCATTTATTCAGCCGTTGACCAGTCACTCCATGATCCCTCGAGCCGCAAGGAATTCTGGCCTCGCGAATCCACCGGATGCCCGTTGATCTCTGAGGTGGCAGAGAACACAAGCACTATAAACTGACGTATAAGCCGCGAGGAAAGCAAAACGTCACGAAGGGTTCGCACGAGACAGTGAACAATACGGCTTGACGTCCGCGCGTACACTGACTTCTGTTCAGTCCATCCACCTTGGTCGAGCGTAGACTCGTCGCACCGTTGCCATGACGATGGGTCAACAGCACGCGTTGCGCGCGCAACGAGGACAGTTTCAGTTCAGTGGCGCGATCGCGACAAGGATCGAAACAACGCGAATCGTGTCTTCCGCATCGCGCTAAGTCCACGCTCCGAAATCGTAACATGTTCGCATGGAAAATTAATAACGACGCCTGTTAACTCGGTACGCGAGTGTGTGTCCAAAGTGCACCGAGCCTGTTTTCACACGGAATAGTGACTGGCAGGATAGGCACGCCGACAGAAATGAAACAAGATATCCGGTGCAATGGAGAACGCGGGAACGTGACTATTCACCGCGAAACTTACAGCGCCGATTGGACGCTGATGGAAAGATATGTATTAAGACATACATATGAAATGTTGATCACTCTTCGAGATTCGATTCGGAATTATCATTTAGACAGTATCGCGTAGAATGTCACGGACTGACCTCGCTCTTGGATACGTCAGAATTGGACGTAGCGCTATCGATTATCGATACACGATCGATATCTTACTGATATTTAGCAATGCAAGGTTAATGTCTCTAATGTACCTCTAGGATATCTCGTATTAGAGGCACTGTTATTGATTATCGATATACCATTGCGTTAGATAGTGATGAGCTGTCAAGATTTTTTCTTACTACAAGTGTATTGCGCATGCGTAAGCGAAGTCACAGTAGATGCGACAGCTTTCGCGCATGCGTACACAAGTTTCTAATGAGGAAAAATTCTACGACAACGCATTATTGGGATTAGGTCAGGTCTTTACAGTATTAGATTAAATGGTGGTTAAGTTACTGTATTACGATTGTGTTACGTCATCGAGTGTAGATTACGAGAGGTTAAATCGTTACGTTAGATGAGATTGAATTATTAGGCAGGGTTAGGTTATTGCGTTAAACTCAGTCGAATTGTATCGGGTTATTAAATTAGGCACCATCCTAATACGCCGGAGCTCCATTATAGCGCGTTATACTCGATTGAAATCCTGCTCGAATTTGAAATCTCATTTGAAATATCGAACGTAATTATCGTGGTTCGTGTAACATTCGTATTGAAGCAAATGGATAGATCGAGTCATTGTTTCGCGAGTAGCTCGTGTGGGAAGTTAATAACGATCGTGGTGAAAAGAGACGTCGAAGCCGGCGAGATCGTCGAATAAGCTGATGTTGCAGTTCACGTATCCGTGAATACGTAAGCTTCTGGCGAACGTGCGACAGGTTTTCTGGGATCAGCTTGTTCCGTCGACCGTTCCCTAACCCCTGAACCGCACACACCGGCAAATTCGCGGGTAATGCAAACACGCCGGAGATAAATTATAAGGTAAGAGGCAGGGTTCACACGTTAGAAATTTAATCTTAACGGGAATGGGATTTCCCTCTTCGTATCTGAGAAATAACTTTCGCGTCTATGCCGCACGCTTTGCTTTTTCGCGTTCAACGCAACGAAGGCGTTCCGCTAAAAGCACTCTTGCAGCGAATATCTCGTTAATGTGTCTCGTTAAGAACGAATTCTATGTAAATGTTATGAAAGCTAAGTATCCGTTTATAATGGATCGTGGATATTTTTGTTAGGTAACTGCAACTTTAATGCTCGTTAATTTTAACGCGCCTACGTCACAAAAGACGCTTATAAACGAGCTTTAATATTCATTAAAGCTGAATATGCATTAACGTTAATGCGTGTAATCGGTTCGCAACCGGCTCAACAGAGCTAACAATATGCGAAACGCATTTCTGTCTTTCGCACCATTACACGTTTAATCGTATTTCACAATTTCATGGATAAACATTATCCAATCAGTATATGTTTATTTTTAATTGTCTTTAACATCATACACCCTTCTTAAATTCTACAAACGTATTTTCTCAAATAAATTACACGAAATTGCTTAATGCAATTTAACTTGTAAAAGTTTAATTATATATAGAGGGAAAAATATCTATGTGTAAATTAGTCCACGCAAATGGAACAACTCATCTCTACTTTCATTTCAATTAGAAAAAAAAATGTCGAAAAAAGTATAACATTGTTTCGCTCGCACAGACCATTTTGTGTAGGAAGCTTTTCAGTTCTATCTGCTCGTTCCTAAAAAAAGGGTATTGTATACCCCAGAAAACGACTGGCCACCAACACAAGCATAATCGAACACGAAACGAACGGAAAGATACATTTTTTACATGCTCGTCGAAAAATGCACTTGGACCGTGGCGCATGATGACCATGTGAAAAGTGGCCGAAACATTTTGCTGATTTTCACGAGTTGCGAGTCGCTATTTTGTTTCCTTTTTTTTTTTTGTTTTTTATTCGAAAGGTTTTTCGTGCCACACAATCGCACGCGAGCACGTAGATCGTGCACGTGATGAAAAGTGCTTGTAAATTTCAAGCACGCTAGTAACTGGCCAATGAATAGCACAGGACCACTTCACGAAACGACGCTCTAATGAAATGAAAATTATTTTTAACCAGTGAAAGAGGATCCACGTGTAATCGGTCTAGTCCCGTAAAATTCGCCGTATTAATGGCTGGGGGCTGCGAATTATACGCGGGCATTAAATTTTAATTGCATCTGGTGAATTCTCCGCTGCTCGGAATTCGAAACGAACGGAGAGAAATAGGAACTGGACAATTAAGGAATCTTTAAAAGGAAACCAATAAAATTTACATTTTTTCATATTTATTGCGACTGTGATAAATTTTAGAGAAAATTGCTCGTATGCGTAAAAGTTATCAGCATGAGCACATTTTTTGGGAATCACATTTGCAGCTGAAATGTAATTTTATTCCAGCTAGTTTCTTGTGAAATAGAAAAAATTGTTCATAAAATTATTGTCTTGATCTAACATTAAAGGTATAAGTATAACAAAGATATAAGGATAAATAGTAGTTAAAGGCAGTAGTTAAGTTAATCAGATTTACTTTTTATAAATCTGGTCTTTCTTGCATCGAGTTGTATATAGAATGTCTTTCGCTAACTGTGCAGAACATACAATGTGTTGATTTGATAGTACAAATATGCAGAAACACACTGATATTTTTTGTGAAAGTCGAAAAATTATTCTCCAAGCTGATCACCGTGTACAATTGAGAATTGTAATAAATAAAATTTGTATCGATGGTTTTGCGTAAATTAAACGACGTGATTAAGAAATCGTCAGAGTTGCATCTCTCTCTGAGCAAGGTTCCCGATTTCAGGAATTCTCGGCTTGGAACAAGTATCGAAACAATTCGAAACGCCGGAGCGATAGGATTGCTCGAATATTTGAAAGAGACGGTATCGAATGTCGATCGGTATATGCAATGCCGGAAGCCTTGTAGAGTGTCGTTCATCCGATTTTCTAATCGCGTTGCAACAAAACGCGTGACCGATTAAAGGGGTTCGGTTGCCTCTGGTTGAAAAAACAGCGATCAATCAGGCAGATCGTATTTTCACGCGAGACAGCGGATCGTTTTTACGGAATTGCGTGGACGATCGATGAGCGGGATGAACGGGAACGAAAGAAACCGGAAGGAAAGGGAACATTGCACGAGCGACCAGGCGAGCGTGCATAAAAATTACGATTCATCTGTCGATCGTGACACATGAAAGAGACGAGCAACACCGTGAGAATGAACGATCGGAGAAATAAGTGAAGCTCGTCTGATTAACATCCCTGTTTCTTCACGTAACTCTACCTGCGGACTTCGACTTTATTCAACAACAATTAATTGTTAGTCATCGCTGATTTGAAGGTTAAATTTCTGATGGAAAAATTCAAATTATATAAGAGTACTTTATACGAGAGTTTATACAAGTAGGAATTTCAGTCTGTTAATCGTTTTATCAATTTTTATTCGAGTCTTCTCGTTTTCATTTAATAATTGCGAACTGTAGCAATAAGTTATCGATAACTTCTAAAACGAATAACAGGGAAGAACCGATTCGAATTCATCTTGATTTTTCTCGTCAACGTTGTTGATTGCTTGTTAACGGGAAATGCAACGGTATTAGCGTTACTTATCGATAACAGAAGCTGTAGCTGCAGGTCGGCGGGACGATTAGCGACGATGAGCAAAGTGGAATGATTTATTCCATGTCTGAAGGGAAATGGCTGCTCGAGTTTGTCGAAGGGTAAATCCTGGCACACCAAGCGGAAATTCGAAGCTTTTACGAGCTGGATTTCGTACGATCGTTACTGTTTGAGATCTCCGGATGCGAGATGTGACTTCTGGAAGAGAATCGCGGTTAGCTTCTGTAAATAACAAGCTGATACTTTTGATGGATGACTGGTACGATGCGAAAGTTAGTATCTACTCCGACGGGCAATACTAATATTGGATTCTTCTACCTCCATCATTTAAATCTATATTTTCCTTTCTGCTTCTAATTTGAATTGCTAATGCACATTCGTGGAATTCGTGTAGTCGGAAAATGTAACTCGACTTCTCGCGAATTTAACGCGAAATATTTTCTCGAATAATTCACCTTTAAGCACGTTAGATTTTTCTGATGTAAAACCCGTTGGATATCTTCTCGAATTAAATGTATCAGGATATTAATCTCGGTTATTTGATCGAGAATATTTGTCGATCTTTTAATATCGCGGAGTACATTATCCAGACACGAGAGTCCAATCTTCCGTCGAGCACGGTGAACCGCTAATGGAATCGCGATAATTAATTTTATGGCGGAATTGCGGAGGACGAGAGGGAACGAAACAAGGCCAGAAAATAAGGGAATAGTAGGTAAATATGTTTTTTCCCCAACTATTTTCTCGCTGGGAATAAAAGGGACGCTGAAATCCCCCTAAAAATACACGCGAGAGAAAAGGAGAACGTGTTCGCCGCTGAATTATACGCTCCGCGAAAATTAATAAGAGGAACGATGTAAACACGTGGCTCTGTAACATGCTGGAGAAACGTAATTAATTCGGGGCTCATCCTCGCTCGTAGGCCATTGAATGAAGGATTAGAATCTCGTAATTTTGATCCTAAATAATTCTGACGTTTCGCGTCACATCTGGTCATGTGGCATTTTACGTATTTGCTGATTCCACACAAAATTTGTTAACTTATACGAAAAAATAAATAAAATATACTGAATATTTATGTTCTTTTAAGTATTATTTGTATAACGTATGGACCTTTCGTTCGAAGGTTTATACAAATAAGTTCGATACGTTCGGGTCGTGATTGACCCAGCAATACAATTTTAGAATTACCCGACGATGTTTTTAATTAACGAGTCTCATTTATCTGGGTTAAATGTAAAATAACGAGAAACGTCGCTTTCAGGAAATTTCAAGAAGAAAAAACAAAATTCAGGAATATTTCTATGAAGCTCGTTAACGAGTTTATTGTCACAAATGTCACCGACGCTGAGAGTTTAATTTAACGACGGAAGAAAGTAAACGTGAAATTAAAAAAAAGTTAATCTTTAATGACTCGTATTGTACAGCCGCGTATGGTTGTTTCTATTGTGCCGGTCAGCTGGTTAAGTAAAACGTAATTGACTCGTTGAATAAGTTGAATACGCGGTGAAAACAGACGCGTGTAACGTGCTTGACTACAACTGTTATCCAGAGCACGATTGTTTCACCCTGCAATATAATCTTTCTATTTGCTACCTGGTTAAATTGATTTTTGCATCCTGCATTATCATCAAACTTTACTTTGTGCGAAGGAATAAAAGTTGATATAATCATTAATAACCACTGCGACAATATACTTTAAATTGCTCCATTACGTTGCTCAAATAAGGAATTAACCCTATGTCGAGTGTGACATCACATTTCTTTTGGATCTTATAAATCATTCAGATAGACTGGTTAAATTTATCTTCATAAATTTACTACTTATAATAAATGAAAAAAATTTTGTCACACGCTCCACACTTTATAGAGAAACATATTGATCTATTTTGTAAATCCCTTTCCATGCTTTGACGAGTGTCGTGACGCACTTACAGCTCAAATGTGACAAACCTTACTCAAATTTTGAATACTCTTCAACTTGAAATTTAGGTCCAAAGTTGCATTATCAAGGATCCCTGAATATAAAATACGTGTAACTTGTTCCTTTTTGTATTAAGACTGATTGGACCAATTCGAGCACTTCTAAACACCTGGGACGCCCAACTGATGGGTTGACATCGGTACACGAATAGTTTTCGTTAAAGATCCTCGACGTTACGTTGTTGTCAGGGTGCGCGGATCTTTTCTTTCTTCGAAGAAGCCTGAGCTTGCGCGAGTAATATCTGGGAAAGCCCGAGGGTTGCAGAAGCGTATGCAAATGACGCGCGAGTACATAAAAGCAGGATCTGAATGGTTTTGCGTTACCTCTGTTACTCGCGTTTCGATAAACCTCCTTTCGCATAGCCATATCACGCGTGAAAATGTGTTTTCATATCCTCGTATATGCTTTTCTCTGATTTAACCGGATCTATGAGCCCTCGTCGCGTCGTGCATCACGCTGATACACGAGACAAAAATGCATCGGCTCTATTTACAAATACAGGGTGTTAAATCATACAAAAGCTCGATTCTAGTTTTAAAAATCAGTCGAGGGGAAGAATATTTTTCTCGTATTCGACTTTGTTTTCGGAGAAATTGCATTTGAATATTATTTAATATTTGTGACAAAAGCTGCTTATGATAGGAAAAATAATTATACATAGGAAATATTATAATAGTTTTTCGTTGATTTAGTAATTAATCTTTGTAGATTGATGAATATGCATTATGTCTGTTCTGATACTGTTGATGTCCTAATACAGAGATGTATACATGTATGGAACATGTATGATACATACTCACATTGGTAACAATATCACTACCTCGATATCACTAACAGTATCACTACTTCAATCGTTAACAGTAACAATATCAAAAATATCCCTAAAACTGATAGTAATTTCATTGATAAAATTTATTCATTTATACCACACATCAATTACTGAATCAACCAAACAAATGTTGAAAATGGTGTATTCGTAAAAAAATTTTTTCGCAAACATTTTCATGAATTTTTAAATAAAAATTTACAATTTTAATTTTTCTTTTAAATGTGAAGGGAAATATTAAAAAAGGTAATGTTTTTATTTTTGATTCATGTTTCGAACACCCTGTATAAAATGTCCTACATATGTATATTACATATGTGTAGATCGAATCTTGTGAACATTTATTTTTCGAGATAATTTCTCCCCGTTGATACAGTCTATCGTTATTTATAGGATATATGCAACGTGAAAATTAAGCTGTACTCCCGTTATTAACTACGGACAAGGATTAATACAAATTTCGCGCAATACTTAAACACCGGATTTATGTAAAGTTGATTCACGATAAATTTTGTGATCCAATAAACGTATGTACAGAGTGCTCCGAAAATGATGGAAATGGAGAATTAATCATTGCGGATGAAAATTTGTTCTTTTCCAAGAATCTAGATTTGGGGATCTAACTTGGGAATTTAGAAATTTAAAGATAGGGACGGAGTTTAATGGAAGGTGGACTTGAATGTTTAGGAGTTTAGGAATGTGGCAATGTTGAAATTAGGAAAATTTCAAAAATTTCAGAGTTCCATAGTCCCATGATTTGAATGTTTTAAGATCGCAAAGTTCAAAGGTCTCAAAATCCTACATTTTCAAACTCCACTGTCTCTTAAGGTACAAAATCAAAAAATTCTATAGTTGTGGTGTCCCAAAATCTATAAATTCTAAACTTTCTGAGTCAAAGAACTCTGTAGTTAAAAATTTTTTAATTCTTGAGCCAAGAAGTCCTCTAATCTAAAAATTCCAAAAATTCGACGTCAAGAACTCCGTAGCCTAAAAATTCTAAAATTCTTGAGTCAAGTAGCCCCGTAATCTAAAAATTCCAAATATTCTACGTCAAGAAGTCCTACAGCCTAAAAATTCCAAAATTCTTGAGTCCAAAAACCCTGACGTCCCAAATTCCTGTCAAATCGTGAAGCTTCCAAGGTCCGAGTCGTAACACATTTCGATGTCGCAAATCAGCAGAAATCGTTAACAAAACGCGGCTTGTTACCGAAATCAACCTGCGTAAAACATTAAATTCTCGATTGCGACCGTCACGAGGCCAATTTTAAATCGTAATTTCCGCGCTATTAATTTTAATCGTTCGACCCGGCCTGAAATAAAATTATACGTACGCGCGCGGCAATCCACGCGCGACAAACACGAATCTGATTGATATATGTACGTATGTGACACGGCGATGATGCGAATTCTCGTTTCTGCAGCGAACGCGATTACCGGCGACATTAAAGTTACAAATAAAATTACAGGATGGTATTACGCGCGACGAGATTGGAAACAAGAGATTTCGTCGGACGAACACCGTTTCGAGAATTCCGTCCTCTCCGGCGAATTTTTCGAAAGAACGCAAATATTTCGCTCGCGATTTGTCTAGCGGCTTCGAACGGCCGCGCAATCCGCTTCGAGGAAATCCGCGAGCGCACGAAACACGACGTTCGAGCGGCGCAAAGAAGCTTTCGAGACATCCCTCTTTCGCAAGCTGACTTAATATCGCGAGATTGGATGAATATCGAGACATTTTGACGCTACAACTTTATCCGGCTGTTGAAATCGTTTTCTGCTGTACAGAATGTCTCACGTTCAAAACATGCTTGTTTCCTGGATTTTTAGGTTGTGGCGGAAGTGGTATAAATGTGGGCGTTGAAGTATAGACTCATGTTATGTGGGAATAATATTAAATGCAGATTGTCATTTATATACATATGTATATTATTGTTAACATGTAATATAGTCACTTATACGTGCATGTATGTATCATTGTCCACATGTGACATGCTAACATAGTCACTTATATGTACATATGTGTATCATTGTTCACATGTTACATGCTAGCATAGTCACTTATATGTACATATGTGTATCATTGTCCACATGCGACATGCTAACATAGTCACTTATATGTACATATGTGTATCATTGTTCACATGTTACATGCTAGCATAGTCACTTATATGTACATATGTGTATCATTGTCCACATGTGACATGCTAACATAGTCGCTTATATGTACATATGTGTATCATTGTTCACATGTTATATGCTAACAAATTATATATATGCTGAATTATATAAATTGTCTTACTTGTCTCAATATTTTAAAATGTCTGACTGATGTTGTTCATGAACCAAGAGGTACTTCAATCATACTAATACTGACATTAAAGGGTTGTTTTATCTTCCCTTAATTTACATGTTTTATAAGAGAAACTCTAATGAATTTGATGCAGTCAATTTCCATTTTGATTCTGAAATTTCGTAACATGTTTCTGATTTTACAATGAAATAAATATACATTATACAAGGCTTGAAAGCATACATGATTTACAGTCGAAGTTGAACCACATTTATTCCGCCTCTAAAGTTTCATGACACGTAAAAGATAATAAATGTATACATTTAAAGAGTTAAATCGTAACAGAAAAGTAATTGTGGAACATAACGTTTTGATGGGAATGCTTCTGATGAAATTACGAGAGGTTTTAGCATGCAAATCAGTTGGGATTGCAAATCGGTCGGAGTAAAGAGGGTTGAAATAGACCGACTCATGAAATATTCTTGTCCCAACGCGATCATTACCCGCGGTATCTGGCTGTTCAAATTTGCAACAGTCCCGCGAGATTTACGACTTGATGCGTTCGAAAGAATCTGCGAAATAGCGCGAACCGTGGCGCATTAATCGTGAAAAATGCTCCGAAGCTTCCACAGGAGCCGAAACATCGAAATAAGCGTTCCCCGTCGTACATCATTGAAAATACCGTCGTAAATTGGGGACAACTTTTTCAATCCATTCTCCTTGTTGCCTGGTGGAAATCAAGATTTATGACTTCATACGTAAGCTCGCCGACTATCGTCCATTAGCTATAGCCACGAAACCGTGGGAAAGTTAGAAATCAATATCGGTTTTTTTTTACTGGGAGCTTCGAGCAAATCCTCGCAATATGGTTAGCTTCTCTGTTTATTAACTAGTTTGAAAGTTCGTTCGATCAAACGACGGGATTCGCGGTTGTAAGAAGCATTCAAACCGGTTTCAGCTTTCGATTGTTAATGATACGATTTGCTTCATGATGTTCAAAGTTTCAAAACAGGGTCAATGCGAAGATTTTTACGATGTACAAGTTTCCTTCTTTCGATTTATAATCGTAAGTTGGGATTTAGGACGCAGTATTCGAAAGGGGTTGCAAGTTTAAAGGTTGGAGTCATATAAATATGGAGCGCTGACAATGTGGATGGATCTTTGGTATGAAGGGTCAGCGATGTAAAGTTTGGACTGTTTTAGAATTTGAAATTTGGGGATTTGGGAAGTTAGGAGTTGGAGGACTTTGGAATTTGGAGATGTAGAAATTGTAGATTTAAGAAATTTGGGCTTTAGGAAATCGACGATTAAGAAATTTGGGGATACAAGAATTGCAGGTCTGTTTTCGATGCGAAGATGCAGAAATTTAAGATTTTAGGAATTCAGAAATACAAGAATTTAGGAATTTCAAAATGTAAGCGCATAATATTTCAATAATTCAAAAATTCGATAAACTTGCAATAAAAATTAGAGAATTTTGAAAATTCGAATGAATGGAATTCCAGACGCATGCGTATAATACTCCACATGGTTCAACACGTCGCACCAAAAATTTCCAACTGTCTATTTCGCGGACTCTCGTCCAATTAAATCGCGTCAAATTGAATCGTACCACTATCCATCGCGTCGAATGAAATCACGCGAGATCGAATCGTCTCGAATGAAATCGACATCCGAAACACGTGAAAAACGCATGAAAGATTCTTAAGCAAATTAAACATCGTATAAATGAAGCATTCCCGATAAATAAAGGGTTTAATATCCTTTGAAACGACTTTGGTTGATGAATCGACGCGGATCCTTGAGGCAGATTTCCGAGAATGCAGGGCGAAGGAGTTGAATGGATGACGCGTCAGGACAAAAAGGGCCGGATAGGGTGCGAGACGGGGCGCAGTATTTAATCAGGCGTACATTATGCAAGATTAGACGCGTCTCGAAAATTAATATCCAACGGCAGAGCCGTGGCGCTCTAGTTAATGCCCGTTGATACCCCTATCTCGTGTAAACAGCCACGAAGAACTCGTGGAATCTCGGCTCCTCAGGTTCGCCTTGCTGACATTCGTGTCGGCAGGTAGCGTGCCATCCTCTTTATCTGCTTACATGTGTCTGTCGCTGTATTTGCTTTCGCGGTTTCGGGCTTTAACCTCTACTGGAACGGGAACAAGAACTTCTCAATTTTACTTCTACTTATGCTTCTCATCTAGTTACAACAATTTACATGTATACTCCATATACAACTTACATAATAATGTTTGATATTTGGATGTTTGAAACATTTTTTCATCGTGGAATGTAAGGATAGCTGGGTCCAATGATACTTTGAAGGTGTGGAAATATTTGGATGTAGTGATATTTGGATGGAGTACTCCGGTCTGTCGATATTCATATGTAGATGTATGTGAATCTTGGGACATGTGGATCCAGTACTCCATTCTAATAATATTCGTAACTGGATGTATTTGAATCTTGGGACATTCGGATCCAGTACTCCATTCTAAGAATACTCGTATGTGGATGTATGTGAATGTTGGGACATATGGATCTAGTACTCCATTCTAAGGATACTCGTATATGGATGTATTTGAACGTTGGGACATTCGGATCGTGGACTATCTGGATCTAGGAACATTCAGATGTAGAAATACCCGAATCTAGAGATCAAAGAGTATTTGTAGACCAGGAATACTTAGGCCTACGTATATTACGATCCAAGGATATTTGGGTATAGAACTACTCGAGCCTATAGATAATCAGACCTAAAGATATCCAAGAGCAGATATCGGACAAAGAGATCATTTAGATCTGTAAGTCAATAATCTCGAATCTAGGTAGATATCTAAAGACACCTATCTTCATATATTCGATCTGAACATGAGATCTAGTGACACGTGGCAATTTTTTAAAAAATGAGTGCCAGGTGTTAACTTCACCTAGTTGCAGTCTGTACGAAACATTCGTCAGCTCCCGGTGATTCGTTCTAGTTGAGTTCGATGTAATTCACATGTGGCGCGGACGTAAACAACGAGCAACGGGAAGAATAGCGAGAAAGGATTACTTGGCATCAGCGTTCACGAAATTCGAGTGCATTTGCGTATCCCCGGTTGGCACGGAGATCCTCGAGAGGCTGCCGTAGTGAAATAGAGTAATCACGAATGAAACCATGAAAGGGGTGGCTCGGTTATCAGCTTTAACCGAGATTTCTTGCAAACTGCTCGCGTTCCTTAGTCGCGTTTCATTTTCCACCGCGGAGAACCGATATTTCGATGCCTCGCGCTTTAATGCCTCCCCTTAATGTGTTCCACTCGTTGCGTACCGTTCTAACGGTCTACCTAACGAGAACGTGCGCGTAATCTGCTTTTCGATTCACTAGATTATCAGAACCGAATAGTGGAATTAGTGTTGCGACCATGGTGGAGTACTCGTGATGATATCTCGGAACATTTGCATCTGAATCTCTCTGGGTAATCACATTTTTGTAGGAGTTGGGTAATTGACTCGAATTAGGCGTAATAACATGATCGAAGAATGTTTAGATAAAAGGAGAATGTTTAGATACAAGGGTCTCATAATTATGATAATTAGGTAAAAGGATTTTATAATTGTTTTTTGATAGGGATACAGAAATGTGGATTAGGGACATAGTAAGGTGAGGATACTGAGGTCTATGGATGTGGAGATATTTGAATTTTGAGATATGGGAATCTAGGAATTTTCACATCTAATGATGTTTAGATTCAGTGATATTTGGATATAGAAATATTTGGTTCTAAGTGTATAGGGATGTTGGAAGTTGGACTCTAGGAAATTGGGATCTTGGGATTTGGGATCGTGGGAATTAGGATCCTGAGATTTAGGATCTTGGGAATTGGGGTTTAGGGAGTTGGGTTCTTGGGAATTGGGATCTTGGGATTTGGGGTTTAGGGATTTGGGGTTTAGGGAATTGGGATCTTGTGAATTGGGGTTTGGGGAATTGGGTTCTTAGGAATTGGGATCTTGGGATTTGGGGTTTAGGGATTTGGGGTTTAGGGAATTGGGATCTTGGGAATTGGAATCTTAGGATTCGGGATCTTGGGATTCGGGATCTTGGGATTCGGGATCTTGAGATTCGGGATCTTGGGATTCGGGATCTTGGGATTTGGGATCTTGGGAATTAAGATCTAGGAAATAGGGATCATAGGAATTGAGGTCTTGGGGTTTGGGATATTGGGGTTTGGGGTATTGGGGTTTGGGGTATTGGGATTTGAAACCTTGGGATTTAGGGTCTTGAAATTTGGGATCTTAAGAATCTGAGGTCTTAGGATTTAGAACCTTGAGATTTGGGGACTTGAGATTTAGCATCTTGAGAATTGAGATCTTGGGATTGGGAATATTAGAATTTGGGGACTTGAGATTTCGGATTCTCAGAATTGGGATCTTGGTGTTAGGAACCTTCAGATTTCGGATCTAGGGAATTAGGAACTTGGGAGTTGAATTTTAGAGAATGGAGATCTTGAACATCAGAATCTAGGCAATCAAAATTTAGGGAATTGGTGTCTTGAAAATTGGACTTTATGAAATTAATATCTAAGGAATCGGAGTCTCCAGATTATGGGATGTAGAGATCTAGGTATATTCCACATCTAAAAATTTCATTTCTGCATTTAGATATAAGAATGTAGATATCTATCGATATAGAAAATTGCGAAGGATATATGTATTTATTTGTACAGAGATCTAGAGATATATGAACCTATCAATCTAGTGATTTAGGATTATTCATCTCCATATAACGCACACGCGCACGATGAAAAAGTGAACTTCCATTTCCATCTGAATAATGAACGAATAGAATAATTCAAGGTTTGCAATTGACAGTGACACGAGTGCGAGGCGACGCAAACTCGTTGGACAAACCGAGGAAGCAGAAGTGAAACGCGAGACACAGGGGGACAGGATGAAAACCTAGCTTTATGGCAGTCTACTCTATCATGTAAAACGAAACTTTATTGACGCTAGCCGCGTATGCACACGTGCCACTACGACCAGCTGTATTGCCTTACAATTACTTAGTATTACTTTCTTACGCGGTTAATTCGACGAGCTTCTACTCCTCCCGTCGCTATGAAATATCATTCCACTTTTCATTTTATCCTACAAATAACATCGTTAACGATAAATTCGTGTCACCGGTTACTTGGGAATTCAACTCCATATTTCAGTTCCATTCCACTTTAGAACAATTTCAGTTCTCTTAAGAGGTCTAGCATTAATTGCGATCCTTGAAACAGAATTATTGCTTTGCGTATCTTCAAGCAGCAAAACGTATTTCTGGGATATTGGTAAAAAAATGTTGAATGAAAACATAAAGTATCATGCAAAACGTTAATTTTTTCTATTATTGTACGATTAACGGACGAAGGGGATTATGTTGTACTCGTTCATTTTTAGGGATTTTTTGGAATTTAAAGATGGGTTATGTATTCGGAGAGATAACAATTTCAGAACCTTGGGGTTAGGAAACGAATTTGGGAGTCTAGGGACTTGACGGTCTAATTATGGGGACTTAGGGATTTGACCTTGGAATGTGGGGATATTGGAACTTGGAGAGCAACGTACATGTGAATATAGGAATTTGGGGACGTGAAAATTGAAGATATGGGGATTTGAAGACCTACGAATTTGTGGACATCGGATTTTGGAGTTTCTGGGATTTGGTGGACTAGAAATTTGGGCACGTCCCTATTTGAGGACATACGTATATCAAAATCTAGGGACTTCGTGTCTAACAATTTAGGGGCGTAGAAATTTGGGGACTTAGAGATTTGAAGATGAACGGATACAGGAATATAAGGATTTGGAGGTCTAGAAATTTGAGAATTTAGAAATTTTGACAATTTTGAGTAACTTGAGTAATTAAAAATTTCTGAATTCAGACATTTCATAATTAAACAAATTAATTTTGGAATTTTAAAATTAAAAAATGAACATATTTTGGAATTTGAAAAGACCTTAAAAGCTTAAAAATTGACAAATGCGCAAATACGAGAATTCGACAACGTTGGTACACGTGTAATTATCGAAAGGAAGCCTTTGTTGCGACTGTGTGCACCGCGGAGAAGAGAAATTGCACGATTTAATAAAGCGGTCAGTTCTTTTCAAGGAAATAATTGGTGAAACGAGAGCAGTACGTTTCCCTTCTCTCCGTCGATTATTTACTCGTTTCTCTTTTTTTTTTCAATCTCCTGCGCCCGGTTTCTGTCCTCTTTCAATTTCGGAGACGATGATTCACGGTTTGCTCGAGTTTATTCGCAAGCTTTCGTTCCACTCGATCGACAGCCGGACCAGAATGTTTTCCGATTGAAAATCATCCGAAAAACGTCGACGAGGACCGCTCGTGATTTTCTCTTATCGGCTGTCGTTCACGTGACGCAACGAAACTACCAATTTTACGCGATTCACGACAGAATTTACGAGCTGGTCGACAGCTGGATCGAGTCTAACGAGAAATCAACCGCGATACGAGACGATGGCTTTTAATTCCGATTTTCTCCCGATATTATCTTATCGTCCGGTGTGAACCATCTGGAACTATTATTCAGGCGTTATTCCAACTGGATGTCATCGGTGGTTGCCACTTGCAAACCTCGTCAAGGTAAAATCCAGAATTAGTGCCTCTATAATTGTTCTACTAGCTAATGTCAAATCCGTGGATTAAATCTATGAATTTTAATCGAGCTGACATCTGATATCGTATAAAATAATTAGGTAATTACTAAGATTTTTCGAACAAACTATTATACTGATAAAAGAATAGGTTTATCTCTAAAGTATGAAATGCATATCTGAAGATATCGAAGTTTTAAAAATAAAATCTATTTTACCAGAATTTCTCCAGCTTTCTTTCCTTCCCTTTTCAATTCCGCTGTAATCCAATCCACAGCATTCTTTCGTTACTTATTGCCTCCCGGTACACGGCAAGTAATCGAAAACTACAGCACCTTAGTATACACTGAGCGTTCTTTATGATAATTGTCTGTCGAGGCTTTAAAGCAAGTTCGTTTGGGATTTGCGTTTATTTCCCTCCCGCATTTCTAACGTCGTCGCTATTCAATTCGATACATGAATTAAATATCGAATTCGATAAACCTGACACGAGTTTAAATGAAAATTATAAAAACCATTATGTAGTTTCGGGCAGAAACATTGTTCGCTCGTTATTTTCCGTATAAAGAATTCGATATTGTTTGAAATAATAGAAATTTCGTGGTCGTTACCGGTTATCCGATGACCCGCGTTTCATCCGACAAATATTAATCCCCGAACGATTATAAAAGGGCTGCCGCAACCCCGAACGCGAACGATATTATCGGGAAAATTGGAAATACGAAAATGAAAAGCGAAGTATTTGGAGGTCGAACGGAGCGTGCATCGCGGCGATCTAATTACGAGAAATCGCTTCATTACCTTCGCCGTGATTTAAATTCACCGTGGAACCGCGGAAAAATCGAACCGCAGGGATCTTCGAGCGAGCTTCCAATTAATTTCCACCGGCTTCACCGGTTCAATGGGGTTGTTTCACGGAACGATTGATTTGTCGAAAAGACGATAGAACTTATTGCCGTTCGATCCTTTTACGCTCCTAATAATTTTATACTGGAGTGTACTAGTCACCCGTGCATCTATTTTACTCACGTATTAATACCTGTAATTGTGATACATTAATTTCACGTTGATTTTTAATTTGGCGAATGAGGACAATTGATATAGTGATATGAGCACTATATAGAATTGGGCAACCTTGTATTTAGGACAAGATTCTAAATTTTGATATTAGATTCTAAGTTTTTCAATTTTTCGGTTCTTGAGTTTGTGCAGTTTTAGATTTTTTCATTTTGAAGTGCATATTTGCGAAGTTCTATATATCTAAATTCCTGGGGACTTAAATTTCTAAATCCCCGAAGGAGTGTATACAGATCGAATTTTTAGATTTCTAACTTGTTCTATTCCCAAATTCTCATATTTTCAATTTTCTAAATTCCCAAATTCATGTCATGATCAGGATCATATCAGATCCGTAACGGGTCGCTGCAAAATTTGCAGGTACCTGCCCAAAAGGAAACAAATTGATCGAAACGAAGATGGTATCTCGAAACGAGAATCGGTTGCGTTTCTGGTGGGTGTTTCGCGTAAGGGTAGTAACGGAACACGATTTACGGGTCGAAAATAGAGCCGCGAGTGAAAAGCTTTTAGTCCTTCGTACGTCGGCAAATATGTGACTAACCCGGAGCTCGGGGGTGCACGCGGGTCAGACCCGCTTTCATCCACCTGTGTAATCGTTCCCTTCCCTGCTGCTGCGCCCTTCATCCCCCTCCACTTAGTCGTTCCAGCCGCGTTCCACCAAAATCGCAGCACCCTCCCTGCTCCTCCATTCCGCGCTTCCCCTATCTTTGTTGGATCTTCCCTTTGTGACAGCCAACCGGCTCCAAATAGACCCCGGCTATCTACGACTGCGCGGATCATCGATGACGAAGATTTGCTCGATGAATGAGATACCTGTTAACCGAATCGCTTAAACCACGGTGCTGCTTGCTTTGAGAGACGCCTTCATTTCGCGTTCAATCGCGGTTGGTTTAGGGTTATTTCTTACGCGTTGCCACACTCAGATCCCGTGTAATGAACTTCTCTGAAGTAGGTCTGTACTCGGAAACTTGGAAGTGGATTCAGGACTTTTTTTGTCAAGAGTGTTGGAAATTTGGATATTCAGGGGTCGTTGGGTAGTAGGGGATTTGGGAATGTGGGGTATAGAAATTTGGGAATTTTGGAATTTGGGGTATAGGAATTTGGAACGTAGGAATTTGGGGTGTAGGAAATTGGGACGTAGGAATTTGGGGTGTAGGAATTTGAGACGTAGGAATTTGGGGTATAGAAATATGGGAATTTTGGAATTTTGGGTGTAGGAATTCGGGACGTAGGAATTTGGGGTGTAGCAATTTGGGACGTAGGAATTTGGGGTGTAGGAATTCGGGGTATAGAAATTTTGGAATTTTGGAATTTGGGGTATAGGAATTCGGGACGTAAGCATTTGGGGTGTAGGAATTTGAGACGTAGGAATTTGGGACGTAGGAATTTGGGGTGTAGGAATTTGGGGTATAGAAATTTGGAAATCTTGGAATTTGGGGTATAGGAATTCGGGACGTAGGAATTTGGGACGTAGGAATTTGGGGTGTAGGAATTTGGGACGTAGAAATTTGGGGTATAGAAATTTGGAAATCTTGGAATTTGGGGTATAGAAATTCGGGACGTAGGAATTTGGGGTATAGAAATTTGGAAATCTTGAAATTTGGGGTGTAGGAATTTGGGGTATAGAAATTTGGAAATCTTGGAATTTGGGGTATAGAAATTTGGAAATCTTGGAATTTGGGGTATAGGAATTCGGGACGTAGGAATTTGGGACGTAGGAATTTGGGGTGTAGGAATTTGGGACGTAGAAATTTGGGGTATAGAAATTTGGAAATCTTGGAATTTGGGGTATAGAAATTCGGGACGTAGGAATTTGGGGTATAGAAATTTGGAAATCTTGAAATTTGGGGTGTAGGAATTTGGGACGTAGGAATTTGGGGTATAGAAATTTGGAAATCTTGGAATTTGGGGTATAGAAATTTGGAAATCTTGGAATTTGGGGTATAGGAATTCGGGACGTAGGAATTTGGGACGTAGGAATTTGGGGTGTAGGAATTTGGGACGTAGAAATTTGGGGTATAGAAATTTGGAAATCTTGGAATTTGGGGTATAGAAATTCGGGACGTAGGAATTTGGGGTATAGAAATTTGGAAATCTTGAAATTTGGGGTGTAGGAATTTGGGACGTAGGAATTTGGGATATAGAAATTTGGAAATCTTGGAATTTGGGGTATAGGAATTCGGGACGTAGGAATTTGGGGTATAGAAATTTGGAAATCTTGGAATTTGGGGTATAGGAATTCGGGACGTAGGAATTTGGGGTATAGAAATTTGGGAATTTTGGTATTTGGGATATAGGAATTCGGGACGTAGAAATTGGGGGTATAGAAATTTGGGAATTTTGGAATTTGGGGTATAGGAGCTTGGAACGTAGGAATTTGGGGTGTAGGAATTTGGGACGTAGGAATTTGGGGTATAGAAATTTGGAAATCTTGGAATTTGGGGTATAGGAATTCGGGACGTAGGAATTTGGGGTATAGAAATTTGGAAATCTTGGAATTTGGGGTATAGGAATTCGGGACGTAGGAATTTGGGGTATAGAAATTTGGGAATTTTGGTATTTGGGATATAGGAATTCGGGACGTAGGAATTTGGGGTATAGAAATTTGGAAATTTTGGAATTTGGGGTATAGGAATTCAGGACGTAGGAATTTGGGGTATAGAAATTTGTGAATTTTGGAATTTGGGGTATAGGAATTTGGGGTATAGGAATTTGGGATATAGAAATTTGAGATATAGGAATTTGTAAAAAATCAAAAAATTCACAAATCCAAAAGTGCAAAAATACAGAAGTCCAAAAGTGTAAAAATCTAGAAGCCTATAAATCCAGTACAAAGGTACACTTCCAAAAATGAAAAGTTCACAAGAGCCGACAGAATCTAATATTTACGTTAGTTCTCCTCCGGGCATAAATAACGAACAATGTCAAATTTTCTTAAGCTGAAAATTCGTCTGGCTCTCGTGCATTTTATTAATATGGAAATGGGATTTAATATTGAAAGAAGGCCGGCCAGCTTTCGGATTCAACGCGTTCCATTCGGCTGTTTAAATACCGGGCTATTTACATCCGGACTCGTTAGTTCGGAGTTTCTTTCGTTGGATAAACAGGAACTTTTCCGGGGCCAAGATCTTCCTCCTCCGAGATTTCTAAGTAGAAGAATATAATATTGAAAACTTTTGCTACTTTGCTCGCGAACACGAGGTGTTCGAAACTTTTCAGCCCCTTATCGACATTTCGAATCTGTGTCAATTTTCCTGTAATTTTAGGTCGAATTTTTACCAAACGCTTAATATTTTTTATAATACTCGTTGTTCCACGAAAGTGATATTCGCTGTTTGTCGATTTAATACCCCATTAATTTCGTTGAAAATTTCGAAGGTACAACAAAGATGAGTTTGAAAAATGTTCCTTCATTACGGATATATTATCAGCAAATAATTACGCGGGATAATTAATTGACAATGCTTGTTCCTCTGCAGTTCTGTTTGAATGGCCGTCTGATTTCCCGAAACGTCCCCTATTGTCAAAGAATTTCAGATCGAATTACGCGCAATCAAATTCATCTTCTTCGCCGTTTTATCGCAATAAATTACTGACATATCTACCAATGAAACGCTATTTGCACGAGCATTCACGATGCGTACCTTTGTAAACGAAGGATCAACCGCGTTATTTTCCATCCGAACAAATTGATTGTTCGAATGTTGAAGCGTTTTCGCAAAAGTTCGCAACAACGGAATCGCTCGTCGGTCGAATTTATTAATTGATTTCAATCTGTCGTTGTCATCGATTCCTCTCTGTTCAAAAAATATTTCCCGTTGTTTCGTTTCATCCTCCGTCTCGTTACATCGCGACGAACGATATTTCGTTTCGGAAGAGCGTTCGATCGTCGAAATCACGAATTACTCCGTAACGAACCGAATAAAAATAGAGAACGGCAAAAGAGACGCGTGAAAAATCCACAGAGGGAAATGGATAGAGGAAGACGGAAAAAATAGCGGATTACGCGAGATGGTAAACAGAATGCGTACAAAGTGAGGGAAAATAGAAAAAAGCTAGTGAAAGGGAGATTCTGAAAAAGCGAAGAGAGAGAGAAAAATTTGAAAGAAAGCAACGAGAAGAAACGGATGAAAAATGTGAAAAAGATTCGAGGCAGAGAGGGAAAAAGGGGACCGTGTAAAAAACACGGAGGAAAAGTTAAAGGTGCAAAAAGGTTGGAAGATGAAGGAAAATAAAGGGACGAGGCTAGACAAACGAACGGGGTTGAAAAGCGAGAGCAAAACACAGGGTGAAACTGAGCGAGAGAGAGAGGTGGGTAAAAAGATAAAGAGAAACAAAAAGTATGCACTTGCCGCGCAACGAACGAGTTCAATTTGTTACGAGCTAGTCGGTCGTCGATTTTCACGTGCGCGATCGGACGAGAATCGAAAATCGCCTTGGAAAAGAGTGGAAAACGGGAACGGACTGTGAGTCGTTTTCCGACTCGTTTTCGAGTATCAGATTCTCTCTCGGGTCAATTCGTCGACTGGCCAACTGTTATTTCCATTTCGAGACGGACTAGAAACACGTTTTCACGAGAAAATAGAATCATCCTCCGCTTTAACACTCGTGCACCAAACACGCTCATTTTAACCCAATATGTATTCTAATCGAACACGGATAACGGAAAATCTGTATCAAAGTTATTCTGCGAATGTTAGTTGAATCTGGATCTGAATTGTTAAGTGGCACTTGTTGTCGATTGGTTTCTAATATTTCGATTGCTTATTTATTGAGGGAGATTGCTGAGATATTTGTTTCAGGAACTGATACGATTTGTAGGAACTGAAATTGATAACTTCTGTTTTAGTATGTCTGATTTGTTAGTTAATTATTAAGAGAGGATGTAGTCAATTTTCAAACATTATATTCATGTTTATATTACACGTATAAGAACAATGGTTAGGTTGAAATATTACTATCAAAATTATAATGCAACAAAGAGTAGAATAGAATTAAGCAGATAAAGATTGTTACATCTCATATAAAATCGAAAGGTTATGTTATGTGGAGATCTATATCATATATCAGTGTTATATCATATGCACTGATCTCTAGATCCCTGTATCCTTAGATCACTATACCTTTCTTTTATATCTATCATTTATTTTATATATCTATACATTTTTATCTGTAATACAATACTTTTATATTTCTAGGCTAAGATACCTATATCCTAAACCCCTATGTTCCTTTAGTGTTAAATCATTAGATCTCTATATCTCTCAATTCCTATATCCCTAATTCTAAATGTTAGATCTGAATAACCATTGATCTCAATACTTTTTGACCCAAATATCTCTAAATCCCAATACTCCTTGATCCAAATATCCCTAGATTTCAATGCTCCTTGATCCAAATGTCCCTAGGTTACCATGCTCCTTGATCCAAATGTCCCTAGGTTACCATGCTCCTTGATCCAAATGTCCCTAGGTTACCATGCTCCTTGATCTAAATATCCCTAGACTTCAATACCTCTAGATCCCAATATCTCTAGGTCCCTACATCTCTAAAGACCAACACACGTAGATTCTAATATCGCTCGATGCCAACATTCCTAGATCACAATACTCCTTGATCGAAATATCCCTAAATCCCCATGGTCCATGACCCAAATATCCCTAGACCTCAGTACCTCTAGATCCCTATATCTCAAGGTCCCCACATCTCTAAATTCCAATACACGTAGATCCTAACATCTCTCGATGCCGACCTCCCCAGATCTCAGCATCCCTAGATCCCAATATCCTGAGATATCGATATCCCTAAATGCCAAATTCTCTAGATTCCAATATTCCTACATCTTGATATTCCTAAATGACAAGTTCCCAAGATTACTATATCTCGATGTGCACCCTAGATCCTAATATTCCTGAATTCTAATATTCTTGTATCCCAATACCTCTAGATCGAAGAAATGCTAGTTCCCATTCCTAGATCGAAGTATCGCTAGTTCCCAATATTTCTAGATCCTCATACTCAATCCCAATATCCCTAGATCCCAGTAACGTTAAATCTTCATCTCGTTATATCTTGATATCACTGCTTTCCTCGCTGTATTACAAAACGAACTATTTCGTGATAGAAATAAGAATCATAATTAATTTCCTCACGAAAGAAATAAGAATGACCTCGCTGTCACTCGTGAGCTCCTTCAGGGATTCGACTTCCTGGATTCGTCTGTTCTCAACACGTTCGGCCGAGTTTATCGCCTCTAAAAGCGTCGTGAAAAGGGACACCCCTGTCCGATTTACGAGCACGGAAAGTTTTTTGACGGCTCGAGTGGCATCTGATCGGTTTGTTTTTCAACGGGTAACCCAGACGGTCGGAATGGAAATAAAGAGAAAAGGGGAAAAACGACGGTCCCCATTGGCCATCAAACTCCGAGGAAAATTATGACGTCCGCGGGGAGAAAAGGGAGCCGGTTTACCATGATCTTTTTCGTGGCCGCCTATTGTGTCCTCCTGAAAACCTCCCCCGTATTCTTCGGTTTGTACGTCTTCCCCGACACGTTCATCGCTTCCGTTATCCTGCAGGCTCCTTTAAGTCTTTGTACTCCTCGTCCAGAGTTCTGCCGATCGAACTCGATCGGCACTCGAGTCGTTCGACCGCCGCATTATCTTCCGCGAAACTTTCTTATGGCTCGTCCCTCTTTTCGATCATTCGCCGCTTCTTCTTCGAAACTAACTTCCCGCAATCCCGGCACACGACTTCCGGGACAACTCCGGACGCCAGCTACTCCTTCCATTTCGATTTGCATCCATTTTTCTCTAGTTACGCGCAACAAACGGTTTTCGAAATCTCGTCTTTACGTTCACTTTGTGGTAATTGAATGTCGATCCAAGTTAACATTTCCGATATTTTCAGATGTATTTTATTCTTATAAATGTTATATTTGACAGTTTATAAATGTGAGTTGGGAGAAACTAGTATTGATCTCTGCTGTGAGGAGTTTCAGCGATTTTGATAGGACGCAAGTAGAACGAGTCAACGATAAGTGATGCGGGTGTGCAGATCAAACATGGACGCAGTTTAAGTAGAACAAGTCAATAATGGCCACTTGGTTGGCTGAAATTTTTAGTGAACATCTCGGACATATACATTTAAAGACCTCCAATATTTAAAAATCTCTAACTATTAATATACATTTAAAGATCTCATGAAATACGTTTCAAGACTTGTAACAATGAAACATTTCAAGATCTCGAACAAGTAATATACATTTAATGGTCTTGGTTAGTATACGTTTAAAAATCAGTAACAATTATTAAATGTTTAAAAATCTCTGACAGTTAATGTACATTTAAAGATCTCTGGAAATAATATACGCGAAACATACATTTATTGATAATACTAAAATATTGATATTTTTTTGACAATATTAATCGACAGGGTTCTGAAGTACTGACAGTCGTTCTTTATTAATCATCCAAGATTTCCATAACATTTTTTAAGCGATAGGAATTTATAACTGTACCTACGAAAACTTTGTTCTTTTTCTGAAGTGAAACGAGTCAATAATTGCACCTCCTAAGTCGAATTAAACCTTCAAGTAGAACATGTCCGTACATTGTCAGACCTACAATTGAACATAGTAAGTACATGTATTTAATATTTTAAATTATTCACAGTATCTTACAACTTTAATAGAGCATCGAGGTACTTTTCATTCTATATTGGTATTTTACATAAAATTCCTAAAACTTCCTACACAACCTCTTTCACATTTTGAATTATTTTATCAAATCACGCAGGACTATTTTAAAAGCTTTCAAGTGTTCAATTCGAATGTTCAATTTTAACCAAAGTATCTTTGCGTGTATGCATTTTGCAGGACTGATTTGCATCGAGTTTTCATTGATTCCAATTAACGAAATTGATGAGGGGCAATTAAGAAAATTATTTTCGCTAAACGAGACCGATTCCCGAAACGTGAATTCGATCAATTCTGTTTAGGACGGTGACCAGTTATTATCCTAATTTGTAGGTTACCGATTTGTTTGCCATGTTTGCGCCACTGTTAAACACAATAATTTTCAATTAATTAGTGTACGCGCCGCAATATGAGGCAATAACTGCGATCAGTATTTAACTGCTGTGCATGCAATCTTCATCAAGCTCTATAACACAGCGCTTGCACAAGAATTAGCGGAATTAACCTGCATATGGCAAATTAACTTGACACTGTCCGTTATGATCATTGCTTCGGTAAATTATACGTTTCTCTGTATTTCCCATGTTCTAAACAGTCGATACCACATTATTTACAGAATATACTTCTCACCCCTTCGATCCTACTCACCCACGGTTTAAAATAAAATCAAAAGAAGCAACCCCGACAAAATTTGATAAGAACCAAATCAGTAAATCAAAACAAATCAAAACAGTAAATATAATGAAAAACAACATTGAAAGTTTCGCACATAAAATTTGACAAGACTCGTGTTACCATCGTTAAACAATTAAACATAAAATCGTAGGGAAAGCGAATCCGATAACGAACGAAAATGTGTAGGGTGTATTTTTGCAATGTTTAAAAGGAAAGAGCAACGTTACAATGCAAATAAGCTATACATATTAACGAGTACGATTATCTCTGGCAAATTACACGAGGCTCGTACGGTGTCTCTTGTTCCTTATCCTCGTAATCGTTTTCGGATAACGCCGAATGCCTGTAAGAGTTTCTCCAGAGGTATTTGCATGCCCCTCGGGAGCCAGCCCCTCGTATAAACATGCCCGCATCCCCTTTTCTTTCGATCAGGTAAATACCTCGATGTGAATTGCGGCTTGCCAACCCTCGGGAGACCGGAAACTCATCCTGATAGCTGATCCTTAATTCCGTTAGTCCTTCATCTTCCAAAGGTGAACGACTCTGATGGTTAAAGGTAACTCGATGGATTATTCGAGTTTCACGATAATTCGATCAAGACGATATCGTCGACACGATGTATCTTGTAACGGACAGAAAATTTGATGCAACGCGTCTTTTCACTTTCGTTGCTTTTTTATAGGGTATTTTACTGTTTGCGGGATTGTGAGTGTTGCGAAGGAGTCTATCGTTGATGTTGGTCGATAAAATGAAGTTTAGGGTTTGTGAAGCGATCGAGTTTCAAACTTGGGGGGTTGAGAATTGGGGAAGGTGAGGAATTGGAAATTTGGAAATTTGGAAATGTGGGAGTGGTGGAATTTGGAAACTTATGAAATTGAAAGTTTTGAAATATGGGGATGTAGGAACTTGGGGATTTGGAAATTTAGAAATATTAGGGTTTGCAAGATCCTAAATTTGAGAAGTTAAAAATTAAAGAATTTTAAGTTTGAAAAATTTGAAAATTGAGGAAATTAGAAATTTAGAAGTATAAGGATCTAATAGTTGAAAAATCTAAAAAGACAAAAATTCAAGAAATTAAAAATTTCAAAATTTACTGATTTAAGAATATGAAAATTTTACAGTTCCAAATTGAAAACTTCAAAAATATAGAAACCTAAAAATTTGACAATGTTGCAAATACCGATTTTAAAAAGCATCTGAAATGAATACAACCCTCAAACCACTCATACCAAACAGTTAACACTCCATAACAATATCAAAATCACTTTGAGTTACAACTTTGTCGAAAATCCAATACTCGTTAACGCAGAGTTACACCTCCGTCCAAAATCCAATATTCGTTAACGTTGATGTACAATTTTGCCCAAAATCCAATACACGTTAACTTTGAATTCATGCTACGTGTATATCTCTGTAAAAAGCCGAAAAGTTTGCTCGTTCCGAAATAATCGCGTTTCAAATGATCATGGCTCGGTTTTTTCTCGTATTTCCGCGCAATTACAGAAATTACCAGGGATCGTAAACAAAGGGAATCGCACGGCAACAAATTTTTGCGCGCGTTTCGCGGATGAAGTTTCTCTCGTCCCTTTAATCTCATGATTCATTCTGATTCGTTTATCGAGCGTTACGTTGCAGTCTCTTTTTTTTTTAACTCCATCGATTGTTTCCCTTCCGTATCATTTCTCTGTTCATTTCTGAGGGAGCAGTTTTCAATCTCGAAAGATGTACCGGAAACGCGACAAGCGACGTTGATCTTGCACGAAAGACTTAACGCAAGTGCGTCTCCGGCGAGAAAAGGGCGAAGGGGAATGATATCGGGAGAAGTGCAATATCTTAAAATTCGAAGCGGGGAAATCGTGCATTGTAGTTGAAAAGGGAGTGAAAGCAACGTTCGGGGAATAGCAGGAATTCGAGCTTCCTGTTTTTCAAGATATTGCTTCTGATATGGGATTACAACCAGTTTCAACTTTCCAGACAAAACGAGAGGATTCGGAAAATAATATCTGTGGATAGAAGATATCGTACGAGTGTTATAAATGTATCGAGATACAAATCGAACTAGGGGTTCTTATCCGAGACTCTTTCGTATTGGTCGATTTTTAGAAATTTTTAGAGATTTTGAAGTTTGGAGATAGGAGGTGATGTAGGAATCTCACTAGGGATTCGAAGATCTAGAAATTTGGATGTTTAGGAAGATTAGGGGAAGAAATAGAAGTTTGAGGATATGGGAATTTTGAAGTTTGGGAATGGAAAAATTTGAATATCTAAGTTAAGGGTAGAAATAGAAGTTTGAGGATCTACGAATATAGGAATTTGGAAATTTGGAGATGAAGAAATTTGAATATCTAAGAAGTTTAGGGGTAGAAATAGACATTTGAGGATCTACGGATATGGGGATCTGGAAGATTGGAGGTGAAAAATATTTAGGAAGTTCAGGGGTGGAAATAGACATTTGAGGATCTGGGAAGGTACGGATATGGGAAGTTGGAGATTTGGAGATGGAGAAATTTAAATATCTAAGAAGTTCAGGGGTAGAAATAAACATTTGAGGATCTGAGAAGGTACGGATATGGGACGTTGGAGATTTGGAGATGGAGATATTTGAATGTCTAAAAAGTTCAGGGGTAGAAATAGACATTTGAGGATCCGGGTAGATACAGGTATGAGAAGTTGGAGATTTGGGAATGGAGAAATTTGAATATGTAAGATGTTCAGGGGTAGAAATAGACATTTGAGGATCTGAGAAGGTACGGATATGGGACGTTGGAGATTTGGAGATGGAGATATTTGAATGTCTAAGAAGTTCAGGGGTAGAAATAGACATTTGAGGATCTGGGAAAGTACGGATATGGGAAGTTGGAGATTTGGAGATGAAGAAATTCGAATATCTAAGAAGTTCAGGGGTAGAAATAGACATTTGAGGATCTGGGAAAGTACAGGTATGGGAAGTTGGAGATTTGGAAATGGAGAAATTTGAATATGTAAGATGTTCAGGGGTAGAAATAGACATTTGAGGATCCGGGTAGATACAGGTATGAGAAGTTGGAGATTTGGGAATGGAGAAATTTGAATATGTAAGATGTTCAGGGGTAGAAATAGACATTTGAGGATCTGAGAAGGTACGGATATGGGACGTTGGAGATTTGGAGATGGAGATATTTGAATGTCTAAGAAGTTCAGGGGTAGAAATAGACATTTGAGGATCTGGGAAAGTACGGATATGGGAAGTTGGAGATTTGGAGATGAAGAAATTCGAATATCTAAGAAGTTCAGGGGTAGAAATAGACATTTGAGGATCTAGGAAGGTACAGGTATGGGAAGTTGGAGATTTGGAAATGGAGAAATTTGAATATGTAAGAAGTTCAGGGGTAGAAATAGACATTTGAGGATCTGGGAAGGTACAGGTATGAGAAGTTGGAGATTTGGAGATGGAGATATTTGAATGTCTAAAAAGTTCAGTGGTAGAAATAGACATTTGAGGATCTGAGAAGGTACGGATATGGGACGTTGGAGATTTGGAGATGGAGAAATTTAAATATCTAAGAAGTTCAGAGGTAGAAATAGACATTTGAGGATCTGGGAAGGTACGGATATGGGAAGTTGGAGATTTGGAAATGGAGAAATTTAAATATCCAGGATGTTCACGGGTAGAAGTAGAAGTTTGAGAGTCTACGGATATGGAAATTTAGTAACTTAAATACCTAGAAAGTGCAGGACGTAGAAATTTGAGGATATAACGATTTGAAGATCTAGGAGTTTTCAGAACTAAAAATTTTCAAATTTCTAAGTGTACTAATTATCCTAAAGTGTCATTAATAAAAAAATAAGAGTAGTCCTTGAATTTCAGTACTAGTGTCCTAACAGATAATCACCGTCAAAAGAACACAGTCAATTTCACGGTGAGCTACTTGGAAATAAATCACGTGGAATGATAGAAATTGATGAAAAATAGTGGTTTCCAGAGATCCACTCCGACATTCTTAATCCCACGATCCTCTTATTATTAGGTCAGAAAGTTCACGTCGGAAAGTTATAACCCCGCTAACGTAATCCATCGTGACAACCGACCTCCGCGTTAATTACGAGATGTAACGTTTACGAAATGCATATCTAACCTCGAGTCTCCTTGTAATTCAGAATGACGTGGCTTTGTTTAATATAATTGGTCGCCGTGGTGAAGTGGCCGGGCTCGTAAAAGCCCATGGAATACTGTCGAAACAAACGGGTCCGAACAGTTACTCCGGAGAGCTTTAATGGCCACTCGAATCGAGTTTGTGGTCTCTTTACCTCTCCGCTGCTTCTTAGAAAAAAAAAGAGAAATAAATGGCAAGCTTGAGAAAGGAAGGAGGGAACGGAGGAATCGTGAAACGAAAAATCCAATTTACTCGTAATCGCGTCACCGCTTTCGGCCCGATTAATCTCTCCTTTCTCTTTTTTATCCCTGATCTTATCATCCGCGGCATATCGTGTTATGCTTCTACTTTTCATTACTGGCGGACGCCGAGATTTTAGAGAGTGATTCTATTCAGCAAGTACTAAATCACTAAATCTCACATACTTTCTCATATTTTCAAGTATACATACCCTTAATCACGGCTCTCTCCAAAAACCTCTATTGAGGGATTCCCTAACTCTATAGAATTAATGAAAACCAAAGAGCAAAATTTCTTACGCTACAATAATGTCAAGTGGTGAGGTCTCTTCTCCTTATTGGTTGGCCATATCCCGTCCCTTGATATTTCGAACACCTGCCGGTATGAGCTTATAGCTCGGGTACGGCGGAACCATTGGCCTAAGAAGCTCAAATTAACAATATTATACATACCCTTAAATTGTCAAATCTTCATATTTTCACATACCCTAATTCTCATGTGCTCACATTCTCACATTCTTAAGATCACACATCTCCGAATTCCCATATACACAAATTCACACATCCCCGAATTCTCACATCCTCAAATTCCCACATCCCCCAATTTCCACATCCACAAATTTCCATATCCCCAAATTCCCACATCCCCAAGTTCTCACATTTCCAAATTTCCATATCCCCAAATTCTCACATCCCCGAATTCCTACATCCCCAAATTATCACATTTCCAAATTACCACATCTATAAAATTCTCACATTTCCAAATTTCTATATCCCCAAATTCCCACATCCTCGAAATCTCACATCCCCAAATTCTCACATCCCCAAATTCCCATATCCCCAAATTCTCACATGCCCAATTTCTCAAATCCCTAAATTTCCACATCCCCAAATTCCCATATCCCCAAATTCTCACATTTCCAAATTTCCATATCCCCAAATTCCCACATCCCCGAAATCTCACATCCCCAAATTCCCATATCCCCAACTTCTCACATCCCCGAATTTCCACATTCCCAAATTCTCACATTTGCAAATTTCCATATCCCCAAATTCCCACATCCCCGAAATCTCACATCCCCAAATTCCCATATCCCCAACTTCTCACATCCCCGAATTCCCACATCCCCAAATTCCCATATGCCCAACTTTTCACATCCCCAAATTCCCATATCCCCAAATTCTCACATCCCCAAATTCCCACATCCCTAATCCCCCCACCCCCAAATTTCCACACCCCAAATTTCCATAACCCAACTATCCACACCCTATCCAAATCCTGAACCGCCCACATCCTCAACTTCGAAATTTTCAAATCTCCCAATTTCCGTACACCTATCTAACTTGATCCTCTCGAAGCCCTAAGTTAATCGAAGTCAAAGGAGCAGAAACTACAATTGCCATTCCTTTCGGCAAAATTTCTTTGTTTAACCACAGCAATTTCGTTAAGACCGTCTCACAGCGCAAAGGGAACCTTCCGGCGAATGTCCGAGTCTTTTCATTGGACCACTGGTCGATCTTTGTAAAAGTAGCTACGTCATTCATTAAGTTGAGCACCCAGTTTCGTCTTTACCCAGCCCATTTCTACGGATCCCCTTCTCATCCTCATTTTTCTTCGACGTTGTTTCTGTTCCTTTGTTTTTCTCGCGCCCTTCTTGGTCGCAACCTTTATCCGTCGTTTCTTTCAATTTGCCCGGCTGTTCACCGTTTTTCTACTAATTTCATCGTTCCCTTTCCACCCAGCCCCTCCCCCCCCTCTGTTTTGCGTTGCTTCAGACGGCTCGACAGATTAAATCACATTATTTTCTCCTCTCCCTGGATCTTTTCTCCATTTATTTTTTTTATCTTCCTTTTAACCCTTCAGCCGCTGCTTCCTTTCACGGGGGAAGAATTAATCTTTCGCATAGAAGAACGCTTCTTCCATTCTTGTTGTTTTTACTTTCGAGACTCGTAATGAGATACTTAATGCTACGTTTGCGTCAACGGAATTTGCTCTTTGTACGCTGCCGGATCTGCCAAGTCGAGTTTCTGCGAATTGTTTCGAGAGACGTCGAAATTTTATCGGTTTTTTTTTATTTCTGGAAATCGGGTGAAACTGAAAGTTGGAATAATTCCAATATTTTCCACGCTTATTTTCTCTTATAATCAATTTTGATATTAAATGAACCTTGTTTTACCCCTTACATGAGGGGGTTGAAATTTAACTCTTCGTTGCACTATACTACTAATACTCTAATACAATTGTGTATCCTTTCGTAATTTTTAAATTGTTCGTACAAAAAAGTTTATCGTTTTCTCCTTATTACTTGTGACAGTAAAAATGCATTTTCAAAGATTGAAAAAAGAGTGGAATAAATAGAACCCTTGTAGATTCATAAAAATCGAATGAACAAGGCGATGACTAAGGGTAGAAACGAGGGGTAGAATGCTGGTGGTAGCAAAGGTACAGTAATTTTACTCGTCGACGTCTGTTTTCAACGGGCAGAAAGCCCGATAAGGCCAGGAAGGAAGTGGCTTCGTTGTTTCCCGTTTTCAGTGAGCCTCGCTCTCCAGAATGAGCGTACACTTTGCTCATCCTCTTCCACCAGGCTTTTTCGTTGGCCAACCACTTTTGCCAGAGTAATATCGACGAGTTACCAACGTTAATCGATTATTATTATCGACGAGATCGTTGATTTTTCATTACCCTCCTCCGGAAACCGAATTCTTCCTCATCGCTGCCAAAAGTTCTTTAATCTCTTCCTGTCATTACACTAAATTATTGCAATCTTTCATTTTTATTTACTGTGAATTATTAAGCTACGAATATGGCACATTCTATGTGAAATATATTTGCAATCATTTCATTTTTGAGTGCTGTAAATTATTAAATTAGATCTGAACATTTACATGAGAAATAATTATATTTTATTAACACGTGCAGATTTTTCTGTAATGTAACGATCCTGTTGGTCTAAAGTAACTTATATTTGCTCTGATGTCCCCTTTATTGACCATCTTGATATTTTACAATTATATAAAAGATAATTAATGAGTTCCTATGCTATGTATTCATTGAATGTGTTTTGTTAATTTTAACAAACCTTCATGTGTTTTTTTATGAAATAAATGTTTATTACAAATTTGTTACCTTGGTAAGAGAACAATCTTTAAAATAGTAAATAAAACACAACTAAAATATTTTAATAAAATGCTAATGAATACACCTTAATGAAATTTTCAACAGCATCCTTTGTAATTACAATTTCCTGTTGTACCTCCACATAATACAAAGTTGCAATTTCTTGAAATAGTAAAAGTTCGTATTGTGCGAATTGAAAGCAGGAATATTTTTGAATCGAAATAATCGCGCAGCGAATGCTCGATATTCAAAACGATTTGTTCGATTCGGTTGAAACGCAATTTATCTTGCGCTTGTTCCTACATGATCGCCAAGAACAGGTGATTTTTCCGACGATTTCATAATACATAAAGATTTTCGAACCTATTGTTCCGTGGCCAGCGTAACCGATAGCGAAGCTTTCGCCTTTTGTTCCGATTTTTCCCTCGAAATTACCGTAAAATACGTTTCGACCCTGGTCAGTCTGCCCGCTATTTAAATCTATTCGCCGGCATTATTTCCGGGACCGCGACCACCGCAATTCGATACATATCGATCAATTTAACGGCTTTACTCTCTGTCATGGAAGATGATTGAGTTGCCGGCGGAATTGATTGAATCTTTTTCCGCCGAACGAATATCAACAAAACTATTCGGAGAATTTGGTCGGTTCGCCTCCGGCTGTATCGAACGTTACGGCTTCTCGGTTATATAAGAAAGAGGAAATAAATGAGAGGAAAAAGGGCAGCGCGACCTAATAAACGTGTATGTACCGCGCGATCGAAAGGAACTGCATTCTTCTCGATTATAGACGGTGACTCTGAATCGGATGTCACGAAATTTACAGCCGTATCTCAGACGGAAATCCTGATAAATCGGTCGGGAACATCGTACAGTCTCAGCTCCTGAACGGCTGTATCGAAGGTGTTTGAAATATGTTGCACTATGCCGGCGATTTTTATCACTGGGATTTATTAACTCGACGGACTTACAATTTCTCTTGTAACGACAAACAATCGTCTAGTGAATTATGGTAGATGCCCAAGTACATTCTTAAATTCGTGTGATACCATATTTTAATTCACGAGTCAAGGCTATAACAAAATGTATTCGATTTTTATTCGTGCATCAAATAAAAAGAAGATAAAGCTACTATTTAGAAATTTTTATATCTTGATGTACTGTTTCATAAATATTTTTCTTGGACACGCGATAATCGTACAGTGAAGTAGTTTTGAAAAGTTAATCTTGAAGTATTGAAAATATTCGAACACATAAATCGGACTAATTAATTGTCTATGACATAGTAAAAGGACTTGAAGTCCGTTCATTTTTAATAAGATCGATCGACCAGCGATTTGGAGAGTCACGCCGTATCTGGGTGACATACAAATGCTTGAAAGGGATGTTCGATCACCGTGGTCCATCGACAAGTTAATTTTCTACGCGAACAGCGGCAATTACCAGGCCGAATAGCCTTCCTGGACGTGACAGTGTTAAAACGGAGGTCGTTTCAACGGATTCGTGATGAAGCCAGAGCGGCGTGCCGCTATCACGAAATTTATGAAGTCCGTAGGAAAAAGCAGCCTGTCCGATGTTCGCAGACGAAGCCGAAATAACGACGTCAGCTGAAACTAGTTTCGAACTAGTTGAAGCGAATAGTCGATCACAGGGTGGCTCGCTAAAAGATTCAAAGGGATAACTTTTGTCGCGAGTGGCCAACGGTACGGGCCAGATGCGTGGCCAATTGATTGTCGAAGTGTGAAATGGTCGCTGTTCGAGCCGAACAGAGTGAGAGGGACGTCGAGGAGGTCGGTTGGCAGGGCGCCGGCACGAAAACCGTGTAATCACGGGATTCCGTGGAATTAGCCGAGCTCCGGGAAAATTCAGCCTGCAGAATCGATTCCTCGAGGCCGAGCCGTGCCGAGGTTTTCGCTGATTAACGCATACCGGAGACCCAGTTTAAGAACTCCCGCCGCAAACAAGCGTATCCAGCAGCTACACAAAGGTGTACCTCCGTGTCGTTTGCCTGCGAGCGGCCCTTTAATAATGGAGAGGTTAATTAAAATCTTCGTGGTCACGAGGATGGTCGCGTTACGAAATAAACAACCCGAGTATCTTGCCACGGACAAAGCTGAAACGCGATCGCTGAAAGGCAGCATTGTACCTTTTTATGAACAATGCTGGATCGGCTGCCCCACGGGAAAATCACCGCAATGCACAGAGCTACGATTGAGAGCACGGATCTCTTTCTGCAAGTTCTGTTTTGGAAACTTTAATGATTCGTTGGAGTATTTGACGTCTGGATGTATACCAGTATGGAGACTTTTCAGTATGGAAAACTAGGAACATTTGGAACGATATTTGGATCCATGGGTCATGTTGGTCTCATGTGTCACAGTGACTCACCGAGGTATCATCACTGTACGATTGACAAAATAGTCGAACAGGACCTACCATCTTTCATCACTTTCTATTACAAAAGCACACATATTTAATCTCTGCTCTAATGAACTTCACTGCCATCTTAAACATCACATGTGACACGAACACTGCAATTTTAATTCATATTTACAAAGTACCGTAACAAAGATTGCAATGTTCGTATCACCCGAAAACGACCAACAGATTCGGTAACCGTATGACTTACAGTATTTAGTAATTTTGTTACAAAATAAGACCATGAAATCCACGGATAAGACTGACACCGCAAGAACGGCGAATCTCATGGCGCACAAATTGGCCGTCTCTGCTAACGATATAATAACAGGCACGATTTCCGGTTGGTAAAAAGGAGGAGCAAGAAATGTTTCGAAGGAACGTCGGTCGTACTTTGGACGCGTAACCGCAGCAATTTCCGCAGGCTGTTAGCGAGGCGGTAAGGTGGATAAGGTGGTAAAGAGATGCACACGAGCGAGCCTCTCGTCGACGTTAATTAAGAGGCATTAAGAGACTCCGGGAGACGTTGGTCGTCGGCCCTTTAATATCTGTCGGTCGGCAACCAAGCCGTAACCGGTGATTTTCCACCCACCGACTGACCTAAATTTCCTTGCTTTCGCTATTCATAACGGCGAGCTACCACCCTCTTCTTCCTCATCCTCCTCGTATCACTTTTTTTTACCTTTCCTCTTCCCTTTGTTTCGAGCCACCCACTTTCGAGCTATGGACGTGCGTGAGTTCCACAAATGAATTGCGATGATAATTACCTGCTATATATATGTAAATACGTTTGGGTGAAGATTGGCAATTTTAGTCGATATTTGTGGGAGAGAATAAGAATAATTAAAGTTAAACAATTTTTAAATCTTCACTTAAAAAATTAACATTCCTCTCTGGATGTGCAAGTTAAATATATTGGATGTGAAATATTAGGGATGTAATATTGATTTGGTGAGTTGTGTAAGAATTATTATAATTTTTTAACGTGTGATAGTTGGTCTTGTTCCCTCAAATATCCGTCACTCGTTTGAAGGATAGAAACGTCCGTCAGCTTTCATCTGGCAAAACGTTTCACGGTACCATCTCGCATTTGCATTCTCACAAAGCGTTCAAAGAAGTCACACTAATGGTGATGTATCTTTGAATCAGAAAGTAGCGTGCGGTTAAGTTCTAACGCGATCTAGTTACTCGTTTAGTATGAAATTTGCCGATTTCGAGAAATTCAGAATTTGACGGTTTTGGGATTGGAAGAAGGAAACTTGGGATTTATAGATTAGGGAACTTGAAAATTTTCTGTACAAAAGTTGTAGAGAAACTCCTAAAGAATGTATATGGAGCTAGAAGTACCTTATAAGATCCCAGTAATAATCGAAACTCATTAAGCGTCTCGCTTAGTATTTTAAACATCTCCGAAAGGATCAGAAGCAATAAAGAAATAAAAGAGAAATTCCTTCGATAAAATATTAAATACTTGAGTCGATCGCAATTAAAGGAACATCCACGTCTTGATATTGAACTACATCCTCCGTTCCCTAAGAAATAAACGGTACAAAGCTTTTCATCTCGGCCTTTCAATATCTACACAAACGTAAATTAAAATCAACAGCCAGCATCCCCAAAACGAATCTCCCTAGAAATAAATTTCTTATCGAGCAACTTTTCTAATCTACAGGAGAATTAATTCTTTTCTTAACGAATCCCTTTCTCACCGAGCTCCGGATATTCCGAAGAAAAGTAGAAAATTTGCCAAAAGTTTCGAGCTTCTCGAACGGTGGCGTCGGTTCGACGTTAATGCATCGAGATCCCGATCGAAATTCTAGGCGAACGGGGGGAAAGAATCGCCGGAAGAAAAAAACGCCGAAGAAAAAGAAGCTGTCGGTCGGTGAACGCGCGAGAAAGAAGGGTGGAGAGAATAAAGCGGAAAAACGCGGCCGTTCTCTTCGCAAGCTCAATTTCTAGGGAATGCGAGCTGCGCGCGATCCACTTTTCTACTTTATCGTTCGGAGCTAGCCCGTTTAAGCTCTCCGCGTCCGATCGACAAGGAAATTTCTGCACGACTTCCCCGGGATTATGTTGTTCCCGTGGTCGTGAATCGGTGAGTTGTAGTTTAATAAATTCCCGAGGACCTCCTCGCGATCGGCTACTTTCTTTACGCTTTTACCCGATCGACAATATCCGGCTACTGTCCTCTTTCAACGATCTTCTTCCTACCTCTTCGTTCACCAAATAACCAAACTTATTAATCTTTTAATACCGAGCATGTTCACACAAACAGTTAACCACGTGCACATATGCGTTCATTTCACATATTGATCACACATGTTGATTTTTTATAATGATTTTTATATGTTGATTATATTTGTGATTTTATATATAGATTTTATATGTTGGTAATATATATTGATTATACAATACATTGATTACATATGTCAATTACATATGTTCATTATACACATGAAAATATTTGATCATAAGCATTGATCATACATATAATATCAATTACATATGTTGATTGTGTATGTAGATCATGCATGCAGATTATATATGTTAATGATATACGTTGACATATGTTGACAATATGTGTTGATTATGTTTATGTTCATTGCGTATGTAGATTATGTGTGTTGACAATATTCGTTGTTTATGTATGTTCATTGTATGTAGTGATTATGTACAATGATTATATGTTGCAATAACATATGTTGATTATGTATGTTAATTATAAATGTTGATTATATATATTGATAATATATGGTGATTTCATACGTTGATTATGTACACTGATTCAATATGTTGATAATACATATTGATTACATATGTTGATTATGTATGTCGATTATGTACATTGATTAAGTGTGTCGATAACATATGTTGATTACATATGTTGATTACATATGTTGATTATGTACGTTGATTAAGTATGTTGATTACATATGTTGATAATATATGTTGATTAAAATTTGTTGATAATGAAGAAGCAAAGAGATATTCGTATCTAGGATAAAAAACGTCGAACGCAGCACAATAGCGAGATAAATCTCGGTGCGGGATTCCGTTGATTCTCCGGATTTCGATGTTCCTGTTCTGAGTCGGGCAACGGTGGACCCGTAAATACCGTGAGCTGTCGATACGATCGGATCCACGCTTCTTGCCGAGCCATTCAAAATTCCGCAGCATCCGTCTGCAAAGTGGATTCCGATCGAAACGTCGTTCCATGGCGCTGCCAATGGATTGTCTTCGAGTCAAACGTCCTGTCGTTTCTGTCCTCTAATCCGTGGACGGAACGTCCGTCTGTCTAAATGGTCATCCTCCAGGCTGTAACAGGATTTTGCAATCCTTGCGGTGAATTCCATGCCCACGTTGCACGGATTTCCTCTATCGATCTACCATACGCTCTCGCGATATTGCTGCGGTGTATTGTCGCTTTGCTAACTTCTGACCGGACGATCATGCAAAAGACTCAACTGTTGAATGATATTCTGAACTTTCGTTTATGGCTTCGGATTCGTGTTTGAGATGTTGGAGATAGGTATGGAGGTATAGCATGGAGATGTGGGAATATCGGGATACAGGAGTTTGATGATTTATGAATTTGGAAATGTATGGGTTTCGAAATGTGGGAATTGGTATATGTGAAAATTTGGGTATACATATGTGAAGTTGGGTATATGTGAATATGTGAATGGATAAATATGTGAATGGATGAATATGCAATGAGTGAATATGTAAATGGGTGAACATGTGAATGGATGAATGGCTAAATATGTGAATGGGTGAATAGGTGAGTATGTGAGTATGTGAGTATGTGACTATGTGAATGAGTAAATATGTGAATACGTGAGTATAAGAATACGAGAATTTGGCAAATTTGAAAATTCATAATTTTGAAAATTGTATCTAGTAAGCTTATAAATATAAAAATACAGTATTACGAAAGGTGTCTGCTTCAAACCGAGCCTACTTCGCCAAAAACATTGTTCAAAATGGTTCTCGGACGACGCTATCGCGCAGTTTAACAGGCTGTTGGGAGACAAGAAACATTTTTGAGTGTCGTATTACGCGATTTAACTCGTAATACGGGCTCTACTCGAGTCGAGTCGTTAACCTGAAGCATTCGTAAACTTCGTCGCGGGGGATTTTAACGGGTTTAGCAGACTTGAAGCGGGAACTTGCGCGCTTAAAGTCTGCTTCCGGCGGATGAACAATCGTCAACGTCGAATGAATTAAGACCGCGAGTCGGGCTTCCTTTTTAGCTTCATTTCCTGTTTCTTTCCTCTGCTTTTTAAATCGAAGAATTTAATAATATTACACGCGCTGTGTATCAATGTATACCTACATATACATACATGTATACATATATACATCTATAGTAAATGAAACTTCAATATGAATGACTGGATATGATCATTTAATTTTGTATAAATAGTAATGATGATGACTAATAGCACAATTAGTTACTGATGATAATTCGTTAGTGATGTCGTTAACAAAATATCATTGACTCCTGTAGAAACTTACTTTATGAATCTGAACAAATTAAATCGTTAAAACATTGTCCTTTTAATATCTAAATAGTATTTGCACATTTTCCTTCCAATTATCTCATTTAAAAAAAGAGTCAAATACACGTCACATATGTAGTATATTCCATTGTATTTTACTTGTCACGAAAGTACCGCATAATTACGTATAAACAGACATAATAATAATATTTCGGTGGTTAATTATCTCGACGAAAGCAACGAACATCCGACTAAAAATGTCGCGTTGCCAGACAAGGTGCAAAATTGGCCATTTCCCAGCATTTTCCTCTAAAGCAACCATTTCAAACGTTTCCATTTCGCACACAACTCGACAAGTATACAGTTTCTCGTCCTCCTCTCCGCATCACAAAAGAGCGGCAGGTTAGGTCTCCACGGAATCGAGGAGGCACTCGATGCGGATCGATCGATCTATCGATGCATTCAGCGAGGGCATCGAGTTGTTTAACCAGCAATACCGGCAACCACCAATCGGCAGCCAGTGATGGATTACTCGGTGTGGCGAATATGATATTCCCAATTAACGGTGATACCTCGCGCAAAATTATTCGACGAAGTCAGTGTTTAATAATGCAAATCGGAAAGGCAACACGTACTAGATTTCTCGACCCGGAATCTGATTCCCACAAATCGTGTAGACTCTGTGGACTATTACGCACCTGGGACTTTTCGGCGCAATTCCACGCTTGGGAATACCAAAGTCGTTTCAATTTGAACTATTATGGTCATATATATCTGACATTTAAGGTACTGTTGCGACATTCATCGATTTCAGAGTTTAAGATTGAACTGTTGATTATTTTATGGATTCTATAATTCTGAACGACCAATTTTGATTAGGTATTAAAACTATAAATTTCCTGGTTTCTTAATTCCCAAATCTGTGTATTCTCAAGTCTCAAAGTTTCTATAATGCTGCATTCTCTTTCCAAACTCCCAAATTCTCATTTCTAAATCTCCACATTGCTAAATTTTCAAATCTCCTAAATCCCGAAATTTCCAAACCCCATATCCCCAAATTTCCAAAGTTACCAAATTTCTAAATTTTCTAATTTCCTAAGTCCCCAAATTTCTGGAACCCCAAATCCTCACACTTCCAAGTTCTCAAGGTTCCGAAATTCTACGTTTCCGAATTCCTAAATTTTCAAATCTCCTAAATCCCCAAATTTCCAGAACCCCAAATTCTCAAATTTCCAAATCTCCAAATCCCCAAATCCCCAAATCCCCAAAATTCCATTTTCCCACATTCCCAAATTTCTAAATTTCCGAATTCCTGAATTTTCAAATCTCCTAAATCCCCAAATTTCCAGAACCCCAAATTCTCAAATTCCCAAGTCCCCAAATCCCCAAATCCCCAAATCCCCAAAATTCCATTTTCCCACATTCCCAAATTTCTAAATTTTCAATCTCCTAAATCCCCAAATTTGCAAAACCCCAAATTCCCAAGTCCCTCAATCCCCAAATTTCCGATTTCCCAATTTACCAAATTTCTAAGCTACCCAAGTTCCAAAATCTCTAAATTCTGAAATCCCCTGAATCCCAAAATTCTCAAATTCGAAACCGCCCCGTAATAGTCTGAAATGTCTTTCCGATGCAGAACGAATCATGTAACGAAGAGTGGAAGCAACAACGAAACAGTTCGATCAACAGTAGAAATCGCGGTATTCACGCTTGCTAATCTATTCGGAAAATTTGACTGTACAACTATCTTCGTTGGAAGTTCTCTGTACAAGGCGGATCCAGTTCATACATGGCCCGTTCAGTAGCATTATACGTCACAGAAGCTTCGGAGCAGCCTAAGCTAAACACGTCTCAAAGGACATAAGGGAGGTGCATCAAACTAGTTCAGACTCAATCAGCCGAAGTACAGCATCAAAGACTGCTCGAATCATTGGATACCATTTGATAAAGAACAAGTGATAACGAGAACAAAGAGATCTTTGTGAATACGTGTTGAAAACAGTGTATAGATAGAGTTTAAAGTCAACGGGGTAGTAAGATTCACGGAGTAAAGACGAGTAATGATAAGTCGGGTAACTTCGTTCTTCTTCGCTGCCATTCGAGTAGTCACGTGATACGTATGACAATCGAAGACATAGACTTGTAGATATTATCGATACATATAGTCTAAATGTCAAAATATCAAAGAGAATGACAGAAATTATTATGAAAAGAACATTTTAAATTATAAATGACTGGATAATAATAAAATAGAGACGTTGAAAAACTTCAGTTTCTTAAGAAAAGTACATAGAAAATTCTGTACATTGTACCACCTCTTGATACCGACTACACGACACTATCCGACACGAACCGAACGCATCCGAAGCTAACCGATTTACCACTACGGAACTTCTGCCGCTTTCAATCTTAAGAATTTCTTCGTTTAAAATGTCTTACGTTTTGTTTATATAAATCTGTGGTTGTCACAATTCCGATTGATATTTGATGACCCTCTGTTTATTGCATGACCCTGCTATTCCCGTTGAATTCGCAGCGTTTGTTTAGATCGATCTTAATTTGCCCGGAATTTCGGCGACGTTTCGATTAAGCTACACAGGAGATGATTTATGCGATTATCGAGTGTGCCGAGAACGTGCGATTGTAAATAAAAACGTGTTATGGCATAGCGGCCAAATTTGAATATCGACTTACTAATTAACGCGATTCGAGCAATTATTGAGGCTGATTTGGTTATACACGATGATATTCGAGGCTAATGTATGCAGATCAAACGGGATTATGTGGTATTCGAGCTTGATAATCTTCGCAGTTTCGAGAGTTTACGCTAATGGATAAAAGTCATCGAAGTAATCGAGTAAATAGTCATTCGAATATTAGCAGAATTTCGATTTAAATTCAAAAATTTGCAATTTGGTATACAATTTGACGCTTGCGGTTTGATATTTGACTTGGCGGTATGTAATTTAATATAACTCTTTAGGACGATTCGAATTGGATGTAATTCGATACGATCCAATTTGGTAGTATTTAAATTCGACATGAATCAATTCAGAATGATTAGAATTCGATGTGATCAAATTTGGAGCGATTCAAATTCGGCACGATTCGATTTAGAGCAATTCGAATTCGGCGAGATTCAAATTCGACACGATTCAACTCGGAACAATTTGAATTTGACGTGATTAAAATTGGAATGATTCGAATTTGGTGTGATTCAAATTAGGCGAGATCAAATTCGGAACGAGCCGAATTCAACGTGATTCAAATTGGAACGATTCGAATTCGGCGTGATTCAAATTCGGAACGAGTCGAATTCAACGTGATTCAAATTGGAATAATTCGTATTTGGCGCGATTCAAATTCAGAGCGATCCAATTCGGAACAATTCGAATTCGGCACGATTCAATTTAGAGTAATTCGAATTCGACATGATTCAAATTCGGCACGATTCAATTCAGAATAATTCGAATTCGGCGTGATTCAAATTCGGAACGAGTCGAATTCAACGTGATTCAAATTGGAATAATTCGAATTTGGCGCGATTCTAATTCGGAGCGATCCTATTCTTAACAATTCGAATTCGGCACGATTCAATTTACAGTAATTCGAATTCGACATGATTCAAATTCGGCACGATTCAATTCAGAATAATTCGAATTCGGCGTGATTCAAATTCGGAACGAGTCGAATTCAACGTGATTCAAATTGGAATAATTCGAATTTGGCGCGATTCAAATTCGGAGTGATCCTATTCTTAACAATTCGAATTCGGCACGATTCAATTTACAGTAATTCGAATTCGACATGATTCAAATTCGGCACGATTCAATTCAGAATAATTCGAATTCGACGTGATTCAAATTCAGCACAATTGAACTCAACATAATTAACTTCCACGCTATCGATCTCGATACAATTAAATTCTCCGCAACCTAATTCAATACAATCCAATAATAAATTCCCCAGATTCAACTCATACAATCCTTCACACATAAGTCTTCATAATTATATCCAATTAAAAAACAAACCATACTTCAAAAAGAGAAGAATGAAAATTAAAAAGAGAAACCACTTATTCGACCACGAACCGCGAATACAAGCTTGGGAAGACAACAAAATATTATCCAAAGTTAAATCTTTCTTCTGTTTCTCGTTGTTTGAGCCTACGATAAAGTATCCTGTAGGATCCTTGGTCCTGTTTCGTGTCAAAGAGAAGCACCGGGTTTTCAGTGGTTCGCGAACAGGAAACGCTAATTAGAGCCTCTACACCTGGCCACTCCAGCTCCTAGACAATAATTATGGCGAGAAATCCCACGGTGGCTGGACCTGGCAAAACGATGCCGTTTTCAAGCAGGGATTGTGGCCACAAAACGTGGATGTTGAAAACCTTCTAACGACAGCCATTAAAAACTGAGCACCTTTTTGTTCCCGTCTAAGAGACTTCAGTTTTTTTCTATCTCGTTATAACAACTGTTTAATGCAATATTCAAGTTTGAGAAACAAGATCACTTTATTAGCATTTTATTCCAATTTAACTTATCATTTAGTAATTTGTATAATACATTTCTGATATGTAGATGAAATACAAAGAAAATTGTTCGTTACTTTAAATTCATTTTCAAGGTTTCTTGCAAATCGATTTATAGTACTTGCTTCATTTGTGTAATTTTATATAATTTGTTTAATATGTATTTATTTCGGCTTAATTAATAGATGAACACTTGGTACACAGTTTTTTGAAAGAATAACAAGTATCAGTGAAAACTGTATAACAGGTAACAAGTGTTTAGAATACATTTCTGTATGTCTGATAATACGTAGATATTTCTACTGAACTCCACGGTCTGACCAAACACTGACCCTATCTACTTGCTGCGCTATATCGTTTTATACTTCACTTTTTATCAAAAAATCAATTAAACCCTCGACTATTTCTATTTCTAGACAGTCACACGATGTATCCTGTCGAACATTCAACAAATTTTGTTCATGAAATCACTATTACATAAGTGAATCTAACAAGTACAAGCCTGTATTACAAGTACACATTCAATGAAGGTACCTCTTTCTAAACTTACCCCAACATATCGAACCAATTAAATATTTCGAAACAAGTAGTCTCTAATTAAAAATTGTAATAATTAATGAAATATTTGAGAATACCGAGTAACAGATATCAATTGCAGCGTCAAAAAGAGAACGCAAGGATGAAATTAAAAGGAAGGACGTGGATGTAATATAACGACGCGAGAAGTTTGACAGGTGTTAATTACGAATGGAAAACGAGAAAACGTGGTTGACGAGATTCGAGAACAATGACGATACATCCAGGTTGCATGTTTAACGAGCAGAGATATCGTGTTTGCCGGTTCGATTTCGCGAATGCTATGGTCGCAAAGTTTCGCCGTGCGACTGCGTGGCCAATTGCCTGGAAAATGAGAAACGTCGACTCACGCTAATTAGGGTCTCGACCTTCGACCCTCCCGCTGCTATACATGATAATTATTGCGAGAAATCCTCTTTGATAGCGGCCCAATGCGAGAACCTATGCAACGAGGCAGTTCCATTAATAAAGGCTCACAGTTTACCGCATTATTTACGATTGTAATCGCTGCATCGAGCCTGCAATCGATACCTCTTTTATTTCATACCTCTATTTACGCGTTTATAAAAATGTAGTTAAACTGGGATATATGTAATTCTGCCGGCGATTCCTAATTAGTATTTATGGAAAGTTAAGTTGGTTAGAATTTTTGGAATTTTGGAATTTCGGATTTTTGGGATTTCAGAATTTTGGGACTTTGGAACTTAGGAATTTTGGAACTTTGAAACTTTGGAATTTTGGAATTTTAAAATTCCGGAATTTTGGAACTTTGGAATTTCGGAATTTTGCAACTTTGAAACTTTGGAATTTTGGAATTTTGGAATTTCGGATTTTTGGAATTTCAGAATTTTGGGACTTTGGAACTTTGGAATTTTGGAATTTTGAAATTCCGGAATTTTGGAACTTTGGAATTTTGGAATTTCGGAATTTTGCAATTTTGAAACTTAAGAATTTTGGAATTTTGGAATTTCAGAATTTTGGGACTTTGGAACTTTGGAATTTTGGAACTTTGAAACTTTGAAACTTTGGAATTTTGGATTTTTGAAATTCCGGAATTTTGGAACTTTGGAATTTTGGAATTTCGGAATTTTGCAACTTTGAAACTTTGGAATTTTAGAATTTTGGAATTTTGGAATTTCAGAATTTTGGAATTTTGGAACTTTGAAACTTTGAAACTTTGGAATTTTGGATTTTTGAAATTCCGGAATTTTAGAACTTTGGAATTTTTGAATTTTGCAACCTTGAAACTTTGGAACTTTGGAATTTTAGAATTTTGGAATTTTGGAATTTCAGAATTTTGGGACTTTGGAACTTTGGAATTTTGGAACTTTGAAACTTTGAAACTTTGAAACTTTGGAATTTTGGATTTTTGAAATTCCGGAATTTTGGAACTTTGGAATTTTGGAATTTTGCAACCTTGGAATTTTAGAACTTTGGAATTTGAGAAGTTGAAAATTTGGAGAATGCCAGTTTCGAACTTTGAAGATTTGTACATTTTGAAATTTGGAATTTTGTGACTTGGAAATTTGAGATTTGAAAGTTAGGGATTTGAAAATTAGAAATTTGGAAATTTGAAATTTAAGAATTTCGAATTTGAGAAAATTTGAAATTTCAAGTTAGGAGATTAATAATTTAAAAATTTCCATATATAAAATTTGTATTAGTCAATGTTCTCATACAATTCGCATAGTTCCTACAGAAGTTGGAATAATACCCCTCTGCTAAATCCCCGCCTCTAGAGCCCCCACATTGGGGAATTACCGAACCTCCACTGCAATCCCCTTTTTCCAATTCATATTCGCACACGATCACACTAACAGAAGCAACGAGCAAAATTGAATTTTTCTCGAAATTTAAATTGCTAATTTCATCACATGTGTAATTCATATTCACACCTGCAATTAGCATCTGTTCCATTACACGAACACATCATTCCAGCGATAAGATTGATCCAATTATAAAACGAGCTTCGTTAAAACTTATCAGACATTTGTGATGCCAGCATTGATTGGATGCCTCGCAGTATGTAATTAATAATTAACACACGAAAAAACGAATTTGACGAGAGAAAAAATCTCGCGTTTCGCTTCTCTTTTCATTCCAGATCCTTTTTTTTCGAACAGCTTGTCGATTATTTTCACGTAGGATCAGGGGATTTTCAAACAGCTTGTACAAAAGCTTGGCTCGCGTAGCTATAGCCGACAAAATATTCTTGTACAGCACTCATTTTTTTGTTCTATTTTTTAGGAAGTTGTGAGTTAAAGCCAGCCAGACGATAGGTCATTAAAATGCAAAGCGAGGATCAAAGGATGGGATTGGATCCACTGTGCGGCTGGCTGGCTGTTTCAAACTTTTCTGTACACGCGAAATCGAAATCGAACGTGCAAAGGTGACGTTATCTCGCTCGTTATTTTTTTGCCATGGTAATTTGCCATGTTTAGATCAAATGAACGAATTTATTTGCCAGGGTGTGCATTGTTTTTGATACGCCCTGTGTTTGGGAGTGCATTATGCAAGCAGTCGGTATGAAACGACGATAAAACAAATTGCCTTATGAAGGCTGTTTAAAACGAGGTTTAAGACCTTAGGGAGTAACTGTGTTGAAGCACTAAGAAATGCTTAACCATTTTGTTACTAACGATTGTATGCTAACAGGTCGCCGGTCATTAAATGTATGCGCCGAGCGCGATTATAGTCATCTGCCTCTGATCGCTCACTTTGTACGAAAAAGCAACCGTTACGAAGTAAAGCACCACACCGGAGAGAATATATCGAAACAGGTTTTCTAGAGCGAATTTCTAATGAAATATCGCAAGGAATTTATTTCTCCGTACATGTAAACGCTTGTCGAGTCAACATTGTCGTAGCACGAAAGTTAATCGACACAGCTTTAAAAATGAATGCTTTCTATCTGGGTCAACTCTGGGTCAGGATTAAATAAAAAACACGTTCTGTTTTGATGCAAAGTGTTATTTTCTGTTCGAAAAACTGTTCGTTGGAAAAACTGTTCGTACGGTAACTTTCCTGTTTTACATTGGAACTGTTAGAGAACGATCGAGCTTCAAACGTAAAAGGTCCGACGATGTTTTGTAACGTACAAATGTCACAAAATGGAACTGATACGCTAGTTCAGAGCTTAATGTTCGATAAAAATAACTGTTTTGATTCATCGATATTTTTAGTGCAAAATGAGTGTTCGTTGTTGCAAACTGTGATTTGGAAACATGTCGCTACTTCTAACTATCTATACATCTATACATCTTTTATTGGACCTCAAGCTTTAAATTGATGTATTACATCATACAATTGTATGATACTTTTATGTCATGAAATTATATGTAAAACTTTCAGTGCTTCAAAGCCATTGTTACCTGAGTATGAAAATCCGCCATTTTATATTAAGGATACAAATGAAATCTTTGTTCATATGCCTTCAACTATAATTTAACGTATGTACAACTTTGCAATACTTTCATATTATGAAATTATCTTGAATACGTGGTTCTTTATTATAGTCAGCCATTTTGCATTAAGATCAGCAGCCATTTTCCTTACACCTTGAACTCTATATGGACTCATCCCCAAAAATAATTACATTAAACGAACGAGTTGAACACCGCTCCATTCACGAAAAATCTCTGAAATCACTTTTCCCCTTATACCAAAATGGCGGAAGTTCTGAATAAATCCCCGCGGAGCAGTTGTAATTACTTGACGCGTGTTTAGCTTTCCTCTTGTCACGAAAGAAGCATCGACGACACGGTTGCTCTGCAATACTGGCAGACGAAAGAGTGGGGGCTTGAAAATCGCCAGAGGGAATTTTCGTTCGGCTTGCAAAAGCGACGACATCCTTTTTCCACGTGGTGGTCCCTCGAATATTCCCTGAGGAGGGTTATACAGAAAACGGTGCACACACACGCGCACGTAAGTACACACATAGGAACACACCGCACCGGTTCGAAGGGAATAGACACAGCGGGATGGAGTGACAGGAAGTGGAAGGATATTAGCCTGGATGTCACTCGACGTAATAGGAAGAGGTGAGCAGCCCTCTTTCCCTCCGGGTCCCAACCGGCTACCCCCTTTCTCTATACGTCCCCAGGGTGCGAGACACCCTCCAACAGGAAACAGGTCTCTCCAGTAACGACAGCTCCTACGTTGCTTCTACGCTTTCACCGATGGATTTTCGACCCGTTATCGATAGCTTCTTCATCCCCGTCAGACTGCATTTCGTTTTCTAATGGGACAAATAACCTATGTACTCATCTTGTCGTCGATTGTGAATAATGTACTTATTCTTTAAGTTGCAGGTACACTGTGGATGTTTCTAGCGTTTGTGGTGGGTACAAGCTTGCAATTGTTTCTAGCGTTTGTGGTGGTTACAAGTTTGTGATGAGTATTGGGTACTCTGTGGGACTTGTATCGTAGGGGTATATTTTCATACGGTACTTCTTATTTTGGGGCGCTGAGGGGTGTTCTTTGAATTTCAGATTTCTATGCTTGCAAATTTCTTGAATTTCCATGTTTCTAAATTTCCAAATCCTAAAATTCTCAAGTCTCCAAATTCTCAGGTTCCCAAATTCTTAAACCTTCGAATTCTAGCGTCTACAAATTCTCAAGTCCTCAAATTGCTAAGACCCCAAATTCTCAAACTTTCGAACTCGCATGTCCCCAAATTCTTACGCCCCCAAATCCTCACGTCCCCAGATCCTCACGTCCCCAAATTCTCACGTCCCCAAATTCTCACGTCCCCAAATTCTCATGTCCCCAAATTTTCGCATCCCCAGATCCTCACGTCCCCAAATTCTCACGTCCCCAAATTCTCAAATCCCCAAATTCCTATGTCCCCAAATTGCCAAATCCCCAAATTCTCAAATTTCCATTCCCATATCTCTAAATCCTCCAACCCCTAATTTTCAAAATTTCCAATCCTCAATTCCCGAATTCTCGAATCTCCAAATTTGCCAAATTTCCAATCCGCGCCAAGTCACACGGACTCAGAGCGTTTCAAATTGCAACTGAATTCAATCACGTCGGAGCAGCATCGAATTTAATTGCATCGAGTCAAATTACGTCGGATTCAATTACACCGAGTCAAACCGATTTGAATTGTATCTCATGGAACCTCGATCGAATTGAATCGTATCAGAGCTTACCAAAACAATCCGCCGATAATTTGCGTTTTACCGCGTTTAAGATCGTTTTATATCGCCGACACCGTTAAACAATTCCAAATAACACGGAATTTAAAAAAAAATATATCGAACCGTATTAACGACGATTCGCGTTTCCGCCTTTTCAATTACTTTGCCAGACTGGTATCGACAAAACAAGCTTCCACGTTCGAATGTAAAATACGCTTCTGGCCCGGTGAAACTCGCGAAACAGAGATAACGTAAAAATACCTTGGCAAATGCCGGATCAATATCCGGATTTTCGTGCTAAAACTTTTTGCACGATCAGAGTTTGCAGCGCACGTCGAAAAATTGCCAGAACTGAAAAAAAGTCTTCGGACAATTTGATGGTGATCCTGTTAATTCGAATACGTGCTAATTTACTTCCGAATCAATAACGTTGATTACACGTTTCACAATTCTCTTCACGATTTTTTGCCACTTTTTTAACGCGTACTCTTAATTACTAATGATATAATTTATTAAAAATTTTATTATAATTAACGTGAAACTTTTTTAAGATTTATGAAATGGATATTATTACTGTATTTATATATTTATTATTTTTAATATACTTGCATGTTGAATTTATATTTTAAGGTTCATTTTGGAAAAGGTACGACATGCATAAACTTGGAAGGTGGTACAAATCATATTTACACGTCTTTTTCTTCAAAACTGTTGCACCTTCGTTGTTAGCTGTGATAATATCATATGTTGTAATATAATTATACATATACGATATATGCATATGTGAACCCCATTTTTGCAAAGGGAAATGTTGTTCAGAATCACGTCCTCTACCACCCATTTCCAGGACCTACACTAGTTGAGAGACACCCTGTATATGACATATAATTTATACATATATATATTATACATACAATATATGATGGTGTTGTAATATATATGTTGTGTTTATAATATACATATAATATACATATCATGTAATATAATAATGTACAATATTTTTGTACTATGTAATATGACAAGTACAATATGTACATCAGTACATATGTACATGTAATAACCGTAAGTTATTAGATAACGTAAAGAGTTACTGCGAGGACTAAATGTACGTATAATATTCAACATTTTTTGTGTGAAATTAAATCAAGAATTTCTCACTTCAAAACTGAAATGTTCATATTGAAAGGAATGTTATTGTAATTTAAAACGAATATAATAAAATGATTTCTTGAAGGATTAAATGTGTCTGTAAAAATAAGTAAATATACATGGGGTAAATTACAGACGTAACATATTGCGCACATAATGTAACACAACGGCAATTAACAGCCGCGCGATATGCAGTGATAACTGGAACGATATTGACGTAACCAGCAGCCAATTACTAAACGCAACATCACTGATCCACTAATATATCCGTGGAATCTCATTTGGACGTACGTACACGTCGACCAAGCGGAACGAGCGTATTTCCAGTTATGGTCGTTTCAGCGTTAATTCGCGAAACGACGATGGCTTCTCTGATTTCGCTCGCAGGTACTCGCTCGAGCCCTCGCGAATATTCTCCGGCGCTCGCTTCCTGCCGGCTGCCGGAACTTTCAACGTGTCCCGGGCCGAAAACTTGCCGCTAACGAGATAATAATTTTGACACCCACGGAACAGGAGATAGACGAAGTTACGCGCGTTTGTACACCGGTGAAAATTTCCCTGTAAACTCTTGCCGCTACGGCGCGGCGCGCTTGTAAAAAAAGTTACCACGCAGAAACGCGTTAATTAGCGGCAGAAGCCGCGCCCGGAAAATCCAAGGCGAGGATAATTATCGCGGCGGTTGGAATTGTCAACGATCGATGCCGCGATACGGGCTGTCTCTAATTTCATCCTTTGAGCATCAACTTGTTAGTCTCGTTTTATTACGCTTTTCCGTATCTAACTCCTTCTCGGTACTCGCGAGATTTCGTGACCTTAAACCGTTGTACAATGCTACTTATCGTATGTCAATCTATAAACGAGGTTTGCTGAAAATTACTGTGTAAACCCTCCTTTAATGTTCTTCATATTATGAGACCTATTTATGTTACCAAGTGCAAAAGTACAGTCTGCCACAATTTCATGACATAAAGTTATTTTATAATGATACTAGTTGAAACTTATAGTTTTATAAACAAGCCTACATAAACGTTTTATTGATATTTTCAATATAAAGTGGCTGACTGCCAATCGTAACACGCGATGATCGTTCTTGGAACATGAAAAGTCTATCAAGATTTGATGACATAAAAGTGTTACAAAGTAACACTTATGCTATATAATTTTAACGTTTAAGGTATCATAAAAGTAGCTGTATAAACGTTTCATTGATATCCTCAATACAGAATGACTGTCAAGTACATAAACAGCGATCAATTTTGAAACAGAGAACGTGTTATATGGTTTCACGACATGAAACCATCAAGTAATCGAGATATATCAATTTTAGTTTTGAAGTGCCATTAAAACCTCATATACCTCCTCATACATCTCATATCATCGATATTTTTAATACGAATCGATTGATCCTTTCTTGAAGAGGATCAATAACTTCTGAATTGACTAATCGTTTATTCACTTCAACAGCCAGACATTTTACGCAAAGAATACCAACAACATAGTTAGGTAAAAATTTGATTCCTAAATCAATGTCTGATTCCTAAATCAATGTCCTAGACATTGAATAACATTATAGAATTGCCTAACAAATAAAGTTGAACGAATATAATTATCCAATTTCCCAAACAGGTATTTCAAAGCACCAGTCTGCGGCTCTAAACCGAAACCACAGATCAGAAAACGATAGAAAGCACGTGGTTTTCATGATGCATCTATTTTGAACCACCCTGTACAATCGACCACAGCTCATTGACTTTCGTTGATGGTACATACATGTACGTCTACGCCATAGAATCTATGGCCATGAAAGGGTCAAAGGAACGATCTCTGAAACCTCTTTCAAGCATGAAGCAAAAGCAACAGATACACACCCCCGAACGATATTCACATTTTGCGGAGTTAGTCGAGCGGACAAATGAACGACGAGATACGTACGTGGCACGTTATAGTAATTTGTCGCGGATTTTGCAACGAAACGAGGGAGCTTGCGCACAGATGATATTCTCGCCTGGTGGTTCTCCCTGTACGCTGAAACAGCCGACAGCTTTGTTCACGTTTTTTATTTTTCGAAATCCTTGCACCGATGACAGGGTACAGAGCGAGCAGACGGTGGTGATAAATGATTTCCAGACTCGACGAGGGGAGATGCTTCTTTTGAATACCATGCGACGACTCGGTAAATTGGACAAGTGTGGTATTCGGATACTGTTTGGTGTTTCTGAATCAGGCAAATTTCAAGTTTTTTACATTTATCAATTTTGTGAAGTTCGTAGTTCTCTATGTTAGTCTTGGAATTTTTATGTCAAATTCTGAAGGTCTTTTGAATTATTGAATTTACGAATCTTTCAAATTAGCTGACTGCATTTGGAAATTTCTAAATTGATTAATTTGAAGGTTTGGATATCTTTGTATCCCCTTTCTAAATTTTTGAATCTGCACATTCCCAGTCTTTACATATCCAAATATCCAGAAGCTTCACTAAATCCCCCAGACCCTAAATACCCAAATCTCCATGTCCACCAATCCTCCAATTCTCAATCCCCAAATTCTGATGGTCCGAAATTCTCAAGTCTTCAAATTTAAAAAATAATCAAGTCCCCAAATTGCTACATCCTCAAGTCCCAAATCTCCAAATTCCCAAGTCCTTAAGTCTTCACAATCCCCAAGTTCCAAACTTGTCAAACCCCCAAGTCCCCAAATTCCCAAACTTCCAAGTCTCCAAAATTCTCAAATCCCCAAATCTCCACATTCTCAATTGTCTAAATCCTCTGGTCTCTAAATTTCCACATCCCCAAATCTTTGATTCTCGAGTTCCCAACTCCCCAAATCCCCAAATCCCCAAATAACCAAATGTCCAAATCTATCAAAATTCGTCATTTGTCCAATAAAAAAGGTAACCAGCACCGGCTCTTTCCCTTACATCGCAATTTCCCTAGAAAAGCCTACAACTCACACTATAACGATGTAATAATGTTCGGCGAATAATCGGCAAATAAAAAGCACCCCATTTCCTGTCGCTAGAGCGAAAAGGTTCGACAAATTCGCCGATGTAGCAAGTCGAGTTACAGAACCGTTCAAAGTTGGCTCGTAATAATCGATCTCGTTAAAGTTGAACACCGAACAGAAACGGTGTGTCGTTCCGTTTCGAATTTTCGATCTTTTTCGCCAACTTTCCAGCGTGGCCGCGACACGAGACGGAGAGAGAGGGAAAAAAAAGGAGGGAAGAAAATTCTTCCGGCAATCAGAGTTCGAAAGTGCATTCCAACGAAACGTTATACCCCCGTTCCTCACCCCCTGACCGACCCCTTGTTGGTTCGAGTTTGATCGAACGCCTATTTCCACGTTTCTGGGCCATTCGAAGCGAACAAAGTAGGGGAAGCGAATGAAAGGTAAGGAGATCACGCTCGCGTGTCGGACCAAGTTTTTCCGTCGAACAAACTGCGAGGAAAAGAAAAGTCCAAGAGGATTATCGGCATCGAGTTTCGGCATTCGGTCTTTCATTGCCGTTTAGAGTTCTTTTCGCTTTGACCCGCTCCGAACCCTCGAAGAAGTGGCAATCGTTTCGTGTTGTCGCATTGCTGTTCCCTGCTAAACTTTCATCCTGGAGAATCTTTCCGAATCGTGTCCTATCGTCCAGAACGTATTGTCCGACAACTATTGTAATTCCAGTTTGTTCTTCCGTTCACCTAATGGTTAAACACAAAGCAAACATGTCGGAAAATGACACCTGTGATGCTTGCAAGGTTGACACAGTTGTTAAAAATAACTGCACAAACGTTTCATCGCGTTTCTTCCTACGAAATGAGTAATTGCACGATGTAAATCATTGTATACTCGTGTCAAGCTACAGATTTACTGCCTGATGTATTTGACATACATTTATGACCCAATGTATTAAGTAATATACACCGACATATTTGCATGACATACTTTGTCAAGTAAATCCTGATACATTCTACGTTTGATGTCTAAAATAGGTCAAATTTCAGCTCACTATCAACATGTTAATACTGTGATAATGTAATATGTCATTTTTTACTTTTACACACTGAAATCTTTTCATTCGTCCTATCATACAAATCCTATCATATAAATAAATAATTATAAAATGTTAACGCGATCGTCAGCAGGAAAGGAAGAAAATGTTAAATTCCTTTTTATTCTTGTTCCACGGTAACAAAATAGCACAGTATGTCGTAATAATATAATATTGTAGTTTGAACATTTCTGAGCCGCGTAGTTCTTCTCTGATACCCGAGAGACGTGTCACAAACTTTTAGTCGCCCGCCATGTACTCAACATGGCTTCCGGTAAAATTTACAGGAACGAATTTGGACAAATCGAGTCGACGTCTCGTACCTTTACCGAATCGACAGAGAACGGGTTTGCTCGAACAACTTCCAGATGTCTGCTGCCATTAGCGTAGCTTCCATCGAGCAGGAAATTGTCACGAGGAAGCGTTTCGCCACGGTCCCTTGAGTGGCCGAAACCGATTTTCACGGTTCACCAAGCAATCGGCTAACGATTCGCGACCTATCCAAGCTAATTCGAGTGGATGCTCCAACAGCTGTCCACCTATTTATACGTAAAATTACTATACGAGACCATATAACTTCTAGAATCGACGTAGAATTGTAAGGCGTGACACAGTGCGCAGAATTGTAAGGCATAAAATTAATTTACAGCATGCGAAATTACTACGCATGGAGTTTGAACGCGCAAAATTATTATGCATGGAGTTCGAATGCTGCGACATTCTAATGCATAGGGTTACAGCGCGTGCAATTATAACGCGTCAAATTACAACGTGTGAAATTACAACGCGAGGAATTGTAATTCATGAAGTTACAGAGCATGAAATTCTAACGCGTGGCAATATAACGTATGAGATTCTAACGCGTGCCAATGCAAAGCGTAGAATTATGACGCTTGGAATTACAATGAGTCGAATTACAATGTGTGATGGTATGACGCAGGAAATTCTATCGTATGACGATACAACATGTGGAATTGTAGCTCGTAGAAGTGCAGCGCGTTATTTCGTAACGCGTAGAATTTCAGCGTGCGAGATCCTGACGCGTGAAATTATAACGCGTGGGATTATAGCGCGTGGAATTACAACGCGTAGACTTGTAACTCTCGGAGTTTCAGCGCGTACAATTCTAACACATGAAATTTAAGTGCGTGATATTACAACGCGTGGATTTATAGCGTGTGAAATTCTAACGCATGGAATTAAAGTGCGTAAAATTATAGCGCGTGGAGTTATAGCGCGTAGACTTGTAACTCATGGAGTTCCAGCGTGTGAAATTGTAACGTGTGGAGTTACAACGCGTGAAGATACGCAGGTGGAAGTATAACTCGAGGTGATATAACACATATATGACCACCCAATTTATTTGTGCGAGCACGTTATATTTATAGGCAGTGAAAAAGTCAGTTAAAGCCACATCAAAGCAAAAATAGTCGAAAATGAAATTGGTAAGAATCGATACGAAAGGTGTCGAGCGGCGTTCGATATTTGATCGATAATCAAAGGAGTCCACGTGCGTAAAGCCGTCGATTGAACGTTGGATGGTTAACTGTGCACATCGAGGCGCGTATATATACGCACGCGTGCACCTGCGATACGTGCGTGCTCGCGCGAGTGTGCAACGGATCGTCCGTGTTTATCCACGTGCTGGTGCGCGCACGATATTTGCCATAGGAAACCACACAATGGCCCGTCACACCGCAACTCGACCATGGCAGACGTGCCGTACCTACGGCAATGCGGAATACACTCACACACACGCATGCACACACACGTTTCGAGGTACAGCTGGATTCGAGTGTCGATACCGGGCTGACACACAAAGCTCTTCTTCCCTTTCATCCTCGACTCGCTCTCGGCCGGGGAACAAAGAAGTTAACCAGGAACATGTCTCTGCTTCTCGACTCTTTTGTACGCCGGCCACGTGTTATTCCGCTGAACGATTACCGCTTTGATTCGCCGGTGACGGGGCTTTCGAAAACGATTGCGGGTGTCGAGTGATCCCGTGAATCGATGCCCGGAACTTCGAGAGGTGTTTCCAGGTGTTCCGGGGCTCTGCCGACGTACGTGTACTACCTTCCAAATCATTCTGTCCGCTTTTGTTTCTGGGATGTTATTGCAGTTGCTGATCAGGGACCGGAACGTGTATGGAAATCGATTTTGGAACTACACTGCGCGGAAGTTGTAGGATGCATACAGTATTACTAATATTTTCATGGGTTTTCTCTGAATGGTGTTTGATTTCTGTTATATTTTCATTTTGAACTTTGTACTGATATAGGTATTCAATTACGAAGCAGATTCGTATACAAATGTAGTAGCTATTGTAATAGAATGCCTGCCTGTGAATCTGATGGTAGTAGGATCAAATCCAAAGGTTAAATGCAATTTTTTTTTCTTTTTTTTTTACGAATTTCTATCATGCAAATATACTTGTTAACAATATCTTGAACTTGAAGTTTCGTTTGTAATAATTATTAGAATCACAATATTATGTTATTACACTATGCATTTTGTGTAATGTGATGCTGTGAAAGAAGCCAAGTACAATTTTTTAGTAATACGATGCAAGTAGGCTTTCGTTAAAGAGTCAATCGTTTCCATATAAAATTGTCAATTTATGTAGCTAGCTCTAATAACAATTTAATCATCCAGTGTAATCTATCTACTCGGTACCCTTCGGATCAAGGAAAAGTTCATTTAACCCGGACTCAATTACTAGTATTAAACGATTGTTTAACAATCATCGGACAATCTGTCTGTGCAAGCTACCCATGGAAGCAGATGCAATCGATGCTGGCCAAGCCGTGGCAGCTTTAAACGCCGATACACGGCATAAAAGCCATCAAGCTTCGCTCTGTACACACCCGTCGAGATCAGAAAATTAATTTACATCCTATCCTGCACCGGTGCGTCTAGTACAGGTTTCGTGGTAATTTTACGGAACTTCGAGGTTTAGATCCAAACAGTGCTGACGCTGGGAGCTCTAATGAGATCTCTTCCAATCGTAATTACTTCCCAGGAAAGAGAATTATGATAACCTGAGAACTACTAAAAATAGGACGTTCTTTAGAATCCAAACTTTGCACTGATTTAATGATTACACTTCTCGTGTTTGTGCTATTATATTTTAGAGATGAGGACGTGGGTAATATTCAAGACTGTGTGATTGTGGATGAGGTTGATGATAGATGAGTTTTGACTCGAAGTGTCAAGAGTGTGTTTGACTAAAACTTAAAGTAACATTACAAATAAGCGTTGTAAAATAGAACTGTAGCGTGTCACATGAGTTTCAAATTAAATCATCAGTTAATACCTCATTTCCATTATGAATTATTTCAAGAGTACATTTTACAAAGAACAAAAATAAATTTTTAAATTCGATGTTTCAAATAAAACGTATGCTTCTATTGGGTGTCCCTTTGCGCGATTCGCATATCATTTATCGAGGAGAAAATTAATTGGCAGGATCGATGGAGAGACGGTCCAGCGGTTCGTGACGGAAGAGGAACCGAATCGATTGATCTCTTGTCTTTGAGCACAAGGGACACTATTTGCTTCGCAGTGTATACGTAGTTAGCTGTGGTCCACGTTGGGTCAATGCATCGAATCGCGCTATCGAATTTCGTGCAGCAACTATCTTGCTTCCCGTACGTATATTACCGGCCCTGGTTGAACGTAACGTCATAAACTAAGGGCTGCGGATAGGTATTTGCGGGCAACAGTTCCATTTCCTAACGCGAGCGAAAACGGGACAGTAGTTGTACTCGCACCCCCCTCGAAACTTTGGATTTATGCGCGGCATTGCACAACAATATCCGTGGCCGAAAAGTATCCCGTCGAGATACTTTGTCTCCCAACGCTTCGACGAAACCGTACCACCGCTTCCTGTTAACGTTGCTTCCGTTTAATTCTGCCTCGATGGACCCTGCGAGTTTTCATATACTCTGATTCGCACGTCGCTTTGATCAAACTGCCGCGGGAATTAGCTTGCTTTGGGACTCGGACACTTTGGCAGGCGGCAATTTTGGGATTCGGTTGTTTACAACTTTAGGAACTTTGGCAATTTTTGTACTTCGAGCCTTGGGACTGTGGAAGGTTGGTAGCTTTTTGCTTGGAAGGTTGGTGGAAGGTTAGAGTTTTACATTTTTGGACTTGGAACATTGAGATCTTAGAGTTTTTTGGACACTGGATTGGAATTTTGGCACTTGGAGATTTGGGATCTTAGAATTTTCCATTTTAAGATTCCAAATGTTGGAAATTATACAACTTGGAGCTTGAGGTCCTTGGAACTAGAAAATCGTGGAATATTTCAATTTTGGGATCTTAGAATTATGGGACCATGGACTTTTGGATCTTTAGGACTACAAGTCCTTGGAATTTTTGAAATTTAGGATTATGGGATCTTGGAACTTTATGATCTTGGAATTTGAAGAATTTGAAGTACATATGTCGTATTCCTTAGGGATCAGGGTTATTATATTAAATAATCTTCGATTCCAAGCGGAATTTAGGCTAGTCTTTATTAATGCGTACAGTAAGACTGACTGATATCTTGTCGTACAGACGTACAAGAGTTCGCTTTAACTGACTGACTGACAAATACTCTCGTTTTAGAAAAATGAAGGAATATATATATATTTTGAAGAGTGGTGGAGGGAGTTGGAATTTGTAAGGACGGGGTTCAAAAATGATGCATAGGACAAGGTTGAGGATGATGTAGGGCTGATTGTTGACAGTGTGAATCGCAGTTAAGGATGAGGTCGTCGGAGATATTGGATAGTTGGGTAGGATATCTATATTAGTTTAGGTTGGCATACAACAAGTATTCAGACTTCGGAATTGGGAAAAAACATTGTGAATTTTGGTGTTTTAGAATTTCAAAACTTGAAACCATTGAAAATTTCAGAAGTTTGGAATTTTTAATTTTATGAACCTTGAGTTACAACTTTGTAATTTTGAACTAAGACAAAATGATCAAATGCAACCAACTGTGGTTACAAGTCCCAGTTTCTGAATTTTGGACTTCAAATCACGAAATCGACGAAATTACTAGAAGGTATCTCGAAAATCGAGGGTGGTTTGCAGAAATTTGCAGTTGCTGATGTTCCGATCTTAATGATGGGAAGTGCGCAATAGTACCAATTAATATCGTTCACCATTATGTTAATAATGTTTATCGTAACGATGAAAAGAGTAGGCATCGCGAAACTCGGCACTGATTAGTAGGTTTGCGTGGAACCACGATGCAACGGATGCAATATGCAGCCGAACTGCATCACGGCTGATGAATAAGTAACATTAATTAGCCTACGTCACGGTCGACCCCAATGTCAAAATGAATTAACACCGCCGGCATTCTTCGTTTGCTCTCATGAATTAATGACGAGCTTACTCTTTGACCTGTCGTTTCTCATCGACGTAGACAGCTACCTGGCAAATGTTGATCTTTCCACGGATATCTTTTTTCCCGCCCGCCATTGTCATTCTATGTGTTACTCAAATGTCAATTCATCCGTGAAATTAGTCAAATATATATTTATAGATGGAAAGAGTTAAAACTGTGCCGTTTGTTCGAGTATCGATGTAAATGTTAAGATCATCTCGTTTCAGTGATAAATGAACAGTAAGCACAATGTGTACAATATTGAATAATGATTGAAAAATAAATGAATCGGATAGTATAACATTAAATATTAATCGTTAAATGACAGTGAGGTAAATTATTTTATGATAGGATAATGTGCAGTTATTCAATAATTTAATAATAAATGTATATGCAATTTAATAATCTGATAATAAATGTATGTGCAGTTAATAATCCCAGAATAAGTATGCAATTATTTAATAATAACAATGTCAAATTATCGAATAATGATTGAATAACATAGAAATGATTGTAGAAGAATGAATATTAAAAGATACGTGTCAGGAAGAATAATTATCGCGAGTGAGGATCCAGCAAGATAGTTAATAAAAAAGAGTAAGAATTTGGATTATAAAGTTAAATTAATTTTAATTAAGAAGTTGAGACGTTCTCGAAAGCTTCTTGGAGGGCGCAGGTTACTTCCGGTAGTTCCCTGTTCCCCGTTATCCGACGGTGTTTTCAATCGTATGCGGCGTTTCGTATCCACGGCACGAAAGCTTCCTTACTCTTAATCCTTAATTAACCCGAATTCGAACCGATTCCCGGCAAGTAGTTCCAGTTCAATTCGAACTTTAATCTCGAGGCAGACGGGCGTTTCGAATAACCAGCACGGAAACAGGGCGCCGTGTTTTCCCTCCCGGAACACCCTGGAATCCCGACGAAACAATAATTCGAACTTTCCAGCGGAACAGCCGGAAAAATATGGACGTTCTATGGGTCCCTTAGCCGAGTTTCCTCCCGGACTTTATTGCGAACCACTGCTCCCGAGAATGGCACGCGAAATCGTTGAAATATCTTCCTCTATTCTCCCTTTTCCTTTTCGTTCCCTTCTTTTAACAGTATCTACAAACTTCGATGAAATTTTCATTTGTCATTTCCTACTAAATCATTCTTCGAAATCATCTACATTAAAACTACCTAACCTCACAAGTATTTTATTTTAGTTTACAAAATTTGTTAGGTTATTTTCTTTGAAATCTGAAATTTTCATGTATATAAAGAATTAGTGTATATTCAATTATATTTACCCTCTTTATTTATTTTTAATTTCAATGTGCGGTACGGTTGGTGTTATACAAAATATTTATCACAGAATAAATTTTCATACAATCTCCGTGAAATAATAAATTATCTGAGTTGATATATTATGATCACTTATGTTAAATAAAATGTGAAATCTGAAAATATGTAGCAATCGTTAATAACGAATCTGATTGCGCACGGCCATTTTGAGCGTGAACCTAACCTAACCAAGGGAACCGAACGCTAAGTGAACATCTGTTCGGGATAATTTCTTGTTGAGAATCGAACGCACGGACAGTTGAATTTGTAGCAGAGTTCGGACCAGCCTGTGGGATAGCAAGTTTCTGATACATAAAGTAGCTTACACCACTTAAAGAGTTTGATAGTTCGAAGCTTACCATCGACTGATTCAACTAGAATTCCCATTTCGAGTTCGAATACATGCTGTCCGCTCCGGTTTCTAGAGTCGACTTCGTTGTCTTCTGTTTATTTAGGTCCGGCTAGATAAATAAAAACCTACTCGCAATTAACGAGTTAACAGTGCAAATTCAATATAGACAATCAAATTATTTGGTATTTCTCTTCCTGTCGAAAAACAAATTCGAAATTGTGGCTTATGCTCGCAATGCACGCTAAAATGATTTCAGACTATAAATACTATATAAAAATAAAATCAGTGCACATTACAGTTGGGTGACTGTAAGGGACATTTAAAAGACCTTTAAAGTTAATAGAAGAAAAGAACACGTTAACGAGATATCCATGCAAATATCTCACAGCTATGACAAAATCTTGCTGGAATTTTTAATATGCAATTTGAAGTTTAACCCCTTGCACTATGACCTATTTGTTAGGTGCGTCAATCAGAACAAACTAAACACAGCTACAATATTAAAACAGACAAAGAATGTTGAAATGTTATGACAACATGATATTATGCAATCGTTGACTATGCAAGTTATAATTGGACTTGAACTCCAAATTGAAGCATATTCAAAATTCAAGTAAAATTGATCCCAACTGAAGTACCAGTGCGTCACGAGTCAGACTCGTCAAAATAGTGCAAGGGGTTAAGTCCAATTATAATTTGGACCAATTATAACATAGTCAAGGTTTGCTGAGTAAATTGACATAAAATTCCACCATTTTTTCTCTGGTTTAATATCGTAGTCGTGACTGACAAAATCATAAGGCAAGAGTTTAAATATAAGATCAATTTGTCTAACGCGAGACTAAATTATTTGACGAAATTAAATCGCCGGTTGACGAGGAACGTGTTAAAGGATAAAAATCCTTCTCCGGCGAAATAATTGGATGGTAAGAAGCGGCGAAGGGACAGGATTGTTCGTTTGGATTCATTAAGGGAATTACATCGAGACAGCTAGTGGAAAGCAATTTGAACGAAGATCGACCGCTATATTCGAGAAAATAATAACGTCAGCCCCCGTTGTTCGGCGTAATGGCAGCAGGAATTGTAACGCAGAAGCTCCGAGGTCTTTTCTTCGCAACCACCGTGAAGACCTGGCAGGAATTGTTCCGTCGAGTTCGAATGCGTAACGTGATCTCGCGCGACGTTTCAGTGCCTCCTCTCGCAGAACTTCGTTCAAGCTGCTCTGACATTTCCATCAAAGAACTCAACCCCTCGAACAATGCGTGCTAATTAAGGAAAGAGCAATTATGAAAGTCGTTTCCTTTCATTCTTCTCGTTCCTCTTATATACAAGGTGTTTCCTTAACAAATACCAACTTGTTAACGCGTCGATTACTCTTCTCTTTTCAGTTCTTTTTCCCTTTGCTGTTCTTGACACTTTGCAATTTTTGGAATTTTTGAAATTTGTCCCTTTTACAATTTCGAGTTTTGAAACTTTGGAAACTTGGAATTTTAGATATTCTTAGATTTGGGGAGTTTGGAAGTTTGGGACCTTTGGAGGTTAGAATTTTTGAATATTGAAGTTTGAGGAATTTGAGAACTTTGGGACTTTGGCACTTTAGTACTTTTGAATTTTAGGTATTTCTAGATTTAGGAAATTTGGAAGTCTGAGGTCTTTGGAGGTTAGAATTTTGGTACTTTGAGAGTTCAGGACTTTTAGAAACTTGGAATTTTAGAAATTTTCGCACTTGGCAAGTTTGGGAATTTGGAAATTTTGAAATTCAGAATTTTCGAATGTCGAAATTTGGGCAATTGGAGACTTTCATTCTATACATTGAAAATTTGAGACTTTGGAAGTTTGTTCTTTTGAATCCTTACAAATGAAATGTTAGATTTCTGAAATTTGAGGACTTTGAATCTATACATTGAAAATTTAAGACTTTGAAAATTTGGTCTTTTGAGACCTTACAAATGAAATGTTAGATTTCTGAAATTTTAGGACTTTGAATCTTCAGCTACTTGAAATTTCGTGAAAACTTTGAAGCTCTTTAATATTTAACCTTTGTAATTTTCGAAATTTAATAAATGTTTTATGAATCCTGAAACCTCTCGAAACTTTTCCACGAGTATAAAATTCCGCAATGATATGCAGAAACATATTTTTCGTATGGCGGTAATATATCGCAGCGAAACACCCTATATACTGTGATGGGACTAAAGAAACATGGAAAGCAAGAATTTTGTTTGAGTGTAACGACGTCGTGGTTTAAAAAGGAACAGGAGTCGTAAAATCAGGCAACTTCCAGATGGAGTGGTGAGTTTCGATGAAAGAATTACAGGAATAACCGAGAAAAGAAAGTGGAAGCTGTGTCGTTTGAGAAATTGGAAAGGCTGGGAATGGCGATGCAGTTAAAGCTGCCTCGAATTTATCGCTTACCTTTACCTTCGCTCGATAATTCCTGTTCCTTTATGGCTCGGCTTACTGTAACCATTTTTCCCTTTTTTTGTTTAGAAAAATAACGAGCAACCGCGATCGATGTTCGATCGAAAATTAGCCTTGTTACGAACGGGAGCTAAATTCGGAGATCAAGTCGAAATAAAGGAAATTCTCTGTGCGATGACAAAAATGGTACTAGTTATCCACCAGTTACTTATTGCATCATTTTAACGGTGTAATAATCAAGCTAAAATAATCTTCATTCTTATTATCATTCTATATTACCAAATCTGAATTATTTTAAAAACCTTGCAATTTCACTATTTCATGTTACAATCAATGAAGAGTTCACATAGTCATTTTCGTCAAACTTCAAGCTTTAGTTTCATATATGACACGTGTCATTTTGTGGAACTTATGTGATGAAATTATCCTGGATACAGTACGTTTCAAAGTTGGACATTGCTTACTACTAGCTGTCAGCCATGTTGTGTTACAAACAGCGATGAACAGTATACAGTCGTTCGAGGTGACCACTCGAAACGTTTGCCGACTTGTTCTTCGGCTCAATTGTAGCGCATGACCAATAACTACTACCGCCAAAAATACGTGTGAGTCTATTGTAGACAACTGTATAACTGGCGCGTAGGAGAGTGAGCCAGGTTTAAGGGACGCACTGCCTACCCCACCTACAGTCCCAATGTGACCTGACTGAGTTAACCACTCGAAACGTTTGTCGACTGTTCTTCAGCTCAATTGTCATGGCCAATAGTTTCTACCGCTGAAAATACGTGTGAGACTAGGAGTCCATTTTTCTTTTTTGACCAATTGTCAGCCCCTGGATTAGCCTCCTAGTTATACAGTTTACAATAGGTGTCCATTTTTCTATTCTGATCAATTTGGACCGTAGTCCTTCCAAGTTGTGGAATGGTCACACCTCCGGGTCAACCTCCTACGCGCCACCTCTTGGTTGCCCACACATCACATTCAATACCACGATAGAAGGGTAAATTTTTGAATCACGTAGCGTGATATAAGTGAACACCTTGTATATCGAAAGGAAAGACGCAAGTTGATGGGAAGTTGTAGGATGATCCCGTCCCTTTCTTCCTTGGAGCATAAAGAACGATCCTGCGCGATCGTTGGTCATTATTCTCGTTGCGTAACTATTACGTTTCCCGTCGCGTGCGTTTTATTTCCCTTCATACTTCAGGCTCGTTCGCAACAAGCCCCGTTGGTACGGTGTCCCATACACTGACAACTACCACTGGGAGGAAGAATACGACGCGCGTGTAACGGAGAATACTAGAAGGGATTTAGTAAAGTCCGGCCATAAAGAGTAAATTACGATGTCGGTCTCGCTTCACAGTTTTACGCCGCGCCGTTGTCGTCGTCCTTGTTGTCCTCCTCCCGTGTATTCTCCGCCATTGTGAACCTGCCATCCACTTTCTGACGCACAAATAAACTGAACCCAGCTTTGGGATATTGTGGTGACCGTGCGGGAACACCATCTTCCTCGTCGTTTTGGACGATTTTCCTCGTAAATCGAGCGTGAGAGTTAAACGCCGCAGACGAAGAGCTGGCTAGTAGACGAAATACAGAGCTAATTAACTGACTCAAATGTTTATGCGTTTGTCATCTATCAAACTTTGCCGAGCAAATGTTAATCGTTTAATGCATAAGTTGTGGATCTTGTAGATTATTTATATGTTGTACAACTAGGTATGTTATATAGATACACGGTAAATATAGACACTGATTAGGTGTGGTTAAAGCAGAAGAGTTTGGTAATGGGGGAATTTTTGGGAATATGGAAACTGTGGGACTTGGGGATATGGAACTTTAGGGACTTCCAGAGTGGGAAATATGGGTATTTGGGAACGTGAGCATTAGAGAATGTGGAAAGGGGATGTGAGAGTTTGGAGATATATGAACTTGGATGTGTGAAAAGTTACACATATGGGAATTTGAAATGTAGGAGTCTGGGGATGTGAGAATTTGAAATATTAGAATTGGGGGATATGTGAATTTAAAATGTGGAAAAGGATGTAGAAATTTGGGGACATGGAAATTTGAAGATATTAAAATTTGAGAATATAGGAATTGGAGTATGTGGAAGTTTCAATATATGGAAAATGAAAGGGTAAAATTTAGAAATTTATCAACGTGCAAAGTTGGTAATGAATAGAGTCGTATTGAAATATCCAAATCCAAAAAACACTAAAGTGAAACGAATATACTCAAAAAAGTTTTCATAACCTACCAATTTACATTACTCTGTATTTTCTAATCTTCAAATAATATTTTAACACTCCCTTACCTCTTTTACTTTTACCTCTGCGTTTCTTATCGAACCACCCTGATCCACCTCGTTTCTTACAATTAACAACTAAACCAACACACGAACTCGTAAGTTCGGCTTTCTACTAGATACCTTCATTTCCACCCCTCGCTCTACTTTTCCTTTCCCTGTAAAAATAACGCGAAAACCTTATAAAAGCGTGTCTCAATTCCATCTTACCTTTCATCATAATTTTACTTTTAACCATTAAAATGTTTTCGTGCGTTCGCTACATTATCAACTAAAGATTGGCCGAGAAGAAACAGATTCCCAGGAAACCTAATTAACGGGCAATATACAACTGTATTCATTTAATCTGCCTCGACTTTTCGCCGAGTCTTTCACTCGCAAACGTTTATATAGAAAGTCGGTACTTAATAAACGAGAGGTAAAGAACCTTCCTTTCTTGAAGCCGAAGATATAAGGCGGTGAAGACACGCAGAAAAGGGGTGGATATTAAAGGAATGAATATTAATTCTCCACGATCCATTGTGCCGTGAAAGTTGTAATTCGAAGAATTTGCCGTCTAGAAGGGTGGTTCATTGAAAATCCGTTTAAACACTTTTGACGGTAATTTTCCGTCGTTGGTTAGCTTCATATTAAATGAAGTCCCTGTTAAATGACGTACCTGTTCCGCTCGAACAAAGTGGACACCCACGCATATTATGCAAAAACGGTATCGCGTGTAACGGATAGGACGATTATAATATCAACGTTGCCAATAACGAACGTTGGAAACGCACCCCTATTGCTTTCGCGTGCATTCGATCACCGTGAAGACCGTTGACATCCATTTTGTCATTATTTCGGGGGAAACAAAGCCCTCGTTACGGAATTACTGTTTTGTGTTGGAGGATGTACGGTGGACAGTTTTGGGAATTTTGAAATATCGATACTTTGGGAATTTTGAAATATTGGTACTTTGGGAGTTTTTATATATTGATACTTTGGGAATTTTGAAATATTGGTACTTTGGGACATTCACTCTTCTGTCTTCTAATTTAGGAATTTTAGGGTCTTGGAAGTTTTGTGTCTTTGGAACTTTGCAATTTGTACATGTTGGAGATTTAGAACTTGGGAATTATGGGAATTTTTGAGCTTTGGAGATGTTGAAATGTTGCAACTTTCAAGCGTTGAGACTTCAGATTTTAGGATTTTCAGAATTATTTATCAGTAATATTATAGAATTAGTTGAAAAATGCTTATTTCAAGTTGCTGTATTAAATCGAATGCCGACTGAGTCACCCTTCGAACACAAAGGGTTAAAATATTGAAGCCTTAGAATTTCTCCATGTCTAAATTTAGGAGCTAATCTAACTCTGAAGTTTTGATGCTAACTATGCAAAACTTCGAAGCATTTTCTCTTGTACCGCGACATCTAACGACAAAGCTGCATCCAGTGCCAGAGGACCAGAAACATCGTTCGCGATATTACAATTAAAAATGAGATTTTGTGGCTGACGTCGCAGCGAATAGGTGGTCCATAGAGAGAAAAAGGGATTCGTGTAGCATTAACGAAGTGTTGGCGAGAGAAGTGGGTCACACCTGACTCTGCCTCGTCGTCTGGAACGCTGCGTGCCCATGCAAATGCATCCACTCTTTTTCTGTCGTTTTCAGTTTCACTCGAGCGTGTACAGTTTATAAAAGGCACTCGGTGACTCGGTCTGTTTAAGCTTCAACTAGACGACTGGACCCGATACCTCCACAGGGACCGAATGCCAGCAAAGGAGAGCGAAATGAAATTGTTTAAATTTCAGCAGGTCAGAAACAGTTGTCCAGAGAATGACGCATGGCAAATGAAAAACACGGAGAAAAAGTAATAAAGTTGGAACGGTTTCACTGTTTATCCGACGACTGTAGAAATCGGAATTAATCGCTTATTGTAGCGTAATTGGAACGGGGAAGTGCATCTCAATTGGTTTTAGCTTCGTTGAACACTTTAATTAGAAATTTCGTGATCTGGAAATTTAGGTATGACAGTTACATTTAGATATGAGAGTTTGTAAATTAGTGAATTTGAGAGATTTAGAGTTTTAAGGAATTTGAGAATTTTTAATTTGCAAATTTAGATATGTGAAGACTTAAGGACGTAGAAATGTGAAATTTGTGGACGAGGACCTTACCCATCACTACCTACAAGTATAGCTATTCATTCGAATGAACAAATATTTCCTTCAAATTTAAAGCAAATTTAGTTATGTGAAGATTTAGTTAAGGACGTAGAAATGTGAAACTTGTGGACGAGGATTTTACCCATCACTACCTAGTGTATAGCTATTCATCCTTCGAATGAACAAATATTTCCTTCAGACTTAAAGCAAATTTAGTCATGTGAATATTTAGTTAAGGACATAGAAATGTGAAATTTTTTGACTGAGGATCTTACCCATCACTACCTACTGTATAGCTATTCATTCTTCGAATGAACAAATATTTCCTTCAGACTTAAAGCAAATGTAGCCCTGTGAAGATTTAGTTAAGGACGTAGAAATGTGAAACTTGTGGACGAGAATCTTACCCATCACTACCAACTGTATAACTATTCATCCGTCGAATGAACAAATATTTCCTTCAAACTTAAAGCACTTCGTTCGAGGTCTTCAAAGTTGTGCACCATGAATTAAAGAAGGCGATAAACTTGCCATAAAACCCGAGAACAATTAGAGTATTACGGTAACTTTGTTGTTCGCGTAACAATTCCCAATGGCGGCGGGGTTTATTACCGTTTAATCGCGATTAGAAGTAGAATATTTCGCGCGTAATGATCGGTAGGAAAATGGCGTTTTAATCATGGCCGATGTTGGTAACCGGTATTACTCCCGAGAATATGAACGATAACAACAAGAAACTTGCACGAAATCGCATTTGGGGCGCACGGTTTCTGTAGAGTGCAAAACGAATTAGCGGAAAGCGGCCGACGACGGCGTCGTCGACGTTGCATTTGCATATCTTCCAGGGTTTTCCTGTCGTCGTCCCGCGAACCAGAAGAAGACGTAGCTTCCGGCCGCGTGCCTCTCGTTCGTTGGCTTATCTGTACCCAGCTGGCAATGAAAGAACTCCTTGAACGTCTCGATTCTCCCGAAGTAAGAATTTCCTTCGTGGAGAAATATCGGGGAAAATCTCATTCGACTTTCCCCTTGAATTTCATTTCTGTACCCGAACTGTATCTCCTTCGAATCATTTCCTCTCTTTTTTTTCTCTCTCTCGCCCTCTTTCGCTGAACGAATAGAAAGGTTTTGCCCGATGCTCGAGTCTCGTGTAGGAAAATTTTGAGTTACATTTCAAAGGATATTTTCGTCTTCGGTTTAATCGAAAGGGTACTCGAGCTTTCCGCATCCCTGAAGGGAATTGTCCCTCTTTGGCTGCGCGATATTTAACGATGCTGCCGAGCCAACCGAAAAGCATTCCTCGAATACTTCTCCTCGATCGCACAGACCTGTTTTCTCTCGCACGAAATTGAATAACGGAGTTTCGTTTTTGCCACTGTCTCACTCGCTGAATTGCTTCCGTTCTTTGTAATAACGCTTCGTTCTTATTAACGACGGACGTTCGCGTCGGTGATCGATACTTTTCAGGTTATGTTCGATCGGAGCGTTATTTAAAGTGACCCAAAGACAAAAATTCCGAACGAGGACAATCAGGAATAAACTTTTCTCTGAATAATTTATTGATAGGTCTCGTATCAACAATTTTTCAAAACGACCTACTTTTAGTTTGAAAACATTTTTATTTAAAATTAACAACTAAAATTTCATTTTCTCTCTTGTTTTGGTATAATTACTTCTGCATTGTTCATTTTAATTGCTCCAGTAAGTATTTGGAGACAAAATTTCATTCTAACATATTCAATTCTGAGGAATATTTTATTTTAAATAAACTTATGACAAATTTCGAATAAAAGAATGTCCAACTTTGTACATGGTTTATCCTCTTCTGTTCTAATGCAAATTGTAAAATTTTAAATTATAAGGTTAGATAATTAAACTTGGAGTCACGTCTGACCCTGTCGAACTTAAACCCAAGTTTTTTTTCCTAGTAAACGAATTTAGGTTACATAAAAGTATGTAACAAAATAGCATAATTGTAGAAAATGTTCTCGGAAACAATTGAAGCGATTCTCGGAGGTTCTCGCGGTTCGCTCGAAGGATTTCAGAGGGCAACGTTCTAACTGCACATGAAAACGCGAGGAACCAGGAACCAGCTTATTTGCATGTCCCTGGTACATCCTGGTGCGTTGCACCGCGAAAACACGGCGTCGTATCTTCCATATAATGCTTGCACACGTATACAAACCTGGAAGACGGAACCCGAGTAAAAGGAAGTACCGGAATTCAACGACCAGCATCACATGCGTAAAGCTGCTGCACAAATCAACCACATTTTCACTTTTAATACGACGCTTTATGTTAGCAATTTCAGCTTCCACATTTTCAAATATATAAATTCTTCGAATTGCAAATTTTTTAACTGTCAAGACAATCTTTTAAAGTTCTGAACTCACAGGTTCCCAAATCCTTAAATACCCTAATCTTCAAATTTCCATATATTCAAATTTTCAAGTTCCAAAATTTCTCAATTCATAAAATCTTGTAATTTTCAAATGTTTTTTCAAATACTTACATTCTCATATCCCCAAATTTCTGACTATCCAAGTTCCCAAACTTCTCAATTCATAAAATCTTAAATACTAAAATCTTGTAATCTTCAAATGTCTCTCAAATTCTTACATTTTTATATTACCAAATTTCCGTCTGTATTCTTAGGTCCTGAGTTCTCAAATCCCTAAATCCTGCGATCACAAGTCCCCTAATCTCCAAATTCTCTAGTTCTGAATGCGAAGCGTACCAAATTCTTTAATTTCGAATTCTGACCGCCTCAAATTCTCAAATTCTAAGTTCACAAGTTCCCAAATACTTAAGTAACAAATTCTCAAATCCCGACTTCCTAAATCCCCATATTTTCAAATCCCGAGTTCCTAATTCCCCAAATTCTCAAATCTGGAGATGCTATATCTCCAAATTCTAAAATCCCAAATTCCCAAAGTACCAAATTCTCCAGTTCCGAATTCTCAAATACCCAAATTCTCACGTCCCGAATTCCCAAAGTCCCGAATTCTCACGTCCCGAATTCCCAAAGTCCCGAATTCTCATGTTCCGAATTCCCAAAGTCCCGAATTCTCACGTCCCGAATTCCCAAAGTCCCGAATTCTCATGTTCCGAATTCCCAAAGTCCCGAATTCTCACGTCCCGAATTTCCAAAGTCCCAAATTCTCACGTCCCGAATTTCCAAAGTCCCAAATTCTCACGTTCCATATTTCCAAAATTCCAAATTCTCAAATCCCGAGTTCTTAAATTCCCAAATTCTCACGTCCCGAATTTCCAAAGTCCCGAATTCTCACATCCCGAATTCCCAAAGTCCCAAATTCTCACGTCCCAATTTACCAAAATCCCAAATTCTCAAATCCCGAGTTCTCAAATTCCTAAATTCTCACGTCCCGAATTCCCAAAATCCCAAATTCTCAAATCCCGAGTTCTCAAAGCCCCAAATTCTCACGTCCCGAATTTCCAAAGTCCCAAATTCTCACGTTCCAAATTTCCAAAATTCCAAATTCTCATATTCCCAAATTCTCACGTCCCAAATTCTCAAGCTCCAAATTCCCAAAACCCCAAATTCACACGTCCCGAATTCCCAAGGCCCCAAATTCTCAAATCCCAATCTCCTAAATCTCCAAATTCTCAAATCCCCACATTTCTACACTTGAAAACGCGACCACCCACCACTGCACCTATTACACCACCAAACTACGTATCTCCCACATTTCTCTTACATCGATTCCTGAATTTATTTGTCAACGATTCGCAAGGGAAGCCATCGCTTCGAAGAAACGAATAATCGTTGGATTGTTCGAAGAAAACGTTATCAGAAGCGTATCTCCGAATACGGAATCGTAGCACGGTGTTTTCATAAAGTATTCCGGAGCACGACTGCGTGAGCATTTACTTCGCTCGTTGTATATCATAGCTGGATAAAAGTTTCCGTTGTTTATTGCTGAAAAATACGGTCTGTTCGTATAGCGTGTTCGCGTCGGCGAAGAAACAAAGAGCAAAAAATAGTAGAGAATTAGTAAAATGTGGTTATAGTTAGAGGATTTCTGGGATGCGCGTGAAACATCGCGTTTCCCAGACGTCCTGGCACATTATTCATCGCGAACTCTCACCCCTTATATATCATTTTTAACTTTCGACCTACCTGATACCAACTCGATTCTTTGACTCGTGTTTCGGAATAATGCTTTGACAAATTTCACGACACATCGACGTGTTGCAATTTTTTCATTTATTGATTGAAATGTTTGGCTTCGTGAAATTCAATATAATTTTAAGATACAGTTACAGTATAATTTAAAGATTGTAAAGGTTTAATTCTATGTTTTAATGTCTGTATAATATGTGGCTGTAATTTAGACTTCATGGTATGTGTTCTGCTATTAATTCAAATTGATAATTGTGTTGTATATCAAATAACTGATATGGAAATATCAGAATGTCCATACAATTTCATGACTTATATACTATACTTTCATGAAAAGTACTATGAAATGGTATTTAAGATATAATTTAAGACACAATTGGAAGATAAAAGTTTCCCAAAAATTTCTGTCTAAAAGTTTCACGAATATTCTCAATGTAAAATGGTTGATTCTCCGTTGAAACGAATAGTGTATTAGTTAAGCCATTGCTCGATTCACCAGAGAAACAGTTGTTCGATGCTAGGAATATCGACGAAGCGTTTATGTAGCTATTTTGATGAGACTGTGAGCTTTAAAATCATGTAGTACAAGTGACATTTTGTGATACTTTTATGTCATCAAATTTGAGTTTCACGATATTCTTGTCTCTTGCAAAAAGTGACAATATTATTGAGTGCAGCTATTAAAAGACCTGTATATATTTGTGTATATAACTATATAAAAAATATTTAATTCAAAGTATTATAGTAACTTGTTTCTGTGTATTATTGGTGAACTCGATAAATAATTCGTATGCAAAAGTGTCGCCAAGATAAGGATGAAGAATCTATCGGAAGCACACAAAAACGATTTGAATGTTACAATGGGCTCCGATCGAAATATCCTAGCTGATACTAATTTCCTCGAGGGAAATCGAACGATCGACCGTTTTCAGGTGCACAGAAACCCCCCACGGAATCTCGAAATTGCTCCTTCATCTCTGGCCCGGGTAAAGGCGTCGCGACGTGGCTCTGTGCGGGGCTATCTAAAATTCATGAATCAAATGGCAGTGGGACACGTTCGCTTAAAATTCCGATCGTATTCAAAATAAATAACCGGATACCGGTTTCACCCGACCACGTGTTTATGCAAGTTTAATTAAAAAGAAACCCCGCGAATCGACGGAATTGATTGCGATACGAATATTTAGAAACGCCTTTTTTTATTCGCCGCCTGTTCAAATACCTGATCGCCGAAAGGAGCGAAAGATCATTTTTTGAACCATAAATTTTCAATTTGATAAATTGCTCGCTCGACTGTTTGCGATACGAGTCATTTGTTTATTTGCTCGAATTGTATTTTTTTTTAATAAAGTGATGTGGTATGAAAAATTATTTTTCATTTTTATGGAGTATCCCTGTATTTTATGAAAGATATAAAGCTTTCAAAGTAAATGGTATTAAGCTTTTTTTGGGAATAAGTTTGTAGCGAATATTTGCAAGAATGGTCATAACTTGAAACAGTTTGCTTGAAACTCCTCTTCAACTTGTCTCTAACAAAGTTTACATAAAAGCTAACTGTCCACACAATATTTATCCAACACGAATGCATACTGAGCTACTCGATCCGCCATTAACTTCTACCACTTAAGGGTGTCTTCGCATAAATTAGTATATATCCCCGCGTATATGAATGTCTGGTTCGAATATAAGGAAGAGAAATTCGAACAATCGTATCTCATCAAGATGCGATCGTAAAGGAAAAGTAACGCGAGTGGATGAAGTCTATCGCGGGGGGTGGCTCGTTAAGCTGAAAATTATGAGATAATTAATATGCGGTTCGTCGCCTTCGTCTCTCTGTCCTCATCCCCGTTCTCGCCCTTACGTGAACCTTCCCGTTCGCTTCGGTAAACCAAGTCAATACATAACGCAATTACCTGACAAGTAGATGGAGGTTGCCTGCGGCGGTGTATCAACGCAGGCGTTAACGCACCCCTATTGCACGTGCAGCTGCACGTACGTGCATCCACCACCTACACACGCAGCTGCACGCGTGCACCTGCAGGATCGAGGATCCTGTCTTTCAAGGGGTTCTGAAGTCGAGAAATGCAACGAAGTCTCTCGTGTAATTATCAACCTTGCTACAGAACGATTTTCTACGATGTAATAATGCATAGACGGCAGCCATGTTTGCTTCAGTCAAACGGAGGATATTCGGGGAGGATTAGATCTATCGAGAGATATAGATAGTAGATTTCGCTTCTGCGAACCAATTAGTTTTACTCGTATGAATGTGCTTGTGAAAATTTGCTTGTAAGTTAGATTCGTTTGATTGTAGATGGGCTTGATAGTCAAATATCCAAATACTCAAGTTCCCAGTTCTCAAACACCCAAATTCGTGCATTTCGAGATCCTAAATTTCCAAATTCTCAAATCCTGAATTTTCAATATCCTAAATTCTCACGTCTCAAATTCTCACGTCCCAAATTCTCACGTCCCGAATTTCCAAAGTCCCAAATTCTCACGTCCCGAATTCCCAAAGTCCCAAATTCTCACGCCCCGAATCCCAAAGTCCCAAATTCTCACGCCCCGAATTCCCAAAGTCCCAAATTCTCACGTCTCAAATTCTCACGTCCCAAATTCTCACGTCCCGAATTCCCAAAGTCCCAAATTCTCACGCCCCGAATCCCAAAGTCCCAAATTCTCACATCCCGAATTCTCACGTCCCGAATTCCCAAAGACCCAAATTCTCACGCCCCGAATTCCCAAAGTCCCAAATTCTCACGCCCCGAATCCCAAAGTCCCAAATTCTCACGTCTCAAATTCTCACGTCCCAAATTCTCACGTCCCGAATTCCCAACGACCCAAATTCACACGTCCCGAATTCCCAACGACCCAAATTCACACGTCCCGAATTCTCAAAGACCCAAATTCTCACGCCCCGAATTCTCAAAGTCCCAAATTCTCATGTAATAAAACTAGCAAGTAATGAACCTAGAAAAAGTAGACGAGAAAGTAAAGCCAGCAACAAATCCCCAGTTTGAAAGTTTTTAAAGTTCCTCAAAGTCACAGAAATCCTACAATTATAAAATGTACCGAAACAAATTCGAAGAAGTGCTAAAAATTCCTACGTCCCAAAGTCCCGAAACTTCTCAGAGATAACAGTTCAGTGAACAATAAACTATCATCGCGTGGGTAGAAGATGATCTGCTAACAGCGTCGATACAATCCCACGAGATCCCGATGATTGTGGTTGATATTAATTGAAGAGTTCGCGTTTCAGACAGGGTGGAAAACAGGGATGCGACTCTGATGTTGAATGGATACACTCGAGTCGAGGATTTAATGAAGAATCGTTCAAAGTTTGGTGGTTGTTCGAACACGGTTTTTTCAAGCACGCAATTAGAGTAATTGAGAGGTCTCGTTATTTCCACTGTGTGGAACTTCGGATCCTCCCGTGGAATTGTTTACTTTGCTTCGAACGGCTGGAATGTCACGAAGCAGCGCTGTTTCATTCGATCACAGCCACTTCCGACATCTTGTTCAACCGACGACGAACAAAATTTCATGACCCGCAGCGACCGCTAAAAACCAATTAAACGCTGCGAATTGTTAATCTTCTCCGTGTGTTAATAAAGAGGATTAATTCTCGTACCTTTTTTTCCCATGAAAAGTTTCGATAAAATATTTTTGACAAAGACTGCTGTTAATATGAAATTTTTAGTAGAAACACGATTTTTCATCGTTTCTTGACACGCGATCAAACGTTCGGGAGCTTTCATTAAAAACATTCCGTCCGGTATTGAAATTTTTCTCATCTTTGATCCGATCACGTTATTGAAATTTGCGTCCTGTAGAATTTCGTTATTACACTCGGTTTTCATTTTTACTGTAGGATTAATCGATTATTGATAATCATTCTAATACACATCGCGGCAATTCACGTACGGGAAATATGAAACACAGTATGTTGGAAAATGCTGTCACAAATTTCTGTCTTTATTGTCTACGTTTTCGATTAATTCGAATTTTGAAAAATATCTTTCTGTCTCACAGATGAAATTCTCTAACAGTCACCTCAAAGTATTTCCGTATTATTATTAAAGGACAGTACCATAAAACACGAATAACGTTAATATTTCAGTATTATGAACAAATATTGAGGACCCTAAAGAAATAACGATATTATGTATGAATATAATCATCCATAAGTTTCCTCGGTTACCAACCAACGATAACGAACGTCTCGTATTTACCCCATAACTCAAATTAATAAACGCCATGCAAGATACGTGTGCGCTAAATTGCGTGTCGCCAGAATCGTCGAGGTCGAGAAAATTTGCATGCACCTCGCCGAATGGTGTTTCCTGTCGTTCAGAAGATTCGCGTAGTGCAACTATCGACTCCTTACATTCATAATGCATCGCACGTGCATCGAGTCAATGCGATTACACGGCTGAACGGAGTTAAACACCCTCTTCGGGCCAAGCTTCGAATGACGTTTACGCATGATCGCGTCTCGGCTTATAGACTTCCTGTCTCGAACCTATTTCCGGTTGTTTCTTTTCAAAATTGCTATTTGCCTTGGATGAAACTCGAATCTGATACATATGGTAGGTTCCATTGTACGATGCAGTTTGCTGCTTGTCGAATACAGTGTGGTGCAACTGAAAAGAGTTACTCTGCGTAAAGGTTTCTACACGAAACTTCTGTCATTCTACAGGAAAAATAAGTTCGTATTGAACAAAATTTGTTCGTATAATGCTACGACTTCAAACAAATTAAAATGGGATTATTCCAAATATTTAGTCCCGAATTCTCAAAGCCCTACATTCTCAGACGTCAAGTCCACCAATCTGCAAATTCTCTAGTTCCGAATGCTTGGCGTCTCAAATTCTTTAATTTCGAATTCTCAATGCCCTAGAATCTTAAATCCCGAGTTCCTATATCTCCGAACTCTTAAATCCTGAGATCCGATATCCGCAAATTCTCAAATCCCAAATTGCCAAAGTCTCAAATTCCGAAATTCTCAAATCAGAGTTCTCAAAACCCCAAATCCTCAAGTTCCGAATTCTCAAATCCCCAGATACACAAGTTCTGAGTTCTCAAATACCCAACTTCTCAAATCAGAGTTCTCAAAACCCCAAATCCTCTAGTTCCGAATTCTCAAATTCCCAAATACACAAGTTCTGAGTTCTCAAATACCCAAATTCTCAAATCCGAGTTCTCAAAACGCCAAATTGTCATGTCCCGAATTCTCAAATCCCCAAATGCTCAAGTTCCAAATTCCCAAAGTCCCAAATTCTCACGTCCCGAATTCCCAAAGTTCCAAATTCTCACGTCTCGAATTTCCAAAGTCCCAAATTCCCACGTCCCGAATTCCCAAAGTCCCAAATTCTCACGTCCCGAATTCCCAAAGTCCCAAATATCTCACGTACCGAATTCCCAAAGTCCCAAATTCTCACGCCTCAAACTCTCACGTCCCAAATTCTCATGTCCCGAATTTCCATAGTCCCGAATTCTCACGTCGCGAATTCCCAAAATCCCAAATTCTCACGTCTCCAATTCTCACGTCCCAAATTCTCATGTCCCGAATTTCCATAGTCCCGAATTCTCACGTCTCGAATTCCTAAAATCCCAAATTCTCACGTCCCGAATTCCCAAAGTCCCAAATATCTCACGTCCCGAATTCCCAAAGTTCCAAATTCTCACGTCTCAAACTCTCACGTCCCAAATTCTCACGTCCCGAATTCCCAAAATCCCAAATTCTCACGTCCCGAATTCCCAAAGTCCCAAATTCTCACGTCCCGAATTCCCAAAGTCCCAGTTTCTCACGTCCCGAATTCCCAAAGCCCCAAATTCTCACGTCCCGAATTCCCAAAGTCCCAAATTCTCAATTCCCAAATTCCCAAAACCCAAATTCTTGTACGTACAATGCTACGTCTTCAAAAACCTTAAACTCGAATATTATTCCAAAAATCTAAACATCGTAAGAAAATTTGTTTGTGGCAAGAATAATAACAACCACCCCCTTCCGATTATACCACGAAGAGTAACGAATAATTGATAAAAATTATACTATAATTGTAATTCAAAATTGTAGAAAACGATGTTTGAAGCTTTTAAATTATACCATGTAGGCAAATGTGATATTATTTGTGGTTGCTAATCTGTTGGCTGGTCATCAACGCGTTAATTGCAAGAAGTTGCGAGCGCACGTCTAATCCAAAGGATCGATGCATCGGCAAGTTATCCTCCCGAAACTTCCCTAGGATACACAGGATGTGTACGCAGTAGAAGCAGCGTGTTCTCCTATATCCTGGCCGATATCGGCTTCCTGTGGGAGTACACACACGTTTTGGCAACATGGTTACGCGGATCACTGAAGTTCGACACGCTGCTTGAATAACGAGAGCCCAATAGAAAGCACGCTTGAATCTCTGGTCCATATTGACCGATTGATGGAAAACCATCTTCTCATGGTTACAGAGTGCCCTGGACCTCGCAGTCATTTGCTATTCTCCGAACGTGTAAAATAATTACAAAGCTAGATTAAAGACCGTCTTAGAAGAATTTATTGCAACTTGATGGAAATTTGAAATGTTACCTCTTCTGGTACATGTATATTGATTCATACGGACCCGACGATGATCCTTCAACTATAACGTTCTGTGAATACATTGTTAGAGAATAATTATGAACAGAAGATCAGAAACAGAAAAAGCAAACTGCGAAAAAGATCACGTACCGCAGAGGGGAGGAGGAAGGAAGTTTGTTTAATTAGAAAGGAGACTAGGTAGAAAATGCAGGTATACACCGACGGAAGTATGCCGAATGCATAATTAAGTTGAGCTTCAGCTGCAAGGTATTTAGGTGTGCTCGAATAACCCGCGAAAGTTGGCAACTTTTGATATCGTGATGGAAATTTGAAAAATGCTGCACTGTTTTAATGAGAACTTCGAATCTTAAGTATGGCATATTTGCAACCTGAATTCTCAACGCCCGAAATTTTTAAATCCCAAGTTCATAAATTTCCAAATACACAAGTCCCAAATTTTCAAACCCCGACTTCCTAAATCCCGAGTTCCTGAATCGCTAAATTCTCAAATTCTGAGTTCCTATATCCCCAAACTCTCAAATCAGAGTTCTCAAAACCATAAATTCTCAAGTTCCGAATTGTCAAATCCCCAAATACTCAAGTTCCGAATCCTCAAATACCCAAATTCGCACATCCAGACTTCCTAAATCCCCAAATTCGCACATCCAGACTTCCTAAATCCCCAAATTCTCCAATCCCGAGTTCCTGAATCACTAAATTCTCAAATCCTGAGTTCCTATATCTCCAAACTCTCAAATCAGAGTTCTCAAAACCACAAATTCTCAAGTTCCGAATTGTCAAATCTCCAAATACTCAAGTTCCGAGTCCTCAAATACCCGAATTCTCACGTCCCAAAACTTCCAGAGTCCCAAATTCTCACGTCCCGAATTTCCAAAATCCCAAATTCTCACCTCTCGAATTTCCGACGTCCCAAATTCTCACGTCCCGAATTCCCAAAGTCCCAAATTCTCACGTCCCGAATTTTCAAATTTTCAAATCCTCACGTCCCGAATTCCCAAAGTCCCAATTCTCATGTCCCGAATTCCCAAAGTCCCAATTCTCACATCCCGAATTCCCAAAGTTCCAAATTCTCATGTCCCGAATTCCCAAAGTCCCAAATTCTCACGTCCCGAATTCCCAAAGTCCCAAATTCTCACGTCCCAAATTCTAACGTCCCGAATTCCCAAACTCCCAAATTCTCACGTCCCGAATTCTCACGTCCCGAAATCTCACGTCCCGAATTCTCACATCCCGAATTCCCAAAATCCCAAATTCTTACGTCCCGAATTCCCAAAGTCCCGAATTCTCACGTCCCAAATTCTAACGTCCCGAATTCCCAAACTCCCAAATTCTCACGTCCCGAATTCTCACGTCCCGAAATCTCACGTCCCGAATTCTCACATCCCGAATTCCCAAAGTCCCAAATTCTTACGTCCCGAATTCCCAAAGTCCCGAATTCTCACGTCCCAAATTCTCACGTCCCAAATTCTAACGTCCCGAATTCCCAAACTCCCAAATTCTCACGTCCCGAAATCTCACGTCCCGAATTCTCACATCCCGAACTCCCAAAGTCCCAAATTCTTACGTCCCGAATTCCCAAAATCCCGAATTCTCATGTCCCGAATTCCCAAAGTCCCAAATTCTCGCGTCTCAAATTCTAACGTCCCAAATTCTCACGTCCCGAATTCCCAAAATTCGCAATTCTCACGTTTCGAACAACTTTACAGCGTCCAGAACGAAAATCCGCGTCATTTTCCACACTATTTAGCGCCATCTTCGATCATTGACTCTCGTTGCGCCATTGAACCTGCGTCCTCGAAACCCGAATGTTCAGAGGATTCTAATTTAGATGTTAGACCGTGTATGGATAAAGGAAATGCCGAAACATTGATATTTCTCAATTCGTAACAGATGACGAAACGGACACACGTATTTGGAAGGAAACTTTTGATCAGTCGAGTGTGCGAGTGGATGATGGCTGGCGAGACGATAGCCAGAGGAATCCACGAATTTTATATAGTCCAGGATGCACTAGGAGAGAAGAGACGACCGGGAAAAACGCCGGCGGGCTTCCATGCCAGCCCCGGGATTATAATAATTCGCGTCACTGCATCCAATTTCAATTTACCTTTGGCTGGGTTGAACGCGTCGCCAGAAAGCCGAGACTACTTCGTTAACTGGACCTCCGTGCTCCGCGTCTCGGATCAACGTTCTTTTTTTTCGGTCATAAGTAACTGATACCATTTAACTTTCGCGAGAGGAGAAAAATTGAGGCCAAGAATAGGAAACGTGGAAGAAATGCGTTCAATCTGGGAATTTCCAAGTTTCGAGACACTGTGGTTTCAAAATTTAGAGATTTAGGAGTATAAAAATTTAAGAATACAGAAGTTGTTGAAATTTTGATACTTTAGGAACTGTATGAATTTGTAATCGAGAAATTTGTGTATATTGTAAATTCCACAGGTAAGTTCTCTTTAAAAAATGCCATCTCTTCCGGATGAGAGACAATTTAATAGAAATTTGATTTGACAACAAATAAATACTGAGTCCGAGAAAATTAAGTAAATTCATCGATACGGATAATAATTGCTAATATAAAAATACGTAATTTCCACGAGAGTATATATGAAAGTAAATTCGTAGATAAGAGGGTGGGTTAATGCCACCGCCGACGCGAGCTACAATATCCGACGAGGAAATATTAAACGGGCTATTTTCCGTGTACTCTGCACGTTCGCAACGTGACGAGCCGATTAATAGCGGAAACAATATCCGATCTCCATTTACCGTCTGAAAAATAACAAAGAAGCTGCGGAAAAGGGAAAAATGGTGAACGAGCTATGCGAAAGGGTAACAGGAAGAAGAGAGACAGATTCGAAGATACAAGGTGGAAGAGCGAAATGGAACGAGTTGGAGAAATTCTATGGTGAAGCAACGTGCAGGCAGTGATTTGCGGCTGGTCCTCCGGGTATTTCCATGGTCCCGACAAAATAAATTGTTGTTTCCTCTTGAGAATTCGAGGAGGACGAATCCGGTACCCGCGAATGCCCCGAACAATATCGTTTGTACCTTCGAGCTAAAGGGGTGGCCCTCCTCTTCTTCTTCTTCTTCTTCTGCTTCTTCTTCTCGTTTCCTCTATTCCCCCCCTCTCTCTCTTCAACCGTCCGACACTAAAATTTATGATACGTCGCGCATTTATATTCCCACACCTTCCATAAATTTTACTTTACGCGCATGTAAGTGGCTCCACTTTTGTTCATAGATATCTACGACTGTCAGATTTATGTCCGCGTACGTGCCACGATTCGATGCCCGAGACACGGTAGAGGCGGGCACGGAAATGGAAGGATACTATCCTGTTATCGAGTGATAAAGCTGCCGAATCGTCTCTATTATACGCTATCGGCTTCCTTAGTTAAAGCTAGAATCACGGTTTCGACAGTTCTCCTTCGTTTTTCTCACTTTGCCGTTAAATCAAATCTTTGCGTCACGTCGAATATAAGAGTTATATAAATCGAATTTTTTACTTGCGATTCTTCAGAAAAATACGTATTGATTACTCGTTATTGATCGGATCGATGTCACTATGACCCAATTTTATCTAACAATAAGGCAATACTAAACATTTCGATTAAATATTTTAACGTGTAACTCTTAAATAAAGAAACTTAATTTAAAGAAGTAAAGAATCTTTATTTTAATCTTGAGAGCCATATTAGATTCTTTAGAAACTCACCACCCTATATATTTGTAATTCAGATGTTTCGGCCATTTAATTTATACAATAATGAAAAACAATTTTGTAAAATAATTCAGTTAGAGGCAGATTTCATTTTTTTTATTCTTACAAGTTTTTATAAAAGTACACCCTTAAAATGATACAGTTAGCACCACCTACCAGTCAGCAGTAAAATTAACAAAACAGAAAATCGCTATTTTTACAAAAATGTCTGATCTTTGCCTCTTTAGATGAAAGTAAAATATAATCGTAATGCAACTCAGTAACGCAGAAAAACTGTAATTATAAGAAACTTTTTAAAATTATATATTGGGCTAAGCCATCTATCGGTGAAGTGTAGTACTAGTTGACTAAGTTTTTCTGCCTTATCATTTTGCGCGATAAAATAGAAATCTTCAATATTCCCAAAGTTCATATTCGTAGTATAAAATATTCTTAATATTCAGCCAACCTGATCACAAGATGCAATATCTTACCTCGTTCACTGACACTTGTATAAATGTATGACACTTTATATTATAAATGCTGATCAAGTTTCATATCAAAAAATTTTAATTTTCGCGGGTGTGTCATTATGCAACGCCACTGTGGTTTTTATAATGCATTCTATTGCAACGATACTTTCCTATCTACGTTGACTAGTACGCATGGCTGTCAACGTGAGAACAAAATTGTTTTAATTGTCCTTGGGAACACTAAATTAACCGAATTTACCGACGTTATAAGATAATTACATATTTAAAGTGAACACAGATTTATGCAATTACTCGATATCAAGTATCGTAACATATTTCTAAGTTCACCTATTCAATCGTTTCGTCTGAAATCAGTGTATGCAGTTCGTGCACAATTGGTGGTCACGTTGAATCATCGGAAGTAATTGTCAATCTAAACTCTTTGAAGGCACAAGATTGAGCATTATGTGCGCGAAAATGGCTTTTCAGCATCAGGCTGGTACTGCTATGAAATGCTTAAGCGTACGTATATCTTATACTAAAGTCAATTCTAAAACTGGGCGTTATATCAACAATTGTTTCATTTCTTTGGAGCATGCTATGTGATAATTTCATTTTTCTGTAATTTCTGATAACTTCATATGTATAAAAAGTTCTTATTAATGACTGTATATTATTCCAGATTTAATTTAGCAATCCTATAATTATTTAGTTCCATAAATATTATAATTTTAGATACCGATCACTTTACACAAGGAAACAGAAGTCGATGAAAATGGTGAAGAAGTAATGAAATGTGGTTTTAAAATAGGAGGTGGAATTGATCAGGATTTCAGAAAAAGTCCACAGGGTTATACGGATAATGTAAGAGAAGTTAATGTGATATAAGCATCGTAAATATTTGCAGGTTATTTATACAAATTGTTTTAGGGTATATATGTTACTGAAGTACATGAGGGATCAGCAGCAGCAAAAAGTGGTCTCCGGATGCATGATAAAATTTTACAGTGCAACGGATATGACTTTACGATGGTGACTCATAAGAAAGCAGTATCGTATATAAGGAAACATCCAGTATTAAATCTATTAGTAGCCCGCAAAGGAGTAACCAGTACTTAATTACCACATGAAATATCTATTTGGTCTAAGGAAAGTATTTATTTCATCCTATATGTTAACAAAGTCAATTTATTCTAACTACGTGTCTACCAAATATCAAATTAGATTATGGTCAATAGTAAAGTATTTTTCAGTTAACTTTATAAATGCAAACTGATAAAATTCTTAATATTTTATTTTTTATTTTATAATTGTATCGGTAACAGGTGTCAAAAACTTCATTTGAGATAGGGACACGATGTTAATTCGTGCATGTTCAATAACATTTACATTTACTTTGGGAACATAACAACTATCTCTCGTTGCAGTAGACATAAGATATTAAAACGGTAGTTTGATATATATGTATAAAAGCCCTGTTACGATTCATTATTGTTGTTGATAAGGATAACAGTATGTAAGTGTTTTTTAATAACTCATGATAACTAATAACACATTATCGTGTGTAATTGTGCTTGAAAAACATAATTTACGTATTTACGTGTGAAAATCATACTATCTAATGTTTGTTGTATATCAAAATTTTCATCTATATTTCTTGTGCCAAACAGTAGCTGCTACGTGGAATCCATATGAATATTTCTCGTCATTGTGTATATATTTATATACAAAAAAGTTCCATAAGCAAATCTATTTAAACGAAGAACAATTTTTGATCAATTTCAATCAAAGAAATAGTTGTATGGATAAAAGTTATGATATTTTAATGCTTTAAGTATTTCTACATTGTAAAATATAACAAAAATGCCAAAGCATAATGAAGTTACACTAGTTTAGATACACAACATACTTTTTACAAAATTTTGTATTTCTAGTATATCAGTACACTATCATAAGATTTATACAAAATATTTCGAATTTACACATTTAAAGTATTCTTTATCTATTGAAACAGTTATACAATAAACATTGTTTCAATACTTTTAACAAGTATACACCTAGGGTATACATAATTTATGTGAATAAGTATTAAGATACATTGAACTACTGCATTTAAGTGCATTTGAGAACAAGTTTTATTAAACTAAAATGAAAATCATTGAGACTGTTCACTTTAAGACCAACAGAAGTATTAAATTTTGTATTTTGTAACTTTTAACTTTACCCAGTACTGAACGTTTCAATGCATTTATACATGTTCTTACAAATAAGAAAAACGAATTTGTATTTTATCTTCCGTAAATTGGTTCTACAAGTATCATAAGTGAAACAAAAGGAACAGTTCCTGTAATACATATAACTTTCTTTCATATCCTGAAGTTTTAAATACAATCACGGCAAAATGTCAAACCAGATCATAAGGCATAGTATAATATGTTGTCATAATTTTATAACTAGTCTACTAACAGGAAGGAATTTAAACAAAATTGTAAACTGTAAATTATTACGTGTGCAACCAATATGCATGCACCCTAGTATTATAAGATTTTTGTATAGAATCCTGGTGTGACAAATTATATGCATTAGTTCGATCAACTAAGATAAATATCATGTTATTTATTACCAAAAAAGATGATTAATATAGAGAAATATGAAAAAAGATATCTATTGTTTATTATTTAATAGTAAATAAACGTCCTACAACATCCTATACAAAGTTTTATGTATTTACGTGTAACTCTTAATTAATATTTCAGAGAATGAAAGAGGATAGAAATTGTAGTTAAAAATTCCTTTGCCAATTTTAACTCAGGACATAATTCAGTTATTAAATTGTTAATAATTTGTTAAATAATTAATAGATAGTTGCTCAATCATATGACGCTCAAACGATGTAGTAAAGGCTATCGCCTTCTCAATTCCGTAAAATAATGGTCTGAGCCAAAGTTGGAAAATAAACTTTTAATTCTAAATTCCGTCCGTTTCATGTCTCAAAACATTAATTAAAAGTTACGGTACATCCTGTATATTTTACATTGCAGATTTTGTATTAAACAAATTTATTTATAGCAATTGTGGACGTTTTATTTACTGTATATTATTTGATAAAATAAAATTTAATTTACTACCATTAATAAATAATTATTTGTTTATTATCTTACTTAATTCATATAAGTGAAATTATAAATATATTTCTATAATGTTGCTTCATTCATTTAAATATCGCATGAAAACGCGCCATAATGATGTGACGCTGACGCGTGGTGACGTGTCTAGAACACTCTACGTGGATGGTGTATGTGTGACACGTCGTTACCTACTCTTCTACCTCCTACTGCCAGTAAACGTTTAAAGTAAATTGAAGTAACACGTTATCAGAACGTAACGCGACTTCAAACAGTGATTCTACTTTAATATTTCTTACGTGTTAATTATATTCGTATAATTATACATACGGTTAAAAAGTAAAGTAATTCAAGATCTTTATTAAATACAATTCAGAAGAAACAACAGGTTATTGTACAGCAAATTTGTTGTGATCATCTGGTACTTGTTCAAGATTTTAAGCTAAAATTATATAATGGTAAGTAATTTAGTAGAATCTGGAATAGAAAAACAGTTTCTCGATATTTATGGTTATATTTTGTTTGTTTTTATAAGCCTGCCGCACCTAGTGCAACTTCGGTCGGAGCCGCGGGGAGATCACCAAGCAAAGCTATAGCACCTAGAACAAGCGGTAGCGGTACTGTCAGACAAAGAAAAACTACCACAACTACTTCAACCAGAAGTAGAAATACAGGTGCTGGCTCTGATGGTATGTGGAGGTTTTACACAGATGACTCCCCTGGCATTAAAGTGTAAGTAAATAGAACATTGTTTTGGAAAAATAATGTTACATACACAAAAAACTTGTGATTTCTACTCTATTCTATTACTGTTAATGAATTAGAGTTTAATGCTAAGTACTTTGTATTCATAAAGTACAAATTCCAGTAATCAAAGTTAAAAATATTTTACTGATAACATAATATGTTTACAGAGGACCAGTACCGGTGCTCGTGATGTCCCTGCTCTTCATTGCATCTGTGTTCATGCTTCACATCTGGGGCAAATACACTAGATCTTAAAATTGAAAATGGTTTGAAAATATATCGAAAGAATTGGTGCGAGCAAAGAGGAAAGTGTGGAATAACTAAGAACAGATTTAAAAAACTTAAGCCAATCATACTCAGAAGGAATGTGGATATCAAGAAGGCTTACTATGTATATTTTTAATATTGTTTCTTGATTTAAGGAAATCCGAGCCCTGCTCGTCGTACATTGCATTTTCATAAGATGGATCTCTTGAACAATGCACTTTTTATCGCGAAACAAAACAGAAATTTAATGCGCGATCATAAACATTACCATTGTAATCGTTTACTTTCATCGAACTGAATTTTATAACATTTGTAAAAAGATATCTTGAAAAAAATTGTATTTGTGCATAATAAGCGATCGATATGGTACTGATTATCGTTCAGTATTGTTGATCATATACTGGTTATTGTTTGTAAAGTTACTATTACGATGATATACATGTACAATATTAAAATAAATTATTCTTTGTCCAATTAGATGTATCAACGTATGAAACTGATTCTTTTCATGTTCATTTCTTTTCACGTGATTCCCGAAGAGGATCAACTTCAATATCCCTAAAAGATCTTTCAAATTCATTGTCTTCTTCGCTACAATACGAATAAAAAGCGATTTTGTAATGCGCCATGTTTCATTTAACTGGAAACTCATTTGCTCTCGTGTATACGTATTGATTTCATTCTGAATGCGCGCAGCTTGCGGCGCTCTCCGAAAAGGAATTAATCCGGATAAATTAAACGGAGTAAACAATCGTTTCATTGTGGAAACGGCAAAACATTCCCTTGCTAAGATATTACCAATCAAATTTTTTTAAACCGGTATATTTGTACAAATATCAATTAATTATAAATGTAATATGAATATGTAAATAGAAAATCACATTTTTTATATATTATTAATATCTTGTTATATTAGAAATAAGTATTTCAAATGTTCAATGCTAAGTGTATACATATACTTAAATACAGTATACATCAACGCTAAAGAAAAGCATAAAAGCTAATAATTCTCGGGAGACCTTGCTTCAGGTGATAATCAGTGTCTGAATCAAGAAACTCAATAGGTAGACACCATAGACTACCGACTAGAGGGAGACACCTAATACGATAGAAAAGGATGGAGCTAGAAGGCGTCTGTACAGCATCGAGCATGGCGGACTTCTCTTGCAAAAATGGTGAGGTAGCATAGAAGACTGGAGATATGCAAACTTAAGAATTTTGAAATTTGATAATTTGGGGCATTCTTAAAATTAGAAGTTGTGAAATTGGGAAATGTGGAGATTTGAACATTTGGAATTTTGGGAACTTTGAATTTTGAAAATTTAGAAATTTTTGCATTTAGAATTTTGGAAATTTTAAAATTTGGGCACTTAGAATTTTGGAAATGTACCATTTTGGAAATCTAAAAATTTGTGATTTCAGAAATGATCAAGTTTAGAAATTTAGAAACTTGAAAATTTGGAATATTAAAAATTTCTGAATTTTCTTGATCCCTTCTGTCCTTGTATCACTATTTTTCTTGGGAAGAATATTGTTCATACCAATTTGCTATCCCTACTCTTACGACGCCATTTTCCTTAAAATAAGGTTGCAATGCCCTGAGCTATACAACGATACGCTCACAGTTCGACCTCGTAGCACGTGATCATGGGTTTCTCTTCTCGTTTTAGACACGACATTGAATCCCCTCGTAGTCCTGCCACTGCGTGTCGTCGCGGGTGGAACGTCGAGCAAGTCCACCCGTATTGTCAGTTGCTGCAATGAGACTCCTCTCTTTCGAGGTAAATCGTCGTTACTTCTTAACCAGTATACATTACACTTCGAGTACTTCAGGCGGTTTTCTAGCCACAGACAGGGTGTCTCTGCGTACCGACGAATCTCCTTCAAATTTCTTCAATATTTTCATTCATACTTACAGTGATCAATGTACCTTTCATTCGTGTAATCATTTTCGATATAGAGTTAAAAAATGTATAATTAACGATGAATATTTTGATTGACGAATTAAATTTGTGAACAGTGCTGACATTCTTATGGATGTTAATATTGAAAAATGATAACAATTTGTAATGGTTACAAAATAACAGTAGTGAACTGGGTAGTTTGATTGGTTGACGTTTTAAGTAATTGTTCGCTTTCCTATTGTTTGGAAGATTTGAAGATCTGTCTTTTGAAAATTCATCTCATGGTTGTACAATGCAAAAATTTCGTATCGCGAGTTTCAAGACACGGTGAGTATGGAATAACTCTTTTGTTTTTTTTAAGTTTTGATGACTGAAATTATATTTTTTTATTGTGATAGATGAAAATAAAAGGTAGTTTGGGTATCGTGGTTATTGATGATAAAGGTAAATGTGATTTTCAATGATTTTCTATCTGATGTGAGATTAATGAATTATGCGAACTGCATTGCGACGCTTCGCGTCGCGGAAACAAGTTAAATGCGATAAGATTGATTAAAATCTACTTACAAGAATTAAAAAGTGCACAATAATAAAAGTATAAGAATAATTTTTATTTTCAAGTGACAAATGGTGTTTATAATTTTTGGATTAATGTAGTAAACGTTTGTTATATACAGTTTTAATTTATATTTAAATTGAAAGCTACATTATATACATTTTATTTAATTCTTAATGTAAAGAACTACATTTTTATTAAAAGATACCGTTATTATTTCGATATGTATATTCTTATTTAATACATGGTACCGTGCTGTGTACAAGACAGCATAATCGATAAACGGAAAGTATCAACATGCTGGTTATACATGAAATAAAATAGAACCATAAAATATCAGGTGTCAAGTTTCAGTATTAATACACGTACGGTGTTAAGACTAACTGAACTGCATATACTACTAGCATTGCAAATATTTTCTATAGTGGGCACGTATTGGAAAATAAACACGGGAATTTAAAGTACACATTCAAACGTTACTATCTTATGGAATTGCTTCGTTAAACAAATTGAAAGAGTAATAAATTTAAAAAATTTAAATAATTGTTTCTCGCTTACTTCGATCTAGGATATCTGACATTAGTAACTTAAAAATTGTCAAATTTGTAAATTCCCAAATTCCTAGATTACAAAATTATTAAATTTCTAAATTCTCAAATCCTAAAATTCCGAATTCCCAAATTATCAAAATCTCATATTTTCACATTTCCAAATATAAAAATGTTTAAATATCCGACTTCCTAAAATTTGAAACTGAGGTTACCCGCGTAAAGTTGCTTCCCTCGTGACAAACTAAAAAATGCCAAAATTTGAGTGACCTAGTTTACTATCAAACAGTGATCATCGTCGAAACGAATAAGAAAATTTTTGTTTTAAGAGTGATTATAAATTCACGTTCGTTAGCAATATTAACGGCTTAATTAACGATTCCAGATTCGAAAATAGTTCATCGAGCGGAGGGGCGGGTAATCAACGAGGATCAATGGCGGTCGATATTTTGGACGAGGACCACTTCGCGGTGAGCGCGATCGTCACCGTCGGTATGCAAATTATCTTCTTCACGATCGCAGCGACCTTCCAACTGGACAAATTGACGGACTTTGCCGGCGGCACAAACTTCATCATTCTTGCCCTTCTCACTTTCTTTCTCGGCCAAGTGGGCAAGGTATTCTAATTATAAACTGTGTCCGTACACCAAAAGAGTGTGCACAGAAACCTAGCAATCAGAATTCTGCATTGTAAAGCTACAAAACGTTTGTTTCCACTGCGAGTATTTATTTCTGCATATCCGTTTGTTTTCAAAAGTTTTGTAGCTACCAAAAACGGAACATTTACGAGTGTTTCATTTATATGATATTTATTGATCTAGAATATCTTTTTTCAGCCTTATGATAGCAGACAACTTATGGTGACAGTATTTGTTTGCCTATGGGGTGTTCGTTTGTCCGCATATCTGCTGTACCGGATCATTAAGATTGGACGTGATAAAAGATTCGAAGATCGTCGCAGTAACGTAATTCGTTTTGCAGTATTTTGGACATTTCAGGTAATGAGAATAGATTATTCAGTTGTCATGAGTATCTGTGTACTGAAATGTGATTATATTTTTAGGCTGTATGGGTATACGTGGTGAGTTTACCAGTGATCATCATCAATTCACCACGACATAAAATTCCACCTGCTCCCAAAACTATGACACCGTATGACAGTGCTGGCACTGGACTATTTGTAACTGGGTTGCTTGCTGAAACCTATGCTGATCTTCAGAAATTCTCTTTCAAACAAGATCCTGTAAATAATGGCAAATGGTGCAACGATGGTATGGTCAAACACTTGTAGATAGTTCTTGTAGATGTTAGTTCTTTGCTAATGGACCCTTTGTGTTTTATGCTAGGACTGTGGCGATTGTCTAGACACCCGAATTACTTCGGAGAGATCGTAGTCTGGTGGGGTATCTTTGTGATATCATTGAACGTAATCGAAGGAGCCGAATGGGTAGCTATAGCATCTCCGATCTTCACGACGTTCATCATTCTATTCTTGTCTGGAATGCCTCTATTGGAAAGAGCTTCCGACGAGAGATATCGCGAGTAAGTGTATGCTTTGAGGTATTTACGGACTTCCTGGTATCTACTTTCCAGATTTACAAGCTACTGTAATCGCCAAATTTCTGGGTTTCTAAATGGTTGATCATTTTACAGCAACGCCGAGTATCGTTACTACAAACAGTCCACATCGCCCTTGATACCGATACCGCCGTCAATCTACGTGGAGGTGCCACATTTCCTCAAGTTTCTCTTCTGCTGTGAATTCCCTTTGTACGATTCATTGGACGTGAAACCACGAGCAGCTGTCACCGAGTCGACGTCCATAAGTCTTGCTGCATCCACGTAGCTATAGCCACACGCCGGACGTCAAAGTTCTGAATCCGGCGTGCAATCAAGCGTCACGGCCACGGCCAGCACAGCCTTTTAACAAAGCTGTTAAGATCCTTTGCGTTTTACTATTTATGGCTCACTCGCTTGAGAGTAAAACTCGCAAAATTTAGAATTTATTCATGTCCGTGTGAACTTTCCAATTTGAAACTATATACATTTATGTTAGTAAAATGTGAAAAATGATTACTATCATATGATACTTTCAAAGGAAGCTGAAAATCAAACATACTTGAATATATTCTCTATGAATTTTTTGACGATTTCTAATTTATATAAGAAAGAGTTTAAATATATTTGAACGTATACAACGTTGAAGATCTTGATTGTACTACCTCGAATAAGATGTTCTTGATGTTGAAATCAAGTTCATCGCGATAGTTAGATTGATAGTTACCAAATTAAATGTATAATAGTTAATTCCAGAGAGTCGAAACTATATGTATACATATATATAGTTTACGCTGAAACTTCGTACAAAGCAGTTGAGTAATTTCGTTTTGTAAAACGTTCTGCAGTATACCTTAGTTGTATTCCAAACATAAATTGTAATATTTATGTAGCCGTATTGGTTGCACTACAGCAGCAGTTTCAGGATAAAATTGAAAATATTTTTGGATCAGTAGGGACCACACGCACAATTATATTAATTGCTTATGTCTAGTTTTACATGCGTAGATGTAAACTTAACTTTGGAAAAGAGACTTACAAGCGAAATAAGATTTGGAAGAAATATTAATGAAACGCGAAAAGAAGGCAAGTTGTTGTTTAACAAATTCTTTCCAACTCTGTACTTGCTTGTTATTAAGTTATAAATCCGTTAAAACTCGTACTAAATCAAATCTTGTTCCAAAAGATATTTAAATAAAAATTTTGACGTAAGTTAACGTTTAATCTGAATGTAATTTATTGTAAAAAATAAGAGCCTGTTTGAATGACATTGTATGACTGTGCATAATTTAATTGTAGTTCTTAATTATAGCAATATAAAACATATCCTAATGCCGAGTAGAAGACTATTAAAGAACAAAGGCATGAATAAAAGAAAAAATTAATTATCGTGAGCTGTGTTCTTTTGAAATATCAATCACTTTCAGATCTAATATTTCTAAATTCTTCTTAGAAATAAGAAAAAGATTCTATTGAACACTTTAAATGACTAATTTGTCAAATAATTAAACACGACGCGCTTTAAAAAGAATGCAGCTATAGATGAAAATTGTCCGCCAAATTATAAATAAAATGTTACATTGTAAGCGATCCTCAGAGATCGTTTCAATCGTTTGTTGTTATGTAAATCTTCAGAATTTTAGATAATAAAGAAAAGTTGATTCAATCGTATTTTTATTTTATCTAAATCCTTTATTTTTTTCTCTGTTCAATTTTTGCATACGATATAAACGCCTTATTACGCGCAATCGACCTCTCATCATGATAAATTTAACGGCAGAATTAAGAAATTGATCAGCGGTATTTAGAGCATGGTGTTCACCTACTGCTCCTGGTAGCAGGATCGCAGAGAAGCGAGGAGGTATACGAATAGAAGAGGTATCCGTGAATTAAAGTGACGGCTTACTCCTGATTGAAACAGCTGACGAGAAATAATTAATTTCTTGTTATCTGCGAATAATTTCTGCATTTTTATGATCTAAATTAAAAATAAGCAACAGTAGTAACTTTTAAATATGGTTTTCGAAAGTATTTTACATGTACTTATTAAATTTAAAGAAACTGATTCGATCGATACATATTTATTTTATGATGTTCGAAGTATACAAAAATCTGTCGGTAAAACTGAAAATTTGGTCAGCGCCATCTAGCGGATGGTGCCCAAAAACCTGCTCCTGGTAGCAGGATCGCAGAAAAGCGAGGAGGTATCCGGAGTAGCAGGAGGTTTCCCGCGCGAATTCGCGCATGCGCGGTAGAATCAGGCTCCCACCACCAATCCAATATGGCGTCTTACGGAATACATGGAATTAATGATGGATTAATTTATTAATTACTCGTTTTCTGAGTATAATTTACACACTTTTATGGGCGCAAAATATTCGTCATGTTTGTTTTAACATTCTCATACAGAATTCATTAATAAAATGTCGTAGTGAGATAATTAGTATTGATATTTATTAATAACTAATTCCTTTCAAATAAAATCATAACAAATAATGCATTTGAATAGAGATAATAATTCACGGATTATTTTGCGACCCTAAAAGTGCATGAATTGTGCTTAGAAAATGTGTAATTAATTATTTTGTATCATCAATTTCATTTACGCCATTTTGAAGAGGTGACGCAAGTCTAGGTCTACTGCGCATGCGCGAAGTTGCGCGGGAAACCTCTTATTACTCCGGATACCTCCTCGCTTTTCTGCGATCCTGCTACCAGGAGCAGGTTTTGGGCACCATCCGCTAGATGGCGCTGACCAAATTTCAATTTTTATCGACAGATTTTTGTACATCGATACATGAATTCATCATCGTACTACCAGTACTGTGCTTACAGACAACTGTTAATAATTAATTATTCTCATCCAAAATCCTAACAAATGTTACACGAAAAAATAGATAATGAATCACAGATTATTTTTCAGAAATGATAGTGCCTAAATTGTGCACAGAATATGTGTTATTAATTTAATTAGTTTCTTGTACTTCTGAATAAAGTAACTAATTATTTCGAACAAAAATCACAGCAAATGTTATATCAGAAAATAGGTTATGAATTGTAGTTCATTTTTTGAACATGAAAGTACATATATTGTACGTAAAGAACATGTAATTAATTTTTGTTCGTCATCAGTTCCATTTACTCTGCAAGACGCCATGTTGGAGAGGTGGCACGAGTTCGACTCCACTGCGCATGCGCGCGGGAAACCTCTTGCTATTCCGGATACCTCCTCGCTTTTCTGCGATCCTGCTACCAGGAGCAGGATTTGAACACCATCCGCTAGATGGCGCTGATCGAATTTTCAATTTTACCGACAGATTTTTCTGAACTTCGAACATTTCAAAACTTGTTAGTAACTAATTAATTCTAAGTTAAACGTATAAAAGATATATGGAAAAAATATGCAAATACATGAATTACTCTAAACGTGCATAAATTATTGGCAGAGATTGAGGAATTAATCGGCTATGCATTTTAATTTTGAAATATGCCACCATGTGGAAGTGGGGGTATCATTCATATACCTCTTCCACTTCCTTGTCATGCTGCTACCAGGAGCACGTTGCGAACACTATCCGTTAGATGACTGTTCCAAGAGCCTTTTACCGCGAAACATAAAATGTCTAATATGCAACTTCCCTTGAACGAGTTAAAACTAACGTAACTTCCCTTAAATGATTTAAGAAATAAAATAACTTCTTTAGCATAATATAATGAAAAGTGGCTTACCTGCTGTATAATTGCATATGTTTCAACGCTCTTCCAATCAGGTAATTATAAAAATAGATAAAATCCAGGAGGGAATTAATAAAGATCAATGAACTTTCGTAAAGATCACATTATATTTATAAACACATTTTATTTGTTCGTATGTATATCGTTAATAAATGGTGATATAATAATGACAATGAAATGTATAGCGCCGAGCATAAAACGAGCAGTCATATTATAATTATTATTAATATTCCTCTTACGATAAACCTTACTGTATTGGATGTGTGCCTACCTACTGTGCTTGCAACGTTCATGGGCTTGTCCAAGTGTTTTTTTCCTTTTCTCGTTCTTCATCACTAATTTTATTATTATTATTATTATTTATACTCGTACTCGTAATAATTCATAATAATAATAATCCGTAATAATAATAATATTAATCATATGTAACCACGGGTGTAAACGTATGCGTTGTCCTAAGGTATAAACAGCTTTCACACACTAATTATTTACTTGTGTTATTTATCATTATTATTATTATTTTTTTTTACCTTTTGTCCTTTATGTAATCGTAATCGTCGTTTAATTATAAGTAAGCTACTTAAATATAATTATCCTCGTGTTTTATCGTGGAATTATTATTTTGTGACCGCGGCAGTTATTGACCCGGCGGCCTCGTACAAAAACAGTTCAATTCCCGTTCGATATTATATAACATTATACATCAAAAAATGTCTGAGTTGTATGTACTTTTTCTTTTCTTCTTTCTTTTCGATGCGTGAAAGACACTTTTGTATTTTTTTTTTTTAATCTCGTAATGTAAAATTTTTATTACTCTCGCGCAGGAGAGATAAATGTTATCTAATAAAAAGTTGAACTAATACACGGGACAGCACAGCGTTTCATTCGTTTTTCTTTTTCTTTTTCATTTGGTTCCAACATCGAAAGGAAACCCAGACACACAAGAAATTCTGTTTTTTGCCTGTGCCTCTTTTCTCATTTGTTTAATTTTAAATTCATTTTGTTCTTGTGAAAAGAAAAAGAAGAAACAAAGACGGTGTCGAAGCGTCTGCAATTTTGAGACGCGTCGCTTTCGCTTCCATCCGTTTCCGACGAACGCTACCCTAACTCGGATTGCATCCGCGTATACGTAATACAAATATCTATATAATAATGTACAAATCATCGTAAATATATCATTTTCTGTCGATCCGTAATCGCACAGATGAGTCTTCGCTCGTCGAAACGTCGTCAATGAACCATAAAAAACGGAAAAACCAGTCAATCAGAAAATGTGCGCGCGCGCTTATCATTTTTTTGTATCAAGTGTAAAAACAGTTTCGCTTCGAAAATGACGCGAACGAAGCAGGTGATATCGTGTATAAGAGATAATTAAAAAAGATTGTATCAATCGCCTTCTCTGATGCATCCAGTGACTTTAACATTTAATTTCTGATCATTTTCATCATCAGAAGAATTATTCAATCATACAGATGTATCAGAAAAAGGAAATATTCTATCACGCGAAACCTAATGACTCGAAAATGACGTGCATCTAATTACAATTTCTACAGAACGATTGAACAGGGGTGTCATCTATTTCGACTAAACAGCAGCACGACTAAACGAAGATCATGATGTGATATACGGTACACGTTACTTGGAACGCTAGGTACGTAACTCATTTTGCACAGTAAGAGCCAATGGTATGGTAATAAGAGGCGACCGCAAGAAGACGCCTGAATCAGTGACGCTCTTCTGTCTATCGCCAACCATAAACGATAATCTCGCTCCTTAAACTGCATCGCGTACATCCCTTTGCTACGATGTACACTGATGCGTTTTTCTTTTGGCCACTGTTCTCATCGAAGATCTCATACCACCTGCACGCGTCAGGCTATTGCATTTAATATATTGCAAACCTACGATATTCTAATGACTTATGAGATAGCCCCGTTCTCTGTTATCTTTTTTTGTTCTCGTTCTTCACCCGGGGAGGGAGGGCGAAGGGTCCTTGGGTCGGATCATGTTTGTTCGTTTCCGGGTGTGCTTCGGGTGCGTCGATGAGAAATGACGTTAACATGTTACGAACGTATATAAACGAAGTATTTAACATTATGAGCCTATTAATATATCTATACGTATAAGTAGAGAGCTCTAACTTTAAAAACGTTTGTCGAATCTTTGCGACTCGCATGTTTTTCTTCGCTCTTTCGCACACATTCTATCGCCTCTTCTTGTCTCGCATGTACTCTGTCCTCAAACATTCATCTCACTCATTCTATACATTCGCTATACATTTACGCGTTCTCTATCACTCTCTCTACATTGGCTCGCATACAACGCTCATTCTTTCATCACCCTCTCCGTCTCTCCCTTATCCCCCCCTCCATCATCCTACCAGATCACACCCTCAATTTTCCGCAAGTTTGAAATCCTCTTTCCCTTTGAACGACTTATTTACTTAGTTGTCCCCTCGAGACAGCTTATTTCCCCTCTTTCTCCTTCTCTTTGTTCTCGTCAACCTCCTTATCCTTCTCCAACTCCTTCTCCTCTTTATCCGCTTTCTCCTTGTCGCCCTCTTTCTCCTCCTTCGACTCTTTCGTTTCCTTCGCCTCCTCTTTGCCCTCCTTCTCCTCCTGCTTCTCCGGCTTCGGTAAATGCGTGTTCATGTCAAGCGTTGAACAGATCTGGTCCCAATCCGGGAAGCATCGCTCCTTCATGCGCGAACAATGGCCGACCAAATTTGGGCAGTTCTCCTGCATGTAGTCCCGTAGACTATACGGCGTCTCTTTGTCGATGTAGAGGATCTGGGCGAGATGCGCGAACGCCACAACATCCAACTATTAAAAAGAAGAAATATATTAAAAAATAGAAATTAATTCCGAATAAGTCGAGACCAGATTTAAATTTCCAAATTCCCCTCATCTTAAAGAGAAGACATCATTGCACGAAGGTGTACAGTTCTGAGTAGCTTATAAGAAAACAGTTCTAAGAACTTGAAGCAGACGGAGCTGATGCATAACAGCACCCATTAAATCGCATCGATGAGCTTATTTTAACTGTACAATTGAATCATACAGACTGATTTCAAGTATGATTGAATCATATTTGAAGCATATTGATCTCGTGAAGTATACAATTGTTGAGCGAGCGAGAAACGTACCGTGGTCGGTTCATCTCCGAAGAAGAAGGGCTTATCAGCAAGCATATCGGAGAGAACCTTGAGATCAGCGCAACCGAACTGGGATACCTCTTCAGGAGTATACACTCCCATGCCCTGGGCCTTCACCTTCTTTACACCCTGTAATAAATGTGCGTTAGAAACCGTTGCAAATTGTGAGCGACAGCTGAGTCAGTAATCGTAGAAAATGAAATTCAAAAGAAAGATTTACCTTGCGTCCATACGTAAGCTTGAAGAGAAAGTTTAGAATACCATTGGGAATACGGCTGCCAAGTACATGTTGAAGGTTCACCTTATATCCCTTCAGAACCTGATCGAAGTTCTTGGTGCGCCAACACGTGACCACCCAAACTAGATGATTCTCGATCATCGATATCATGGCATGAGAAACGCTTCGTTGTTCGGACGTAAGGCCGGCGTCTAGGTCCTTGCCGAATTTTTGGCTCAATTCGCGAAGAATGATGGTGCTGTCCGCGATCTCTTCGCCGTTTAGCTCTACGAACGGCAGCGCACCCTTCTTGGAACGGAACTTCAGCTTGTGATCCACGTTCTGTAACCAACAACAAGTGACGTTTTAATTAAACGATGCAATCTTTATTCCATTACCGATGTAAAAAAAAACGTGTAGTTCTATTCTTAGAATAATCTTCTTAAAAGTACTCTGTAATGCTCAAACGCGCGTGTACGCTTTGGTTTGGAAGCCTATGTTGTACACCCTGATCTGGGAAATAAAAAAACGAAGGAAAAAGGAGAAGAACACTCGGAGGGCTTCGATGCCGTAGCGACTAAGGTGCCCGTTCACGGTTGGCTGGGGTTCGATTTCAACACGATTCAATTTCGTATAAAAACGTTTCTCCTATATTAGGATTTACTTAATTTGCCATTCCCATAAATTAAGCTTTCGAAATTTGCCGTGTACGTTAAAAATAGTAAAACAAAATGCAACGCGTAAAATATGAAAAAAGTGACGGCATAACGCTGAGCAATATAACACGTGTAAATGCAACGCATGCTAATATAATAACGTAGTAATATAATATGTAGCAATTTAACGCGTGGAAATGCAACATACGGCGATATAACGCGTGGAAATACAACATGCGGCGATATAACGCGAGGAAATTTAACGCGTGGAAATACAACATACGGCGATATAACGCGTGGAAATATAACATGCGGCGATATAACGCGAGGAAATTTAACGCGTGAAAATACAACATACGGCGATATAACGCGTGGAAATACAACATACAGCGATATAACGCGTGGAAATACAGCGTGCGGCGATATAACGCGAGGAAATTTAACGCGTGAAAATACAACATAGAGCGATATAGCGCGTAGCAAATTAACGCGTGGCAATACAGCTAATATAATTACTTATTTCATTCAACTAGAAAATATCCATATCCCCGAGTCCCCAACGAATGTGTTAAATAGCATTTAACCGGTGCATCGAGTGCAACAAATCCACCTGCACGCTCTATTTATACGCGTCAGTGCCACACACCGAGCACGTCATAAGTCAAATAAGATATCTGGTGTACTTTACAGGTGGATCGAATTGCAATGCAATATTGATAACGCGATATACGCGTGCGAAGATTTCAAGTGTATCTCTGGGTCACCACGCAGCAATAATTTCAACGAAGTTCAATTAATTTTACGAATCAGACGTATCGCGCAAACGACACTCGATAATAGAGAAACAAAATACTATAATATCGGATATACACCGGCTCTTAATAGGCGACAGAGATAATAAGGGGGCTAACGGGGCAACCGGATGTAGCACACTTTCTTCAAGTTCGGTTTACAACAACGGTGAAGTTCAAACATTGTCAATGAGCATATTACCGTGATTTCTCCAAAGCATATTAAATAAGAAACTTTCTAGCCATCTGTTAACGCATTTCACTTCGTACAAACCCGTCAAAAAGCAACGTTTTCATAGACAATGTAGGTAAGAGTTAGATTAGACTAGATTAGTTTATCTCCCGAACTGTTCATCTCTCACAACTAATGATCGTAATAAGAAAAGAAAGGACGAATTGTGGTTAACTGCATGGTACAAAAATTATTTCTTATAGTTGTATCTGTTCTTAGGATTCAAATATTGGCGCGTAGCTACTGCCAAAGACATGGTCGCATGTTACGTGAATTCGGACACGGTTCAAAGGAACCGACACGAAATATCGCTAATGATTGTACATGCACTGTGTCGATAGCGTATCGATAATCCATAGTATTACTGTTAATCTCAGGTTAGCAGGAAAACGAATACGAACAGCGAAACGGTTTACCGAGAAACGTTTCTCGTGTCAATTACGATCGACAAGTGGAACACCGTCGAGTTCGCGTTGTCGCCTATAGAAATCACCTGAATTAACAGTACGATAATGCGCGAAGAGAGCGTAGCATCGAGTCCGGTCCCACGAAAAGGGGAACAATGTCGCGATATACGTGGGAATACCTCTTCGGAAGGAGCTCATCATCGTTGGTAATCAACGAGTGTCGAACGCAGTTGCGGCATCATCAGAAATAAACGAAAGTACAAGTCGAATGGAAAGATCCGAAAAGGGGAGTTGAGGACGGTCCTTAAAGTCTGTACATGGCACAGTTGCTCGTGTGTTGGTGGTAATAGCGATGATGGAAACGACGACGTTGACGACGATGGAGGTGCACCGGCTGTTTTGCAATGCGAACGGCACTGTGATAATGGTAAGTAACGAACGGGTGGTACAGAAGGTGGGGGGTTGCACGAAAGACGAACGGAGAGAAACCGAGAGCAACAGAGGATGTATGCCAATGCGAATTCCGTGCAGAAGAAAGAGTCTAGGCAGAGATATACCGAAGGAGAAAGAAGGATGGGAAAGGAGAAGGACACGAACAATCGAGGGGAGAGAAGAAAAAGAGAAGCTCGAGGGAGCCAAAAAAAGTGACACGCACATGTAACAGAAGTCGGAAAGATAAAGGGATAGAGTTCGCTGGAATATTATTAAGTGTCTTGAAGGTACACGATAACATCGAAATAACAATGGATGTATTGATATTTTGATATCGTTAAGGTTAATCGGAAGTTGAATTTGATTCTTCGAATTCATTTATTCTCGTTTAAACGTCTAACTCGATAATCGTGTTCAGATTTAATTATTCCTGTTCGAAATTAGGTTAGACTCGAAGCTTTAACAAGAATAAATGGACTCGACGATAGAATGGAGCATTCCTATTAACCTTAACGATATCGTTAAGTATCAATAACAAATCTATCGATCAATAACACTTCTCATAAGGTTGCTCGTTGATCCATCGTTCAAAACCTTACTATCGATTATAATTGTTCGATTTAAGAAAGATATTCAGTGATAACGTGTGTATTACTCGTAGAAAGTTGCACGGTGTATCAGGCAGAAAAGAGGGAAAAAAAGCGGGGGACACACAAAGCATCAAATGAGGAATGGTGAAGCCGTATTGTATACCTAAGGGTGCAACGACTTGACCAAAGCGTGAAAATCCGATATGCCGAGAATTAAATATCCTGTGGCGTAAAATCGATGAAGCGGTCGGTACTGATTAATTCGCTGGTCCGCGCGTTTTAGCAGATGGCGTTGCGGTCGCTCGCATCCCGCGCGACGATCGTTAAAACCGCCCGTCCGCGCGCATTCAAAAGCGCATAATAACCGGAAGAAAGAGAGCGAACTGGAATATCGTGGAGAAGCGTGTATCAATTCGAAGAGATGAAAAGTCGAGCAGAGACGGAGGGGTGTAGGTGGAGTACAAATTACCGCGGGGCAGCTTCCCGTTCACGATCTCGCGCGAATCGGATATACGCGCATGCGCGTACGAACAGACTTCCTTTGGATAAGGACCAGCGTAGGGGAAGCATCCCTCCACTTGTCTGCGATTTTGGGGGATTAAACGCGAAACGTTGAAAATATCAAATTTTTCAATTTCCAAGTTTTTCGAAACCATATATTCAGGTTCCTAAATTTACAAATCCTCGAACTACCAATCTGACAATACTCGAGTTTGTAAATTTACAAATTCTTGAATGTTCATGTCTGCAAAAATCAGCGAGTGGTAGGGTCTACATTGCTCGTTCGGATAGGGGAGTACTCGATAATGTAGTGTAGGAGGGAGGATTGAAGAAAAATGATAATACACCCCAGGAGAATGCAAATGACGCGAGACAAGCAATGTAAATCAAAACGCAACGAGACCAAAGAGTTTCCCGAGAATTTGGCAAGGCAGTATCAACAAACTTCCAAAAAGTGAAAAGAAACGAGCGAGCTAGCCAGAATACGAGGGAGAAAAAGGGATCGCCGAGCGGAGCTAGAAAAACCTGAGAACACCAAACGAAGCACGGAATAACGAGGGGAGAGCATGAAACCCAGAGAGAGAGAGCACAGGGGGGTGGCAGACAGACAGACCGGGAGAGAGAGGACAGATCGAAAGGGAAAGAGAGGGAAAATGAAAAAGAGAAGCCAGAGAGGGAATCAGGGAGTGGTGAAACAGGGAGGAGGAGAGGGGAGAACGCGTGGGGTTAGAAAGAGACGGCGAACATTGAAAAACGAGAAAGAAAGAGCAAGTACAAGACAAAGTCGAGTGGTGGAGGCAGAGAAGGATAAACGGAGGGTGAATGGGTGGGTGGAAGGGAGAAGAAACAAGCTAGAGGACGATGAACTCTGCCGGTAGGCAGCTTCCGTCGCCTGGCAACGTCCTCCTCCTCCTCCCTTTTGCCTCCTCCTCTCCCTGAGGCTTCACGCCGTTATGTCGTGGTATCGTACGTAGGCAGTCCTCGTCATGGACGTAGTAGTCGTGTCATCGTCTTCGTCGGTGACGATCATGGTAGTCGCTGTATTTTCACGTAGCTCGTGGCTCTCGCAGCTCGCGCGCTGCGTATTGATCGCACACGGGATGTGCTACTCTGCTACTACCTGGTGCTAGCCGACTGCTCCAGCGCCGGCCTCAACCGCCAGGAGAGAGCTTTAGCCACAGCCCTACGCAGAGGGCCGATGTGGCTTCTCCCCTCTCGTATGCCTCTCTTACTTCTTGCCTCACAACGATCGACATCGACGCGACTGGTTTATTCGGATTCCTTTTTTGGTCTTCGATGAGCAACAAATGTTTTACAGGTTACTGGAAAGAGGCTTCAGCGTTGCGTCATCGATATGCTAAGCATTCGCTAACGTGGTAGAACCGATGAAAACTTAGATTAACCCTTTATAAATACAACTGGTTATGAGGTCCCGTATGTGTAGTTGAAATGGAACTTGCAACATGTCAATACAGGAACTTGTGACATAGACTTTAAATTGCAGAAGACATCAGTAAAAAGCTCTTAGCTGCGAAACTCGAGACACTAATATTTGATGTACCCTAAATCTCGAAGCTCGTGACGCTAGGAGGACTCTAACAAGTATGAATATCACGCACGTATAGCACGAAATGTGCGCTCTAAATATCGCACGCATTGTAATATTGAATGCACTCTAATTATCGGATCTCACGATATCGCGTGCACTGTAAATATCGCACCGTATCGTGTGCACTCTAAATATCGCATGATGCGATATCGCGTGCTCGGTCGTCGAAAGTTTAAACCAACAGTGACGCGCTCGACAATTAAATACAACAATTAGAATGATTACGATGACTGGATAGCATCAGACCGCCGTTTCGATTTAAAGAAATTCGATAGTACTCGAAGCTTTTGAAATGGCGCTGGAGGAAAGAAGCTTACGGCACGCAATCGTTCGTACTACCAAGAGATAGCTATTTCTTTGGAATAGTGGATATCGAGGTAGCAATCTCGGGAACAATTTTATCCCGGCAAGTTATCGGTCGTTCCACCTGATCACCAAACGATTTTCTCACCCCGTTCCACCTTGATAACGTTACAGTCCGTTACTCGAGTATTAACGTGGGATTAGTCACGCTGAAAGTTTGAAGAACCATTCGACGGAGTAGAACGTCCCATAAAGGGTTCGATGCAAATAAAATGAACCCGTAACGCTCCTGAGTTAAACGCCGCTTCGGGTTATAATTCTCGAAACTTACAACGTAACCCACGTATCTGTACGGTGTACAAGGTATTGTCCGCGACACATGATCACAAAACAACGAGAGACACAAAGGGGACATAAATATGCCGGTGTGGAGCAATGTTTCTATTGTTCGATTTCTATTGATCGAGGAAAGCGCGTTCGCGAACGCCTCCACGCACAGAAACACGTCGTCCGAGATTGTGTTGCCCACGGGCAACATCGTTTCCCGTTGTATCAATGGCGGAACGTTGGTGGCCCGATGAAAATACCGTCGAGAGGTGAATGGTTGCACGTGAAAATAGTTTCACTACAAGGCTAGCACACGCGTGGTCATAAAGGAATGCTGGCGCGAACCGATCAGCCGAAAACGAAAGCAAACGCAGCTGTGACTGCCAAGTACAATGAACTTAAAGCTTGGCACCAGACAACCATCTCGGTTGCCACGGGAGTAACACTTACAATTTATCAAACTCTTTCTTTAAAAAAAACCTACATCGATGGAAATTGTTCAGAGTTGAATGTTATTGATTCACCTATGGCTCAATCGAGATAGGAAACATCAGGGTATTAATAGCATCTTGATCGCGTATGATGCTTTCAATTATGGGTTGCTATTAAAGTATAATATGATAGTGCAGATTCGTCGGCGGATAAGATATTAATGTTAGATTATGAAGTTCAGAAACACGAGAGGATGGATAGAATTTGACGTGAAAGTATTACAAACTTGCACTTACTGTTTATCGATTTAATGTTTAATGAAAATAACTGTATAAATATTTGAGCATTAAACTGTGAGTATTCGAAGAAAATGAAGGACTCTAATAGGACGTAAATGTAAAATCATTATTTAATGTGTAACGATGAGTCACGTATGACTCATGGGGGTAGATAGCATGTGTAAATCGTGGGTCATCCTTGCACGACCTTAGCTCGTAAACGTATATCGTTTAATCCGTTTTAAGAGGCAAACATTTACCTAGCGCCGTCTTATGATAAACCAATAATATTCGGTTTATTGCTCCAGCAGGCACTAAGAACTATTAAAATCGAAGAAAATTAACACCGAAGCTGCCAATGGAAGAGAAATTTCCACGCAGTTTGCTCGCAAATTGCTCGTACCGGGTTACCCTGGCAGGAAATCGATGTATTAACCGACAACAACAACGGGCGAAGACGAAGATCGTCGTTTTAACGCGAAAAGCTCGTTCCCCTAGTTAGCCATCCGTGGGTTCGTCAAAAGAAACGGGCAAAAAGAGGAAACGCGAAATTACGCAGCGTATCTGACAATGGCCCTCCGAGAATGCCCGTTTTTCTTGGATACTTCGCGAACAATGAACAATTTGTTGCGTAAAACAGCCGTAGCCTTGATTTGATGCGCCTTCATTCTGACAATACTACAATCCTAAGGCATATATGTTGAAAAAACACCTGATAAAAACTACATAGAAAAAAACTGAATAGAAATTTCAGTCAAGTGATAGCAACAACTAGTTCATTATTAACCGATCTACAAACTGAGCATCGCCGAGTCTCCGGATAGATCTTTGGTACGTATAGTGCAAGGAGTGATACAATGATGGGAAAAATTCCTAGCTATCGAAAACCGAAAGTTCCAAAGTGTGAAACTCTAAAGTCTGAAAGTCAGGTCCCAATTTCCACAAGAAATTTCCTAACCTTAAAGGTCTCAAAGTGCGAAAATTGATAAATTTGAAAGTCCCAAAGTGGTAGAAGGTCCTAATAGAAGAAATTTGCTATTCGACTAAAATTTTACAAAACCGGTTTCAACTATCTGCTGACGCGAAAGTTCACGTCCTATTGTTCGATATATCAGGTACGAAGAAAAAGGTAGATGGTACATATTGAAATCATCGGTATCATCTAGCCTCGACCTTTCGGAGTGCCTACGATCCTGACAACTGGTCGCACACCTTGTAATGGAGAGGCCTGAAAGTGGTCCCCTCATTCTCGTCTAACTCGTACACTAGGCTGCCTCCGCCTATCTAACCGTTAACAAATGACCCCATCGCTCGATTACGTCCACGACAGAGCGAAAGAGAGAGCTATACTTTCAGGACGCGACACGGAATCGTGTACCCCATAAATATTCCTAATGGGCGCCCCGTCGAGATGTTCAGAAGCTGTAAAACGAGTGGCCCTTATTCTCTCCACGGTGTTCACCCGCTGATTAACTTCATAGGATTATAAAACTCGTCCTCACCCTGAAGTACGAAACGATGGAACCTGGCTCGTTCAGAACAATGTGCAAATTTTGTTTGATTTTAGGATGGGAGAATATCACGATAGGTAACGGACAAGAATATATTTTCAATTAACATATTGGATTACAAGCAATGAGAACTAATAACTATTACTTTAAATGTGGACTTTGAAGATGGTGGACATTAAATGTGGACTCATACGAGTGTTCATTAAGATCTGGCAATTTTTCCAAGCTTAGGTCGTTAGGAAAAACGATGAACCCTTGCGAGCAAAATGTCTAAGTCTCAAGGACCTCGAACCTGTCGAAACCGCTACAAAATAATTTTTCTTTAACCCTTTGCACTCGATTTATTTTCAAAGTTATCACCTCCATGACATACATTCGATTCTTCCTCCATAAGAAGCCTGATCTGCCTCGAAATTTCGCTGGTCCTAAGTAAATCAGACCAACCAGCAATGCGTTGCATTTTTTTAAATGTAATCCCGCATTACATTTGTACCTATCAACCATATATGTTCTTATTATACACGGTCTCTTTTAGCCACGTAAACTCCCCAGTTCGTAATAGGATTAAGTAGGATAATGTAAAATATGTTTCGTTGCTTAGGAATTCTGTATGGAGGACCGTGAATCTCGAAACTGCACTTGCACATCAATTATCCCTACCAGCGAAGAACGAAGGAAATCCTACGCAACACACGTAAACGTGGGATGCCGGGCCACTCTGCATCACTTACGACGAATCTGAAAAGTCTATCAGTATAAATTAACTCGGAAGAAGATTGCATTCGCCCGACCATATACTCCCGCTTTGCCCACCGTCTAATTTCCGACTCGTTGCCTACCAACACCCCCTCCGCCCCGTTGGAAATTCCGATCTACAATCATACAATTAAATTTTAACAACGATCATGCTGCACGTCGGACTCTACTATGTGCACCGGAGAACATGGTAGACTGTCACTTGACCGATTTTCAACTTTAGCGTTCTAAATTCAAAATTGAACTCTGCGAAGCCAGATACTCTCGGCAATATTTTTTATTATGAAGTTAAGGTTCAATTAAGGAGCAGACTGTTTTATTCGTGTTCTCCATACAAAATGGAAGTTCCAAATTGGGGAAATGTTTTAATTAAAAATCGTGTAGGAAGAATACAATGAAATGTTTGTACAGTTTTGAACAAAGTTCAAATTGAAATGGAATAAATTATTTCGAGATAACGTCAGGTTAGATCGTATCTTTGTGTGTTTGGAAATCGATCATGCTTGTAACTCATTATTACACTAAGCTTTAAATTTATATAATAAGTCCCATTTTGCACTACTTCCAGGTCATTAAATCGTGTCACTTTTTAACGATCAACATGTCTGATTCATTTGCTCAAATAATCAGCCATTGTCGAGAATATCGACGAGGCATGGTCAAATTGTGCTTCAAACTGATATACCGTAAGCACATTTTTATGATACCTTTGCCAGCAAATCGTATTAGCTTCATTTCCCTGATTCGCTGCTTCCGTCAATAGTCCATTAGTCATCTCGCAACATTAGCGAAACGTTAATATCGCCGTTTTCATTGCGCTTCAAATTGATACGCCATAAATGCCACTTAGCTTTTATGTCATCAAATCCCGTCAGAACATAAAATCGTTAAGCAGCCATTTTGTATAAAGTATATCAATGAACTGTCTACACAGCGATTCGCGTCGAACAATAATCTTCGTAGCTGTCGTAGCGTGCATGTTGCTTCACTTTTCCGTCACGAAATCGTGTCAGCCGCGATAACGGAGTGCATTCGCGAGTTTCAGGCGATCGATTCGCAAGGGAAAGTATTAAGGGAGGGCAGATAAGACAGGGTTGCGCCGTATAGTAGCCACTCGAATTCAGTGCTTTCTGCAGCTTCGGAGCACGTCACGTAGCGGCGATAAAAATCCGGTCGTTCGCCAAGGAACGAGTCTAGAACTCGGTAGAGGTCGGTGGCCGGCCTACCTCAACAACGTATCGACACTCGATGCCGCGGCACATGTCGGCCAGCAGTTCAACACGTGTGTTGTCCAGATACCGTGTGTTCACCTTGCGAGCTGCGTTTCCGCGCCAACCACGCAATACGCTCCTCGTCATCGCATAACGGAGTTCCACTTACGAAATCTAGTAAATAGTTCTTTCAACTCTGTATGCAAAATATATGATCTTGTTAGTACTTTGCAAGTTATGGACACTTGTGATACAGTCGGAATGTAAAACTTGGAGTATACGGTGACGAGTTTAATGGTCTAGATCGCGAAATGTGGCAATTCGGGAATTTAGAAATTTGAGTAAAATCTTATTTTTCTGAAATATTTTTGTATCGAGGAATATGGGAATTTAGGATTTTAGGGATGTAGGAACTTGGAGATGGAGAAAGGGATGGAAATTTGGAAACTTGGAAATGGAGAATATAAGAGTTCAGAAATGTAGGAATTTGGAGATGTAGAAATTTGGTGATATAGAAATTTGTAAATATATGAATTGGGAAATGTAAAAATTTATAAGTTTAGGAATTTGAAGATGTAGGGATTTGGAAATGAAGATATAAGGAAATACAAGAATTCAGACATTTAGAAATTTGAGATGTAGGAATTTGGGAATGTAAAAATTTGGGAATATAGAAATTTGATGATATAGGAATTTGGGGACACAGAAATTTTGAGTCACATAAATGTACAAATGTATTGATGAATACAAAAAATTAGGCGTACACGAATTTGAAAATTGAAAACCTTGTAAACCAGCAACTAATACAAGTTATCCAACAAGAAAGCGAGAACCCAAGAACCTAAAGTTCCCAATTTTCTCTTGACAATGGTAAAACTATTACAAACAGGAAGCCGATAGTATTCATCGGATGAGATCATCGGTATAATGTGTGTAGTATCAATGCAAAAGAATCCGCATTATCATACGAGCTTCCCTACTTTACATGTAATTGTACGCTCGTGCCAACGAGCTACACTCTTCCAGTCAATCTAACAGATAACCATCCTTTTTTCCCGTCTTTAATAGAATTATCTGAAAACCGCCAGTTTTCTGGCCGCGTCCGATAGATCAGTCAATCATCGAACAATGAACTTCCTTCATACCGCGTGAAACGTCTTATGAAACGGCCAGATAATTCTTCGTTGATATACGGACAATGGAAGACTCGAAAGGAAACGGTTCGATATCGACTCTGCCTCGATGCGATTACGGCATCGTGTGTCGTCGATAAGAACACGACTCGTCCTGAAGATGCTGATTAGATACTGGACTCTGGTTACCAAAGGAATTTTCGAGATACACTTATGAAGGACACCCCATTTGCAAAATATTCATGATTCAAATGTTCAAGATTGAAATGTTCTTCCAAGAGAATAACGATCATAAAAGTTAATTTAAATGAGCGCTCTTTAATTATGGACAAAAATAACACTGTTCAACGTTTATATTTGAAACTGTGACTTATTGTATCTTCCCAGAAGTTATTTTTAATAGAGAATATTCTAAAGGAACTGCTTCTTGGCATAGCTAATGAATAATCCGCAAAAACGGGTCAAGGTTTTGTGAGATGGCACTGTAGAATATAAATACGATACAGAAAGATGCAGGGCAACGAAAGCTTCTTTGTTGCACAGTTCATTCACAATTTAAACGGTTTGAATAAATACAAAAGATCGAGATTTTGATGTAAGCTATAAACGGACTGGTCCATTGTGTTTCAACTAAGATTCAGCCATCTTGCATGGAGAATATTCATGAAACATTTATGCAGCCATTTCTGAGAAGCTTCAAACGTTAAGTTGACATATCAGAAGTGATATTTTGAGATACTTTTCTGTAATAAAATCGTGTCAGACTTTGCACGTGTTAAAATTAAACACTGTCTCCTAGCAGCCGGCCATTTTGTATTTCAAATATTTAAGAAACGCTTACGTGATTCTTTTCCCGAAGCTTTACACTTTAAACTGATACATTGTAAGTGGTATTTAGAGATACTTTTCTGTCATCAAATCAACTTCGTCACTGTTTGATGTAACTGACCTATTTTATATTAAGAGCATGAATGGAGGCTTTATAGAATTATTATCATTAAACCTTCAGCTTTAATTTATTGCATTCATTTGCGATACTTGCATGTCATCAAACTTTCAACAAGACTTCACATGGGTTTAACACGAAAATCATAATAAATAAAATAAAACCCGTATCATGCTGAACGTGAAATTAACGTAACATACGCATTGTGATTGATTCGATAAAATAAATTTCCCGCATGGTTTTACCGTACGGTGGTGAAACGTGTTAAGTACACTTCTCGACCTAAAACATTTCCACTGGTGGTACGAGGATCGATACGACTAGCAGCCTCCAAGAAAAAGAGAACATCGAACGACGTTCCGTACCCGCGCACGCAAACCTACATTGCTCCGAGAGTTCATTCTTCAAACGGTGCAATGAACCCACACGACAAAACGAATTTCTCGCGCTCGAGGAATGCCAGTCCGAGCCCCGTGAAGTCTTTCAAGCGTTCCACCGCGATAAGATAAGCAGTAATGAGGTTCAATTGGAAGATTAATTAATTAAGAACCGCGGCAAAGGGGATAAATTGGGTACATTGCGGTGGTATGCCGGCGCGGTGCATGTGTAGCAAACTGGCCTCCGTTTTAACTCGGAAAAGGAGAAAGCTGAATATCTCTGTCATCAACAATCTCGATTTCAACCCTATTCTTTGGTGGTGTAAAAGTAAAAATATCAATTGTTGTATGGTACCGATGACAGTAGAAAAGGTACCCACAAAATTTGCTAATATTCGATATATTTATGTTTCCATGTTTAATAATCTTGTAGATCTTGTAGGAGGATTTTGATGGTGAACGCAACCGGGAGAAAATTAAAAGAACATAAACGACGGAAAATTCAACCCTATTTCCTTCACGACTACGACGCGTGATAGAACGTAGTTTTTTCCACCCACGACGTTTCATTTACGCAACAGGCCAAGTAAACAGATAAAAGAACGAACTTCCTCCGGGCGGATGCTGAAAATCTCTCGAATTCCATGCACGTGGTTCCGGGTTAGGGGTCGAGTCGAAGGTTAGAGCCCCGAATTCTTCACGAAAGAAAAGTGACTTATTCCACGAGGTTCTGGAACAAGTCGATCGGTTGTTCCCTAGTCGAGATCCCTCGGACAAAATGACTCGTTCCGTTTTTATTTCTTCTTTCCTGTATAAACTTGGATCCGTTATACGACGATGTACATCGTTTCTTCGATGAAAGACGATCGGCTTCGCTTTGTTCCTGTTACAGATGATACGTACAATCACGACTCCAGAGGTCTCGATGCTATTTTAAGAAAACGTTACCCTCGCATTCGTTCTTGACGACCTTATTTTTGCCGCGATATACCAACCACGAGTTACCACGGGGTTATTCGAATCTGCGCCATGCGCCTTGTGACACGATCGACGCAATACCTCACCTTAGACTCGCAGTAATCGCTAATCCTGCAATCCACTAATCTTTGCAGATAATTTCATTGAAAATAACCGCAGAAATTTATGTAAATTCTTTCCAACAAAAATTGCAAATCTTCAATATTTAATACGTTAATGTATTTCGATATCTGCGATTCAAGATATTTAGAGTGCGTATTATATTTAGAATGCGTTCGACAGGTGCACTCGATCTTGATGTGAACTTAAAATGCGCGGATATTACGACGCACTCGAAATTAGAGTGTGCATAGCGCTGCATTGTACTTGGAATTAGAGTGCGCTCAAAATTTGTGGAACTCGAAGTTAGAGTGCTCGCAAAATTGACACAGCTCGAAATTAGAGTGCGCTTCCAATTTGGAGGAACTCGAAATTAGAGTGCGCGGAAACTGGTGGAACTAGAAATTAGAGTGCGCACAAAGTGAGTCGAACTCGAATTTAGAGTGCGCTCCCAATTCAAGGAACTCGAAATTAGAGTGCTCGCAAAATAGTCAGAACTCGAAATTAGAGTGCGCTTCCAACTAGGAAAACTCGAAATTAGAGTGCACGAAAATGCGCAGAACTCGAAATTAGAGTGCGCACAAAATGGGCGGAGCTCGAAATTATAGCGCGCATAAATTACGGAACTCGAAATTAGAGTGCGCGCCCAATTTGGGGAACTCGAAACTAGAGTGCGTGTAAGACTTGTGGAACTCGAAGTTACAGTGCGCTAGATTTTGAGGAGCGCTTGAAATCCGCGTAAGTACGGCACTCGAAATTAGAGTGCTCGCGATATTGCACTGCACTCGCCATTAGAGTGCGTTAGATCTCAACGTCGATATTAGAGTACACTGGGTGTCGGTGTACGGTTACTAATAGAGTGCGTTCTACTACTTGGGTGCACTCGAAAGTAGATGAAATGATTTTACAGCGCACTTAATATTAGAGTGCAATATTCAAGTCATGTCTATCACATGATTCCTGGTGTACGTGTACCGAGAAGGTTCACGATAACGAATGAGCCAATATTTAGAGTGCACGCGATATCGAGTGAACGATTATACCGAGTCGACTATTATTCACGCAATATCGGACATTTGATGTCGATAATCGACATCAATTCTGGAAGATAATTTGAAATACGACATAGTTTCACAGAAGACATTTGTAAAGTTGTTAAACGGAAGAATTATATTACGTCTATTTTCATGAGCACAAGTTGCATGCGTTTCCAACACCCACTATAGATATGAAAAATGAATTTCACGATAAGAAGATTATTACGTACAAACACGATATTCAAGCGGCCGCTGTTGCGTCATTCAAAATTAAAACCGACCTTTTCCCTTATCTCGTGCACCGTCTTAGAACATTCCCGTAGAAACTCCGTACGTCCATTAAAGCAGGAAAAGTTTCAAGGTGAAAAAACGGAAATCCTCTTTCAACGGAACGACGTATCTTCGAGTTCTGTCATGTCCGCGTGGAAGTAAAGTGCTTTCCAAACCTGATATTCAAGGCATTTGTCACGATGTGTCTAGTTCGGAACAGCATTCGCGAGACAGTAAGATTCTATGTACCTCGGTTGTACTTAATAATTCATACGCGTCGATACGAAGAATAATTCGCTTTGTTCATGTACTCGGTGGTTATCATTTACATGAACGCGTTCGACACTGCTACAGTATTCTACCAAGCATCAAATACTTGAGATGCCAAAAGATTTCTAAGTGAACTTTTACATAAGCATGGAACAATCTACTGAACACAAATCAAATATCTAGGATACTGAAAATAACCATCACATACAGATAACTAACAAGATAAATTATATTATTAGATAGAAGAATTACTGACAATAATAACTTAAATAATAACTTATTTCTACTAGAAATATACCCAATGGATATAACACGAATACGTTCCAAGCGTAAAAAGTACCAAACAAGATTCAATTTCAAAGCCATCGAAAGTTACTATTCATACCCAGTATCGAAAGAAAAATTACCAGCAAAAATATCCAGTTACCAAAAAATGTGTACTGTAAACATAATTCACACGAATCTACTCCTGAAAAATATAAGTTTGCAAAGTTACTAAAAGAAAAAAGTCGATCGAACAAAAATATAACTAGAAATTACAAAATGGTACCAGTACGATATTTTCTAAGAGCATTCCAATCGTGATATGTCTTGCATAAAAAAATACTTAAGTATATAACGGCATGCTTCGCGAATTAGCAAGCGAGGTCGGGGCGAGGTTCAAGAATGAAACGAACAAGAATCGATATTCATCGATCGTTTTTTAAACATAAAAATAGGTTGTATACTTGAGACGATCGACCGGTTGTAGTGGCGTGCTACTATTCCACCAACTGCGTTCCACGTATCCGCTCGAACGAGGACGTTCGGAAACACGCTTAAATGTACACAAACACGTAGAATGGTCATGGTGTTACAAATTATGACGACGGTGCAGCAGGTGTGATCTTTTTACGCATTTAAATGCCGAATGAGTCAGCTGTGTTTCTCAGGTGTGACGATGGTTCGAATTTGAAATACAGTGCGACGAAACGATTTGAATAGGGTCACTTTGAACCTGCATCTATATTTACGCACGATATCTAAATATATTTGAAATTTTATATTTTTAAAATGGTGTATCTGAGTTATTGGACAACGATCGACTCCAATTTGCTTCTAATATTCGAAAACACACGATTACGAAGCTTTAATGAGCCCCGCTATCGTTGATAACCCAAATAGTTTTTCAGAAGCAGTCTTATCACCCGAGAGTGATTTATTCCAGTTTACTCTAAATATAACGTATTCTAGATCGTTTTATCGCCGTCTGAATATGTGGGGTCTATTCTTAAAACGTTGAGCGATCGATTATGTTATGAATATTATATAAATTTCGAAACGTGAAAAGCCATTTCGATTTGCAGTGAAGTTCTATAATCTGTTATCACTCTAATTCTGTATTACCTAATTTATTGATCTACGACTGTATGCTACTGTCACTAAAATAATTTTGTACAATAATTTATCTCTTACCAAACGACGAAACGTATCGATCGATAAATCTGAACGATGAGCTCGCACAAACCGATTCATCGGAAAAAGTTGAATGATTAACAAATACGTTATCCTAACGAGGCAGTTACAAATTAGCAAATCCCGACGTAGCAATCATTAAGCTGTAGATTCCCGTATCAGCTGGAATGATCATAAAATAGTTCGTAATTATTCATGCCGAATGATTCACCGGAATGGTATATCCTGGAATCGAGACCAATGAAGCCTCGGGTTGTCGTTTCTCGGTAAGATAACGATTAAATTTAAAGGAAAACATTATTTGCTTTTCCGGGACATTGTTATTTAAAGTCGATAACGATGCCATTATTACACTGTTTATTCGTAAAAGCCAATTGAAATCATAAAAATCTGAATAGATGGATTTAGATCTGAGTATTAAGATTTGAATCTGGAGATTCGTTTAGGAGCACATCTGGGGTCATTTGCTGGGATCTAGGGACATTTACTAAGGAATAGAAACACTTCTTCAAATCTACAAATACGTATATTTAATTTTGATCAGAGCTATCGGAATGTGGGGCTGATCGTAGAAATATTAGTGAAGGCCATACAGGTGAATATTTATGTGAATAATTGAACATGTGAATATTTAGATTTGGGGATGTTGAATCTAGAGATATTCGGACCTAGAAGTATTTATACCTAGGAATATTTTAATCTAGAGATGTGAAGCTTAGAGATAGTGAAACCATGAATAGCTCTAGAGATATTTAGCTCTAAGTGTGTAAGGCTCAGATCAATGAATTTTTCAAAAAAATTGAAAATTGGATTTAGAGATACAAGTTAGAGATACAGGGGTCTGGGTATCCAGAAATTTAAGAATATATGAGAATACAGGTATCTGGAGATACAGGAATTTGAATGTATCAAACACGTTATAATTTTGTTGTAAAATTCCAAGGAAGCTACGTCAGCGATAACCATAAGCGTGTATCACTGAGTGGAGAAATAGTAAGGACGCTTTCGAAGGCGTTAATAACACGTGCCTGCACGTGTCTTACGTGAATTCGAGGCACAAGTTGCAATCGACAGGTAAATCTGTATTCACGGAACGAGCAACTCGATTGAACGGACTAGCCACGAACGAGTCGAGTCGGACGGAGAATGCTTTATATAGCGATGAAAGGAAGGAACGCTTATATCGCGTATTGCGTCTTCGAATGGACACACAAGTCCTCGAGCGGAAACCGCGTCGCGACGTCTATAAACGCGATATTGACGACCAACGATGGAAAACAACTTTCCATGTGTTACCGTGATACCGTTTCCTTACACGAGCCTACGTTGCGTCGATTGAACGTTACGCGTATCAAAATCGATTCCGCACGTGCCTCTATGTATGCGTCTACGCATAGGTATCCGCTCGTATCGATCGTCATTCAAACCACAAATTGTATCTCTTTCTTATATGGCCACAGACACAATTTATATCTTTTTTACGAGGATCCTACCGATATGGTATAGCCACTACGAAATATTAACGGAACTGCATAGCAAGCATTCTTTATTGCACAGTCCAATGCAGATTTCAGACGATACATCTTTGGTATTTTAGACTTATATTATCGAACATGCGGACCTTGAGACGATATATTACCGACCATTGTCAATATTTACTGGCAAACTGCGTTTTGCGTTCCAAATGTGAAAATATATATCGATCTTAGACTCATTTTACAAATACTACACTGAGAGTTATTAAACTACTGGCAATAAATGTACCAAGCAATTACAACTAATTAGAAAATAAATGAAGAACAATATCTACACAGAATGGATTAATAATCAGTTTGTGGTTGGTGAAAGTATCAAAGTGAAAATAAAGGAGTTGAAATGGAAGATTATCGCTTATTAAAGCATACCTCAGCGAAGAACAAAGAGGAATGACTTAAGAGGTAGAATGGCAAAGCGTCGTTCGAGGCACGTCGCATTCTGCACAAGGCAATCGTGCACGCATAGGCATGGGAAAAATGCGCTTGCTTAATGCATTTAAATTCATCAATTCAAGGATACCTCAAGCGCCACGGTTAAATTTATTTCCTTTTAAAGCTCTCTTATAAATACCACCTAACGGAGAAATTTTCATTTCTTTCGACAGCGGTGTTTTTATTCTGAGACGCAGTTAAATATCTCGAAAGTTCATAAGACAGTTGTGCTCTTATTTTGATAGCACGTTATTAATACGTTTCGTGAACATTTCTATTGCAATGATTGTCGGGAATTGAAGGAAAAGTCAATCACTTAGTGAAGCTTGCTAGCCTCAATGAAGGGAATCGAGTTACGCGTTCAAACAACTGGGAAGCATATTGAGCACCACCCACGACGAATAAAAGCACTTTGAATATTTTGCACTCCAACAGTCGCTTTTCGCTTATTTTTCTAATCGTTACACTCTGCAAAACTTGTTAATTTATTACATTTCTCAATTTATATTACAGGGTACTTACTTCTACGGACAAAAAAAATAACCAACATAATCTTACACGGTTACACAGAACATTCAACGAAAATTCTGAAACCAGAGAAACTAATTTATATGTTCGATTTAAATGACACCCCGTTCTTATTTATTTTCGGTCCAAGTGTCGATAAATTGAAGATAATTAAACTACCCAAATAACGCGTTAGGTACATTGTTATACGTATAAAAACTTATTGGTCGTTAAGTTTTATTGGCCCTAAAGGTTCGGACCTCCGTGCAGCAAGGCACATGGTTATAAATTTTGACCGAGAATTCCCAAATGGTACAATGAGGCATTTGGAAATTCCGATGGAAGAAAATTGTTCAGAGTTGTACCGTTAAGATTAGTAACACGTGTGTACGGCGTGTACAGGGCGTTTTCAGTGGTGAGTGGCTTCCATGAAACTGTTTTAAAAGGCCTGACAAGCAAAGGAGGGGAACGGTTTACCCACATCTTCTCTACCTGCGCGTTTCCGGTGATTTAAAGAGCCCGACCTGCCTCAAGCGTGAAGCGTGGCCGCACACGTTTTCCCCTCTACCTGGTCGCGTTAGCCGATCGGAACAGTAGGCCAACCATGCTATCCAGAATGAAAGTCTTATTAACGCTATTTCACGTGCTGCCGCCGTAATTGAGAAATTAACGCGGTTGTACCGAATTGGATCGATAACATCGAGTGACGACACTTACTGAACGATGACCAGAGTTGTCGATTTGGAAGTTCAGGAACTTGGGAATATCTGGGTAATTTGGAGATTTGAGGGTTTGGGAGTTGATTAATTTTGGAGATTTCAGGGTCTGAGTGTTTGGAAATGTGGAGATTAAAGTGTCTAAGAGTTTGAACATTTGTGAATTGAAGGATATTGAAGATTTATGAATTTAGGAATTTGATTTCTGAACTTAAGAATTTATGGATCTAGAAATCTGAGACATTGAGATACTTGGGAATTTGAAAATTTGAGGACAAAAAGTTTGAAGATCTGGGGATTTGTGAATTTAGGGACCTGAGCAATTTACAAATCCTTTCAGATCTGATAATTCAGAAACATAGAAATATTAAACTTCTAAACTTCCCACTGTTCAAATACGGAAAGCTATTATAAAAGTTGGAACTGTAAAACTATAAATATCAAACAATCCAATTTAACACTTCACTTCACAGCATTTAGACCATAATCTTAGTACATCCATGGCGTTGAAAATCACAATACCACATAAATGACTGGAATTTGCGAAGAGAATCTTACTTTGTGGGAAGAGGTCAGAAAATAATGATGTCGAAATTCTTTCTGAGAAGACGTTGCTCAGGAAATAATCTAAAGCCTACAGTTATGGCATGGGTTGGGTCAAGATTTAACGAGCCATGGAACGAGCTGTGAGTCATGGGATCTAACTCTCTCGAGAGAGTATACTTTGCAAGGAAAAATACCAGATGAAACGTGCCTACATGGTATTCAGGTTGAGAGAAATTGCTATTTGGACACCTTTTTGCGATGTTTATCATCTGTTCGTTCAAGTGTTCCTGATTAAGCTATCGTTGCAGTTCGGTTAAGTGCTTAAATTACATGATTGATATCGGTCGTTCGAATCATTGAATCTATTTTGATACTCTGTAAATCATGGGACCGACCTTCGTGTTGCTTCCATCGTCAAGTGCGAACTTCGCTTCAGAATCAATCTTCGTGTAAATCACCGTACTTCTCTTTCAAATCCTATCACATAAGTATCGCAGAGTATCATAGTAACACTAACCGTGGAACTAATGATCTTGTGTAAGGTGAAATCATCAAAATGTGTTTCGTATGGTAGTCTAGAAACTTTGTCTTTAGATCTCTAGGGAGAACCCAGGTAAAAAGTTAATCCTAGGAGAGCCTGCGTTGCACTCGAGTATCCATTGATGTGTGAAACGTACGCAAAAGTTCTGCATCGTTGAATCGAAATAAGTTTGCATCGTGATTTCATAGAAAAGGAAGTTTTCAGGAAAATCCTGTGTTTCCTCGGAAGTACGAGGAACAGTTGCCGACACAAGATCCGCGACCTCGATCGGATTCGCCAGCAAAGAGATCTGCTTTCTCTCATTACATCGGCATGAAAGTATAATTCCCCTTATGCTCGATGGAGCACCGAACAGAAGATGCTCGGTGCGAGTTGGCTGTTTATTGCAAAATTGCAAATGCGATTCATGGTTGGCCCCAGCGTGTAACGGCGTCATTCAATGGGCGAGTTGCGACGTAATTATAACGTATCGCTTTCATAGAGCTAAGCTCTCGTGCTCGGCATGTATCGCGGATACCATTCGCGAGTAAATCGGACCGGAAACGAGTTTAGCGCGTTGGAGAAACGTCGGAAATAATCGATTATACCGGGCACAAATGGTTCAGCCGATGAACTTCATGGGGACATGCGCGCCATGTATGGAGAACGCGTTGTTACCCGCTATTCGCCGACGACCATTCATCGTTGCATTCATTTGCGAAAAACTATCACGTCGACGGAGTTTCCATAGTTTTCCGACGATACGGTTTAACAGTTTCTAATCCTGTTTCGAATTTTACCCGACTCCGTACGCGACTTCGTAATTGGTACCAGTTACCGAAGTCTGCTTTCATGTTACTGAATATGTATCACTGGTACCATTAATTCCGCGTATTCGAGTAGCAAAACTAATCTCTTGAATTTTTAACCGTTTCAAGTTCTAACTTTGGTCTTACACTTCCCTGTACTGTTCATACATATTGTACTACAGATTTTGATTAACACTTTCAACATAAATTGCTCGAAGACAGAAAATGAATTATACAACTGAGTGAAAGACATGAAAATTTTGAAGCAGAATGTACGCGCCATTTTCTTTTAAAGCATCCGTCATTTTGTTTTTCGTGAAACCCTCGTATACCCGAAACGAACCAATCGGCGTTTCATTCGTAAAAATCCATCAGCCGTTTTAAATTTTACGCGGAAAAAGTATTCGCTTAAGAACATGCGAGGAGCATAATCGTAGTCGGTTAATTTACGCCTGCCATTATCAATAGAAGTGCGATGCCAATGTTAGAAGCGGTTCTGTAACTTTAAATAGAGGAAAAGTTCCAATTATCTTGAGGATCAGAAACGTTTCACGTACGATCGTCTGTGAACGTTCGAAAAAAGAAAATGAGGTGAAAAAGAGAGAAGCCGCCGATAAATTAGCACAGTTTCACGCGTTCCCGTGTCCCGCTAACTTTCGCACCGAAAAGCGCGCGTCTTGGCAAGAAAGCGTGAGAAGCAGATACGAAACAGAGAATTCTTGTTTCAGATTTTTTCATAACCCACATTTACCTGTTAGCGATTCGTCGCGCGACCATGTCTACGTCTTCGAAAGTGTTGTCTTCCTTCTCTTTGTTTCGCAATCCCATGCAAATCGCGTATCCTTTCAAGGACTGCCATTATCGGCATGAATATTCATATACTGTACATTGGACAATGAACGCGATGCATTTAAAACGATTCGAACCGATGGACATACCATGAGTATCTTGTATTACCCGATACAATTAATGACGCACCTTGTGCGTCTTATACTATCCGGTATAATCAACGACACACCTCGTGCGTCTTACACTATACAATATAATCGGTGACGCATCTTATGCGTCTTGTACTATCCAGTACAATCAACGAAGTACCTTGTGCATTTTACACTATTCGATACAGTCAACGACGCACCTTGTGCGTCTTGTACTATCCAACACAATCAACGAAGTACCTTGTGCATCTTATACTCTTCAATACAATAAACGACACACCTTGTGCGTCTTGTACTATCCAACATAATCAACAAAGTACCTTATGCGTCTTACACAATCCAATATAATCAATGACGCACCTTGTGCGTCTTGTACTATCCAACACAATCAATGAAGTACCTTGTGCATTTTACACTATCCAACCCAATGAACGACGCACCTGGTGCGTCTTGTACTATCCAACACAATCAACGAAGTATCTTGTGCATTTTATACTATTCAATACTGTCAACGACGCACTTTGTGCGTCTTGTACTATCCAACACAATCAACGAAGTACCTTGTGCATTTTACACTATCCAACCCAATGAACGACGCACCTGGTGCGTCTTGTACTGTCCAACACAATCAACGAAGTACCTTGTGCATTTTATACTGTTCAATACTGTCAACGACGCACTTTGTGCGTCTTATACTATCCAACATAATCAGTGAAGTACCTTGTGCGTCTTACACTATCCAATATAATCAATGACGCATCTTGTGTGTCTTGTATTATCCAATACAATCAGTGAAGTACCTTGTGCATTTTATACTATCCAACCCAATGAACGACGCACCTGGTGTGTCTTGTACTATCCAACACAATCAACAAAGTACCTTGTGCATTTTATACTATTCAATACTGTCAACGACGCACCTTGTGCGTCTTGTACTATCCAACACAATCAGTGAAGTACCTTATGCGTCATACACAATTCAATATAATCAATGACGCATCTTGTGCGTCTTGTATTATCCAATACAATCAGTGAAGTACCTTGTGCATCTTATATTATTCAGTACAATTAACGACGCACCTTGTGCGTCTTGTACTACCCGATATAATCAACGACGCACAATGTGCGTCTTATACTACTCAAATCAATCAATGCTACACCATGTGTGTGTTATAATATTTGCGTTATGTAATTAATGACATATCGTGTATGTCAGTTACTGATATAATTAATGACGCACCATATGTGTCTATATCCGCAGCAACGTACTCGATGGCGCCTCCTGTGCGTCCTACAATAATTACCATAATAAACGAAGAAATAAGACATTCTCTTAAGTGATTATTAACGACGATGGAAGAATATAAGGTCTCGATAAGTAGGTACTAATGCCTGGCACACCCTGTAAATATAATGTTGCTGCAAAACAAGAACAAGTAACAATACATCATAACCGAAGATTGCATCTTGGATTTCTGCACTGTAATTATCGGGCCCCCAACAGCACCGTAATTATATTTCCAATAAACGGAACGGTCACTGCGAGCAGTAAAGAATGTATTCGTTCATCTGCTCGGAACATTTTATTATTAACATATTGCATGTTTACTTTTGGGACATTAGCACGTGGAATCGTTAAGGTCTAACGAGAAAGGCGTTTCATTTTGGATTCGTAAACAATGTGAGGAATAAGTGAAGATGAAAAGCATTTCTTGAAAACTTCGATGAATCGTTTATGCCGAGGACAAAATTGTCCAAGTTGGCCAATTGATTCGGGCCATTCCGCACGTTATTTATACCTATCTTGGTAATGATTAGTTCAATAAGAACTTCCTCCGTATTACCTGTGACCTCTTTTGTTCCAGTTCTGTCGTTTTACCATTCGAAACGCTCATTACGAAAGGGTTACCACGATTCTTTATATGGAAATACAATCAGTGTATAATTGGTCGAGCCCCGCGCGATTCGCGTGCACGGAAACAAAGAAGACACTTTTTCAATCGTTCGAACAAATCGCGTCCTTTGTTATACTCACGGTACAGAACTGCGAAGAAAAAGAACAAGAAAATTATCATGGAAAATTTTGCAATAGTAATAACCCAATTATGCAATTTACCAAATTTGAATTTGCAAATTATCAGCTTGAAATCCTCGAATCTCAATATCTGGAATCTTCGAAATCCAAAGTTTCAAATCCCCAAGTTTGCAAGTCGTAAAAATTGGACGATGGAATGACCCCTGTAACAATTACTTCTACGATGTTCCCTAGGGCGTGTGCAAGAAATAACCAATTACGTTCGGAGAATCGAGAACGGGGAACCGGAAGTGGAGGCGTCAGTAACGCTTGACAATCGCAACGGACAAATTACATAAAGTGCAATCGTTCATCAGGGTGTCTAAAAATAGCCCTTAAAACGACCACGTACGACGGGGAACGATTCGAATTTGTCTGGACCGTGTCTAAAATCGTTTCGAAAGTAAAATAAGACACGGTCCTTTTGTTTTTCCAGAGATCGTTATCGATAGCGACAAAGGCGTCGACTCAACGCCATCGTAACGTTATCGTAAAAGCACGGGAAAGAATTAGAAACACTATCGGGTTCGTTGAAATCTGCTTTTCGAACCCTCGGCAAACATTATCCCTGTGGCTCCGTTTCGGGGAAAAACGTTATGTTCAACAGATGTCGTGAAAGACCCCACATTTAAAGGCGGCCAGATGAAAAAGAACGCTGGTAACGCGTTTAACCTCGACGGAGCTTCCAAAAGTGTTTCGAAAGTGGCGACCACCATCGAATAAAATTCCATGCGTTCCAAACAACGTCCATGAGAATCGAGAAAAGAATTCTTCGAGTTTCGAATTTCTGTTTTAATAACCAAACACACTAGCATGATGCGTTATCGATTCACGCAGTCTTCACTTTCGTAAACGTATAAACATCGCTTTAGTAACCTGATATATTTTTAGAGACTCGTATAGAAGGGTTTCGATAAATATTATCCAATTAAAAAGCTGTAAATGAATTTTGCTTCTAATGCTTGACACGAATGTACACTTGTGCCTTTAATCGTCTTTATGTTATTCGAACGAATTTAGAATAGGAGAAAGAAAAGAATGTGAAAAAAAAACGACGTCATTTATATAAATTTTTTGTACTTTCAGAGGTTTCTGACTCTGATTATTTATCGTCGAGTAGTCCACGACCCGCGACGTATATCGCCCCTATGCAGCCAGCAACGATATAAATAAATTGATGGAAAAACGTGCATAAACAACCAGAGATAGATGGTAGAATATATTATCTTCCAAAGAAGGAAAGAACTATGTATCCCTTATAACTGATAATGTTACTACGAATCTTTTTAAATTATTAAACAAGTTACTAAATAAACGCAACATTTTTCCGTGGAGATTTGAATTTGCGCGCCAAAACGTACCGAACACGTTAGTCCCTTCCGTTCGTCCTAATATGTCAAAAATTATATTGAATTAGTGAATTAATTCTATTTCCGTCACCCATTTTACCTGAACAATATCATGGCAATATCAATATATCGAATTATCGATATTTGTCGATAGTACCGGCTCTCCGCAATATGTGTCAATATTGATGAAATTGATCACATGACCTCTGCGGGTACTCGACTCATATAAAGGTATATTAAGTATCTTTTAAGTAATATACAGGAACATTCGTAGTACAATACGAACTCTTAATTTAAAAAATTAATTCAATACTAAAGAAGGTACTCGAAATATTCCGTTAACTAAAAAAAGAATCATCATCGCGAACGCGCAAGTGTGTCGCCAACTAAAAATACGAGCCATACAGTACGCTGCGACGATTTCTCGAGCAAAAAATCATCTTCTGGCGAGCGTTTGTTCGGTCACGATATCGATCGATGCATTGTGTTCATCGAAACAACACATGGTTCAGCGGAACGCCACTCTCTTAGTTGACGCGCGAGTCCCGCTCCGGTGGTGTGCGTGTGCGCGTAAGTACGTGTAGCCCGAAGGGGTCTACCGCGTCCTTCCATCCCCCCGAAAACAGAACGCGCAGGATCGAGAGCCTCGGTATACAGGGGCATTTTGCTCTGTTCAACTTGGAAGCCCTCCAATAGGCTTTCCTTGCTCGCCCCCCACGCAACCACTGAAACCCGTTTTAAAAGTCCATAGGAATGCATGCCGCCGGGCCTTTCACCTCTTTCGCGAGAAAATGTATTTTCATGCTTTTCGATCGCATGTACACTTGCGAGCACCGTTCGCTTCCCCCAGGAAAAATGATCTAGGGGAAAGACCCATCATTCGTTAATTTTTTTGTTCAGTAGTTTTCCATTTTCAAACTTGAGAATTTGAAAATTTAGAAATGTACGAATTTTTAAATTTACATATTTGATCCCTAAATTTGGTAATAAACATACACGATGCTCCTCCCCTACAGTTCTTCGTATCTAAAGAAAGTCAACGTTGCAACCAAATGTACTCCGTCATCCTTTACTTTACACCAGCACAGATATACAAATTTTTACGACAGGAAATGTCACCGAGTAAAGAGAAATCGTTTTAATATAATTACTGTGTCATCAAAATCTTGGAGCCTAGTTGATGACGAAATGACGTAGTTACAATAAAGGATCGTTGATGCGAAAGCACGTATCAGGTTTAATGTTTCGTCGTATTAAATGTTACATGTATAATGGGAATGAGATACTTGTAATGTTTAGCTATTACGTGCACGATTACGTGCTTAAGCTTTGCCCTCATCAAAAGAGTCGCGGGTACGTTATCACCGCTTGTCTAGATGCCCCGGATGTAAACACTACGCTTTCTATAAATATTTGCGTCTGAAATCCAGAGTGGGCTACCGTATCAGTGTATTCTATCAGAAAATATTTGATCCAAGTACAATTTCAAATTCTAACTGTAAAACCGTTCGTAAAAAGTAATTTCGAACATAACATATGTTCAAATTCGAATCAACGATTTAAAAAAAAAATGCAAATGTCTGCTCCATGTTTTCATGAAAATCGATCGATATCGTACAGAGGGTTTTTTCAAATTTTCACAAAAATCATTAACCATGAAAGAACTAACGATTGAAATGTTCATAAAAAGAATTGGCCATTTAAAGCATAGACCATTTTACCATAGGAAAGTACGAAAAGTGATTCGTAATCGTTTAAAAGCACGATTAAACATTGCTTTGGACGCACAGAGGTTGACAAGAGCCGCCATTTTGAAATAATCGGTAAAGGATCCACCTTCTCTATCATTTTTTCTTTAAAGAACATATTAGTTTTTCTGAAGGAACTTCGTTTATTTGATGCTTAGCTCGAATAACTAATTAAAATTTCAGTTATAAATCATGTAAAGGTAAACACCTAAGAGGACGCCGTTACCCGGAAGAAATACGACGGCTAGGGTACAACCTCGGGAGCATCGTACTCCATTGATCTCCCGGCTCTTGCATCTCGAGATTTGAACGATTCAATATCATGCGAATAACAATAGAAAGCTTACCTCGTATCTGATGCCGTTCAATCGCAACCATGTTTCCACCTTGAGACAATACGGCGACATGGAGGGCAAAAGCGGCATTCGTGAGAACTGATACAGATAAACAACGTCCTTCTCGTAGTTGGTCTTGTGCACGCTGATAGCCTTGGTCGGTGCGGATGATGCAGCGGCCGCGGCGTCGGTGGCCTCCTCCTTTTTCCCACTTTCTTCTTTCTTCGCCGCATCCTTTTCTTCTTGCTTATTGTCCGGCGGCGTTTCGTCCTTCAGCGCCTCTTTCATCTCTTTCACATCCTTCATCTCCTTGCTCTCCGGTCCAGTGTTTTCTGTCTCCGTTGCCATCGTCATCTTTTCGAGTTTTCACAAGTTGTCGACCGTGTTCCAGTCAAAACGAGAAACGTTAAAGTGAAGAACAAACGTCGAGGGACAAGTTCTCGAGCGACACTGAGAGACTATCTCGAAGAGAGCGCGCACAACACAAACGTACGCCGGGTACTCCTCGATCCCTCTGCTCGCCGGCCGGTTCCTTCTGTCCACGGCTCTTGTCCCCCAGCCGAAAACGCCACTGCGCATGCGTGAGCGCCACACCCCACTGCTGCCGCCATATTTAATTGGTCCGCCACCCCTGCCCGGTCCGCGTACCCCTCCCTCCCACCACAAAGGTTTATGCCGTCTGCTCTCGCTTCCATTCCCTTCAAATATCTCTTTTCCTCCCGAGAACCCCCATGAGCTGACTCGAAGCACTTTGCCGTGGTTTCACGAGCTTGGCAACACTGCCACCACCGCCACTTCAACAGGACCAAACGCGCAACTATGTTTTTAGGTACCCCTGGATTAATTATGGAACGCCCTAATGGAAAATATCAATCATTTGGTTTAATTCCTTTCAGTTGCTACTTACTTGTATAAAGTTTCTTTTATGAACAACTGTTAATGTTGCTCCGAGAGTGCATGTAATGTTAATTATATTAACTTTATTGATGGTATTTAGTAGGAAGTAATTTTGAATATATTAGAGTCTTAATATATGGCCTTAGATAGGTAAGTGAATATAAATTTGAAAATTTCTAAATTTCTGAATCTCAAAATATAAGAATTTTTAAACTTCTTGGTTTCAAAACTTAATAAATCTTTGAAATTACACCCATATCTGTGATCTCCACCCGTTACTAGTGGGAAACATCATTAGTATTCGTGAAAGCTCGTGCGAGGAAGGACTCTATCACAGGCCATATAAATGGAAGTCATATATCCAGGGCCGACCTATCATTAAATATATCAGATGAAATCACCTTTTTTCTAAATTTCCATATTAAAAAATTTTTAATTTCTGAAATTGTCATATTTCTAAGTCCCCAAATTTCGAATTTCAGGAATGCTAAAACTTTCGATTGTACTAATCTCAATATCGCGTTCGTTATCCATATATTTTGTCGGCATTAGATATATCAGACTACACCATAAACCCAAATTTATGTTAATTGAAATCATGATGTCTTCTAGATATAGTTTGCGAAGGGCCCTATGGTATTCTAGTTTCGGTCCTGGACCAACCCGGCCAACCGCTCTTTTCACTTGTACTGAACTGGCAACGTTGCACCAGACCGGCGTAACAACGAACCCCTTTTCACAGATTACTTTTTTCTACTCTCTGGCCGATCGACTCCATTTGGAAAACTACCTGCCACAAGTTGCGCCGCCCATGGACGCAAACTCTTCCCGAATCACCCGATGGTTCCTGTTCTCTGCTTTTGTCTTTGCGCTCGCTGATGTCTCGCTTTCTTTCACGCTATTGCTCCCTTTTTATCCTTCTCGCTCCTTTGGAATATCGGTCTGGGATTGTTAAGCCTGTATACGGGATTATACCTTTCCTGTGGGGTACCGCTTCGCTTGGGAGCTATCAATAGCCATAAGGAGGCCAGGTCCCCTCGTTTCGAGGCGCAAACGAATAATCGAATGAATAAGAACTGAAATTCGAAGTAACCTTAATTATTCACGAAATGAAAAGGATTAATAAATGCATTGTATCTTTTATATTGTGTTTTCTATTTCTTACATATTATAAAACATTTTATGGCGTACTAAAAAAATGGAAAACAATGAGCCTTTTAGGTTTAGTGAAATACAATACGTTATTAACCTGTTTGCCGATTCTTCTCGTACGCGTTCACGCGGGAAAAAGACAGAGGCCTTAAAAGTGAATAAAAATTTATTTACTCCTGATGTTATAATATTCCCCACAATGTTCGTGATAAATTCACATCGTTGTCCATAGTGTGCGCGTTATCCGTCAGAAAATCTTGTATACAACATTTGGAAAAAAATTACTGACAAATGCTTCGTTTATGACCGCTTGTTTTTCAAATACAATAAATGCATACAATATGTGTAATTACTCTGAAATGATTTTCAACGAAATACCACGAACTACGATTAAACAACGTCGTTGCTTCGTAAAATGTAAAATGGGCGTACCTTAAAAAGATTGACAGTAGTTTCGTAAAATAGAAACATGTATAAAAAAGCAAATAATGTGACAATACGATTCAATCGTTAATTACTTTTACGTCAAGAAAAGTATTCCATACATTCAAGTGCCGCCTTTTTTCCCTCGACTGAAGTTGGCGAACATCAGTCAAGTGATCGAATGATACTATCGAACGCACGAGTTTTATAGCGGCTAATGAATTCGCGCGAAAATTTGAATTTCGATAACGATACACGAAACACAGCAATTACGAACATCGTTACAATCGAACATTGTATTTTCTTTCTTTTTTTAACGAAATTTAAATAAGAAATACTGAAAATACGTAGGACATGATTCTTAAAATTAAAATTCGCCTAAGAAACAACTTTTATAAATACTGATATTTGAAGTACGAATTTAGGAGCAGTTCAAAATAAATGCTTGCATCCAATGCAAATCAGTTTTATAATAGAGGTGCTACTATTGGTTATCAATACATAGTTGCAGTTAAATACAATTAATTATTACCTCTTTTTTTATTTGCCTTGCGCATCGTTGATTATTAAAAATAACCTTAAATTAAGCGCAATAGTTTGCGTCAATTATTGTTTATTTTGCACACGTAAATTTTCTAAAGCAACATAGAATAATTTATTAAAAATTAACGAAGAGACTTTGAATCGTTTTAGCTGCAGCCATTGCGCTTAAATCCAGTATATGTCGGGCAGTAGCGAAAGTATCTTATTATTCTCCTTATTTATAAAGGGAACAAAAATATTTGTTTCGACCGCTGACGCAATATCTGAAAAGATTAGAAACTGAACCATTCTTAATGGTAAATATTGAGCTTGTGCCAGTAAGCGTTGTATTAGCGCGCCTCTATATTACGCAAATTTCAATCATTTTGCTACGCAACGACGTTTTCAAATTTTTATTTCTTTATTTCTCGTGAAAACGTGTAAAAGCATTTACTGATTCTCTCGTCGACTAATTCGCTAAACAACATTGAATTGCTACTAGATTGTTTACATGATTTTCGTAGTAAATCCTACTCACATTTTGTGTTACAATTTTAAAAAATGTATAGAAAATGAAAGAGTATATATACTATAGCAAATGCTATGCATTTCAAACTGGAGATTTTAATGCGTGGTATATTTAGCGTATATCTCTAGTTCAACCGTTTAGCGTTTAACCAGTAGCGTAACTAGGACTTTTGTTTAGGGTGAACCAGATACCCTATACTTCAGATACAGTACTGTGTATGGTAAAGTGATGATACAAGAAAAAGAGACTCCACCAATAAAACAAAAACTGACGGATGTTAGAAATTTCTGATATTCCTTAAGAAAGCTTACCATACTCAGTACTGTACTTATTCCAATAAATTCTGATAAGAGATCAGTCTACATTTTGGAGGGCAAATGCACCCTGGTCCCTACCTAGCTACGCCAATGAATCCAATATTCTAATTTTTTCACATGCTTGAAACTTTCAACGAAAACAAAAAATATTTTAATCAACTGAATTTCTTAAATATTAAGTACAATACATCAATTGTATTTAAGAAGAAACGCAGCAATCCAATGTCTGGGCGAAGAAAATCGACAATCGGCGCAAAAATAATGTTTCATTCAGAAAGCAAGTTGAAGTCAGACTTTTACATTAAAATGGAAACAATCGTTACAACGAAGATCATTCGTGTTGGGAATGTGAAAATCTAATCGCCTAATCTTCTTGTACAGCATACAAAAATGATCTGGTGATCTGAACCGATAGTTCTACAATTTTGCAAAAGTGTTCATGCTGTTTTCTCGATCAAACGTGCACGAAAGCGGATAATTTTTGTTCCACCATTACAATTTGGTGTTTAGTGCGAAAACGAGTTTTCCTCGGTTTAGCCAATTGTGTACAATAAAAGAAACAAAGAAAAATCGATATAATTTAGGCCAAAGCGACAAAACTGTGTTACGCGATTTAACCCTTAACGTTCCAACGTTAAATTAATTATCGCTACTCGCATGTAAATTGATATCATAAAACGCACAATTATATAAGATACATTTCAATATTTTACTAAATTTCATATATAATTATTATCTACAAATAAAATTGTACACCTAAAATACATTTAAAATTAATACTCCCGCGATAGCATTTAATTGCAGTGTACGTTAAACGCACATTTACAAATGTTTAAGTAATTATTAGATATTGCTTCTTCAGAATCTCATTTGCTATCTTCTAATGAACAATATGAGTCTTTCAAACTATACATTATGTGCAAACTTCTAAGTACTTATCGAAGAGAACCTTTTCTTAATACAAAAAAGGCTACTTGAGCGTGGCTTAAAATTCACATTAAAAAAAAGTTATCTAACGTAGCGACATATAATTTATCTACTTGCAGCGCAAAATCTCTAATTATCTATTTTCTCTAGAGAGATCGCTTAATTTATTGAGTACAATACAGTCTTATTATATAGCTACTGCCTTTTGAACGAATTTTTCACATTTACGGATTTTCTTAAGTCTTTTATACGACCCTTTCCATCCCTTTTTCAGCTCCTACAACCTCGTCCAGGGCTACATAACAAGACTGAACTGTACAGTTGGATTTTATCGTATACCCGTTAAAAAGAGATTACGTTAGCAAAGCTGCAATTGTTTGCATACAAAAGACAAATTCTTTGACCCGCTGATAACACATTAATTGCGCTGGTCGAACGAAGGTAAACAAGAACGCATCCTTTTTTATCAACCAGCTGTTCCCTTTTATCTCAAAAGTAAATACACATCCTGGCTATGTATTTGGAATTCTCAACAAGCACGTTTTAGGGGATGGATCGTTAAGGGTTCGAGTAAGCTCTGAAAAAACGAAAATAAAAAAAAAGGAACGAAATCGAGAAGAAAGCAATGATGATTGGATCGGCGCAACTACTTACGTTGGAAGTATGTAATTATCACGTCCCTAGGAAGTCACTATTAAGGAACGAGCTATCCGGTCTATTAAGTTTTACAAGTACTGCCGATTATCTTGTTCGGTTTCACTTTCGCATTCAATAATCTGCAATTAGTAAATTTATTTAAAGAACACCGCTTCAATCTCGATCGTTCAACAGTTGCTAATAGAACGGAATTACAAATTCCTTTTGTCTCTTCACTTTTAAATCAAAATTATTTCTTCTCTTTACATGGGCGTAGCTAGGGCAGGCAAGAAGGGGTTGATCCTGGGGTGGAAAATTGGATTGTATCTATTTATCTTAAAAATAAATCTGAAATGCATTTGTAGTTATCAGAATCTAAAGGGATTCAAATTCAGGCATACTAGGATCTAACGTGACTTTGTTCTAGGGAGATTTGGGTATAGAAATATTGAGGTCTAGGAATGTTGACATCTAAGGATGTTAGGATGTAGGAATCAATGGATATTGGGATACAGAGATATAAGAAGGAATATGCGTATAGGAATGTAAAAGTTTCAGAATTCATCTGGATATAACAAATGTTCTTTTTTATACTACAGATATAACGTAATTTACTTTAAAATAAATTTTTCACATCCCCTGACTGATAATCAGGCTACGCCCATGTTTCCTTATTTATTATTTTTTAAATAATAAATAATTATCATAGATTTTGCACGCAAGTTATGCAACGAGAAATACCATGGAATTCTTGAGGCGTAGCGTTTTCTTTCATTCTTTTCCGTTTTCTTCTTTGTTGGTTAAGTTTCTTTTTACGTGGAACGCTAACCGGATCAACTTGCTACTATATAATTTCGTTAACGAGACTCTAATGTATGTACGTCGTCGCGTGTCTATGCATATAGACACACGTATTCTCTTCTACGTTTTCTTCCTCGTCTTCTTTTTATTTCATAATTGAAAAAGACAAATCTAACTCGTCGATTTGACCGGCGACGAGTATCTATTCAATATACAATTCCTTAAATGGAATTACATTTGGTTTAAATTACAAAAAATACACAGAATGCGTAATACGTATAAAAACGTGTCGTTTATGCGTCACATTGTTAATAATTAATCTAACATTTGTTCGATTGCAAACAGACTTCGATGCGTGCATTCTATATATGGGCTGATTAATTAAAATTGATTAAATCATACGTTAGTCGAGATTCGATATAAAACAATAATTATTAAAAGATAATATATTTAAAATAAAATTTAACAATAATTTTTAAAAATTAATACTTTCAGTATGTTATTTAAAAAATCAGTAACAAAATCAGTATGCATGATCACTCCAGCTAAGAGTCACTTATCCTAAATAAAATCGTTTTAAAAGATATTTAAAAAAACGTTGCATGACGTTATCCTATGTATAAAATTGTTAAAAAGCAGTTTTACAAACGATATGAAGTCTGATTGCAACGAATGATCAAGTAGATTATTAATGATCACCAGATTACACCTAGTTTAATCGCTAATATGCTGTTAATACATCACGAGTTATAGTGATATTACACGAAACCTAAAACATAATTATTTATCCCTATGTGTTTGTCGATTTATAATATTCTATGTGCGTATTCGTCGTTCTTTCTACAGCGAAAGCGTGATCACGAACGTAAAACGGTCCCATCTGCTCTGACAATGAAATACTTGTGTGTATGTATGTGTGTGTATGTTACGACACTTAGCTGCCTAATTTCTGGTATACGTGGAATTCTATACCTCTGGTGAATTCTGCGTTGTCGCATTGATATGATCCTGTAAACAAATTCGGAGATCCCGTTCGTCCAGCTCGCTTTCAGTATCGACACTAAAACTTCTCACATTTTGGCCACCATTACCTGTCCAATGTTGTTTCCAACTTTCTAATCTCATGACCTGCGACACACATAGAAAATACAGAAATAGTTGATGAATTTTATGAGTAATCATTTCTACAAAACATTGTATAACTTGTACGTCATCACGTAGAGGAGAAATGTGCGTTAGAAGTTTCTTTCTAAAAATTATTTTTAGTTTGGAATGGTTTCACTACTTCTTAACTTGAGGAGCAACTACATACTTTATTTGCACTGTTTGTTCATCTATCCACTTTAAAGACTGTTGTGTACAATATTGTCTTGGAAAGTATCAGGAGGTGAGAGGTCAGTATTACAATTATACAGGCAAATATTATATTGCAGAATTGTGAAATCTCTTAGTAAAACAATTATAATCCTTCTGTTTTAAAGTGATGAAGCTAGTGTTCAGTAAATCAGATGATAATGCACAAATGAAAAGTCATCCTAAATATTGTACCAAGCAACATGCACATTGGTCGCTATTTAATTGTGCTTGATTGATCTTGGACAAATTTTCTCCGACAGTATTCATTAAATCTGATTACATTAGTGATGGAACAAATGAACAAAGCAAAAACAATACATGCGAACAGTGATTATAATGCCCACAATTAGTAAGATCTTAAAGCATGTTAAATATAATGATGAAGTTCAACTAGTACTACATGAATTATTCCTTATGAGGACAATGAATTCAATGAATGTTTCTGTCCGTAACACTTTTACACTGAGTGCAAATGCATTTATATACAATTATATTTACAAATTATACACAATAGGAAGATCTTCATAATAATTTAGAATGATTTGCAATAATTGAACTGTTAAGGGAAATTCAATTTGTTTTTTTGAATTTAAACTATTTCTTAAATGTATCTATTACAAGACTAAAATATTCGTATAAAGTATGTATAAAACTGTAGAGAAGAAATACAATTCTTGAATACAATTCACATTGATGTCATGCTACGTACATGAAATGGAAAAAATAATGCTTACGGATGGGTAAAGACTTACTCGAGCCAGCGCCAAGGCTCAGTCTCCGGGCTGGTGATTGGCGTAGGGAACTAAGGAGACAGAGATAACACAGCAATAGAGGGTTAGTTTTACAAGACCATTAGTTTCATTGTGTTAGTGTTTGGTACCTTTACACAATAAGAATTCCATTAGTAATTACAATCAAGGACATATAATACTACATCATCATATCTTTCAATACACCTGATTATGCTTGAACAACATTTTTTCAACAGCAGATATTACAATGCATTTTTACTTAACATCTTGTAAATACAAAGTATTAAAGCAAATGAATGATATCTTTGAAGGTATATACTTTCTCAATTATAATTTTTTAATTATTACTCCGTGCTGTGCTAACTCTCAATAACTAATATAATGATCTTAAAGCACAATTAGTATAATAAATAGCAAGCTTGATTCATTATAAAATAATTTCAGTATGTTCGCTACATAACACAGTTTAAATGTTAATGTTAAGACATTGAAAATTTGATGATCACATCAAAATACTGTAAGATGTTTACAGAAACTTTTATTCAATGTATGAATTCAGTATTTTATTGCAAATTTTCAATGTATAATATATTAAAACATAAAGATAAATATTTTCTTATACTGTTATGATGCCCTCAAAGATATAATGTCGTCTTAACTTGAAACAAGAATGATTACTGTGTCCGTTCGAATGCAACAATAACATTAAATGAGTGAATACCATAACAATGATTAATTTAAATGTAAAGCAAATCGACATTTATTATTTGTACTTTGCATTGTAGCAAGGACATAACAAGCTGAGAATGCAATCTATCCTCAAAGCTTTGATATGTAAACCATCTTTTAGAAATAGATCAATACAATTAGAAATGTTAGTACTCTGAATGGATGAAACTCGGTGAATTCTTAACGTGTACAGGTACCTCTGTAGGAATATGTTATTTGTTTATGTGATAAGTGAGATCACCGTGTTTTGGTATCCATTACAACAATTAATCATTAATTGCAGAGAATAGAAATATGGGATATATTAGTATGAAAATCTTATAAAATGTTACTATCATTAAATTTAGGCAGAAAAAAATGATGGAACTAAAATTGTGTACAATTATTTCTTAATAAATATTTTTGTCCAAATATTTGATGACGTATAATTTTGTATTGTTCATTAGCGTGACAGTTAGCCATACATTGCAGTAAGAGGTGCAATTTGTGCATAGTTTTGTGAGTCACAATAATACAAAAGCAAAAATCACATCTTTGCTTATTTTACATGTTATCACCACAGATGCAATTTTATACACTTAACAAACAGAACAATGATAGCTTATATTATATACATTTTTTTATATTTAGCTTGTTGAAATAATTCAAAGTAATTGATAAGAAAATGTATTAGTAACACATTAAAAAGTTTATCCTTTGTGATATGTGAATCAACGGTGCAGTATTAAAATAGCCAAAACAGTGTTGAGATCCTAAAACATGATCTTTAAGATGAAAGATATATCAGTGAAATAAATATATTAGCACTTTAAAAAAAAACAGTGTTATAAAAAAATATTGAGTGCATTATGATAAATGTGTAATCATATAAAGGATTATACAAACTATTCACAACTAAATTAAATTATTTCCTTCAAATAATAATCCAGATTAACGACTTTATGAAAGAAATCTGGGAATTTAAATATGTGATAAAATATTACTTCGATGAAACTGTAACTGATCATTGTTAATAATTAATGGAAGAGACTATGTATGTATTAATGACAACAGTAGTTGTATAGAATTTATGTGGTTCTGTGTCTATAACTCATATGAATATGCAGGAATTGCAATAACAAATCAAGATCCTATAATGAAATTTCAACTGGTATTACTTCTATCTTCAAGTATACGACAATTTCAATAGTTACGTAAATCTACAAGCTTCGAAATATACTACCTTGCAATTAAATACCAAATTGAATAACGATTGGAATTTAAACTACTATAAAATGGTTATAATACTACATCTTTACGATCTACCATCATTACTTCTACCTTTTTAAAGATTAAACAAAGGTATGAATTTCAACTTTTAACTGAAGTAATTTAATGTTTATCATTGACAATCGTACACGTCTAGAAGAATAATTATACTTGTGCATAATTGAAAGCATTCTTAATTATGCCATTTACTTTCATTGTTAAAGTAGTACATTATTTCTTTAGATTTACACACATTATTCAAAAGAAAAATTTCTTTCTATTACAAGTTATTTCACAAAACATTTAAAATAATTTTATGTTTGTCTCTGAGTTAGCGCTAAACCTTGTAAAATATTAGAACTGTCCTACATGTATTCATTTAGTCATGCAAAAGGTGAAAAACCAAAGACAAATTTGACTGTTTTCTTTTCGTAAGAAAATAAAAATTAATCTACATTTAATAACATTTCTTCCAATCACCCCTTACTGCAATTTTTAAAGCAATGCTTTCATTAATGCAGCATAAATATAATCTGAAACTTACACATACCTCAGCTTTTAATTCCGCAACTTTATCTTGCAACTCTCTTACTCTCTCACTGTCATCTAAATTGTTTCTAAGCTCACCTTCCGCGTGCATCTCTTCATTCTAAAATAAAAAGTCAATAATAAATAAACAGAAATGATCGTGGTTACACCCTATTAAATAAATATCAAAACTAATACTTTTAATTCAAGAAGAGATATTTTCTGAGTGAGTTCAGCCACTTGCTGCGCGTGTTCCGCATCGCGTATCCTAGCCATCATAGCTTCGTCCTTCATCTTTGACTCCAGGTCAGAATACTTGTGTTGTTGCTCCCGTAATTTGGCAGTAAGTTCTTTTTCTCTAGTTAAAGCAGCTTCCAATTCATCTTTAAGCAATTTTCCTCCTTCGTCCTGCCGACGGAGTTGATTCGTGGCTACCTGTACCTGAGTTTCAAGTTCCATAACTTTCAATCTAAGCTCTTTTACTTCCGTCAAAGCTTCCATTTCTCGAATTCTGGTTGTCATTAGGTCTTCCTCGAATTTTTGCACTTCGTGGCCCCTGTTCTCCCAGAACAATAGCTTCTTTGGCGTAGAATCGCTAGCAGGTTGATTCTGGGCTGAACGGTGCTCTTGCAAGTGCCTCTGCCAGGCTGAACTTAATTCCATCACTCTTTGCCGAAGATCCTAATAAAATGTGTTAAATGAACATTTTTAGATGTCACAATTAATTAAAACTGAGAATACATGGATCTAAAGATATTCTAGAAACTTGGGAATACATGTCTCGATATTATCTTTTCTTACCTTTAAGGAAAGATTAGCCTCAGCTTCTCTAAGCTTTACAGCGATCAATTCTTCTTGCAAATGTGCAACAGAATTATCTGGCGTTGATTCCCGTAATGTCTTTTTATCTTGCTCCAATTCCTGTATTCTCGCTCTGAGTTCCCTTATCGTTGCATCATTTTCTGCCTCATGCAACCGAACTCTTACCAATTCCTCTTGCAAACACTGTATCATTTCCTCCTTTTGCGACAACGCCTCTTGTTTCGATAGAATTTCTTCTAAGGAAGATTGCTTCGACGTCACGTTCTCCTCTAACAGAAGCGACAAAGATCTCAACTCCTCATGAGCCTGCTCGAGTTGATGACTGGTCTCGAGATGCGTATGCCGAAGGGCTGCCAATTCCCTTTGTACAACGAAAGCAGTTTCCTCCTCTTCTGCGCGAGAAACTTGACCCCTGACCAATCTATCCGCCAGTTCCGCGGATTCAGCTTCGAGAAGTTCAGTTCTTTGCCTAAGTAACCTATTCTCCGCTCTGAGCCTACGAAGCTCAACCATTTCCTCTTGTTCTTTCATTTTTAATACGGTATAATCTTTCTCCAACTTCTTCATTCTTTTCGGATTTATTTTCATACCATAAGCGAGATTCATGAGGCCATCAGGGTCTTTCTCGGCTCTTCCAGGTAGTTGTTTCTGGAAGAACTACAGGCGAAAGGACTGGTCAATATTAGTGAAAGGAAACTACAAGTGGATCTTCTAGAAACATACACATATTAAATTACACAGGTTTTCCTCTGTCTTCGTCTTCCTGTTTCTGACTCGCATTAATATTCTATCTTTAACCATTTTAAGAATACAGTTTGTCCAAGTCATTAGTAACACGCTGTATACAGTGACAATGCGTAGTACAACAAAAATGTCGAAATGTTAATGCGAGTCACTGTATAGATTTAAGATACAAAAGCTGGTGTTGAGAAATTACCTTCAACATGCCTTCCATGTCCAAGCTTAACAAATCTTCCTTGCCTAAATGCAGCATGGCCAACGCAACCTTGAAAATAATCTCCATGCCTTCAGACAGAAACACGTCAAAAATGCGGCAGGCCAGCGGCAGGCTGAGCGCCGTGGTAAAAAGCGTAAGAAACCAAGACGATGCGTACATCGACGTGTGAAAACCTTGTGCCGTGAAATGAGCGTGTAATTCGGGATGCGTGTCAGCAACTAAATGTTCTAGCTGATACATGCACACCCCTAATTCAGCCATACTCGGCTTGAACATGTCTCGCAAACGATACTCTTGCATAAGCGCTACCAGTACAGCGAAAGCTTCCTCCTCCGGCATTTGCTGCAACAACAAATTGACACCTATTTAATTCTGATCAATTGAAACGCGATGACCTACATCCAGTCTTCAAGTATTCATTTTATTCTTTCTATTCTTTTTCTCACTCTTTCACTCTCTTTTTCGCCTCAAACATTAAAGTGTACCTGCATAAGGAGTAATCCTACAATAAATCCCGAACCTTGACAGTATCCCACTTCACGATCATGAAGACTATACGCTTTCATAACGTTAAACAGACTCTCCTGGCCAAGTCCGTCTTTTTCCTTAAAGAAATCATGCTCAGGATACGTTCTGGCTATGTCCCTCCTAATTATCCTTTCGCACGCGGACGTGGCTTTGATATACTCAGCGAATTGCTTTTTCACAGGAGAGTCGTGAGCACCACTTAGTAGCTGCCAAACAATACCTCTGCAATGATGAACATAAGTCAGTTTTTTTGTTAGAAATTTGGAAATTAGTACTTGGTCATGCTTCGGTTGAAAGATCACCAATCTTCCGATATTACCAATTAACCTAATACAATTCTCAAAAAGGGTTTATTACCTAAAATGATGAGGTATTCCTTGACGTACTAATTCTTTGACGAATTCTTTCCTCTTCTTCCAATGATAATCCCAATCAGCAACGATGTGACCCCACAGGGTCCAAGTATTCTCTTCACCATCGGCTGAATTGTGGCGTCGGGGTGCAGCATCGCCATTCCCTCCGCTACCCCCCGACGCCACCGACACCTGAGATGTGTCAGAACCTTTCCTACTGTGATTACTATGAAGCGAGTTCAACGACTTTGCATCCGATTCAATAAGCCTGTTATCAATCATATCAATCTATTGAGACACATACTTCTGTGTTACAAGAGTTTTTAAATGATAGCATGAAACATCTGATAAATTAGAGCGTATATACTATTTTATCGTTTTTCTTCGCATCTATTGATTTTACCTAACTCCGTGACGCATGTACAGAAATACAAGCAAATGCCGACTGAATATAAGGACAGACTGCTCAAAATAATTCCAGAATCTTGTACTTGCAGAACTAACTAACTCGGAAATCCATGAAGAGATTACATTGTACAAAAATTGATAATACTAGAAACTTAGTAACGATTCTGCAGTTATTTTGAACCCTGGATTACATGAATGATTACAGTGTAAAACATCGACATGTCTAAAGCACGGATGGTTAGCACATGCAGGGACGATGAGCAAACGGTTCTGGCCAGTGATAATTCACCTATTGGCTTCCTCCAGCTTAGCTAATAGAGCCAGCTCGTCGGTGGGTATTTCCTGCGACGAGTTTATCCTCTCTTCCTCGGATTGAATCGGCGGCGAGCTCGGAAGTATCTTGCTGGCCTGACTGTTGGTTTGAGCGGTCTGGTGTACAGTGGTGCATAAACACAACACGCTCATCACCTGCGGTCCATAACGTGATAATCCTAATTGCCCGGCTGCCTGCTTCTCTTGACCCCTGCAAACCAATCATTTATTCAGATTACTTATTCATTGATGAGTAACATTATTGTTAACACACTCTGATTTTTCTAAGAATCACTTAATCATCAATCCTGACTAATTTCATGAATACAAACGTGGTTTTTCAACGCAAACTTGTAAAGAAAAATTCATATGGCCAATTTTCGAAACTAGTTAAGGTGCACATAAAAAATGACCAGGAACAAGAAAGCGGACGATAACGAACATTTTCTACTTCATTATTTAATATAATCGTATTTTTATGCGGTAAAAAAGATCGACGATAAGGTGTACACTCCTCTCACCTTGTCGGCGAACATAATTAATGCGAGAAATCAAAAATTTCACTAACGAACCGACTTTGTCGACTGTAAATCGAGCCGATGCGTTAACCTGGCGTCGTTCACCGAAGTATCAACGTAATTAATGGATTCTAGAGGCAACGAGAGATCATCGAATCGCCAATTAAATGGATTTGAACCGCGAGCTTTTCAATCCTCCCTGATGAATTTCCCGAAAGACTTCGATGAACGCTCGTTACAGAAATATTCTCTCCCCTTTTTAACCCTTTCACCAGCGAGTCAAATAGCGAGACGTTGAAAAAAATATACAATTTTTATTTTTACTTTCACTGAAACATACAAAATTTATAGACGATTGTATTTTTTATAATATAAAAATTATACAGTTATGGTATGTTAACAGTTGTAGTATGTGGACAATATATCACACAGCCAATGTATGGCAACGCAAAGGCAAACATTTGTTTGTTATGTCTGGCCTAAATTTTACATTTGTCTGTTGAGATACGATCTCTTGAGTGTCAATTAACGTGTTCATTCTACCTTCTCGTGGTTTTATTTCGTGTCCATCGCGCCGCCGCTGGTGCCAGCAAACCACGAAGAACCATCGAGAAACGTTTTCGTTCTTCTGTCGCGAAAGGTATACACTTTCGATCGAGAACAGCGTTGAATTTTTTTCAAATAACTCGTCGCGGTAATCACTTTCGATTTTTCCGCGAAACACTCGTCACGGAATAGAATTTTTCAACGATCATTCGTGGAACTGTTCTAGGCACGATAACCGAACGTTTTTCTCGAATATAAAATCCGTCGAGTTTTTTCATCTTTTCATTCTCCGAACATTCGAGAAGCTTGACGTCGATATTTGTTTCTCAAATTAATCGTAGTTGGTTCCACGGCGAAGTTGTTAGAAACCCTGAAGATTACCCGAGAATATCCGTTTCAATTGCACTCGCAAGTAACAGAAGACGAAGAAGAAAGCCCGAACAATTAGCGCGTGTGAATGGATTAGCGGACGAATGCAACGCTCGAACACGCTTATAGCGAATACGTACAAAATACACCGGCTACCGGATAGAATAATTTATGTTTCTTCGTAGCCTGAATTACCATGGAATTCGTGGCATGTACGAACATCTGTGCACGAAAGTGCGAACGATAACGCGTTGGATAATTCCTACGCAATCGAAACGAAATGCGGACGATACAATCAGTATTTTAATTCAAATCTCCAGGAAATTCTCATAATAACGTTATATCCTGTTTACCACGAGGTTCTATTACAAAAAAAAAAAAATGTTTTATTCGAAAATTTCAGACTGAAAGCAATCGTAGGTCGAACATAGTTCTATAGCAACTCGTTTTCAATTCTAAACACAAAAGATAACCAGGTTAAAAACGCGCGATCACCCATCCATGATTCCCACCCACGGTGTTTCTTCATTTCGTATTCACCTACAACGTGTACAAATCACAGGTGTGCCCAAACATTTGATACATTGTATTATTCCTAGATCACACGTCCTGGATTCACAGATAATACCCTAGAACTGTACCTGTTTAACATCTTTAAATGTAACTCTTTTATTATTTTTATTATTCCTAATTTCAGAATTAGTGAATTGCGTCAAAATTATAAGATCCGAAAGTATTAAGGCGTTCGAGAGCAATGACACACCTTGTGCGTCTTGTATTAATATATGACACACCTTGTGCGTCTTGTATTAATATAATATATGACACACCTTGTGCGTCTTGTATTAATATAATATATGACACACCTTGTGCGTCTTGTATTAATATATGACACACCTTGTGCGTCTTGTATTAATATAATATATGACGCACCAGGTGTGTCGTGCGTTGTATAGAAAATATCGTACTCGTCTCGTAAAGAAGTTGGTATTCTTGCTTTCTAAAATTATTTCGAAAATATGAAACGGTACGAAAGTATAACTTATTGTAATTGTTTGAATAATATCATGACTAGAAAAACATTACTGAAAACAGTTCCTGCACCTGAAAATTGTTCGATAATTGTGTATGCGATAACAGTCTGACTCCGTAGTAGACCAATTGCCCATTTTTAGATAGTAGTCATAATTATTCAGAAGATAATAAATTCCACTTCAGTTGCTTCAAGTTATTCTACCTACTTCAACCAAACTACTTTTTAGATCAATTAGTTTGTTCTCGAAAGTTGAACGGATCTTGCAATATCTTATTTCTAATTACACTATTGTTTAATAGATTTTGATTGTTTTGTGTTAAAAATTTATTTCTAGGGATATTTCATTTGTCGGTATTTCTAAATTTGTGTATTATTCGTGTTGTATTATGTAGTTTGTCTAAAACTAACTGATTAACTGGTATTGTGTTACTATTTATGTGTAGAAAGATTATGTTGATATTTTAGGGTTGAAAATTGGTGTACGAAGTTCAATCACAGACGAATCGTAATTGCATTAAATTCTTCACGCTTTCATTTCACTTTCCATCATTTCACGCCAACATTAAATTGCAAAAACATTTATTTCGCCGAGTGGAAAGTTTGATGGATATCACGGGTCATAGGTGACCCATGCAAATAATCGAAGTATAATCTGCTACACAGTACAGTGTGTGAAAGAAATACATGTACAATTTCGAACTGCATCGTGTACGTTGAGATGATGCGATTGTTATAAATATCGATGCTAGATCATTGCAGTACCACTCGATATTTCCAGCCTCTCGATAACTCGAAGTCGTTGAACAACTCACATCTCCAAATATAATACAATAATTTTATTCTAACACGAACGTATAGCCGTGTCTAATACGATTATTATCGAGACAGAATTTGGGAATTTTAGGATTTTGCAAATTAGGAGATTTGAAAATGAATAAATTTGGAAATATGGAAATATTGTAGTTTACATATTAATTCTCCCAAAATCGAAGACGAGTCGTGGGAGTCTGTCGCCTACGTTCTTATCCCAGGGAAGCCTACGTTGCACTCGAGTGTACAAGATGAAACGACTAAAGTAAGATAAACCACAAACGATTTAAGGTAGGATACAGGTGTGGATGATCGGAACTGTCACTGATCTCGACGTCACGGATAACGAGAGCGTCACGATATCACGGATAACGATCGATCGCGAAGAGTCTCGTTCGACAAGGGCCACCGGTTAATTGGCCAATCGATGTTGATTTTATCGTTCCCTTTTTCGATTAACTGGCACAGTAGGATCGCCAAACACGTACTGGAAAGTACGAAATGGTTTGAGGGTCGATGGAGCCCGCGCAGGCCAGGATGCTCCACATGCGCACCGACCTCTCTCTTTCGTAACGAGTAAATAAAGGAAAAAAGAAGAAACAGCGACTTGATTCAATACGGAAGAAACGATAAAATTTTACGTGAAATTATATGAAACGTCGATTTGGCATGAAATATTGTCTCAAATAGTACCAGAACGAGCACACGAATCCATTCAGCTGTTTAAACATGCAATTGTGGCTTAGAAATTGTTAAAATTCAATTTTCGTTCAACTTATTTTCATTCATAAAATGTTACTCGAAGATTTATTACTAACGCATTCTTTTTATGGTATAAAAATATTTGACTTGCAGATTCGTCTATGCTCATTTTATATCTACGTTAAATAAAACGAATCTAGCGGTAAATAATGTATTCGACGAAGGCAAACAGAAAAATCTAACTCGTTAATCGGTAAATATTTGTTTATTCGTCGGCAAGAGAATGTAGAGAGATAGGAGTTCTCTCCATTTATTACATTTCATTTTGCGACTGGAGTTCTAATTAATTTAAGAAGGAAACGTACGTTTCATTCATGGTATACACTAGACTATAAATAACATAAAATTGATCGCTTTTAGACGCTCCTATGTTCCATGTTACACCGTGCGTACGTTCACGCGATTCAGAAATAGCATTTTTCTAGATTGATGAGTTTATAAGCTCCTAGATTTTACAAGTTAAAAAATTTCGAATTTTATATTTTCAAATTTCCAAATGATTGGCGGCAAGCTACAAAGGAATGCATGAAAGTTGCATTTGACATTAATTTTACACAATTTTTCCTTTTACAACCTCATTCAGGGCCATATAGCGAGAGTCTACAGTGTACGAACGTTACTCGTGACTCGGTCGATAATACAGCATCTTTGACAAAATTTTAATAACTTTCAAAAATTTCTATCCGTTACGTCACGAAATATAAAAATATTAAACTCGATTAGGCGTTTCTAACCGAACTACAAAAAAGAACGTGTGTTGTTTATTCAGCGTAAAACAATTATCACGAAAATTGGACACCTTTCACCGACGCACGTTTTGTCGGAAGAAAATTCGTTACGTTCGTTTCTGGACTCTTCGTCGGTATGCGCGCATACGCGTATTGCTCACAACAATATGCTTTTTAATTATTCCGTAAGAATGAATGACGGATCGCTTTACCGTTACAGTTGCACAACACGCGACTACGTATATCGCGCATATACGTGGAAAGCAATCGTCCAAATGCATGTAGAAACAAAGCGATCGAGAAACGTGAAAAAGAATCTAATGGGTTGCACATTCGCGTGTCGTAGAACGCGATGATTCAAAAATGTTTTGTAGGATTTCAGCAACAGCATTTCCAGGGGAACGTATTGTGCGTGCACTGAACTTTCATGAGAAACATTTCTTTTCACTCAATACTATGTTTAAATTTTAACGTTGCTATTTTGAACTAGTTTATGACTACGATAAATTCAATGGATGAGAAAAACAGTAAGGTGTTAAATAATCTCTTATAATGTTTGATCTTTTCTAACTGTATGTTTATTACTATGCAAAAGGGCTGCATTTTTTATAAAGATATCTTTTTTAAAATAATAGTTACAAGATTAATATGCAATTTAATATATTTGACTTCAGCAATGACTGCCAATTTCATTTTGTTAGAAACTAGAAAACATATTTTAGGATAATATTATTTACTTAAGTTAATACGAATGATTGTATTTAAAATGTGAATATATAAAGTTGTTAGAAATTATGTTTTTCTTTAAATGGCTCATGTTAAAGATTAAACCATAAAATTCAGTTATCATGGTACAATAATAACATCTGAGTATTAGTCAATCGTAATGCAGATAGCAAAAGTTCATGTTACCATGTATAAAGTTAAAAGAAATTATATAACTATAGATTTATAAACTAGTATTACAGAATAAGTTTCATAGTTTCTGGAACTTAACGTTGAATTGAATGTAATACATTTTAACGCTGAATTAAATATGAGATAAGAGAAATATCTTGTCTAATTTTTTATCTATTTATCAATAAAATTTTCTTCATTTATTTTATATTCCTTTAAATCAAACATCAGTAACATTATCTTACTTTGTAAGTTTAAATTGTAAAAGAATGTTTTAAACAAAACACTGTCTTTTCAAATTAGAATTCATAGCAGAAGAAATAAATATTTTCAACGTGACATCATTCTTATAATCTTATTTCACATGCAATTTTAACAATATCACACCATTTCTCATACAAATAAAATATAAATAGTCGACAAAATATTGAAAATCGAGTGAAAAGAACGCGAAACGAAATATCAGTAACAGGTGCCTAACAATATGACGACGAAAAAGGAAAACTGTCAGAGTGGCACTTGTCCATATTAACAAACTGTCAGGCGAAACGATTCACCGACAACCATCTGTTTCTGAAATGTACTAAAAGTACTGTGTACCACGTACCTTTGGTAAGATTAATATTCCATATGTTGTCCGCGAAATGAATCACGCACCGAGTCAAAAAATTATGTTTCGTGTCAGCAAAGTCGGTTAAAACGCTGCTACGAGGGCAACGAGGCATATACGCGGCTGTCACCACTTAAAATTGTCATCACGATAGATTTGAGCACGCGCACTGTTACCAACATTCACATTAATACAGCACCATGCCTTAAATTCTTTTTTCTTTCATTACGTATTCAAAATTCTTCTGAAACATAAATAATCGAACAAATTAATAATAGAAGCCATTAACGGATATTAATTGTAAAAATATAATCGTAAAATTGTTGTATATTTACAGTTAATAACTCCTGTGTGAAGTTACTAGTTCAACTCAGCTCCACGGAAGACCATACTCGATTTGCGCAACTTGGTTAACTTCAGCAGACTCTGCTCTACTTACTGTTGTTTCACTACGGTGTGCTTTTCTCCCCGTTAGTCATATACATGGTAAGCAAAAGTATATGAATGGGGAGAAGAGACAATAATGCAAGGAGTACACAAAATATGAGATCACTGGTTATACACATCTGGCGCCACGAACATTATGAGTGCGCATGCGCGTTACCCTTGGTTACAAGGCATATGTAAACCAATGGAAGCTGATGTGCGCAAAACGAATGAAAACTCGTCATTTAATGAGTACGATCTTCCGTGGAACAAAATAAAATAACATTGTTACCGCTACCTAAACAATTTATAAAAAGTTATAATTGCTTAGTTACTTTCAGTAACATTTGAAATTATACGGTACACACGTTGTGTTATGTAAATATATGAATGTATACATTTTTGTAGCTGTATGTTTGTAGATATTTACGAATTTAACAAAACAGCAGATATTTTAATATCGTTGTAACATTAAAAATATAACTAATTATTTTTTAATCTATATAAAATGTTTCAAAATAATTGTAACAGATTACTAGTTTTAACAACCAGTAAATAATACAGAATTTGTTTTTTTTAATGCATTGTGGTTATCCTTACATCAACTAATACAATAGACAAAATTATGATAATATACATATAAATAAATGTATATGTTTTATACAGTTTGCTACATTTAAAAATATATGTGGAAGTTATTGTATCGTAAAGAAATAAATTCTTAAAATGTCGTTAAGAAAATTTATGCATCCAAAGAATAAGTATAAAAAAGTACCAGATTTCAAATTACTTGCATTATTGTATCCTGAATTTCGTAACGTTGCAAATATAGTAAGATATATTATTGAGTATTAATATTGATGCTATTAAAGTCAAATACAAGATGTAATATGTTTATTCAATTTTTAGGATCTAACAGGTAAAGTAAAGATCGACTTCAAGAATGAGGATTGTTTACGAGTACTCACAGAAGTATTGTTGAAGCATGATTTTAATCTAGAAGTAAGAATACCACCAAAGAAATTAATACCTACATTACCATTACGTTTGAACTATATTTTATGGATAGAAGATTTAATGAAACATTCTTCTTTCAATGACATGGAAGAAGTTATAGGAATAGATATTGGTACAAGAAATAATACAATTTTAATATAAAGTTTTATTCTATGTAAATAATTCTATAAATTAGAATAATCATTGGTTTTGTAGGTACAGGTTCAGTTTGCATTTATCCTTTGCTATTTGCAAAAATGTATGGAAATCAAATGATTGGGACAGAAGTTGATGAGACTAGCATACAAACAGCTATTCAACAGATTGAAAATAATAAATTGCAACATTTAATAAAAAGTAAATTATAATCATAAGACTACGAACAAGCTGACACTAGTGCAGTAAGCTATAAATATGATTTATTTCATTTATATCTGAAATTTAAAATAACATATTTTTTACAGTACTAAAAGTAGATGAACAAACAATTTTGAAAGGTGTAATTAACGAAGATAAAGTATATCATTTCACAATGTGTAATCCACCTTTTTTTAAAATAGAGGAAGACTCAGAAAAAGTACAGAAACGTTTGCCACCAAGAAATGCTCCAACTGGTAATAACAATGAACTTACAGTTCAAGGTGGTGAAAGACTATTTGTGATGCAAATGATTAATGAAAGTATAGAGATAAAAGAAAAAGTTAGAGTTTATACTACAATGTTTGGAAGAAGAAGCAATTTACTATATTTGTTGAAATTTTTAAAGAGAAAAAATATAGAAAATGCAACATGGACAGAATTTTGTCAGGGTCACACAAAACGGTGAACATACTTTTTATAATTACTCTACTTGTTCGTATGTAAATATTTATTAATATATTTATGATAGATGGGGATTGGCATGGACATTTCTGCCAAAAGATGTGATCGACTTGACAAATGCACCTGTTATCAGAAAAAGTGGAGATTACATTGCAAAGTTATTAAGAGAAAAACGTCCAACAGAATTACAATTTCCTATGCAACATAAATTTTCTTCCTTTGATAATGCTATCAACTTTTTAGAAGAAACAATGGAAGAGTTAAATGTAAAATTTTTATTTATTCTATACTGTACTAAATTTATGGCACCTTAACATATCTTAACGTTTTACAAATAGGTACAAATTAAGGAATTGAATTTACCCATTGATGATTTCAATGGTTGGTCGTGTCAGTTGGTTGCGGAAAACGATACGTGGTCTTACGCACGAAGAAAGCGTCGATTAGCTCAAAGACAATTGAACCCATTTAAAGATCATGACAGAGAAAATAGAAGTACATCAAATCATACAGAACATTTGTCAGAGAAGTTAATTGAAAATAGTTCAGAAGATAAAATTGAACAAAAAACAATTTCACCGTCAAAAGAAAAATCTGTTGCTAGAGAACCTTTGTTAATATGTAGTTTTTTCGTTGAATTAATAGAACACGAAGAAGCTGAAAATGATAACATAAAAATATCAATGATCTTTGAAAAAGGAACAGGTGGAAAAAATGCTTTAGAAACATTTAAACAGTACTTAATAAACAAATTAAATCTGAGAGAGTATTTTCAAAAGCAATGTGCTAGGCCTAATAAGAAGAAAAGAAAACGATTGAAAAGTAATACGAGTAATAAATGTGAAACTGATGTTAGTTCGCAAGAAGACGAAAAATCATTTGAAAACAATGTGGAGTCTGTTTAGATTGTTAATTCATGTTCTGTATAAAATGGTTTATTTTATGTCAGTTTTATGAAATTATGTAACAGGTAAAATATATGTAAATCAAGTATTTAACTTTATTTATAACCAATAGTCCTTATTAACTAGCATTTTTTTATCATACATTTTGGCTAACAAGTGCAATATGATCTTTTATGTTGTAAAGTATAAACTTGTTAAACAGAAACTACACAGCATTTTCACTTATTCGTCTTTCATTATTACTCTTATTGTTATACGTATAATAATCAGAACACAAAGTAAATTTGTATTTAAAACGAACGTCAAAAAATCACTGATGTTTCGAACTCAGTGATTTAATAATCTGATAAAATCTTGATGTGGGATGTTATTCTTAACATCCTCTATACAACAAATGCTATTTAATAAAATTGTATGATTAAACAACAAAAAAATGTAGACTAACATTTCGGTAACAGTAGATTTTCATTTGTATAATTCTAAGACTAACTGCGGTACTTTTCTAGTAGTAATTAGTAAATTGACGCTACTTCTATAATATGTTGACTAATGAGCTGCTCCTGATAACTTTATTTATGTTCGTGAATGCAACAACGCATCTGTCATTATACCATGCTTTTGCTGCCATCATCTTTTTTTTATAAAATATCTTTTTTTTTTTTCATATAAACAGTAATGAAGCATATATAAAATTCAAATCTTTTTCAGATTCAAATCCTTGTATGCAATAACGATAAAACAATGACAGATGAAAGAAAATTTTTTACGTGATATAGATGGTATAAAAATGATCAATAAAGTTGTATGAATTATTCTTTTCAAATATAACACATTTATTACATGTCAACCTCTATGTACTTTGATACTGTTTATAAATGACTTATGGTTTAAAGGCTCCTAATTATTTAGTATCAGTAGATTTCGTTAATTATACTTATATTGAATCCAACATAACTAATCTTATATTTCATTTAAAATAATACATATTTTTGTTCATTTAGTATGCACTGGATTTAATGATGGCAACTAGAATGGGAAACTGACAGTAATGTTTAAATGGCACAAACAATGATCTCAAATGTGTACTAGCAAAATAGCCTATTAAAGAGGTACAAAAAAAAAAGAAAAACAATTGACTTATAATCTATAATAATAAAATCCATTATTCATTTCATGATCATTATAACTTTATCGGTACTCTCTGGTGCAATGTAGGCTTCCTTCGGCTAAGGACAAGTGCGAAGGGAAGAACGTTCTATCACTTGCCTTCAGTTCTGCGGGGATGAAATATGAAAACTTAAAATTTGTTAATCGTAAATCAACATATGGTGGGACTTCTTTCCCCTACGTCGTCATTATTCCTCAGGAAGTCTACAATGCTTGACGGTGTACTTTGCGTTCCGTTTGAATTTAGCAACACTTGTGCAATACGCTGGAACAAACGCTAATTATCTCGTTGATCGATGGAAGTGTAACATTCAGAATTATCCTCATTACGATATACAATTAATTGAGCCTTTAGAAAAATGTGATGATACAGGCATGGGTGTACAAATTAATTCCTAGGTCCATGGATAAAGGCGACACAACTGTCTTTAATTGTTTGAAAACATACCCCGTTTTGTTCGTAGTGGTTCATTAAGTCTGTATTTGATCAAACTATGAACAACGTTCTGATAAGCACATGTGCTAAGGCAATGAATTTCTTTGTTCAGAATTATTTACACAAGTGGAGAATTAGTTATATATTAGTGAATATATATGCAGTCGGAAATCAGTCAAATTAATTTTTTTTAACTTGGCGTATCATAATCGAGCATCGCGAGCGTTAAAAAATCTAGCTCCCGAAAATTTCACGCTGATATTGTCAATAATCGCCACACTGTAAAAGTTCAATTCTGATAGCACTTTATAAATGTATATACCGATACATCAAATAACGATCCTCATTGAACGATCACCGCAATTTTCGTTTTATCCCAATCAATTATATTATACCATACTCGCGTTACTCCTGCAAAGACTGGACGCGGGCAGGAAAGAGACTAGGATTCAGAAAAAAAACTACTAAGTATCATCATTAGCGACTTAGAATGAGCTCAGCTTTCCGCAGCCACTGGTTCTAATGTTGTTTTATTCTCATCCAATTTTTTCAACTCTATTTTCTGCGTTTCAACCTTCTTTTCTATTTTTTTATTCTCTTTTTCATCTTTTTTGTTCTCTTTATCTTCCTTCTTACACTCCTTCTCATTTTTTCTATTTTCTTTTTCTTCCTTTTTATTGTTGTCTTTCTCTTCTTTCTTATTTTCCTTCTCGTTCTTCTTGCTTCCATTTTGAATAGCCTTGATTTCACCGTCAGGCGTTTGTTCCTTCTGTCGCTTTTCCATTTCTGCTTTAAAATTCTCGATGTCCTGTTGGCTGATTTGAACAAACAGAATACCATTGATTACATTCAACATATCCAACACAGATCCCATACTAGGCGGTTGCACTTGAATTGGTGGCAGACTAACGCCCGATTTGCCAGTATAAATTTCGTTCATCTTCTTTTGTAAAACGACGGCCTGTTGCGTAAGATGTCTCAAACAGTCGCTGCTTTCTTTGGTTTTCTCATGATCTTCGCCTAACTGTTGCTTGTATATAGCGTATGTTTCCTTTTCGTTATTTAAAGCTGCACGAAAATCACCCATACAAGACTGAGTTCTAGCAACAAGATGATAAGAAACTGCTACTTTTAGAGATCTTGGGCCGTGATATCGAAGATTTAGAGCTAAAGCATGTTCCAAAAAGCGGAGTGATAATTCGTATTCTCCAACGGCGTGAAGTATCAGCGATATATTACTCTAGATAAATCATAAACATAGAACATTTATTAAATATTGTCAGGTTTTTCTTATTGAACCCTTCATATTAACACTTACATCAAGAAGTGCTACTTCTGGATGATCTTCGCCACAAACCAATAATGCCAAATAGCGTGCCCTATATAGTAACCTTAATGACACGGAAATTTGACCATTGGCGAAAGAGTATAAAGCCAGATGAATCTTTAAACACATATAAACAATAATGTTAATGTAACACAGATTATTAATTTAAACAGTCACTATGTTTAATACTTACATATTCTGTAATAGTATATGGGTGATCAATTCCATTAACTCTTTCCGACATGAGAACTGCTTTTTGTTGAGTAGCAAGAGCTTCTGTATGGTCACCCATTATGTAATTTAATCGTGCAAGCATTCTGAGACACTGTGCAATTTCAGGATGCATAGCACCATAAACGTTATTCAAGAGATTCAGTGCCTCACTGATCAATTCATAGCCATCTTTTAAATAACCTTGTTGAATTTTACTTTGACCCGTTGTATAGAAATTGTATGCGTCGCTTGCCTAAAGAAAGCGAATAAATACAGATCACATATAAAATAATAAAATTTTATACACGATTCGTTCTTTACTTACTCTAGGATTGATATGTTTAACAACAGGGAATATACTGAGGATATCTTCCTCAAAGAACGTGGCTCTATTCTTATTTTCAAAGTTGTATTCGCGTAACAATATTTGAATACCAGTCTTTATACAGAAATTACGTAGTAATGAGATTTTCTGAAGATGAAAATGATCTATCGTAGCGTCCAATGATTCTGGGCACGGCGTTTCCCAGTCGTAGTAACCTTTCAGATCCCCTTTAATTTGTTGCCAGAGAGATTTAGGTGTTAAGGAAGCCCACTCCACCTCAGATTGTTGTGGACCATTATTTCTACCTTTCCTTTTATTGCGTCGTTTGGCAGTTTTACTCTGAAGCTGAAATCAGTAATTATATAAGTTTTTACCTAGAAAATTATTTTATCCATTCATATTTTTAATCTTGATAATTAAATGAATTTAATGAATGAAACGAACTAATATTCTGTGTCTGTATTAATCATACCTCTTCTAGATTCTGTTGCGGATGAATGATTTGTGCTGAAGACAATAAGCAATTCAGGAAATGACTAATTGCCGCAGACAAGCTCATTAATTCTGTACCCTAAAAGATGCATATTAAATTTTCTTGTTCACAATCATATTAAGAATCGCTTTAACTCAATTAATGTACCTGCATGTAAAATGTGAAGATGTGTTTCGCCGAGCGTAAAATAAGTTCGGAAACGACAATACGTTTAAGGTATTGTAATTGTGGAACCGTAGCTAACATAGCTGCTAATTTACCAAGATATCGTACATTGATGCCTTTACCATGCAAAGCTTCTACTAATGTACTACCGTCCATTGCGGCAGCTGTGTGATCTAAACATTCTCGAATCTGTAACAGAAAAACTCCATCTAAATTTCTTATTCGTTTAAATTTCTTTATTTCTCAAAATAGATATTCTCCAACAAAACTTACGAAAGTGGGAATTTGCACCGTTAATAAAAAGTCAGCAGCATCTTGTACCAACTGTTTCTGTTTTTTTAAAGCAGGACCATTTGGATCTGGATGTTTTACACCAGGCGAAAATACATCTGGATTAAATCTAACATCGAATTCAGCTTCTCGCAAACTTCCAACAGCTGCGGCAGCTCGTCTAACTATTTCTTTCGTACTTTCCTCCACTGAAATTAATGGATTAATAAATAAATCTTAAGGTAAAATAATTATCAAGTATATATTTTCGTATTACGTACATTCTTGCTTTTCTCCACCAGTAATAGAATCAGTAATACTTTCCACAATTTTTTTGGCTTCATCCGTCTCAATCAGTGCATGAGTAGAATCTTCTTTATTACTATCCACTGCAACGGCATTCGATTCTTCCTTTTTACCCTCCTATAATTAATTAAACATTAAATTATACTGACATATAATTCATATGTCATTAGACAAACTTCTAACTTTTGAGATCCTCAAATTTCTTAATTTCCTTAGGATAGTATACGATGTTTAGATTAATAGTAACAAAAAATTTATTCTTGCCTTAATAGTCTCCTTTTCCTTCTGCACTCTTCTTGCAGACGTTAGCTGTTGAAGATGAACAGCGGCATGCTTAATGAATTGGACGTATCTAGCTTCAACAAATGAGTCGATTAATTCCTGACGAAGACAAGCTAATTTATGCTTGTGCTCAATTGGAAAACCTAAAGCTCTAGCTTCTTTGCTTAGCTCAACGCCTTCCACTGTAAAGAAACAAACGTATGAAAATATAATGATAAAAATTAACTTCAGTTAAGTTATTGAATAAATTACGTACATTTGAGGAAATTGACGTCAGGAGGAAAAGTTCGTAACAGATCCAGCACATAATGTCGCGAATCATTTCCAATAATACCTTTGCATTCTACGCTACTGCAAAGTTCAATTTCTTCACCAGCGTCGTTGATAACTTTATGAGGAAGAATTTTTAATTGTTGACCAGTTTTGTTCAACTATGAAATACAATACATCATGAAACAACCGAAAGATGCTTCTTAATATTAACAATAGGATTATGATAAATAACTAACCAGTTCTAGGTACTTAGGATGCGTAAGAACCGTTTTTCCAAAATCTATAGAACCATAAACAACAGATTGCTCCTGCTCGCGTTCCAAGATTCCTGGGATGATTGACTGAGCGGTGACACGGTATCCTCTATGCAGAGGAATACGAGTGATTACCATGAAAACTTAACATCCATTCAATCGAGATGTAAGTTGCGATAGAATACTGAACATCGAACAAGTATGTACAAATGATCCGCTACAAAATATCCACGTCGTACAAATAATGTGACGAAAGGAATGCGTGTACCTAATTTTGTACAAACCTGTAATCGATCACAACGGTACCAAGCGTATAAAGGCCGGGTAAGTCAACGGCAGCATACACTCGCACACCCTGAAGATCATTACGGGGCGCGACAAATGCAGCAGCATCACCGCCAAGCTCTTTATAATGATCTCTCACGTCGAATCCCAGCGAGAAGAAGATATTGTTCCATATAAACATCTGCATTTTTGCCTCTTCTCCTGGATTTATTGCCATCACGTTACCGTCTATCACCGCCACCGCTCCCCGAGTTGCAGCAGCAACGAAATCGCTATGAACCTAATCAATTAATTAATTAATAATAAACAAGCATTTTAATATTATCACTACTCGACATAGGTCGTCGTACTTCTGCTATTATTTAAACAAAGAACACGGGTATGTATTTGTCATGTGTGTTAAAAGCAACACTTCTGTATCTATTATGAATAAATAAAACTGAACATACTTTAAAGATAGCACGTTCTCTAAGCAATCTTTCTGGCAAGTTTTTACGAGGAAGCTCTCTGGTTGTTTGCAACTCCTCATTCCAATCTCGAGTTTGTCCTGGTATGTGCTCTTCGTAGCCCAACTTGGATGAGAATGCTATAAACAAATATATCGTATATTATTTTACCAGATTCAAACCCTTTGGGTATGATGGGATTCAACTATAAAACGCTATTCATAGTCAATCGATTGAAATCATATCAAAAAGATTAAAAACCCATATTATCTAATAAAATGAAACGTACTATCTTCAGCGCGTATTGCATCGATTGTGTGTTCGATCTGAGGTGCGGACCATGCGTACAGCTGATACGGTGTAGCCACTCTTTCAAAAGGATGTCTTTGTGTTCTTCGCCTTTGCATGGCAGCGAAACCCCGTTTAAATGCCGGGCTCAGCTGGTTCAGTAGTTCAATTAAGCTGTGACACAGATGACTCGGGGTCGCTGGTTTCGGATTAAACACTTCTTTTGTCGACTGATTGACAAAGAACCCTCTGGCACACGCAGTTAAATAGTACTGTTTGTCCTCCAACGTTACAACATGTAAGTATAACAGATCACCATGCAGCTTTCTGTGGCCGGGTGGTGGATTCCATCCGGACGTTGTTAAAACCTGTAAGATGTGATCACCGTTAAAATAACAGAAGAAACAACGAAAAGTGATACGAATCGGAATTATGACATCTTACTTTTAAACAAGGAGGACATTTCTGCTCTTTGGCTTGCGGTTGTAGAGGTAGTAACGGTCTATCTTTACACCCGGGTATAATGTAATCGGGCGGAGTACAGTCGACCGAATCTGCCCTGCTTTTTTTCTTCTCGAGGATGTCACCATTCGTGACAACATTTAGGAACGATAAACTGGCACACTCGACGCCATTATACGCGTCCGCAGGATCTACGGACTTCAACAAGTCACGAACGTGTCGTACATGTATACGAGCTTCTCGCATTGTATATGGTTCCTCCACGACTTTAATCACCGATCCCTCTTTTAGGCCCTCGATGTTCTTCAGTTCGGCGAAGTTATCCAAAGTGTTGCCATCCAGCTGAAGGGAGAAACACGTTCGGTGGCATGTGTCCTCGCGATCCATGAGCAACTGATGGATTTCCTGTAAAATGTTACAAATGTTTAGTTCTGTTACTATATAAATATCGACAAAATATTTCGAGGCAGAGATGTTTAAAGTGTGGTGTACAAGCTGATGTGAGATGTTGGACTTTCGGAACAGAAAGATCTTGGCCCATACAAGTTCGGGAAACTATGCTTGTAGGTATATTTATTTACCTGAACCAATTCCATACTGGAGACTTGTATGTCAAAAGGTTCCGCACCCGGACTGACAATTTTAACAGTGAATCCCATGTCTTGAATGAAAACAATTTCTTGCTCGCTACCATCCTTATCACCATCCGCATCTTTCTCACTCTTATCGTTCTTCTTGTCTTTTTCTTCATCTTTTTCCTTTTCTGTTTCTTTTTCGTTCTCATCGCCCTTCTCTTTCGTGGCTTCAACTTCACCCTTCTCGACAACGTTCTTCGCGGTCGTACTCGCACTTCCGGTCTCCTCCGTGGTTTCTTTCATATCTAAACAGAAAAATTAATCAAGTTACCGAAGCTTGTAAAACAGTTAAATTACATTCGAACAATTTTATCGAATTGGGGAAGATTATTTCAGAGGAACTATTCAACTAATCAATGGAAGTAGGTTACTGAATAATATGAATAAACAAATCACATAAACATTTTTATTAGCATACATTGCAACGCTACCTTATATTAACAAGTGATAACTATTTAAATGAACAGGTCAATGTTAAACCAGTGAATTAAGTAAGCTAACTTCCTTAATTTTATTTGCTTTTATTTCAGTGAACATAAAAAAATAAAATGAAAGAAGATATCTTTACATAAGATATAATAAATTTTTTTATAATGATATTAATAATATTCACAACTTGTCTGCATAACAAGAAATGAAAACAAGAATTATTTTTATAGATATAGGGTGCATTTCTGACTAGATACGGCTATGGATATCCGTAGGTCTACCAGTTGCATTCACCAATGCATTTATAAATAAACGGCAATGTAAATAGTACGCACTTAAATGCCGTACTATTTTTATCGATCTCATGTTTGCAATATACATCCATTCCTGGCGTATGTCGATCTTCATTGTGTTATGTTATTAATTACGATCTAGCTGACACGCCGTTTATCAGTGTTCATTGTGATTCCATCACGGTGGTTGTTGAACGTCCGGACATATTTCAAACAATTCGCACCTGTGGGACCTTGATCTTCAACGACCTTGGTACAACTGTTTATAATAATTTGCAACATACCACAACGATGTAATAAAACTAAATATACTTATCTCTGATAATACAGCTCTTTATTTTTATAAATTTTTATTGTTTATTTATTACCGACACACTGCACGTGTGAATGTAGTTCAGTATATAATTGCGTAAAATATAATAATTATGAATCTAGTGATAGAAGACTCTGGGGATATTAGTACCTAGAGATTTTGGAATGGTGCTTACTTCCGTAAAAGTTGCTTTGGTTGTCACAAATTTAGTCGGCAATCTAATAGAATATTTATACTGGACACGATGTTTTGATTACAACAGTCTTTGCCGCCTCGCTGTTTGCATCGATTATCGATTGATCATCGAGTTGTCGCCAATCAAAATTTTATTGATTTAGAGGACGTTCACCCAGCTACATCAAGATCAAAAGAAAACCGGAAAGCGATAACAAACACGAACAGATTAATCGGAAAATATCATATTTGGTGTTAGAATATTTAGAAGAATTTGTTTGAAAATAATATACTGTATAAAAGTAACATTACTCGACAATGTACGGTATATATAAGGTTTCTTATAATTACAACTAAACACTTTTGTCAGAATTGTGTCATAATTTATAGTGACTTATCTTTAAGCAATTGTCATATCGCGTTCTTATCCATACATTTTACTATTTCGATATAAAGCTGTCCTCCATTTCTAACTAGTAAGCGTTATCAGGAAGAAAGATAAGAAAAGGAACACTGAAAATACTTTGATGATAAGCAGATAAAAAAGCGTGAAAAAAAGATGAAATCTAAAATATATTTGAGTTTATCGTTATCTAATTTTAAAACGTTTCCTTAAATTTCATCTAGTAATAAATTAAATGAATAACGAAGCAAAATTTACAGAAGATAAAACATTTATCGACGATAAGATGAGTACTTTTAATGTAAACATAGAAATTTCGAGTGTAGGAAGTACTTGAACTAAATATGAATCAATTTCGAATTTTTAACATATCCGTTTTACTAACTTGTTCGTTTTGAGATCGATATGTACCGTGAAGGTGTTTTCGAATATCGAAATCGATAGTTGTATCGAAATCGTTTTCTTTAAATATATAGCTACGTTGAACCAAATGATTCGAATGAAAAGACAAATATCGAATTTAATACAGCGCAGATGGTTCACGCAAATTTACCAACAGGGTGTAATGTTAATTATTTCTTTCATTATCACTCTCGCGCCTTCTGTAAGAAAACTCGACAAACTTCCATGGCGAACACGTGTTAGTACGCTAGTAAACGGCCCTTCATAGTAGATATTAATTCAAGGCAAACTAGTTTAATCTTTATTATGTAAGATATAGAACATATGGATCTAGGGATGTTTAAGGAAATCTTGGAATGTCTAGAGAAATTAAAAAATGCCTGGAGAAATCTAAGGACATAAGGAACTTAATTATATCTAGGTATTTATTTGTGTTAGATATATCTAGGAATATTGGGAGGTATTACGGACGTCTAGTGATGTAGTGATATAGAGATCTAGAAATTTATGAAAACACATCTCGACATAATACATACATACACTTCGCTTTTACAGTAGACAAATTTATAATATCGAATTTATATCGAGATATTGTTTATGAAATCGAATTTTATTTCAGAAAACAAATCAGATATTACAGTAATATATCATTTTTAGTACACAAGCATCAAAGTGAAGCACAAGGAACACGACATAACATTAAAAGGAAGACCGATAACAGAGGTTATCGGTAATTCTTTATAATTCACTATTGTTCTTTCGAAACACATGACCCTTTTATAAAATGTCATTCTTCTTCGATCATCGAAATTGAACCCTTTTTGTTTTTAACGTACAATCTAATCGTTAAACAATTAATCATAATTTTCATAATTAATATTACAAAAATATAATGTAAATTGCGAAACTACGTCAACAGTAATGAGTCGTAAACACGCAGCAAATTTCAACAATAAATATTCCGTTAATCTATATGGTAACTTTTGTTTAGAACTGTTTTTATCATTTTCATGTGCTCCGTAGATACGCCTATGCGCGCGGGGTCATTAACATGCACGTGTTTTCTTCCATTTGGTTTTTTGAAGGAAACGAAGCTCTAAAAGAAGAAGGAATTAACGGAATGGACTAAGTGTGAATTGACGGTGATGAATAACACATCCCCCGATAATTGATTAGGTTTCGTTCGAATTAAGATACTTGTTTTCTTTCGACCGTTGGACTTTGAAAAAAGGGGCTGAAGAAATAACACTCAATCACAACTATCGTTTTACACAAAACAGACACACGATTGTGCAATATAATTTACATAATTCTTATTGTTAGCAGATATTATGCATCAATTGTGGACTTATACTATATAACTCCATACACAAAAAACGTTAATACAATAAAGCACTGCTGTTTCGATTTACTTATCAATTTGATAACTAAATAATTATTCTATGTACATATAAATAGTTATCAAATTTACATAAAATGTTAATAACACGCGTGGAAGTCAATCACAATAGAGAAAAAAATTAAATAAATATCTAATAACAATTATAAGATAAGCTACACGTTAGAACATTAAGATGTAATGTAAAATGAATAGTTAAACAGGACAGGTAACAGACGATTTCATCATCTGACGAGATCACGTGTCTCCAAGAAATTAATTTCTTCGAAGTATAAATAAGACTAACCGCAATAATACAAAATGTACGAAACAAGGAAAGAAATAAGTTAAATCGAAAATGTATTTGAATCGATTCGTAGGTGCGTCTTCAGAAGAAGAGCACGTCAAACGATACGTTCATGCGTTCTTGTGCAATTATTTGCAAAACGAGCGGTAAGAATATCGACAAGGTAGAAAGCACGATTGCTCATGATAATTAGTATAATAAGTGTGAAAATTCGTCTGCTACATTGGAATTGTGTCTTCTGCTAGTTTCCCTCTTCTAAAACTCGTGGCTCACATGACCCTGCGGTACATAGATTCGCGCAATTCGCGCGTTACATAACATCGAGGGCCCGGCTTTTAGCCGAGGCGGCATCGTTAAGGCACACGTTAAAATGAACGAAACACACGGTATCTTGACCAAATCATTACATAACGTGATCATCCGTACAGTTTAATCTTCAAATACACGACAATCGAGGGGCGTTGATTATATAAAATCACTATCTATTACTAACCAGTAGTTGTTTGATCCTCGTTGCCGTTCAGCAGAGGGATTTTCGTACTCCCATTTTCCGTGGAGGCCTCGATCTGTGCGCCCAATGTCATCTTTCTCTGATAAACCTTTTCAAATTTTCACACGGCTCCCGTTTAATTCGGCAGCTCTTTATTAACCACGATAACACCTCACGCACACCTCTCAGAATTTATTCTCAAAACGACGTCCTGACTCCTTTCACGAGGAAGCACACTAACTCTGAAACACCCTGAGCCGCTTTTCTCTACCGCACGTGCGTTTCGACGAAGTACAAAGTCTAATGTACGCCATTGGTCGGTCTGTCTAGCGGCTTATCGGATAGAATTCTCTGAATGGTTTTTCTACTCACGTGATCCACCCCTTATTATCCGGCGAGTATTTGTGATTGGTCGTTGCCGATGTACCAGACGATATGGTTAATACTGAAGTTGGCTCTTATTGAAATACTTTCTGATTGGTAGCAGTTGTCACGAGTTGGGGAAATTCGGACCGGAATGGAATCAAAATTACTAGATTGCAGGATTTCTAACGTATGCGATATTCATTTGAATAGGTTACAATTCGTATTTTAATTTCAAGAAATCTTGCCAAGCGATAAAGATACACTTTACGAAAGGGAACAGGAGTAAATTTAATGATTTAAAGAAATAATAACATTTTTATCAGTGAAATTTTAGTACATTTCACGAAAGTAAGGTTAAGTGTTTAAGAATGTCGGCAGAAGAACAGACAGATCTGCGTTTGGGACCAGATCCTAACGTCACTTATCCGATTCAAGTACAATATTGTGGGAATTGTTCTCTTCCTATCGAGGTAAGGTAACATCAGACAGTCGATATTTGAAATTTGTATTGTATGACAACGCGTTAATGTCCGAATTCCTTGAAAATTATGATCACCATTTATGTCACAGTACTGTGAATATTATCCAGAATATGAAAAATGTAAGCAATGGCTAGAAAGAAACTTACCAACAGAATTTGAGAAAGTTAAATTGGGTAATTATTGTGTTCATTTATAGAATCAATGTTTATTTAATTGAAAATATCATCGTAATATGATTTCATATCTTTACGACTAGTAGAAGATAATACTACGGAGGCAGGTGGAGGTGAAGATGAAAAGAAACGTCAAAAACGTGGTGGTAAAGGTATGCTCAAAACAAAGAAGAAAGAAGATGTTCCAAAGTTAGTGACTGTATCTAGAGCACCTAGAGGCAAAAAGAAATCGGTCACAGTTGTAACTGGTCTTAGTACTTTTGGTAACTTAAAATACTTGTTTATGTGTGATATATCTCTGTTGAAAAATAATCACATAGTTATTAAATGACCAATTCACTTTTAATTTCCAGACATAGATTTAAAAGTAGCTGCCAAGTTTTTTGGTTATTACTTTGCATGTGGCTCAAGTGTAACAGGAGATGATGAGATAGTTATACAAGGAGATGTGAAGGATGATCTATTCGAAGTAATACCAGATAAGTGGCCACAGGTAAGGGCAATAGTTTTATTTAAAATATAAATAAAAAGTATACGAATTTCAGCATTTAATGCATTTTCAGATTGATGAAGATTCTATAGATGATCTTGGGGATCAAAAAAGATAATGGGCCAATTTTACTTGCATAATTGTATTTAATATTATACTATTTTTATTTCCGTTTATTACAAATAAAATGTACATAACATACAAGATGTACCTAACATATAAAATGTTTTAAAAGGTGGAAAGTTAAAATGCAAAAACATATTACCCATCTTTATCATCCAACTGATCTTCACCTAAATAATTTGTTATCACTTGAAGTAAAGATATTACTTCTTCTTCTGTTAAACGGTCCTCACTATCCTCTACAATCTATGAAAACAATATATGTTTAGTTTCAATTATACTACATGATGCATTTTTTTATTCTCATGATAAATTACCAATTGTATTTCAAGAGGTGTTTTGGGACATAAATTTAAAAGAGTTAGTTTTTCACATTTTGTCAACTTAAAAGATTCCACTGCTTTTAGAAAATTTTTTATTTTTTCTGGAGATTGACCTTTACATGGTGTTTCTTCCAAGTACCTTACAGTCTGATAAGTTATGGTAGCCAATTGGTTTTGTTTCATTTTTTGTTTTTTGTTTGCCTTTATATTTTGCAAAATGTCCAAAACTTCATAATTACTTAAATATGCCGAACATTCTTTGAGTCTGAAATAAAATTTCAACGATTTATTATAGTTACTTTCTAATTAATAAAGTCATTACAAGCATAAAAAAAAATACACACACTTCCATATCATACAAATATTTAATTGTAATTTGGTTATAACAATAATTCAAGTATAAGGTTATGTATTCGCATTTATTATAACTATCTTAATACTAAATAATAACATAAAATCTTCTTAAGGTATTATTAGTTGCAATATATAAAAATAATTTTCGTAATAACAAATGTATATTAACACAAATTTTCTTCACACAAAGACAAATTCGATTTATGAATTTTATGTCTGAGAGGGCGCACCGATGACGAATTAACAATTTCGAGCGCAACATTTAAATTTCGTACCTAACTATTAGTACTGATTCTTCGTGATACAAATCAAACGTAAACGTAATTTTTATGTTACATTAATATTTTTAAACATAATAATGTTCTACAAGTTATGTATCTGCGTCAAATTGAATTTTTTAAATATCATTATGCCATAATATTTTGTTAACAGTGATAGAACTTTAATGTTGAGAAACTTTTCAATGACAATAAAAACAAAGTATTATTGTCATGCGTCATCGACAAGAATGCATTTATCTTATCCCTGACTTCCATTGAAATTCCCTCATCATTCGATTTTGAAATCGATCGGGAAGCCATTGAGTTGTGTATATATAAGTATTCATTATAATCAAATTTACGGACGGTAAATATATGAAGATAACGTTGAGCTATTTAATGCAGCGTATAAAAGCTTGGATAATATAAAGTAGTAATATTTTGATTTATAAATACAGTTCATGATAGTTGTAAAGATACAAAGATAAAATGGCGCGAAATCATTGAATGTAGTACTTCGTAGCATTTGCATATTGTATTAGAATTCATAACGAACCATTTTTTAATCATATATGCAGGGCTGGCGCAAACTGGGTCCAGAACACGAGCATCGTTAGCGATTGGTTTATTAGCTAGCGAACAATTTGCGAGTGGATCGTTATCTAACAACCCATAGCGTATAGATCAAACTAATTCATTTTAGTTTTGGAAACAAAATCGAACTAACAATTTCCGTTATATGCTCTTTTATTTTGTCGTTACAAAATTTCACTTATTTCATCTATCTAAATATTTGTTTCAGTTTTTAACATTTCTTTGTTACGAAGTGTTTAGTAGTCAAATTTATTTTCAGTTCTGACACATACTTTTAAAATTATAAAATTTTGGAAATGGGCCCGTAAATGTTCGCGCCGTTCCTGCATGCATCTACGAACATTAACACGACCTCTGTGCGCGATCGTCTGACATTTTGCGACGGCAAGTATGTAACACGGTGTGTGCTCTTTCGTGTTTTGTATTTTCAAGTATACTCTGCCATCAGTGTAGTGATACGAGTTAATGATCAATGTGGATTCACGAAGGTGGACAAAATGTAGACCAACATTATTCTCATTGTTGAAGACGTTGTTGGAGAACTATCGTACACGAAAATACTACGAGCCGCAACTTTTCTTACAACACGTATCGATCTCTCCGCAGGCAATGCATCTTCCTTGCTTGTCATGCTATGTTTGTAAACTTTTGACCTTGCTTGTTAAAAATCGGTGAAATCTTCTCGATCATTGAGAAATCAAGAATGGAAGTCGTTGGCGATTACGAATACAACACAAAAGATCTGATAGGCCACGGCGCATTCGCTGTAGTCTACAGAGGCAGACATCGTAAAGTGAGTCTGTTTTTCTGGATCAGTAATATAATCGTTGATTTAAAGCGGCAAAAAATTGTACAATTTCGATCGATTAACCTGTTAATGTATATATATTTTTTTTATAGAAACCAAATTTCGTAGTGGCAATCAAAAGTATCACGAAAAAAAGTTTGGCAAAATCGCAGAATTTACTTGGAAAAGAAATAAAGATACTAAAGGTTTGTTAATGTAGTAGACTTTTACCTCTGTATTTGCAATTGAAGGAAAACAGTGAGCGTAACATATTCATTGTTTTCACTTGGTTTTTAATTTAAAGATGTTTTTATTTAGTTGATGAAATAGTATGACTTTTGTTGTGTGTAATTTGTTTAAAATATCATACTGTTTTATATTTCACCAATTGATATTAAAATACATAATATTCAATATAAAAATATTTCTGAGTTTGAAAGTAATAATCATTCTTCTAATAATGAATCATTTATAATTAATGTTTATCATCGAAGAAACATTTGTAATGTTTTTCTTTTCTGTTCTAATAACAATTGTTTAATGATTTTGGTTGTTGACTAAAACATTATTATTTTAGGAACTAACAGAATTACATCATGAAAATGTTGTTGCATTATTGGATTGCAAGGTTAGTGAACTAATATAATGCTTATTACGAACGCTTTATATGAAAATTATATGACAACATTAATGTTTTAATACGCTTGCAAATCTTTATTTAGGAATCTAATCATAATGTCTTCCTGGTTATGGAATATTGTAATGGAGGGGATTTAGCTGACTATTTAAGTGGTATGTTTTTTTATAAAGAAATGTTTTATTAGAACATTGGCAAACGTTAAAAATCATTTGAACTCATTCTATTATTTCCTTTTATACTGCTTTTATTAGCAAAAGGCACTCTTTCTGAAGATACTATCAGGGTGTTTTTGAAGCAGTTAGCAGGTGCAATGAAAGCATTGCATGCCAAAGGTGTAATTCATAGAGATCTTAAGCCACAAAACATTCTACTTAGTCATAATTGTGGCAAAGCTTGCCCACAGCCACATCAAATAACATTAAAAATTGGTAGGTGTTTAATAGTAATAAATTCTTATTTTTAAATTTCAGAGAAAAAGTATAATATATACTGTTTTTAATAAAAATGCCTGGTCTGTGTATTTTCAAAAGTTAAAAGTATACATCTTTAGATTGTTTTTCTGTGTTTCAGCGGATTTTGGTTTTGCTAGGTTCTTACAAGATGGTGTTATGGCTGCAACATTATGTGGGTCACCAATGTACATGGCACCAGAAGTCATAATGTCACTTCAATACGATGCAAAAGCTGATCTGTGGTCTTTAGGAACAATAGTCTTTCAGTGTCTTACTGGGAAAGCTCCGTTTCAGGCTCACACACCACATGCTTTAAAACTCTTCTATGAAAAGAATGCCAATTTAGGACCTAAGTATGTTATTGTTTATAATATATGTACATGTATTTGCATTTATAATAAGCAAATACCTAAATCAGTTGGTAATTCTTATTAACTGTTCTGTCTGTTTTGTTCGTTTTAATTACAGAATTCCAGCTGGAACTTCTCCTGAATTATCTGATCTTTTAATGGGTCTCTTAAGAAGGAATGCTAGAGATCGTATGCCATTCGATGAATTTTTTGGACATGCTTTTCTTCAAGGAACTAGGGAGAGTCCAAGTCCAGTTCCAGCTGAACTTCCTGCTTCTCCAGGAACATTAGTAATTCAGGAACGAGCTACAGTTGTTGCAAGATCAGAACCAGAAACAACAAGTCCGTGTTCTAGTCCTGAAGATGACTTTGTACTTGTGCCAAGTGATCTCAGTAGTGACACAGACAATAATCCTAATACGCAACAAGTGAAGTAAGTAAATTATTTTACATATTATTTATTAAATTTGCGATATTATTTTATTTTAAATTAATTAGGTACGTTAAACAAACGAGTAGAGAAGCAGTAAGTCCACCGCGACCATGTTTTCTTCCTATTTCGGAACCAATTCCCGTTCCATCTCAAAGAAGCATTACGCAACCATCATCTCCTTCTACTAATACCAGATCTGGAGGTAGTGTTGTTCCTCGCTCTCAACCTATCAGTATGAAGCGCAGTGTGGATACTCATAGAAGTCATGCTCCTGATATTGGCTCCCTTAGCCCACCTAGTGTTCAGTTTGTCATTGGTACACCACCTAGTAGAAGGTATGTAAGTATAGTTTGAACAAATCATACATATTATAGTTGTATTCAACTGTGTAATAATCTTCAGATTAAGCGAGACGCCTCCACCGCCAACTACATGGCAAGTTAGTCCTGTTGCAAGGCATTCGCATACTTCTAGCGGGACGTCACCGTTACGACGCTCAACTGGCAATAATAGTGCATCTTCGCCACTATTAACAGGGCCGTTAGCAGTGTTAGGTTCTCCTACATCAAGAGCATTTCAAGATAACAATAACACGTTAAGGCATTCACCTGTTATTCCTTTTGGTACAAGAGCTGTTACTCTTCCTGAAATATCTGGTACTTTATTTCTTTTTATGATTTTTAAACCATTATTTATCATTTTTGAAAAATAGTTTTATTGTTGCTCAAATTTACAGAAGCAGGTAGTTTCCAAAATCTTCTCCCAGAAGTAAATCCTACGATAATGGATGAACGTCCATTGACATTCATCGCACCTGAACTTCCGGAAGAAACGCTTTTGGAACGAGAACACAACGAAATATTAGCAAAGTTAAACTTTGTTGTTGCATTATGTGAATGTGTATGTGAAGTAGCCAGAACGAGAGCTGGACCTTTGGGTGCACCTTTAGGTGGTATCGAACAAGCAAGTAATGCTGCAACGAGAAGAAGAGCTGAACAAGTAATTTTACTCGTTAGAGCCCTTCAGTGGCTCAGTTCTGGATTAAGTCTTGCGACACAACAACTCAAGGCTGGTAGATTGCAGCCAACTGCCAGTGTAAAAGAAGGTAAAAATGTGTTTCTTTGTAATTATTATTACATTTATTAATTATTATTTATGCAGTTATTACTGTTATTATATTTCAGTTGTGAATACAATGAACGAAAAGTTCAGAACGTGCCTCACAGAATGTAAACAACTCAATAGCGCTGGACTTCTTCATCAAACAGGAGCTACTGCGGACAAAATTCTGTATAATCATGCCATCCAAATGGTACAGAGTTGTTGCGATTTTTTTATATTGAAAAAATATATACGTCTATTCATGCATAAATCTTTTTCAACAGTGTCAATCGGCAGCACTTGACGAATTGTTTGGCAATCCTGCAGAATGTTTTCAGCGATATCACTCGGCACAGATATTGTTACACTCATTATCACAGCATGTCAGTCACAGTCAAGATAGGGCTCTCCTTATTAAATGTAATTTAATTTTATTTAACAAATGCGCTATTCCTCGTTCCAATGTTTTTGTTAATTTAAAAGTGTTTTAAACAGAATTTCTATAAGTTTCTTTTTCTTTTCCAGATAAAGATGCTGTTGAAAAACGTTTATACGTACTTCAACAACAAGGATACATTTATGCAACTGATCCTACATAGCGCTTGTGAAACATCGCGGCAAAGTGCAACGACCCGCCCAAATCCATACCATACTCGATACTTCCTTTCTGTAAGATATTCTGCCCTATTCCGTATAAAAACTGTTGATTCATTGATCATCATGATCGCGCTACAAAGATGGCATTGTAGAAAAATAAGATAACATATATAGTAAGGTTTGTTAGATCTACACAGAATAGGGTAGATTATTCCATGAAAGAGTACGAAGATGGTTCTTTACAAGTTTCTTTATATGATTTATTAATGATATATATAATATATATATTATGTTATATATATAATATATATATACATTGTAATGTACGTATGGTTGATTGACTAACCTTTATTTCATATCAAACAATAAACATGTGTATACTAATATGCATTGAGCATTCAGTGCAAAGCTCATTTCTTAAATGATGGTGGTACAATAATTGGAACCAGATTAAAAGTATGAAGTATTATCTATTAATATACATCAATGTTTTTTTGCTACAAAAATATCACTACATATTATTCCTTCTTTCCATCTGTAATTGTCTCTATGTTTGGTTTATTATTCCTGTAAATTACATAGTTCAATGCTGTAGCAAAAGAATTCCATACTAAGTATGGGACAATTAAATAACCAGCAATTGGATTCACGTTGTAAAATGAAATACCCATTGCTACAGTGCTTCCCCATAATAATGTGATTTCATATAAAGCCTATAATATTAAAAATACAATTAGGATTACGATTCAGATAGAGTAGCATGTTTATTCCTAATAAAATACCCATTTTATGTTGTGTAATCCAAAGAACAGTGGTGTCCAAGACCAATTTAGTATTAAATTAGTTCCATAAATAGAAAGTGGTGTTATTGCTTCTCTAAAACCACCACCATCTCTCCATACTAAATATGAAGAATATCCTATTGTACAATAAATGGTTGTCCACATAGGACCAAATACCCAATTTGGAGGGGTCCAAGAGGGTCTTTTTAATGACTATTAAATACCAACACAAAGGTACATTATTTTATTTATAGTAATTTCAAGTTAATTTCAAATGTAGCAATTAATTAATTTATCATGCGAAATTATGAATGAAAACTATCAGATTCTGTTTTTAAAAATATTATGTTACCCACTGAATTCCCATTGATACTTTTAAAAATTAATCAAGTTAGTTACCTCATACCAAGGTTTGATATTTTTTCTAGTAATATACGATCCAGCCCATCCTCCAATATTTGGATAAATAATAGCTCCTACAATTGGCCAAGATATTTTCACAGGCATTTTATTTATAATAAAAACTTATTGCGTTATCCTTAACGTTGAGTTATCGAATATCGATAGCACAGAGCACGCCCGAGAAAGTTTAACGCTGTCTATTACGTCTGACGATACCTCCAGTAGTGCAATTATTGTGAAGAAGACTATGGAGCGGACTCACGCTATATTCTTACATTTGTTATCTAAGTTACTAAATAGTGACTAATGCAAGTTGCAATGTCATTTATACCACAAACGAAGTACATACAGCATAGACTTCTCATGCAATGCACTTTTATGTTCAACGATTCATGGGGCTTTTCAGTTTCATTATCATTTTTATGTCACATTATATTGTATTGATTTGAATATTGCATATGTAGCATTACATATACATATATGTACGCTATTACGATTTTCTTTTTTGGATCATGATTATTTGTTTCTGATTATATCAAGCCAACTGGGGTTGCCAATGTATACTAAAATGATTGAATACTTATATTTATAATCTGCAATTATATAAAATTTCAAAATTGTTTGATTAGTTATGCATATGAGCTATTTTGCGTTACATAGTTTTTTTGCAAAGCTTACATAGTTCCTACCAAAGAACTGCATACTTATATTTATCAAAGTATTTATGACGCTAAATTGTTAGATTTCTCACTTTTTTTCAAAGTTAATTTATTCGTGTATTCGGTTCGTGCAAATTAGCTCTTTTCATCAATTGAATTATTCTCTTTATCATGATTATATTATCAATTCGCTTATGGGTCATATTCATTATAAAACTTTACACTTTCTCAGTTTATATAATAATAAGGGAAAGTATTATGTCATTGTAAATTAATTAAATTAATAAACCGAAAATGAGCCTTATTTTCTTTTATGACTTGTAATTTAATATTATTATGCGGTTCGAAAATGATTACCGTTAGCGCCATGTTGTGGTCGATGACGAAACAAATGATTGAATTGCGCACTTTGTGGCGCTAGTTAAATGTTCTACAGTTAAGTGCAATTTAAACAATGATCGATTGACCTGACTTAAACCAGATGATATAAAAATAAGGGAGCCGTATAGTGGGACAACTATAGACTTATAAATATAAAAATGAAATTTACTCAGTATTTTTGCTTCGTTAAATAAATTATTTTGCAATAACATGATGCTCTTCCCTATTGCTACTCAAGTGAATTGCTTTGGTTATATGTATAAAAGATCATTCCATTATTTCACAATTTCAAAAAACAATTTCTATGAAAACATATGCACACGGTTATTGGGAAATGCTATTTTATTTAATATTAGGCGAGCTATATTGATTTTTTATTTACACACATAATTCAATAAATACAATGAAAACAAAAACATATTTATATCATATAAATTATAAGGGTATCATGCATAACAATTACAAATGATTATTAGTAGTACAGTGAATACAGAATGTACAGATGTGCGTATGGTTATATATTATTCTAACTAAATAATCGTAATAGTATTATATGTACATTTAAATATACGTATGCACGGTTATGTAGATACTGTTTTCTCGTATGAAATCAATGTATCACAGTTCAAAAATATGCATATTAAACAGAAAACTGTTTTAAATTTCATTGGTATAAATTTGCGTTAATGTAAATATAAAGTCCACGAATATAAATATCAACAGAAAAAGTTTAGACATAAGCAAAATTTGTTAAGGAATTACTACGAATAACATTAACAGTGTTTTTAATTATTTAGTCTAAATTATGGTTTTATAGTCTAAGTTTAACCTACGAAATAATGGAATACAGCTATACCTTAATTTTATTTTTTTTAATAAAAAAAAAAAAGTAACGGTAAATAACAACAGAGTTGCGGATATTTCTTTAAATATGAAAATTAATATAAAACAAATACTTTTTAGGAATTTTTCCCTGTATTACGACAAGCTAATGTACATTAGGTAATCTTGTGCTTGGCATCAGTATGTGGAGGAAAGGTTTTATATTTCTTTCTTTTTCTTTTCCTGTGCATTCTTGAATTCAGAATTGATGTATCTATGCTACTTGTGTTTTCAGACTATTTTTAATTTTCCGTGATTTTCTTCTGTTTTTTTTTGTTTGCGTTCACAAATTATTTGTTCCATTCATTATTTGTTATTTTTTATATTCGGCGTATGAAACAACGCATAGCGCTCATTACAATACTTTAATCACTTTTCTGAATTTTCACATCCTTCTCCCCATTTACTTCTTTCTTTTGTTCAGATTTAGACATAAATACTCCAGGAAAATGATCCCTCACGCGTTGTCTTAATTTTTGAGGAATTACCATAATAGTTGTTATTATATTACCTAAGAATAATACTAGAAACATGCTACTAAGGACTGGAACATGCCAAGTTGCTTCTGGATGAGATGTTAATGTATACAATACATATGCATTATATAATTGGAAAAGGTATCCAGCAAAAAGGAATGGTAACAAAAACGATAATCCACGCCACATCCATGAATGGAAACCTTCTATAGTAATGTCCATGTTATGTCTTTCACCTAGAGCTTTTAAGCGATACAAAACACCACGTTGATAACAGAATTGTAAATATTGTACTACACCTGTAAATTAAAACAATTTTAATTCTATATTCTATGCTATTATAAGCAATATTGAAAAAAGAACTTACTGATATACACATTAAACCACATAAATTGTTGTCTAAATGCATACCATGGCCCAGTGTTAGGCCATACTAATAAAACACCAGATACTACAGTTGATAGAAAGTGATGAAATCTCCACCAACCTTTAATTCTTGAACCATTTACCTTCAATATACTTTCTCTTATTGTCAATGTACAATAATACCAAACTAAAAGGAACATAAAACTAAGTTCCAAGGTTCTGCAATATTATATTGTCATGTTAGTTCCTTATAGAGTATTTGTTAAGTTTTGATATAAAACATGTAACATATTACCTGATATTAGTGACTAAATTTAATACAGATAAAATGAAACCAATTACAGAAAGAACTAACTTAAATTTTTCATATTCATCTTTGTATTTGAACCTAAAAGATAAATGATTGATTTAAACATATATATTGTTTGGAATTGAATTTCATACTTACTTATCCCTTTTATTTAATATGGATACATTAACACTTCCTAAAATAATTTGCAGGTATGTGCCATTTGATTTTGGTAAAGTTTGTTCTATATCATGTAACTGTTGTTCTCTTCTTGCCATTTGTTTGTCTAAATTTTGTTTTGCTTCACTTTCATGTAATCTAATGAAGATTAATTCATTTATATACTGAAAATATGTCATATATATTGAAGGGCTAATTACTTACTGATTGAGCGATTTTGATATTACACCCATTCGGTATCTTTGATGGGAGATTCCTTTTAAACATTTTGCTTGTAATTCAGATATTTCTTCTAATTTTGCAATGTATTCCCTGTTCAATGCCTATTAATAAAATCAAAATACTGAAACATCATGTTGTTTAATACGGAAAAACATTTTATTTACAAAAGCTTAATCAAATAATAAATAATTATGAATAGAATAATGAATTTTTTTATAAATCGAAATTGAATCGTATTTCTAAAGACACAATTAATGAAAATTGTCAAGATTCGGTACTGTATGAAACAGAAAACATTTCATATACCGGTTTCAAGCAGAGATAAATAAAATGTGCACTTAACCTCAATGAAAATAATCCAACGTGTTAAACACCGACAATATTAGTACCCAGGTTTAATAAAATATAATCTTACTTCTAATTCCTTATAATCTTTTGCTAGGTCGGTCCAATCTTTTAAACAGGACTCAATATCGGTATCCATCGTAGCGAAAAAATGGGATGGTGAAGAAAACTTGCTAAAGATTTATGTATGCAACGATTTGTCGTGTTTTATACCCACAGACTTCTACTCTATGTCCATCTGTGCCTATGTTCCTATATATATTTTCCGTGTATGGATGTAGCGGCAGAGTAGGAAGCGTGATCTTCAGACCCGACGTATGATAAAAAAGAACATTTGAAGCATATAAAACGTATCTGCACCATACATATAAGTCATAATTGAGTAATAAATCTTTATTAGACGTACATTTGAAAATGATCTTTTTTGACACATTAGATTGTAATACAGTATTTTTTAAACTATCAGAATTCTGAAATTCTGAAGTTGCAAAATTAAAAAATTTCGAAGTCCAAAGGTTACAAAGTTGTGAAATCTCTACCTTTATCTCATTAGAAATAAATTTCTTAAATTACATCCAATAGCCGGAAGCCTGATGAAACGTATTCAGATAATTTCTTGACGAAATTGAATAAAATAATAATATTTAACTTACATAACTTGAGTGACAATAATTAATGGTGTCCAAATCAATCTCGTAAGCTTATGTATGATCATCCAGAATTTCAATCTAAAATCATTATTAACGATGATTATTAATTGTTTCAACGCACTCACTATTTTGTATCAGTAACATAATATAAACATAAAAATTACCAATTCTTGTTAATAACACTAAACTGTATTTATTATTATTAATTTTTAAATTGCGATATATTGTGTTTTTTCTTAACGTTCACGTGTCTACAGATAGAGTCGAGTTTCTTATGTCCAGTGAGTTACATTTTTTAATTTCACTATGCTTTGTGCTCCTTGATTATTCGTATTCACGTGTGAACAGGTCACGCTGTTGAATACGTAAATACATATCATGGGATCGCCAGTATATACAGTTGGTTAATTTAACCAGCGTGCTGTCGTATTGTTAAACACGCGAATTTTTTCACGGTCGTTGACCAGGCAGCTCCACCGATCTGCGAAGACAAAAGTACTTTGCATTCTTCAGTAAACAAGCACCTTTATGTTCTGCAGTTGTTATCCATTTCTTGATTTCTTTTTTTGATTTCTCTGATAAAAATATTGTTAGATAATGAAGGATTAGTGATAAGTTAATATACGGTTGATAACAGTCATAAATTTCCAGTCATTTTTCTGCAAAAGGATTAAAGTCAGAGACTTTAATTGTGTTTAAGAACAAACTTTTCTCAAATGTAAGGCAAATTTTTAATAGCAAACCGCTGATGACAGAGTTTTGATAATTAAAACTTCATCCGCGGCCATATAGAGAGACTCCACTGCAGATAAAAGGAGTCCAAAGAACTAAGAGCATATCGCTCGAAATAAGATTAACATATCCGTGTTTCTATCAATAGCTCTTTTCTCTATACAGACCAACATTACTATGCTAATAATTTAAAGTGATATTTGAACCAAACGTAGGCATCGATTGCATTATTTATAATCCTTATCGTCTTGTCTACAGAGTTCTGACTTTATTCAACTATGCACGTAGAATATCTTTCCACTTTATCTATGTAAATTACATTTGTCTATGTTTCTAGGTACATCATGATTGTATGGCCGAAGAGATCTTTCCAGAAATATTAGACGAATTACAGTGATCCGGTACTTGTACTTATTTGCTACAAGCAAGTAACATTGTATTACTAATCATTAATTAATGAAAAAAGACTTTCTAATGTGAGAACGGTGAAAGGGATAAATAAGAAATTTTAAAGATTATTTTGATATACCTGTAATATATGATCTGTTGCTTTATAAGTCTTTGTTGAAAATCAACAGAAAAATAACAGAAATAAATATCATATTTTACTTCCATCTACAATGATGTACAAATTATGTTTCGATCAAATTTATACGCTTCGTAATCTTTTATTCCGAGAATCTTGAATGTGGTCCCCACTTCTTGCCAGAAGTTTCAGCAGTCGATTTAAATATCTTCGAAACTGTTAAACAGTGTACAGTGGTTGTCGTCGCGATTTCTAGATAGCGGTGCATAATTTTTAATATATTATATTAGCTTTCGTAACGTAGAATGAATTTAATGTAATGTGAAATTATTTATAAGAAGCAAATGAATGTTATTATTGTACTCAATAGAAATAATGTTTTAAGTGTTTAAAAAATAGATGTTTATTTATTTCTCTAATGACATGCTATTCAAAGTCATTGCTTATTAACATACATAGAAACATATGCGAAGAAAATTATCGTTTTTATCAGGAAAGTTATCAGTACCAAATATAACTATAATTGAGTCATTTGCATTTGGTATGTAAGTACTGGAGATTGTTACATTGCATCCATTGACTTACAAAATTTTTAATTTGGAAGTTTCAATTTTACAAATTTCCTAACTTTTGAATTTAGAAATTCCAAATTATCAAATTTAAGAATTTGTAAGTACCAACTTATTAAATTTTTTAACCTTTGGCGCCAGATCTCCAGATGTCATCACTGCATAAAAGTTCTGTTTAAATGGTTCTTTCCAAACTTTTTTTGTTGTGGATGAAGATCCAAAGCTTCATCGCAGATTAAATTCCTAAAATAGCAAGCGGTAAGTTTCAATTAGAAAATGAAAGGATCACATTCCGAATAATTATGATTATAATATGCCCTATTACATATAATTTTCACCGCTCTGCTTACCGCCTTAATTACACTTAATTACGGTAATCTCGACGCCACTGTAATCGTTGAAAAATAAAAATACTGTGAATGACGAGACGGTGGAATTCTCTTGAAAGAAAGTGGAAACCTGCAGCGGAGGGGTAAACGGCTTCTAGATAACGGCATAGTAAACGGTATTCGATCTTCTTCACGTGTGAACCAGTGTTCTGCAATCAGTGTGTGACTTGAATATTTTCTGTGAATTCTATCATTCCTATAATTCGACACTTCCAGTGTACCGTACCTGTTTCCGGTTACAGTCGGAAACCGCAACAGTTACCCAGGTATACAAACAGTATCCGCAAACATTTCAATTACCTCACATGTCGCTGTTAACGTAAACTTTCGTTTTTTACCATAAAAAATGAATGTCAATTAAAGAACAAAGTTTTCATTTTGAATTGTCACCAACGTTATCATTTTGCGGGTCTTCAACGAGTGTTATCTAGTATGACACCAGGGAAAGAAAACAGGAGCTCCTATCAAGGTACGGGGTCATTTTGTCTCCAATAAAGTCACGTTTGTCATCTCCAGAGAAAACGATTCGTCTGCAAATAGAAGTTTTAAATTTGTCGCGAGCGTGTCAATGTGAAATAATTTCTGCATCGTATCATCGATACGATCGTTAACATTCTGAACTCACTTTCGCATTTTCAAATTTTCGAACTTGGGAGACTAGCAATTTCAAATTTACGAATTTTTGGATTTTCAAATTTAGAAATTTTAAAAGAAGAACCATCTCGCAAGGAAGAAGCAGCTTAATATTGTAAGCAGGAAGATGAATTTCACTCGTAATTTTTCGAAAAGTGTCAAATCCATAAGTGTTTGCAACAGTGTTACTTCGGTGAAATGGCGCGCATCGGACTGCAGTTATGCAGGCGCGTCGCGCACATCGAGAATCGATGATCTGTCCGATATCTCGAAATCTACCGATGGTACATGTCGATCGAAGACAGAGATCGCGGAAAAATCACGTGACAGAAAATATGCTACCGTGGCTACAGCTACGGGGAACGTTCTGCAAGAAGCACCGGAACCGTGGGGACTTCCGGTGTTTGGAACACTTTTCGAGTTTTTGTTTTTCGGCGGACCGAAGAAACAGCACGAGTATGTTGATAAAAGACACAAGGAACTGGGTCCTGTTTACAGAGAACGTTTGGGACCCATCACGGCGGTGTTTGTTAATTCGCCTGATGAATATCGGAAGATATTTCGATTGGAAGGTGCAGCACCGAAACATTTTTTACCAGAAACATGGACCCTTTACAACGAGATACGAAAACGTCGACGTGGTTTATTGTTTATGTATGATATTTTTGAATATATAGTTCAGAGTATTTTAGGATTCTTATTGGGAAAATGGCGACATTCAGAAAGTGCATAGAGAAACTTTTTAATTTCCACTTTAACTTATCAAATCTCCCCGTCATTTTACCTACGGAAGCCTACGATGCTCGATACTGTACGTAGCCAATGAACAAGATTCAATATATTAATAAACGAACATTTACATTTTTCTGTCCTAATTTCGAAACGCATAGGAACGGCGAAGAATGGATACATTTTCGTAAGATATTAAACAAAATAATGTTGATGCCAGACCCAACGAATTTAATGGGCGATTCCTGTCACGAAGTAGCTAAAAGACTCGTACAAAAGTGGGATAAGCAAATCGGGACAAACGCTGTTATCGAGAACATACAGGTTCAGCTTTATCAATGGTCTATTGAGGGTAAAAATAAGTTCCACGTATTAATCGATTAATAAGGTAAAAATAGAAAATATAATTGTAGATGTCATTTTAATTTGATAGCGATGATGGCTACCTTAATGGGTTCATATTGGCACTCTTGTAAACAACAATTATCTCAAGATTACGAAAAGTTAGCAAGAACGTTGTATAAAATATTTGAATATTCAGCTAAATTATATACGGTGCCGGCTAAATTAGCGATGACTTTACGGTTACCAGCCTGGACGAAATTTGTCGAATCAGCTGACACGGTTTTCGAAATCGTTCGAATTCTGGTACCGGAAATGACTCGAGTGGGTGGCGACGGTTTATTAAAAAGAATGATGGACGAGGGGATTCATGAGGAGGATGCAATTTGTATCGTTACCGACTTTATTTTAGCAGCTGGCGATACGGTGTGTTTAAAAATAAAATTACAGTAGATTCCAGCTGACGTTACTTAAAAAATAACATAGACCAATGTTTTTTGTTTAGACAGCGACTAATCTGCAGTGGATACTGTTATTACTCTGTAAACATCCCGAAAAGCAACAAAAATTGTTCGAACACCTAAAGAACCTTCAACAAAAAGAATTGCTGCGTGATTCTTTGTTAAAAGGAGTTATTAAAGAATCTCTTAGATTATATCCAATTGCTCCATTCATTTCTCGATATTTACCGGAAGATAGCGTGATCGGTAATTACTTTGTACCAAAAGGGGTAAATGATTTTGTTACTACGTTCTTTAAAAAAGAACGTTTTTAAACATGAAAGTAGTCAGGAACGTAGAGTATAACCCTTCTCCCTCTAAAAGAAAAAGTAGTCTTTACATATTTTTGAGGACAAATATTAAATTTTGCAATTGCATTAACATTAAAGATAAACAAATTTAAAATCCGTTTAATGCACTATTATGAAATATACTTTAAAATAACTTTGCCCTCTTCCTGATTGATAACCTGGCTACTCCCATGTTTTTAAATAAAAAATACAAATTTATCTAATTTGTTACTTTTATGCTACAGGAATTACTGGTGCTATCACTTTATTCAAGTGGACGAAACAGCGTAAATTTTCCGCGACCGAATGAATTTCTTCCGGAAAGATGGATTAGAACGGAAGATGGTACTTATGAAGGTGTTGTACACCCACACGCGAGTCTACCATTTGCCTTGGGTGCAAGAAGCTGTATTGGTCGAAAACTTGCCGAGATACAAATATCGCTTGCTTTGGCAGAGGTGAATATGCAATCAAAATCGGCATATATTACAAATGAAAAATTTTATAAACTATTATATTAAACATTGCAGCTGATTAAGACATTTGAAATAGAATGTATAAATAAAGATCAAGTGAAATTAATGTTACACTTGATTTCTATTCCATCGGAATCGATAAAATTGAAATTGAAGCGAAGATAATACAGGGAGTAAAGAAAAGAATACAGGGAAGTAAATGTTCCATTCATACTTTTGATTTTATTCATTTTTCTTTTCATCGTGAAGCATTTATATATTTTATCCGTATACGCTAGAATCGAATGAACCAGATTTTATATATCTTGGCTATTATATATATGTACAATTATTTATCATTTCAGTGCATCAAAAGATGTTCACAAAATTATTAATATACATCAATCCCATGCTTTAAAATATATTCACAATAAGCACGATTAGGGTATAGATTGAATAAAATATTTTACAATATAAAAGTCTTATTAATTGCATCCTAATTAAAGAATGAGGATTAAATGATTGGACGCTATCATTTCTACTAAGTATCACAATTATATAAAATACGTTTATCGTTAACGTTGGCACAGAACGTTATTAATAATCTCTTTCACTTCGTCCAAAAACTCGTGAAAACTTCCGGTGGTAGAGAAACCTTGAAACGCTTGAACTCTTTCAGACTTTGTCATAGATGCAGTTAGAAAGCTTTTCACGCAACAAGTCTTCAATTCATGACAAGAATTTAACCTAGCCCAGTTCCAAGCTCTGCTAAAATTTTTGTAATTCAATCTGGATATCGAGCTCTCCGTTAAAATTTCTGATATGTCACCCATCAGAAACTTGTCAGCCAGTAACACAGCATCTAGCAAAGATTCAATAGTTCTATTTTCAATGGTTGCTCCATTTGCAGCAAGCAACAATGTGTTAAGACTTTCTTTCGACGTGTTTCGTAGCTTGACACGTTTTTTCCCTGATTCAGAAAAGTTTCCCTCAAGCATCGCAGAAAAAGCATCAGATTTTTGGCATAGCGTTTGCCTGCAAGCATCGACAGTTGTACCATCGTCCAATTCAAACGTGACCGTTGCAGGTTTTGGATGATTGTCGTAAACTTTTGGAAAATCAGTCGAAGCAGTATCCGTGATCTGACACTTTTCTACTATTTCAGGTTGAATTTCTAGAGTGTTCGCTAGTTGACAAATTGACCAAATAGCATTCTCATAAAGACTGTGTTGTTCGTCAGAAAGTACGCGAAATATTAATCGAAGACCACCATAACTATTCAATAAAGATTTGAGAATGTATCGTGATCTAATTAGGAATGGTATTGAAACTGCAATAACAGATTTGTGCGCTTCTTCTCCACGAAGCAATATAGACGTAAGTTCACCTACTGCTCCGCCGGTTTCTGCTAGTGCGCATAACTGTCTTGTATATTGTTCTGAACCATATAGTGTCTGAACTTCGAAAACAAAGCCCTGTTTTAATAATGGAATTAAATATGCTCCATTTCTGTAACAAAACAATAAATGTTTATATTAATTAATGTAAGTTTTATTTGTAAAATAAATATATTTCGTTTACCTTATAATTCTAGTTAAAATTCTAGACGCTCTTTGATTTTTGGCACATCTAATGTAAGCTGTTAAAGCTTCAATGATTGTAGGATCGGCTAATCTGTCGATTGGGTCATTCGAATGACTCAGTCGGCTTAATAGTACTAATGTCCAGTCGTTTGTATAATCACAATCACTTGATTTATTTCCTTTATCCGAATCTTGAGATTCTTCTATATTTATAGTTATTGATTTACAACTTTTCAATGATTCCACCTCTTCTTGCGGCTCTGAAAACAGAGGACATTAATTGATATACATATGTATAATTGTTTTTTAAAAATCATAAATTGTACAATTTAGTTTACCATCTTCGTTATCCATAATTTCTGTATCGCTGCAAACAGGACTGTAATTATCTTCAGTGCCTTCATCGTTTTCTATTGAATCATAAAAAGGTAATGGTGGTGTACTAGGAGGCGAGAAAGAAACACTAGAAGCACTACCTGGACTCCAATCATCACGATAGTAATCTAAACTAAACCTGTGCGTAAAAAGTATGATCATTAATTATACATTTTCTGCAATTTTATACCATGAAAAAATATTATATTCATACCGTCCTGCACTAGTTTTGTTAAATTTGAACTCTGTTTGTTTACTTGGAGGAGAATCATTACTCCTTTTCCTTGAAACACTAATTTCCTCATCATATATTGTTTCAGTTACCATTTTTCTTAATCTGGCAACTAAAATATCAAGCAAACCGTTTTTCACCATTATTACTATACTTGGATCATCATAAACAAATTGTGTCAGTGCATGTAATAACATGGGATGATATTTTTCATTATCAGGATCTTTCAATAAAGATAATATTAATTCTAAGCCGGATCCCACTCTAATTTTTGCTCTGTTTACAGCTTCTCTAGAAAACAGGCACAGACTAACTAACGTTTCTTTAGACAGTTCTGAATGATCTTTTATGAGAGCAATAAGACATTCAACAGCACCAAAATTTCCCAAAATGGGTCGACATTCTGCAATTTGGCAGAGATTGTACAGACACTTAATTGCCATTTTATTATTTGTATCGCAACATTGTACAATGCATTTGTAACCTTGTACATCTTTCTCTCCCCGCATTTGTTCTCTGATACGAGGATCTAGTGTACCCAAAAAAGCACACATTGCTTTTAAACAAGTTTCAATTAACTCTAAATATTTAGAATTTGTTTCTGACTTTTCCTTTGCAAACACCAATAGACTTGTAATTCTATAAATTATTCCAGATTCCATGATTTCTTCTCTGCTACCTTCATGCATACTCCAAATATTCCTATAACAATAATTTAGAAATTAATAAAAAATATTAATTAACACTTTTACTTTATAAAGAGACTATGAATATGTTAATGTTATGATCTTATTAAGGTATAATTATATCTGAGTACCTTATAGCTCTAACACCCATTAAATATGTTTGCATATTTGTATCCAATTGCAGAAGATTAACTAAAGCTTGAACTGCACCAGCTTCGCACAATGATTTAGCATGCCAATCACATTCTGATAAATTTCCAATCAATCTACAAGCACGGCAGTGTAGAGTATTTTCTAGTTTAATATGTTTAATTATCGAAACTACACGACTTGCTATTTTAGACCCTTTGACCTGTAATATAATATATTTAATGTCATTAATGTTATGATCCTATATGCAAAAAAAAGTTTACTCTACAAAAAGAGTACTCTATCTGCTTGACATAAGACTGATTATTTTTTAAAAATATGAAAATAAATGCATTGATACCTTTTCTCTTGCATCTGAACTTATACATGCATTTGCCAGAATGCTGAGAGTAATGTTCAGTATTCTTAAATTATGAAAACGAAGTAAATTTACTAAAATGCCTAGTCCAGCATCTTTTGTGAACTGCTTATAGCAGTTCGGTTCGTTTTTGAGTCGTTCTAAACACGAGAATATTCCACTTTTCGAACCTGATTTCATATGTTTCAATAACTCTGGTAGTAGCTGACCTTCTTGTTTTTCATTTACAGTTGACATTTTTACGAATAAATGGAAAATTCATAAGTATTCGTTAATTTTTTAAAAGAAACATAACCTCTAAATTGTACTGTCGACGAGATTGACAGCTACACCCGTACAGTAGCTGACAAAAGTTAGATTGGAAAAAATAATTAATAATTTTTTTTATTAAAGCATGTTTGAATGGTTGCTACACTGTGTATATACTATCAATCTTATAATTAAATGCATAATTTCATAAATATAATTGATTAATTGTTTTATAGAAAATTTGTTTGAAGTGTTCCGCTACTTTTTAGTTTAAAATATACATACTGCAACGTCCTATTATTTTGACATTGTCATATGCACAGACTGTACGTACAATCGAAGAACATAATTGAAATAATAGCAGAGTAATAATGAGTGGAATAAGGTATTTGTCAAGTATAATAATGTAATTATTATATTCATTATAAATAACAATTATACTATTAAATATATCCCAAGTATTGATATCTTATTACAAATAGTTTCGTGTTCAATGTATAGAAGAATCTTTTATGTCATTTTAATTAAAAATCACAAAGAATATCTAAACGTACTTTAAATGCAATGAAACTTTCAACTCCGATTATGAAGAAATGTATAATAATTTTTCAAATATTAGTAAACTACATGAATTTTTTATATAATTTGTATGTACATGATCATAGTTTCAAAATATAACACAAAAGAATCGCGTCTATAGACTATAGATTATGGATCGGTTTATCATTAAAATAAGAATAAAGTTCTTTTTCATTTGATAATTAAATCAAACACCATCCATTATGTTATGAAAACAAATAGAAAAAAAGAGAGGGAAGTAGAATATTGTAACATGTCGCAAGAATTATAAATTTCCATTGTGCGTATGCGAAACGTGAAAAGTATTATCATTATCCATGAAGTGCACCTGCTTCTACGAGGACGGTGTCCGCGAACAGAATATAACACAGAGTCGCAGGGCCGGATAAAATATGTTATCGACCGAAATCATTTTTTGGTGCCCTTTTGTTCATTTTTTTCTATCGAATCTTTTCAATTTATTGTGATGTAAATGAAATGATCGAATTCCTAAATTTCCAACAGTTAATATTTCCACATTTTAAAATTCCCAGATCTCCAAATTTATAAATCATTGAATTTCCAAATCATTAAATTCTTAAATCTGCAAAAGCGGAAATTCAAAAATTCTCAAATCTCCAAATTTTCAAATTCCCGAATCTCCAGATTTTCAAATCTCTAGATCCCTAAATTTTCAAATTTATGGATTACGGCGCCTTCGCGTAGTGGCGCCCCAGGCTATCGCCCGCTCCACCCGTATATTCTGACGGCGCTGCGGAGGCGTCAAAATGATAGGAGAGGGCATGGGGATCGGATCGTGGTGAGCTACGCAGGAGATGTCGACAAGATGACAGCGGCCGTATGACGCCCGTTTCGTCGATTCTTGACTGTAAATCACGCATATACTACGAAGGAAAATCGTATCACAAATAAAACGAACGACTTATGCCTCGTTACGGTGCCAGCTTTATTTTACTGGAATTTCTGTCTCGAAACGAGATCGTAATCGAACGAATTCGGGTAAGAACCGCGATCGCCGCGCCCGTGCAATGTACACAGCGGCCTGAATCCTGCTCAAAATCGTCATCATCCCCGAGGAGTGTTTTCCTTCAACGTCGTGGAGTGAAGTGATGAGCGTTTTCGGGGATTTTCAGCGTGTCTGGGTACAAAGATTCCCGGACAGCGCCTTGCCGGCGGCTTGGGAGGAAGACGTCAGGGCCAACCTAGTCAAGCATAAACAGAAGGTAAAAACCTACTCCTAACTCATATTTTTATCTTGTAATTGTTCTAACAAAGCCTTGCCTTAAACGCAGTTTCCAAACTTTTACTATAATGTGATTTATTAGGAATTCTTTGTTGAGTATTGCAAGTTATAGATACTGGAATTGTATGCTACAACTCTGCATATTTTGAATTGGACACAGATTATTGCAGAAAGTTTATGCTCTAAATAATAATTAGATATTTGAAATCAGTGAACAAGCTGTATACATTTTAAGTAAATTAATAAATGTTATTTTGATAATTATTTAATGAGATGTAATTTAAAAAATTGAATTTTGCAGTATTATTTTTTAAATTTCTTTTTTGAAAAGATTGTACAATATACTTTTGAAGAAATTTGTACAATAAATTAAGTTCTGACTATGTGAACTTTCCTTGTTGCTGAAGTAACAGGAACTTTATTTCATGAGTCATCTTGCTCAACTAGGAAATTAATTTAATTCATATTTAAGCGAGGTTAATATTTGAAATATAATGTAATATGAGTCTTAACTACATTTGAAATTTGTATTTTATAACAATATTTTAACATATTTCTATTTTAATTTAGACAGGAAATTGAATCATCAGATGTGTACCAAATGTCATACTAAGAATCTTAATTCTGGTTACTAAATTTCATGATCTGGTTCGTCCTTAATGAATCATCATCTGGTTATCTCGGCTTTATCATGAACTTATTTTATTTACATTATTACTGTTTCATGATACAAATACACAAAGAATATCTATGAAAAGGATTAAATTGTGAATGGACTAACATATTGTTATTTTTGTAGGTGACAGCTTTGAGGGAAGAACTTGAAAAAGAAGAATTTTATGTGGAATATTTGGAAAGATTATTAGCTGATGTCGAACGTCACAAGCAGTTGGCAAATAGTAACACTGCAACTACACCTGAAAAACAGCAACTTGCAGAACCTCATAATCAACATGCTTGTCAATCGGAAAACAGTATATCAGATTCAGCAAAATTGTCTCGAGTTAACCGTGTGGAACCATCAGCTCCACCTCTTCCAGTGCGCGAGGATATAAGTAAATTTCAGGACAAATGTGTTTCTGAGTTGAGTTCTACTCTTAGTACAAGCAAAAGGCCCAAAAGTGAGATACCAAAAAGTCCTGATAAAGTGCCTGAACTTAGAAGAAACAGTGATCCAGATGTGCCAAGTAATTATGTCACTGTAATTGAAGTAACAGGAAGCTCAAAAAAAGATAAAAATGAGGAGTCGCTTAAGGAAGAGGATGAAAAAGGTGTTATATTTGTTATATATTAATTTTGTACATATTTTCAGTGCCTTTTATGTTTTTATTTAATAAACAGATCTGGAAAATGCGATTAATGAAGATGGAGAAGATGGTGATGCTGAAGCATCTGAGGAGGAACCTTATTATGATTCTGTAGCTGTAGATCAAGCAGGAGAATATATATATATTGGTCCCAATCGTGTCCCACCAGTTGGAAACAATAATGGCAGTAGAGCACCACCAAAGAGACCACCTTCTCTTCCAGATTCACCAGGAACTCAGAGTAACTATGTCAACATCGATTATTTTATACAGTAAGTTATGTTAAGTATTTTATATAATCTGACATCATTTATTTATTGTATATAAGAAATATGTGATTAAGATAGATAATATTATATGTAAAAATTATTTCTAGACATCGGGCGGCAATGGATAGCGAGGATGAAGAAGGTGCAAGCCCTGCACCAACGATTTTACTGCGCGCTTTTAGTACCGATAACGAAACTGGTAGTAGTGATGCAGAACCTTTAAGTTTAAGCGAAGGTAGTTTAGAATCGCCAACGCCAACTACACCACGTCGACAAGAGAAAAGTAAAGATCGTGAGGATGATAGAACGTCTATGATTAAGTGTATTGTAAACTCGGTAGTAGAAAGTGAGACTATATATGTTGAATGTTTAAACGTGATGTTACAAGTATGTCGTTTGTCTATTCATTCAAATACAATACACGAATATTAGTATTGTTACTAAATATATTCCTTTTTACAGTACATGAAAGCTATCAGAGCTACATTGACAACATCACAACCCGTTATTTCAGAAGATGAATTTGGCACAATGTTTTATAAAATTCCAGAACTACATGCACTACATCAAACATTTTTGGATGGTCTTAGAAAGAAATTGGAAAAGTGGGATAACAAAACTACCATAGGAGAACAGTTTAAAGTAAGGAATAAAGTAAATAAAAAATATATTGGTGTCAGAAGTAAACAATTTATTTTATTTTTTATTAATTGTAACATGAAGGTGATGGCCAGCAATATAGGGTTATATGGAGCGTTTTTACATAATTATGCACGCGCTACTGACACCGTGCGAAGGTGTTCTGCACATTCTACTCAGTTTGGTGAAATTACAAGAGATATACGACTTAGAGGTTTTCCCAAAGGGCCAGGTTTATCTCTCGAAGATCTTCTACATAAACCAGTAGCTCGAGTTCAGAAAAACGCCTTAGTATTGCATGTAAATATCTCAGTTTACATATATATACTTTGTTGGTTATTTAGTTATGTTTATAAACATAGGTGTACATACTTCATGGATAAATGGATAACTCGTGAAAACGACGTGGAAATGTACTTAGTTTTATCTTATCTTAGTTCGCACTGATAATTCTGTCTCAATTGATTATAGGATCTTCTTAAGCACACACCAGTGAATCATGCAGATCATGCACCACTTTCAGAAGCTCTTGCTATGACTAGAAATTTTCTAGACGAATTTAATATTATCCAAACGAAATCGATGTTTCCGGTAAGAAAGTGACTAAAATTATCGTCGGTTTAAATACGTGCGAGAAAAAAAAATTGTTATTTTTATTTCAGAGTCATGATAGAGCACAACGAAGATTAGTGAAAAATTCATTTGTAGTGGAATTATCTGATGGTCATAGAAAATTGAGACATCTTTTTCTCTTCAACGACGTAATTGCCTGCGCTAAGTATAAAGCTTCTGGTAGAGACAAATTTACATTTGAATTGAAGTGGTATGTGCCAGTTGCGGAAGCAGTGGTGACAGAGGATGGTGTTGAACCACGGGAGACTAGTCCAGCTAACGTTGTAGCTTTGAGGTATACTGATAAATATGTTTGTATACTTGTTTGTGTCAATTAATAGTGTAAATTTTATCTATATTTTCAATATTTCTACATTAGATCACAAGCATGTACTGTACGTGATCAGATTTTATGGGAAGAACGAAATGACGAGAAACGAATCAGACTTGGTAGTAGAGGTTCAGAAAAGAACAGGAAGAAACTTGCTGAGCTCGAAGCTCAGTTAGTATTAGCATCTCCAAATTTAGTATTACGTGTTGCGCATAAGAGTCAACATCGAGTACAAAATTCGTATACATTCTTTCTATCCAGTGAATTTGAACGTTCTCAATGGGTTGAAGCGGTGGAGGCATTGCAACAGGTAATGCGTTCCCATATGTACCTAGATAAGTCAAAGGTGCGTAATTTATACGTTTTGAATAAATAAGTAAAATAAAGATATTTAATAATGCACTTTTAATTAAATTCAACACGAGGATGCAAGTAAAAATATCTTGACAAAATTTGTTATATTATTAGTAAAAGAAAAATAAATGTTAACTCTGATTTTCTTTCATTTTTCAGGGTGGCCAACCTCCTGGTCCACTACCTTTATCAATGTACGAATTACAAGCTTGGGTCACAGCCTGCCGTACTTATCTTCAAACAGATATGGGCAGTTATTTATTAAGATCAGGGCGTGATGAAAGTCTATTACTAGGCGATCTTCATTTAACTTTACTTGGTTTAACACCACCAGGTTTAGATAGAGTAGGAGATCTTTATATTATCGTGGAGGTTGACAGTTATGGACACTATTTTAAACGAGCAAGAAGTCGAGTTGCAAGGGGTCAAGCACCAACATGGGGTAAAATTTTTTTTTAACAAAAAATAATTAGAGAAATATCAAAACGTGTAATTTGATTTTAACCTCCTATTTTCAATAAAGGTGAAACATTTGTTGTTGAACTCGAGGGAAGTCAGAACGTTCGAATTTTATTGTATGAAGAATGTGGAACGCGTTCCGTATTGAGAGGTAAATGTATACAAAGATTGAGCAGGTCTTGGCTTCAGTCAGATCAAGTAGAGAGATCGTTAAATTTAGGACCAGCTACTTTAGACGTAGCTCTTCGTTTCGTTCCAAGTGAAGTAACATTAAGACGGGTACCCTCTGCTAAACCTCAAGGTTTATTTGGAGCTAAGATTCAACAAGTGTGCAAGTAAGTCTTCCGACGTTTTTATAATTTATCCTTTTACGTACATAAACATTAACATGTATATTTTGTATTTAGGCGTGAAAAACGTGATGTTCCCTTCATCATAACAGCATGTGTCAGAGAAGTAGAAAGGAGGGGAGTCGGAGAAGTGGGTTTATATCGCGTTTCTGGCTCGGCTTCGGATTTGACGAAATTGCGTAAATCATTCGAGAGCAATTCGTATGAAGCAGAACAATTACTTAAAGAGGTATTATAGAATTACGAAAATATGAGTCAATTTTAATACGAACTGAATTATTTTCTTTTTATTTTTGTGTAGGTTGATGTTCATTCCGTAACAGGTGTGCTCAAGTTGTACCTTCGAGAAATGCCTGAAGCTCTCTTTACGGATGCTCTTTATCCAGCGTTTTTAGAAGCTTTCCAAACAGGCGAGTTATCAAAAGGTGCTGCTTTACGAAGAGTCTACGAAAGTTTGCCAGCCGTAAACAAAGCGGTTATTGACTTTTTGCTTACTCATTTGATACGAGTTAACAAACACGAGGCTCAGAATAAAATGTCTTTGCACAACTTAGCAACAGTGTTTGGACCGACGCTCTTACGACCTGGAACGAATTCGCGATCCGACGCGAAGAGTCGAGATCCATTAGCCGCGGGTACTGTAGACGTAATGGCTCAGGCTGGTATACTTTACTGTTTCTTGCAGATGCATATGCAACAAAACAATCAGTCACTCTAGTCGAGAGGTTCTTGTTGATACATCGTAGCGTTAGTTGCTTTCTACGAGTTTGACGTTGAACTCGCAGCAACTTACGCTGGGATTGTAAAATTAACGATTTTTTATAATATATTTTATTAGTTTTGTGACGTATCGTTTATACAACGCTGACTTAGACGCATAAGTAGGAGCAGGCTTTGACGAAACTGATCGATGAAATTCCTCTTACATGTATTCGATCATTGGCGTAACTAGGATTTTTGTCTACGGTGGACCAGGACATGTAGTTTTATTACCACTTAATGCAATGCATCAGACACGATCAAGTAACTATTGAAAATTTAGGAACTTTAAGATTTTGAAATTTGGGAATTTGAAAATTCCCACGAAGTATATCCTACGTCCTTTGTCCCTCACATTACGTGTGTTGGGTCAGTCCATCTTTTTTAGGGAGGTCCACCCAGGTCCATACCTAGTTACGCTAATGTATTTTTTATGCATACGAGTAACGTAGCAAAAAATGTGGTCTTGGAGTAGGTGTACCGGTCACACTTCGAGCTCCGTAATATATATTTTATATTTATATTTCCCTGAAGTCCTAGCTACGATAATTTCTACGTGGTTCACGCGTAAAACGTTTTCATATAAGCATGCGTTGAACAATTTCTCCCATAAAAACAAGAGAGAGAGAGAGGGAAAGAGAAAAGAAAAGAGAGACATAAACAAGGAAGTTTGGTCATTACGCATCCACGTTTTAGAAAATAAATATTTTTTTCCAATGGGGGCGTGTTCCTAGCAGAGAATCTAAATTTTTTTACACGATAACGTAACATACCCGTTGTATGTCCATGAGAATGCCCACGTATTCGAACGAATCACGTTCCTAAATATTTCAGGAAGCACGTTCCTTAAAATGTGCGAAACAATGCTTAACTAATATGAAGTATACTAGCTGTATTCCATTTGCTACTCGATATATATTGTTTCTAAGAAGGTCACGTTTTTTCGCAAATTATGAACCGTTCTATTCTTCATATGGATACTTTGATGGAAATGCTCTCGATTTTTTGTAAAGAATATTGCGAAGTAAATAAGTAAGACCAAGTTTTTGATGTTTAAGCTGTGATTAGACTCATGTTTGCTTTCCTCTTTTACTCGGTACATACAAATAATTCTAATAATTGTATCTTCAATAATTGAAATACTTATTGTTAACTTTAAAATATACGTACAATTTATACGTATAAGTATTTTCCTGATTAATATGGGCAACTTTTTTTTTAGTATCTAAAAATACATCATAATTTTAAACAAAGCTAGTTTAGGGAATAAAGTTTCTGTTATAAAAATGTGATAAAGTATTCACCAATATATCTATTACACATTCCTTTGTTACGTTACCATTAAGGTAAACATTTATTATGTTTTCTGCTTTAGTTCCCTATTAATTTTCCTGCAGTCTAAATACAGCTTAATAAAGCACCAAAGAGAACGATTCTCTCTCATACATTCAATAGAGAACCATAGTTAACCCTTTGAAGCATTTTATTTTAAAATAATCAATAATTTTATCAGTGTCTAAAAAAATAAATGTTTATATTGTATCATGTACTGAGTATCTATGTTGCAATATTATTAGGAATGTGCGATATTCAATTTGAGCTCGAGTCGTGTCGGTTAAAGTATGACAAGTCAAACGGATGTCCGACATATACACATATTCGAATAGCGCGATTATTTATGAATTTGAAAACTTTAAAATTCGATTCGTTGTATAGTTCGAGTCAATCTGATTTCATCCGAACATAATCGACTTTACTCGACTTTTCCCTACCCGACCCGACAGCTCGGCTATCCGCAACATTCGATTATCCTCATATCTCTAAATATTACTAAACTGTATTTTTCTATTATTACAGTATATAGCGAATTTGTATTTGTCGTAACTTTTACAGAATCGTTCTCTGTGAACATAGAATGGGTACTGTACTCTAGACATCTTTGCTTCAAAGGGTTGAAACGACGAAAAGCACGTTTGGCAGTACAAATTTAATACTCGATAGAATCCCGCATTATATGCTAGGACGTTTATGAGCTACATTATACTCAAGATTAAAAGACAAGTCTGACAAGTGTTCGATAAACAAAATGGAAAAAAAGGAATCGTACATGAATATTAAATGAAATGAAAACAAAAATTAGGAGAAAATACAAAATCATGCTAAGGTACTTCCTCGGAAGTGATCTTCGTGCTTTGAACGAAGGCAACTATCGTATGCGTGGTCACAGCGTGCGCGTGTGAATGTATGTGTGTATTTGTAACCCGCTCATGTGTATTATATCGTAAATATTGGATAACTTTAATTTTTATATCGCATTTAGCGTTAAGACGCGTTCCTCTTTTGTACATTTGTGAAACGTGTAAAGACAAAGTTTCCGCTATTGCGATTAACATTATTATTAGCATAACTATTATTATTTTTATTATTCCGTACTATACAGTTAACGATTTTCATAGAGCAAGTATTTGTTAACGACGTTCGATTAAACTTAGCTTACTCGCAGCAAGACGATGTACTGCCAAAAAGAACCCTTAAAGTGCATAAATATACTGGAGGTTTATAAACTTTTACATCGAAAGTATTTATCGTTATCCCGTGGTATATTTTAACCAGTGACGTAACTAGGATTTTTGATCGGAGTGGTCCGGGTCATAGAAGTAACATTTGGAAATATGAAAATTCTTAATATGAAATATATGGGGTATTCTGAGTGAGTAGGTCCACCCTGGTCCTTACCTAGTTACTTCATTTTCCCTCTTTTCTTCTTCTACTTTAACGCAAAGTATTTTACATTCGAGCACACTGTATTGTAACTAGACTTGCTGTTTTATTTTACAAAGCTATATTCTTTTAAGCAGGATGAAAATATAAATGCAACGACCTTGGAAGAATATATTGGCAATAAAAAACGTGTAATGAAATATCTGTAATTTTAATGGAAACCAATGTAAATCTAATACATTACATTTCAATAAGTTTCGATTTATTTTTTCATTTTCAGGTTTAAATATGACATCGAAGATTTACATCCCGGCCTTAGTGGGTTTGAAAATAGATACGTAGTGTTCGGCAGAAAAAGATATTTACATAGAATTAATTGGTTCTTGGTTCAAAAACGAAGTTGGACAATTTCGAGCTGGCGGAGCGAGAGGTAGCTTGACGGGTGTTGCTGCTATATTATCCCATAATCCAGGAAGTCGAGATCCGTCTGATCCATTGCATTGCATCCCTAATTAACCACAATTTAGTTAGTGGAATGTTGATAAGTAAATATTAATAAATTAAAAAATTATCAACCTAATGGAGCAGCCTCGTAAAGATCATGAAGAGCTTGAACACGAACTTTAGTCCACTCGATGCTTTTATAATTCGTAGAAATTCCTTCGTCGACATTGGTTGGCTGACTTTCCCATTCTCTCATGTATCGGAAGTACGTTCTCAAAGCGTCGTTACTTATCGCGCTCTTACAAACTTCTAGCCTAGCATTCGGATAATAATGTATATAATTTACACACATTTCATCCGAGATGGCGAATCCACCCAGCGTAACATTTTTTCTGTCCATTGTATTATACGTACAAGTCGTTATCAACGAATCACCCTGTAATTTATAAGACAATTCGTAATGAGTCATAAACAACGTGAATGAAACATCAGATTCTTACAGGAAGGATGGTGACCGGTTTAGGCAAAAGTCGGATCTCTTGAAAATGAGTGGAATAATGATTATCGTAATTTAAAAGAGGCAGCTCTTCTCCGTCCCTGATGTGCCGAGTTACAACTTTTGTTCCTGTTAAATGCGTATGCAGTTGTGAACCAAATATATGAATACCCTGTTGAGGAAGACCAACGCCTGTACACTCCTGTATGCAGTGTCCCGACAAAGTAAACGCTTCCTACAAAGGTAATAATTTCAATTGAAGCTCCACTATAATTGTCTTATGCTCCATATTGCAACCATTTATTACCTGTTGCGGTGGAATTGCCATTTTATCTGTATACTCTAATCCCAGCTCGATCACTCCAGCGTCGTATTTTCGAAGACTCTTTGTAACAATAAAACGAATGCCTGAGGAATCGATATGCCCATCTTGAAGCTCAGGATTGTTGTAATGCACTTCTAACATAACGTAAGGATTAAAATCCTGACCACCAATCGAGAGACCAGCTTCCTCTGGATAGACGAACGCATCTGCTCCCATTGCCCATGCTGCTAACACTTTCTTACATATCTAGGAAAGATACATATGAAATAAAATAGATCTGGAATATCTAGTTATTATTTTCAAATGATTTACTTTATTTAAACCAGAGGTGTAGAGAATTTAGAAATAAATGTCTTAACTAATTAATGTACCTGCGTTTTCTCTGGTCTATCAGTGCTGTCACATGGGCCATTGTACATGGGGATTTCAAGATTCGCAGGTCCAGCACAATAGAAGACTTCCATATGATGTACCAAATGCTCATTGCCTGTTTGAATAACTGGGCCAAACTGAAGAATATGATGTCTACGAATAAACAATTCGATAAGAGTCGATCACTTATGATATGGTCACATAGAATTAACTCACTTCTCAGCGAGAACCGCTGGCAATTTCTGAATACGGCACCAATAAGTCGTCTCTTTATTTGGCACTTTCACGTGATCAGCCAGTATTTCAAAATGCCACGCGTTTGAAGGAAATGTTGGTTTTTTATGATGGACTCGAATCAATTCAGTCCTGGACATACCGGAAGCTTCCGAGTCCGACACTTGCAGACCAGCTAAAGAAGACAATGGTCCCAAACCTTTCAGCCATACCAAATGCGTCGTGCCTCTCTAAAATTTGTCTAATCTTTTTAGCTGCTTAACAAAATATTAATTAATATTAACTGTTAATTCAATATACCTCCATAATGTAATCATTTTCATCGCAAGTATCAAACTTTCTTGAAAAGGTGAACTTTGTTACGTTTCCTTTCCTTCTCCAGGCAAAATTATCACAATCTTGCTGCGAATCCAGGTTTAGCTTTCCCTCTTTATTCGCCCATGCATCCTGAAGTTATAAAAAATGTAATGTAAATATATAAAAAATAACGGGCATATAAATAAGTACCTGCAGCTGAATTTGACGGTGCCAATCGACCCACAAAACGCAATAATCGGCCGGTTTCAATTCCCCATAGTTTGAGAAACCAATGGCAAACCAAGTATTGTCGGCACCTTTGTAATGAACTTCCGCGACTATGACTTCGCTCATGAAATCGACCCTGGTTTATTTTAAATTATGATTATAATCTTTCTGATACGTAATCACGAAAATTATTATTATATAATGAAAAAGATACCTCCAATGAAAAGTAGCTGCCGAACCAAGAGGAACAGTATGAACGGTGCCGTCTTCTGACGATTCTTCTTTGCCTTGATGATTGTGCCAAGATACGCAGGATCCATTTTTTAAGAGTACTATTATAATTAATAGGTATACACCAAAAAACATTTTCGATTTTGCGAGTAACGAGACTCGCAGTTTAAAAATTACTTAATTTCGTTGTGTGTATTTTTACAAGAGTATATGACTTATAGTTTCTGGATTAATAGAACTGTACTTTCGCGAACATTTTTTATGATCCTTCACCATCCAGACGTTAATTTCTACTAAACGAATTCGAATGCGTCGAAAAGACGAAGACTTCGTACAAGACAGTTTTGCCGCCGCATCCTTGCGGCGCGCATGCGTAAAAGCACCATTGCTTCAAAGCTGATTTGTTAAATTAAAACAAAATATTAATCAAGATTTATGGACAATATATGATTAGTAAAGTATTTTAAGAAATTGTAAATCGCGTGTGCAAATAATTTGTTAATTATAATTTTGTCGATTTTAAACGTTCAATGTTTAAGTAATGCTTCGGCATGCGCGGAACTAAATGTTCGAAATTGAGTTCATCAAGAAACCTTCAACAAACATAAGCCGAAGTATTTCAGGCAATTTTAATAAATATTTTATGTACAACTATTGATTATGCTTAATTTCATAATTAGTATATAAATTATATAATACAGGTGTTAATGTTTTATGCCTCATCTTTACCATGAAATCCATCTTTCCACTATTACATTAACCTTGTTTAATCAATATCCGATTATCGAAGTCATCAGTTTCTAATAAACAGGAAATCATATCAGGTGGAATCATAAAACTCTTTAAAAACTCAAGCAGATATAATCATTTATGATAAGAGAACGATGTAGGAAATAAATGCGATAATTAAACATGGTTAACAATTTAATTAAAGCAGCGATGTATTTATGACTAATTAACCATGTTCCTTTTTTTTAATGACCTTTATAGGCACTTATTGAAAATGTGTCATGATATGTATGCATCATTATACGTATTTTCGAGCTAGATAAAAGAAATTCCGTAGCCGGAGAAAATATCTTAATAATCAAATACCAGAGGGTGCAATATTGCATTCCAAAGGCGAGCGTGCTTCTTGTCTCGACCGCAATCAAGAAATTCCGTGGCTCTTATTGCGCGCACAATTTTCGACAAATGCTTTATTTAACGCGGATGAATAATAACATTCATCCGTTGGCACAATCAAGCGAGAAGTGGTAGGGTTATTTATATTCAAATTTTTTAATCTCCAATACCCAAATTTGGGAGAACTTCGGTATACCGTCATGTTCCGATTCTGGCCAAATTTTGCAAACAAGCACCTATTTTCAAAAGAAATCATCTGTGAGAAAGGTTTTTGGCGATTCGAAAGCAACATTTTTATCATTCCAATGTTATTCTCTATGTTACCGACGAGAAACAGTATGATGGGCGAACTGTTCTGAAGACATAATTCGCATCTTTGGACCCACGGAATATTAATAAATATATAGCACATTATTCAATAAAATCGATTTTATCGATTCCATAAAATGGAGCAAGTGGGGGTATTTCTCCAGCGAAAAGAGTGAACTACAAACATTTGAAACTGTATTCTCATTACTCTGCTCTAACGGAAATTGCCATATTCTAGCCTAAGCTAAACCTAATTTATTGCGAAATACCTTATCCTAGCCTATCCTACACCTAACCTATCGTGAAATACCAGATCCTAACCTAACCTAACCGGAAAACACACCCTCCTAAACTAACCTAACCCAAATCTGACGCGAACTACTCCATCCTAACCCAACGTAACCCAATACTAACATAAAATACCCTATCCTAACGTACCATAAACCTAATAAAATGCGAAATATCCTACCCTCACCTAACCTAAATCCAATATAATACGGAACACCCTATCCTAGCTTAACGTAAACTTAGTCTAACGCCTAAAACATTTCCAACGCCATAAGCAACGCCAAATAAGCCACCCTAACCTACTCTAAACCTAATCTAACGCCAAACAAGCCACCCTAACCTACTCTAAACCTAACCTAACGCCAAATAAGATATCCTAACCTACTATAAACCTAACCTAACGCCAAATAAGACATCCTAACATACTTTAAACCTAATCTAACGCCAAATAATCCATCCTAATCTACTCTACACCTAATCTAACGCCAAATATGCCAGCCTAACCTACTCTAAACATAATCTAACGCCAAATAAATGATCCAAACCTACTCTAAACCTAACCTAACGCCAAATAAGACATCCTAACCTACTCTAAACCTAACCTAACGCCAAATAAGACATCCTAACCTACTCTAAATCTAACCTAACGCCAAATAAGCCACCCTAACCTACTCTAAACCTAATCTAACGCCAAACAAGCCACCCTAACCTACTCTAAACCTAACCTAACGCCAAATAAGACATCCTAACCTACTCTAAACCTAACCTAACGCCAAATAAGACATCCTAACCTACTCTGAATCTAACCTAACGCCAAATAAGACATCCTAACTTACTCTAAACATAACCTAACGCCAAATAAGACATCCTAACCTACTCTAAACCTAACCTAACGCCAAATAAGACATCCTAACCTACTCTAAACCTAATCTAACGCCAAATAAGACATCCTAACATACTGTAAACCTAATCTAACGCCAAATAATCCATCCTAATCTATTCTACACCTAATCTAACGCCAAATATGCTAGCCTAACCTACTCTAAACATAATCTAACGCTAAATAAATGATCCTAACATACTTTAAACGTAATCTAACACCAAATAAGACATCCTAACCTACTCTAAACCTAACCTAACGCCAAATAAGACATCCTAACCTACTCTAAACCTAACCTAACGCCAAATAAGACATCCTAACCTACTCTAAACCTAACCTAACGCCAAATAAGACATCTTAACCTACTCTAAACCTAACCTAACGCCAAATAAGACATCCTAACCTACTCTAAACCTAACCTAACGCCAAATAAGGCATCCTAACCTACTCTAAACCTAACCTAACGCCAAATAAGACATCCTAACCTACTATACACCTAACCTAACGCCAAACAAGCCACCCTAACATACTTTAAACCTAATCTAACGCCAAATAAGACATCCTAACCTACTCTAAACATAATCTAACGCCAAATAAGACATCTTAACATACTTTAAACCAAATCTAACGCCAAATAAGACATCCTAACATACCTTAAACCAAATCTAACGCCAAATAATCCATCCTAATCTATTCTACACTTAATCTAACGCCAAATATGCTAGCCTAACCTACTGTAAACATAATCTAACGCCAAATAAGACATCCTAACCTACTATAAACCTAACCTAACGCCAAACAAGCCACCCTAACATACTTTAAACCTAATCTAACGCCAAATAAGACATCCTAACCTACTCTAAACCTAACCTAACGCCAAATAAGACATCCTAACCTACTCTAAACCTAATCTAACGCCAAATAAGACATCCTAACATACTGTAAACCTAATCTAACGCCAAATAATCCATCCTAATCTATTCTACACCTAATCTAACGCCAAATATGCTAGCCTAACCTACTCTAAACATAATCTAACGCCAAATAAATGATCCTAACATACTTTAAACCTAATCTAACACCAAATAAGACATCCTAACCTACTCTAAACCTAACCTAACGCCAAATAAGACATCCTAACCTACTCTAAACCTAACCTAACGCCAAATAAGACATCCTAACCTACTATAAACCTAACCTAACGCCAAACAAGCCACCCTAACATACTTTAAACCTAATCTAACGCCAAATAAGACATCCTAACCTACTCTAAACATAATCTAACGCCAAATAAGACATCTTAACATACTTTAAACCAAATCTAACGCCAAATAAGACATCCTAACATACCTTAAACCAAATCTAACGCCAAATAATCCATCCTAATCTATTCTACACTTAATCTAACGCCAAATATGCTAGCCTAACCTACTGTAAACATAATCTAACGCCAAATAAATGATCCTAACATACTTTAAACCTAATCTAACACCAAATAAGACATCCTAACCTACTCTAAACCTAACCTAACGCCAAATAAGACATCCTAACCTACTCTAAACCTAACCTAACGCCAAATAAGACATCCTAACCTACTATAAACCTAACCTAACGCCAAACAAGCCACCCTAACATACTTTAAACCTAATCTAACGCCAAATAAGACATCCTAACCTACTCTAAACATAATCTAACGCCAAATAAGACATCTTAACATACTTTAAACCAAATCTAACGCCAAATAAGACATCCTAACATACCTTAAACCAAATCTAACGCCAAATAATCCATCCTAATCTATTCTACACTTAATCTAACGCCAAATATGCTAGCCTAACCTACTGTAAACATAATCTAACGCCAAATAAATGATCCTAACATACTTTAAACCTAATCTAACACCAAATAAGACATCCTAACCTACTCTAAACCTAACCTAACGCCAAATAAGACATCCTAACCTACTCTAAACCTAACCTAACGCCAAATAAGACATCCTAACCTACTCTAAACATAATCTAACGCCAAATAAGACATCCTAACCTACTTTAAACCTAACCTAACGCCAAATAAGACATCCTAACCTACTCTAAACATAATCTAACGCCAAATAAGACATCTTAACATACTTTAAACCAAATCTAACGCCAAATAATCCATCCTAATCTATTCTACACCTAATCTAACGCCAAATATGCTAGCCTAACCTACTGTAAACATAATCTAACGCCAAATAAATGATCGTAACATACTTTAAACCTAATCTAACACCAAATAAGACATCTTAACCTACTCTAAACCTAACCTAACGCCAAATAAGACATCCTAACCTACTCTAAACCTAACCTAACGCCAAATAAGGCATCCTAACCTACTCTAAACCTAACCTAACGCCAAATAAGACATCCTAACCTACTCTAAACATAACCTAACGCCAAATAAGACATCCTAACCTACTCTAAACATAATCTAACGCCAAATAACACATCCTAACATACTTTAAACCAAATCTAACGCCAAATAATCCATCCTAATCTATTCTACACCTAATCTAACGCCAAATATGCTAGCCTAACCTACTGTAAACATAATCTAACGCCAAATAAATGATCGTAACATACTTTAAACCTAATCTAACACCAAATAAGACATCTTAACCTACTCTAAACCTAACCTAACGCCAAATAAGGCATCCTAAACTACTCTAAACCTAACCTAACGCAAAATAAGACATCCTAACCTACTATAAACCTAACCTAACGCCAAACAAGCCACCCTAACATACTTTAAACCTAATCTAACGCCAAATAATCCATCCTAGCCTATTCTACACCTAATCTAACGCCGAATAAATGATCCTAACATACTTTAACCCTTATCTAACGCCAAATAAGACATCCTAAGCTACATTAAACCTAATCTAAGGCCAAATAAATGATCCTACCCTACTCTAAACCTAATCTAACGCGAAATAAATAACCGTAACACACTTTAAACCTAACCTAACGCCATATAAGCCACCGTAACCTACTCCAAACCTAATCTAAGGCCAATTATCCAACCTAACCTAATCTACACCTAATCTAACACCAAATATGCAATCCTATGCTACTGTTACGTTAATCCAACGCAAAATACCCTAGTTTAACCTAACGTAAACGTAAGCGTACTCGAAATAGGCAACCCTTGCTACTCTAAACATAATCTATTGCAATAAACTGGCTAATAAAAAATCTTAACCATATTGGCGGTTAGATACGAACGTGGTCCGGTCTGCATCGGGTGAGGTCTGTCCCTAAGGTTAGATTGGAAGAGGTTAGGTGAGACCCGAAGGTTAGGTTGTATTAGGTTAGGTCAGACCCGAAGGTTAGGTTAGATTAGGTTAGGTCTGACCCAAAGGTTAGGTTAGATTAGGTTAGGTCTGACCCAAAGGTTAGGTTAGAGTAGGTTAGGTCTGACCCTAAGGTTAGGTTAGATTAGGTTAGGTCTGACCCAAAGGTTAGGTTGCATCAGGTTAGGTCTGATTCTAAGGTTAGGTTGGATTAGGTTAGATCTGACCCTAAGGTTAGGTTGCATTAGGTTAGGTCTGACCCAAAGGTTAGGTTGAAAAATGTTGTGTCTGCCTCAGGTTTGGTGACCTAACCCTAAGGTTAGGTTGCATTAGGTTAGGTCTGACCCTAGGGTTAGATTGGATTAGGTTAGGTCTGACCCAAAGGTTAGGTCACCTAACCCTAAGGTTAGATTGAAAAAAGTTAGGTTTGGACCTAAGGTTAGGTCACCTAACCCTGCGCAGACCTAACCTTTTCCGACCTAACCTTTGGGCCAGACCTAACCTTTTCCAACCTAACCTTTCGGCCAGACCTAACCTTTTCCAACCTAACCTTTCGGCCAGACCTAACCTTTTCCGACCTAACCTTTGGGCCAGACCTAACCTAATCTAACCTAACCTTTGGGCCAGACCTAACCTAATCTAACCTAACCTTTGGGCCAGACCTAACCTTTTCCAACCTAACCTTTCGGCCAGACCTAACCTTTTCCAACCTAACCTTTCGGCCAGACCTAACCTTTTCCAACCTAACCTTTCGGCCAGACCTAACCTTTTCCGACCTAACCTTTGGGCCAGACCTAACCTAATCTAACCTAACCTTTGGGCCATACCTAACCTTTTCCAACCTAACCTTTCGGCCAGACCTAACCTAATCTAACCTAACCTTTGGGCCAGACCTAACCTTTTCCAACCTAACCTTTCGGCCAGACCTAACCTTTTCCAACCTAACCTTTCGGCCAGACCTAACCTTTTCCAACCTAACCTTTCGGCCAGACCTAACCTTTTCCAACCTAACCTTTGGGCCAGACGTATTTATTCTGATTAGCTTTATTAATAGCTTTGGATATATTTGGATACGCTGGTTTATTTGGCGTTAGATTAGGATAAATTAGGTTAGGATCTTTTATTTGGTGTTCGATTACGTTTAGAGTAGGTTAGGGTGGCTTATTTGGCGTTAGATTAGGTTTAAAGTAGCTTAGGATTGTTTATTTGGCGTTAGATAAGTGTTAGAGTAACTTAGGATGGCTTATTTGGTGTTACATTAGGTTTACAGTAGGTTAGGATGTGTTCTTTGGCGTTAGATTAGGTTTAAAGATGCTTAAGATGATTTATTCGGCGTTAGATTAGGTTTGGAGTAGGTTAGGGTGGATTATTTGGCATTAGATTAGGTTTGAAGTATGTTAGGACGATTTATTTGGCGTTAGATTAGGTTTGGAGTAGGTTAGGGTGGCTTATTTGTCGTTAGGTTAAGTGTAGAGTAGGGTAGGATGTGTTATTTGGTGTTAGATTAGGTTTAAAGTAGGTTAGGATGATTTATTTGGCGTTAAATTAGGTTTAGAGTAGGTTTGGGTCGCTTATTTGGAGTTAGATAAGGTTTGAAGTATGTTAGGACGATTTATTTGTCGTTACATTAGGTTTGGAGTAGGTTAGGGTGGATTATCTGGCATTAGATTATGTGGAAAGTAGGTTAGGATGCCTTATCTGGTGTTAGAAGTAGTTTAAAGTATCTTATAATGATTTATTTGGCGTTAGGTTAAGTTTAGAGTGGGTTAGGGGGTCTTGTTTGGTGTTAGATTAGGTGTAAAGTAGGCTAGGGTGGCTTATTTGTCGTTAGATTAGGTTTAAAGTATGTTAGGATGATTTGTTTGGCGTTAGATTAGGTTTAGAGTAGGTTTGTGTGGTTTATTTGGTGTTAGATTAGGTATGAAGTAGGTTAGGATGTTTTATTTGGCGTTAAATTAGGTTTAGAGTAGGTTAGGGTCGCTTATTTCGGGTTAGATTAGTTTTGGAATAGGTTAGGGTGGCTTATTTGACGTTAGATTGGGTGTAAAGTAGGTTAGGGTGGCTTATTTGTCGTTAGATTAGGTTTAAAGTATGTTGGGATGATTTGTTTGGCGTTAGATTAGGTTTAGAGTAGGTTAGGGTGGCTTATTTGGTGTTAGATAAGGTGTAAAGTAGGTTAGGATGTGTTTTTTGGCGTTATGTTAGGTTTAGAGTAGGATAGGGTGGCTTGTTTGACGTTAGATTAGATGTAAACTGGGGTAGGGTGGCTTATTTGGTGTTAGACTAGATGTAAAGTAGGTTAGGGTGGCTTATTTGGTGTTAGATTAGGTGTAAAGTAGGTAGAGGTGGCTTATTTGGTGTTAGATGAGGTGTAAAGTAGGTTAGGATGTCTTATTTGGCGATAGATTAGGATTAAAGTATGTTAGGATGATTTATTTGGCGTTAGGTTAGGTTTAGAGTAGGATAGGGTGGCTTGTTTGACGTTAGATTAGATGTAAACTGGGGTAGGGTGGCTTATTTGGTGTTAGACTAGATGTAAAGTAGGTTAGGGTGGCTTATTTGGTGTTAGATTAGGTGTAAAGTAGGTAGAGGTGGCTTATTTGGTGTTAGATGAGGTGTAAAGTAGGTTAGGATGTCTTATTTGGCGATAGATTAGGATTAAAGTATGTTAGGATGATTTATTTGGCGTTAGGTTAGGTTTAGAGTAGGATAGGGTGGCTTGTTTGACGTTAGATTAGATGTAAACTGGGGTAGGGTGGCTTATTTGGTGTTAGACTAGATGTAAAGTAGGTTAGGGTGGCTTATTTGGTGTTAGATTAGGTGTAAAGTAGGTAGAGGTGGCTTATTTGGTGTTAGATGAGGTGTAAAGTAGGTTAGGATGTCTTATTTGGCGATAGATTAGGATTAAAGTATGTTAGGATGATTTATTTGGCGTTAGGTTAGGTTTAGAGTAGGATAGGGTGGCTTGTTTGACGTTAGATTAGATGTAAACTGGGGTAGGGTGGCTTATTTGGTGTTAGACTAGATGTAAAGTAGGTTAGGGTGGCTTATTTGGTGTTAGATTAGGTGTAAAGTAGGTAGAGGTGGCTTATTTGGTGTTAGATGAGGTGTAAAGTAGGTTAGGATGTCTTATTTGGCGATAGATTAGGATTAAAGTATGTTAGGATGATTTATTTGGCGTTAGGTTAGGTTTAGAGTAGGATAGGGTGGCTTGTTTGACGTTAGATTAGATGTAAACTGGGGTAGGGTGGCTTATTTGGTGTTAGACTAGATGTAAAGTAGGTTAGGGTGGCTTATTTGGTGTTAGATTAGGTGTAAAGTAGGTAGAGGTGGCTTATTTGGTGTTAGATGAGGTGTAAAGTAGGTTAGGATGTCTTATTTGGCGATAGATTAGGATTAAAGTATGTTAGGATGATTTATTTGGCGTTAGGTTAGGTTTAGAGTAGGTTAGGGGGTCTTGTTTGGTGTTAGATTAGGTGTAAAGTAGGTTAGGGTGGCTTATTTGTCGTTAGATTAGGTTTAATGTATGTTAGGATGATTTGTTTGGCGTTAGATTAGGTTTAGAGTAGGTTTGGGTGGCTTATTTGGCGTTAGATTAGGTTTAAAGTAGGTTAGGATGTTTTATTTGGCGTTAAATTAGGTTTAGAGTAGGTTAGGGTCGCTTATTTGGAGTTAGATTAGGTTTGAAGTATGTTAGGGCGATTTATTTGTCGTTACATTAGGTTTGGAGTAGGTTAGGGTGGATTATTTGGCATTAGATTATGTGGAAAGTAGGTTAGGATGCCTTATCTGGTGTTAGAAGTGGTTTAAAGTATCTTATAATGATTTATTTGGCGTTAGGTTAGGTTTAGAGTAGGTTAGGGTGGCTTATTTGATGTTAGATTAGGTGGAAAATAGGTTAGGGTGGCTTATTTGTCGTTAGATTAGGTTTATAGTATGTTAGGATGATTTGTTTGGCGTTAGATTAGGTTTAGAGTAGGTTAGGGTGGCTTATTTGGTGTTAGATTAGGTGTGAAGTAGGTTAGGATGCTTTATTTGGCGTTAAATTAGGTTTAGAGTAGGTTAGGGCCGCTTATTCCGGGTTAGATTAGTTTTGGAATAGGTTAGGGTGGCTTATTTGACGTTAGATTGGGTGTAAAGTAGGTTAGGGTGGCTTATTTGTCGTTAGATTACGTTTAAAGTATGTTGGGATGATTTGTTTGGCGTTAGATTAGGTTTAAAGTACGTTAGGATGATTTGTTTGGCATTAGATTAGGTTTAGAGTAGGTTAGGGTGGCTTATTTAGTGTTAGATTAGGTGTAAAGTAGGTTAGGATGTATTTTTTGGCGTTAGGTTAGGTTTAGAGTAGGTTAGGGTAGCTTGTTTGGCGTTAGATTAGATGTAAAGTAGGGTAGGGTGGCTTATTTGGTGTTAGATTAGATGTAAAGTAGGTTAGGGTGGCTTATTTCGTGTTAGATTTAGTGTAAAGTAGGTTAAGGTGGTTTATTTGGTGTTAGATTAGGTGTAAAGTAGGTTAAGGTGGCTTATTTGACGTTAGGTTAGGTATAGAGTAGGTTAGTATGTCTTATTTGGCGTTAGCTTAGGTTTAGAGTAGGTTCGGATGTCTTATTTGGTGTTAGATAAGGTTTAGAGTAGGTTAGGATGTGTTATTTGGCGTTAGAATAGGTTTAAAGATGCTTTAGATGGTTTATTTCGCGTTAAATTAAGTTTAGAGTAGGTTGGGTTCGCTTATTTGGCGTTAGGTTAGGTGTAAAGTATGTTAGGATGTCTTATTTGGCGTTTGGTTAGGTTTGGAGTCGGTTAGGATGTCTTATTTGGCGATAGATTATGTTTAGAGTAGGTTAGGATTGTTTATTTGTCGTTAGATTAGGTCTAGAGTAGCTTAGAATGGTTCTTTTCGGGTTAGATTAGATTTATGGTAGGTTAGGATGGAGTATTTTACATTATATTAGGTTTAGGATATGTTAGGATAAGTTATTTTCATTTGGTTTCGTTTAGTTTATGGTGGGGCTAGTATGTATTTGTGACACGAACTGAACGCTACGTTGACCTAACCCAAATTGGGGACACTTCAAAATATCGTCATGTTCCGATTCTGGTCAAATCTGGCAAACCAGCTCCTTTTTTCAGAAGGAAACATCTGCACACATAATCTGTATGTTGAGGGTCATAGATTATGTTACAAACAGCATAAAATCAATATTAATAAATATATTGTAAATATATAGTATATTAATTAATTGTATTAGTATTAATTGAATTTTTTGAAAATGGAACGAGTGGCGCCATCTCTCCGGCAAACAGAGTGAACTACACGTTTTTGAAATTGTATTGTCGGCGCCATCTAGCGGTAGAAGATGGGAATTAATTCGAGTTCAGAATGAAGCTTGTGGCGCCATCTCTCGTCGAGCAGGGTGAACTACATTGTTCTGAAATTGTACATGTGGCACCATCTAGCGGTAGAAGATGGGAACTAATGAAGTTAGAAAATACAACAGGTGGCGCCATCTCTGCGGCGAACAGCCTGAACTACCGCTTCATTAGTTTCCGCGCACTACCGCTAGATGGCGTCCTATGCGCCGCCATCTATCGGTAGAAATGGGAACTAATTAAAGTGGAGTTTCAAAAGTGTGTAGTTCACCCTGTTCGCAGGAGAGATGGCGCCACTCGTTGAATTTTTGTAAAAATTCAATTAATATCGATTTTATTGATTAATATGCTATATTTTTATCATATCTTTATTAATATTGATTTTCTGCTGTTTGCAATATATTCTATGGGTCCAAAGATGCGGATTATGTCTTCAGATCAGTTCGCACACTGTATCTCGTCGATGATAGAGGGAATGACATAAGAATGGCAACAAATTTTCTTTCGAGTCGCCACACACCATTCTGACAGGTATCTCCTTTTGCAGAAGAGTTCTTTACCTTTGCCCGTTTTTAATTTTCAAATGACCAACTCTTCAATTTTCAAAATCCTAAATTTCTATTTTCCGCAGGCTTTATGAAATTTATCGATGAAGGATTTGTACTGGAATACAATTGTGACTGTGAGCACAGTAAAAATATTATTATAAAATTGAAGTTCCGACAACGAATGACAGATGGCGCCAAACTGAAGTACAAATCATACACTTGTTTAAATGATTCATTACACACTTGGCGACACTTTATTACTAACTAAGCCATAAAAATAATGTACATGTTATCGTACATGTACAAACCGAGCCATAATAATAAATTCCTAAGAAGTGTTGTATAATCTCGTTTCCTTTATTTTTTCTTAGAATGAAGAACTCGCGTAGACGAACCTGTAAATAGGCAGCAGCTTATTGTGCGTTAGTTCTTTCTGAATAAGGGGAAGAGTTGAGCAACCTTCGGCTCTCAGGATCAATGAATGCATCAGCCCCTTTTATGGCCAGTGGTCGGTCGTGCGAAACCCTATGGTCAGGCTGCTCTCACGAATTTACAAACGCATACCGACTATCAGGTAGATTCTAATAAACCGCTCTACCCAGAAACCTTGACTTTCCGATAGCTTCTACATTCAACAGCAACGTAGAACTTATCTATGAACTACACGAAGAATTATGACTAGTCAGAAGTTTCTAATACGTTGAAAGTGAATATATGGTGGGCTAATAACACTTTATTATCATATAACAATAAGTAAAATGAATTGAAATTAAAATGCTATTATGATGGATCTATTAACATTGCAGATATTTGGAATGTCCATCATTAACAATAATATTTGTAAATTGGTTTCAGTGCATAACAAAGGAAATAATCAAGTACTTTATTGAATAACAAAATTATTTTGATTTTTTATTGCATTGGTTATAAGAAATCATCGAAAAGATATGTGATCTGTATGTAACTTTGATTATTTAAAACACGTGGTAGTAATTGTTCCGAACAATGTGCGAACATGCCTGAAAGATAAGAGAATGATATATTTATTCTACTGAGAGTACTTAAGAATTATTATTGCGGGAAAAATACCTCAGTTATCAATATTAACAGAAACCGTATATTGAACGTGGCAGTCGCTGATAAATGAAAAACGTTCCAAGTTTCTCCTTTTTACAACATACACTTACAAATTATTTTAGCTTGTGGTAGACGATTATGCAATGTTGAGAATAGCGAGGAATTGTAAAATATTACTAAATTTTCCGTAACCATTCTCGCATGTTTCAAGGAAATAACACAGGGAAATTTATTTTCAGATGTTTCACGGAAGATTCTGGACGGAGGAAAAGGAGACAGTAAGTTCTGGATGCTGACGAGACTGGATTGAACTTAATTGAAAATTTTAATCGCTCGATAAACTAGAGGCGCCTAGGTTCTCATATTACGTAATTCGCTCGTTAGATTGTTTCGACAAGCCTTGTCTTACAAACATGTACACACATGATTATATTGAAAATTCATGCGCGTCTTATCTTGTTATCGTATTTTACAGAATGTCACATTTCTCGGATAATAAAAATGCCAACTTGATGAAAAAGACGCGAATGTTAGAGGATCGAGTTTCTCGAGTCGAAGGTCGAATATGGCTTCCGAATGATGAAAGGTTGATGACTTCTTATTCATATAGCTACTACAGACGGATTTAACGTTTTAAATATTTTTAAATACGTGTACACGTCTAAATACAAATTCTGAAAGTGTGGGAAGGTTTTTGAAATTAGAACTTTTACAGTATAAGGCTTTGGGATTTTGAAACTTTCGTATTTTGCCAGATAATTCGTTACAAAGGTCATACCAAATTTCAAAATTGCGTTTCAGCCCATAACGGGTTAGGAAATTCCCATTCTAGTGTATCGTCGAGATTTTGTACGACACACGGAATTTATTGCAATGATAACAATTCAAACAACTTATCAAAGATAAGCTAAATGATTAAAATTATAATTAACACGCGCACTTCCAGGACTGTCTTAGAACTGTACAATGACTATAACTCTTGCGTCACCGGAAATTGTTATAATTGTTTTAAGAGATAATCGCTAATCGCCTGTTTAATACAGTTAATTATGCAGTTAATAACTGTATAATTAGCCTAAGATATCCGTTATGGCATAATTCTCGAGCAACTAAAATTTTTAATTAGCTCCAATTACCGCTTATTAACTACATTAGTCGATTACTTCTCAAATTATATATTTGTAGTAATATAGATCAGCCATATTTGAAACTTGGTGCTGAAATGAAGACTATTTTTATTCTTCGGACGATGGAAGTTCGTGCTCTGAAAACTTATTTGACTCGCTTGTACCTGTTAAATTATATTACTAGAATCGATAACATCATAAAAAGAATACAAAGTTTATTCCGTGAAAAACAGACATTTTTATCAATGATATATGATTCGATCTTGAAAATATTTTCCAGAGAATATAATACATAATCAGTATTTATGTCTACTTTCTGAACTGTAAAAGTATTAACAAAGATTAAGATGAATTTACCAGAGAACAATTATAAAACAATCTGTTTATAATTTTGATAACGTTATCAGCTTTAACTATTTCTATTCTCCAAAATTATTTGGCCAGATATGTTTGATTTACAGCTAATCTGCGATCTACACGATACTTGGTATCTGGCACTTGCACCTTCATTGATAAACCTTCATTCAATATGGAACTCGAAAGAATTTTCTCATCTAATAGTACGTTAACTGTTTCAGAGCTTGCATATAATTATCGGTTGAAAGCTTCGACGATACTTTACACTTCACTTTTATCTATCAATTGGAAAAAATATCGTTTTTCATTTAGCTAACAGTACGCTATTTTCCAAGAAATGTCGTCACGCCGCAACAGCTGCAAGAAGCTGAAAGAACGTGCCGTCTAGGAAGCGAAAGCGAATTGATAAGAGAACGTATCAACCACGGTATTGTACAGTCAAGGGCAAATCTAACTTCTTTACGGAAAATATGACTAACAAGTGCAAAAAGGCCTCCCTCTCGTTTACGTAGGGATTTTTGGGATTCGAAAATTAATTAAGAATCTACTTTTTGAGGCCTTAGGTGACATTTTATAGATCTTGGGACTCGAGGGTATAAAGAATTTTGAGAGTTTAGAAATTTAGGAATATAGGGATTTGGGATCTAGGAACTTGAGGTTGTAGGCATGGAATCTAGAGATTAGTCTACTTTGGAACATAGAAATGGAGACATAGGTATTTCAAGACTTGAAATTATATGACTTTCCAGGGGTATTCTGAAGATTTGGGGTAAAAAGTTTTGAGGATTTGGAAATATTTTGGTTTATAAAGTTGAAGATTTAACTAAGCTAAAAAAGGTCAAACCTTTCGCAAGTTTTAACTTACAAAATTTATTTTTTTATAAACTGCTAATCTTCATGAAGTAAGAATTAATCTTCAGTAATCTTCACGAAGGTAAAGAATTAATCTGTGCATTAATATTTTATAATTTGCTTATTTTGTTAAAAATAAGCTACCAAAAAGGTCAAACCTTTAGCAAGTTTTAACTTACAAAATTTATTAAGACAATCTTTTTATAAACTGCTAATCTTCATGAAGTAAGAATTAATCTTCAGTAATCTTCACGAAGGTAAAGAATTAATCTGTACATTAATATTTTATAATTTGCTTATTTTGTTAAAAATAAGCTACCAAAAAGGTCAAACCTTTAGCAAGTTTTAACTTACAAAATTTATTAAGACAATCTTTTTATAAACTGCTAATCTTCATGAAGTAAGAATTAATCTTCAGTAATCTTCACGAAGGTAAAGAATTAATCTGTACATTAATATTTTATAATTTGCTTATTTTGTTAAAAATAAGCTACCAAAAAGGTCAAACCTTTAGCAAGTTTTAACTTACAAAATTAATTTTTTTATAAACTGCTAATCTTCATGAAGTAAGAATTAATTTTCAGTAATCTTCGCGAAGGTAAAGAATTAATCTGTACATTAATGTTTCATAATTTGCTTATTTTGTTAAAAATAAGCTACCAAGAAGGTCAAACCTTTAGCAAGTCTTAACTTACAAAATTTATTAAGACAATTTTTTTATAAACTGCTAATCTTCATGAAGTAAGAATTAATTTTCAGTAATCTTCACGAAGGTAAAGAATTAATCTGTACATTAATGTTTTATAATTTGCTTATTTTGTTAAAAATAAGCTACCAAGAAGGTCAAACCTTTAGCAAGTTTTAACTTACAAAATTCATTAAGACAATTTTTTAGAAACTCTGCTAATCTTCATGAAGTAAGAATTAATCTTCAGTAATCTTCGCGAAGGTAAAGAATTAATCTGTACATTAATGTTTCATAATTTGCTTATTTTGTTAAAAATAAGCTACCAAAAAGGTCAAACCTTTAGCAAGTTTTAACTTACAAAATTCATTAAGACAATTTTTTTATAAACTGCTAATCTTTATGAAGTAAGAATTAATTTTCAGTAATCTTCGCGAAGGTAAAGAATTAATCTGTACATTAATGTTTCATAATTTGCTTATTTTGTTAAAAATAAGCTACCAAGAAGGTCAAACATTTAGCAAGTTTTAACTTACAAAATTAATTTTTTTATAAACTGCTAATCTTCATGAAGTAAGAATTAATCTTCAGTAACCTTCGCGAAGGTAAAGAATTAATCTGTACATTAATGTTTCATAATTTGCTTATTTTGTTAAAAATAAGCTACCAAAAAGGTCAAACCTTTAGCAAGTTTAACTTACAAAATTTATTAAGACAATTTTTTTATAAACTGCTAATCTTCATGAAGTAAGAATTAATCTTCAGTAATCTTCACGAAGGTAAAGAATTAATGTGTACATTAATATTTTATAATTTGCTTATTTTGTTCAACTTCATTTTTCAGAGTAAGTGCACACTGGTTTAAGACTGAGCAAATTACAAAATTTGGAGACGAAAGAGTCGGCAAATGTTTTCTGAAAAAAGGAGTATGTTGCAGCCGAGTGTACGGGGCGCCGGAGCAACATGACCCAGCAGTGGTGACGACACAATAAAGGACGTCGACTCCGGTTGGCGCGAACGAAGGTGGGAAGGGAAGTGCAACTACTCGAAATTCTGAGGACGGGCTGCGGCTCCGTTCGGAGCGGCAGTCGGGAATCAGCGAGTGCACGCGCTTGGACTTCAGTGTCGGAGCAACTGGTCCACGTCGTAGAGTCGCGACAAAAAAGCACGTCAAAGGAATGTAATCTCCGTACGAATGACCGATCTTTTACCCGTCTACGACGCGCTTCAATTCAGACTTTCTCTATTGTCCACGGTAAGTAATAACGAAAAGACCGAACCATGCGCGTTTTCACAGAAACACGCGCCTCGTAGCGCGCGCACGCCCTGTTGAAATATTCTGCGAGTTGATTACGCTCCACATTTGTGAAATCAGTTTGCTTTTTCGGCTCTGTGACCATTTATGTAAAGAACTACGCGATACTTTAGACGCTTAACATCTCTTTATGTTCTTTTTCTAATTTTATTTATAAATTCCCTGGAGGAAAGCTATAGCGTGCGCCTGAGCACGTGGTTCTAGTGTTCTACTTTAATTATTGCTTTGTTTCAATACAGTCGATACATACTGTTAATAATTTTGAATTCTCAATACTTATGTTAGAACTTGTTAGGAAAATTTTTTCGATGAAACTTGTAGCTGAAATATCTGTCATCTGTCTCACAATTTCACGATCATTTTTTAAATTACTCCGTTATCACTTTCGTGTTTCGCGAACTGAGTGCGGAATAGTTTGTTTTGCATAAACTTTTCACGTCAGTACAGAAGCACGTGTCCGAATCTTATTATTCTTGTATACGTTGATTTCGTTATCAGCGCGTTTCTGAACACATTCGATTTCCTCGGTTCTTTTAAAATACGGGATCTGCAGGTGGAAGAATAATTATTATACATTCAAAACGATTAACATATTACGATGTGTGTACCGAGTTTGCATCACTTTAATAAATATTTCATCGGCACGCGTTGCACACGAATGCTCTTGTTGCAACATGTTATGATAAGTCGAAGTAAATGCACTGATAGTTCAGTAAGATCTTTTTAGTGGATTATAAAGAACAGGAAAATATTTCATTGTAAGTCACTGTTCAAATTTTATACGTGAAACGAGTTTATCAGGAAACTAGTTATACCCGCGTTTTTAAGTGTACAAAAGGATTCTTAACGATAGTGATCTTGAGATCACTGCAATATAAGTACCTGCACGTTCGATTTCCGGAATTCTCGAGTAACGTTAACTGAGTCAATCAATTGTTCTTTTGTCAAGAAACCTTCCAGGAAGGTACGATAGCAATTAGAATACGTTTTTGTCAACATTCTTAAACGTCAATTTCTTCGTCACCACTTTTTCATTGCACACAAAAACAGCCTGGTTAAGCGTAATAATACGAAATAAAAGCGCGCAGATACAAGAGCAATTTCAACGTGAATGTATAAGTAATCGTTTGTTGATTATACAATACAAAGAAAAGTTAATGTAAAAACTAGATGTATCTTTAATGAATTTTATTTTCTACGAGCAAGATATAAATGAGAAGAATTTTATGCAACTGCGATTTACATGTATGTATATGCATTTGGAGCAGTACATTTTTCCTTTACGCGACACGCCTAGATTTCTCAGGGAAACTGTTTCCGGTTGTGCGAAGAGTATTTCTGTGAACTGATGAGTTATTGTCATTTTTGCGAAAGCTTCAACTTTTTTAGTTTTTATTAGCATTTATGTTAGGCTGTCGCGTAGATTACGTATATTATATCGATTATGATATGACACTTGTGACTCATTTCGAAAACACTCGTTACGACAGAACGGAAGGCAATATCGTGTATTTTCTAACTTTAATGTTTTTCCTTTCTTTATTTTCTTCGCGGTTCATAGTTTGACGGTAACATTTTTTTTATGCAATCTCATCATTTGAAAATGAGATTACTCAAATTATATTCGGTTTCTGTAAAAATAAATTGATGATGGTATTGAACTGTAATCCATACAATTCGATAAATAAAAATAGAAATGTACTAAGTTGAAGTATTATTACAAGTTCTTTCCATTTAAATGTACGGTTTAAATATAAAGCATTTACGTATTTCTGGCCACAGATAAGAATTGAAGCGATTATCAAATTAATTCAATGACATACGACATAACGAAAATATAGAAATATTTCTGAAAACGCTTTATTTAGATTTTATATCAGAAATCAGGTTACAAGTAACATAGTCAAAGTGGGAATACTATAAATCAGTTTATTTAGTGTTAAATGTTAAAATATCCCACGTGCCGCTGATAGGAGAGTTTACGTAATCACGTCTCAGTAATAAGTATCACTCGTGCGAAATATTGCAGAGTGCAAGTGTACCAAATGGAGAAACTTTTACATGTACAGAACTACGGGATACGTAAAAGCTGGTAATTGAAAGAAAATTGGCTTATTTCCCAGAAATCTTTACTGAAGAAACATCGTCAAAGCCGAATGTTTATTTCACTTCCGTCGTTACATTCAGCGATCCAAATATACAAGAAAAATGAATTAGAAGTGCGATTTTCTGTGTTTAGACTCTGATCATCATTTTTTATGTTTTGCGAACCGAAATGTTGTTAAAACACGTTTCGAACGTATGTGATGTAATAGCAATGAATTATTTTGTAGATATATTGTAGAAATAATTTTCTATCCTGATGCAATGTTGAAGATTTAATACCACAGCTTGTGTTAGTAGATAGGTGTTAAGCCGTACTGTATCGATAAGTGAAATTCATCAAACAAACGATAATTAAAATGACTAAATATAACTAATTGCAAATATCGACGCAGAAATCACGGATCATGCTGACCTTCACCTTCGTCTATAATTCACATGTGTGTAATATGTGAGCTTTTCTTATTTAGAATCATCTATCTATAAAACGTGTCGATTGCCTCGGTAAAAGCAGACCGTACTTGCAACGCGAAAGAGAAAATTTTAAGTATCACTATTATATCAACAACGCAAGCAAGTTGAAAGCTTCGTGTTAAAGTTTGAGAACTTTTTTTGACATGTTCATAATTTTGGAATTGTAAAAATTCAGGTTTATTTCAAACAATTTGTCATTTGACCATGTTATTCCTTGCATTTAGAACTTTCTTCCTTGCTTTCTTAATTTCTGAATTCATTTGCAATTAGATGAGACTTGTAGCACCGGTCACCAGTGACCCCCATAACAATTGGGTTGTTAAAAAATCCGTCGATATTTGTACTTAATTCTGCAATCGACACGTTAGTGCTCTGAAGTTCGTCAAAGTATACGTAAGTCCATAAGTCACTTTCGATATTAATAGTGGCACTACGTGTATCGCAAGTTTACCGATTTGCTCACACTTATAACCACGAGTGCCAAATACGAGAACTTGACCTTAACCTTCGTCTCTTTTGTTTCATGCCAGTAGACAATAGAGAACATTAGTTCGTAAAACCGTCGATTGAAAAAAGGATAAATAACGCTGTTATACTTAATGCACAATGGAGTATGTACCACGAGACAAGTGTGATTCGGTTGATATGCGATCGAACTTGATTTTTCATCGATGTCACAATTGATTCTGTCCTTGATTTCTTTCACAATTCGTCTTTGATATATCGATCGCTGCGCGATAATCAAAACAGAACGGAGATGCGAATAAAAAATTTCATGCGGGTTTAAAGAAGTTCGATTATAAATAAAAAACTATGTTATTAGGCAATATCTGATTGAATTCAACGATGATTGAAGTTAAGATTTATATTCTATATGATTACGTATTGACAACGGTTTAATTGTTTCAGTGATCACTGGACAGGCGCGTATTGGCAGCTGTTGAGAAACATCCAAAGAGGCCGAAGACCAGGCTTCTGTAATCGATGGGTTGAGAACGCAAAATTCGTGCTTTTCAGCTTTTCTCTTTTCTCGTAACCAAGGTGTATCGCTTACCGATGAGCCATGCTGAAGGTAGTAGGAGCCTCTTGGCTGCAAACACGCATCTCCACTTACATACTACTCGCCGTAGCTTTGCTAGGAATTGGAGCTATAATCCTCGGCGAATTAGGACAGTAAGCTCACTTTACATCCTTTAGGATAATTAATATCTACTTACAAGCAAAGATCTTGACTGTAAATTTTAGAAATCCTCTAAGTTAACTCAATAGAATTACTATGACTCAATAGAATTACTATGAGAACCAAAGAGCAAAATGCCAGCAAAAATGGCAAGTGGTGAGGTCTCTTCTCCTCACTGGTTGACCATATCATATCCCATTTTCGAAAGACCTGCCGGTATGAGCGAAAGCTCGGGTACGGCGGAGCGGCCCTTGGCCTAAAGATGCTCAAAATTAACAATAACATTCTCTAAGTTAGTGCACCGGGATGCAAAATTTAATAATTGAAATTTTGAAAATTTTTAAACTTAGAAATTACAGTTTTGAAATTAGGAATTGGTAACTTTGAACGCCGAACCCGCTATCAAATTACGACAATGATTAATCGAGCGTTGGCTATGCGTTACATATTGCTTCCTGGAATACGTGCTCGCGATAGCTCTTGTCGTGATTGATACGCGTATGTAACGCGTGCTGCAAGTTACAAAGATCGGAAGTATCAGCACTTTAGTTGTAACAAGCTCGATGAGACTGGTCGCGAGTAAGGATTGAGTTACGCGATGTCTGCCATCTCAAGTTCGTCCTCCAGACTGAACTGTTCTGACAATGAATTGACGGCAAACGCACGTTGAAAGTGCGTATATAGGGTGTTCAAAAAGTATTAGGGTCATAGTTCATTCGCATCGATCATATGATCGCTTGCGTATGGTCGGTGTAAATAGAGTTGATTGAACTGTGCGAGATGTTTACATGTACAAGTTTGTTATATTAGACACATTGTTAATTTTGTTGAAATCTATAAAAAACTTAAAGTAACTCATGTTTTTCTAATTATTGTTATGTGTCAACAGTGTTGAACAAGATGGAACATATTCAGCTACCGTATTATGGAACCGCAAAGGAGGATACCGTATTGACTTTTGGGGCCAAGGCAACGATCTAACCGCCGTTCCATTGCATGCGGCTCGAGCGTACTATAAAACCGGAATTTTCGAGCATGGGTATAAAAATATTATCACACCTGTTGCATTCATTGCATTCGTAAATTCATTGACTTAGAGATTAAGTTCTGACTCGCGTATCATTGATGTAATCAGAGACCCGGGTAGGCCTCACTTACTAAATGTCCTTTCAAATTTTTACATATAAAATCTAAGTAATTCTGGTTACACCAATACTCAAAATGCGAACTGTCTGCATCAATCATTAAAAGTTATTGGAAAAGATAAAGAAGGACGTTGATCAAGTTATCAAATGCTACAGGTGGTCATACATTGAAATCGAAACATCGTCGAAGTATCCGGATACAGTACAAGCATACGCTGCAGGACTTCTGGAAGGCAGTTTGACTTGGCAATTAATTCATCATCATTGGTACAACACCATAAGACCAGAATGCGAAGCCAAACCTGTAGAGTGCCAAAAGTTGACACGGTATCTTCGAGATAATACCGCTATCATTCGCGAACGAGCTGAACTCATGGAATCCACGGATCCCTTTTGGCATATGGTAGGATGATCGTGTCGATCATCTCAGATTGTAGAAAAATTTACTCGATTGGGTTATTAAGCATTACACGTGAAATCAATGTTATTTTAGGTACGATTATTTTATACTCAATTGGATGGCATGGAAGCTGGCTGGAAATTTGCTGTACGTCGAAGCCGCGTGTCGGTCTCGCTTGAATCGGAAGATTTCTTATGGCTAGCTCTGGGATCCGATTTATCTGGTCTTCAACAAGCTTTTAATATTTCCGGTCCGCCCATGAGTTCTACCATCTTTTTTAAATCGCTTCCAAGAGATCATTTGGAACCTTTGATCGCAATTGGTCATAACACTGCGGCATCGTAAGTCATGTTCCATTTATTATAGAATTTAGAATTTCGAGTACGTATTAACACAAGTTTTCATTTTTTGGCTGCAAGGACGATGAACGTGGGTACAATTGTCCCATTAATAATAAATTCCTAGAGCAGATTGAAATTTTATTATATAAAAAATAAGTGAGTTTATGTACAAAATGTTTGTGTTTTCTAGGTACACTCAAATGTTGAGACTTTTAAAAAAATACACATTTGGCTATCATGTATTACCTGCAACGAAAACTGCCGCACTCATTCCGAACAGATCGATCGTAATGTCTTCTTATCCGGGGTCATTATCGTCCCGAGACGAATTTTATATGATGCAAGGAGGAAATCGTGAACTGGTTGTAACCGGAACATCTATGGTTGCAACGAACTGGAGTCATTGGAACTTTTTACACTCCAAAGATCATGTATGATAATCAGTCATTACGTTATTAACTATATATTTTATTATAGAAATAAAATCATGAATTACAATGTTATAGGTAATGTTAACCGTGAGAGTAATGACAGCAAATCGATTGGCAACGAGTGGTCAATCTTGGTTCAATACCTTATCTCGTCAAAATGGCGGTGCTTCTGCTTTACAATGGATTATTTTTGAACCACGTTCAACGGCAGTATTGTTAGTCGAACAATTACCAACCGTAACTGTTGCAATGAATTATACAGAGGAGTTTGAGAAAACAGGTTTTATATTCTGTGTCGGTGTGTCAAAGTTTCAAAATATCAACGACACCGTACAACATGCCAAGAAGGATGTAAATGATTCGATGATTCGTTTAGCACGTATACAAGAAAATATTACTACGTTAGAACAATTTCAAAACATGATGCGTGGGTGCAGCCAAGAAGATTGCACTGCCAGGGAAACTAATTTGAATACAGATCAGTTGCAGGCATTAACTTACCGAGGAGATCTAGAGGATGTTCCTTCACCATATGGTGTTATAGATACCAAAATTTTAGTAACCAATATTGATGGCTTCGAAAACTTTGAAGCTACTTCGGGACCAATTACATCACAATCACGAACGCCTTTTAAATGGTCTGCAACTTTTCCTAATATATCACATATAGGCCATCCAGATACTTTCGAATTCGAAAGTGTTACACCTAGATGGGTCTGGATATAATTAATAATATTAATACATTATAAATCTTTAAAAGCTTTTAAGCGATATGTACAAATTTGGCAATCAATCAATTTCTTGCAACTGAATTTTACAAATTTTAACCAAAATTTTTATTAACATTATTAAATCCTTTATTAATTAGCTGGCTCATATGTTAGCCACCTATGGTGAGATTTTATAAAATAAAGTTAAAAGACAACAAATCATTTTTTTACCTAAATTACCTTCAAATACTCATCCTAATCTGTAGGTTTCCTACTGTATCAATTGAGACTGATATTGTATCGCAACGCTCTTGGTGGCAAAAATTAAAATCAAAGATATTAATACACATTTATTATTTTAAATAAAGGACAAACAAAATAATTTCATTATATGTGTTACAAGCGTATACAGATATTACAAGAACTATACAACATATATATGTAAATAAAATACAACTATAAAGAATATAAAAATATAAATTCGTTCCTATTATATTATACAGACATTTTGTATTATATGTACAATAATTTATTGGAATGACTTGCATGTTTCATCTCATGAAACTATATCTGGCATCTTCGAGTGGTGCTTATAACTTTGCTGAAAAAGGAAAAAATGATATTTTTGGTTATTGAGGGTAATTATATAATTAAATAAAATGTGCATAAATAAAATAGAAATTATAAGTTGACTGAACAGTATATAATTTCAATTTACATTTAAAGAAAACGTGATGCAAAACAAAGGTTGAATTTCAATAAGTATAACTACATTCTTGGATCTGTTATTCTTTTGTACAAATATTAAAAGAATTAGCATACTGTACAGGTATTACTTATTTCAGATTTAGTGGAAAGTTCCTGTTTATTTAAAAGTGCTTTATCTCTTTCGTCCCACAGCGTAAGTCCGTCGCAAGCGCAGATCTTTTTTGTATTTTGGAACAAACCAGACGAACGAGCAATAATGCCGCACGCTAACCTAATAAATAATTATAATTATAAATATGACGAATCCTTAGTGCATAGTATTATATCTAAATACATATGAATTTTACCTATTTCCACTATTTCCATCTATTTTAGATGTTGGACTATCACCTTTACCTAAATCATCTGCTTTTTCTGTTATAACTAGTGATCTTCCAATAATATCAGGTACTTTTATCAGCTTATCTAGTTTTCTAAAAGTAGCTCTACCTGTATCATTTACTACTATATTTCCAAGATCGCCAACATGCTGTAATTAATGAAAATATTTTATTTCATATGCAATGATAACTTTCATACTTTTTCATAACTAATGTAAAGTTTCATATTTACTCTATTAAGTACGTTATCCTCAGGACCTCCGTGTACTGCATTATTTGGATTAAAATGTTCTCCAACACTAAAAATAGAATATGGAATATGAAAATTAACTTTAAAAATCTTCTGAAAATGTGGAATGCTGTTGTCCATGTCAAAATGAAGCTTACAATGCATCCAAGTGTACATATACCTACTTATCACAACCTCTGGAGATATCACCACATTCATGTACATGTATACCATGTTCACCAGGTGCTAACCCATCAACTGTTCCATCAATTATGCATCCATCAGGAGTTTGTGCAAATCTAATTACTCCCATTATTTTATTTCCTATGCTATAACCTGAATTTCCTCCTAACATTGCAACAGCGCTAGAATTATCTATAACATATTAATTAAGTAATTATATATTATAGACAACATCAGTAATATTAATTATATTTCATATCTTTACCTCCATATCCTTTTAAAACTGCTTTCTTTCCAGACTGTTCGATTTTCTCTTGAACTACAGAATATGGTAAACTTGTTTCAACAACAACATTTCCTTTTTCCAATGATATATCAATATTATCAATTCCGTTTACACCGGTTAACGAATTGCGTACGGTCTCCACGCAGTTTTGACAAGTCATGTTAACCGCAAATTCGATCTGAAATTATATTAAATATACGTTATTACAATTATAAGTAACATTTCTTTTATTTACTTTTGTAATTTACCTTTGCTGAAGTCATTTTAATATATTTTTATAGTACTTCTAAATACCCAAAATAAATTATTTGTTTTAAGTCGTAAATTGCGATATAGCTGATCTTACTCTTGCAGGGTTAAAATGTTAACTAAAGTTAACACAGGGATCATACATACGATATCGTACGATATGATAAAATTGTTCAAAATTTGCTAATTGGATGACTCCACTAAAATGTGATAATAATGACATTAAAGACATTGCGGTACTGTAACAACATTTAAATTGTAAATTTTTCCGCAAACATTTTTGAAGCTGTGAGAGAATAGTACTATGAATAGATATTACTAGTGTTTAGAAAGTTGCAAATGTGCACTCGAGTGCAAATCTAGTTTCTCTAGGGAAAATGGTGGCCAAAGAGAGGAGAGCTACCGGCCAACTTGTACACGGACATATTATGCCTAATTCACAGGAACCAATAAGTAATAAAATTAAAAAAAAGAATATGTACTTTCAAAAGTTCACTTTATATCAAAATATGAATAATAGATTATTGTAAAGTAATTAATTTAAGAAGTTGGAAGCATTTTGGTAGACTCATTATTACATATATTATAAGTTTCATATTTTCGCGCCCGCTGACGGGAAATGTACCACTGGTGCCAGCTAGCAATACAACGTGAAACTGCCAAAACAAAAAATGGTGTTTTTTTTCGTAAAATAAGAAATTTTCGTATTTTGTTAACAATCACAAATTGTTCTTTGCGTACAATAAAGTTAGAAAAATGGCTTTATATTTCATGTTGATATGAAACCAGTTCGAACCAACAAAATTGACATACGTAGAATGATTCAAACTCATTATATGATTAGTTTGGACTCTTACAGTATTACAGCGCCATCTGCAATCTTCTATAATTCAAAAAACATGTATCCGTTGTATTCGTAAATAACACCATTTTATTCATGGACTATTTTGAATAATTATAAATAATTACTTTTATATAAAAATTAGTTCTATATAATCTGTTCAATGAAAGAGCAAATTCATCACACGACTTCATTCGTTCTGCGCATGGCATCTTCGGTTAGTTCGAGTATATCAAGTAACTAAGTGCAACGTACATGCGTCCTTATAACTTTGACGCTGACAAAGGGCGTGTGTACCCAGTGATTCAAATTTATTAATTCTTGAATTCTAAAATATCTGAATTTACAAGTCTCTATCTTTCCAAATTCCTAAATTTCCAGAACTCCAAATTTCTATATTTTCAAGTGTAGTGATACGTGGTCCATTCTTGCTGTTCGTATAATTTGTCCACCCTATATATGAATCACAAAGCGGAAAGCGTTTGAGGGCGATTCGACGCCGAATGGTAGGGACCCTACTGAAGTTATCCGAGTGTAACAGAGTATAGATAAATATCAATGAGATAAACAAGACGCTATACTGTCCACGTATAGTCTCAGTATCAGTGTTACGGTTACGGCCACGACTGTGACAAGTGCTGTGCCCTTGTAACTCCGAATCGTATTAAAAATTTGTTAAACATATTTCGCGGTAAGAATGTTGACAAAGGGGTGGCGTATGATTCTCATTCATTTTCTTATCGCCTGGGAAATCAATTAACTCGCTTTGAATTTAACTGAAACGTGTACGATCAAGCGAATATCCGGGAAAGGCGAATCGCGCACAGCAAGGACGAAGAATAACGCCGTACAGTACGCGGCGTGAAAGGAACGGAAATAGAGGTTAGTTTATTGAACACAACTACCCTAGTCAGTTAAGATGGTAGTCGTTACGGTAGTGGTGGTGGCACAAGTGATGTCATTGATATCAATTTAGTTAAAACGTTCAACGGAGAAGGCATACATAAGAAGAAAATCAATTTTCATAAGTAACTGTGTCTGTGAGCGTGAAAATTTATCTTATCAATTGCTCTTTGGTGCCGTTTAGAGATATACAAATGTTACGTTGCTTATTAGCGGCGAACAATTGATAATTCATATACATATACCATTTTCTTCCTCTCAATAACTATACTTCTTTCTTTGTTGGTCTTTCCATTTTCTTTCTCTGTTAGTTCCTATGATTCTTTCTCTCCTCCTTGTTTGTTCGTATGCATCAGAGTACCTTCATTTTATTACGAATGAAGCTACCGAAGAACGAGATAGTTCGTCGAAGAAAATACGAGTCGATTGTCGCTCGATCGAAAATCATCGGGTAACTTCGTTCTGAATAATTAAAAGTACGACTATAAGCGCATCAAGAAATATGCAGAGTTTGTAACTTTGTGTTGTGCAATATTCGCGAAGGTGAGTTATTTGGGAGTATGCAGCTATTTGTCATTTGAGCTGGTCACGAACCAAACTTGTTAATTGGAATTCTTTAATTTTTTTTCAATTTTAATATCAAAGTATTTGATTATAAATAAAATACTAAAACAGTAGCAATTTTATTTTGGGGAGTTTATCATTTTGACATATTAATGGCTTATTTATTAATAAACATAGATTTATTATATACGACATTGCGTTGCTCCGAATATTACGGAAATTAAATAACTCATATATTCGTTGTTTTATCGTTATCGTTTCACGACGCACAAAGTATTTATCGCAAACAATCTATTTGTCCCGCAAAAATCTTTTATCGATCGAAAATAGGTCATTAAGATAAAGTAGGGGAAGTCGGTAGTTACATTCCTTGCACTTTTAATGACTCAAAGTATAATGAACTCGGATAGAGGCGTGTTTGTGTCAAAGAAACATTACCTTGATTTTGTAACTGTAATTATTAACATATTGTGCTCTTGGTTGTTGAATATATTAATGGCTTGGGACACAAATAAAGAGTGGACATAAAAGTTGTAAATACCAAAATTAAATTTTAATATTAATCGTGAATTTGAAAATGATGAAAGTTAGAAATTTATAAAAAAACTTACAGTGTACTTTTCAAACTTTGACCCCAGTCTGGAGACAGAAATAATCATGTGTTTATGTTCTTAATAGGGTTGTAACAATGTCTAAGAAGACTGCCTGTAACAAAATGTTGGTTCATCAGTTGTCAGCTGTATTACCTGATGATAGACCCATTACATCTATAAGAGTTGTTGAAGATATAGATAAATGTCCACCAAATTTTACAGTGGTAAGTGATAATGCTAAACAAAATGAACATTATATTTTACATGCAGAGATTATTTTGGTAATACTTAGTATTAATGAAATAAACAATGTTGCATGTATTAGGATAACTATTGCTATTTTATAATTAGGTTTCAAGAACATATGATCAGGACACTGATGCCGACTTATGGAGAGAAAGTGGACTTTTCATAAAAAAGAAGGGCAGATATATTTGTTTTTCCAAGACTGAAGGGTTACCTCAGTGTGTGGTTGAAGACATAGTAGTTATTAATGAAAGAGATTCTCCTCCAGAAGGATACAGCATGATTTCTAATACTGTTGATTCAAGTGAGCATACGTAAGACTGATCAGAATATTGTGTATTAGAGAAATATTTTCATTTAGTACATTGCTGCAATGGATTTTAGTGCAGAAGGCATGGAGGAAGAAGCAGTTGTGCTATAAAATTAGAAATAAGGATTTATGTTCGAAAGCAGTTACAGATATCATTATATGTAGTAGAATTATGAATAAGGTCTATACCTCCAACATGGCCCCAAATGGATTTATTGCTGCTGGGTATGTGTATAAAGTTTTATGTTCATCAAACAGGATTTTTTTTCATGTTAAAAAATTTCTTCTAATTTTTCAGTGTCATAAATGGAGTTTGGGTTTGCTACAAAACTGTAGATATTGTAAATGGGAATACAAATTCACAATCATATGTTAATATAGAGTAAGACTTACTTTTTTTTAAGAACAAATTAATTGTGTATTCATATTGAAAATTTACCAAATGTTATTTATAGTTTACTTCAAAGTGCTTCCCCAAATCCATCAAATGGAACACCCCATAGGGTACCTCCTGAAAGGCCACCAAAACCAAAGTTTTCACCAAAACCAACAAATGGAATTTATCCACAAATCTCCGGGAGTGGGGGAAAAGATTTAGATGAATCTAGCGATAGAGATTACGAAATTCTAAGTCCCGATGCAAAAATTAAACCTACGAGACCTGCTCCACAACCACCAACAACGGTAGTTGCAGGTGCTTCATCAATTTATGGAACACTGCCAGGATCTTCAGATTTAGATGGAGTCCCATTTGTTCTTAACCCTCGTCTTAATGTTCAATCTGATTCTTCAAGTGTAAGTAATTTTAACAATTATGAAGAATGAAGTAATATTGTCTCTAACGTATGTTTAACAAATATACCATTTGTAGACTAAACTTCCTGTCATTAAAGTTTGGACTCAAAAAGACTTGGATAAGGAGGTAAGATATTTAATCGACGTTTATTATATACTGATATAATATACTGATGTTTTTATTTTTAATTAATCTTCTAGTTCTTTTATGACTTCCGTGCGGAAAGGGAAACTTGAAGAAACCACTGTGCCAAATTGTGTGATTCTTCATGCAATTTTTCAGCTATATCTATACATTTGTATTGATAATATAGCACTAGCCAAGTGTAATAGAGTGCCTGAACGAGTGATTCATACTAACCTGCGAAAATGGAATCCTTTTAACATTTACTGGTGAGATGTTCGAATTTAAATAATGTCCATTTTCTGAAGTACTTTTTCTTCTGTATCCTATTTAGATTTTGATACCAGTGACAGTTAGCATTGTATTTTTATAGAGTTGCGTTGTATTTTTATAGATAGTAGAAGTTATATATATTATATATAATTGTATCATATGTTCTAGTTGTTTATAAATCGTCACAAGATATTTAACATTGTACTGGTGTACTCCTATTTCTTAATCAAACGCAAAAATCTTTCAATAAAGTCATTTTTAATTTTATTTCCAACAATAGAAGAAACATGTATATTTTTATTTTTATCCTCATATTGGCGTTTCTCAGCTGACGTTTAACATGATTACATTACCTTTCTAATGCTTTAATGGATTATATTCTGATTTTATTATCTCTTTAATGTAACCCGTAATTACATGATGTAGTCCAAATTTGACAAAATTTCAATTTAAAATTGGCTACAAAATTTATGGACATGACAAATTTTAATAAGGAATAGGTATTGGTTGAAATTTGGTAACTGATACATTTTAATGAGACTTATACAGTAGAACTGTTAGTAGTAATTACGGATTAGTATAGAATCACAGAATAATTTAAATCGAAACATGTCGTTATTATTACAAATTTATAAATCTGTAAAAACAGAATAGAAACGTTTCTGCGATAAAGACAATAATTTCCGCAGTATTTCTCACAGCAAAATAGTTAAGTTAATATACATACATTGTTACTAGAGATGTACGAGCATTCGAGATTATGGTCTCGGGCTGGGTTTGGAAAAATTTGGGAAATTCGTAACTTTGTAAGTAGGACTTGAATACTTTCAAACTCAGCCCGAAACTCAAATATCAAACACATCAGATTACCCGTACATAGTTAGTTACCGTGAATTACTTTATCACTTCTATCGGAAATACTATAAATAAGTAAGAAATATTTTATTAAAATATACAACACATCAAAATACTTTTTCATTCGAAGCCGCTATAAATAAATTATCTCTACATTTTTCTATCTATTGTATTAAAAAAAAAAACATCAATAATAATTTACAGAAATACATTTTACCTTCAAAAACGTGTTTAAAAAGCTCAAAGTATTGAAAACACGGTTGAACATTCCTACAGCCATTAACATCCTCAATAACGTGCACAAGAGTAACATTTTTTTAAATTACGTTCCTTTGTCGACAACTTCTTGGTGAAAGAAACTTTTTGGAAAAACTTGAGCCAGTCGTCAAACGAACGGTCCAGTCCAATGTCTCACGTGTGTGGTGTTATTCGTGGTCGTAGAGACACCATGCTTCTCCATGACCGCGGTTGCTTTAATTTTGTTCTTATACTTTACATCTTTCGGCTTCAGCATACTTTTATGGTTACTCAGCAATCTCGACGGCGTCAGTATAGATTTATTGCTAAGCCCTGTCGCTTCTAGGAAGTGATCGTAGCCGCTACTCGGGTTGGTCGCGGTAAAAGGAACATTATTATTGTCTTTGGTTGCGGCAGATTTCTCATTCTGGCCAACTGTAGCCCCAAGATTGCCAAGCCTCTCCGAGCCATCGCCTTCGGGTCGATCAGGATCATCGGAGAGATCACACTCGTCCAGATTGAACTCTTCGAAATTCTGTCTGATGTCAAACTCTTGATCGAACTCCGAATGAGAGTGTTTCTCTTTCACTTTGCCGCGTTCTTTCGCCTGATCGTCGGAATCACCTCCGATTTTAAATTCCTCGAAGTGACGAACTATGTTTGTGACTCTCGGCACCTTCCGCGTTTGTTCGCCGCTGGTTTCATGATTCTGACGCGCCTGGAAGGAAGAACGGACATTGTTAAATCTGTTTTTCCAAAAGTTCCCTTCCTCGTTGTTTCCGGTTGATTTATTAACAGTATCATCAAAGTTCAAGCTCCTCGCCGAGGACACGTTGATCCCTGCTGCCTTCAGGGGAGACGAGATGAAGCCAAAAATCTTGTTACTGTGTTCTGACGAGCTGGACTCCAGCAGTTGCTGCTTCTTCCTTGTTTCGTCGATCAGAAACGAGGGACTAGGAATTTTTTTCAGGATCAATGTGTTGTTTTTAAACTGCGGCTTGGGTGGTAACGCTGGCGGTGTTTTGGGAGGAGGTGATATTATCTCTGGAAGAGACTCGATGTCTTCGTAATCGAGATTCTTCGCTATGGTCAGCCCTTTTGACGACATTTGCAAACATGTCTTCTCTTCGATTCGCTCCAGTTTCAAAGGCGGATTCACCGAAGTGTTCAACGATGATTTCGTCTTCTGGATCGTCGATGAACAGGCGAAACTACTGTGCCTCGTCTCCTCGACCTCGACCTTTGGCTCTATGATCACAATCGGAATGGCTTTCGATTCTTCTGACTCCTCTTCGAGGCTCGACTCGTGATTCACTATTTTAGTTGTTACGCTTGATGTTGATACAGTTTGAGCAAGACTCATTCCAAACTCGTCCTCCGTAGCAGTAGCTTCGAAACTACTAGCAGGAACATCGTTGAAATCATTCCCTGGCGATTCCTTTTCCGCGATGCCTTCCTCGGAATTCTTCCTCTCCATTTCAGAACCCACTGATTCGATGTCCGACAATTTCGCTGGCTGGAATCGAACGATTCTTCCACGGTGCTTGAATCTCCTAGGTACGGAAAGGATGCTTTCTTCTTCCTCCATGTCTCTGAGAAGGATCTGATTAACGCATTCCAAGACAGAGTTGTGATTACTGTTTGGTCGATACGTGCTGTGCCTGAAGACATCATCGTTCATTTTATCTTCGTCTGGGTCACTGTACCAGTTCCCGCTGGTCTCTTCTACGGTTTGTTCCTCGATTTCCATTTTTAACAGCCTGCAAACATGAAAACTTATCTGTAAAATTGTACTAAGCTGTTGGGATTGTTCGTGGAAATTTTCGTTTATCTATAATGGACTTTATCTTTGTCTTTGATAACTGATAACGATAGAGACATTTCTTTAATTGAAATTTTAAACGAAACACTGAAAATTTCATTAAGTATTTCTAGTTTCATCAAATCTTATCTATCATTTTCACAATACTTTGTTACATCTATTATCCATAACTTTAAATGCCTGGTATGAATATTTCTAACTAGATATGTGGTTAGGTGATTAGGAATGTTTATACGAGAACATACATGGGTGACAAATTTCTATGACAATATCAAAATTTTGAGACTCGAAAACTATGAGACTTTGAGAACTGTGGATCTATGAGAATTGTGAATCTTTGAAATTCCACGAGTTCTGAGATTCTAGGACTTTGGAACAGGGCATTTTATAAGGCATTAACACTGTAGCCGACCGAACACTTACACTTCGTTGTTATTATTGTTGTTATTGCCGCTACCGTGATTATTATTATTACTATAATCGTCGTTAGTCTTGGATGCGTCGTTGATGATGCACTCAGTGCGTTCCGAGTTCCTCGAATTCGTCTCGTTGCAAGCGTTAACGTAGATAGGCTCCTTCTCCTCATCCTCCGACGCGAAATTACAGTCCATTCCATCATCTTTGCTCTCTGTCCTCGCGATGCTCGTGGCCTCGATTACCTCCGCGCCTTTGCAAGCTTTCTGTACCTTTGACCTACCGATTCCAGCCTTCTTACGAGTCAACTTCGAACCGTTCTCCGTGATCATCGTCTGTTCATCCGCTTCTTCATCCTCGTCATCGTCGTCGTAGATCATCGTAGTTTCGTTCTCGCTATCGGTAACCATAGTCGGTGTGCATCTGTTGGACTTGTTCAACGTCGAGCCAGGGGACACGTCCGTGCTCTCGCCTTCGCAAAAACCTTCTGTGCTTAGCAACGAAGGGCTACCCTCCGTGGTGGTCGTGATAATAGACACATCCGTGTTCTCGCTGCTTGTCAAGCTCGTTTTTGAGATATCGCTGCCGGCGAAGCTGTGGGTCTTCTTCACTCCTCTGTCCAGCTCCCCGAGCGCAACAGGTACCACTTCCGAGGCGTTCAGTTTCGTGATTATCTCACACTTCAGGGTCTGTATGTCTTTGCTAATACTGCAATCCTGTCGGGGGTTCGCTTGAAACGATGGAAGGCGTATTTGCTGCAACAAGAATTTATTTTGTCAGTCGTTTAATATACTTTCTTCGAACATGATGATACGGACAAAAAGTTTACAAAGTAAATTTTCTCGTCACTAGTAGATGTATCTTAGCACATCGAATATGCTAATGTATATTATTTGATCAAGTTTTTGGTGTAGTCAACGGAACCTGATTTTACCATGTCTTATTTCTTAAAGGGAAAATCGATTAAAGTCATATCATGAAAAAGTAGTATGTCAAATGGAATATAGTGGGGACTGCTCACCAAATGAACTGCAGTACTAAAAGCAAAATTGTATGACTGCCAACAATAACTACCGTGGAAGATATTACTGATACAGAAAAACAAAGAATTTTTATGAATAGTTTCTGTAAACTTTTTGTACTCAGCACAGAGAGATTTATCGATCGAAACTCACATCTACATTGGAAACTTGAAGATCACCCTCCTCGATGTCGGTCGTTGGTTCGACCTTCGCCAAAGCTTTACCCAGCGTTTGTTCGCGTTTGCACTTGATGTAGTTCTTCGTGTAACGTCTGAGCCTGGCGATCTCGAGCTGCTGATTCCTGATCACGTTATCTTTCTCGCAGAGCAGCTGCCTGATCGATTTCTGCTCCTGCTTCAACCGCGCCTCCAGGACAAGCAGAGCACGAAGTATTCGAGAGAGTTGCTGATCTCGAAGGGTTCTCTCGGACTCGTGGCTCGCGGTACGATTGTCCAGCTCTTTCACCAGATCACGGCATCTCTTTGTCGCCGTCTTCAAGGCCTCCTGGGTACGAACGAGCTCTTGCTTCAGCGTTCGTACCTCGGTTTCCATCTGGAACGCAATCGGTTGGTTACAAAGATTAGGACGGTTCAATTGTTGCTTTTCGTTTCTTTGTAATTAGGGATTATAATAGAATTCTATTATTAATTTCAAAGTTACAAAATTGTAGAGTTACAAATTCCTGAAACTCCAAAATTCTACAACCCCAATTTAGAACGTTGTAATCAAAGTTGTAAAATTCCATCTTCTGAAACTTCAAAGTTGCAAAGTTCAAAAATTCTAAAATCTCAAATTGTAAAATTAAAAAATTTTGAAGTACCAAAATTCCAAAGCATTAAAGTCTCGAAATTGCAAGCAATAAAAACCTAAGCCCCAAAACTGCGAAAAACCGGAACGTAAAATCTGGAAGTCTCAGTCCAGCAACTGCAGACATTAAAGAGTCTATTAAACCGAGTTGTATATTGATAAAGTATTAACAGTGAATTATGAAATTCTCTGTGAGTCTATCTGAGTCATTTGAAATGGAATATAAAGAGGACAGAAGCATGCTGCAAGTCGAATATGAACAATGGGAACACGAAAGCCAAAGGCTGTCTCCTGCTTTGTTCCTTCAGAAGAGAAATCTCAAAGGTTGACTCTGGAGCCCTGGAATTCGTCCAGGTGTAGACACCACTAGGACCGGAAGGACCTGACCTGCAGAAGCTGCTAGGCCAGGTATAAAAAGGGGAACCCAGTCAAAATAAAAAGGGGATTCATTGTTCGAGCCTCGGCTTAAAAACTGCATATCTTATTCTGTAGGTATCTTTCATCGTGCAATAACATTAAAAATTTGTCAAGCTATCAGTGGTGTTTGATATCTTCTTTACAAGTTTTTACTTTATTTTCATATATATACATATAAAGTATAATTCTAGGAATAAAGTGTTTCTTATTTTATATGATTCGTATTTTGTAATATATAGTTAGGTTTGTCATTAAATACATGTTTGTGATACTTATTGCTATTGATAAATTTTTCGGACTGTATTGACTGCTGGACTATTGCATTCAATAAACATAACCATTTATGCTTTAAATATTTATTTATGGGTGTAGACAATTTTCCTAGTAAACCTATCGATAAATCAAAAGTAAATAAAGAATAAGTTAAGAATTCACTAATGTTTATTTTTATAATAACCTGCTTTATCATAATATAAAACGAGAATTTCAGTGTTGAAATTGTTCATGTACCCCCAATGTAAATACCTAAGATTCAGTGCGAAGTATCACGGTGATCGACCGGTGAGAAAATATTTACGAAAGCACGTCGAATGCTCGTCATTAGTTGAAATCGAGCACAAGGGCAAGGAAGGGCGCAATTAAATCGCGAGATGCTAATCGTCTCGCGAACAAGAACGCGTCTTTTCAATTAAGGTACATCCCAAGGTAACGGAACTGTGGCGAAGATATTTACAGCGCGAACACCACTTCCTGACATTTCACGAACTTCGTTCTAATGGTTCTAATATACAGCCCACTGCGAATCGTTTATGGCAATATTAGGTCATCCTACAAATTCCTTTCATTCCTCCGTTGGTATTTGCAGTCAGATATTCCACCTATTTTACAACGTTATAAAAGATCCTTCTTTTGATGCAAGTATCTTTTAATATCACGTCTGAAACTTCCTTGAATTTTCCTCCTCTTTTGTTAGAAATAACTTTTAATTTATTTATAATTTAAGTGAGGTGATATGTCAGATTGTGAGTAACAATAACAAATTCATTTGAAATAATTATTTGGTGTTATAGACCTAGTAGCTGACTATAAGTATCTGTATTTCTGTAATTGGTACTATATTGAAGAATTTTGCTATATGAATCTTTAGTAATAAACTGCAATAACTTCCTTTCATTCTACATGCAACAAAATACAAATAGTTTCAATGTTACAAATTTATTTAAATATTGTTACAATTCATACTATTATGATTTGGTCAGCATCACTTGTATATCTGTATATTTACATGCACATCTATGTATCTACATATTTTATATTATTTGTACGTTATTATCATCAAAGCGTGAGAGTTGAAAAACGTAAATTTCGATGAACGTAAAAATGTGATGTAAGAAAGGGTTGAGAGGATAGCAGCGTATTTGTTGCAGCAAAGTGGCATCATCGGTTCGAAGGAGGGTGTTGTTGGTAGCAAAATAACGTGTTGGTGGCAGTAAATTTACAGTGGCAACGGATCGCAGGAAGCCGCAAATTTTCACGGCTGTACACGTTGTAATTATACGAGTGGCTGCTGCGAGAAACGCGTCCGGGGAGTCGACCGTTTCCACTTGGTCGATGGTCTCTTTGCTGGCAGCGAAAGTAATCCCGTGTGTTCGAGATGTTCGATTTTCAACGTCAAGAACCGTGTCCTAGGCTTGTTCGAACGGCCATCGTATTTTCCCTCGCTCGATTCCACGTTAACTCACACCGTAATCAATTCGCCCTTTAATCCATGAAATGCGCCACACTAAATCAACCTTTTTCAACGAACAAGCTTGTTTTTCAGCCTGGTATTCGCGATGCGAGGTAATCTTCTGGCTACGCATTGTCTGCCCGCGTTGTCTGTGCCACGATTGAAACCGTGCTCTTTTCACATCGTTTTTGTGAAAACGCGTTTGTACACGAGATAAAAGGTTGCCTCTATTAGATGGCAAGAATAGCGACTGGCTGATCATGCGTACGCTGCGTGTAGCGAGTGGACTTTTTTAATTTGGTCATTTAGAAATTCAGAAAGATTCAGATAAACCGCATCAAATTTAATTCACAAATTGTAGATTCAGATATTTTTAAGTATACAGAACATAAATTTTTATAAATTAAAAGATTGTTAATTTATAGGTATAGAAATGAAAAAGGTTCGAGCTTAAAAATGAAAAAATCCTCATATTTTAGCATCGACTGTTTCTCCAAAATTGAGAAAAAACTGGATATTGCTATTCCTTGTTCGTGCAGTCACATAATTCATTGCCTTGGCACAGTATCAGTTCTCGGAATGTTCAAAATTACGACTTAGCAATTTAAGTGAGCAGACGAGTTCCGGTTCCGATATATGAACGTGACCTCGACCACTTCGAACTTTTTCTCAACTCGACAAATTTGTATTCCATGACGTCACAGGAATCCCCGATGACTGAGAGAATGCGTCCAGCAATAGTTAGAAAGCGTAGGCCGATGACTTGCTCGTGCCTCGAATGCCAACAATTACAAATGGCCGATCATCGTGCCATGTAATTAATCATAATGCGTCACTACGACTTCTTTAAAAATCTGGGAAAATTAATTCCAACTTCAATTTAATCATATCCTAGAATATCTTATCATTAATAAACAGCAAATGACTATCGATAATGATCAATAATGTTTACTATAAAGGTGAAGCACGTGTGTGTTAAATTCCTGTATTTTTAAACCATTATTTGTATTTCTAGATCCTTATACTCCTATATTCCTAATAACAATAAATAATAATTAACTAAAGATTTATTATTAAAACCAGATAGGTTTAAGATTTGAGTATTAAAATAACATCAGTATTTCAGATAATTAAAAACTGCATAGTTGAAAAAGTTCAGGAGTAAACAGTTTTTTCACAACAACACGTGCCAAGTGCCCTCGTACATCAAAAATTTGACACGCGTGCAAACGTGTTTGAAAATCTGACACCCACTACCGTATCCATTCAGTTCAGGATATAAAGAGGCACATAGAGGTAATGAAAAAGTGTGCTGGCGACTTTCTCCGTTCTTGACCAACGGTTTTTCGGTCCATCGAGGTGCACGATAGGAGGTCAAACGATTCGACTGGTCGCCACACAACCAGATACCTACTTCGTGCTTGTACACCTACAGCGGGGTACGATTCCAAGAAATGGGGGAATTATTCAGCACCCTACTTTTTGGGCTGAAAATGCCAAACCCTATTAGTGTCGAACTTCGGTAACTCCATAATCAGAGATCATTATACCACAGTTTTGAGTAATTATACAGTGTAGCTCATTAATATTAATGATCTTGATAGATTATAAGGTATTGACCTTTCATCAGGACGTTGGTCCTGAGTAATTTCACGTACACTGATGTGCTTATTAACCTCTTGAAAAAATTGGAAATTTGATGACCTTGAAATGTCCGGTGAAGGTCATTAAAATTTATGAAGTAAATGACACATCTTCGGCAGACAGATTGGTTCGTCGGAGCGCCCTCTATGAAAAAGTGTTAAGATATAATATCAAAAAAGTTGATAGTTCTTGAGATATTTTAAATTGAAAAATAATTCATCCCTAATCCTTGGAATTTTTCCAGCCATTTAAATTCTTCGGTACCAACTGCAAAAATCAGGGGAACCGATTTGAGCGCCATCTTCTTTTTACTTTATACTTTTTCGCCCTAGCCACTGAGGAGATCTCGTAGAGCTGCTCAAAAGCGTGCTAAAAGGATCACGTTCGTTCCCAGCTGACGTCAATGCTGCGTTCTCATCTCCAATAACTCAGAAACATACTTTCCCCGATGTTACGGCGTAACCGGTAAATAGGGATCCACAATTATTGCACGAAATATGAAATAACAGTACGTAACCGCATTTCTCTTGACCTCGTGTGCTCCTCTATCGGGATCGCTAAACGGTACGTCACGATTTCGCTAGAGAAAAAAATACCATCGGCACAAACGTGGGACTATGCGGTACGAGTTTTAATTGTCACGAATAAACGTTCGATTTATCATTGATTTTTCTCGGTCACCAAACAGTAACAGCCAAGATTCCTTATTTCGCAAGCCGATCATGTACACGTAGTAGTCCTCGCGAACACGAGTACAGAATTGTGTCATCGTTAAACAGCCTTCATTGATTGCTTCAGACTATCTTATTACAATCGATGTAATAATTACCGCGTGTTTTCATGTACCGTTTAGCAATAAGTAGTTCACGTCGATGTATTTTATTGTTTGTACACTGGTAAGCATGTTGGGCTTCCTTAGGGAAAATGGCGACGTGGGGGGGGGGGGGGGGGGGGGGCTAGCTTTTTGGTTAGTAAATTTTGAATTTAAAAACTTCCAAGTTCTCAAATTTTGAATTTAAGAAATTTCAAAACTTGGAAAATGCGAAAAGTTCGAAGAGTTAAGTGAATTTGGGTGCGTGGAAATTTGAAAACTTAGAAATGTGATAATTTAAAAATTAAAAGTTTCAAATTGATATATTTGTCTGAAAGACAAATGGCGAGAGACTCTTCCCTCTACATTTATCCTTATCCATAAGTAGCCTACATTGCACCAGAGTGTACGTGCACGCGAAGATAATAAAAGAACCGCAAGATAAATATAAATATGATACCATATAAGCTACTGTTTTAATCAGGATCGTAATACAATGCAGTATGTAATCCTTGTTTGAAACAAGCAATGTATAATTTAACAAAGATTGCAACAAGATCTTCGGGGAAAACTTCTGAAAGGACAACTGATTCATCATCAGATGACTGTGTATATCGTCGATCGTGCTCGAATAAGCTCACGACACACTTTACAAGTACATCTCTTTCGTCCTGTCGTCGATCTAACAAAAAATTATTGTATATTTTCTTATAATATACCTCCCCTACAGTACAAAAAGAGCGCGTAATTCAATTTTTGTTTTTTTATATGTACATTACACACAAGTGTGTTTTATAATAAGGATTTTTCTCCGCTTGCAGTTTTCTTAATTAAATCTAAACGCAATAGAACATAATCTTTGGTATTTAATGAAACACCTACCACGTCCAGTAGTTTTTATGTTAAAAAGTCATTCGTATGTTCTTATTGTAGTCTGTAGATCATTACCTTAAATTTGGTGTGCTGGTGTAGCAAATTTATCCGATACTCGCGAGAAAATCCATATAGACGATCGGCATGATATACGTCCGATTTTCCACGCACAATCACACATGAATCAACCAAATTTCACCTGATTTCGACACAACATTCTGTCACTGGTCCTCGAGGCATCTGTCGTGCGTCGCCTCCTCGAGGATGCCGGTTACGAGCGCTGCCGAGGATACCCGAGACCTACCGAAGGTCACCGATACTTTCCGGAGACTAGCGCGAATGACCGAACGTTTTCGCGTACCTGACATATTGTACTTCGAATTTCTAAACTATTTTAATTATTTTTTCAAGACACCACATGATTTCCTGTTCATCTTCATGTCTTAGATAATTATCGATTGTGTCGTACGTTCGCAATAGCACGGGACGATAAGCGATTCATGTGTCAAAGATCGAATGTAGACGAGACGAAGTTTGGTTGCGAACTGGTCAGTCGGCGAGTGGACAGTTAGGCCCAAGAGGGAGTAAAGAATGGTAGGGAGAGGGTTGAAGCATACTCGGATTTCGAAAACACTTTTCTTGCCTTATAAAATTGAAATGCAACGACGCATAGAACTACAGTCGTAGAAATTTGTGGGATCAACGACTAAATTTCTTAATCTGAAAATCTACAAATACTTCGACTTCGAGCTTTAAAGTTTCTATTTCTAAATTCAGAGATTTCCAATCTTTCAAATCCTTAAAGTGTTAGAAGCCTCAATTTCTTAATCATCAAATTATTGGTCCAAATTCTGAATTTATGAAATAAATTTCCAAAAGTGTAGGACTAAAAACTCCAGTATACGATTTAGATTTTTTATTTCGTAGTAATTGAATAATCACTATATCACAGAACTACAAGCTGCAATTATAACAATTATCTCAAAGTCATTGAGAGTAAAAGACTGTTGGAAATGATCCAAGTAAAAAAAAATATTATAACTGATTTTTTGCTATTTCCTCGAGTTTAATGATAATTCAAAGAAAATTCTTTACGCTCGTTGCGTGTTTGTTGAATAATTGATGAGAAGTGGAAGGACCGTAGTTTCTAAGTGCAGCCCTGAGCCAGAGTCAGACGGGGAGAAGGAAGAAAGTAAGAAAAGCAGGTAGAAGGAGACAGACTTGTTCCGCGTGCACGCGTGCACGAATGTTTGCGTACTTTTTCTATGTGTGGCTTGTTTGCGATCGGATGAAAACAGGTAGGGTCCCCAATAGACCGTACATAATGTAAACGCAGCCACGACATATCTTTTTCAGGTAAATTTCCAAACAAATCCACTCGAGTATCCACCCACGCGTTAGTATGCGTCAAAGTATAGGTAGAAGAAACAGCTGACTCGGGAGTAGCCTTCTTCCGGATTGCGGCGTACTTGTACTTAACATTCTTAGACCGTTGCCACCGATTTTCCACGTTCTCTACAGCGTTAGATCGCCACGTGTATGATCACGCGATATATCGAGAAAGACGTGTGTACGCTGCATAATGTTTATTCCGATAAAATACAAAAACAGATTAATGTCTGTTACCTGAGACAGACTTATCACATTATGTTAATTCTCCCGTCACTTTCTTGCTACGAGACAATGTAATCTTAAGATACTGGATAACAAAATTGTTCATTATTACCTGCTTATCTTTCGTTCTACTCTTTTTCAAGAAAAGATTACAGATTAATTATCCGTAAAGTAGCACGTATGTATATACTTTCATTCGCGGAGGTATCAATCATCGTAATCGCTATGAAGAAATGTCTCTCACAGAGGATCTTGGGACCTGTAATAGCAGAGATGATCAAGTGTTTCATTTCTAACGGATCTAGCTGTGTAACATCTTTGTATACTAAAGCAAGAATATTAAAAACAGAAAATCAAAAAGACAATCAATCGTCACGCGTTCGTAGAGTACCGTTTTCGAAACGACATATCAGCTACCATGGAATGTTATCGACAGTGATGTATTTAAGTCTCAAGGAGCCTGAGGCGTTACAAATTTTTCGAACTTCTATTTGTATTACAAAGACGAGATACGAGAAATCAAAACGTACACAACTCCTTGGACCCGTAGATCTCTATACCCATAAATTTCTATATGTACTTTTGTACCTTTTGTTTCCTATATACTTCTATAACCCCAGCTATCTATTTAATACATCTAGTTAATAAATCGTTTGTACAACCGATCGAAGTTCCATCACGGTAAATACAGAAGAGATAAAAAATATCGAGCACTAGATATTAATCGACATTTATCACATAGTTAATATAAATAAATGTTTATAGTAGTGCGTGGGTCTGTGCAGTATAGGTCCCGAGGCGGTTGCCATTATGGCGTGTGCATAAATCCGGCGGTGCTTATCGACACGAGCAGTCGTTCTTGATCTTGTCTGAAAGGAGATCGTTGTGAACGTCGATTGTCCTAGAAAACGAGATTCTACCGGTCGGCGCCAGGTCCGCGATTGTGCAATTGCCCCTTAACGACTTCGTCGGGGCCTTCTTGCAGGCATCCGAGTACCCGCTTTTTGTGGAAACCACCTTTGAGATACCACCTTTAATTCGCGTACGTCTTAATTGCCGTTCGGGAAAAGCGGCGACAACCAACGACGGTTTACGGTGAAACTTCCACGCACGGTATCCGACGTTTTTTCAGCCTATGATTTAACAGACTGTAATTATAGGACACAACTAATAACACGGATCTGGGTATGAATGGAACTCGTTTATGGTCGCTGATTCAGGGATTTATGCGTGAAACGCTCGCGGGATCCTTTGCCGGACCACTCTGCTATATTATTAATTTTTTGCTGTAATAATATACGCGCTATATGTGTTTTAGATTTGTTCTATATCTTATATCCGAATGGAGCGCGGAGTTTAATGGGTCTGGGACCTTACTGAATCCTGATGAAGTTAATGAAATTTAATAATAAGTGGCACGAGCAATTATATGCTTCGTGCGTAAAGGTCCCCTTGAAATTAAACGGTTTCACTGTAATTAAAGTACCTTTAATGGGAATATTTTGTGCGGATTGAGAAATACAACATGGGGGGATAAGATCGTTGCCAATGTGTATAATTAGTTCGGCATGAAGTGCTCCACCAAGGTATTGGTAACGAAAATGAATTGGTCTTGTAATTACAAATTATGAAGTAAATTATGAAATTATAAACCAGAAGTTAAATTATGATATAAATGAAATCGAGAAAAACAGAAATTTCGAAATTTACAAATTGAGAAACTCATTATTGGTATGTACAAATGCACGCTACGTACATGTGTAGTCCTCGTTGCACTTGCCCATCACTACCACGAAGCGTTCGAAAATTTGAACAAAGACCAAATTTTCTGTGGCTGAGAAAAATAAACTAGCTGTTAGTCCGTTCAAAAAGTCTGTTAATGTACAAGCACTTATCTGTGCCAACGAGAGACCGCAAGAAGGATGTTTCTGAAAACTCGTATTCAGCAAAAAGTCGCGTATGTAAGAGATCTAGGCAAAGAAACACGAGAGGCAACATTTTCCCAGCGTAACACGAGAGTTTTACTCTAGTTTGAGGGAACAAAGGCATCGAGGGGCAACATAAAGCATCCAACGACTGTACCGTCCTTGATCGTGACTCTATTGCGAGAGGCACAGAAGAGAATAAAAAAAAAAAAGTACGACAAGAACGAAGGAAAGAAGGAGAAGGCAACGGGAATATTCTTGTTGGAAGCAGCAACGGCAGCAGCAGCAGCAGCAGCGAACTCAATTCTGTGCACGATAACGTCTCATCGATTTATTAACTCGGTTACCTTAGGAACCTGGTTCACCAGCCCTCAGTTAGTCCGAGGGATACGGATAACCGTTATCACGATGCACGAATACAATCGATTTCTTACCGCTTGGCTATAGTCCAGCCACAGTTTCGAGTCTATCTTCTTCCTGCACGACATTCTTCCGATGATTGTTGTCCCACCCACTCGCCTTTATTTTTCGCCTCTTCAAGATCACCGGATGGATATATCGCTAGCCCGTAACAGAGGGCCGCCTATTTACGAGCCTTCGATTCCTCGATCGATTTAATCCTTCGCTAACGATTCTTTCTACAAAAGTGAACCGACCAGCGCAAATCGAGCTGAAATTTTTGCCGAGGAAGATATTTTCGTGTTGATTCATCGGAGATTTGCATTCCTCCTCGTTGAGCTAACGTTCCGGCCAGACTTCTTACGTTCCAGTTGTCTGTGCTACTTCTTCGTCGATGATCAACGTATACGGATGAGTGTGTGCCTCTTTTTACCGAAGAATTCGATTATTCTTTCGATTAGCTTCTGAGAAGTCAAATGTCTGTTTTGCTGAAATTTATTTGCACTTAGGTAACACTCGGAGGATGTTATCAATGAGACGTGTTGTGGTCGCAATTGTTCTACATTTACTTTACTATGTACTGTCTCATGTAAATTGGGTGATAACCTCGTGGAAAATTTTCTTTAAATTTGTTTTCTATTAGATACTTGATAATATTAAATTTGTAATATCGGGGAATACTGAAGTAAGAATTAGGAAAATACCTCCCATTACGTATTTGAATAGCACAGTTCGTGTGGTATATAGGATCTGGTATACAATTCCTAAACCTTAGAATCACTAAATTTTCAATTATTAAACCTTCCAAGTTCGACACCTCAGAAATATCAAAATTCCCAATACATAAACCCATCAATTCTTAAACTTTACAATTCCTAAACCTCAATATCCCCAAATCTATTACTAAATTTTCCAAGTTCGACACCCCAGAAATATCAAAATTCCCACAACATAAACCCATCAGTTCTTAAATGATACAATTCCTAAACCTCAGAATCCCTAAATTTTCAATTATTAAACCTTCTAAGTTCGAAATATTAAAAGAAATATTAAACCCCAGAAATATTAAAATTCCCAATACATAAACCCATCATCTCTTAAACCCTACAATTCCTAAACCCCAAAATCCCCAATTTTCAATTACTAAAACTGCCAAAGCCTAAACCCAGAAATCTCCAAATTCTCATCTCATAAACTCCCTAATTCCTAACCCCTCCAAATTCCCAAATCTCCAATTCCTAAAATCGTGAAATCCCTAAAACCCCAATTCTAAAACCCCCAACTCTCCAAATTCGAAATTTCAAAATTGTGAAATTTCCAAACCTCCAACATCGCGAATCCCACATTTCGAAATTTGCAAATCTGTTTACGAAACGATCAAATTTCAACTTTATTCAGTTGTCATCACAATTTCTCATTCCACTTATCGACCAATTCACCGCCGACAGAAAGGAAGGGAAGCGATGCACACTAGAACACCATTGAAAACCATCAAAGCACTCAAAACTCGTAACAACCGCGAAGCAGTGTTCAATTACTTTTTCTATCGCGCCACTTAACAGCGATATCGATTTATCTTGCAACTCGATTCGTTGCAAAAATAACTCGTCCGCTTGCACGTCCGACACGTGTACTCGCACAGCTGATGGTTACCTTATTCACATATATACACGGTGTCACGCACTTGTATCCCCGTTGGTCGTACACATAAAAAATACGTGAAATTTTCTCGATCCTCAGCTGCCGCGAGAGTTTCCGAACGACAACGAAAACACGTCGTCGCAAAAGCGAGTTTAAGAGTAACGGTAAAACGATTCCCTGCACAAGAACGTCGTCGTGACTCAACGAATCTGTAATTGACGCGATATGGTGTTAATTGGATGGAATTAATTAGCTTCGACAGCATTAACCGCGCGTTCCGGGGAACTTCTTCCATACGGTTATGCAAATTAGGCTTCTTTGAACGAGTTGCATAGCGAGGGCTACCGACTCCATCTTTCTCTTTTTATTTTATACAATCTCGACGATTAACCAAAACATGTGATACAAGTCTTCGTGGAAGACGTACAATGGGAAGCAACGCAGGTTTTTGTAGGTATCCATTTTTTTCTATTTGGAGGCGGGAATTTAAAATTCTCAGATTTGACAAATATCAGTTCTGAGTTTTTCAAATCTTCGTGTTCCTATGGAATTCTCTAAATCCTTAAATCCCTAAAATTCCAAACCACCAAATCCCTAAATCTTTGAATCTCTAAATTTTGAAATTCCCAAATCCCTAACTACCTAAATTTCTAAATTTTCAAGTTGCTACATCTTTATGTACTTACGTTCCTATATCCCTAAATTCCCTAAATCCTTCAATCCTCTAAATTCCTAAATTTGTAAATCCCTAAATTTTTAAATTCCTAAATTTCCAAATCCTTAAACCCCCAAATCGCTAAATCTAAAAATTCCCAAATTTCGAAATGAATAATTTTGAAAATTTCAAAACTTGCAACTTCCAGAATCGAAAAACTTTACCAACCAATAAAAAACGAGCATCGGAGTCCTTTTCCTTTAGGTCGTGATTTTCCGTAGGAAAGGGGACGGTGCTCGGCACTGAACAACGCGAAGAAGCTTTAGAGTGGCGGTAAATCCGCAAATAACACGGTTTAAGCATTTCACCGATCCGTAAACGATCGAATTATCATCGAGAACGTTTACCGCGCACCGCGACGTGAACAAAGTCCGCATTCTGCGAGAAGGAACGTTGGACTAACTGTTCTCGTGAAGCTTGTTCGTTATCTGGGTGTTACCTGCAGGGCACAATGATAACGGCCACGATAGTAACGCTGATTGTTGTAAAGATACACGCGGATTATGTTTGATCGAAATCGGTAAATACATGTAAATACGTGAACTTTTGATAATTTTGTGACATGGTTAAGTTCAGTGATGGGCAAATTCGAATATCCTCTGTCTCCATGGTTTTGCTTGTAGGTGCTCGATTTCGAATTCAGAAATTTAGAAATTGGACACACTGAAAATTTGGACATGTAGAAACAAGTTTTCAAATTTAAATATATGCTTTTGAATCGTGTAATTTAGAAATTTGATGGTACAGAAATTTCAAATTTTCAAACTTAAATATTCAGGAATTAGAAGGGTGATTGTAAAATTTAGAATTTGGCAAGTGATTGTAGAGTTCAGAAAAGCTAGTCATTTTGAAATTTCGTAATTTGATAATATGTGAATTCCAAATTAACCGCGTATCAATTTTTTAACAACAAAGAACGTGTAGAACAGTAATATCGCGTCTGACGATAAGAAATGCAGAAACTTATCGTTTCAAGAAGAGAACCGGTGTTAATTCGTGTAAACCGACTAATCAGATGGTTTCCGGTATTGAGCAAAGTGTAACGTCAGGAATTACGTCAATATATGGCGAATTAGGGTGTCACGCAGACTGGTTGTTATCATTTAACGTTCTTATCAGTAAGATAGGTAGACGTATGTGTAACTGAGCTTCACCAAAATGTTACAAGATCAATACCCGAACAAGATTACAATGAACCCTCCACGTGTTAGATAGTACAAAGAACAGGTTGTTGTATTCCTGTACTTTTAGATTTCTATATTACTGTATGTCATGTTTATAGATATTTTTAGATTTCTATTTTCATAGAGATCTGTATCATTAGACTGATATATTTCTACATATATTCATAGACATCTATGTCTTTAAATTACTATATTTTTAGATTTCTATATTCACAGACATATCCATAGATTACTATATCCCTACATTTTGGTATATATTCATAGACACTTATATCCCTAGATCTGTACATTCTTAGATACATACAGCCGTCACAACATTCTTATATCTCTAGCACCCTAAATTACTATATCTCCACATCTTTATTTCTAAATACCCTGTCAAATTAATTGTAAACAAACAAAGTTTGAAAACACTTTTGATCTACAGTAATACCATATTACTACTTGATCTTAAAATCGATAGTCTCCAAAGGAAAAAGTACAGATAGTCCCTAAACGAAAATACAATAAAAAATAAAAAAAATTCCTTTCAAACATCGATGTATCACGTTCCTCATACGAAATATCTCAAACCTCATGTTTCTTTTCAACTATTTTGCGATGTTGTTGGAAAAGTAAAATGGGTGTCTCAAAGCGCTTCCTCTATTTGTCTGTCACAATAAATGGTCTTTTATCTGGTTACTTTTAGTTAGTCTTTAATGGCTGTGACGTTGTTCGCATTGTAAATGCTCGCCGTGACGGTGTGATGCGGGCACATATGCTCGTGTTACATTTGCACACGACGAGTGAAAGACAAGTTGAGCAAAGACAGGTGTACAACAAAGGGATGCCTTCTGTGCGGGTCTTTACGTACTCTACGACCTTTTAAACGATACGGCTTGACAAGCAGAATACGTCAACTTTTCGCAATCGGACACGGTGAAGCAGCTCGTGACGCCAGCAACCATTTCGTATCCGGTTTCCTGTTTTCATTTTCTTCTTCTTACGTAATTCAGAAACATACGTCCGAGTAATTTTTATAGAGTCTATTATGAATTTGAGAATTGTTCGAAAATTGTAACAATTATCTAACCGATGTAGGTACGTCGCAATGTTGCACGTCGTTTCAATGTTGACAAAATACGTAAACTGTTTATAAAAATTGTTTGGTGCTTTTCTCTCTTCTCCGTAATTTAAAAAATTGTGGATCAGTGTGTACAATTTGTTTGAAGAGGTAGTGTACCATTGTACGATTTTTTTAAAATAACTGGATGTGCAAGAGAACGATTTGATTAAAAAATTATAAAGCGTGCAAGTGGAAGTTTTTTTTTTAAATTAAGTGTGCAAGTTTAAGTTTCTTCAAAGAGTTATTAAAAGTGTAAGTATAAGTTTAAATAATTATTAAGTGTACAAGTTTGTGTGAAAAGTTATTACATGTACAACTATGTGCGAGTTAAATTATTAAACGCACATGTGTTTTATTTAAAGAATCATCGAGTGTCACATGTCGCTGTGTTTGTATAAAAAAATGATGAACTAGCAAAATTAATGCCCTGACTGTAAAAACTAATAGCAGAGAATGGACGTGACCTGTTTTTAAAGAATATATGAATGTGTTTTTAAGAAATGTTACTGAGAAACTTGCAAGGACTGCTTTTACGAAAACAAGGATTATGGCTTGTAAATTATTGGTTGTTCCACTTATTCTGGCAAGGTCCTCTCGGTCCTTATTGATCCTTCGGAAACTTTTCAGCGACGAAATATGTAACCGGTGACGTAATATCTGCATTTTATTATTTTTCAAAGTTTCAAAGTTATTTTATGCGAAAATGTTTAAAATGTAAAATTCTCAAAATTTCAACTTCGAAATTCCAAAACTTAAAAATCCTCAAAATTGTTAAATTCGAAAATTCCAAAATCTCTAAGTCCCCAAATTTCAAAATACCAAATTCTCTAAAATTTAAAAATACCAAATTTTCAACAATTCTAAAAATCAAAAATCCTATATTGCTAAAAATTTGAATATCCCGAATTCCCCAAAACTCCAAAATCTCAAATACTTCAAAGTTAAAAATTCCCCAAAATGTCAAAAATTCAAAATCCTAAATTCCCCAAAATGTCAAAAATCCAAAATCCTAAATTCCCCAAAATGTCAAAAATCCAAAATCCTAAATTCCTCAAAATGTCAAAAATCCAAAATCCTAAATTCCTCAAAATGTGAAAAATCTGAAGTCCTAAATTCTCCAAAATGTCAAAATCCAAAACCCCAAATTCTCCAAAATGTCAAAACTCCCCAAAATTCTAAATTCCCAAAAATTACAAATTCCTAAAGGCCCCCAAATTATAAAATTTCCTAAAATTCAAAAATCTCGAATTTCCCAAAATATAAAAATTGCAAGGTCCCGTATTGCCCAAAATTTCGCAATTGAAAAATTGCAGGATCGAGAAATTGCGACCTTACGAAACATCTGATAATAAATAACAATATATATTCGGAGATTTAATTGCCTCGTTTTGAAACAATGCCACGCGACGCGACGACTTAACATATAGCTAACAGAGCAAGAAAGAAATAAAATGGAGGGGAATCGATACAGTGACCAGATAACAATTTGCGTCATAGTCGAGGGTCGTATTGTTCGATCGGTTTACACGATATTTGAAATTTACGGCGCGACGACATGGATTTTACGGCAGGATCGTCGAATGTGCTGTTATCGAGTTGGAACCGCGACAGGATACACGTTGCCTCTTATTGCGACAGATATCCTTTTTAATCCTGTCGCTGCGGTGAATCGAGAAAATATTTTGTATCTGGGAATAACATTGTCAACTTCCTAAATCAAAATCAACCTTGCAAAATAATATTTTAAACATTCACCGCAAGACAAGTAATCTTAAAACCTTCTTAAAGGTAATCAAAATAATTGAATTATTATATGAACACATTCTTCATACATGAAAACTTTCTTGTAGACCATAAGATGAATAATTTCCCTTATACGAATCATTTAATATCCGTATATCCTGATCTTCATTTTCCTCGAATGAAGATGTCTTACGAAATATGTCCGACACCAGTTCAAGAACATCTAAAATTGTTGGAATCTCGATAACATTTGCTATTAGCAGCTACCGCTATCTTATCATTGTTTTTCACCTCGCTTTTCCATCCACGGTTTCATCCGATAATGACACGCGTTGGAATTCGCTTCGTTCCGACCGAATTATCCGCCGTATGCGCACGTTCGGGGAATCACGACGGTTCGAACGAAAAGTTTCTCCTAGTTTTCCATTTAATCGACCAGAAACACTTTTTCACCGTGATTAAAACTACGCAGTCTCTGAAAGCTGTTCGGGAAAGAGAAACATCGGGCAAAACTAATGATTAAATGGCAGGAGATGAAGCGTGGATGTAGATCAAGGCGTGGAAAATATCGTATTGCTTTCTTGTTAATGCGAACAATATTGTTTGTGATCTATGAGACAATTTCTTTAATTTTATTTATCTAGCGCAACTTCGAATATTTCTGATGAAACTGTAACACTTCATTCTGAAATAATTTTGGATTATAAAAGCAGTTTCTTTTTCACGAATTCACGAGTATGTATAAGTATAGCGAATAATCTGTATTACAAAATATGTGGCTTCCAAAACTTTGAAAATTTATAAATTTTTTAGTTTCTATAGTTGAAGGTCTCTAGAGTTTTAAGTCTCTACATTTAGAAGTCTCTATACTCCTATATTCTTATGTCCCTAGATATGTGTCTCCCTAGCTCTCTATATTCCTACATCTATAAAATTCTCAAATTCTAAAATTCCCAAATTTCCAAACCCCCAATTCCAAAATTCCCAAATTTCCAACTCCCAATTCCAAAATTCCCAAATTCTAAAATTCTCAAACTTCCAAATCCCCAATTTCTAACCCCCCCAATTCAAAAATTCCCAATTCCTAAATTCCCAAATTTCCAAACCCCCAATTCCAAAATTCCCAAACTTCCAACTCTCAATTACAAAATTCCCAAATTCTAAAATTGTCAAACTTCCAAATCCCCAAATTTCTAACCCCCACAATTTCAAAATTCCCAAATTTTAAAATTCTCAAATTCCAAAACCCCAATTCCTAAATTCCCAAATTTCCAAACCCCCAATTCCAAAATTCCTAAATTTCCAAACCCCAATTCCAAAATTCCCAAATTCTAAAATTTTCAAACTTCCAAATCCCCAATTTCTAACCCCCCAATTCCAAAATTCTCAAATTCCAAAACCCCAATTCCCAAATACCCAAATTTACAAACCCCCAATTTCCAAATACCCAAATTTTCAAACCCCAATTCCAAAATTCCCAAATTCTAAAATCCTCAAATTCCGATATATGTCCCTAGATATCTATATTCCTAGATCTCTACACCCCTATATTTCTTAGTTTCTAGATCTCTACATCCCTCAACTACCCTCTTGCATCCATACGACCCAAGGTAGAGACCTTGGACATAGAGATGTCCCTATATCCTTCTGACACTATGTTCCCATATCTCTAGATTTCTATCTTCCCAGATTCTTACATCTTTAGATTTCTATGAATACATATTTACATCTTTAAATCTCTATACTCCTACATCTGAACATTTCTTACCTTCCTAGATCCCCACCTTTCTACATCCCTAGTATATTATAATACAATAATATGTATCTAGTGTTCGGTAAACAGTTATACTGCAATCCCGAGTTTCTTAACGCAACATTTTACCAGCTGAAGAATTATTCGCTCTGTAAAACGATACATCAAACAGGTGTACATACTCGTCAACTGGTCGCAAATTCTTTTTTTAATATGAAAGTAACTATGGAATGCACCGCTATCGCTTACCGTTGCTCTATTTTTACTCGTTGCATACAACACTCCGGTAGTTAACAGTTTCTTTAATCTTCTCTTTTTTTTTCCTGCGTATTTAAACCGAACGAGTGTCTGACGTTTATAACACCGTGGATCCGTTATCACGGTTTCGCTCGCTGCAATATGGAAATCATTACTTTCAATTACACACTTCAATCCCGTATCTCCTACCATCAAAGTTCATAAATTATTAGACTGCTACACGCGAACCGTCCTGTTTTTTTCACTATTCCTGATAGATGCACGCTATAATTCTTAATTTATATGCGTGTATTCAATTGAAATTAATTTTCCTTATGCCTTTTCTGCTGTATAATGCAAGATAACGAGGGAAGGATGGAGTAGATTATAATGTTGGAACACTTTGGATCAGTTTGGATTGATATGGGTGGATTTTGATTGGTTTTAGTCGATACAAATCGATCTGAACGGAGTTGAAACGAATTTGTTTGACTTTGAACGATACAGGTAGATTTGGATCGATGTAAACTAATTTGGGCTGATGTGAACCGACGTGCACCGATTTGAGACGATTTCAGCCGAGTACGAATGATCTCGGTCGGTTTGGGCCGACCTAAGTCGATTTGCATCGATATAAACTAATTTGGGCTGATATGAACCGATTTGAGACGATTTCAGCCGAGTACGGACGATCTTGGTCGGTTTGGGCCGACCTAAGTCGATTTGGACCTAATGTGGACCGACGTAAACCGATGTAGGTTGATTGAAACCGATTGGTGCCGATTTGAGCCGACGTAAGTCAATTTGAACCCGATGTGGATCCACGTAAACCGATGTAGGTCGATTTAAACCGATCGGTGCCGACTTGAGCCGACCTAAGTCAATTTGAACCCGATGTGGATCCACATAAACCGATGTAGGTCGATTTAAACCGATTGATGCCGACTTGAGCCGACCTAAGTCAATTTGAACCCGATGTGGATCCACGAAAACCGATGTAGGTCGATTTAAACCGATCGATGCCGACTTGAGCCGACCTAAGTCAATTTGAACCCGATGTGGATCCACGAAAACCGATGTAGGTCGATTTAAACCGATTGATGCCGATTTGAGCCGACGTAAGTCAATTGGGACCCGATGTGGACCGACGAAAACCGATGTAGGTCGACTTAAACCGATTTCTGCCGATCTGAGTTTTTGCCTATCAAATGTTACCCGATCTCAATTTACTTGATTAACTTTGAACCTATTCGGACCGATTGAAGTTAAAAGCGAAATTTCTAATACATCGATTTAATGTCCGTTGAAAGTATTTCATAAAGTCGCGTAACCTGAACACCTATTATCAACTTTGTCAACTTTTTCTTTCCACCATGAGTTTTGCAACTGTACCATCAACTTTTCCCACTTACGCTCGGCCCCCGTATAATTAATAATTATCTACGTTTGTTACGCTTTCTTGGTCTCAGTTTCCTCGTTACGAGCGTCGCTTACGCTCGTATTCGCGCGCCGAAGAATTCCGCCGCTAACGAGAAAACGATCCGATCGAGGACGTAAGGTTTCACATCCTTGTTCGCAGCGATGGGTCACGATTAATAACTTTTCAATTTATAATCCCATATTTCTCAATTGATATCAGGTTACTTTTCCGTTTATAATCCCATATTTTACAATTAATATCATGTTACTTTCCCGTCTATAATCCCATATTTCTCGATTGATATCGCTTCACAATTATATATGAAAAAGACCTAACTAAAACTGGGACTTTAATGACTGGCTGTTATAAGTTTTTAATTAATGAAACAGAAAAAGAGACTGATCTCTTAAAAATCATGAACTCTTTCCACGAGACAAATACACATTTTTTAAATGAACAGAAATTATCACTGTGTTCAAAAGACACAGAGCATCATAACCTTAAGTTGGTTTCATACCAGTTATTTTAGCTAAATAAATTTAGATTGAATGTTCAAACTATTTATTATATTGTATGTATATTAAGATTAACTGTATGTTGTATGAAGATGAAGTGAAATGAACAAGTGGTTCCCTAATTTATAAATACAGAAGTCATCAAATTTTAAGGGATTCGAAAGACAAACTGTACTTGAATAAAAATAGTGCTATACTAACACCTACAGGCAGAAAAGGGACATTATTTGAGCATGACATTTTAACATATTGTCACATGCGTCGCACGTGTCCACATTAGGACCAACAAGAATTAGCGTCGACATTAATTTTTCTGAGTGTTGCTTTAGAGAAGACGTATATAGCGATAATTTTTTGTTAATGAAGCGAGACAAATGACGACAATACGCTGCAATGACGCAGGGAATTTTAAAGCGTTTTAAAATAAAGCATCGGACACTTGAATAATGATCCTCGTAAGCCAGTTTCGTTGGCTGCACGTGAACGTAACGATATGAAAATAAGTGGTAACCAGAGCGGAATATACGTAATGGAGCATGTGATGAGCTGAAAAAAGACGTAGGTGGGGCACGGTTTTTGCGAATGAAACGAATATGGGGCGAAAGTTCGTTTCTGACATGTGCCCTAGCTTCGAATTTGTCGTGCATGCTGAACGCAACCTTTTAACGCATGAGTTGCGGACAGTTTTATAGGAATACCGATATTCGTACTGAAGTTTATCGGCTAACAGAACATTCAATTTGCTTTAGAAATCGGATGTAAAACCGACAAGAAGCTTACAGAATTATCGAGAAGAGAAATATCTACCTCGGTTATCTTCAACTTCAAGAGTAACCTATTTTATTTCATAGTAATTTCTCCAAAGCATTTAATCGCGTTGCAAGTTTTGTTAAATTGCGTTATCACAATGATAAAAGGTGGAATATTGAAAGCATAAATATTGTTACTTCGATAAAGGTGTTGTCTGGCAAAATTTTGCTCGAGGAAAATTTCAAGCTGTTTTTAATCAGATCGTGTGTGAAGCATCTGTTTCCTCGTTTTCCACGATTAATACACAACCGAATTATAAATAAATCATGGCATCATTCACAGATTCGTATCTTTCGGCTCGAGTAATATCATTCTTTAATCGTTAATCATTTATAACTCTCTCTTCGATTTCATCGTCCTTTGTTAAACCGAGCTAACGGAACACGAAGTCGATTTAATTTGAACGGGCTTTGAGGTATCGTTCATTGCATTAGTTCTTTTTTTATCTTACGGGCAATCGGTCCTGATCGAAATTTCTGATCGGAGAACCTCGTTAAAAAAAACCGCTACACGTCAAAGTGCCTGTGTTAAAACGCAATCGTTCAGTTCTCAATCTACTTTTTTTTTATGAAATTTAATATTTATACGTTCTCAATCTGTAAATTATGCAAAATATTATAAATAATTGTATATTATATATAACAAAGTTGGATAAGTTGATACAGTATATCGAAGGTTGGAAACATATGTAGGTGTAATTTTTTGTCGGATTTTAGGGGTCACTGGAACAATCGACAACGGTATTCCACAGCCTAATTTTTGACACGATCATTTTTCAAAACACATTCTTTAACCTAGCGAATCGAGGCAACGATTTATCTCGATCACGAAGAGCAGCCCCTTTGCCTGAACATCGTACCGGTATTATTGCTGTTTAGAACGAACGGTACACACAGTCACGTATTCGCTATCGAATGGATCGATTTCGTGTCGGTACGATCCACTTAAAATGCCTACGATGCAAATCAGCCTTAATACTCCTACAATTGACCTACGGATCGAAACTCCCTCAACAGATACCACAAATAGTTGTCGAAATTTTGGTGCTACGGAAAGTTCAATTTTCACTGTGCAAATTCACATGTGATATGACGTACTAATTCATATATCATATGCACTGTACAAATTTATATAGTATATGATACTGTACAAATTCATATGACAGTGTATTTTATACATTATATGCACTGTGCAAATTTATACATATGACATTTATATCATATGATAGTGAACAAATTCATACATCATATGATATTATAATAATTCATGTACTGAATGATATTATACAAATTCATACATCATATGACGTTGTACTAATTCACACATCATATGAAACTGTATCACTTCACATATGACATGATACTGTATAAATTCATACATCATATGACATTGTACTAATTCACACATCATATCAGACTATATCACTTCACATATCATATGATACTATATAAATTCATACATCGTATGACATTGTACTAATTCAAACATCACATGACATTGTATTAATTCACATATCATATAATACTGTACAAATTCATACATCATATGACAGTGTACGAATTCACATATCATATGACATTGTAATAATTCATATATCATATGATGCTGTACAAATTCATACATCATATGACATTGTACTAGTTTATACATCATCTGACATTGTACCAATTCACACATCATATGATACTGTATAAATTCATACATCATATGACATTGCACTAAATCACATATCATATGTGACTCTAAATTCACACATCATATGATATACAAATTCATACAGTACATCACAACTATATAAATGGAACAAAATGTACAAAATGAAGGATCATTTCGGAACATACCTATGAGTCTCATATGTGTCTTTCTCAAAAGTTCCATTTAAAAAGAAATGTAAATTAATTCGAAGACGAAATAAAAAGATCAGCAAAATGCTAGAAGAAAAGTCTTACCCGATGAAGTTAAGATATATGCAGCCGTGGAAAAATTAATTTCTCGTTTCACACGAGTTGTCAGTCTGACTCGGTTTCAACGACTGGAACGCGTACAGCTTCGAGAGCGGGTGTACCAACAACGACCTAGGAATTTAAGATAGTCATCACCGGCGCACTTACATAAGCTTTACCTCGATGTCAGAAGGAACCAGGAAGCGTGTCGTGACGGACGGTAATGCGATCGTAATAACATGTACACCGGTGGAAAGACGTTTCAACAGACGACGGAGGTGGACCGGCTTCTTTGAAACCATCAATGAAATTATCTCGATTATTCTTAACACTTTTCAAGCCGGCACTGATAAAAACCGACAGACTCGATGTTCATTGCGCGGAGAAGGCACGGTAATCTCGGCCATCATGATTTTCTGTTAGGTGTAGCGATTGCTAGAATCATTTTTGTCAAGCGAAATATTCAATTTTTTTTCATTAAATTTTCTTTCTAACTATACCTGATTGACAATATTCTTCAACAATTATTATTTATGTCCACGAATATTTTTATTTTGATAAAAATATAGATGAAGAGTATTTTTGGGAACTTGAGATTAAGACATAGTTAAGTATTTTAATATATCTTGTTCGACTACTTTTTTTGAAACGATACATATTATCAACTTCTACCAGTATTTGCACCACAAAATTTTTAATATGTACATGTCTAAACACATATTCAGATAATCAAACCAATGATACTTGAAAATAAAATTTTTCATTTAATAGTTCTATAACGTTGTCCAAAAATAGAACACATATTTCATATTGCATATAACTGACCTCTGTGATTTATTCTTCCGATCGAAACAAAGTGCAAAGGAAGCAAGTAAAAAGAAGGGCAACAAGAATAATCGTAGGTAAGGCACAAATTTATCTGGCAAGTTGGTCAAGGAACGCGTATAAATCAACGTTGGAGCCATTAAATCGTACGGCCACGATAACACGTGAATTTTTTCCTCGCCTAGAGTTTCAATGCGTCTCCATTGTTACGAACAAGCAAGACAATGGACAGATATTACGAGCCACGGAAGGGAAGAACAGAAGTGGCGGAAGAAGAGGAGAACTCGAGTTCTCGAGTTCCTGACCATCTCTCTGGATGGCCTTAGGCTATCCATTAAATCAAATGTGCGTGATAGTGTGGCTACGATTGTCGTGTCAACATCGTATGGAAATAATGAACCGCAAGGAAACATCCTTTTGAGTGCAAATGCGGGAGGAAGATTTGTTGCGTTTAACGTTGGTGCACGTTTCAAGGATATTTGAACAATTTTTTTCGGTTATCAATTTTATTAGTGGTCTATAGTCGCGTCAACTTCCCAGGTTATTAGCGAGGTTATCAAATTTTTAATTGAGAAAGTACCCTAGTTTATAAATTTTTGTATCTTATATTTAATTTATGAACTAGAAGGCTAATTTCCAAGTTATCTTCTATTTTCTAAATATTTGATTCGACAATTTGTAAATCTAAAATGATGTGATTATCAAGGTTGTAAGTGTTTAATTCTCAAAAACAATTCATGAATTCCCAAATCATCAAATTCTTGAATTCTCAAATTTTTAAACTTTTACATGTCTGAATACTCGAATCCCAAACGCCCTGATTCCTAAATTCTCAAATATAAAAGTTTCCAAGCCTCCAATTCCAAAATTGACAAATTCTAAAATTCTCAAACTTCCAAATATCCAATTTTTTAATTCCAAAATTTTCAACCCCCTATTCCAAAATTCAATTTAAATTTCCAACTCCCCAATTCCAAAGTTCCCAAACTTCCAAGTATCCAATTCCTAAATTCCCAAATTTTCAACCCCCCAATTCCAAAATTCCGAAATTCCAAAGTTCTCAAACTTCCAAATCCCCAATTCCCAAATTACCAAATTTCGAAACCCCCAATACCTACATTCCCAAATTTTCAACCCCCTAATTCCAAAATTCTCAAATTCCAAAATCCCCAATTCCTAAATTCTCAAATTTTCAAACCCCCAATTCCAAAATTCCTAAATTTCCAACCCCCAATTCCAAAATTCCCAAATTTTCAACCCCCCAATTCCAAAATTTCCAAATTCTAAAATTCTCAAATTCCAAAACCCCGATTCTTAAATTTCCAAATTTCTAAACCCCCAATTCCAAAGTTCCCAAATTTTCAACCCCCCAATTCCAAAATTCCCAAATTCCAAAACCCCAATTCCTAAATTTTTAAATTCTCAAATTCCCAAATTTCCAACCCCCAATTCCAAAATCCCAAATTTTTAAATTTCCCTTTTCCAAAAGTGTCCTATACACTCGCAAACAATCCCCCATACCGGAAACATAAAACAATATTGCTTATAATTATAAGAAAGAGTCATTGAATTAATGTCTCATTTCTTATAGCATGTTATTGATCAGCGAAGGAAATGCTAAATCCGATTACTTCCGACTATCGACCACCCGTGCTCTTCACGTCATATCGAACCAATTATATTATACGTCTAATTATTAATAATTACTATGGAACCGAGGGGACAAAGAGAAACAACGTTATCCCCGGTTACGTAGAGTTTCGCTTTCACAAAGAACGTAAAATTACTACACTCGAGGAGCTGACTTTTAGATATAATTAGCTCCATGGTATCGTTCCGTTACATTTACTTCTGGACTAACGATAGATCGAAACTCCATTTTTTTTCTTTCACCGGGAAGTGATTATCCTGAGAAACGACCGTACAAGGTGAAGAAGCAATAATTCTAGGAATATTCATGTATATCAGAATTTGTAACAAAATACTGTTACATTGTATATTTGGGTCAGTTTTAAGTACATTATAGGCAGATTAAAATATAGAATTTTTAACAATTTAATTGTTGCCGAAAATTTTATCAAAATTGCTGGTCTGAGGAAAAATTTACAAACAAGTTTATTATACAAGGAAAAGATATATGGCATGTATAAGACATATATACAGTAGAAATAAAAAAAGTGACAAATACGTAGAAGAATTTCAAGTTTCCGAACACAAAAAGTCATAGATCCAGCAAACTAGCCACCCGGCAAAGCTGTTTCAAATCGCTCGGTCGATTTAAAAATACTTATTATATTTGAAATGGTGCAGCGAACATAAGCAGTTTTTGCGCTAAATGCACGTCGTCAACAGAAATGGCTAACGAGCGTTCGCATCTGAAAAAGTCGTGGGGTCAAGTTCGCGCGCGTTTCTCCTTCAGCTTCGGCGGCTGACATAGCGCATGCCGCGAAAGTCGCGATATGTACTTCGCGGACACGTACCATGTGCATTCTGTTCTCCGGATAAACGCGTGGCATTACGTCTGCGCCAAAGACGTAGACATGTAGCTGACAACATCCTTTGAATGCACCCTTCCTGTTCTCTTTCGACCCGTCCACGTTGCTCGCGCGCTCACCGAGAACGCGGCGCGACACTGTCACGTGATATCGCCTTCAGACTCTCTTCTTCAATCGTTTTTTAATCTCACAAAACAACTTATAGCTTCTAATTCATAATCACTACTTTTTTTTATAATTACTAACGAAAATTTCAATTTCATAATATTTCAAATTACAAGTTTTCAAATATTCATATTTATGTATTCATTAGATCATTATTTCATTCATTTGCCAATTCGATTCACTAATGTGACGATGTATCATTTTAACAAGTCATCAAGTCATCGATTTATCAATTCCTCCATTCATCAATGTATCGATGTATCAATTCATCAATCCATCAATTCATCAATGTATCCATGTATCGATTAGTTAATTCATCAATATATCAATTCATCAATGTATCAATACATCAATGCATCAAGTCATCAATTCATCAATGCATCATTGCATCAATGTGTCAATGTATCAATTCATCAATGCATCAGTGTATGAATGTATCAATGCATCAATGTATGAATGTATGAATATATGAATATATGAATGTATGAATGTATCAATGCATGAATGTATAAATGTATGAATGTATCAATGTATGAATGTATGAATGTATCAATGTATGAATGTCTGAATGTATCAATGTATCAATGTATGAATGTATGAATGTATCAATGTATGAATGTATCAATGTATGAATGTATCAATGTATGAATGTATCAATGTATGAATGTATGAATGTATCAATGCATCAATGTATGTATGTATGAATGTATGAATGTATGAATGTATGAATATATGAATGTATCAATGTATCGATTTATCGATGTATCAATATATCAATGTATTAATGTATCAAGGTATCAACGTGTCAACGTATCAATGCATCGATGCATCGATTCGTCAATTCATCAATTAATCAATCTGGAAAAAGTGAAATGTACAAAAGACAACCCCTGTGTATTCATTCTAGTTTCCGACCATCTACATATAAAATTCGAAGAAATTAAATTCTAATGCATTGATCGAGTAATATTCTATCATATCACCTCTTCTACTTAGAAAATAATTCCGTTACGAGGTATTATTGCGCAAAATCATTAATTTGAATACGGTTGAGGACGACGCTTCTCTCGGAACCCTTATGTAACTCTCATTGTTGCATAAGAAGAATGTAAAACGTTCATTGCATAAACGTTCATACGTTTCAATTTACTGTTAATTATATCAGCCGACGATAAGACCATCCGGTATCGAATTACAAACTACTAGAATATTACTAAATCATTGCCTAACGATTAAATTATTAATCATCGGTTGAATATTCCATTAAGGCAATCAAGCAACGACTTCTAAGAAGCTAAAACGATCGACCCGTTATGGTCCGATGGCAAGAACGATCGGCTTCCGTTCTATCGTCGAAAGAATTCTTTTCCGTCGCGTTTCCTTGATGCTCCATTGTACAGGGTGATTTATTTCGAGCGCCGATTAATTCTTTATGTAATATTTAAACATCCTAAGTTGAAAAAACATACTGTATCTTAATTACATTCTTGAAGCGAGCGAATCAGTTTAACTTTATTTGGAAAAAGCATATCATATTGCATTTGTTGTACTGAGTGAACCATTAATCATCTTAATTATTTATAAAATTATAACAATTAGAAAAATAAAGAGAGACTTTATTTTATTCTAACGTGTCTTTTGTTGATTGTAGTATACTTTAGCAAAGAAGGACAAAATTAGAAAATAATTATCTGATTTAAAGAACTGTATGTATCGTCGACCAATGAAATTAAAATATGGCGCTCTGTACACCTAACCACATAATCCACTCCCGATAATCGTTTCTGATGATTATCAGATTTGTAGACCGCAATTACGACCCATTACATGCGTATAATAATACAGTAGCACATTTCACTTTACTGCTATACTTGGTTGAATAGTTTTTTGCTTTGCTAGCCATTCCACTCATTACAAGTATTTTCACGCTCGGGAATATAATATTCCAGCAGAATCAACGATAGAACCAGGTATAAAATTAAATTGTATAAAAGAAGCAGTAAATTGTGTTCACAATTATACGTTCGAATAATTTCAGGGTCATGTGAAGAATATAATCTATATAATGTAACACCTCGATTACGTTGTCGCGACAGGTGCTCGAAATACTGATGATGAAACTCCATTGACAAATTGTGGACGAAGAAAAATTGCGCAAGCAGTCTGAAGGAAAACCAAGGTGAACAAACAACATTAAACATCTTCAAACGAAAAGAAAATAAATAAAATAAACGCTTACATTTGTACACAAAATGTCGGCTAACACCGCAACGTTTGTGAAGCATAAGTACATATACAGTGTAAATGATGTAACTTAAAACAAGATGTACAAAAAAATTAAACAAACCTGGTATACTATGTGGTATCTGGTAATTAATAGTACAAACAGAAATCTATTTAAATTCTACACGAAGAGTCTACGTAAGTAAAGCTAAATTAATTTTCGGAATAATTAAAAACAGAACAGTCATTTCCTATTTGTCCACTTATGCTTGTAAACGTAGCTCTAGGTTATTTCTGCACGTTTGTAAATACCTAACGGGTAATATTAATACATTAAATATTAAGACTTTCGGTATCTTGTTTTAATTTAAAAATTTGCAGTGAAGTCATTCTACCAACATTCTCTAATATAATTTTGACTGTATTTAATGTTTCAAATGATATAATCACTGTAATTATCTACAAAATTATTCTGAGTTCATAAACAAAATTGTACTCTTTAATTTCTCTCACCTACTCAATTTACAAAATACATCAAGAAATCTCGATAAAAATGTATTACAATAGTAGTGTTAACAAATATAGTAGCAGTAGCAAATATATTTGTCATTCGTTATAAGTAGTAAATATAAATGCAATCTATTTATCTAAATTATTAATAAGAAGAGAAATATCGAGCCACACTCGACGTAGGAGTGCAAGGGGTAAAAAATGAGGACACTTGAAAGGCTATGACTACATCCACTATCTAGTAATTTTTCCACCGAGCTCAGTATCTTTAAACCTTTATCATCAGCTGCTAGCATCGATCGTATCAATATATTTACAACTATGTCTACAGAATTACAATCGTATAAAGCAAATACAATTTCTCGCCGGATGTCAGAACATGTTGCAACATCGTAAAGAATACTGTAAGAACGGCTATCTCAACACCTTTCGCGATCTTATTAATTTCCAGCTAATAAAGTACAGTGGTGAACGATTAAACGACGGTTGCTTACACAAATTAACCGCGAACATGTTTGAGCGTCGACGAAACGAAAAGTAAAACGTTTGCGTATTAGAAAGCTGGCGTCGGTGCAATCCACTGATGGCGCGATGCAATTATGTCAAGAATGTTTGCAAACATTATCGTGCAAGATTCCTTCGAAAGAGCCGATTCACCAGATATTACATAGATAAAGGTATTATTCGCATTATTTGATGTTCAGATGCTTTTAATGTTCGAAAACATCCTCACTTGTATTCATTTTCTTTTATGAGGCACAATCGTTAAATTATACTTCTGATAATCATAAAAAAGAGTAACTATTAAATTTCGATTTTGCCGATTTATGGATTTACGGACAAAGTGGATTAAGAAAAATTCTAGAACTTAATTATGGTTTATTATATTTTTCACCTTTTATTTTTGGTTGATACCTAAAGTGTCTGTAGAATGGTAATTAGGAAATGACATTTTGAGAACTGAATGTAATTGTAAAAGAGGTCGATCCCAAAAATGAGGGTGATGAATTAAAAAAGTAAAAAAAGAGCATCGTTTTATTGAAACAAGTCTAAATCACGTGGTACTTTCGTGAAAGTTTTGTCATTTAAGTAAAACAGTATGCGGAACAGTTGTTTTCGACTTTCTAGCCGAGTAAATCGTTACACTAATGACCAATCAGGAAACTAATTTACACGATCGATCAACGCTAATTTGTCGTCGTCCATTTGTCCGTTTCTCCTATGAAATTACACATGTTCTCCAATAACGCATATGTGCATAGTGCATAGAATTTTCTAATAATACAAGTATGTGTTATGCAAAGAACGCATTCTTTAATGTAAGTGTGTGTGGTACAAAGAAATCTTCATAACATATGCAAATTTTGTGTAATACAAATTTGTATAATGTATGTATGATGTATAGAAATTTTTATAACGTATGTATGATACATGGAAAGTTTTATAGCATATGTGTAATACAAGGAAATTTTTATAACATATGTATGATACATGGAAATTTTGATAGCATATGTGTAATACAAGGAAATCTTTGTAGCATATGTATAATACAAAAAAATCTTCATAACATACATATAATACAAGGAAGCTTTTATAACATATGTATAATATAAAGAAATCTTCATAACGTATGTAATGCAAATTTTTATAACATATGTATATGTCATATAAAGTAATTTTCAGAAGACGATCAGAAACAAAACGATGGATATTCTTTCCCATAAAAGTAAAACGCTTGCTATATGCAAGTATAATGATTTGAAACTAATACAATGTTGCATAGTGTTCACATAAACTAGATTATATCATTAAACTTTAAGTGGTCACAGTTTTCAAGAAGTTAAATAAGCATCCTTAAAATGACTTGCAGTATGATCACCACACATTTTGAATCTTTCACCGCACATAAATATAAATCCCTCCAATAAATGAATTTCTCCAAATAAAAGTTTGAATTAATTTCTGAAGAATTTTTCCTCGGTACCAATTGCAAAAACAGATGTATATGTATGATGTAACGGAACATTTAATTCCTTCAAAAAATATATGAAATATTTTCCCACAAAATGTACAACCCTTCATACAGGTACAGTACGTCCACAAAAACATGCATAAAAGGTGCATAAAAATTGCAGCAAATTACACGTACCTATTTATAAACCTGTTTATAATATTACCGCTCAGCATGATCCATTTTATAATTCTGTAACCGGTTTTGGATCATCAGTTCTATTTTCCGCGTAATTGAGGACCACTTATCGCGCTCATCATATTTCTAATCTATACTTTACCGTATCAAATTGTGATTGCCACTCGTTTAAATAAAAATAACAGGGAATAGTGGGTTATTAATCTCGATTTCGATGACGAGAAACGTCCCTGATTTGTCTGTCTCGCTCCGTTCACACCGAGTGTCGAAAACAGTTAAAAATGTGCGAGAAATGTTGGTGTAACGGATTACGCGGTTCATTGAGCCGTACTGAATGCTTAAAATCAAGGACGGAATAATAAATTCTGTGGCATCCGATACCGGTGAAACAGTTTCCGCTGGGAAACGAGCGAAACGGTAGAATTCACCAAGAATTTAGGTACACCGTATTTTTCTCGTGGTTTATCAATTTAATGCCTTCGAAACAGCTTTCTCTGAGAGACACGTTTGCAAACTTGATTACTTTTCGTAAAAATCTAGGTGGCATATAGGACACGTAGGTATTATAGGTACCATGTAAGGATACGAGATTTTGACATGTTCATTTTTCATTTGAAAGAGATCTGGAGATTTGGATGTTGGGATTTGGGAATTTAGAAATTTTAGGATATGAAAATTTGAGAACTGGAAATTGGGTTTGGGAATTGAAAAATTTGGGAATGTGGAGATTTGAGAATTTGGGGATTTAGGGAATTGAGTTTGGGAATTGGAAAATTTGGGAATGTGGAGGTTTGAGAATTTGGGGGTATAGGAAATTGGGTTTGAGAATTAGGAAATTAGGGAATGTGGAGATTTGAGAATTTGGGGATTTAGGAAACTGGGTTTAGGAATTAGGAAATTAGGGAGTGTAGAGATTTGAGAATTTGGGGATTTAGAGAACTGGGTTTGAGAATTAAAAAATTAGGGAGTGTGGAGATTTGAGAATTTAGAGAACTGGGTTTGGAAATTAGAAAAATTAAAAGATATGGAAATTTGAGAACAGAAAATTTAGGGGATGTGAACCTTGAGTTAAGAAAGTCGACAATTGGAAAATTTGCAAATTATTTGGAAATTCAGTAAATAGTAGAGTTGAAAATTTGGAATTATACTAAAATAGATTTGAAAATTAGAAATTACATTCGCGAAGTTTACAAGTTTCCACATTCGATGTCCCCCCAAAATTGAAAGCAAATAAGAATTGAGTGTATCTACGCCATTGTTATGCAATGTAAGTGTAGAACGCACCCTAGTGAGAATGTATTAGAGGCAATAGGCAGAGATCGCCATTGAGCGTCATAAAAGACGGTCACGATGCAAAGAACGTGAGTGCGAGCACGCGTAGCTCGTAGGAACACGCGGCGGGCATCGCGGCACGCGATTTGCGCAAACGTCTTGATCGCTCGACTACCAGGCTAACATAAAAGCGGAGCTGTGCATACGCAACACCACGTGACCGCAGCGCGACACACGCGTGCGTGATCGACACGTGTGGGTGTGCGTGTCGAATTGCGCGCCGTTCCACACCACTTGCCACCACGTGTGCGCGGATACTACGCGATCGAGGAACTTCTCATCGATTCTCGGAAGCGGTTTCATTCATCCTTTTCGTTGGTCTTCCTCCTTTCGCTTCGACTTATACGAAATTCCCTAGTACCTCACTGTTTTTATATTGAAAATTTTTAATTGTACGTTAAATTTAGTTAAATTGACAATTTGCTGTTTTTGTTGGGTTAATTCATCTTCGTTTCGATTTGACTTATATATGAAAAATTCTTCAGTACATTATAGCATTCTGATATGAAAATGTAGGCTAAGATTATACTTATGTTAACAAAATTTAGTTACAGTGATAAAACAAAATTTAGTTACAGTATTTGCTATATTCATTGGTCCAATTCATCCACGTTTTGATCTATGGTATAGAAAATTCCCTAGTACATTATCATTTTATTCTGATGCTAAACACGTGAAATGAAACAAAAATTCATATAAATTCCACGAGTTTTAAACTCACAGTTCAATAAATCTAGTGCTTGTCCGTTAAGCTACAGTGCACTCTCGAGCAACTTTGAATAAAAATTTCTGCCTTATTTTAGAAAGTTGCACGCTATGCTTTTGTAAAATTATTGCTTCTGATGTACTCTATAATTGCACGAAAATTGAATCAAATCGGTGTTTCAAAGGTTGCGAGATGTTTTTGTAAGTTACAAAGTTAATACGTGTGATTTGTAATGTAAAAAATAATGGTTAGTAATAATATTATTAATGTAACTACTTTAAAATAAACTGCCACATAAAAATGATAGTAATAACAGAGTAAGTAAAATTGTATTCTATATCAGATGACGCACCTGGTGCGTTCTGACCGTACTCGATAAAACACTCAACTAAATTAAAAAATTTTTAACAATTTTTGCAAATCTGAAACGACAACGCAAATACTTCCGTAAGTAACAGTAAAGTCACCCAAATTAATCGATACTTGTTACTTTAAAAAAGGTGACCGACAATAAAAGTTCCTACCCCAAACAAGATAAACCAAGAACCACGATCTGTAAAAATTTGTAAATTCCCGCCCAATATAACATAATTCGAAAGCGTTCTTTACAGCCTAGAAAAGAAAAGGAAAGATAGAGGACAATACGGGTAACGTGTCCCTGAACTCGATACTTTCGCCGCCATTGTGCGCACATTGCAAAAGGATTTTTGCAACCAAGCTGTAACCTACGTGCGCACAGTTATGCTTTAAAGCGAGCCAATAAATTAATGTTACCAGGGTAGCAGCAACCTAGGAGTGTGGTCGACGTACTTTTGCAAAAAACCTATTATTAACATACTGCCCTGTTCTGTATGCAACAATGTTTCAACATTACTTGCAGTTTAACAATGATTTTGCAACAACATCGCCTCGCGTGCGGCAGCCCCGTTGTAAACGTTCGAACCCGGTCACGAAACGTCCGCATGAAATTCCGGTTTCCGTGTAACGAGAAAACAGACTTTGTCGTCCTGTAAATTCTTTCTCTTGGAGCCAGCGTCGCTTCTTCCGTTTTCGAACCGGCAGGAAAAGTTCCTCTCCTTTTATGCTGCCTGGATCTTTGAGTTTTGCATCCTTGTCTTTTTCTCCTTATTCTTGCGTCCAACTTACGTATACAGTTTAACGATTAGAGTATTACATCTGGTACATCTCGGGGATTATGCGAGGACGCATCAGGTGCGTCGTTGGCTCCGACTGCACAACGCGATGACTCATCTGAGTCCGTGGTATTGGGTAATTACATTCGGACTTGGTTCGTAGATTTTGTTCATGTATTACACCGGGATTAGATTTTCAAATTTTTGAATTAAGATACAAATTGAATTTTCAAAGTTACTAATCAGGAATTTAGGAACTCTCAGATGATTTGTAAGCATAGAAATCTAAATATGCTTAAATTACATTTTTAAGATCATTTCATTCTGTATCGACCTGACGCACCCGGTGCGTCGCTACCTTGTAAGCACATTTACATTCACGATATTTTTGTAACAATCGTTAAAAGTAAACGAATGTTCCTTAATTTCTACTCAAAACGTCTACCAACGCGAATCTATAATTTAAATCGCCTCCGAGGTCGGCACACCCTGTTTTCGAAATAAACCGCGCGCCTACTCCAGAGTTAAGGGTTGATTCAACGACGCGTGCCAGCGATAGGCGTCAGTCGGAATTCCACTTTCCACGTGGGGCATATTTCTTGCCTTTTGTCCGGTCTCGGAAGCGAACAGGGCTATCGGTGTGCTCATAAATAAGGCATAACCGTGAACGCAGCGTAGGCGAGCTCGTATGCGTTCACGAGCAAGAAGACGTGTGCCCTCTTCTGCTTCTTGTGTACACGTCGAGGGTAAAAAGAGCCCACTGACGAGCCGAGAAAAAAGCCACCGCGAAGTAGCCACTTAGAGGGGACGCTTTTAGCTCGGTGCCTCTAGGCGAGCGTTATTTTCCGTGAATTTATCTGGTTAATGTTTTAGGGGAGACCGAGGGTTGCCTGCTTGGATGGTACTTCGTGATTGAGTAGATTAAACAGGTAGGTGGAGTCGTTTTTACTCTCGTTTTTTTTCAAGTTTCGCACCTCCGCCGACGCGAGGTGTCATTCATGGCTGCATGGAATTTTTACACCCACTTGTGGAGATGAAAGGGGTAAAGTTAATACTATCGCTGGGAGTTTCAACGAGTTACTTATGAAGAATATTTTGTCGCGAATTAGAGTGGCATGTTGGCAATGTAAGAGTCCATTGAAAGTTTGCGTACTTCTGAATTCCTTTTATAAAATTGAAAGTCTATAGATTTTAAAATTTGAACATGAGGCATCTGTAAATGAGGGTCCAGGACAAGTTGCTCGTTAACGATGGTATTGTGTAATAGCCCATAAGTGCATCGAGGAAGAATAATGAGATTCCTATTTTTAACAGAGATGTTATACTCTTCTAAACGTGAAAGTCTATAGAGATTAGAGAAGACGATTTACGGTCCAATGGTGAGACGAATTAGCGAAACCTACCCTTTCTTATTCGCGAATTTTAGTCAATAGACGAACCCGAGTGATTTCGTTCTCTTGTGCCAACCATACAATATCCACAAATTTGCATAACACGTCCTCGTTACCGAGAAATGCGAGTGCTCGCAGAAAAGAAACGGTAAAGGAGTACCATGGCAAGAATAAAAGAAGAATCGTTGTCAGCTACGTGGGAAACACAAATTTTTTGAAAATCCGGCTAACGGTCAGTTCGCACGTATTATATACATCGTGGCTTCCCTTTACAGAGCGTGTTGCTTCCATAAAAATGAAAAAGAAAAGGATACAAAGGATGACCGTAAGCTCGCAGATAGCTAGACTCTCATGGACGATGAAAGGGATGCAAATGAGAGCATTAATCGTCGTTATGGATGTTCATAATAAACTCGATACAAGGAAAATGACTTTCAATCAAAAGATTACGTTTTATTGCTTAATGCACCAATTTCAATACATCCATTCATTCTTAAACTTAAGCTTAATTTGACCTAGCCTTATTAATGAAACCTTAAGTTTATCTAACGTTATTTATAAATCTTTAAATTGACCTAACCTTATTTATAAAATCTTGAGCTGATCTAACCTTATTAATAAAAGCTTAGTTCGACCTAACCTTATTTATAAAAGCTTAAATTGATCTAGCATACGTTAGGTTAGATCAAGCTTAACCTAACATATGTTAATCAAATTTAGGCTTTTATAAATAAGGTTAGGTCAAATTAAACTTTTGTTAATAAGGTTAGGTCAATTTAAGGTTTTGTAAATAAGGTTAGATGAACTTAAGGTTTTATAAATTAGGCTAGGTCAATTTAAGGTTTTATAAATTAGGCTAGATCAACTTAAGGTTTCAAAAACAACCCTAAGCTAATTTAAGATTCATAAATAAGGCTAGATTGACATAAGTACGATTCTACGCGTGAAATAGTTAGATTTGAATTATAGATAGGTTCAGGTGGACTTTTTCTATGGTGCACTCTAACAAGTTTTTATTCGTAAGAATCTTTTCATACGAGAAAAAGACGTTCCATTTAAAAAACAAAATTAATCATTAACGCTTGAAAATGCCTCTACTTCTGAAGCTAATATATACATCATGTGACGCTCCATTTAACGCCATTTTGTCTAATGATATTCCTTTCTATTTTTTACAGTTTTACAGTTATAACTTGGTTCAGTTACACAGGATACCCTGCATTGGTCCATATGCAAACTTTAGATTCTTCTGGGGAACAAGAAGTCCAACATTTAATGGGAACATTCGCGGGCGGCAATTAAGCAATACTCGGTTCGTCGGTTACTTTTAATTGTTCTTAACGAGGCTAAACACGGACGTGGTCCACGTCACGGCGCATAACAATGAATAACGGTTGCAGTGAACGAGTCCGTTTACTTTTGTTCCCTATTGTCACCGACAACGACAATAAGCCGACCACGCAAGGGCTCCAAGTGCGTATCATTGACGTGCGAAACTCGCGTTTACAAATAATTCTATATAAATTCAGAGAATATTGTGTTTTCTTCGAGAAACAACGAGTACTTACGTACATTGAAAAATATAACGTGTTTATGTGTACACGATAGTATCAATCGTTACGTAAAGAATCGATCCAATGTGTTGGCAACTAATCGATAGGGGTGCGTTTAATCGAAGACGAACACGTAAATAAGCATCCCTTCAGATTTTTATACCGACTCAAAATTCGTTTAACTTCTAAGCATAATATAAATTTTACATTGTTCATAATGATCTCCAATTAACATCTAACGATTAGTATTATGCAATGTTAATGATTCCGCGTTATTCTACGTCTCTCGTGCAGCAAAAATATATTAACTAAATTTTATGATCGAATGTGCGTAGGTTTATTATATACTAAAAATATAATGTTCGAACATGCATTTTCCGTCTGTCAATAACTTTTACGACTTCCAATTTCGTCAATTTGACAACGCAATTATTATGGACGCGAAGTGCGTCGTATAAAAAAGCGCGGGTTTCGAACAGCGACGCGAAGTAAGCCGCGGACCGCGCGATTCAACGTGCTCGCAGCGAATTTCGCCAAGATATTTGGGGAAAACCCAGTTTACTCACCGTCAACTCGGCATTTCGTCCGACATCGTTGGAGTGTCGCCGATGGAAGCCCGTCACGCTCGAAAATATCGTCGACACAATCATGCGGGTACGGTGTTTCACTGGTCACGTTTATATCGAATGTCAGAACGACGAGAAACCATAAACATCGCGTAAAAACCAAGGAAAAAAAGTTCTCTGCGGCTCTCGTTACGGGACGATGTGTTCACTATACTGTTTAATAGAAACGCAACGCGTTGTTTAACTTTGAATAGCTTAACCGATTTGACAGTTAATGAGGCTTCTTTCGAACGATCCGCGAAACACACCTGACCGATGGTCGAACCATACTGAGCCAGTCGCACTCGCGAATCTCCCACTAGATTACTCCTACCCCCCACCCCCTGCGCACTGCGCAGGTCAAATCGTGCGCGCACCCCTTGGCGGATATTTTTAAAAAATTCATTACAATTGCATATTTATCAACATCGAAGTTTTTATTATAAGTACACTTTATAAGGTTATATACATAAATAGATTCGTTTTATAGAATTGTATATTAATCTTGATATACTTTATACTTGATATACTACTGTTGTATTGTTATATTATATCTAATAAACCAATCATAAAATTATGAAATGCATTACGTCCTTTAATTCTTAATCAAGAGATAAAATTCAAACATAATTCTGACGTTGCACGTATAATTAAGATAAATATTTTTAACCAGATGACACGATACGTTGGATGGAATCACGAGCAACGTTTCAAAGGCAATAAGAATGGCGGAGAGATAAGCAAACCGTAGCTTAACACAGCATGAGGAATACCACGCGAATAGAATACGCCGTGAAAGACTGAAACACGATAAAGTACAAAAAGGACCGTAATCGAGAGAAGCATAAAGTACATAAGTATGTATCAGCTAGCAATTTACTGGCCATTGAATTTGTTTAACGCGTAAACTGAATGCTTTCGTCGTGGTCCACGGCGAGGTTGCTTTCCGCGTATTTATTCGCATACATGCACCTACGTATAGGGTGTTTGTAAGTTCAGCAACGAACGCGGTTTTTCTAAGAAAATTTTTAAACCTACAAATTTTTAAACTTGAATATTTACGAATTTAAAAATGTTCAACTTTACAAATTACGATCTTTCAAACGTAGAAGTCTTAAATTTTGGTCTTCAATTTTTAAAGAGAGTATTTTCAGAAATGATCTCGCGAGTTAAATTCGTATTATTATCTCACCGTTTGATACAGTTTAAAGAGAAATTTTGTTGAAACAGTTGATAGATCTGGTGCTGGGAAACACCCAGTACGTTTTCCCATAGAATCAGGCGCGAACTACTTTCCTTCGGTACCTATGATCTTGCACTTTAATGATATACCTCGCGCACACTATCGTATACATTATTCCCGAGGGTGTATACAGATTATGATACCTGTACGATTATAAAACCTTCGAGACAGGCAGTTATGAGTCACGCTTACGGTGCACAAGGGACCCTCAGGTGGATAGTATAAATGTTAATATCGCTCGTTTATTATAAAGCGTAGAATGCTACGCACCGTGCCGGGGGCTAACAGAGGATACTATTTATGTCGTTACAACGCGCGTTGCTCCTTTCGTTCGTTTTGTTAGTTTCATTGAGCGAAACACCAGAAGCATGTGTTAAAACGCTCGGCCTCTCGAACCCCCATTACATAATCAGGTATTTTCCAGAAGGTCAAGTAACTTTTTTGCATTAATTGTCGGATGATTGCACCCTTTGAGGAGCAACAACCCGTAAACGTATCTACGGCCAACAATGACGTTGGAAAAAGAAACACACGACGGTGCTACCCCGATCTCGTTAGACTTTGTGTCTAAAGAAAAATTTCTATTCGTGTGATACGATACTTTACACTAGTTCGATGTTCATTGTTTTACAGTTTAGTTATAATACCGTTGACGGACGTTTTACAGATCACTGTTGTAATTTTATATCTTAATTAGGTAGAGGGTTAGGGATACAAAGATTCGACGGTATGGGGATCCACTTATATGTAGAAATTTAGAAATATCTCCAAATTTTCAAGTTCAGAAATTAGATTTAAAATTACATCGAGAAATTTAAGTCGAATCCCGTCTGACATTAGCAGTGCTATAAAAAAATTGATTACCCTTTCTCAAGAAGAGTTTGGTTCGTTCCGGCCGAGACTATAAATCATCTATTTAAACTGCTTATTACGTTCGTTTTTATTGTTCGGTTTCGAACTCGAAGTTCCTAGAAGAAGGTGAGAAACCACTTTCTCATCGTATTGATGTAGCTATCACTTGAGAGATCGCTGTTGTCGTCAAATACATTTCGTATCGTCGATCAATTTTTCAGCAGCTGAAACAGCTTAATTCAATCGCAGTGGGACAATATATCCGCTGCAAATGTCGACATTCCCGGCAACGATCTCTTTCTTGTCTGCACGATCTTCCTCTGTGGCATGGCTCTCCCACATTCGGTTCTAACCTGACCGCATTCCATGAAGAATCTGTGTCTCCGCCTATCAGAATGCATTCGCATCGTTTTCGATGCGCGAAACTTCTGCAGCAATGACGCATACATCGTTTGCGACAATCTCGACTCCTTTCTTGAGCAAATATGCGTGTTCAATGGCGAAAACTTAGAGGATACTTCGTACGCATTGGCGTAACGGGTATTTGGGGGGAGTTGACATCATCACGCGTTATATCGCCATTACTACTGTACTTGTATGTCGCATATTCAAATTCTCTATTTCTCCTAAATTTCCATATTTTCAAATTTCTAAAATTCTACATAATTAAATCTTCAAATTCCAAAATTTTCAAACGTCCATATCTCTCAATATTTAATTTCTCATCCAAATGTCCAACTTACCCAACTTAAAAATTGTGAAATAAATTATCAAATTTCATGCACGATATATGTACATATATTAGATCGCCACGTGCTATTCTCCCCATTCAGAGATGAACTAACCTGCTTTCTAGGGGGTCGAGGCTAGCAACGATTCATATCTAGTTATGCAAATGTTGATAAATACCAACGCAGAATTTATATCATTGCCTCAGCGAATTATCCTCAGATTGCAATGATAACACTATTATCTCATCACTGATATCAATATACTATTTTCGAAATAATAGCTACTGTATTTGTTTCTCAATCCAAACAAATTGTTCCCATTTTCTGCTCAAGGTTAACACATTTATTTGAAAAGTAATACAACTTGGTTCTAAGAAGTTTTATTAAAGACATCATAAAAGTCTGTGCAAATCGCAGAGAGAGTCTGCGAAGCATATCGCGGCAGTATCGGGTAACAAAAAACAAGAACAAAGTTAAATAACTCATGAAAGCAGCTCCGTACGATGAAAATAAAATACAATTTCATCTTAGTTCTCTCGTAAAAACCGTTCAACGGTTTAACCGACGAAGTGAATCGTCAGCTTTTTTCGAGAAGGGATAATGTCATAATTAAAATGAATAATATGTTCACGACACTGTAGCGCTGTTCTTGTTTCTCGTCTAAGAGATTACGGTTGGATACAGAAGGGACTCTACGTCACTTCCTGAGGAACACGGTCACGAGAAATTGCGGTCTACGAAAGAACTCGATAAAGCCGCAAACCGCACGATTGTCCTTGATAACCGGGTAATGTATTTCAGTGAAATACTTTCCATTTGTCATCTCCGTTGAAAGGGATAACAACGTTATTTCCGTGAGAAGCTTATTCCGCGAATGGATAAGTGACATTTGCGGAAACTAAAATTTTATTTACACTAATACTCTACGAATGGTACAAATATTTACGAGTAACGTTTTGTACATTGTTCACAAATAAACAGGAATTTTTTATGAGAAACTTGAGGCTTTCACGGCCCGGCTTCAGACAGTTATTGCTGTTGAGGCTTTCGGGTGTAAGCCGTGTCCTAAAGGAAGAAGATTCCCAACGTTTCGCCAGCATTGCAGCTAGCTTCATCAGGGGTTCCGAGGACACACTGATACTGAATTTTTTATTCCAGTAACAATTTATGATATTGACCTATACTGGACATAATGCAAAATCACCCTCAGGCACACTGTATTAAAATATACATAAAATAATAACTAAATTGTTAATGGTCAACGATTTCGTTATTATTGCACTTTATAATTTATTACAGTTGATATTTAGGGTCTAGAACATTTTAGAATGTTTGCTGTTTTATTAGAAAATGTAAAATAAAATAATGAATGTGAATTAATTTAAAGATGTTAGCAGAAGGTTAGTAGAAGAGAAATTATTGGCATGTTTTCATACAGCGTAGAGCTGGGTTTTATTAATTCCGAAGACGCATATTGAGTGTTCAAATAAAGAGAAGACAAAGGAGACAGGTTTCCATGTAACCCTTCATCTTCTCCCTCCAATTATCGAAACGCGACTTTGATGGCATTTCAATCGCCACGGCGCCTGTAATACGCGAAGCACGAAGAATCTTTCGTGTTAAGAAGGGTTCGCACGCGCCCTTTGTTCGACGATGCGTACACGCGCTTCGTTTGCATAAAACGCGTGGATGACTCAGTGTCGCCTTGCGTTCTATAGTGTGAGCATAACGCAATGAACGCACCTGCTTTAAATTCATTGGCGTAACTATTATAGATAGGAACTAGGGTGGTCCCCACTTCACGCACTGAAAAATATGGACTGGACCTCCCCATTTGGCTTGCTAAGTGTACAGTAATACACTTCGTATTAGGAGTTTGGAAATTTTTTAAATTACGAAGGTTCAAATTATCAAATATCTAAATTCTCGAAATTTAAACTCCCTAAACTTCTACATTCTCACTTTGCTAAGTTCTCAAATTTCTGGAACCTTTCCAAATTTCCAAGTCCCTGATTTCCAAAATTCCTCTTAATCCAGTGCGTTGACAGTATTATTAAATCTCTCAGACGTCCAGAAACAAAATTTCGAGTTACGCCAGTGTACACCCTTTCTTCCGGTCCGTGGATTTTCTAACGCGCATGCAAGCCGTGGTCATCGGCATTAGACAGTCGATATTCCCGCCTCGTGCGACCGGAACAATGAAAATCCAGTGGAATACAATGCGAGTCACGCCGACCATGCGGACACGCGGTCTCGCGCATGTATGTGTCTCAGAATGTACCATACAAAGACGAAAAGGCGGAAACATCGGAGACGATAATAACAGAAAGAAAAGGAATCAATAGCCAAGAATCAAAAAGGAGAAAAGAAACGAGTAGCAAAGGGAGAATCGACGATAAAGCAAAGGGCAGAGCAACGTGCACGCATGATTTACGTGCATGGACGATCGGCTGCATAATTTATCGACGGATCGAGGGCGCATGCGCCGTTGCCCCGTACACGATTACGCATGCGCCGTTGCCTCGTACACGATTACGCATGCGCACTGACCAAGAATACACAGCCTCTGCGCAATCGATCACTGTCCACCTCGACCGATGACGTTAATGAGGACGATCGGTACTTAGCGATACTTTAACCTGCTAGCCATTGCGGCCAATTACGTGTGCCGTTTGTTTGTGCAACGGAGAAATCATCTAGTCTGCCCCCATGAATAAAGATGTTGCGTATCTTGACGAGGGTCGGGCGAAAATTTCGAGCGATCGCTACTGACTGGGCGTACGCTTCCTTCTTTTATTTGCAATTTTAATTCGTGATTGACCTTCGACGGATTAATCAGCGAATTCAATGCGTGTAGGATGACGAGTGGTAGCGACATTTTCTTATTATTATTATAGATGGGAAATGAAGGATTTTATTCCATTTCATCCTGCTATATAATTATATTTATATTGTTAGCAAAATTGGATCGGTTGTAAAACTTGAGTTGCGGTATTTTCGGTTAGGAAATCATTTAATTAACAATTACGTGAGACCACGATGTGTCGATTCATGTTAACATAACAATTGTTGCTAAATAAATATAACAAACAAATCATACTCTGCTAAAACTGTATATTCTACATAAACATGATCGATGCAATCTGCTGCAAGTAATGACCACATAACATTCTCGCTGATCCACGAATCCGATGGTACGGCAAGCACGATGTTCCTAGCAGCAATAGCGATCGATAAAGATCCACAACGAACCTGTGTCCGGGAATTAAAACGAATCCGGAAAATGTTATCTCGTTAACCGTTTCGTACAAACGTCAACAAATAAATCGACGTGCACCTCTTCGCAGAATAAATCGCTCGCGATCTTTATTTGTTTAGCTGTCGCGAATGAGACGTATGTACGCGCACGCAGGAACGAAGCGTCGAAAAACACGGGAGGAAACCACGATCGATCAATGTCATTCTACATGATCACACGGATGAGCATGATTGGCAGTGTACACCAGTTCACCGCGGTAGCTGTTTCAAACGTTCACGAGGGAGAAATAATCTGTTTACCGGAAGAATTATGGCGAGGCGTGAGCTTTCGCACGGAAGTGGTCATTGAACGACAGACGTTCGTTTAATGGCCTTGCGACGGCGACAGAATGCAAGAAGTAATTGAACACCGTGCTGAAACAAGCGAGTATCAATCCTGCGGTTCGTTCATCAAAGATTATTTTACACTTCTCTATATATCGCCGTTTGTAGGTGTCCGGACATGTTCGTGCTGTTGGAGAAATACCAGCTGTGTGCGACGAGTGGCATGTGAGGACAGTTTCGTCGAGGGAAGAGTTTGGGGATTTGGAGATTTGGAGAGTTGGAAATTTCAGAGTTTGAAGTTTTAGGGATTTGGGAAATTTTAGATTAGGGAATGTAGAAATTTGGGAATTTGGGAACTTGGGAATTTGGGGAATGGGGAATTTGGGGAATTGGGAATTTGGGGAATTGGGAATTTGAGGAATTGGGAATTTGGGAAATTGAGAATTTGGAGAATTGGGAATCTAGGGAATTGGGGGTCTAGGGAATTGGGAATCTAGGTAATTGGGGCTCTAGGGAATTGGGAATTTGGAGAATTGGGAATCTAGGGAATTGGGAATCTAGGGAATTGGGAATTTGGAGAATTGGGAATCTAGGGAATTGGGAATTTGGGAAATTGGGAATTTGGAGAATTGGGAATCTAGGGAATTGGGGGTCTAGGGAATTGGGAATCTAGGTAATTGGGGCTCTAGGGAATTGTGAATCTAGGGAATTGGGGATCTAGGGAATTGGGGGTCTAGGGAATTGGGGATCTAGGGAATTGGGAATTTGTGGAATTGGGAATTTGTGGAATTGGGAGTTCGAGAATTTAGAAATTTGGGAATTTGATAACTTGAAAACTTAAGAATTTAGAAATTCAAGATTTAGCATTTTGGCAATTTGTAATTCGCAATTTTAGATTTTTGGAAACTCAGGAATTTGAAAATTTGAGAAATAAAAATTCCTAACTGAGGAAATTACAAATCCTCCTAAAAAATGTCAAACTTAGAAAAATGAAAAGCCCTGCAAAGCAAAAGAGAACATCTCGACAATCACTCATAAAATTCATACTCTTACTTCTCATCTATCAGACAATGACTAATTCTTGATAATTGCACTTAACTCTCTAAAAAATAATTCAGTTTTAAATAATAACGATTATCAGATAAAGTAGATAAGGATAAGTTGTAAAAAGATAAACAGCCACTGCAATTGTTACGAGGACCATAAGACGACGAAATGAAATCCGAAAAAAATGGGGCTAAAAATGTCAACAATCTGGAAGTCGCATGAAACATTCATGGGTTGGTCAAATGAATCTCGGACAATGAGTCGGAATTTGTACCCGTGCATATCTTTGCCTATGGTTAAGCTACACCCACGACTTGCTACGAGCTGAACGATAATAAAGCTTCCGGTCTGGTCGCGCCAGCCGCAGGGACAGAAAACAAAACGCCAGAGGAAGAGAAAATTATTATTCCTATACCGCGCGGCGCGTGTACAGAGTTAGGTACACGAACCGGATGCAACGCGTTTGATTTACTTCGTCTACACCTGGCCATCATCAACCCCTGGATGCGCCCTTAATTAGCTTCCATTTCGATTGCAGTTTCCACTCGGCAAGAAATCTCGCTTTATTCGTTCATTTAATTGGGTCAATTTTTCTCAAATAAAAACTGTGGAATGACATCTTTTTTTTTTAAGCAGCCATTTTATTTTTATTTGAGAAATTATATTAGTGCGATTTAAAGAAAATTTTGGTGACTATACATGTTTTTGTGATTAATAAAATTTCTATTGCGAATTGATGTGTTGTTAAAAATAGAAGTGCTGGAATTTTGATTTTATTATCATTCAAAGAATTTCTATGTATTTATCATTTTTTATTTTTTGTAAAATAAAGTACCAGGGGTTTTTGACTCTTAGGTTCAATTTAAATGTAGATTTTTAATCTGATTAACGTTCTCTCTATGGGGGTGCCTCAGGTAACATTTTGAATTAATTTTTTTAACTTTTAGTAAATGTTCGTAGAAATCGAAATAGTTTCACGAATACTTGCAGTCAAAGTTTTAGATTATTGTTTACTGTCAGTATTTTATATAAAAAACAATATGGGGATACAAGAAAAATGTTTATCATGAAGTGTGATAACTGCGATTACTGATAATTTCTTTTCACGTGAGATTAGATCTAGTTGTTAGCTGTAACTTGCTAGTAATTGATAGTGATCGTTATAACAATTATACACAACCAATCTGTGGTACAATAACTGACATTTTGATTCGCATGTACAGAATTTAATATCTTTATCGTAACTTGATTCAGGAAATGAACGTAATTAAACAAAAACTTCTAAAGTAAATATCAACATCAAGATCATCAAGATTTAAAATAACAAAAATCGTAACTACTTTTGCATCAATCTAATAGTTAAAACTTTGATCACAAAAATTCTTTCTCGTTGCAATGTCTATATTTTTAGTAAAAAATTGATGGAATCTTTATTTCTTTTAAAAAATAAAAAATGATGGTATCTTTATTTTCAGAAAAGAAAAAAAATGAAGAAATCTTTATTTTTAGTAAGAAAAGGAAAAAGAATGAATCTACTGACAAGAATTTAACCAAAGAAGAAGCCTTATAATAAGTTTTACGTAAAATAAATCCAACGAAAACGCCGCAGGTGGACTTACCCCCTCGCTCTTAGCGAAACTCGCGGACTTAACATCGGCGAGTGTAACATCCAGGTAAAAGATGGAATTTCTTTCCCGGGGAAACTGCATGATTCCGTTGCGTGTATCAATAACCTGTTGCCTCGCCGTAAAGAACAATGAAACTCATTTTCCTCGTATCATTATTCCCGGAACATCTCTCGCGTTGCACAACTCCCGATTCGAACACTCCATCTTCACGTAAAATTCATGTCTGGAACACTTTAACGAATCTACATACGATTAAACGTACCGATCAAGCGCGCAGTTTCGCGTTACATTCGTTAACACGCGGCTAAGAACGATTCGAGATGGCATGTTTGCCGCGAGAATTTTAAGGAAAGACGAAACTGTACGTCGAAGGAGACATTTGGTAGTTCTTTTCGCGACGGTAGCCCCGTGAAAACTGGAAAGCGAAACGTTAATCGCACACCTCTCTCGTTTCTGTACGCAACACACACGTACTTACCCCTACCCTCACAGAAATTCGTTCCTCTCCTCTTTGATACGATAGCCCCCCTAGCAGTCAATTAGTGACTCCCTTAATTCGTCATCCCCTTCAAAGTCACGGTGAAATCATATCGCCCCGAGCTTAACTACGATTACGCGTTATCTCAAAGTGTTTTGATATTAAGGGACGCGCCATGTGCTTTTTATTATATTTAATCTCGTAAACAATCAACGTAGTTGGTTAAGTTATTAATCAAGAATTATAAGGATATAGGGTACAAGAAAACGATTGTTAGATTTTGTTGTTGAACCCTCATGAACCTATTACTCAGCTATGCATATGTTTTGTTATAATAAAAATGTCACGAAACTATCACAAACTATAGTAGAAATTTTATACATGCAAGTTTGCAAAAGAAAAATTGTGTGTACTAAAGCTTATGAAAATAAAAAATTGTAGCGAAATTAAAATTTGGAATTTGTACGACTAAGTAAAATAAAATGTTAATTAATGAAAGTTCGTGATTCAAAGTAGAATTTGAGTGTTCATTGTTATATAAGGAGAAAGAGTTTATGAAATTATTAGTTGATCTCAAAAATCACTGGACCGATTTTCACGAAACTTTCACTATTTGCTTTCTTATAATCTCTAAATGATTATCGGCTATGAATCATTCTGCTATGTCATTGTCATTAGAAAAAGAGAAATAGATCATTGGGTTAAATTATTTTTGCATTGACATTGTTGTGGCGTGAAATCGCTGTTCGTAAAAAGTGTCCTCATAAAAATATGTTTTAAGCCTTTCCCAGAATAATTTACATTCGAATAGTTGTAGGAAATTGCTCGATGGTAATGATAGTTTTGCTGTATAATTTAATGCCAGTTTACAAAATTTCTAAATTTCCAAAGTCGAGAATTAAAAAATTAATATTTCCAGATGTAAAATCTTATTGCTTTTATCTCAACGATCGGTTGCTCGAGGATTCTCGGAATAAACAGTGTTAATTCTAGGTAAATAGTCTCAAATAAGTGTAGATTGAAAGTCGTGATTCTGAGTCATTGGGAAATCTCTTCTTCTTGCTATATTTTTTAAGCGAGGGAACAAGTTGCAAACAGAGCATCGTATTTATCGTAACGAAACAATCTTTTCTACCGAATCGTTGTTACCAAATTCAAATAATGGACTATAATCGTAAATTTCAAATAAAACTGCAAATTCATGCTGCTACATACATGTACATAATGGAAAGAGTTATCAGTTGTTTATAGCGAGAGAAAATTCTAAAGCAAACTTCACGGATTACATTCGTAGAAATGTAGTAGAAAATCGTTTGGTGTAATCATGCGAATAAATTAATATTTGAAATTAAAAGATCATATCCATAAATGGATATTAAAAATTCCAGTTAGTCTGGATAATTGATTTTGTGAAATTTACGTGTTTTCAAATATATTTGCAAAATGTCTGGTGGCACGGAATTATTAACCACAGCAGAACCACATCTTCTTCCAGGGTAAACAATTAAATTACTTAATGTTGCACTCTTTATTTTTTACTTTATTTTCAATGGAAATATAGCACCCATTTTGTTATTCGTATAAGCGTACATATAATGCCAGTAGTTCTAAATATACATATACCGCTTTCAAAAAGACACAAATGTTCTACGAAAAGATGATTCTCTCGCGTATCATTATCTTTCCCTTTTACAAATATCGTTGATAAAAAAAGAAAGAAAAACAAATCGTTTATTTTAGATACGACGGATATTGTCCTCAATACCGGTACAGATGTGGCGAAACATATGGAAGTCTCACGCACAAGTTGCTTCTTGATCCCACAGTAAATCATGCGGAAACGCTCGTATTATCAAACCGAGTTACCGATGACTACGAAGTATATTAGTCAATATTTCATTCCTTTTATTATTCTATTTCCGAATATCCACTAATCGCTGAGTATTTGCTTATCGTCAGGTTCAAAGACCGCCAAAGAATGACATAGATATAGTAAATGCTCGATACAAAAGGACTGATCCAATTTACAAGCATCCATTATTACCTGGCTACGAAGGTACATAAAATATATAAATAAAATTTCAAGAAAATAATCACATTGTTTCAATAACAATTTAAGTTTCACATTTTAGGTTTTACACCTAGGCTGAATGCTAGTCTTGGACAAAGGTACACGGTAGTTGCTACTGAGGGGCTGGCTGAATTTGAGCGACATCAGTTACAGAACAAAGCTGTACTCAATGAACTCAAAAGAGCTATAGACATTCAAGGTGGATATGGTGAACCACGAAGTATGGAAGATCGTTTAGTAAGAAATTTGGACTGCAATTTTATTACATTAAGGCAGTGCTTTCCAAACTGTGTGAAATTTGAGTTTAGCACCGTGAACCAAAAGAGTTTGGGAACCACTGAATTGAGAAAGAAATATATAACACTGCAGCTAACGAAGGTATATCGTAATTCTTATGCAGCTTATCAAAAGTCAATTTAAATTGCCAATGCTGTCGGTGCGACCAGATTGCGTGGGTGTAATGAGGAATTTATTTTTGGACGAGCAGTACGAAAAACCAAGAGACCACGCCCCTTCTCCATACTTTATGGATAATGCAAATCCGAAGAAGTATTTTATCAGCAGTAAGCCTCTTCCGTTGAACCTTGAATTTGTCTTCGAATGATCCCGTAGCTTAAAGGTCTTGTAACTAATGTCATAGTACGATTCAACTGTTTTACGAAATATTTCGTCTTTGACAAGATCGATCAAAATGATTCAAATATGCGTATTAGTATCATTTATAAAAATAAGTGATTGAAGGAATTGTAGAACAGATGGATCTTACGGACAGCGAACAACGAATGCGATACACGTTCATTCGAGAGAAAGTTAGAAGTATGAGGCTAAAATGTCTGTTAGCTTATATTGATAAGAAGGTTTTGATCGTTTAAGGATACGCGGGTCATATACCATATGGACATTCGCATTTTGGAGCATCGAACGTTCCTGCTACCAACAGCGCTCTTTGCGATTTTACATCCAATTATCGAAAACGACAGAGCACTGAATGGGCACCCATAACAATTTCACGACCTGATCCGCCGCTTCTGATTCAACCAACGACACTTTACCACAAGCACGTTGGAATGATTCCAAATTACCTTGGACATGTCCCTGGAGAAACGTTTAGGTGGCTAATTAGATTCGACTAGGACGCGTTTTGAAAGAGTATTATTTTACTTTAATATTTATTACTTTCAGGTTCGGTAAAACCTTCGGAGCTGACACTAAAGATGCAAAACGGTGGCTTCGTGGTGATTTCTCTGCATAAGATACGTACGTATGTGTCGTTGTACAACTGTCATATTTAAAATATTGTACCACGTAAATAAAATTGTAATGTCCGTGTACAAATAAATATTACAGATGTGGAAGTTGCATACCGTGCTTAAGGTTTAAAATATAACACTAACTTGAAATGCAAAAATATATGGCACTATATTTAAATATATTGTTTTGCCATTTCTTCTATATCAGTCCATACTACTGTTGAGATTTCCAGTTCATTAAAATTTTAGCTGCTTCCTTCAAATTTTCATCTTTCTATAAAAGAAAAAAAAATTGATTATTAACAGGAAGGGAAAGTAATATCAATATTACCTTCAATTAATTCTTACCTTTATAAAACAATATCGAACATTGTCTTCCCCTAAATGTTTATGTTCACGACTATAAAATGCAGATGGAGGAATTCCTTGAACTCCGACATTTTTCGTCATCCACTTCGTAAACCTATAATCCTTATTTTCATCTGTTTCTTCGTCTAATTTGACTTTGTCTTTCAAAGCCGTCCAATTGGCAACCATGAAATATCCACCTTCAGGAATTGTTGGAGACATTCCTACATCACTTAGGAACTTCGCCATGTAATCTCGCTTTGGTAGTAATTCCTTAGCTAAACTCACGAAGTAACAATCTGGTTGACCAAATCTTTCCAATTCCTGTTCGAACCCAATCGCTACTGCTTCCTAAAATTTTATACAATATAATTCATAATCTTATTGATAAACTTCTATTATTAATTTATGTATAATATAAAAGAACAATATATATGATAAATCTATAATTACTTGAAGTGGTGTAGCACAAGTATATACAGAATTTTGATGAACAACTTGCAAATTATATAATAAATTTGCTGGACCATAGGCCCATCCTATTTTCCATCCAGTCACACTGAATGTTTTACCAGCAGATCCAATTGTAATTGTACGTTCATACATATCAGGCAGCGATGCTAAAATGTAATAATTATTTGGACCATAGATGTTGTACTACCGAATTTAATATATTAATTGTCTACCTACTCATATGTAGGTGATGCTTGAATTTGTGTACATTAAAATTAAAAAGTATTATTTAATAGCTTCACCATAGCAATTAATGTGTTGTAGTGTATAATTTCGTTCTTACCAATTCTAATATGTTTATATGGTTCATAAACGAGCCATTCATACACTTCATCTGATACCACCAGGGTATTCCATTTTTTAGCTAAGTCAGCAATGAACTGTAATTCATCTAAGGTGAATACTTTTCCCACAGGATTATGTGGAGTGTTAACTATTATCCCTTTGGTTTTTTCATTGAACAAACTTGCCAATTCCTGTTTGTCAAAGACCCAATCTGATGAACTGAGAGGTCCATTTGTGCTTTTCTAGAAAATATAAAAATAGAAATTATACAAATGCCATAAAAAAAGATTGCAAAGACATTGATTAATAAACTTGTACACTTAAAGCTTACAGGTTTCAGAGCAATGAACCTTGGAACTCCACCAGCAGATTTAACCATAGGTACATAACAATCGAAGAAGGGTTCAATAATTATCCATTCATCACCAGGTTTGGTGTGACCTTGTAATGTAGCATATAATGCTTCGTAAGCCCCAGCAGTTACAAGAATTTCATTTTGTGAATCTAAAGTACGATTTAAAAGCATAGAATATAATTTTGCAATAACATTTACTAAACGAGGATGACCCTGAAATATTAAAACATAAAACTTCTCATAAAAATAGTCATACAAGATAAAATGAATAAAAAAGTATTCAACAATGTGTGGATACATATCTTTTTTACAATTTAAATGAAAGTGAATACTTACAAACCCTCTAGTATATTGATTTAAAAGAGGATTGTCGCTTGTGGTTGCATCAGCTAAAGCTTTTGTTACATTCTCAGGAGCATGAAAGTCTGGAAAACCTTGACCTAAGTTCAATGGTTTATACTTTAAAGAAAGCTGAATATATTCAACCCTGGAATAAAACCAATTGATTAAATATATATATATAAGCACAAGTTTTTAATATTAATTATTTGATTCTATTTACCATACTGATTTTTCATTGCCTTTCAAGCGATCCGGAAGTTCAAATTTAGACATTTCAACAGAATAACTTCTAAGGTTTTTTAACGAATACAATGAAATTGATGCTTTAACACTTTCAGAATTAAAAATTCTAGCAAGCATCTAAAATTAATAATAAAATATAAATTACAAAAGTACACAAAAATTTGGTCGATGAAAGAATATGATGGAAAAATGTACTATGCATTATATAAGTCACATTAACCAAGATATAATAAATTAGTAATACATATTTTATGTATGTCCTTTGTTTCATTAGTAGTACATGTGTAACATATTGTCAAACACGAATAACAAAGTATTATTATTACAAATAATTATGAAATCATGGAGAGGATTTGGAAACATACATCTAATAGTACAACTATTAAGTAAAATACATGTTTTCTAAAATTACATATCAAAATAGTATTAATTGAAAAGACAACACAAAACTGCAATTGTCAATTTATTATAACTTTAAAGTGTTCTTACCAGAAGAAATACGCTAATATAAAATACCTTACTTTGTCGACTCTACTGCGTAGAACAAATTAATAAGTACATTGCTATATTTCATTAATCCGGTCAAGTGTGACCGCCTGTTTACCGAAACATCTGTACTTATGCAACAAGTTGTTTATTAAAAATAATGGAAAATAAATTCCTAGCTCCGTATAGTAATTTTATAATATGCGGTTGGTACGTTAGTCGTTAGTAAACAATTTAGAGTTGTTATCAAAATATAAATAATTCCATATCATTCCCGGAAATGCTTTGAAAAAAATCTTTACCAATTACATAATTATATATTTTCAGATCAAGAAACAGATGTGTAAGATTGTAAATATATATTTGTAAGTAATTTCTTAGTCAACATATTTTATGTAATATGATTTATATTAAAAATTTCACTGTCATATAGACTGAGTTGTGTGTAGCAAAACAAATTGTTTAAAATGTTGCAAAATGAACTTACCAAAAGTAAACATAAATTGTGAATAGGTTTCATTGTTCAGTTTTATATTTAAAGTAATTTACAATTTACAAAGTAAGATATATTGTAGACCTTCTCATACTGGGGACATCTAAAACAATTTGTCAATGATTTCTTTTAAAAGGAGTTCAAGGTAGTTCAAAAGTTTTATTTCAAAGTGAAAGGATATTTAAAATTGAGAGAAGCAACATCTTCTGGTCAATTCTTTAAACTACAAGTAGAGTTACCATATTTAAAATTTCAGAGCATGTATTTAAACGAAATTAACCATGTTTCTTCTAATTTCGCAGAGGAATTGAAAAAAGTTAATATTAAAAATGACACAATCACAACACGTACTAGAAGACTTATATGAATCCTATACAAAAGCTGCAGTTAATATAATTTCTTATTATGGTAAGTTTTGTAAGGTTAAGTCATCAAACAATCAGTGTTTATTATATTGATAAATATGAAATGCAACAAATAACTGTTGAATTATATTTATAGAAATGCCTGAGAGAAAGAACAAATTAAAAGAACTAAGAAATCTAGTGCTGAACAACTGTGTTCAAAATAAAAAATTAAAATCAGCAGAAACTATAAAAAATCGATTATTAAATATTTACAATGATGAGGATGATGACAAGACAGAAATTGATGTTGAATCTATTATACAAGTAATTGTATTGTTACTAGTGTATTAAATTATGATAACAATACCAAAGTACTTATTAAATTTCAGGAATATAAACAAGACATATCGGAGATTGATACAGATGTGTCAAATGACGATAATCTTTTAGAATTTGATAAACAGGTAGAAGCATTATTAGGTAAGCTAGACCTTATATTAATATAAATAAATACTTTTTTTAAATTCATAATTTTATTCAATTTTCTTATTCCTTGAAGATAAAATAGGAAATGAAGAAACTGATGGGGATGCAGAAATGCAATTAACTGGAGGTTATATAAATGTAATTGATCCAATTTCTAAAAAACGAATTGTAGATCCTGTAAAAAATACTCTATGTGGTCACACTTATGACCGTGATAGTATTACACAGATGTTAAAAATTAACAAGAAAACAAGGTATATACTTTATTAGGAAAATTGATTATTAACTAATAATATTAACCATATTTTTTATATTTACAGGTGCCCTGTTGTAGGATGTAAGAGTAAAGAGTTTGTATTGCTATCTCATCTTCGTACAGATATTGTAACAAAAACATATCTTGAAAAGAATCCTGCGTGATGTTCATTGTTAACTTTTAAACTAATGAAACAAGTTAACCACTTTTTAATATGGGTCATAGTTAAGGTGTATATGAAATGCAAGAGCATTGTTTCACACGTGATTAAAGTAAAAATAAATATTAAACATGTGACAAGTCACACACCCAAATACAACATATGACATGTCATGCATTTGAACATAACACATGACTTATTCTGACATGTTTTACATTGCAAGGATATTTTTCTGATTAGAACATTGCAGTATGTTGGTCTTGCTCCAAATACCTGCACTTAAGGGTTTATTTTAAGTACAAGAGTACAATTAAAAACTGTAACTTTTAAAATGGTATTAATATATTGTGATATGTATTATATAAGAACTTTCATGTGAATATTAAATAAAGATACATATATAATGATATCTTTAGTTTTTCATATATTATTTTATTTTAGAAAGAAAATGTAAAAAAATAACTTTTATAAATATTGTGAAATTGATGTAATCGAGCGAATACTTATTTTTCTCTCACTTTGCACGATTTAAACTTACACATCGTACATGAAAACCATTAAAAGCAAAACAACTTCAAGTTATAACAAATTTGTTTAATTTGTATCATCACCGATCGATGATGTCAACGCTTAGGCTATGTTTATACTTACGCTTGTATGGTTAGTTCTAATTCTCTCCCGTGGAAGAGCTCACCGTAGCGTTGATGGACTTAACGTGGACACTAACAATTGGGACCAATTTCTATTCGCTTTCAAAGATTACGATGAATCGCCTAATTACGATATAACACGTTGGACGCGACAGTTACACCTGCAGCAATGTGCATTTGTAGAAATTGGCGAAGGATTTTGTGCTGTAAGCAAATTAAACTCTTTAAATGTTTTCCCATTTGCGAACGATCTTGATGTGAACGATTGCGTAGTACATGGTAAAAGCTACAATCACACACAACGAAAGGCAAAAGTTGCGTGTAATACAGTTCTATTTAATATTTAGTTGTTCGTCGAATTACGTAGCATACCTTCGGAATCAAAGGTTCTGGACAACTCTGGAGTCCGAGAGTTCTTTCTGGGTATCTGTCCGTGTTTGACGCTGCACAACTGGGACCTGTGCTCGCCCGAACTGACCGATCAAAGAAAGGCAGACTGCACTTTTAAGGAAGCCACTCCATATTCAAACACAAGTGCAAGAGTCCACCGGCGATTGTGCGATGTAACATTGCTTATCGAAAACGCCGTAAATTGTAACTGTTCTATTAGCATAGCGGGCCAGCCTTTACATAAGACGAGAGGTTGTAGCGTATGCTTAATCGGTACTTATTTTTGTGCCACTGTAGTCAATTAGAATTTCAAATTAACAATATAATTTTAGGGTTTCCTACGTGTTTTTTGAATCCATTACCTGAATCTCTGTGTTCTCCGCGTAACGTTTGTGGCATCGCACAATGTTCCGCTACTACGATCAAAGGGATACACACCCCTCAGTGCACCTCTAATTGCCATCAGAGACAGCCAGTAATTTACTTTTGCAATATGTGTATTTGCACTGATGTAATAATACATCGTCTACTTGAAATAATTGGAGGATATTTTTAAAATTCAAGTTATTTATAAAGTTCTATAAAATGTGTCGGTTAATCCAATTTTATAAATTAACACAATTTATCGGGTTTTCAGTTCTGCGAAGAGATTGGACCATGGACTTCTATTCCGCCGGAAATTAATTCCTTATGGTCGCGGTGGTCTTCCCCGAAATGTAACAACACGTGCGGCAAGGGTTTTATGGTAGCCATAGCGTCGTGCCAAGATCAAGTAACGTAAATAAAAACAAAAATTTTAGCGTTAGAAATGATAACTTATATATTGTTTAAAATGTATTGAAATTAATATTGTTGGCTACTACATGCATAATTATTTATTTTTGTATTTTTTTCAGAGGAAAACCGTCGATCGACTGTATCGGTCCAGGATCATTCTGGTGAGACAAAAGTTAGTCAAGGAAGTTGAATAGTTTGATCATGACGAAAGGTGTGAACTTTTCCAGTTGTCCGGATAGCATCGGTAAATGTTACTGCGAGGTAAACATCATCGATGGAATTATGAGAGCGGCCAGGTTCACAGAACCTTGCATTTCTACCGAAGGGTGTACCCCAAGTAACGTTGGTCCATTCACTTTCGAAGGAGAACTCGATCCTGGTAGCAGCATCGACTTCGAAGAAGCTTATGAGAACAATGATCGTGAAAGGTTTGAAGGTACTAACCTACTGTGTTTACTACTGCAACATACCATCTACAAAAACTAGGTATTGGGATGTTGGAATTTCAGACCTATGAAATTTTGAGGTCTTGGAACTTTAGGATTTGGAGAATCTAAGATTCTGGGACTTTGGAATTTAGGCTCAAAATTTAAATTTAGCATTTTAGCACTTGAGAAGTTTGAGATTTTGGGATTTTTATAATCTGATACCTAGCGATTGAGGAGTATATTGTTTCTAAATTTTCAGTATCCAAGTAATTCTAGTTTACAACTGACACAACAAGTTCACACCTACAAAGATAAATTCTAACTAAACCATCATATCTTCAGATGCGCTCTACTACCCAGAATCAGTACGCCCAGCGAAACGTCATCTCCTTCAAACGTACAGTCGTCGTGGCGTGCAGGAATACGAGTCATGCAAAAATAGACCATCAAAGGAAAACTTTAAACACAACCGGAGATATCGTTCCGTTCTCAGAAGTCGATTGAACGATGATGCCAACTATGACCAGCTGCAAGAGGAGGACGACGAGGAGGATGAGGGAAGAGATGAGGACTATGCCGACAATGACGACAAGGCTGACGACGAAGAAGACGAAGAAGACGAGACGGACGAGACGGTGAACGACGAGGAGGCAGCTGGCCATTACGATTACGGTTAGTACTTTAGGCGCGAATCTCTTCCTGGCTTTTCTAGATCGGCTTGAGAGGCTCCGCGAAGGGTCGTCGGAGCCCCAGGAAACGTATTCGTGAGACGAAGTCCGATTACGCGGCGGTTGTGTTCGAGGGTAGGCCAGAGGTCGACGAACTCGAAAAGGCGCCTACGGAGATCGAATCCGTTACGGAGGACTGTGATGATGAGACCACGGAACCGCTGCAGTATTACGATTACGGTGAGGAAACCGTCGGGGAGAGTTGCGTCGAAAATTCTTGGCTTCGTTAAAAGCCCTCGACTTCCGTACCTATAAACAAGAATGTTCTTGAGAAGTAGATGTGAATATCAGGAGAGGGGAACACTTTGAACCTTTCTAATGGAACTTATTATTAATCATTTGACTTTGTATACAAATAATTCATTTGATATACGAACATTTTATTTAGTGAATTAGTACCTTTAAAATATATCCAATTAATGAATATATTTACACAATAAATTTATATATCTCTTTTGCCTCTGTTTATAGATTCTGGAGTAAATACGTTCTTCAATATACAACTTACGTTTGCCTTGAAACTGGTAACACTCAACATTGTACTCTGGTTCTCTTGACATCAATGAAAAAACGCAACGAAGATCAAAGATAGTTATGTCCCTGGTCGTGAAAGGAGTATAATGATCCAAGCAGAAGTTCTCTGATGCAATGGAAACAACACAAATGAAGATACATCTCAATTCATTCAAAGTATAAATACCGAATTGTAAAACGTACCATGTTTTTAATAAATACTATTACAGAACCAATGATAATATGTAATAAACATTTATTATTATTTATGCGACTATTATGTATTCGTTATTTAATTAGAATTTATATAAAATTAATTAATATTTATATAAAATTTTCATGTATCTTTCATGTAATGTTGATTACCACAATTATGGATTAATATTTATGTTACTTAAGAACAATGGTTAAATTTAATGTGTAAGTAGTTGGCGCGAATTAATAAGAAAAAACAAAAGAATTACACGTTTTATATAAAATTATTCGTCTAAGCAATCTTCCAATTATTTTAAGTAACAATGTATGAAATTCGAAGTTCCGTGATGTTCCAGTGAGAAGAAACAATGAACGAGTTAATTGCAACATTCGTTCACCACGAGCATCGAAGCTGCACGCTTCTGACGGTTACTTTCACCGGTGATTTAAGTTACCGAGAAAGTGAACCCTTAGGTGTCTCACAATGACCATTGTTTTATGCATTTTTTCTGCTTTGCTTCTTGCAAATCGTTCAACGTTTCTTTTAATGTTAATTAACTTATCGCTTTAAAAGAAACAAGTCTTATGATAGAGTTACAAACGGGAAATGTTAAAGTGCGAGTTTAACTTCTCATATTATTCTACTTTTTTAGAACTTCACTGAGTACACTTCACTTTTCACTCATATCACATTTATCAGAAACACTACGCGATGATAATCTTAATAAATTCATATCTAATATTACATATTTGTTCAATTTGACGCGATCATAATTTCGACGTTTCGAATCGACTCCTGGTAGCCGGAAAACATGAACGTAGAAGAGGTATGCGAGTAACTTACCGCGCGACAAGGACAAACAGCGCCTGTGACGTCACTCAGCAATTCAACATGGCGATCAAGCATGAATGAATAACTTTTAATAAATAATTTGTGAATTTTTATAATCGATTCTTAATCTACATGACTGTAGAAATATTTACATATAAGTTTTGCAATAACATTTTTATAATACCATTGTTATAATTAATCACAGATAAAGTATTTACAAAAGTTATATAAGAAAGTTGCTATGGGTATGAAATTTAGGATCAATCAGAAGAGTACGTACATTATTCGGAAGAAAACGGTAATTATTTTTGTTTATGGTACACACTCCTTGAATACCTCCTTTACTTTTATATTATGCTGTTATGTTTTGTTAGTTCGTAGCACATACTACTAGGTGGCGTTGATGCAATTTTAAAGCGCGAAATATAAAATTAATATTATTAGCATGCATCAATATTATCAATATGTATAATTCGTATAATATTTGTGTTAATATTTTATATTTCATTTCAGCTGGATCAACGATACTTTTTCTATAAAATAAATTGAAAGACGTTTGAATCATTCTAAAATGCGTGTGTCGAGTTAAACACTAATTGATATCCCTTGTGGTTAATTTAATTCAGTAAATAAAACTGAGATGTGCAGTGATTAAAAGTGAACGATGATCTTGTCAGATGATATTTCTATTTCACTTTTTAACTTAAACAGAGGAGAGTTGACCGAGAAAGAGCCTAAAAGGCCTTTAATTGGATCTGATCGACTTAATTAAGACAATTTATGCGGACGTCAGCCATTTGTCGAGAAATACACCCTATACTAAAACTGCTGATCTACGATATTAAAAATGTTTAAAACAATATTTAATGATAATTCATTTATAATGTAAATTAAATCCGATTTCCTGATAGTGTAGAAATCGTACTCCTGATTAATTGCAGCCCAATTAAGATCAATAAAAATCATGATCGCAGCAGAGATTATCTATAATTTATGCGCAATAAAAATAAATGTTCACTTTTTTTATGTACCTAATAAATAAATTACAAATAAAAGTACATACCGAGTGTTATATAAACGGTACAGATGAAATAAAAATGAATGTAACAACGTTGCGAACAAACGTTACTGTCACAGAATTCTATTACTGTCAACGCACACGAATGCTGTGGTGAATAATGATCAGTATGACTCGTTTGGGTGTGTGAAAGACCCGTTGAATATCGTATTAGGTAAAGTTAAAAAAAAGTCACGACACACGTGTAACTTAAACCCGATTCCATCTTTCTGTCTCTTAAATCTGACTTGTTTATACGACAACGTAATTGTCGTAATCGAGTTTAATGTACGTGACATGTGTCTAAACACGTGTTAATCCATTTAAAATTATGTAAATTTTACATAACCTTATTACATATTAGACAATTTTATTAATTTAAATACTTGAATGTAGTTAAATTGTCCGCTGGTAATAAATAGAGTCTAAAAAATTTGAATTGCAAAAGTAAAATGATTATATCTGAATACGAAAAAAAAACATTCGTTGCTTCGTGTCTAGATATATCCAGAAGGCTATTTATTACAATGTGAATAAATACTATCCAATCGAGTACGTTCGGTGAAAAATGAATTCGTGAATAGTAGATAAATTTCTGAATTCATGAATAACGAATGGTGAATGTATAATTTGCATACCTAATTATTCAAGCGAAATGGATATCTAAATTCTCGCTGGACAGCAGCACATTTGTTAATGACAAATGCATTATTGATAATCTCCGTTACGCGTCCTCTTACGGCCAATTACCATTCTACTTGTGTTTAAACTGCAACGAGGCAAAAAGATTAAATTGCTTTCACTCGTGTGATTTAATTGTAAGTACCTACTCTATTGTGTAATATTCCGGCATTTCGTTTGATCGTTCGTGTTACGTTTCCAGCGCAGGAAGACAGACGTTATAGTGTCCCACATATCAAGATGCAGAAGCGTTTTTCTCCATGCATCGAAGATATCGCGTAATATTCTGAACAGGAAAGATATTCAATAGGCGTTTTCCAAGGTGCTTCGATAATTAATTACTATCCAACAGCTTGATACTGATACCCGTTATTTCCGTTCTTATGTTAGCAATTCATATATATATTTTCCGCTCTGACTCGAAAAGAAACTGCGAGGAACGGTCAGTTAAAAAACAACATGTTAAAGCTACATATGTTACGTACAGGTTAGTTTGGATCTGACTTTTTAATTTATGTGTTCTTCTTTCTGTGGTTAATCGTTTCAAGCTACTTGCACGTAATCTTTTTATGTACTAAATTATCTGAACGTATTTAACTGATTTATATTTATCATTTATAACATTTAGTTTATAATTTATTTCACTTCATTTTCATATGTTAATTTCAAAATATGGATCGAATTTTGCTCATGATATTAACATTTTATTTGATAATATTTAAGGGTTAAATATGTAAAATACTAGTCACTTCAATTTTTTTTGTAGATGTAACTATCTCTAAAAATTTGGGGGTCCCTTTATTTGAGGTTCGCCCTGTATGTTTAGAAAAGTCGCAATTCAAAATTGGACTTCTCATCGAAACATTTGAATTAAACGTAAGAAATTTGATCAACGTGGTGTTTCGATGAGCGCAGCGAATATTTGAATGAGCACGTAACATTTCGTAGACGGAGACGTGATACGACACGAGTGCCGATTTAATGAATGACGGCGTTTGAGAGACGTGTAACGTAACCCTGTTGCTCGCAAATTAGGAAATTGAAGTCACTTAGGGAAACTAGTCTCGACGGAATAAGTTTCGGATGAGAGTCATACTTATCGTTTACTTTATCGATCGACTTTCTAAACCATCCAGAGCCATTCCTGCAATTTACGTTCTAATTAATTGCATTTCTTTAATCACTGTGATCATTGATCGTGTGATCAATTTGTATCACAGAAAAGACCACCATTGTACGAATTTAAAGAGGATTTATAAGATTTTATAAAAATTGATCGATTATTATGATTGGTTACATATTAAGTGTAGATCCGATGATTTTAAAGGTGCATTATACATACACATTTTTTTATTTCGATGTTAGGGGTTCTAAGTGAAATATGGAACGTGAAATTAGGGGAGGAGAGGGATAAGTCATCACTTTATGACGATTGTAAATGCAAACGGCAGCCGACCGAGGGGTCGAAATACTTTTGCATCCCTTCATAGTAAACATACATTATGGTTGAATCGTTTATAACAAGCAACGCCGCTGTTCGCACCTTCCGCAACGATTTACGACTTGCAACCATTGGCGTAACTAGAATTTTTTTTAGGCTGCAGCAAGGACCCTAGTTTTATCTGTAGTATGGGTATTTAGCAGGTCCAAATGACTTTTGGTGATTTGGGGTTTTGAAAATTGGGAATTGGGAATTTGGGGATTTTAGGTTTTAGGAATTTAGAGATATGGGGATTTTGGGATATGGGAATTTGGGGATGTAGGGTTTTAGAGATGTGAAAATTTAGGGCGGTGGGAATTTACATATGTGAGGATTTAGGAATATGGGAAGTTAGGGATGTGGGGGTTCAGGGATATGGGAATTCAAGAATTTAGGAATTTGGGGATTATAGATCTGAAAATCTAGAACTTTAGATATGTGGAGATTTGAGAATTTAAGAATTTGAAAATTTGGAACTAAAGGAACCTAAGAATTTCGGGATAGGTATTTGGGAACTGGAGATTACGAAATTAGGAATGTGGAAATTTGTAAACTTCAAAAAGAAATTCGAAACATCGAAAAGCCAAAAATTTGAAAATTTACTCTCTTAATTTCTAATATAGGACTACTAAATATCCTACATTCTGCATTCCTCGTGCAACATGACGAGGAGGAGTGTCAGTCGACATCTTATAGTGGGGGTATGGGTACCATGCCCACTTTGGTCCCTATCTAGTTACGCCAATGCACGCATCGTTCGTTACATAGCCAAAGACTGGGGTTCGGGCGATTGATCGTGGTGCCGTAAGTAACGCGATATCCCGCAAGGAATGCTCGACGATACCTTTAAACGCGAAGCATTGCCGACAGTGTACGTAGAACTTGACCCCGCTGCGTCAATCCATCGCCGTTCGGTGTCAGTGACCTGCCTCAAAAAAAGAAACTAATTCCACCGGCCAGTGGCCCGTTACACACTCGTCGCACACACGACGGCGACGAGACGGATTCTGCGATTTTCTCGAGTCGAATTCAGAGCCTGTCTTACAGACGCTTCCGCCAAAAACTCATCGGACTTCTGCTAAAATTTCGAGCCTACACATTCGGATACTCGGCACATCGATGCTTGACATTAATAGCAGCACGACTCCAAACATTTTAAATTTGCTTTTACTGATTCGGAGTTGTATCATGTTTCTATTTTAATCTGGTAAAATGACATATTTATGATAATGTGATAAAGTTAATGAGAGCTATATTTAGTACCACTGAAGAACCATTACTCAAATAGTTCATAAATTGTATTTATATTCATATTAATTATTAATAAGGTCCATATAACATCATTAAGAAGTCGTTATTTATTCATAGAGTTTATTATAAATGATATGGTTATAATATAGTAATGACTCATTATCTGTTCCAATGATAATCATAGCTCCTCGTCTATAAATTGCAAGTTTCTTGTCCTTGGTTTCCCCAAGTGGATCAAGTACTTGTAGCCCTTCAACCGTGAAAGCCGTTAATTGTTACAAATCCGATGAAACGAAACGTTGCGATATGGAACGATTGCATGGAACATTATAAATGTTCGTAGGTGGGTAGTGCGTCATCGTTCCATATCGTTGCATTCGATGACAATATTTATCTAAAAAAAAATTACGTAATGTTTGCAACGTACGTCCTTTTATTGATAGAGTCCTCCATGTGTTTGATAGGATTTTATTAATAAGTTGATAATTTTGTTTAACAAGATCATTAGTGTTGATTACGGTTTTGCAGATAAGTAGTTAGATATAATCTACTGTCTCCTTTTTTATTTTTAGATTATCAATTTGCTGTTACGGCTTATGATATAAGTAGTATAATATCAGTGTTTAATTATAACTTGAATGCGATCAAAATGTGGTATTTATCTTGAATACAATACAATGTAAAAAATATTTCAATGATATCGTGTGTTATCGCTTAAATAAGATATAACGTGTCCGAGTATAATAAAGTAATATAAAACTATAATTTTTTACTTTTTAATTAAAACTATCGCGTATCAATTTTATCACAATTTTTGAGGGATTCGAATGTTCCCAAAATTTAAAAATTGTGGAGGTTGCAAAGTTTCAGATTTGTGGAATGCTTGGTGATATAACGAGAGTCTATGGAGCCCCGGGTTCTACAAACCTAAGCGGCGGCCCTGCCGTTACACTATTGAAATGAGTGTAAAATTTGTTGTAACGGGTGTGCGTGTGGTCTTTCATTTGATTGTATTCCCGGTACAAATCATCAGACGTATCAATTAAGTCAATATTGTAGGTCGTGTATAAGGCAACGTTCGTAGTTATCTTTCAATTGCTCACAGATCCATTGAGTCGTGTATGCAAACCTATGTCAACAAAATAACTGTAGTATGCGTTGCAATGTATGTACAAGCGCAAAAGACTACAAAAGCCTACTCGGCGATAACAACGAGGCGTTCTAACAAATAAGCGGCATACTTCAAAGATGTAGAGAAACGCTAACGGAAATGTAGTTTTTGCGCGTCTCTTTGGTTGTCAATTTCTGATAAATCAAATGGAGATGTCTAATCACAAAGAGTTTTATAAGTATCTGGACTTCTTTGTTATTGTTGATGAAATATTGTGTACGCATTTGTTATTAGAGGTAACTGCAACTGTCTAGCTTGATAATCGTAATAAAGTTGACACAATAATACAATATATAAGACAAATATGTATTGAGAAACCTGAAACAGTGAAAGTATATGTATATAATTCTAGAATATTACTACAAGTAATTCTACAATGTTCAATTGATTATACACATACCAGGTGTTCTAATGGAATGTGTACAGACTTTGAATATTAATTAAATATAAATGTGGTACAAAAATTATTAGAGAGTATTGATGTTTACAGTAATCATTTCGAGCGACTATCAATGATAACAACTTAACCTCTGTACATGTTATTCATTACGTTATTTGATAATAAACTGTGTATAGGTACATTGCATCATAACAGAAATATAAAAAGATGCAATGTACATATGTATACAATTTTGTCGATCTTCTTTATTTTTTGTTGTGCTAAATTAATCACTCTACTAAATAAACGACTTATAGGATCGTGTAGAAGTGTTTTTCGAGAAGGGAGTCAATAGCGAAAGAGTTAAGTTATCCGTGAGGCTGCAGGCGAAATCGGTGCGTTTGTTCGTCGCGAAGATATTTTAGTTGATCGCTCGATTTAATCTTGTTGCGATCTCTTGTTCCGACTCATACGTACCGATTTCCTTGGTGACGCAGCATCGAGCCGGTCGGTCCCGCGACAGAAAGAAACGAAAGTAATTCAAGTAGAATATCGATAAAAAGGCAAGAGCCTTTCGTGTTTGTTTGCAACGTCGAAACGTTAAATCGGTACAGGAGAAGAAGAGAAGAAACTGATCGGTAGCACAAGCCGGCTTTACGAACACGTCCGGGGGAGGCCGCGTAACCAGGCTGTGATTGGTCGAGCCGTGTACCACGTGTCGCGGTAGCTCGGGTGGGGATTGGCCAGTACGTCTGCGCACCGCGGGCGAAAGCGGCGAGTTTTGTTCTAGTATTTACCCCGCGGTGTAAAGTTGGCTCTCGCGCTCTCCGTTGTCCTTAAGTCACGTTCCATTGTCCGCGTCGTTTGTCCAAGTTCGTTTCGTATCGTACACCCTTCATGTTTCGTTCCCGGTACGTGGGTTTCAGTGGTGAACGTGCCGTACGAAATAGTGCGCCATGTTCGCGCCGCGAGTAACACGCGATGCACCGGCTAGCGTGGCAAGTGATGCGTTTTTCTCGTGACGTAGTTAGTGTGTGCATTTAAATACCATCCTGGAGTTTGTTGGCCGTGTGTGAGTGTGTGCGTGAATTAACGCGTCCCTGCCCGTTAGGAACGGCAAAAGTCGAGTGGCCGGGAAACAACGAGGCGAAAGCACGCTGTGGGACTGTGGAATGCACGCTGACAGGTATGTACCGCCACGCCGTCACACTCGGAATTCACTGAGCGGTTCTAACCTTCTTTCTTTATCCTTAATATGTTACTTCCTTTCTCGCTCGTAATAACGCAACGCTTGCGTGTGTATTTACGCGATCGTCCACCTCTCTCTCTCGACTCTTCCCTTTCTATCCTCCTTTCCCTTCGTTTTCTCTGTCTCACTTCTTTCAATGACCTTCCTCGCGCCTGCGCATGCGCCCTAGACGCTGCGCCACTTTTGACAGCTGTCATGGTCGAAATGCGTATGGTGTACAGATGTGATCATTGATTATATTATTGATATCTTATCGATAACTTATTGATACATAACGATATATCGGTAACATTGTTGCAGCGAATAGAGAGCAATGTCAGTGAACTTGACCTAAGTAGAATGAACGAGTAAATTTCCCATTACCTTATATTATAAATATATCGATGCAATATGAATATGTATGCGTTATACTTTTGAACACAATTTCTACTTCATCAAGGTAGTTTTTTAGTCAGTATTACATTCCGCATTTTGTATCTTCTTATCAAACTTTATCCATATGCTGTCATTCACATATGTCTTCATGCATATCGTTGTTTATTTTATGTAGAATATTTGTAAAATTGGGTAGCTCGGAAATAGAGGAGTCTGAAGATTAGTAAATTGGGAACTTTAGAAATTGCGGTATTGAGAAATTTCAGAATTGGAAAGTTAAATCTTAGAAATTGTGATTTAGAAAATCGGAAAATGCGAAAATGAAGAAAGTTGTAAGTTGAGGAACCTCGAAAATTGTTAAGTGAAAGACTGTAATTGCTTCGGACAGAAATTAAGATATTATGCGTGAACGATATTATCGATACCAAGTGGTCAATAGCGGTCCGATATTATCGATATTTATCGCTAATGATATCAATAGTCTCACCTCCCATACAGAAAGGCGGCTCGTTTCATTTCATCGTATATGATCGAAGGGGGAAAAGCAACATATTGTCGTTCATTGCACTTCTTTCTCCCCTTTCGCGCATATCGATATATTCCTATTTACGAGTCTGTTCGATAGATCGTTCGTTGAGAACCGTCAGATATCGGCATTTATAGGCATTACTTTATCGGTGTAATTTGAAATAATCACGAATACTTTGTACATCGCATTGCCACGGAATGAAAGGTTATACTAGAGCAATAGGTTTTAATCTATTTGTGACGTAAATCAGATATCTCTATTACTTCAATGGACTGAACGATTAATCTTTTTTAATAAACGTTAATCATGCGAACGTTACCGAACACATCTGCAGCGTAGTACACGTTATGTAAAGTGAAAGTAGCTGCAGAAACATGTTAAAGGTTGAGATACGTAATGTAAAATCGTATATAGTTGTAAATTCAGGTTATTGAACGCTTGATTTCTCGTGCGTTGTTCTATCCGAAAAGTCGCAAACTCTTATCATAAGCTGTTGATCAGATGTTTCACGAATCGAATCACTGTAGAATCAGAAGGAAAAAACAACATAAACAAAAGATGTTGGATCTTGTTAAATCTTCTCCGTTGACTCTTTAGCTTCTTTGTAACTCCTCGTACCTATTGATGTTGTTCTACGTTCTGTTAGAGTAAGTGATAAAGTGTCAGCTGTTCAGAATTGTTAAATAGATCTGCGTGACGTTATAAGCAGAATGGAATAGTTCGTATCCTTTTCTTTGAAGTTGCCCGCCAAGGACATCTGACAAATGTCATGAGAATGCTGCTTAACCAGAAACGATTGAAATTAAAACACTGCTCGAGATATTGTAGATTATATTTAAAAGTTAGTTAAGGAACATTAAAAACTGAAAATTGCTGGGGTTTGATAGACCCACAGTACTAATTATAGAATGCTCTCTCATTATTGCAAAATATAATGTAGTTTTACTATGTAGTATAACGTTATATCCTGTTGCGGAATATGTTATATACACGTAGTAATAATTAAAGAAAACTGGCGTTGCACGGTCACGCGTTATATGGTCACACGTATAGTCATGCGATATATTGTCACATGTTATATGGTCACGCGTTATATAGTTATATGATATACAATCACGCAATATATGGTCACGCGTTGTGTAGGCATATGATTTGTTGTCACGTGTTATATGCTTACGTGTTGCATAGTCATATGATATGTTGTCACGCGTTACATCGCCACGCATTATATGGCCATGTGTTGTTTACCATTATTAAATATTTAATGTAATTAATGTAAAATATAAAATTTTATATTAAATATTTAAAAATTTGAATTATCAAATATCTAAATTTTCAAACCGCTAAATATTTAAATTTCGCAATTACTAAATTTGAAATCTGACGATTAGAAACCTTCTGTACTCAAAAATTTTTTAATCAGAAAAAGATTTCTAAATTTCTCTGTTCCAACTTCGGTACCCGCACTCCTCGCCGGGCACGATCTGTGCACCCCGTTTGAAACACGTGCATTAACTCTCAACAGTTCACCGCGACACAAACGATTACAAAGTACGATTAATATATTTGTTTGCGTATATACAAGGATCCGTATATCGAATTAGAAGATCCAATCACATGATGGAGAGCACGCGTTCATTACATAAGTTGTCTGACGCAGTAGCGAACGTCAATTTAAGAAAACGTGTTCTTCCGCCGTGCTGTTTCCCATCAGTATTCTAGATTGAGTCCCATTTAACCACCGCGTGTGTGCTTTGGTATCCTTGATCGCAACGCGTGTCGATCGTTCGTCTTTTTATCCGCGAGAACACTTTTTCCGTCGAGTTATGGCTAATTAACACTAGATCGTTAAGTACGAAACTTGACTAATGTCGAAACGCAAACTTTCACGTTTGTTACCTCTTGGTGTCAAATTTCAGTGTTAGGATAGGTTAGTTCTGTTTGCAAGATGCAATTCTACGTTTGCTAATTTCTGTATTTTCAAGTCCGTAAAGGTCTATTTGTATCTTCAAATATTTATATCCTGCAGTTTCTATTGTTCCAAATACTCCACATACTGAAATTCCTATATCTGCATCTATTTCCAAAGCTATATATTTCCAAATTTCTATATTCACAGATATTTATATTCTCAATTTCTAATATATACTACTTTCCTTAAGAAAAGTAAAAAATTAATACTATAAGTTTTGTAACAAAATTTGGACCGTGCTTTCGGCTTGGCTGTAGTTTCTAGTGTCAGCACCTCGCCAAGGTGCAATCGCGAATATTTCAGGTAATTATAGTAGTCCCGGTGCTTTTGTTCCGTAAGAGGAAAGAACTGCAGCCTATCCGAGGCAGAGAGCTCGATCATTCAGGCGATCCGGCTAATAAAACGCAGCGGTAAACCGTCGGATATTTCGATTTCGAGCGGTTTGCTGAAATTACGAGCACGCGTGTACCGTTTCGGCCAAGCTGGTCGCAAGAAATACGGCCACAATAAAGAAGTTGTTTCTTCTTTTTTTCGTTCGTTTGGTTTTTTTCAACGGGACAAGGAGGTTTCAGGAAGAAGCGGGCCCAAGGATCGTGGCAGGCCGACAACCTCCACGATCCTTATCCAATTACGTATGCGTAACTTCTGGCAGCGTAAGAATGCCCGGCCAAGTCGTTTAAATTCGCGGCCCGAAGCAATATTTAACGTTACACAGGCCCAGGTAGATCTCCGTTCGTTTCACCGCGGAATATACCGACTCCTTCGTATCCTTTCTTGCGTCTTGTATATTTACCGGTACCTTCGGATACTCGAGGTCGATCGTTACACCCACGCGTTTTCCTTCCCAGGCGCGAGTAACGCAAGTTTTTTTTTTTAATTAAACCACCGGGAACTGGAATCCAATGGGCGGTGAAAGCAAGTTGTTTCACGGTCGGATTATTGTTTGCTACACACGCTGACGAATTCTTCTCCCGAGTCACATCATTAATTATTATTTACCTAATTATTTATTTCACGATCAAGAATAGATCTGCCTTCCCTAGGGAAAATATGATAACCAAGAAAGGGTCTTCCACTCTAGGGATTTAGGATCCAGGGACTTGAGAATCTAGGGATTTGGGATCTAGTGTCTAGGAGATATATGGATTTGGCATCTAGGGACTAGGGAATCTAGGGATTCGGGATCTAGGGATTTCGCATCTAGGGATTCGGGATCTAGGGATTCGGGATCTAGGGATTCGGGATCTAGGGATTCGGGATCTAGGGATTCGGGATCTAGGGATTCGGGATCTAGGGATTCGGGATCTAGGGATTCGGGATCTAGGGATTCGGGATCTAGGGATTCGGGATCTAGGGATTCGGGATCTAGGGATTTTGGGGTCTAGGGAATTGGAATCTAGGAACTAGGAGAAATAGGGATTTGGGGTCTAGGTAATTGGAATCTAGGGACTAGGAGATATAGGGATTTAGAATCTAGGAATTTGGAATCTAGGGACTAGGGGATCTAGGGATTTGGGGTCTACGGATATTTCGTCTAGGAATTTTTATCTAGGGACTTCAGAGCCTAAAGACTAATATATCTAGGAACTTGAAGATCTACGGACTTACAGATGTAGTTATCTGCATCAGGGATTTGGTCCAAGGGACTTTTCAGTCTAAGGACTTCCATCTAGAGGCTTTAGGATATAGAGACTCGGAGTTCTAGAGACTCAGGAATTCAGAAATTTGCTGTCTAGGGATATGAGAATGTGGGATTTGTAGGCGCACAAATTTGACTTTCTAGCAATGTTGATATTTGGAAATTTGAAAGTTTGGGAATGTAAATATTTTCAAGTTTATGTATGCGTATGCATTTAAAGTAGGTCTATGTTAGAGCCGAGTAAATTCGATGTAATAATTCATAGATGATATTAAAGTAACGGCAGTAGCAGTCAATAGTTTCTGTGCAACAGTTGCCCCATTAAACGCGCCACCAACGCGAATAAACAATTGCACGATGCGCAACAGTTTCGTTCTTTTCTGTACAGCAGAAAATTGCATCACTGCAAATTACGGGCGAATTACACGCGGCGTGCTGCCACTTAGATTCGTCGTAGAACGGTTCCTTTAACAGGCATTAAATATCACCCGTAAAACGCGGCAGTTCGTTTTCCATAATATTAGCGATCCTCGGTTGGAATCCGTCGAAAGTTCCTCGAAACGTCACGGTTCATAAATTTCTAACAAAGTCCCTCTCGCGATGCTTTCGATTCCGCGCACGCAAACCCAACCGATTCGGGGCTTTGCAAATCATGCGTCTCGTTTCTTATGTAATTCCACGTAACTTCCTTCCTTTTTTTTTTTTTTTATTCGGTTGTTCGCCTTTGTTCTCGCGGCGAAAGGAAAGGTCGTTCACCGCCGGCTAATTCGCGGATTTGTGTACGAAAATAGTGCACCGTTTTCATGGCAAAATAAATAGAATAGAATTCAGGATGTACGCCGCATTATTCTAAGTAACAGGAACGAATGTTTTGACCGAGTGGTTCGCTTAAACCTCGGACGGTGTATAGTAGCTAATTTAACCCCTTCAGCTTAATGTATGTGCATGCTAACGGATTACTATTTTAAACCAAGCTAAAATAGAAAGAAAAATAAGAATGTAATACTAGATCTACAAAAGATACAGCTAGACGTTATACCTATAAAACAAACATTGAAGCACAGTTTAACAAATAGAGTCACATTGATATTACACGAAATGCACTTTTGATTTGCCCGAAAAAAAAGCGTGAGAAACCCAACCGAATAGATTCCGTAACAAGCGGAGTGTACGAGGACAAGCAAAGTTAAACGAGACACGTGTCGTGAGGAAAGGGTGAAACGATAAGTAGAGCAGAAATCGAAATCGGTGTGTTGGTTGTTACAGAAAAAGGAGACTCGGCGGCCGGAAGGGTTCGAGGGTAGAGCATGAGGGCCAGCGTGGAAGCACGGAAAGAAGGTTCACAGTTCGGTGAAACGGTTAATGAGTGGAAATCACCGAACACGGCTGGCTACGTCTCTGTCTCCCCTGGCTGGAGATGAGCACGAAGGAGCTGAACACGAGCACGATGACAACCACCATGACCACCGGCACGTTACGATCCTCGCCGAAGCTGGATGTCGCGGCCGAGGACGACGAAGAGCCACCGACCCCGTTCGAATCCCTGGACATGGACCTGGTGAACGGACCGAATCCCTGGCTTCCGGCCTACGGTTTCCAGCTACAACATCGTACACATTTCCAGTCCACGCACGAGGATCTACGGGCTAATGGTTCGTACTGTTACTCTTTCACTTTCTACGCGTTCACTGCCCATGGGGTTAGGCTGATCACCGATGTAAACAATACCGACAATGTTATGGAGTCGAATAAATCAACGGGGAACAATGCAACCAGATTCTTAATGGCCCACGTTATGTTCTACGGATATCTCTTTTATCTGCATTTTAATTCGCGCGATGTTTCGGTATTTAAGGACACTGTACTTCTTTCGCGCTTGAAAATTTGATAATTTTAATTACTTGGAATTTATAAAATTGTCTTTTACAAAGATTTTTAAAAAGTTCGATTTCCTTTTTGTTACACAACTCGATAAATAATTTATCGAATTTATTACTAAGTATCTTACTTCAAGAATAAATTTACATTTTATTAGTTGATGTGATTTGACGTTGACTCGACAAAGCTGGAAAAGCGTTATACTTATCTGGAGTTGTACTAGTACTACAGTTAGAGTTGTGCTTATCTAGAATTTCTTTCTAACGGATCCACACGCACTTGTCATGAATATTTATACTTTTACCGGATTAGAAGATCGTGAATATTTAAACTGTTAATAGTATTACGCTTTCGTTATTTCCGATTTCTTCGAATGCCCAAGTATACTGACTATACCTGAAGCAGGAGCATTCGCGTACCACAAGCGCAACGCTAATTTGCTCGAATGATCAATCGTGTGAGTCAGATAACGTGAATATTGATTTCCGATAATTTCATTCATACGTGACAACAACGTAGTTTCGAATTTGTTTCGCGAATTGGTCGCAAAAACATTAGCAGACGAGAAGATGCAATTTACATTCATGAATTTAAATTGTACATTACTTTGACGCTTTCGTTACAGCGATTATCGATCGAGAGCCGATTAAATATGTTTCCGGTCGTGTTCGTCTATTCGTTAAACGTGCGATTAACATTTAAATGGCGCGCAATTCAATGTCCGTACGATAGCACGGATTTATTCGTACGATTTCGGCTCGATATCGGATTAGCAAAGTTGTACGTAACATGTTAATTGACACTGATTAGCCGCGCACTCGGTTATTGCGACGAACAGGAAACTTTATTCGCCTGCGACGAATTTCCTGCGTGTCCTGTTCTTCGTCTACGCTCTGAATATCGTCGGCAAGCTGTAACGTTACCGTACTTTTCATCCGATAGAAAATAGCGCGGGTTTGCATACAAATCGCACGTTAATGGCCAGACTTAATGCGAACTACTTTCTACAAACGTGGATGGGCGTGCGAGAGTTAATGAAAAACACAGATTGGATATCTGCCTGCGCAATTTCCATTCATGAGAAGGACATCATCGAGTTGTTTACGCAAAAAATTCTTCGCCGTTTGCCGGCGAATACGTAGAAAAATTATTATAGATAGGATTGATACATTGCAGAAATTTAGATATATCTATGAGAACATGTTTCGCATTTGTGTGTGAGACTATAGGGCACTGAACTTTTCGGTTTTCGGACTTTACGATATTGGGATTTAGGGGTCTAGGGATATCGAGATTTTGGGATATCAGGATCTAGGGTTATTGCGACTTTGGGATATCGGGATCTAGGGATATTGGGACCTAGGGATATCGGGATCTAGAGATATCTCGATCTAGGGATATCGCGATCTAGGGATGTCGCGATCTGGGGATATCTCGATCTGGGGATATCTCGATCTAGGGATATCATGATCTGGGGATATCGGGATCTAGGGATATCGGGATCTAGGGATATCGGGATCTAGGAATATCGGGATCTAGGGATATCGGGATCTAGGGATATCGTTATCTAGATATATTGGCATATAGGGATATTGGCATCTAGGTCTATTGAAGTTTAGGTATTTCGGATCTAGGACTTTTGGACTTAGGAGTATCGGTATCTAGGAGTATCGAAACCTAGAGATATCGTCATTTAGAAATGTCGGTAGCTAGGGATATTGCGAGTTAGGAATAGTGGGATGTACATATATATGATATGATACTGAAAATTCCACGTTTTTGTTTCTCTAGCAAGAAGAATCTTAGGAATATTTGTTATTTTATGTTACACGACAGTTACAATAATTATATTTGTTAAAAAAAAAGAGTTTGTTGGAACTGTAATAATTGCTATAGATTATGTGGCAACTGAAACACTTTTTATTAATAATTACGTCTGCCTGCGAAACTGTACGCACTTAGGATTAAATAATAACGGTTCGTGTAGGGTTTCGAAGAGCGTTGAAATATTTGCTCGCCAGACCATCCGTTCGTTTCTTTCAATTGTGTAACCTTGATGCAATTAGTCGGAGTGTAACGTAAGTACACGAAAGAAGGTAGATCATCGGGTATTTTTGTACGAAACGGTGGATTATTCACGTTGGTTGGTTAAAGGCAACAGGCGACTGCAACAGGTGGTTTCCTTCCATCATGATGTTGCATAGCACTGCGTGCCTCTGCGCTTGTGCAAGACAAATTGCATTCCCGGAAGACGATTTCTTCTTACACTGACCATTACTATACTATAACTATACCGATCTGCTTGTTCTTGTATAAAATAGAACGGCAGGTCAACTTAGGTTAGGATGGGTCAGGAATTTGATCGGAGTTCAAAGTAACACGTTCAATATTTCGCAGTATATCATAACAATTAATACGAATCGTCGATTGTAGGATTTTTGTGATTTGGAGAAATATTGTTAGAAATTGTTACAGTGGATTTTTCTTGCTAATCACGGTTTTATTTTGAACTTCAGGCGCAGGTCCAAGTTTTCGTCAGGTTTTTTAGAAATGTAATTGTTTATAAATAATTAACGAGTTCGATGAAGTATTAAAGTTGCCTGCTGTCTCAAAATGTTACAAATTTTTAGACCAATTTTTCAGTTCTTATGTACTCTGAGAGTACCTTAAGAAAGAATGTAGATGTACTGAATGCGCTGTTTCGAATCCACAAAGCTCGTTCTTAAATTTTTCAAAAAACAGATAGAATATGTACCATAAGCATTCTCCCGTTATTCAAGTGTCAATTACAATTGAACATCATTAATTACACTTGATACAACGTAATATTTCTGTTCATTCACATATTGTTCGTTTCCTTACGTCGATGTTTCACAGAATTCCTATTCGTTACACTTAAATGTTTTTCTAAAAAGTATACAATTAGTTTTCATTCATCACTTGAACTTTTCATTTGCAGCGTTCTCTTATACATATTTCGCGAGATTTGTCATCTTTACGATTGTTTGTTTTTCTTCGCGTAGTTCTGCTGGTAGAACTGATAGAACAGATAGAAGTTGATGATTAAGTTCAGTAGCATTACTGTAGGTAAGGATTTTATATCTGTGCATTCCGGTATGTACGCCTGCGCTACGTAGAATATCAGTATGACAAATTGAATCTGTTCGGGACAGAAAAGTAAAATTACAAAATTTGTATAGCACAAATAACAAATGTTTCGCGATATTTGTACACAATATCCATTATTATTAATTTGGTCGAAAGCAATGACGCACTAGTGCGTCCTTGGAAATTTGATATCAGACGTTGAAAATTTGCCACTAGAAAGTTTCCTGAATGATCGTGTAGTTACTTACCATTTGCATGATGGTGATAAAAGGTTTGATTTTGTTAAGGTATCGTTGTACAGTCGGTCCGTACGATGCCGCAAGATAGTAAGAGTACATTATCACGTGTATTGTGCAATTGACAACCGGAACCGTCAATGTCATTCCACTGATGACATACTTCGTATAAAGCCATGCCATAATAACCGTCGAAACATGGTGATACAGGTGTAGAAACGACACTTGCCGTTGTTTCTTTCTTAGGACGAAGAATGCAGTCTCCACGTAATCGATCAACTTTAAGATCAGCAAATACCACATTATCCTGCCGGTCTGTAACAGAACTAGTGTTGTTTTTCTCTACAGGAATAAAAAATGAACGTGGTGATTAGGTTACTGCTCTTTCCAGATCTCTTTTAAACCCTTGTCGTGTCTGACACGTGACACACTCACAGTTCAAATGTGATGAATCTTACTCGAGTTTTTAATACAAGTTTGAGTCAAAATATTATTTGCAAGGTCCCTCAATACAAAATTGATATAACATTTCAACTGTCTTTGTTTATTTTAAGTGGCTGTGATTAGTTAGCTCCAACTGACACACCTGACAGGTGACGCACTCACAGTTCAAATGTGATGACTCCTACGCGAATTTTTAATACTCCTCAATTTGGAGTTTGAATCCAATTATAATTTGCAAAGTCAAGGATCCCCGAATGCAAGATTGACATAACATTTCAACTGTATTTTATTTCGATATTGTAGCTGTGATTAGTTAGCTCCAACTGACGCATCTGACACGTGACGCACTCACAGTTCCTATGTGATGAACCTTGCGCTAATTTTTAATACACAGTCTGGAGTTTGAGTCCAATTATAATTTGCAAAGTCAAGGATCCCCGAATGCAAGATTGACATAACATTTCAACTGTATTTTATTTCGATATTGTAGCCGTGATTAGTTAGCTCCAACTGACGCACCTGACACGTGACGCACTCACAGTTCCTATGTGATGAACCTTGCGCTAATTTTTAATACTCCTCAGTCTGGAGTTTGAGTCCAATTATAATTTGCAAAGTCAGGAATCCCTCAATACGAAATGGACAAACATTTCAACTTCCCTTGTTTGTTTTAATATTGTGAATATGAATAGCTAATTCTAACTTGCACTTGACATGTAAACTGTACAAGGGGTTAATAATCAGGTCGTTGTATATGAAATTATGAAATGATATCGAGACATGCGAAGTGTCACGTAATTTTTTTACACGAAATTAGCATAAAATAGTACCAATGACATATCAGTTTGAAGTTAAAGGTTTAGCGAAAATGAATACCTAAACATTTCGTTGATATTCCGGCTAAATTATTTATATGACATTATATCTTATTATTATTTATATTTTTAATGATATCGTTCTTGTTTATTATTAAGTGAGAAATGTTTTTTATCTCTCATTGAACATTTTTTTTGCATGTTTTACATGCATATGTACATAAGATAAAAATGAATGTTAGCTGATTGAATAATGACCTCAGTCAATTGATTAATAAAGATTCGTTCAGATTTGTTTTGAAGTCATGAAAAATATTCATCGCTTCTTGCAGTTGTGTTTTAAGGTAAAATGCATTTATAATTGGAAAATCCCTAGACTTACAAATTTCATCTGAAACAACGTATGTCTGAAAATCCCTAGGTCACAAAGTTCCTGAGTCTTTAATTCTCTATATCTTCAAATTCCCATATCCCGTTTCCCTATATCCCCAAATTACTACATTCGAAATTTTCTGTATTCCAGATCTTATCTCCTCAGTCACGTATACCTCAATTCCCTAAATCCTCCATATCCTCGATTCAGTATCTCCATTTTTCTTTATCAAAATTTGAAAAATATGGAAGAGAAATTTGAAGAATATGTCAAATAACATTCTATTATATTACGCAAAATATCAAAAATACACATGTACGCCGAATGTGTATTTGTTTTCCAGGGTTATTACGTGTGGCCATTTGCATTGTAACACGTGTTATCCCGTCGAATGTCACAGGGGTCAGCAATGACTTGCGCAATAAATTTAACGTACACTCCGACTCAAACGTAATCGGACTTAGGGTTATACCATCCCGAAATAGACAAGCAAATTTCTTAACAACGGTTTTAAAAATCTTCGCTTGTGTCTTCAGAATGCTACAAATTTACGATGTCCTATCATTCTTCTTTTAAAGTCGTTCACCGTCACTATTAATCTTTTACTTATTAGATTGTAACTGTTTCACGAATCTTCAGGGTTGGAAAACATTCTCTTTGAGAAAATAAAGAATGTCTTTCAGTAAAGACAGAAGGGTGGGATCCCGTTTCAAATAATTCATATCAACCCTTTGCACTCGAGGGTTGATCGGTAACTTAAAATTATTTCAAATTAACATATAAAACTATTATATTTCAATATTTTATGTATGTATGCATCAGAAGGAAAGTTGAAGCTCTATATTTTTTGTTTGTACGGTACCTTATAAAATAATCAAGATGCTCGGCTTGTGGGGGCAAGTATTGTAATACGTTGTGCGACGTCTTCCGTCGTGATTTTTTCGTTCGGAGCAAACCTTAACTTTACAACTTCTTCTAACTTTAACTTAGAATAATACATAGCTTTCGATCGAATTTAATCTAAACCAGAAGTCGAAGTAAAAAATCGAAGTCTAGCAAAAATCTCTGAATCGGTCAACAAAAATTTTTACGTACAGTTGAAACTTACAAAAACTTTGAAAGTAACATTGGTATGATTGTTAAGTTCGGACTAAACAAGGACGGAGTTCAAATCAAATGAAAATGGTCACCTCACTTGCCGCATTGGACCAAGTGGTGAACGAGACTTCTCGAGTGCAAAGGATTCCACGCGTCAAATGCAATATGTATAAAAATAATAAATACTACATTGCTTAATAATTGAAAAACGAAGCTGCAAAGCCCATTTTGAGAAAAGTTCAGAGTTATGTTCCCTACCCCTTTCTGGGACTTACACTAGTTGCGAGACACCCTGTATAAAACTCCATCTCGACTACTCACTCGCGTGTACAAAATACATGCTAAACCATGTCAGATACGACTTTCTGTCAGAGACTCAAACTTTCTTAAAAACCCGTCGAAAAATTGTGGAAAGTGTCGAAAGGTGGCTAAATGCTGATGGAAAATACATACCTTCAGCATCTCAGGACTCGGGGAATAATCGACCGGCTTACAGTAGAAGAAATAATCTCTGTACCATCCAGCGTCAAATATGTGATATACGAGCAGCGCGTTCGCCACGATTTGAAACACATTGTATATCCTGATGATGGTCTTCAAGGAGTATGGTTTCCTGTTCTCCATATATCTCGGCCCACATCGTAGCACAAAGTACAGGTACAAGAATGTGTACACAACCAGAATTGGAGGCGTGTTCACCAGAATCCAGTCCTTGGTCCTCGGGTCTGCACAATGTTAGAGCCGTTAAAAGATATTTGTTTAACGATGTACACGTATCTTCGATCACTCACCGGCCAATTCTTCATTGAAGTAGTGATACCACGATGATATACTCATGTTCGATACCTATTCACTGTGACTACTCGCTGCTAAGTCGTCGAGTGCAACTATCACCGTACCGTACGACTTGTTTTTCGGACAGCGCTGAAAACAATAGAAATAATACGTAAATCAATTATTCTTTATATACGGACTCGTAATCATGATCCTCAATGAATTTTAAACACGGATAATACGTACGTAGGTCGTGGGAATTGTAAAGCCGAATCGTTTTGTATCTTCGACATTAACACTTTTCCGTTTCCTACAAGGAACACTATTTGATATTAGAATATCTAGTACAGATGACATTTTTTTTAATGGAAATTCTTGGTACAGTTTGGTTTTTATTGATATCAAATCAAAGTTGTGTAGGTGGACGGTGTTACGGATATTTTTCCTTTTTTCTGACGTAAACTAATCAACGCGTGTTTTGTATAATGTTATATATTGACGTAATTGAATAGGAACCGAGGGTGAACCTACTGACCCAGTAACAAAATATGGACTATTTTTAGAATCTTATCAAACTTTTAATAGATTATAAACTTAATTAATTAGTTACTTTATTGTAAACTTCATAAAAATTATATATATTTGCTTTATTATAAACTTTATATAAGGTTATTGAGAAACAGAATTTCTTGATGCACTAAGTTCCGAATTCATAAAGTTACATATTGCTAAAGTCTCAAGTCCCTATAGTGTCATATTCCTAAAAGTCCAGATCTTTGAAACGTTTAATGTCCAAATTCCTAAATTCTTAAATTCCCAAGTTCTTAAACTTTCAAATCTTTAAAATTCCAAATGCCTAAGAATTCCAAATTTCTAAAGTCCTAAAACTTTAAAATCCCAAATGCCTAAATTTTCAAATCCCTAAAGTCCTAAATCTCTAAAATTCAAAATTTCTAAAATTCCAAATCCCTCAATTCCAAAATTCCTAAATCTCAAAATTTTCAAATCCCTAAAGTCCCAAATCTCTAAAATCCCAAATGCCTAAATCTTCAAATCCCTAAAGTCCTAAATCTCTAAAATCCCATATTTCTAAAATTTCAAATCCCAAAATTCCCAAATTTTTCAATGTCTAAAGTTTCTATCCCCAACTCCCAAATTCCCAAATTTTTCTATTTCATGTAAAATGACGTTTCGTTAAAAAAGTTTTACGGATATCAATAATAGAATTATTTTTCAGTTGTACTGTTCACATGACGTCAATTCAAAGCTCGATAATGTAATACCGTCACATCATACTGTCTAATGCGGTTCAGTTAGGCCACCTTTTCTGTATGTGTCCGCTATCGTATCGACGGAATTAAAATACTTCCTATTCTCCTATACAGCATTTGCTTGCAATTTATATAGAATACATTCTATGGTTTTTGGACCATTTTTATTTGAAAAATTGTACCTGAATTTTTGTTTTTAATTCATTCTTTTTTGGAGCAATCATAAACTGTTCGAATTACGAAATCTCTAATTTATGATTTATCGAAAAATTTATGCTTATTTGGAATTTAGACATTTTTTCCAGAAAAAAAATTTTGAAGTTTCCGTGTTAATTAAAAGTTCCGAAATTTAGAAATTTTATATTCGGGTTTTTTTGCAGATTGTTTAATTTACGAAGTTTTAAGTATTCGAATTAATGATCATTGAAATATATTAATTTATCCACTTTGAAATTGATGAATTTCAAATATTAATAAATTTAAGTTAATTAAGTAAAATAGTTATAATATGCAAGAAAATATTATGACGCGTTGAAACGATATTATTGCTTCTTATCAATGAACTAAATAGTGTTGTAAAATATGCGTATAACGTGATTCATGGTTTAATAATAATCTATCTATGCCACCACCAGAATATATTTACCATTTATCTGATGTTTTTGTTTTCAAATTACGTCTGTTCCCGTATTTCCCTGACTAACATACATTTCAGCCAAATATTATATTTATGATTTCCGAGTACGTAGTATATATTCTCTTGTATATAAACAGTTCGAAAGCGTTCCATGAAGTAGTCGAATGAGTTTCTCAGAGAAATTGCAAAATACCTTAATATAAAATCACTGTCAGTGTGATAATAAGGGAAACGTTATGTACAAAAGGAATCAATATTCGAAGACATTGTTGTGTAAGAAAAGTTGTATACACGTGTGTTTCTGAGGCAAAATTTTTTCATAAAATTGCAATTAAAATTTTAAATCAGATTGCAATTGAAATTAAAATTGAGATTGAAATTAAAACTGAAGTTCAAACTGAAGTTAAAATAAAAATTTATGTAAAAATTTACATAAAATTAACATTACAATTGATGTTAACATTGAAACTGCAGTTAAAATTAAAATTCATGTAAAAATTTACGTAAAATTAACATTGCAATTGACGTTAACATTGCAACTGAAGTTAAAATTAAAATTCATGTAAAAATTAACATAAAATTAACATTGCAGTTGACGTTAATATTGAAACTGAAGATAAAATTAAGATTAAAATTGATATTAAAATTGCAGTTGAGATTGAAGTTAAGAATGGAAATAAAATTAAAATTAATATGAAAAGTTACATAAAATTAACATTAAAATTGATATTAAAGTTAATATTAAAATGGAAACTGTAGATCAAATAAAGATTAAATTTGATATTAAAATTGATACTGGAATTGATACAGTTGATACTGAAATTAAAACTGAAAATAAAATTAAAATTAATATGAAAAGTTACATAAAATTAATATTAAAATTGACATTAAAATATGAAAGTGAAGTTAAAATTAAGATTAAAATTGAAATTGAAATTGAAATTAAAATTGAAACCAAAATTAAAATTAAAAATAAAATATAAAATTAAAATGACCCCCTTTCATAAAATATCTCTGTCCTAATTTAAAATTGTGATGTAAAGTATATTTGCTCCCATATGTCAATAAATTCCCAAAAGTGCAATATTTTTTGAGGTTACTATGATCTGATTTCTCACTAAGTCTACGATCGAGATAAAATATGATCGAGACCAAAAATGGTCGAGGTCAAAGACGATCGAACCTCTTAATTATATAATTAAATTTGCTCGATATCAGCCACGATCTATTTTAATCGACATACTAAATTTGTTCGCAGACACGGTATTGGTGCAGCAGGTGGATTTTTTAGAAACCATTCTAGAAGAAACATCCGACGATTTGCAAAGCGATTCCGACCGTAGCGGGACCACGTATTGGGTCGGTTCTGATTCAGAAACCGAAAGCGTGATACACATACGAGCGAAGCAGAAATTAGCAGGTAAGAAGAGATTCGTCTGGTATTAGATCTAATTTGGCCCCATGTGATCGTTGCGTACCCCAGAATCGTCTAAAAATAGCTTTAAAAATACCGTGGCTCTTGGACCAGACTGTCTAATGTCAATTTGGCAAGTCCCAACATGGGCTAAATGCCCATGTAGTTACGTTATAAACAGCGCGAAGCGGGTTTGTACTTGTAGGGAAGTTTTGACATCAGATACGATAACCTGCGTAATGTGGTTCTATTGTGAAAGTTAGACTTGAAAGTTGGGATGTTGATATCAAGTTTCTACATTTTCAAAGTTTCAAAATTCCCAATTCCTTTCTCAAATTCTCATAATCTCCAATTTTCCAAATTCCCAGATTGTCCACATTTATCGAATCTCTCAAGTTCTCGAGGTTCCAAAGCCTCCAATCACTGAATAACCAGATGTTCCCAAATTCTCGAATCCCAAAACTTCAAATCTCCAAATTTCTCAAATTCTCAAAGCGTCGAAGTAATAAATTCCCAAGTCCTAAACACTCAAATCCCTAAATTTCGCAATACCTCAAATCCCAAAACCCCAAATCTCTCAAACTCACAAAGTCTCAAATTAATAAATTTCCAAGTCCCAAAGTCTCTAAATTTCGCAATACCTCAAATCCCAAATCTCCAAATCTCTTAAACTCCCAAAGTCTAAAATTAGTAAATCCCCAAATCCTAAACCCCCAAGTCCCTAAATTTCGCAGCACCTCAAATCCCAAAACCCCAAATCTCCAAATCTCTCAAACTCACAAAGTCTCAAATTAATAAATTTCCAAGTCCCAAAGTCACTAAATTTCGCAATACCTCAAATCCTAAATCTCCAAATCTCTAAAACTCCCAAAGTCTGAAATTACTAAATCCCCAAATCCTAAACCCCCAAGTCCATAAATTTCGTAATACCTCAAATCCGTAACTTCACAAATTTTCAAATTTCCTAAATCCCTACATCTCTAAATCCCTAAATCCCAGCGAATCACCTGATACTCACTTCATTTTACAAAACAAAAAATACCACTTTTGTGTTTTATTTTAATTTTTCATATTTCCTATCACGTCTCTCTTGAATTTATATTTGTAACAAATATTAAAAAGATTGCGTAAATCAGTTTAATATAATTTACCCGAGAAAATAATTAGAATTACACAATTCTTTGTGAGATTCCTTGTAGCATACCAACGGTGCAACGTTCAAGTGTGCACGGTTGCAGTTCTTCAGGTGCCTCTGTCGTCTTCCTCGCTTCCTGTTTTTACGAACCTTTGTTTCATTAATTCTTTCGCTTCTGTAAACGAATAGACTTCAACAATATATTGCATTAAATAATATAAACCATACAGTATCTTTTATCATATAAGGAATATTGACTGTATATGACTTGTGTATATAATTAAAAGCATATACACAAGACAAGAATTGTTTCATGAAAGTATGAATAACACACGCTTACATATACAGAAATTTTGCTAAAAATCTTATTAGTAATTTTTCAAAATACATAATTATTTTTCTAAATAATTTCTTTTAGAGCTTACTCACATAACGTATTATTGAAGTGACATAGATAACATATTATGCTTGAAATCACATAGATAACATTATGCCTGAAGTTACATAGATAGTATGTTATGTCTGAAGTCACATAGGTAACATATTATGTTCGAAATTACATTAATAACACAATACGATCGTGGTTGTCGGCTTTTTCGCGAATAGATCGGTTGAAAGAGAAACGTAAAAAACCGCACGCCTTCGGACGTATACTTTTACTTGCAAGTATGTAGATTTAAGCCACTTGCCACGGTAATTAGACGGTAACCGTATCCTAGACAATTAATCTTATATGCTTGTGCTCGCCAGTTATCTTCTCACGAGTATCACTAGCCGTTTCAATAAAACAAACTTACGAAGTTGTTCATTATATTTCTCGATCACGTGTTTTGCAGCAGAGTTTTAAATGGCCGCTTTGAAATATCTTGGAACAAGTTCTCAAAGGGTCAGTTAAGGGCCAATTACATTTAATGAAGCGTACAAAACTCTTATCTGTGTGTATGCGCAATAAACTGTATATGTTCTGATTTTTATTGTTACTTAATAGTAAACACTTCGTATTTGTATATTCGCATTGTTATACGAAGTTTGTACAGAAAATGATGTTACATTTTTTTTTTAATTTTCACGTTTTTACATTTTTTAATTTTCTGTTTCGAATTTTGCAAGGTTTAGACTCAAGTTTTTGAAATTGTTCTGAATTTTCTAATTCCTAAATCCTCATGTTTTCAATTTCCTAAAAATCAAAGTACTATGAGACACTACTTGTCCAAAATTCCTAAAACTCCTAAACCCAAGAACTCAAGAACTCAAGAATCCAAAACCGAAGAATCCAAAACCCGAAACCCAAGAACCCAAAACCGAAGAATCCAAAACCCGAAACCCAAGATCCCAAAACCCAAAATCCAAGAACCCAAAACCGAGGAATCCAAAACCCAAGACACAAGAACCCAAAACCCGGGACCCAAGAACCCAAAACCCAAGAACCTAAAACCCAAGAACCCAAAACCCAGAATCCCAAATTCACAAAACCCAAAATCCCAAATCCACAAAACCCAAAATCCCACATTCACAAAACCCAAAATCCCAAATTCCGAAAACCCGAAATCTCAAATTCACAAAAATTAAAAATCCCAAAAGCAAATGTCCCAAAAACCCTAATACCCAACGTCCTAAATTCCCAAAAACCCAGTTTCCCAAAAACCCAAATTCTCAAGATCCCTATTTCCCAAAAACTCAAACTTGCCGAAATTGCAATATTCCAAAAACCCAAAATTCCAAATTCCCAAAAACCCAGAATCCCAAATTCTCGATTTCCCAATACCCGAAATTCTAAAAATCCCAATTTCCCAAAATCGCGATTTCGATACTTCCAGACTTGTTGTTTCGATTAAGAAGCAGTTGTTATTCGAACTGAAGCAATTTCTCTGAAATTACAATTGTTTTTTTTTTCATTCGACGTAAAGATATGCGATTGTGTCTACTCCATGTACGATTCTCTTCCGTTGCATCTAATATTAGATCACCTTCAAACGTGATTCATATAGGATTACCATGGACTAGCCGTTGGATTCCACGTGCATGTGATCATGCGAAAATAAACCGACAAGACAACGGGTCGTGTGGAGTAAATTCAATTGCTTCTGTTCGATCGCGTCGGGAATTTTAGCTTTGATTCAACACGATCGGTTACTTGCTTCGCGAAATTAAGATAACTCGATCGTGACCTCGTTACTGTATCGTCTTATCGTTTGCCAAAATTTCTTTATCTAATTATTTCACCCTTTCGACCCGGCATACCAACATATATAGTTTATATAACTTGTTATGACGACATTTAGTACTTGACTTACTTTGGTGAACACAAGTGAAGTTGCACACATCATTTTTATTTCTTGAAATTATTTTCATGTAGAATTATTACAACAAATTTTATGTAATATAACTATTTCGTGTAGGTATATTTGAGTACTGTACGTATTTGTTAATAATTGCACAATGATTTCAATTTTGCAAAGAAATATGTTTTAGAACTCGTACAAGTAATAATCGAAAAAATAATATTTTCCATTTAGAAATTTTATTTGGAGACAAATTATATGGTATTGTAAAGTTGGAATCCAATGTATCCCAATAGATATAAATTTCATTGGCACGTGTTAATGAAGATTAACGAATCGCGATAATCTCGCAATGAATGTGACGTGAATATGATTATTTTCATTCTAGACTTCTGCTTTCTCTCTTAGTCTTCCTTTTCTTTCTAATCTGCTTCCACGATTTACATAATACTCAAGTTTATTTAACGCGAAAGAGATAGAGTGTGACACCGAAAGAGTGAAATAAATTACACGAGAATACAAAATCCAGAAGTAAACGTATTCAGAAAAGTTCGATTATTTTTATTGAATACACGAGGAACGAATTCATTCACCGGAAAGTTTAGTAACATAAAGAAAGCCTTGAAAATTAATGGATAACTCGTAACAAGTACAACTTACCGGTACATGTTATGTACTTTCGCATGACCTTTTAAACAATAATGGATTACATATCCTCAGTATTCCCGTTTAATTAATGCTTGCATAAATCTATTACGCAACACATTTAATTTTAACGATCGTCAAAATCATCGTGGAACAATGTTCCCGATAAAATTTCAGAGACATCAAATTTCGAATATTTATTCAAAATTATACATGTGTACTCCTATCAAATATTTTTATTTCTATTATTATCAAATATTTCTCCTCTTCTAGTAAATCAGATTATATACTTGAATTGTTAATTTTTAATCAACATTTCGACTATCTTAATTCTTCATCAACATTCTCCGTAGATACATATTTTACATGATCTAAGTAATTTATTCTATCTTCTCACATTTACATTTTACACAATTTGTACACTCGTTACGAGTTGTAGTATGCTACACAATGAGGATAATTAATTTTTTTAAATAACACAATCTGATCAGAATATATTCACTTATGAATTGCATTTACGTTTCTCCTTTTTATCGTAATGGATGAAAGGTGGTAGCCAATCGATATCTTCTATTTTGTAGTAGTATCTTATCGAAGTTTATATTTGCTCGACATCTTATTTGCTCGCGAAAAACAAAACAAATATTTCAACGTCGAGGAAAGAATTCTCGATGCAGGCTTTTTTAATAGCTGTTTGATGTGCCAATGAATTGTTGATGTTGCCATTGGAATTCCATTTTGAACACGCGTTTCCATAAACACGCCGACATCGATTTTCGAAATCAGCGTACGAGTCGGACGTCGAATTTGTTTTTCTAGCGGCTCTTGGTGGTTAGAAGCTATTACCTTGAAGATGATCTCAATTTTAAACGAATTCTGCGCAAAACAAGCTTCGTACATTTTCTTTCTATATCGCCCCATTATCTCCATTCAACTCGGCTAAATCAACTTGACTTCTATTATTAGCTCTTCAAGGCGAATCGTAGACGATATAAAAATAAAAACTGAAAACGGTCGAAACTTCCACGGAAAAGAGACTTCTCGACTGTTTTGGACCGCTGAAGGTCTTGCACGATTCGGAGACGATTGTGATCAAATTTTCTCATTTTTTATTTCATATTTTGGGATTTTTCGATTTTTTAGATTTGGGAGTTTCAAACAAATTTTACCTCTTCATAATTTATCTTTGAAATTTTCACATTTCCAAATTTGGTAATTTGGCAATTTTGGAATTTTTAAATTTACATATCTTTAAAATTACAAATTTTCAAGTTGAGAAATTTAGAGAAGTTCAAACTTTCAAATTGAAGTGTTAAATTATTTAAAAATCTCAAAAGTCTCAAACTTTCATCCACTATATGTGTAAACCTCTTCCTATATTGCCAAGTCGGAAAGTGTTACGTTTCTACGCTTCCACTTGTGGCAATATAACGAGAGTATACTGTACACTGTAAACTTCAAGTTGTTTTATTTTATATCATCTAATGAATGTGAAATTATTATTTTCTGAGTAGTTATACATAGTATAAAAAAATCAATATTTTATTATATACAACTATTAGATAATAATTATGTATAATAATTATAAATATACTAACTGTATATAATAGTCATGTATAATAAGCTTATAAAAACCGTATATAATAATCATATATAATAACTGTATAATAATTAAGTATAATAATGACACATAATAATTAAATATAATAATCATATACCATAACTACACAATCATATATAATAATTATACACAATAACTGTATAACAACCACACATAATAATTACATAAAAATAATACAAAAGTAACTATCACATGGAACACATTTTGATCAAACTTAAAGTATTTGATTAAATTGATACCAAATACAAATGCAATTATACACCCCTTATCGAAGCATATCACAGGTAATGTTTTGATACACGTCGCACGAGTAAGTTAATAGAATTCCCCATCGACGGCCCAGTTTACAAAGTCTAGTCACGGAAGTGGGTCTTGTACGGAGGGGTCGAGCAATCTTGGATTTTACGCGTCCCTCCAGTTCTCTCCGCCAGGAAGCCATGGTTCATTCAACCGGAAGCGACGCTTACGGAGTTACGCGGTCACCGGTTGTCGACTTCGTGACCGTCGTTCGACACGTGATTGACCACACGAGCCGTAACTGATAACCGCTGCTAATGGAAGCGACGTTCTTTTTTCTCTTTTCTTTAACTCGCTCCACCTGATACACCTGTCGCGGTTAACCACTTCGATGTTCAACTTTTTCCAACATTTTCTACCAAAAGTTCTACTAGGGTGAAGATATTTAACACAAAATCTGTGAGGATTTTCAGATGTGTTAATTTGGAATCTGTAAGGAAATGGAGGGTTCAATGTGGTGGATGGATGGTTTGAAACTTTTTAGGAGGATTTATTTAGATATTAACGTATTGAAATATTAAGGGCATCAAATGATTTATAAGATATATGATTTACAAGATTTATAAGATGTATGATATACATGATGATGATGTATGATGATGATTATAACATGTATGATGTACAAGGTTGATAAGGTTTATAAGATATATGATATATATGATTTACAAGATTTCTAAGATGTATGATATATATCATTTATAAGATTTATAACATGTATCATGTACATGGTTGATAAGATTTATAAGATGTATGATATACATCATTTATAAGATTTATCACATGTATGATGTTCATGGTTGATAAGGTTTATTAGATATATGATATATATGATTTATCAAATTTATAAGATATGATGTACCTTATTTATAAGACGTACAATATACATGATTCACAATTATTACATTAGCAAAAAAATTGTTAAAACACGTACTTCTACAGAACGTATTTATTGCAGCTATGGTTTAACGAAGGAAGGTACAGTATGGTTCGTTAGACGTAGTACTTGAATGTTCTACCAGATAGTAGCACCCATAAAAAAACGAGCTTTCCTTGTCCTCCTGTGTGCAAGGAACAGAAAATTATAGAGTGTAAGTGCATCCATGGTTACAGAAAGGGTTAATGCATCTAGATGGAGTAGTTGATTAGAGACTTAATTCGCATCCACTTCGTGTAGATATTTAAATAGAAATAGACTACTATTCTTTTTCGAGTTTGAAACCCCAATTATCGAACTGTCATCTAAAAATCAATTACCTATATTCTTTGTTACGCTTACTGTGTAATATCAGCAGTGAAATTCTGGTAAGTATGGACTCTTCTTAATCTTCTTTTGACATTTGTAAATGTTCCATAAGTCACTTTTTGGAGCCATTATTTCATTTAAGTATCGCTATGGGTAGTGGGATGTTGAAATGTGGAAATCTAGGGATATAAAAATATTGGGATGAGGGGTACGTGGATCTAAGGATATCGACAGCTAGGGATATGGAAATCTAGGGATATTTGGATTTAGGGATGTTGGGATCTATAGCTACTAGAATCTAGGCATATTGATATAAAGAATATTTGGACCTAGAGATCCTGAGACATTGGAATCTGAGGTTGCAGGGTACAATCATAGAAAAAAGTATACTAATTTGGGTTGCAACACTTATAAACTATATTACATATTAAATCTATTAAAATTTCCTATAATGAGATTTCCATAATGCAGAAAAGGGTTGATACTCAACCACCAATCTTAGCCCTGATTTCCAACTTATGCTAAGAAAACCCAAGAGTCAAAGCGTATTAAGTACTTTATTCATTCCACTAAAGTTCTGCATCTTTTATTTACTCTCCACAATACGATTTAGTATACTTTGTCTCTACAATCCAATCCACGTAGTGGCAATTAAAAATATTGCCAAACTATTCGACCAACTTCCTGAGTTTGCCCACGCCACATAACCGAAGAATACGGTTTCACTAAATAACATTACGTTTATATTTCCTAATTGAAAGCGTTTAGCGATTTCTTGTTCGGTAACGCCATACACGGTCCGCCATTGCTCGAAACTGTTCCGTCTACGCGACGCCAGCAAAACAGTCTCCCGGAAAGTAGGTTTAGGCCAGTTGATCGCTATCGCGGGCGATCGTCTCGCTTTTACTCTCCCGATAGCCGAGCGAATCAAATGCACGCGTCCCGATGGATAGTATCCTTTCTGGTTAGAAGCTGATCGTTCGTTTCTCGCTGATTTCTCGGAAGACGAGCGTCTGGATGGCAGCGGGAGCGACTGTAATTCCGTGGTGCCGAAGAAGAGGCGCCGGAAGTACGACGGCAGCAGCGACCGAGACCACCAGGTGACCTTCGACGACGAGTACCCAGCGTCTCCCAGGTCGTCGAGATCGTCGGCGTCGTCGAGATCGAGCTCTCTGCTGCAGTTCGAGTCGCTGGAAAGAACCTGTGCCACACTGTCGCCTTCCAGCTACAGCTTCGACTCGCTGGAGTACCCTAATCGCTCCAACGCCTCTCATCCCGAGAACACGTCGCCGGATAGCCTCGAACAGGACTACGACAAGGTCCTGCCGAACGGATTCGGCAATACTCTTGATCACTTCGCTAGGATCAGGCCTTATCGCAGCTTTGAGAGTCTGGACACGTGCCAGAAGGAAGAGGGCTTCGGCCAAGGGGCTCTGACGAATGGATTCGCACCATTGTACCTGAAACGAAACGTGGATCTGTCGAGAACTAGGAGCAACAAGCATTGTCCGAGGTATGGCAATTTTCATTTGATGCGATTTAGGTTAAGTTTAACACCAAGGTTATATGCATTGTTGGGTTATATCTACTGCTATGGTTATGTACGGTTTTGGTAAGTTTCTGAAATGGCGATGTACAGAAAGGTCCTGTTCTTGTAAATTAGGGATATGTGGTCATTATCGAATGTCGTAATGAGTAGTGGTTCGTAATTGTATAGTGGACCATCTTCCTATGTCGTCATTTTCCCCAAGGAAGTCTTTAAATGGCATTGGTTTCTTGAAGGTCACTAGGATTTGTTCCACGTGTAATCTAGAGGTCACACGTGGTAACTGTAGAGTACTGTAATGTGTAATTAAAGTTAACTCATAAAGTTCAACACGATGGAGCCTCTATAAGTGTTTGTGCTCCTTTAATAGTAAAGCTTCATTTAAATTCAGATTATTGTCTCTTCATAATGTAGCTTCCTGGGAAACTCTTTGAAGTAATAATCTATGTATATGCATTCGCTTTAAAGTATCTGAGAAATAGAAGGTCGCATCATGGCAGAAACGGCAAAAAATAACGGTAAAGTGGGCGATAAAGTGAATAAAAAGTTGAACGAAAAATATTTAGAACATAGTGGAGAACCTTTTGAGCAGCTTTTATAACTTAAAAACTGCAGAGAAGCGTAAACAAGGCTACAGAGATAAGAGATTGCTTAAAGGTATGTATTATTAACCCTCCCATTATGTTTAGTTCCGTATCGTTTAGCGATTAAACGAGGTAAAATGCTGCACCGGGTAATAAAAACGTCAGCCATATTGCAGTTTCCGCCTAGTTTCACTAGACATTACTGCGACTGTAGTCGAAAATGTAGACCGCGGAATAAAATAGATCCGAAGTAATTAAAGTCTTGAACTGCACGCTGTTAATTTACGTAGCCGATAATTTTGAATAGACCTTTTCTTTCCAAAATACGAACATCGAATTTACCTATGCTGCTCATAATTATGGTTGTAATGAACACTCTCGTTGCGTTATTATTGGCATATGCAAATTTATCGTAACGCGATGCATCTGCCGTATGTGAGCTTTGGCATACTCGCGAAACGCTGTAGCTGTTGCGTAAATTTTCGTAGACTCACGACAATGCGTGATAAACAGAACTGTAAAGGTTCGATTTTTATCGCCGCGATATTATCGTAGTTTCATTGTACTCTCGCGATATTACGTCCCAGAGAAACGATATTTTGCGATTGTTGAGCGACGAAGGTCCTCGGTTTTCCTTGGCAACGACTCTCATGATTCGAGCTTGCTACATGACCCTCGTTTTTTGGCCAAGTTACCGCAATCACGACCCTGAATAGACCTCCTTGACTTTTACTTTTAATTCGAAGCGTTCACGAAATTATGCGCGCGTATGTCACCAATATTTAACTCTTGATCGTTTCGTTCGTACCCCTATCGTCCCTTTACAGTTTACCCACATCATGTATCTCTTCAGGTTCTCTTCTGTACATCGCTGTATGACATCGGTGGTGGTAAAACTAAAAAAATTTCAAATTCTATTAAATATATGTTTGCATGACAATTGTGTTTTTTACGGCGTTAAAAATGTAAGTTTTGAAAATGCAGCTTAAAAATTGATATTCTGCGTTCCGCCACTATCAAGTCAAACCAGTCTTCTTCAGGGTGTTTATTTTGTACGTATCGAACGTTTTGTTGTGGTCCCGATACGCAGGGACTTCTGGCACGAGGACGACGACGAGTACGAGGACGAGGACTTGGACGAGGACCCGTACGAGAATGATCGAACGTTGAACGAGAATCGAACGAGTTCGGAGCTGGAGGATCGACTGACGGTGTTCGGGGATTCCGTGTGCAATTACGCGACTTCGATGGACTATAGAAACACGATCGACCTGCGAGAGATCGGCGTGGAAACGAAGAGGGACACCCTGTTGGATCTGAAGTCTGGCCAGGCAGCAGTGTCGAGTTCCTTTCGTCTGCTGCAGACTAGGTTAAATATAGCCGGTGGTATGGCGCACGCTCGCAACAACATGGACGCCGATCATCATCCTCGTCACCATCATCATCATCATCAGCAGCAGCAGCAGCAGCATCAACAACAGCAGCAGCAGCAGTACCGTTACGAGGAACACGAGCTGCGGCAGCACCAGCAGCACCAACGTCAAGGGTGGAGCAAGGAGGAGTGCTTTAATTTTAGATTCACGGATAAATCTCAAAGCGCGCCCAGTCTGCCTAGCAGCGTCGACGAGTCCGCACACGGTCCATGCTCGTTAGCAGCGTATTCATCCTCCTCAAGGGTCACGTCTTTCGTTTCCACCTCGAACCTCTTCGAGAATTACACGAGGGTAGCCAGTGTGCCCATCGATTTGAATCTCTGCGGGGTTTCCGTGGTACACCAGGACGACGATGCGTGTCATTCTCCAGTGAGCTCGGACGATCACGAAATGGCGGAGGTCACCGGTGTCCTGGAGAAAAAGAAATTGGGCAGCGTCGAGGAGGTTCGACAGAACGGCGAGGAGGAGGAGATGAAGGGCTCGTTGACCAGCTCCGTTAGAACGCAGGCTCCTCAGAGTGTGATCGTCGACGGCAAGATGGAAGCCGGGAAAATCGTGGAGGACGCGAAGGTCGAGGAAGATCGGTGCTCGAAGCCGAAGAAACAGGTCACGTCGACGGTGAAAACGCAGGATCGTGGAAATTGTGTGCTGGATATGGCCATCGCGATCGAGAACGACGTAGACGGCGCGATAGACGATGCGATGAAACAATTCAAGCGAGACGTGAAAGAAGCTACCGTCTCGAACGGTAACGGTATCCAGAGAACGCCTTCCGGTAGGCCGCGAAGGGTGAAGAACAATGCGAGCTACGAACTGGCTCAGCAATTCGAGGTCGACGAGAAGAGCTTCCGAACGGGTAGACTCCGCAAGGATGTCGGCAACGAAAACGAAAAGAGTCCGAAATCGCCGAAAAGCGGTGGCAAGAAACGAGTGTTGAACAACGCCAGTTACGAGCTGGCCCAACAGTGCGACTACATAAAGGCCCTGCAGTCGTCCAGAGGCGCGTTCCAGAGGATGGACGCGTGCGACGAACTCGAAGAATTCGCGTCGGGAAGATCTTCGCGGCTGTGGGTCACCGACATAGTGCAACAGATGAGCAGCAACTCGACGTCGAATCTCAGTAGCCATTACATCGACCCTTACGTGGATACCAAGAAATACTCGAAATCGATGGAGGACCTGAGCGCTCAGTTCTCCATGGGTCCGTTCACTAGGATCCCGATAAACGAGCTGGGCCAGCGTCTGAAGAAGCAGAAGGACGAAACGCTTTTGGATCAGATAAAAAAAAACTCGGATCCATTTTCAGCCTATGGCGAAGGTCCTAAAGCGCGTACCCTAGTAGACGACGAGATAGATTATCCCTGCTTGGAAACCAAACCCATAGGAGCTTCCAGCCCGGAGGGGGGCGTATCGCGCGAGGAAACAAACGCCCGGAAACCCCAGGAACCATCCCCAGTACACGAAAACGTTCCCCAAGACGAGTCATACAAATGTTCGAAAACCACGATATCAAACGCAGTTCCGCAGGTCGCGATGGATCACGAAGCAACCGTCGAAACGGACCGTTCGAAGAAGTGTTTCATCGGCGACTTCTATCCGGAGAAGATCGTGCGGCTGCAGTCGCCGGAGGAGCAGCGATCCGCCGAAGAGGGTAGTAACGAGGAGAGCGGTCGGTCCCCGTCGTCCGCGAGCAACAGAAACGCCGGCGAGCGATTGTGGAGGGTCATAGTGGAAAAGCAGGTCGCGGAGAAGGAATCTTCCACGGAGAAGGTTGCGGACGAGAGAGAGAAAGAGGAGGAGCCGGAGAAAGAAAGGGAATCGGTGCAGAAGAAGACGAAGAACGAGGCAACGGAAGCAGCGAGGGGACACAGTGTCCACGTTGTTCGTTGCCCCCCACCCGGCGGTAACGGCAGCAACAGCGACGGCCTGGAACCCGGTGAACGGAGTGGGAATCCAGCGGTGGCCGTGGCAGTTGATACGAATGATCGCGGTGATCGCGACAAACGCGACGAGGAGAACGCCGCGGCAACAACAACTGCGCCGCCGGTGGTCAGGGTAGACCAGCCGACCACGATGTCAGCAACCGGCACGACGAAACGAGGATTCGTCGCGGCACACGCGAAAAACGAGCTACCGGCTCCCGCGAAATTTCAAAGGAACACGATCGTCGACTCGTCGTCCGCGACCATGGCCAAGGAGGAGAGGAAAAAGGGTGGACTCGGTGGTTTTCTGCAGAGATTCTCGAGGCTACGGTTCAGTGGTAGGTCGAAAGTGCCGCGGTCCGAGGTGCAGAAAAAAAGTGACACGCACGGCCAAGTGAATCGGGTGGCTGAGGAAAAGACTAAAAAAGAGCCGGATTATATCATCATACCGTTGCATCCTCCGGAAGAGGAGAAACGGAAGGAGGCTCATCCGGAGAATAGGACCAACGAGTCGGACAACAACAGGACTACCAGTGATGTTCAGCGAAGTTCTTCCAGTATCAGGTGAGTGATCTTATGTTTGATTCGTGCGAGTTCAGAATTCATTATCGAATATGAAACATTAGGCAGGCTAATGAATTTGAACCATTTTTACCACCGTGGCACATGTGTATCTGCTAAAGTGACTAACTCCAGTTTTTGAATTATCTTTAAATTTTACTGTTAAAATCTTCTCGATTACGAAAACACGGGAAAAATAAAAGTAGTAACTTTGATTTGTACTTTTGTTAATCGCTGTGGTAAATGTAGTAACTGTAGTCAGACGTACATGTATACATATATGTATAGTACGATGCACGCATGTTTCGAAAGTGACAACACAGGAAAGTATGTTATCTAGAGGAAGCGAAAAGCTCTTCTTGAACATAATTATATAATATTAAAGCAATATCAAGTACCCGAACGTAGCAGTAAATAACTAGGTATTTAAGAAAGTTGCTGCTAATTCTAGGTTTCTTGTCAAACTGTATGTACATGCACATATTTTGAAAGTACAAAAGTAGCGATCGAAATAAAACGCGGAAAATATTGATGCCTAGTCCATTTTGTTTTGACGATGTTTACAGCAGTCTCATGCTATGCTCGAGTAACGTTGACTTTGACCTTAGAATTATAATTGTTTACACGGTTTCGAGCTACTGTTATAGAACTCTCACCGTGAATCACTCGGTTTACACAGCTTTCTACGGCTTCCGTTAAACATTTGCTTTGCGATCGATGGTGATAGGCGATAGCAAAATTTGGAATTTTCTATACCTTCGCTAGGTTGTTTTGTGTTGGAGATATTGGTGTAATCAGGACTTTTGTCCGGGCTGGGCCAGGTCTACTTTTAATGGTTGTGCCAAAGTTGGGAACTTGGAGATTCAGAGATACGATTTAGAAATTTGGGATTTGGGATTTAAGAGTTGGGGATTTGGGAGTTGGGTATTGGGAGTTGGGAAGTTGGGGATTTGGAAATTGGGTACTGGGAGTTGGGAAGTTGGGGATTTGGGGGTTGGAGATTGGGGATTTAGGGATTTAGGAATTTTGGTATTTAGGGATTTGGACATTTAGGAATTTGGAATTTGGAATTTAGGAGTTGGAGATTTAGGGATTTGGGAATTTGGGGATTTAGGAATTTGGGAGTTGGGAATTTGGTTATTTGGGGATTTAGGAATTTTGGTATTTAGAGGTTTGGGGATTTAGGAATTTTGTGATTTGGAGGTTTAGGTGTTTGGGGAATTAGGTATTCAGGAATTTAGGGATTTGGTGATTTAAGGATTTGAGGATTTGAGTATTTGTGAATTAGGGATTTGGTAGTTGGGGGCATAGAACTTGTGAATTTAGAACATAAGAATTTAGAAATCAGGAACTTGTAATTTGGAAATGTGAGGGTTAGAAATTTTAGCATTTTGGAATTTTCGAATTTGAGAATTGGATATTTGGAACTTGAAAAGTAAATATAGACCCCAGAATAGGTGAGACAAATCGCAACAGAGCGTAATCTAAACATTCGTCGCACGCAAAAACGAAGACCATAATGTTGTCTTACATAATTGCCGGATTATGAAAGGCACACACAGTATGTATCAGTTGTCTGTTTACGCGGTATCTCTCGAGATTATACGAACGACAGTGAACGTTCTGTTTCGTAGATATTCAACGAACTATTTCTGACAAATGAAAGAGTCTTTTACTCGTTCGATACTTCTAAATTTTACATCCTATATTACCAGTATTTGAATCTGTATTGTAGTAGGTGTATCGTATTACCTTCGCAATTACCCTCAACAATTAGTTAAATTATGCTCGAGGTACCGGCATGGACATAAATGACCGAACGTTCTCCATATTGGCACCGGAAGTCGAGTGTGTAGTATGAATATTCCCGGTGCGTCGATTCGTTGATCGATTTCGTAAACAATCGATCGTGTACCGATCACTACGATGTGATGGTTTGTTCACGAAACTATAGACTCTTAAACTAACACTAAACCTACCAACATTCAATACACAAAACTACAAATAAACCGCAAAAATAAACAAATTACCTTGATAAAAATTAGCACATATTTCGAGTACTTCCGCTACATTATAGACTTCAAATGCCTCTTTATATCCATAAAAATCAGCACAGATTTCAAGAAAAGCACCTCGATAAATTTAAAAAAAGAAATCTTGCGAACGGACCAATTAACCGATTTGGTAATTTGAGCGTTAAAAATGCTCTTCCATCGCACAGAGCATGGCAACAGAAAAATGTCCTCAATGAAGAGTTTCATCGGTGAAGACACCTTCGCTCGGTCTTATGGCAGATGTTCGTAGAAACTTTCGCCGAGAAAGAGCGCGTTGGAGGACACACATGGTCGATAGTTGGCCCATTTCGATTATTGTAACAATCGTGATGGCATTTTCGATGGCCGTGAATTTGTTTGTAAGCCATTCTCCGTACGAGTTCGCGCGTCTGAAAGCAACGAGGTCAGTGATACCGAGGAGGAGGCTTTCGTAATGGCGGCCAGAGTAGACGAACAGCTGCCAGTCCCTGACACCCACTCCTCTCGATCATCCGTTCCGTTCGCTTCGATTTCATTCCAGCTGCGTTTAATTCTGCTTTCATCGCGTCCTACGTGTAAACACGCGCCGTTACAAATCCCTGCGCCTTTTATGGATCGTTTTCTTCTATGTTCGCCAGAGCCACACGGTCTTGGAAGCATTTTCGGTCTGAGATATGTACCTGTTTTGGGGTCACATCGGACAGTCTGATAGGACAGGTGAATTGCGATGTAGGTGGATATAGGGAGGTTGTGAATGGAGGGATTAAGGAGTAAGGCTGATCGATGTGGTATTATGCTAAAGGTGGGGTCGTTTCGGGTTCTGGTTTTAGATTCTTGCGTGAGGTGTATTCGGGTGCAAGGTATATTTCGCAATTTGGGGATTTGGGAATTGGGAATTTTGGGGTATGTGGATTTGGAGTTTAAAGGTTATACGGATTTGGGAATTTGGTATATCTGGATTTGGGAACTGAGTGAATCGGAGATTTGAGAATTTGGTCGTTTAGGGATTTAGAAAAATGACAAATTAGGGATTTAGGAATTTGAAAATGTGACGATTTGGGGATTTAGGGAATGGGGAAGTGCCAAATTAGGGATTTAGGGATTTAGAATGTGACGATTTGGGGATTTAGGGATCTGGAAATGTGACAAGCTAGGGGTTTAGGAATTTAAGAATGTGACGATTTGGGGATTTAGGGAATGGGGAAGTGCCAAATTAGGGATTTAGGGATTTAGAATGTGACGATTTGGGGATTTAGGGATCTGGAAATGTGACAAGCTAGGGGTTTAGGAATTTAAGAATGTGACGATTTGGGGATTTAGGGAATGGGGAAGTGCCAAATTAGGGATTTAGGAATTTGATAATGTGACGATTTGGGGATGTAGGGATCTGGAAATGTGACAAACTAGGGATTTAGGGATTTGGAATGTGACAATTTGGGGATTTAGGGATCTGGAAATGTGACAAACTAGGAATTTAGGGATTTGGAATGTGACAATTTGGGGATTTAGGGATCTGGAAATATGACAAATTAGGAATTTAGGGATTTGGAATGTGACCATTTGGAGATTTAGGGATTTGGGAACGTGACAAACTAGGGATTTAGAGATGTGGAATGTGACAATTTGGGGATTTAGGGATTTGGAAATGTGACAATTTGGGGATTTAAGGATTTGGGAATGTGACAAATTAGGGACTCAGGAGTTTGAGAATGACATTTTGGGGATTTAGGGAATAGGGATGTGGCAATTTGGGATTTCTGAAGTTTGGGAATTTAAGTATTTTGAAATTTTAGAATTTGAGTATTTAGTGATCTAATGATTTGGAGATGTGAAAATTGGGGAATGTGATCATTTTAGATTTTGGAACTGGGTGAATCAGAGATTTCAGAATTTGGAGGTTTAGAGATATAGAAATGTGACAATTTGATTTTAGTAATTTAGGAATTTTGAGATTTACAGATTTAGCTTTTTGTAGACGTGATAATTTGGGAATTATACCATCTGAGAAAGGAATTCAGAAATTTAATAAGGAGAACTATTAGGTATAAGAATCTTAAGCTGAATATTAATTATTTAGCCTTTAGTTAAGCAAGGTTCTCCAACTTTCTCTCTTTTGAAAATCCCAAAGTTTGAAAATTTATCACCAAAATTAGAAATAAAGTTAGTCAGCAAAATGCAAGACGTGCAACATGTAGCATAAGAATGCCACATAATTTTCTTGACTTGTTTATGGTAGAATGTGTCACATTGCTCCAGAGATTGTCCGCGCTGTCCTATCCTCGGTGCATTCCCCGCGTTCCGTGTCTAATTCCACTCTAATCAGGCTTCTCGCTCATCCGATCGATAGGATTTCACTCTCGTTCGCGTTTGTCCCGATCGTCGGCCCCGTAGATCGTTCTCTTCCCTCGTGTACACCGGGGAACCAGTTCGCCTCTGCTCTTAATTGAATTTCACTCTCGCCCCGTTCCGCATTCGTTTTCACGTAATTCGACCTAATTGCATTCCGTAACGGCAACATGCTGTTGTTTAACGTTTATCGTGCCTACCTTCTCCCTTGAAGAACGCTCACTTTTATGGCAATCGATACGGGTATCCTGTTCGATCCTCGCGATATCGTTAACCAGAGTTATAGGGAAATATTTGAAGGATCCTTTAGTCTGTAATTCAGAACCTTGTTATATGAAGATTTCAATGAAAATTTGTATATTTTGAATGTATGACAATGAGTATGTTAAATATTCTGGATGAAAATGTGAATATTGTGAAAATATACAAATGTGAATATTTTGAAAATATGAAAGTGAATGATCTGACAATTTTGGACATATGAAAACTTTGAAAATTTTGAACATATGAACATATGAAACTTTGAACATATGAAAAGGTAAATATGCTGAAAGTACGAAAATGTGAATATTCTGCAAATATGAAAATATGAATCTGAATATTCTGAAGATATGAAAATATGAAAGTGAATGTTCTGAAAATATGAAAACGTAAATATTCTGAAAATATAAATACGTGAATATTGTGAAAATATAAAAATGAGAATATTGTGAAAATATAAAAATGTGAATATTCTGAAAATATAAAAATAAAAAATTTGAACGATAACGCAAAGAATTAATAACAGTTCACGTGGATTATGAAGTATATAACTGAGCTAATAGTGATAGTATACCTAGTCAGTTGCACGAGAACTCCCACGCTCACATCGACCAATAATTTATCAAATTAATTAAACATTTGATTCTAAAATGTCAGCACTCCGGTTTCGTAACATGAAAGTATAATAAAACGGTACTTATGATACATCAATTTGAAATTTATTGCTTGCTAAAGGTAACAGTGCACGGAAACCTTTCACAAATATTTTTGGTACTAATTGGTTGCTTGTCGGATACTCTTATCGATTACGTGGAGTGTGCAACGAGGTGCTTATCTAAGTCAACAATTTTATATCGAGAACAGAAATGTCGTACATTTTCAATCAGGAGCTTTAAATCAATGTAATATAAGTGTCACTTTGAGGTACTATGTCATCGAACTGTGCCCGTATAAATGTTTTCATGAATCATCTCGGGGTTCGATTTGACATCTGTGTCAATTAATCTTAATCTCAGCCACGACCCTTGCTCGTTAACTATTCATTTCCTTTTAATTCGACGATCACTTGTGGCTTGTCTGCACCATGCCTCACAAATTGTATTTCAATCTTCATTCAATAAAAAATAATTCGATGCTATAAAATTTTAAAGCCATTTTACTGTAACATAATAAAATTATTTTTAATTTCAGAACCATAGGTTTAAAAGTTTTAACATTTTTCAGTGACATATTTGTCTTAAACTGTGAAATAATAAAATTATTTAAAATTGTAAAACAATGAAAACATTTAAGTCGATAAGACAATAAAATTATTCGAAATTGTAAGACAATAAAATTATTTAAAATTGTAAGACAATAAAATTATTTAAAACTGTAAAAACAATAAAGTCATTTAAGTCTGTAAGACAATAAAATTATTTGAAATTGTAAGACGATAAAATCATTTAAAATTGTAAGACAATAAAATTATTTAAAACTTTAGAATGACAAAATTAAAAGCTTTAACATTTTTAAATAACATTATCCTCTGTAAAATAATAAAATTATTTACAGTTACAAATTAATAAAAATATTTAAATCTGTAAAGCAGTACAATTATTTAAAATTGTAAAACAATAGAAGTACCTCAAATTCAAAAGCAATAAAATTGTGTAACTATAATAAAATAATAAAATTGACAAAGAATACTAGTTAACCTTACTATTAATTTTATTGAAAATCTTAAAAAAATGTTGAACATGTGACCTGTTCCACTTTTATGACCATACAGCCAATTGTATTTACTTCGCATATTTTTATGGTTGATCCATATTTATGCTTCAGTTTCTTCCATAAAACGATAATGGTCGATAAAATAGTCGAATAATTAACTTTTAAACGTTCTGTTTATCTGACTTTGTCGCCACACGTTTAAAGTTCCCGCTCCATATGGTCGCGTTTTTATTTAGAGCCACCCTCACACCTTATCCGACAGACTCCGTTTCTGAGAACGACAAACGTATCCGATCCCCTGCGGCTTAGTTTTTCTAAACATTCGTTTTATCGCGTTAAATTTCGTCGAATCAGCACCGCGTCGGCTCTCTTTTGCTTGAACCACTGCTTTCATTCTACTGAATCGTTTTTAACGCTGCCTCTTCTCGTTTTTAACGAGAAATTCATCTTTGAAATTCGGGAAATTATTTACCGACCGAATGTTTAAATTGACTTTAAGGAGAAATCGATTTATTCGTAAATGTAGATATTTTCGAGTATGTCCGTTTTTCATGTTGCTTCATAACAAAGGGGTGAAATTACGTGGAACCTATTTAATTCCCAAAATGATAAAAAGTTAAACACAGTCTAGATACTGTACAATATATTTAAAAAATGTGTTATGAAAGATTACTATGAGTTTTATTAACAGTAGTGTTATTTAACTGTTTTATCCAAGGTTATCACGTATAATAAAATTGCAATAAAGTTACATATATTATTCATTATTGTAATTTTATTATGAATAATAACTGTGGATAAATGAGTTTGAAAGATAACCTTAATGAAGATAATATTTGAATTGCAAATGATTAAATTGAAAATATGAATGTTCCTAATGACTCGTAATGAGCATACCAGTTTTTATACTTGGATCATAAGAACAGTCATAAATCAAACTTGTCACCCCGTCTTAACGAGATAATCCTTAGCTACAGATATCTCGAGTCTTACATCTTCGAAGAAAGTGTAAAACTTCTTATCTAAGGTATTAGATGAGTAGCTGTTAATTTTGACTCATTAATCCAACTAATTGGCAAGTTGCGGTCAGTGACTGTTCCAAAACATACATATTTATTAATCAGTTACTCATTCGATAGCATGACTTTATCTTTTAATCTCTAATATTACATTTTGTAATCTGAAAGTTCAAATATTGACGCGGTTCAGATAAAGTTCAGTCACTGTCTGGCTCATCGTTTCAACTTTAACAAGCTAGCATTCTGAATCTTTGTTGAACGATTTAAACGAAATTTTATGGACTTGTTGGATGATTCAAAGTAAAAGTAGTAATTATTTCATTGGTAGATATGTACTATTTGATATGTCTACATATGTGTTGTTTAACTGTATAAATATGTGTTGTTTGATATGTATAAATACGTGTTATTTGATATATGTAAATATGTAGTATCTGACATATGTAAATATGTGTTGTTTCACACATGGGAATATGTGTTGTTCGACATATGTAAATGTGTATTCTCTGACATATGTAAATATGTGTTGTTTGACATATGTAAATATATGTTGTTTGACATATGTGAATATGTGTTATGTGACATATATAAATTATTATTATTTCACATATAAATATGTATCATCTGACATATGTAAATACGTACTATCTGACATATATTAATATGTATTATTTGTCATCTATAAATATATATCATACACATTTTGTAACAGATATTTGTATCAACAACATAGGACAGTATTTGTCACAAGCATTCAAATTTATAAATTAGGTAATTTGAAGTAACTTTAGCATAGGTTTGTCGTGAAGCCAGAAAATGACTTTCAACGTTGTTATTAAATTATTAAAACGAAGAGTGACAGCATCGTTAAAAATGTCGATGAGTTAATTGAATGACATTTTAAGTTACAAACAGTTAATGCATCAAAAAGATATTCTATTAAAACCTCGCGACTCTTCTTCTTCTACACAAAGTACAAATTTTCCATCATTATTCACCGCGATTTCACTCCGATCGCTTCAATACAATTCGTCATTTTCTGGTATCGTTCCAAGCACTTATCTTCTTGCAGTTAAATACCCAAGCTGTACAGCTTCTAGTTCATTCGCTGCGCACGAAACAAGACAAATCATCCCACGGTTGTTTACTCGCGAGGGTCGTGCGCGTTCTCGATGAATCATCTCTAGCTGTGAACCATAATTTAACAATCGATTTATGTATATACGCGATTGTCTTTCCGAAATTGCTATTTCCATGGTTACTATTTATTTACTTCAAACTATTGGTGTATGAAATTATTCTTAAATGTAATGGTCAATATATTCTTTTCACTATATTATTTTATTTTCTTGACTTGGAAGGACTTTTGAACGTTTCTCTTGAACGAAGAGGAACGAACTAGAAGTGTAGGCTTTTTTAGAGTACATAGAAAATCTGCTTAAAATTTTCCAAAAGAGAAGCAACAGCCTGGGTATATATGTATACAATGTATACAATATATACATATGTTTAACGCTACAATATATATCGTTCTTTTTTTCAATAAATTTAATTATGTATATCAGACATTGCGTAATGAGTGAGCCAACAATAATATTCACGACTTTGTGTGATTCGAGGGTTGTCGCACTTTTTAACCCTCCTATTCGCGACTTCGAACAATTCAAGTACTATGTTATTCGAGAAATGCCCGTACCTTACAAGAGTATTATTTTTTTACTCAATTCCATGGTGACCATACGAATTTCGTTAAAGTTGAACGAACGAGGTCGTCGAGTTCCAGTAATAGCGTCTGAAAATGTTCCTCTTCGTTCTCATCGGGATCATCGCGAACGCTCTTATATTTAGAGGTGTGACTTCAACGTTGGATTTTATCATGCTATTAAGTAATCCTGACGTGTCGCTGTTTTTCTGTTACCGTTGAAGCGAACTTGATGCCACTGTCACGTTGTGTAATGTCCATATTACGGAACGACGTACAGATGTACAGGATCGGTAACTAATACTGCATTTGTTGGTCCGAAATTTAGGACCTTGGGATTTAGGAGTTTCGGAATTTGGGGAAGTGGGACTTTTCGAAAGTGGAAATTGGGGCAGTGGGAATTGGGGAGGTGGGAATTCGGGAAAATGGAAATTGGAGAAGTGGGGACTGGGGAATGTGGAAATTGGGGAAGTGGGGATTGGGGAAAGCGGAAATTGGGAAATTTTGGAATTGGGGAAGTGGGGATTGGGAAAAGTGGAAATTGGGAAATTTTGGAATTGGCGAAGTGGGGATTCGAGAAAATGCAAATTGGGGAAGTGGGGATTGGGGAAAGTGGAAATTGGGGAAGTGGGAATTGGGGAAATTGGAAATTGGGGAAACTGGAAATTGGCGAAAGTGGAAATTGGGGAAAGTGGAAATGGGGAAAGTGGAAATTGGGGAAACTAGAAATTGGGGAAAGTGGAAATTGGGGAAAGTGGAAATGGGAGAAGTGGGAATTGGGGAAAGTGGGAATTGGGGAAAGTGGAAATTGGGGAAAGTGGAAAAGGGGGTAGTGGGAATTGGGGAAAGTGGAAATTGGGGAAAGTGGAAATTGGGGAATTTTGGAATTGGGGGAGTGGTAATTGGGGAAAGTGGAAAAGGGGGTAGTGGGAATTGGGGAAAGTGGAAATTGGGGAATTTTGGAATTGGGGGAGTGGTAATTGGGGAAAGTGGAAATTGGGGAAAGTGGAAATTGGGGAAAGTGGAAATTGGGGATAGTGGAAAAGGGGGTAGTGGGAATTGGGGAAAGTGGAAATTGGGAAAACTGGAAATTGGGGAAGTTTGGAATTGGGGGAGTGGAAATTGGAGAAGTGGTAATTGGGGAAAGTGGAAATTGGGGAAGTAGGTATTTGGGAAAGTGGAAATTGGGGAATTTTGGAATTGGGGAAGTGGGAATTTGGGAAAGTGGAAATCGGGAATAGGAAATTTCAATTTTTTACAATTTAAAAACTAATAATTTTAGAATTTGAAAATTTGGAAATTTGAGATTTCCTACCATGCAGACACCTGATTTCAGAATTGTACAATTATAAATCCTTAAATCCTCTCAAAGTTGCACATTTTCCCATTTCAATCCTCTAAAGTACAATAGAACTATCGCAGATTTGAGTTAGCCGAAGGAAACCATTACAGCTCACTACAGAATGAGATCTCGTGAGTGCAGTTATAGGTTTTCAATAAGATGAAACAAACGACGTGGAAATAGGAAAATACCGGATTACGATGCAAAAGCGTGCGCATACCATCGCTGCAATTTCATTCTCGCTGCACGAGACGTGAGATCATGTTTATAAACGTAGTTGGAACAATGATGGAGAACCGTCGGCCATCTCCTCTAAAATTAGGCTATCCGCGAGTAGCGCTTTCGAAATCATCGCGCCGTTTTCAAAGTCTGGAAATACTTTGCTCGAGCAATCAGAAGACACCGTGAAACGTTTGTATTTTAACCGATGAAACATTCTCAGCTCGAATTTATACGATAACGTTATCCTCTTCTGTCAAACTATACTTTGATCGATTTTATCATCTGTCTTTTAAATTGATAGCGTCGGTTATTCTCTGACTATTGATTATGTTCTTTTGTTATAAAATAGGTCGTATATTTGATCGTTTCTGTTGAAATGTCTTTGTTAATATTTAACAAAGTCTACTTTTAGGAAATTTGAGTTTTTATATGAAATATATAGCTCTTAGGACTTTTTGTCTCATGTAAAAATTGTAGTTATATTTGGTTTATATGCTCACATGTATTTTATAGGTTAGGTCTAGTTCATATAGTTACAGCTAGTTTATATTTTACACATAGTGCATTCATTTGCATATAATTTACATTTTACGTCTACTGTATATATTTACATCTATTTTATGTTTTATATAGTTTATACAGTTACATAATTTTATGTCTAGTTCATGCAGTTACGTGTAGTTTATATTTTGTACATAGTTTATACATTTTCATCTAGTATACATTTCATGTCTATGCACTTAATCTTGTCTACCATAAGTTCCTTAATTATACTCTAATAAATAGAGCATTTCTATGTATTGAATATAATACAAAATATCAGTGAATCTTCAGACCTCATACATCAAACAGATCCGCATTTCCAACTCATGAGTAACTTCCAAGTAAAAATAATCAAAGAAAAAGTGTTTGCAAAAGTAACAATGCGATGAAACAGTGATAAAAGTACAAGAGCGAATAACGTTGAAATACGTGGTAGTTAAGGATATTTTTGTCTGGAATTTTGTATCAGAAGCTCTGGTTGAGGTTACGTATCCACTCGAATCGAATCGTCGATCATCGAGAAACAAGAAGAGAATTATATTTCTGCGTTACACGATGCCATGAACTCGAGGCATGCAGTCGTACGCGAGCCTACGGTTAAATATACCCCCCATATGCGTGTACGTATGTAGGTGTACGGCTTGAGTAGCCTTATTAGTCTTATTTCATTCCAACACCAGTCCGGAAGTCGTTCGAGGTGGTCCGAGAGCGCGGCTAGCCGCTCGTACAATTCTACAAGCAAACCGTTTGCTTCTGTTTTTGCTCGTTATGTAAAAGCATCGACAACTTTCTGCCCTTTAATCTTCCTTACTTCTTTTTCACTCGACTCCTCTCTTTTCATGATTTTTTTAAATAGCTTCTTCTGACAAATATTCCTTTTTATGTTGACGTCATTGGAGTAGCGATACGTAATTTAAATTAATTATTTCGACTTTTACTTTATCAAATTTCAAAATTTTATTAATTTTTTGGGTGATGAGGGGGTAATTTAGCTTAAGATTGTTCATCAATTTTTACTTTCTCAAATTTCGAAATTTTATTCATTTTTAGACTGGTGAGGGAGTAATTTAGTTTAACACTGTTGACAAACTTTTATTGTCTCAAATTTGGAAATTTTATTAATTTTCGGGTTGATGAGGGGGTAATTTAGTTTAAGATTGTTGATAAATTTTTACTTTCTCAAATTTCGAAATTTCATTAATTTTCAGATTGGTGAGGGGGTAATTTAGATTAACATTGTTAATAAAATTTGACTTTCTCAAATTTCGAAATTTTAGTCATTTCCAGTGAGGGGGTAATTTAGATTAACATTGTAGATGAACTTTTATTTTCTCAAATTTTGAAATTTTATTAATTTCCAGGTTGATTAGGGGGTAATTTAGTTTAACATAGTTAATAATAATTATTGGAATTATATTTTATAATAGCTGTGTCTGATTAGAATTTATGATGCACATATTAAGTTCTAATGTATAATATTCTTATCTGACTAGAATTTATAAGATTCATATCTGACTGGAATTTATAATAGTCTTGTTCGGCTACAACTTATGATATTCATGGGTGATTGTAATTTATGATATTCGTATTAGACTAGAATTTATAATATTCATATCTGACTATAATTTATAATATGCATGCCTGATTAGAATTCATAAAATTCATATCTGACCATGATTTATAATATACATGTCTGATTAGAATGTATAAGATTCATGTCCGGTTAGAATGAACATTATTCATATTTGATTAAAATGTATAATATTCATGTCTGGTTAGAATGAACATTATTCATATTTGATTAAAATGTATAATATTCATGTTTGGTTAGAATGAATATTATTCATATTTGATTAGAATGTATAATGTTCATGTCTGATTAGAATGTACAATATTCGTGCCTGATTAGAATGAACAATACTCATGTTTGATTAGAATGCACAATATTCATGTCTGGTTAAAATGAAAATTATTCATATTTGATTAGAATATTGTATAATATTCATGTCTGGTTAAAATGACAATTATTCATATTTGATTAGAATGTATAATATTCATGTCTGATTAGAATGAATAGTATTCATGTCTGACTATAATTTATAATATTCATGTTCGATTAAAATGTACAACATTCATGTCAGATTAAAATTTATACTAGTCACATTTGATCACGACTTATAAGAAAATGCATTCGGAGGACACTTTTACGTAACTAGAAACATTTATCTGTTTGGCTTTGAACTTCATCGAGGTAGGAGTATCTTTCGTAGACGATAGTGTTCTCGGGCCGATGAATTTGCGGGACAGCTTTCACGCGATTCGATCGTCAATCACGCGGCTCCCGTTACAGGCTGAAGAAAACGCGGAAGCGAACAAACTCCTAAGCGCTTGTTTGTCCGACGATCAGACAACTACACCTGGGATGGGCATCAAAGCATTTTAGAACCCAAATAAACACCTTTGAGCCGCGATATTGTCCCCTTAAAACGGTACTCTGGACACCCGTTTCTAATGGAAACTTTTACAAATTAAAAGAATTGTCATCCACCATTTTGAATTTTGAACATTTCGGCTACAAATTTGTAATCAATTCCGAAAATATATAGACATCAATTTCGAATTGTACCAACCCATAAATGATGCAATTTGTCCGCCATTTTGAATTTTCAAATTGTTACCGAATCAAGTGTATCATCCAAAAATCATGTGAATGCAGATTAAAATAGTGTTAACAGCGGTTATAGAAAAGATGTATTTTATCAAGGTAGTTACGAAAAGACGTTTCGATAATCTCAGAAGCAGTAAGATGCATGTAAATTATTTTACATAATTGTAACGTTATGAGGAATAAATATTTAGCAGGTATTAACATGAAAAGGGTTTCCAGTTTAATACATATTCATAAGTGCGGAGCCGTTTTAAATGCGATATTTAGCACTATTCTCCGGCAACAAGTGTTTCAATGTCTTGAAGGTATTAAACTTTTTACAGACGAACATTGAAACGCTCCGAGAGAGCACTTTAAGTGCTGAAACGAACATCTGCGGTTGGTCACCGCCCCCTTGTGCGATGAAATGGGTGCTCCAACTCAGACAGATCCAAATCGAACGATCCCCTCAATTGCTCTCAATCGTCCCGTCTCCTCTTCGTTTTTTTTTCTGTCTCCTTTCCTGTCTGTCGTAGAAAAATCAAAGAGCATCCTCATCGGACTTCGTAGCCGCCGGCTGTGTTTCCTGTTCCAACGCTCGACTTTCTATGATTTACGAGTTATGCCGATCGATATGGATGGTGTTAGAAATATCGCTGCGGACGGGCACAGAGCTCTTATTAATCTTTGAATTATGAACAATAATTTGAGTACGACGAGATTTGCTAGGGAAAACCGCGATGGAGGAGATGAATGTGGGAGATAAGTGTGGAGATAAGTATAGGTTCCGATTTTTGTATTCGTATTTGGTAATTTAGAGGTTTGGGAGATTACGGAGTTTGAGAAATTGGGTGTTTGCGAATTTGATGAATTTGGGAAGTTGAAAGTTTGAGGATTTGTGGATTTGAGGGGTTGACAATTTGGGGGTTTGGCAATTTCAGGATTTGACGATTTGAGGGTTTGACAATTTCAGGATGTGACAATTTGAGGATTTGACGATTTGAGCGTTTGACAATTTCAGGATGTGACAATTTGGGGATTTGACGATTTGAGGGTTTGACAATTTGAGGATTTGACGATTTGAGGGTTTGACAATTTGAGGATTTGACGATTTGGGGATTTGACAATTTGAGGATTTGATGATATGAGGGTTTGACTACTTCAGGATTTAACGATTTGAGCATATGACAATTTAAATATTTGATGATTTAAGCATTTAACGATTTGACAATTTGACAATTTAACAATTTGAGGATTTGGCAATATGAGGACTCAGTAATTTGAAGATTTTTAAATGTGCAAATTTGGAAGTGCGCAAAGTTTAAGAAACGTAAAAATTTAGAAAATGACAAAACTTTGTACACTGCAATTTTGATAAATCTTTCTCCCCTTCATTTTACAATTTTTCTAAAGACAGTAAAATTTCACAACGAGTTATCAAGACAACTTACGAAATAGTTAGTCACAGGAAAATGATAAGATTCGCTCAAATGTTACAAAAATATAACTTTCTCACGATTTTCGTAGGAAATAGGGGAACACCAGAACGGAAAATGTTCAGTTCAACCGGATCTGATAATCTCTGACTTCTACAATCAGAGACCGTTGAAAGGGGGATTTATCGTGCAACGTATCGTTCTTCCCCTTGATTAAAATGGCTGGCACGATAAAACAGACTTCAAAGTTTATGTTTAAACGATCGCCAGTGGAAACAGTTACCAGAAAACCAAACTGATCATCGTGTTTATTATTTTCATGATGGTATAGTCTTTCAAAGAATGGTATAGTCATACCTTCGTTAGAATTTCATTATTTCACTAATTTCAGAATTTTTTAGTTTGAGCAATTTGGAGATTTAGGGATTTGGAGGTTTAGAGATTTGGGAGTTTAGAAATTTTGGGTTTCAAGATTTTGGGATCTGAGATTATGGAAACTTGGGTGGGTATTAGGACTTTTGGGGATTTGGAGATTTAGGGATTTAGGACATTTGGGAATTTGGAGATTTGGAGGTTTAAGGGTATAGGAATTTAGGGATTCAGGAATTTCTTGATATCGGATTCGGGTTTTGAGATTTGAGATTTAAGGATTCAGTAAGTTCAGGATCAGAAGGTTTAGAAATTTAAGGATCTGGTACCTGAGAATTCAATATTTGTAATTCGAGGTTTTGTAATTCATGACTTCAGAATGTATGAATTCCTAGATCTATTAATGCAGGATTTGGGGATTATACTTCTGAAGTTGGGAACGCATGTATCAGGGGCGTAAGAGCTATCGAGAGCTACTACTCAGAAATCTATATCCAAGATGTCTGATCTTGCGCTCTAAATTAAAAATCTACAAATCTACAAAAACAGAGTTTTCTGTAAAACAATATATATCAGTTTGGGCCCTTGATGATTTATCAAATAAATACCGAACCATAAAGTACTCGTACTGCCCTCGAAAGGGGTATCGATCGAGAGGTATCATCGTCGAGCGATAAAATAGACGCAATTGGTTGTTGCAGCGCGAACGGGAGGGCGCCAGTGTCCAGCAAGCCACCCCTGCCTCCGCAGCCACCCCGCGTCGGGGCGCTGAGTTCGAGATCGTCGACGGGCGCGTCGTCGTCGTCGGCGACGGTGTGTTCGTCGCGCCGACGCGCGGCCACGGACCTTGGAAATCCGGCGGCCATCGAGATGGCGAAAGCCCGTGCGATGCAGGCCGCCCAGGAGCGCCCGGTCGGCCTGCTCGAGACCGACCTCGACGAGGCCGTGCCGTCGACCACGAGCACCGCCACCTCCACGAACAACGCCGCCGGCAAGAAGACCAGGAGTCTGCTCAATCTGAATCACACCTCGACCGTCCCGAGATCCAGGCCAGAGCACGCCCTCCACGTACCCCAGTCGCCAGTCGCCGCTTCCCACAGGAGCCCCCGCGACGACGACCCCGCGTCCACCATCAACCAACGGCCACACAAATCCATGGAGTTCCTCCTCGACAAGGAGAACCTGCATTTCGTCAAGGTCAGTACTTCAACCCCTTCTTACCTTGCTTCACCTCTTACTCGTGAAAATTCCTACGTTCGCGAAATGACCTACGTCGACATTACGATAGAGATCTCCGTTAGGGTATTTAGCTAGTGTGTCGTACGATGTATCGATATGATATGTACAGTAGGGATACAATGCGAGAGTACAATACGAGAGTACGGGGTGAACGAGACCTCCGGTATTTGCACATATGAATATCCTTTGTCGAGAATCCCTTATACGTGACGTGTCTAATTACGCCTTCGGAGAGTTTGACGGTTTATCAAACTCGCTTTGTTTGTGCAAATCCTTGTATTTGCGGGTTGTAGTTCTTTCGATAAACAGGGTATAGAGTGTACCAATGCACGCGAGTCAATACTTTAAATTGTTTGTCCGCACCACTTTTAACCGGCTCTAATGCACGAGTTACTCTGGTTTTTAGAAACTGCGAGTCCGGGTATACGTATATTTTTCGGAAGTTGATTTATGGTATGATCGTAATATTTTTGAAAAGTTGGCTTACGGTGTGACTGCAACCCCGATATTTTTAAGAACTTGGCTCACACCTATGTCACTTTATCTCAATATTTTTTAAATTCGAAAACTTTGCTTACGATGACTTTGACTTTACTATTTTTTGAGTTTGAAAGACGACTACCCTGCTGCAATTGTATTTATAAAATTTGTTAGATTAAAAAGACTTGACTTCAACCCCAATATTTTCAAAATTTAAGATTAACTCACTATAATTTTACAGCAATATTTGTTTAATTTAAAAGACTTGTCTTAACCCACCGTAACTAGAATTCCAATATTTAAAGAATTTAACAGTTCTAACTGACACCACTGTGTCGTTAACCCCAATATTTAAAAGATTTACAAGACTTGATCTACTACGACTTCAACCCCCATATGTTAGAATTCTGAAACTTGAGTTACTCTACTGTAATTGTAATCCCAATATATAAAAAATTTAACAGTCTTTACTTCACTATGCCTTTAACCCCAACACTTAAAGAAATTCAGACTTCGTTTACTCCACTGTGTTCAACCCTAATATATTAAAAATTCTAAAACTTGACTACCCCACAGTAATTGTAATCCCAATGTTTAAAGAATTTAACTATCCTTACCTCATTATGCCTTTAACTCTAAAATTTAAAAAAATTAAGACTTGCCTTACTCCACAGTGTTCAACCCCAATATACCAAAAATTCTAAAACTTGACTACCCCACAGTAATTGTAATCCCAATGTTTAAAGAATTTAACTATCCTTACCTTACTATGCCTTTAACCCCAATACTTAAAAGAATTAAGACTTGCCTTACTCAACAGTGTTCAACCCCCATTCGACCCAAGTATACACTGAGTGTTTATAAAAAATATTATATTGATAAAATATGTGAATAGTTGCAAAGCGTGTTTCGGATTGAACAGTAAAAGGGTTAATCCTGTGGCTGGCACTTGTCGAGAGTCTAGGACGGTCGATTGGTACTCCAGGGATCACTTCCTGCGAGAGGTTTTTTGCACTCCCGGTACTTTGAAGGGAATTTGCGTCTTCTTGGAAGCATGGGGAACGGGGTCGTGACTAGGAAGGGTTTCTCGAGTGCGACAGAGTCAGGGGGTTAATTAACGAATCGTTTGATCGACGTTTAGTCGAAGCGTGTTGGTAGCATATGGTGGCGTTTTCGTGGTTGTGGTGAAGAGTTCGTTAAGGGTTGATGGATTTAATAGTCTGGGGATGGATTGTTTTTTTTTCGGAGACCATTTGTGTGCCGAGAATACTAATTGTGTGTGCCGGTTCGCCTCGGGTTGTTTTTGGCGAGGGCGTTAATTGTTCCGTACACACGTTCGTCGAATAGTCATTTTGATTAAGGCCGAATGGAAATAATTATTCTTAATCAACTTTGTGCGTTCGGTATAGAATTTTTAATAAATATAAAAGTGAACATTTCGCACTTTAGCTCATGAGTTCATGAATAAGGCAAACAAGATTATTCATAATGCAAAGAATTTGTGAAATGAGAAAGTGAAAAGTATTAGGTCAAAATGATTTGCGTAAAAGTCTTCTTTAAAATTATACGAAAACTTAGTCCTCTTTTTGTAAAAATTAATTAAAAAATGTAACTTGATTAAAATTTAATTAAACATTTAATATTAGACGCTTAATTTGATGTTAAATTGAAATTTAATCTGATGGAATAATTACATTAATCCGGGACGCAGAAACAGATTAAATTTTGTTTTCCATAAAATCATTATTTAAGTCTATTTAGAAACAGACACTTAGTTTGATATTCAATTGAAGTTTAATCTGATATACAAATTGAATTAATTGGCGACAGATATACGAGTTAAATTAATTTAATTCGATTCAACCAGAAATTAATTAGCTATAGGAAGTCCACATGTTCCTATATTGCTTTTGCACTGGAACAAATGTGTTAAATGCGTTAAACAGTTTGCAGTCTACTGTGGTTAATTAGCTCTTCGATTTACTATACCTGTAAGAACCTATAATTTCAAATTGACATTTGGAACGTACACGATTTTTCAAAATTTTCAGATAGAAATTGTATAAACAATATTAAACTGTAAACTGATTAATTTTCCTAAGTGACTGAATTTTCATTTAAGAATCAATATGTATAAATAATATTGACGAAACGATCACGCAGTTATTTCGATCGAAGCTTAAGCTTTAAATTGACAGGCCATAAGCGTTATTTTGCAATACCTTTATGTCATCGAATCGTGTCAGACTTTCTATGTTTCGGTGTCGGTCATTGATTGCTGTAACTGGCAATCAGCCATTTTATATTAAGAACACCTGCGAATGGGTTTGTGAAGTAATTTTCATCAAGCTTCGAGCTTCGCACTGGTATGTCAGTGCTATTTTACGGTACTTTTATGTCATCAAATCATATTAGACTTTCTTCGTTTCGAAATATGCGCTTATGCAACCTCGTATGTACTTTTAGATGCAATTATATTTAAATTCAACATTAACTCTTCGAAGAAAAATATTCTGGCGCAATAGATCACATGAACTCAATTATATTATTATAATTACATATAAAAATTTTATCAATTTTTTTCTGTTCACTGTCACATTTCACAAATATATAGAAAAGAGTGTAACTATAAATATGCAATATATTCTGGGTCAAAATGACTTGGTACAAAGTTAGGAACAAATTTGGTGAATTTGAAATTCTAGAAATTTAGAAATTTAGACTTGTGAAAATTTGGGGGGTTTGACAAGTTGGGAATTTAGAAATTTGGAAACTTCATATTTGGAAAAATTAGGAAATTGGGAATTTGAAAATTTCAGGGTTTAAAGGCATTCGAGGATTTGAGAATTGGAAGTTTGCAAATTTGGGAATTAGGGAATTCGAAAGCTGAGAATTTTGGGATTTGTAAATTTGGGGAATTTGGGGAATTCGATAATTTCAACATTTAAGCATTTGGAAGCTCAGAACCTTGAAAATTTAGAAACTTAGGAATTGGAAATTTGGGAATATAGAAATTTGCAAATTTGGGAATTTGGAAAGTTAGTCAATCTGAAAATTTTAACTCTGGGAGATTTAGAAATTTGGGGATCTGAACATTTGGTAGTTTGAAATTTCGAAAATTTGCAATCTTGCAAATATCAAGCTTGATAACAACCTTTACAAGTTGATAAGTAAATTACAAATTGAAAAATTGGAAAATTTGAGAATTCATAAATAAGCAACTTTACATATTCCTCTTTATCCAAAAGCAATGTTTCACCCGAGTACGCTTCCAACATACGAATTCCAAGTTTAAAATTTATCAAAACCTACAATATCTCGGTAATATTTTTCATACCTAAATTCTGAAACGATTAAAATGTCCGAACTTAAAAAATAGAATGAACAGTTTAAGTGGAACATCGGGAGGATGCAATGGCCGAACATAGGATAGGTTTAGCGTACACAAATGGCGGAATAAATTATAAAGGACGTCCGGGAAGCCGAATGAGGTCTTCATCGCGATCAGTGCTCGATCGAACGTGTTGCTTTTCAGGTTTCTCTCGTCTCTGTTCAACCAGTGATTCTTCTTCCCTCTTTGATATATTTCGATCCAGCAGATTTAATAACTGTCCGTATATCTCCTTAAGATATTCATTTGCGTACTAAGCCGGTGGCTGCGTAGGAAAATTAATCAGCATTAGATGATTATCGGCTTAAACGACTCGTAAGCTGATTATCTTAACAAAATTATACCGTCAGCTAGAGTATGTACGTATTTTTTTAATCTGTCCTTACTTGGCGATAACGGTGATAACGAATTGGCACGTTAGATACTCCTTGATGTTCTATTTAGAATTATTATCACGTGCTGTGCTTTATACTTGTCCTTCAAATTTAACGCTACTAGCTAAATTATTTAGAAATTAATCTTGTTTCATTTTTATTTAAGAATTCTTGGACATAGTTTTATTAAAGACTGAAAGATTGTTAGTGTAGTATATTTTCCAGCTCTGCTATTTTTGATAATCGTGGTTAAAAATATAGATTTTAAATTGTTTTATCTTTTCTTCCAAATGACCAAGCAACTTTAAAATATTCTAACATTTTGAGGTTAGGATTAAATTGTCTGTTGTTGTACAATAATACACAAAAAATAATTTAAACATGAAGCAATAATTTTCCAAAAGAGGTTAAACATTTGATCATTATCAATGTTCCTTGTTTCTATAACAAATCGATACGAGAATAGAAATCAATTGATATTTCGTCCCCATTTTTCCATCGTCGTGAAATGTGCATGCGGGTAAAAAATGCATGTATATTTTTCCTTTCCTTCTGCATCGGTCATGTAGCGAATAACCGATGCAACAAGGTCAATCGAATGTATAAGTCCCGTGCCTGTATAATTTATCGTTCGTACGCACGAACTTTTGAATCGGACAGAAGGTTCGTCGAAGTCGCCGTCAGATAATCGCGAGATATCTAACATTTGCATTTTACATGCGCCTACCTACGTTGCCAGCTGAATTTCACATGGATATCGAGCGACGCCGGCAACTCGAATTTCTCTTATCGATTAAGAACAGTGGGAACTTTCACGATCTCGCCGTTTATCCGCGACTTATCGATCTATCGTACATACATCGGAATTAATAGCGACACTCGATGTGGTCCTGCGGGTATCTCTCGCCGCCTCTTTTAGGGAGATCGAATTACTTTGAATTAACGAGTTGTGTATAGATATCTGATTTAGTTAACACTGTTTTGCACTGAGGTTTCTTTGCGCGAGGAGTGTATTCCGTACTTTTAAGGAGTGCATGTGCAGTGGATTCTTGTTATGTGTTATTCAAGTGGGCCATATAAACGGAGTATGTGTATTTAGGCAGATCTCAGTTTCTCTAGATCGCGACATTCCTATATTTCAATATCCCTAGACCCCAATTCCCTATACCCCCAATTCTCAAAATCCCAATTCTCTAGATCCTAGTTCCCTATATCCCAATTTCCTATATCCCGACTTTCTAGATCCCAATTCCCTAGACCCCAATTCCCAAGATTCCAATTTCCTAAATCTCAAATTCCCTAGACCCCAATTACCTACACCCCTAATTCCCAAGATACTAACTCCCTAGATTCCAATTCCCAAGATTCCAATTACCTACACCCCCAATTCCCTAGATTCCAGTTCCCTAGATCCCAATTTCCTACACCCCCAATTTCCAAGATACCAACTCCCTAGATTTGAATTCCTTAGACCCCAATTACCTACACCCCCAATTCCCTAGACTCCAATTACCTACACCCCCAATTCCCTAGATTCCAATTCTCTAGATTCCCAATTCCCTAGATCCCAATTTCCTAAATCTCAAATTCCCTAGACCCCAATTACCTACACCCCCAATTCCCACGATACCAACTCCCTAGATTCCAATTCCCTACACCCCCAATTCCCTAGACCCCAATTACCTACACCCCCAATTCCCTAGACCCCAATTACCTACACCCCCAATTCCCACGATACCAACTCCCTAGATTCCAATTCCCTACACCCCCAATTCCCTAAACCCCAATTACCTACACCCCCAATTCCCTAGACCCCAATTACCTACACCCCCAATTCCCAAGATACCAACTCCCTAGATTTCAATTCCCTAGACCCCAATTACTTACACCCCCAATTCCCTAGATTCCAATTATCTACACCCCCAATTCCCTAGATTCCAATTCTCTAGATTCCCAACTCCCTAGATTTCAATTCCCTAGATTCCCAGTTCCCTAGATGTCAATATTCCTAGATTCCAGTTTTCAAAGTATCAATATGTAGATTTCATACTTCTAAGTCTTCATATGCCAAGATTCCTGTATCTGTAAACCTACGTAACCCAAGATTCTAGTATCACTGAATTCCTGATTTCTCTCTGTATAAATCTGTATATCTCCGTATCCTTAAATGGTTCCAACTTGGCATCCGTGAATACCTAAATTGTTAGATCCACATATCCCTACATCCCTAGTAAAGAGTAATAGCCTCCGACAGAAAACAGCGTCGATAGTGTTCCGCTTTCTCTGTGCTTCACTTCGTCAGCCAACGGAGCCTATTATGCTTGTTCATGAAAAGATAGGTGCATCGATCTAACCGAGAGACGATGATGCTGTCGTCGGTATAATTACTGCGACGACCTCGATGTTCTCTTTCGGTCTTTCTATCCCTTTCTCCGTATTTTTTCACCTGTCTTTCTTGTCCTTTTCCCGTCGTGTCCCGTCGGCCTGATCTTGCCCGGCATCGTTAAGCTCGGTTGCATTTAACAAGACCGAACGATCGGCCGGTCTCGTTTGATTTTCTATTTTCTTGCACCCCCCGATAAACTGTCCTCTATGTACCCTGAATCCTCTATCTAGTTTCGCGACAGATAAACACGATTTGCAGCTCAGGGGATTCGTTCGACGATCCTACAGGATTTTCTTTTGTATCTTTTCTTTCGAAACGGGGATCGGGACTCTTTTCTACGTGTTGACTCGCCAACATATCTCAGTGAATTATCGGACTTTCGAGTTTGGTGAAATTGGATGGTATTTTTTCGTCCGAACAAGTTTCACGTAAATTGGAATTCGGTGTTGTTGTCGTTGTTCTGGGATCGTTGCTACGTCGAAATTTTTCTACCGAGCTTCATTCCATATAGTTTTATCTGAAAATTTATTTCAATAATTCTGTGTTGTTTGATAAAGTTTTTAAATATCGATAAAGGTATGTTTATTAGTTCGATATAGTGACGAAGCTGAGAAATAAAAATATTATGTCACGTAATTAATATTAAAATTCTGATTATATTGATACAACATTGTAACAGTCTAGTGAAGCCTGACAGGTGTATAGAGAATTTTCTACAATAGATATTTCGCAGGTGATGTCCCGAGCCTGTTCTTCGTTTTAACCTGCTTCCAATTTTCGTAATTGTCCATAAATTAGGTCGCTACTTGACGGAGTGTAAGCAAGAGGCACCACCTTTAATAAGGGTCGATAGTTCTAAGGTTAGGCTCATGGGACACACTTCACTCTATGATATGAGCGCTCGTCGCGGCAGCGAATCAATCAAGTCAGCGTGGTGTAGAAATTCGGGCACTTTTAAAACGTAAAAATTTGAGAATTTAGGAAATTTCAGAAATTAGGAGTTTCTTAATAAAAAAAATTCAAGATTTGACAACTTGAGGAATTGAAAAGTTGAAAAACGGAGAAACCAAAAAGAAATATCAAAAAATTGAAGATTACAAAATTTGAAAAGTAGAATATTTAGAAAATCGAACAACTTGTCAATTTTACACGAGCGTCTCTATCGAAAGGATTCGCGCGTTGCATTCGAGTGTACGTTTATGTCATACGTTCGATCCCTCTCGTTTTTCTGAATACCATCAATCGATGCCGAAGCATCTGTCGCGCATTAAATTCATCCTGAGAATTAAATACACGCACGTGTGCACGCGTGGCAAAGCGACGAAGAAAGGAAGCACTTTCATTTCGAATTCATCTGTCGGAGTGGGTCCTCGTTTACCACACGGCTGTCCCTTTCACACACCTCGATTTATATCCTCTTCCTCTCGAAATCCAACCTTCTCTCTTTCCTCGCGGTAGCGTCGGGCTTTTGTTCTAATTAGTCTAGCGAAGAATTTCAATTTACTCGTTCGATCGTTGCACAGTTCTCTTTGAAACGCGTCGACGAGACTCGCGTAATTAAAACAGCCCCTGATGTATTCTTTCTACTCTGCGTACTTTGCAATTTTTTTTTTCCTCCAGGTTCACGCACTCTGATACTGCTGGATTTCTCTTTTCTTTTTGCGTTATCCATACTGCCGTAATTGGGATTTTTGTTTGAGGTCGGTCACGTTTTGATTGTCACCCGTTCTATCAACTTGCGTTGCGCGGATGTGCGATATTATTGCGATCGATCACCGATTCTCAAAATTAACGAATATTCAGATTCTCAAGTTTTCAGGTTTACGTATTTTCACTAGGTCGAATTTTACTAAATTTTCAATCTTCCATATCTTCTAGGTTCCCAAGTTCATAGATAACCCAAATCCCTAGATTTCTAAGTCCTTAGATTAAAAAATCCTTAGCTTCAGAAGTCTTTAGATTTCCAAATCCCTAGGTGCTCCAAATCTCAATTTCCCAAACACCTAGAATCAAAAATCCCTAGAATGTCAAATCGCTAGATTCAAAAATTCCTATACCCCCAAATCCCTATATGCAAAAATCCCTAGATTCCAAAGTCCCTAGATTCCCCAGTCTCTAGATTCCCCCGTCCATAGTGTCCTAAGTCCCCAGATTCCCTAGTCCCCAGATTCCCAAGTCCCTAGATTCCCCAGTCCATAGTCTCCTAAGTCCCTAGATTCCCCCGTCCATAGTGTCCTAAGTCCCTAGATTCCCAAGTTCCTAGATTCCCAAGTCCCTAGATTCCCCAGTCCATAGTCTCCTAAGTCCCTAGATTCGCAAATATCTACGTTGTCAAATATGTAGATTCAAAAATCCCTAGATTGCCAAATCATCAAATTTGTAGTTTCCAAAATTACCATATTGTCAAATCCCTGTAATAAAGAAAATTCAAATATACACATATAAAAATGTCCAAATTTCTGACACTTTCGAATCTGCAACTTTCCAAACAATATCAGCACGCGTTATATGATCTCCGGATATATCACCGCATTCGAAGGCTCCGAGCTATCAAGTTAGGACGTAACGCGTTACGTCAGATTCTATAGACTATCGGTCGCGATTAGCTCGCATAGAACGTTATAGCAGCATCGAGCCACGATGAAAAGCGTCGATCGTTTTTCCATGTTGGAAGCACGGTTTTCAGAATAGATCGCGAGCCTGCCACGTTTTTTTACTTCATCACGCAATTCTCCATCGATCGATCAGGCTCGGTGAACGTCATAAACAGAGCGAGAAGAAATTATCATTCTACCATAAGGCTTCGCGCATTAGGCGGACGGAGAGAAGGCACTTCGGTTATGGTCCGTGGTATTTTAAGCGACGCTTATAATTAACACGCGTCCTCGATATTGAATTCGTGGTGGGCGGAAGGGACCTCGAAACTTCGGCTTCCGAAGTAGCACGGCTATCGAGGGAAACTGACAACTAATGTTCATTGATTATACCGAGATGATGCTGCGTGTTATATTGCATGGACGTTCAAAGAGCTCAAAGGGAGGACAGAGTCGCAAATGTAATGTATCCCTGAGGCGAACTTTATGAAATCCGCTGCAATTATAGAAAATCCAGAATTCAGTGTTCCCTTTTGTCGTCAGATTCTACACGTAGCTCTTAAATTGATCATCGATCAGAAAAATGGAATATTTCTATTTATTACACTATCGTTTGGTAGACTTTTTTAAACTCTACACGGTGCTAAAATGTCAGTTTGCATTAAAAATGAATTATTGCTTTTGGGTTTGGTGATAAAAGAAATCTGTAACCTTTGAATGTGGTCATCATTCACAGTAAGTTATGTGGTCATATTTTGCATAAGTTATTATTGAGCCTTGAATAGATCGTTAAAATAGTAAAGTTATATTTAGCAAAGCTAACGAATAACAACTAGTACTTGTTTTGTGATAATTAAAGAACAGTATACCTGTACCGAATATGTATTTGTCAATATGCACACGAATATCTCATCGATTTCCATTTTCGCTCGAATTAAAAATGCAGTTACGCGGATAGATATAAGCTCGACCCGTGCATCGCTTTTTGACATACATTCATTAAGAATTGATCAACGTTAATACAAGCTAATAACATGTTCCGAATTTCATTAAAATCGTGTCCCTATTTGTACGTAGCCGACAGAAACTTTTGTATAATTGTAACAGAATGAATTTCACAGCGAGGAGAATTACAGCAGATAATGCAGGTACGATGAATTGCAGTTACGTTGTATCTTTGAATCATTAATTGTGATTGATGACCAAGTATTTCGAATTGCAGTTATTAATTATTAATTTCATTAAATATACATGATACGGTATATGTATCATGTATGAACCATGTAATATAAACCTGAAGAGCGTATCGAAGACTTTTATAATGAAAATGCAACGTTTTATAATGAAAATTCACGTAATTTAATTCTAAATTAACGCGTTTAGTGATTACATAACAAGTATAGTGAAATTTAACATTATTTTTGTTAAAATTGTATCGGTTAATATTAAATATTATTTATTGAATCTCCGACTTAATGTTTAATATTATCAAATATTGTGCGGTTGATACGTAATATTTTCAGATATTATCTATTAATGGTAAACTTTTGATAATCTAGATCCTCAAATATCCTTAGATCTCAAAATTTCTATATCTTACAAATCCCTATATCTTTGAATTTGTAGATCTCTAAATTCTTAGACCCTCGAATTCCTAGATCTTTAAATACCTGTATTTTCCGAATCCCTAGATCCTCAAATTCCTAGTTGACCTAACTCCATAACACCCCAGGTCTCTATATTTCCTAAGTCCTTATATGTCCAGATCTCTAGAACCCCAAATTTCTAGACCCTACATTCCTTCAAATTCGTGGGTCTCCAAATTTCTATACTCCCAAATACCTAAATTCCCAAATCTCATGGTCCCCACATTTCTGTGAGCCCCAATTCGTTACATCCTCAAGTTCCAAAGTCCCCAAATTCCTAGATTCCCAAATATTTGTCCCGTCAAATACCTATGTCCTCCAAAGTTTTAGATCTCGCAATCTCAAGGTCCACAAATTCCTACACCCCCACATTCCTAAATGCCCATATCTCATGGTCCCCAAATTACTGAACCTCCAAGTCCCAGTGTCCCCAAATCCTTACATCCCCAAATATCTATGTCCATAAGTACCTACGTCCCCAAAATTTTAGATCTCCAAATCTCAAGACCCTCAAATTCTTACACCCCCACATTCCTAAATCCCCAAGTTCCAAAAGTCCCCAAATTTCTAGATCCCCAAATATCTGTGTCCACAAACACCTTACATTCCCAAAGTTGAAGACCCCTAATTTCCATATCTCCAAATCTCAGGACCCCCAAAATTACACACCCCCACATCCCTCAATCTCCAAATCTCATGGTCCCCAAATTTCTGGACCCCCAAGTTCCAAAGTCCCCAAATATCTATGCCCACAAATACCTACGTCCCCAAAGTTGAAAACTCCAAATTTCCATATCTCCAAATCTCAAGACTCCCAAAATTACACACCTCCACATCCCTCAATCTCCAAATCTCATGGTCCCTCAATTTCTGGACCCCCAAGTTCCAAAGTCTCCAAATTTCTAGATCCCCAAATATCTATGTCCACAAATACCTACGTCCCAAAGTTAAAGACCCCAAATTTCCATATCTCCAAATCTCAAGGCCCCCAAAATTACACACCCCCACATCCCTACATCCCCAAATCTCAAAGTGGTGAAGTACCACCGTCTCCAAATTCCCACGTCGCGGAATTCAATTAAAAAATAAAACACAATTCGTCGGCGATAATTCGTTAGGAGGTTTCTGCGGCGCGCAATGAATTAGTGTTCGTCGAATTCCAGACGCTCGGTTGGAAGTCGCCGGAGCGCGTTTCGCGGGAGCACCGTTCGGCACACTTCCGTGGAACGTTCATGAATAAACAATAGAAACTGTTCTTGCACGGCAGCAACAGCATGTGGAGAACCGTTCGCGTATCTTCGCCGCGAAGGCTGATAGAAGCGTAGGCAAAATGAACACACGTACCGCGGCGAAAAAGCGTACGAAATCTGCTCTCTCTCGGTCGCTTTACTTTCGTTCCATCCGCATCGCATCGGTAACCGAGGCATTTCCGACGAGCATTAATTTCTGTTCTATATTCCTTCTCTTTCCTTCTGGGCGAAGTCCCACTCTGCTCGCTGGCCACCCTCTTCCACCATCTGGCTCGTCGCCAATCTCTCCCTTCTTCTTTCTTCCTGTTTTTCGATTTCCTCCCTACTGGCCCACCACCGTCGCTCGTTTGTTATCCCCTTTCTTTCCTTTTTACTCTTCCCTCGATCTTTTTCTCCTCGACGCGATTACGTAACGCTCTCTCGGGATGGAATCGGTCTTCGTTCCGTATACTTTAACGGTGTCGTTCTCTCTTTTCAACTGTCCCATCCTGTTCGTAAACACTCGATCGCGCTCGAATTCGGTAGCCTTGACTCGTGTCCGCCAGCGATGAAATTTATTTCCAATGCATGATAGTTTTTGGAGCGCTAGATTGTTTTCTGCATGCGCCGGATTGAACGTCGATGGAATTTTAAGTTAGACCGGAATCGCCATTGGCACGTTCGGATAATCGATTCTCATTTTTTTCAGCGGGGATTTGTTTTATCTTGCGGAGTGACGTTGAATAGTTGTCAGGTTTTATACATCGTTCTTTACTGGCTTTTTCTAGAATCGTTTTTCTCAATTTGGATTATGAACTACATGTATACAGAATTTTGTACAGACACTTTCTGTATCGAAAAGAAACATAGGGAAATTGATTGGCTTTTTAAATTAAACCTCGTAATAAAGCGATAAAATCTTCGTTAGAATCAATAATTTGTCTTGACACTATTATTTTGTTCATTTTGCAGAGGATGATCGTAATCATGTTTTAACATTTTTATGTTAATACAATTATTATATAAATTTGATTACATATAAGTATTGTATGAATTTATAAATATTTATATATATGTTTATTTTTCATGTATGTATATGTAACAAAATTTTTAACAATCAAAGAAAACATCGAATCAGTTGGATTAACGACCAGAGACTTATTAACACTAAAACGCATTATTAACCACTTTAACAAGTGTATTCTCCTATTATTATCCTCGTATTTACCGTATTATGACGGAATTATACTTCGAAAAGTGATAATTTATCAGTGTTAATTGGTTTTCAGTCAGCAGTGCGTTAATACAGAAAGAATACAGTTATTCAAAGTTATACATCTACCATACAATAATGTTAGAATGCACAAATTAAATCACCGAAGAGGACTGAAATACTGAAAGATTGTTCAAATAAATGATTTTATACCTGTTATAAACAAAAGAATCGTATACTTGTAATAGATCTAAAATTTCATGCGTTATAAAACTTTATATCCGAAGAGTCACTCACCATGTCGTAATGGTAAATGTGTAGTGTACCGTGTAAGAACATGTATTATGGCATAAAGAGCGTGATCGGGTCATGTGGACCACAATAGAATGGTTAACCGAACGAGTAGGATCAGGTGGGGGGTCGTAAGTTACTTGTGGGATGTTGAAAAGAGCAAAGGGAGCTGGGGAATTTGGCTTACGAGGTTGGAGGTCGATGACCCTTAGACGTTTGTTGCCAGATCTGGGTTTGGTCCAGAAGAAAAGAGACTAACGATGTAGCTCAGGGGTGAGCAACTTGTCGAGCTAGGAAAAAAATACGCCGATCGTTTTTTACCCTATCAATCAATAACGCGACGAAACTTTTTTATCGCGCGGAATTTTTCGTACAATTTCCGAAATTTTGGAATTTGGAGATTTGGTAAACTCAACAGTTAGATATTTAGAAATTTTTAAAATATTTTTTGGAATTCAGCTACTACTATAACTAGGAATTCGAGGATACAGATGTTTGCGAATTTGAGAACTGTAGATGTAGAAATTTACGAAGTTTGAAAGTTAGGAATTTGGGGATTAAGAAGTTTGATATTTAGAAAGTTTGGAGTTTAGGAATTTAGTTTATGAATATGAGTTTCTACAAATTTGGAAGTTTGAAAATTTGTCTATTTAAAAAGGTGTAGAAATTCGAAAATGTTCAAACTTTGCGAATTAACGAAGTTTCCAAAGACTGGCAACAAATTTTCAATAACCGAATGAACTCTGCCGTCTCTATACCGCACTCGTACAGAAGTATATTAATCTGTTATTTGGTTATATCATACTTGACTCCTAAAGCCTCCCCTACCCGTAATTGTTCTACATCCAACTGGTTCACCCCATTGCTCGTCAAGTGGTTCTCCCGTTTTTTACCCGTATTCGTCTGTCCTCTTTTCCCGCTGTTTTAGCGGGAAGTTCCCCGGCGTGTATTGTACGAGCCAGCAGCCATTTCGATTCGCGAGCACAAAGTTAAACGCTGCACCCGTATCCACGTTCAAAGGGAGACGATATTTTGGCACCGTTGGTTAACCATCGAGGTGACAGTGAAGAAGTAGTACGAAATCGGCGATTCCAAGTGTCGTCCGTAGTATCGTTCGTTTAACAATACCGTTGTCTCTCTCGTTTCGGATCTCTCTGTTCCTCAGGCATGCCGTATTGATCGACGAACACCGACGGTCGAGTCGGCCGAGCTCCCGGTGTTCGACTCCACATACACACGTCCCTCTTCCGTTTCGGTATTTCGCAATATAATGCATGCCTCTATACGCCAATCTTTCATTCCGTTTCGTGCTACCTGGCGGATCCTTTGCACCGTTAGGAAACCTTCTGACAGGGTGCTAGCTAACTGTCCGTTCACCTGACTGATTCGTGGGCCGATTCTATCAAGGGTTCATTTACGAATCGGTACAAACCGATGGCCAGTTTCAAGGTGAACTTTAGGGTGAATTACCTCGAGGTATTCTAGGTTCGAAGTAGAACATGGTCTGTGATTCTTTAATAGATATTTGCGTGGTTTAACTAGGCTGAGATTATTCGTCGAGTTCACAGATTTAAAGTTATTATTTATAAGATTGTATTGTCTATAAACTTGAGAGCGGGAGACGTAGTTGGGTCATCGATTTTGATAAAACTTTTTCTGACGAACCTCGAGTAAAAATAAGTCGACCCATATCCGACCATTTTTGCCGATGTCCGTTATTTGTGTATTTTCAATTCTTTCATTTCAAGCAGCATCGAAGTCATACCAATAGAGTCGGTTCTTGAACTTACCCTATCCTCAAATCCTCACATAATCATTTTGTTTTTTACTTATTTTATGTGGACAATGTGTATCTTTGTACAATTCTGAAGTCATCTATAAATTTTTTTAATTCCCACAAAAACAAATTTTATTCTCAGGTTCGTCAACCCTTAACTCACTGTAATAGTATTCGTCTAAAAAGTTAGAAAGTAAAGGAAAGATTTTTTACATATTCTTATTTTATTTCTTTTATGTGGACAATATATAATTTGTACAATTCTGAAGTCATCTATAAATATTTTCAATTCCCACGAAAACAAATTTTATTCTCAGGTTCGTCAACCCTTATCTCACTGTAATAGTATTCGTCTAAAAAGTTAAAAAGTAAAGGAAAGATTTTTTATATATTCTTATTTTATTTCTTTTATGTGGACAATATATATTTTTGTACAATTCTGAAGTCATCTATATATATTTTCAATTCCCACAAAAACAAATTTTATTCTCCGGTTCGTCAAACCTTAATTCACTGTAATAGTATTCGTCTAAAAAGTAAGAAAGTAAGGGAAAGATTGACAGTCGCGTGTTGAGGCGTTTCAGTATGAAATATTGCGATTAGCGTCTCAGGCATGGTGGATTGAAGTAAACGATTATCGAGTTGAAGTGACGTTTAGTATATTTGAATAACGTGTTTCTCGCACGCGTTTACGGACGATGACGCCGACCTGCAAGTATTCGCGTTACGATGACGTGTGCCGTTAATCTCCGGCTTGATTTTAGTACAAAGCGAAAGTAAAGTGTCGGTTGTTTCGTGCTCGACCACGAGTGCTTCTAGTGCTCGTGTTCGTGCATCGTTAAAAAACGCTCTTTTACCGACGCGTACCGACACTGACACACAGTGTCTTCTTTTTTCAACGAAATGTGTTCGTCGCGAGCGATGTTAATCAGTGAGCCACGATTTCATAAAGTGACACATTTACCGATGGATCTATGCAATAGATTCGTCACATAAAACATAAACTTACGTAATACATAAGTAATAAATGTTCAAGATTTGTGGGTTAGAGAAAAGACTTGATTTACGGAACACTTTACAAAATAAAAATTTATTTTCATAACCAATTTCTTTGGATAAAAACATTTTTGTTCTGTGTAAAAACAGTTTTGTTTTAGTAAAATTGCAAAATCTGTTAGTGTGTATTTTTCTTTACATAAAAACAAGAAAAATTACAAAATCTGTAGATGTATTCTTAACTCCGTATTCTTAATCTGTATTCTTAAACAAATTCAAATGAAATAGTGTAAAAAATGCAATGAAGTAGTGAATCTTTCCAACTGTACGTCATGAACATAATCATATTTTATTTCGAATAAACTTTATTCAATAAAATGTTCATTTAAAGCGGTGCGTTTAATATAGGATGAACGTGAATTACAATTTAAATGGCATTGTTTCCGACTGTAATGCGTTCGAATGAAAAGTAGTTTCACGTGAATCGTGTCACGGTTTCGTGTTCTTACTACACACGTATTCATTAAATTTCAAATTAATGACCGCTCAAGAATCCGAAAGGACTACGTAAAAACATCACGATTCTAGTTTTCTTCTGTGTGCTTTGTATCGATGTCATTAATTACTGCCTCGGAACCAGTCTCTAATGAACCGCAAACGAATTGTGTTTCTAGGCATTCAATAATTCATGTGCCATGGGTTTCACCAAACCCTATCCTTTCGTTAGAAAAGTAATAAATTTATTTGCACAACTCTAATGTATTGCTTATATCATTTTAATGATGTGACCGATTGTACCCATTGAGATTCCATGGTTCGTGTGAACGAAATTTGAAAAGTGACATTTTGGTCAAATATATTTTTAATTGGGTCACTGTTGTACAATTTCTCTCGTAATAGTACCTCTTTTGCATTGTTATATAAAATTACTAATATAGCATAGAAAGTATAGAAAGTACAGAGTTGACGTAAAAATTCGCTTCAGTTAAAAAGCAATAGTTGGAGTCTGACTTATCCCGAGGATCTCCGGACGCGTGATAAAGATCCCCAAGTTTTTCCCCAGCGAAACTTTCTCGCTTTTCCGCCAGTTTTACCGAGTCGCGTCTCGAGGTTCTCGCGGAGGCAGAAGCGATCATCGGCTGCCATTTGCGGGAAACTTTCAACTCTATGAATACGTATGTTCGTCCTTGGACGATGTTGCGGAACTCGGAAGGCGGGCCAGCACTTCCGGTTTATTTGCGAAACCGTAGCTCATCGTGCCAGTGGTCATTTATCTGCTCCCGTAATCCGCCAGAGAAATCCTCTGCTACGCGTCGCTTTGTCTCGTTTCGTCTATCGATTAGTCTCGCGACACCTGCACTCGATTGCGCGTATTAAAATCCCATTGTTAATTCCAACTTTCGGATTTTAGGATTTCACGCTTTCTGCAACTTTCTTTGGAACTTTTGGATTTGGGGATTTTCGGTACTTTTTAGGTGATTTTGGGACTTTTGGGATTGTGACATTTTTGGAAATTTAGGATTTTAAGATTTTGCGGTTTTTGGGATTCGGGAGTTTTGGAACTTTGAGATTTTGAAATTTAGAACTTTGAGAATTTGAGTCTATTGGAGTTGTTGGGACTTGGGGTTATTGGAACTTAGGGTTATTGAGACTCTGGACTATTGGGACTCGGGGTTATTGGGATTCTGGGATTTTGGGACTTGGGGTTATTGGGACTCGGGACTATTGGGACTTGGGACTATTGGGACACGGGGTTATTGAGACTCGGAACTATTGGGACTCGGGACTGTTGGGACTCTGGGATATTGGGATTTGGGGTTATTGGGACTCGGGGCTATTGGGACACGGGACTATTGGGACTCGGGGTTATTGAGACTCTGAACTGTTGGGACTGGGATATTGGGACTTGGGGTTATTGGGACTCGGGACTATTGGGACTCGGAACTACTGGGACTCGGGGTTATCGAGCCTCGGAACTATTAGGACTCGGGACTATTGGGACTCGGGGTTATCGAGGGTCAGGGCTATTAGGACTCGGGGTTATTGGTATTTGGGGTTATTGAGATTCTGGACTATTGGGACACGGAGCTAGTTGAACTCGGAGCTAGTAAGACTTGCGGCTATTAGGACTCTGGATTACTAGGACTTGGGACTATTGGTACTCGTGGCTATTGCGGGTCAGGGCTATTAGGACCCGTGGTTATTCAGACTCGGGGCTATTGGAACTCAGGACTACTGGGACTCGAGGCTATTGGAACTATTAGGATTCCAGATTATTGGGACTTAGGTGTATTGGAATTCAGGGGGATTGGGGCTCACGACTTTTGGCACTGTCAAATATTATTGGCACTATCAGAATTATTGTCACTGTCAGTACTATTGGCACTGTCGGGCCTATCAAGGCTGTTGGGACCTTGAAACCCTGTAGGCCATTCAGGCTATTGAGATCTTGGATCTTAAACATCTTACAATTTTTAGGATATTAACCCCTTGCACAATGATTTATTTGTAAGGTGCGTCAGTCAGAACTAACTAATACAGCCATAATATTAAAAGAGACAAAGAAAGTTGAAATATTATGTCAGTCCTGTATTCAGCAATTCTTGACTATGCAAATTATAACTGGACTTGGACACCAGATTGAAGTGTATTCAAAATTCGAGTAAGATTTGTCACAATTGCAGTGCGAGTGCGTCACGAGTCAGACTCGTCAAAATACTGCAAGGGGTTAAAATTTCGGAGCTTTGAGATTTTGGGCCTTTTAAACTTGTGGCATTTGTTCTCTTTAGAAAATATTACACATAATATTACATAGTAAAAGAAAGTAAATAACTAGTAACAGAAAGAATTGAATCTAAACTTCTACTTTTGTGTCAAACACCCCTACAGCAAAAATTAAAATCCTCATATCAATAACATAATTACGCATTAATACCTAAATACCGATTCAAAGAAGCTCTCGACTGTTTCTAGTAGACAAAATATGTCTCCCGTCATAAAGTATATCCAGCACTGTTATGAATCTGTAACGTCGAAAGGGTTGAAAAAGGTGTCCCACCAAAAGCCGCTTACTCGTATCTGTGTTCTATCATACGGCAATGCACGTTCTCGCATTCGCGGCTCATTTTAACAGGTTAATTCGAATTAAATCTTCTCGACCTGGCTAGCTGCTCCACGAAGATTTCATCTCGAAACATCAGACGAAAACTGGGTCGAATATAACGGGCACAAAAAGCAGTGGCACGTTGGATAGACGAGGGTTGCTTCGACAAAAGGGCACACGTCTTTTGAATGCCTTGCAATGTGTCGAATAAGGGTGTGTCGTTATCTTAGAGACTCATACCGTGGAATTGTTTGGAAAGCGGACGAAATTCCGGTGCATGTCGGCTTTCTTGTCCTGCTGTTATAAAGGAGGCCGTCTATAGGAAGTATAGTGTTCTATTTTAATCTGTCTACGTGCACACGTGATTCGATTCACTTGATACGTTCAAAAGCTCCATTTTGAAGGGTTAACTTTTATCATGAAATTTTGCTCACGTGTTTAGGCTGGTTTGCACATGGTGACTGTAATGTGTTTATTTTAACTTAATTATAATTATATAATTTAATTCATTATTCGGTTTTAAATAATTTTGCTTTAAGCACCTGATATTTGTAAGTAGACGTACGCTACTGTCATGAAGTTTGAGATCAAAGGAGTAGCCACTTATTTTAATGAATAATTCTCTTAAAATGTACTGCATAAGGAATTTTAGAATTTTTAATTCTCTTACTTGCAAACACACAAATGTACAAAATTAAAAATGCATAAATTTACAAGTTTGTGTGTAAATGTATAAGTGTGCAAATTTGTAAATCTACAACTATACAAATGCACATATGTGCAAACGGACAAATGTACAAACATGCAAATGTACAAATATATACAAAAATAGAAATATATAGAAATTTACAAAAAATATACCAATTCATAGAAACATAGGAAGACATAAATGTAGAAGTATGCAAATATAATTCGCAAGAATTAAATTTGAAAGATTTCAATGTGCAACGCACGCGTATGCATACATCTACATAGAGAAGTTAGATAAAGTGGGCGTATCAGAGAGATAGAAAGAGACGGAGCCGCGTAAAGTGACAGGAGTGAAATACTCATAGGGAGGAATAGCGAGAGACACATCGAGTGTGAATACCACGTATGCACCGGCCAGGAAACTCGAAGGCCGTTCGAGAATCCGTGATGTGTGGGCGCTCTTCAGCTTTTATGCCCACGTGTGTAACTACGGCTAACTTCATCACGTGTAGTATCGCGTATACCGAGGGCTTCTAACGTTCCAAAAGACCCTCGACAAAGACACGGGCTGATTTTAACCCCTGACATGCGGACCTGTTCGAATTATTAGATTACTTATTATAGGACGTCGCAAATTGCCTGCAAATTTTACTATATTTAGAGTGTTCTGGTAAATTATTACCAGATTACTTTACCGGCCACAACCGAGAAGGGCCATTTATCGAGAAATGAGTTAAAAGTTATGGAAGGGGATTTTGTCGAAAGTTATTTGGAAATTTGAGAATTTTGGGATTTTAGGATTTGGGGATTTAGAGATTTGGAGATTTAAAAATTTGGGGATTTAAGGATTTGGGGATTTATGCATTTAGGGATTTAGGGATTTAAGGATTTGGGAAATTAGGGGATTTAGGAATTAGGGAATTTATGGATTTAGAAATTTGGGGATTTGGAGAATTTGGGGATTTAGAGATTTAGGGATTTGGGGACTTGAAAATTTCCACATTTAAGGATTTAGATATTTGGGATTTTAGGGATTTGGAGATTTGGAGCTTTAGGGATTTAGGGATTTGGAGATTTAGGGGTTTGAAGATTTAGGGAATTTTAGAATGTATGAGATTTAAGAATTTGGTGATTTAGGGATTTGGAAAGTTAGGAATATGAAATTTCAGTGACTTTGGGATTTAGTGTTTTGGAAACTTATACAATTTGGTAACTTGAGGATTTCAATACATAAAGAAATTTAAAAATTTGTAACTTTGAGAATTTAAAAATATTTACATTTGTAAATCTAAGTGTTCTGAAGTTTAACAATTTAAGAATTTAGAAATCTGAGAATTTTGTAAGTATCAAAATGTCCAGATTTGATCAATCGCTTCCACTTTTACATATCTACACTTTTACATCTTTCTTATTGCGCCTCGGCCAAATACTAATAAAATGCGTATTCTCCCGCAAGAATTTTTCATTTTCCATGAAATCCAAAAATGGTTGTTTCACAACCTCCATTTCATTGGCGCTCAGATATCGAGCTAGACCATTAAATGTGCAATCGTACCGGAAGAATTTCTGATAAAGACGGTCGTAACTCTTTTAGCAGCCTCTGCTTTATGGTTGTGATACATCGCCTGATCCCTTTCCTCGTTATACCTCAGAAGTTTTCAGCGGAGTCCGTATCTATTGCTTGGCCAGAGTAACGTTCGCACATGCTGATCAGCCAGAAACTTGCTGACACTTTTGACCTTATGGCGTAGTGCTGTCACGTGTAAAGATGCAATCTCTAATTCGAAATCGATAATTTCTTCGAAGCATAAACGACATTTATAATTTATTTTGGTATTGTTATTGCGTTATCGTTTTCCAAAATAAAATAACCTTTAAAATACAAAAATGTTCTTTCTGCTCTTAAATGTTATAGCTTGAAATTATTATAATTCGATCATCTTCAGATTTTCAATCATTTACTTATTGATACACATGCAATATAAATTTGTACGGGTCCAAATTTCAAAGTTGTAGCAGATATTAATAAAAACATAATTTTTTATGGTTTTATACAATTATGTCATGACTATACCAGCGAACGTCGTTCACCGGTAAACACTGGCTTTACGATTCAGATCGTAAAGATGGTTTATGCAAGTTGCACACGAATGATCGATACGTCTGATACATCCCTGGCTGTAGATATTAGATTTTTCTTCTGCCAACATTTCTGTGACCTTACATGGTACGCGTCGAAGAATATTGCGTAGCCATCGAGGACCGTAGATACTCGCAAATAGAAAGCCGATATTTACCGTAATTACCGGGCTGTTGTAGCATTGAATGCCGTCAATGATGAAATTTGTTGAGATTCTATTATTTATTATTTACTCGGTGGCTATTTGCTATGTGGCCACGCGTTGGTATTACTACACATTGATATTGTCACACGTTAATATTACGACATATTGACATTTCGACGCATTGGTATTGTCACTCATTATATTGCATCGCATTGTATTGCCATGTGTTATGTTGCAACGCGTTGTATTACTACACTTCGAAATCTGTGCGTTGAATTAATAAGCGTTACTGTTTTTACGCGTTTGTATTACCTCGTGTTATATTGCCACTCCTTATATTGCGACACGTTGCATTGCTACGCTCTGGAATTTCTATGCGTTGAACTGCTATGCGTTAGTATTAACACGCGTTATATTGCTACGCGCTATATTGCCACGTGTTATATTGCAGTGCAACGCATTGTCACGTATTAGAATCTTTGTGCATTGAATTGCTACGCGTTGATATCTTTGCACATTAATACTAGCATGCGTTGTATTGCTTCGTGTTATATCGCCTTGCGCTATATTGCAATACGTGATATTGTTACGCATTGGTATCTCTTGGGTTGTATAACGCCTTATATAATTGTTTGTTATAAAACAAATACCTTGAAAATGTTATTCTTACCTTAATTATCAGTTACTTGTCGTTTGTACAAATCTTGCGACGTTATATTTTGCATATTATTTCAGCACGCTTTGATCCAACGACTGCGTAATCGGACAAAGCGTTACACTCTCAATTTTTCGCGTAGCCATACATTTTAAACTGCATACCCGACGTTGTTCTAAAAGGCGGAACGAAATTCAGAAAAAAAAAAAGAATAAGAAAAGAATTTATAAAAGCAAGCGCAAAATTATTCTTGAACTAGTAGGAAGTCCAATTAACACGAGTAGCATAATGTTTTCATTGCAGTTTAACAGCCGTAAATTCTTCTGGAAACTCGGCAACTGCAGTCTCGCGAAAAATGGCATACCGCCAAGTTTTCATGCTGGTCGTTTCTCTTTTTCTTTTATTCTTTGACTGCAATATCGCCGACGGTAGAAAGCGATATAATAAAACACGGAAATATATAAGCTTACTAATTTCTTTCGACTCTTAAAAAATGATTAACTGCGTACACACGACGGTGTTTTCGAACAAAATTTAATTGCCGTTGTATACGTGCGGCGTATACATCGCTTTATGGCTATAAACAAAGATGTAATAGAGAAGAGAGTTTGGAAGCAATTTTAAAAGGTCAAAAGGGCAAATCTTTGGCTGATGTGAAAACTGTTACTGGCTGATATTTTGGAACTGGTAATTTAGGGATTTTAGGATTTTAAGATTTTGGGATTTTGGGATTTAAAGATTTAGTGTTGTAGACATTTCGGGATTTGGGGATTTGGGAATTTAGAAATTTAGGGTTGTAGAGATTTGGGGTTTTGAAGATTTGGGGATTTGGGGATTTGGAGATTTAGGGTTGCAGAGATTTGGGGATTTAGAGATTTAGGGATTTGGGAATTTAAGAATTTTTGAATTTTGGGATTGTAGGATTTTGGGATTTGAGGATTTGGGGATTTAGGGATTTAGAGATTTAGGGATTTATGGATTTGGGGATTTAGAGTTTGGGGATCTTGGAATTTAGAGATTTTGAGTTTTAGGAATTTGGGGATTATGGGATGTGGGATTTTAGGGATTTGAGATTTTAACGATTTGGGAATGTAGGCACTTTAGGTTTTAGGCATTTAGGAATTTAAAGATTTGCGGACTTAATGATTCGGAAATTTAGAATTTCACGAATTTGAGGATTTCAGAATTTAGTGGTTGAGGGCTTTCAGGGTTTAAGAATTTCGGGATTCAGGGATTCAAGACCCTAAAAATTGGAAAGTTTTAGAATATGGTAATTTAAAAATTCAAGATGACCGAATAAAATATATTTCCTCGTGAAAGTACCTGGCAACACTGTCCGCAGTTGTAAACGGCGTAAAAGATTTGAGTAGCAACAGCGATCGGATGGTCGATGATGGAACGCGTCGAATTTAGAGCGCGGCATTCTCGAATGTCGAGCGTCGTAGAAAAGACGCGGACTAGGATGCATCGCGGATGCACATGCAATTCCCTTGAGAAACAGCGAGAGCGAGGTCTTTGGCCGACTAATGGCGGATGTAGCCTCGTCTTTGACACGGCTTTCCCCCAATTTGCGTCAATTGACGACACACGAACGTCGTCGCAGAAAGAAAAGACGCATACACCGACACACCACTGGCCAGTAATTGAAATTACTGTCACCGACTCGGTTTCTGACACACGAGACGACCAACGATCTTATGCAACCGCGAGCTGTTGCACTTGGAACGCATCGTTAGGCTTGTCGCTCTGTTCAGAGACGCGGAAATGTACGCTCCTTTATGCCAATGCCGCGTTCCCTGCGATTCTTACGTCTGCAAACTATGACATTTTCTTGCTGGTCGACACGTACACATTTATTGTATATTTCTTGTTTTTTATTGTTGTTTGTAATTGTTGATGGGTTAGTAGCGGTCACAGCGTGGTGGATGTAGATTTGCAGGTTTGGAATTGGGGAGTTTTAGATTTTGGTGATTTAGAAATTTGGGAATTTCTCATTTTGGTAATTTAGGGATTTGGAAGTCTGGGAATTTTTAGTTTGGCCATTTTGGGAGTTGCAAATTTGGTAGTTTATTGATACAGAAGTTTGGGAATTGGGGAGTTTTGCACTATGGTGATTTAGAAATTTGGGAATTTCTCATTTTGGTAATTTAGGGATTAGGAAGTGTGGGAATTTTTAGTTTGACCATTTTGGGAGTTGCAAATTTGGTAGTTTATTAATCTAGAAATTTGGGAATTGGGGAGTTTTGTTCTATGGTGATTTAGAAATTTGGGAATTTCCCATTTCAGTGATTTAGGGATTTGGAAGTCTGGGAATTTTTAGTTTGGCCATTTTGGGAGTTGGAAATTTGGTAGTTTATTGATACAGAAGTTTGGGAATTGGGGAGTTTTGCACTATGGTGATTTAGAAATTTGGGAATTTCTCATTTTGGTAATTTAGGGATTTGGAAATATGCGAATTTTTAATTTGACTATTTCGACAGTTTAGAAATCTGCTAATTAAAAAATCTAAATATTCACAAATTCACTAGTAATTTAGAAATTTTATGATTTCCATCAATAAAACTTAGAAGACTTGAAACTAGAAAAACTGTTGACAACTTGAAAAACTTGAGTAATACAAAAATTCAGTACCGTGTAAATATAAAATTATGAGAACTAGAAAGTCTCTAAACCAAACTCTTCAAACACGTAGATAATTTCCTAATGCAACAATTTAATGACTCGAAAAACATTGAAACAAAATATTTTCACAATGAGAAAGGAAGAAAGTGCAGAATAATATTCGAGCGAGTCGATCGTCGCAGAAAGGTTTCACTCGGGCTGGTTCGAGGACTTTCAGGATGAACATAACTTTTTACCATTCGACGAAGCTGCGTTCTCATGAACACCATGCATATGGTGAACCGTTGTTGGAACGTTAATAACCAAAGGAACACAACGTGCGTAGGCCAGGCCACACGTTCCTCTGTCTATCCTTTGTTTTTCCACGGCGTTAGGTCCCGTTAGTATATCTTTGTATGCCATATGGAAATCTCACGCGAACCTTTGCTGCTCATCGTTATGCATTTCTTTGCGTACAGACAATGGCATCGAGCAGTGCGTGCCTGTTCGATCGACTACGTCTATCATTTATCTTTTACAGTTCTCTTAATTATCATATGCATTTCTTATATCAAATGTATATCTCAAATCTTGAATTTTTACACATGAAAATTGTCAAACCCAAATTTCTAAATTATTGTATTAAGTATGCAGATTCTGAGACCCTGAATTGTTAAATTGTCAAATTTCTAAATATACAAATTCTCAAGTCTCGAAATTGGCTAACTTCCGAATTTCTAAATCACAACATTCTCAAATTTGCAACATTCAAGTCCCCAAACTTCTATATTTTAAAATTCGTAAAATCCCAAATACTCAAATTTTTTAAATACAAATCTTCAAACTCTCAAGTTCTCAAATTCTCAATTTCCTAAAATTCAAATCCCCAAACTCCTAAGTTTCTAAATTTCTAAAACCCCAAATTCAAAAATTTCCTAAAATTCAAATCCCCAAACTCCCAAGTTTCTAAATTTCTAAAACCCCAAATTCTAAAATTTCCTAAAATTCAAATCCCCAAATTCCTAACTCTCCAAATGTCTAAAATCCTAAATTCTAAAATTTCCTAAAATTCAAATCCCCAAACTCCCAACTCTCCAAATTCCTAAAACCCCAAATTCTAAAATTTTCTAAAATTCAAATCCCCAAACTCCCAACTCTCCAAATTCCTAAGACCCCAAATTCTAAAATTTCCTAAAACCCAAATCCCCAATCTGCCAACTCTCCAAATTCCTAAAATCCCAAATTCTCAAACTTCCTAAAACTCAAATCCCCAAATTCCCAACTCCAAATTCCTAAATCCCTTAATTTCCACATTCTTAACTTCCTAATCTCCCAAACGCGCAAATTCCGCAATTTTCAAACTTCCAAATTTTCAACCCCCTAAATTCCCACACTTCTAACTCCCTAATTATTCGAATCCCAAATTCCAACCCTCTAAATACGAAAAATTGCACGCGAAAGTAGGGGATGAGTGCAACGTTCTCGAGAAAGAGGGTCAAGGTATAACAGGAGGATAAAAACGAGTTTACATGAACGTAAGAGGGCTCTCTTTTGAATGATATAGATAGAAAGGTTGACTACATCGGTTGATTGGATCGATTTTACCACTGGTTCAGTTTCTCTAATGAAATTTCTCGTATCGTCGGAGCACGTCCATTTATAAACCACACATCCATCGATTACAGGGTTTAACCCTTTGCACTCGAAAGCATTTTTATTGTTCGCTAGAAACAACTCTGAAACTTTCTAATTGAAAAGTTTCATGAACTTTAATTGAAAATAAATTGAAATTATTATTTTTTATTATTAATTGTTACTGTGTATTTTACTATGTTACTTAACCCAGGGGTTCTTAACCCTTTCACTTATAATATCGTGACGCGCATTACAGTTCAGATACAACAAACCCAAATCGTATTTACAGTTCAACTGAGCTTGGAGTTTAATACTAATTATAATTTACATAATCAAGGTTCCCCGAATCCAAAATATACTTGTGATTTTATTTTTTCTTGTTTTTCTTAACGTTGCAGTAATAATTGATCAGCTCTGGCTGACGCAACTACCAAAAAACTCATAGGTTAAGGAGTTAAACTCGTATTGTCCTCAGCTTCTCTCTTGAACATTTCTTTTGCATACCCATCCCATATTTAAATTTTGACTAATTATTCTTTGGTTATGTTGATAACTAGTTAAGTAACAAATACAGAAAGTCTTGACCACATAGAATTTTTATTAAATTAGTTATTTGAACAAAAAGGTAAAATTAGGGGACGTCAATTTCAGAATTGTTTCGCAAATCACAGTTTAAACCTTCCACTACTAGTGATGGGTTTAAGACCCCCTGCCTTAACCTATGATTTTGTCAGCAAGTACGTCACACAGTGCGATGTAATTGTCATAATATTAAAACAGCAAAGAATGCTGAAATATTAAAGATATTTTGGATGTGGCGATCATTGGTGGTTGGTTTGGAATTAAAATTAAACTCGAAGTGAAAAACATGACAAAAATATGAGATAGATTCTGATTCTTATATGAGCATTGCAACAGTTATGTGCGTCACATGTGGGACACGATATCATAATGTAAACGGTTAAATGTTACGTGTATTACATTATAGATTTAGATAAAAGATACGTATTCGAAATTGTTGCATTAGACGCAATGGTGAGTCTTACGAGTGCAAAGGGTTAATACGAAGAGAAACTACATCATTGACTTACATCGCAGTTAGAGACGTTAAGAAATGCAGAAGCAACGTGTGTATCACGCCCACACATATTTTGCAACGAATCTCCATGTACCCATTTATTATTTGAATAATCTTGCGTGTACGAATGGATGTGATGATAGTTTCAGACATCGAAGGTGATGTTAAGTATCTTTTACTGCTAGGTAATTCTACTGTGTACAGAGAGATATTTTGCAACTTCGTTTGCCTTGTTAGATAAGAGTTGGATTGTTGCATATTAAATTGCATGACGTGATCTTTCTAATTTTCAAATTCGATAATTCAAATTTACTTCTCAAGTTTATAATTTCCTTAATTTTCATGTTTGTTAATCTATTTACAAGTCTAATTTTCGAAATTTCTTTAATTTTTGGATGTTCTAAATTTTCAGGGTTTTGAACATTATAAGCTTCCAAATTTGCAAATTCAGAAATTTAAATTTTGAAGTTTTCAAGTTTTCAAATTTTCAATTTACAAATTTGCTAATTTACTAATTTACTAATTTACTAATTTCTAAATTTTCAAGTAACTTAATTTTCATTCTTCCCCAAATTTGCAAATGTCCTAAATTTCTAAATTTTCAAATCTTAATCTTCTAAATTTTCTAATCTTCCATTTCCCCTATACCAATATTCCCAAGTTCCTAAATTCCCCAGATCTCTAAAAGAGGTCTTTTACTTTAGAGTAGATCTCTAAAATTACAGAGATCACCAATTGTAAATTATCTATCAATCTAACAAACTTTTACCTATTATCTAACAATCTTTTTGCTACAAATATCCTAAAACAAATTTAATATTTTTCCTAAATAATCACACGTGAAAATCGTAAGTCATTTTTCGCTACTTTTACAAGTCGATTATCATATCGATGACAAGTCGAAGAAAACTTCAAGGAATTTTGAGTTAAAACCCAAGAAAAACGTGACCAATTTAATCTGTCAAAAACACATTTAATACATCGTATATCGAATTATGTTCAAAGACTACATCGAAGACTTCACGTTACAGGTTTGATTCATAGTTTATCGATATTTGAGGTTATCTTACAAATTCCGCTGAAATATTTGCATAGCCAGACAGGTTTTAATCGTTTTCAAAGTTGCGACAAAGATGTAGTGACCTAGACATCGGCGTAAACGAGCTTTCGTAGTAAAGGAAAGCTGTTTTTGCAGCTGTATCGCGAACTAACAGAAATCTCGAGGCTAACTAAACGCGTGAACGTAAACCGACCGCTAAATTTGGACATCCTGTAAAAGATGGACTTCCGTTCAGTCTTCTCAGGTCGTTATTTATTTACGTAAATACTGACACTCTTAGATGAATCTTTTCTTCGAAATTTTCCTTTGTTTACAATGGTGTCGTTTTCGGTTGCACTCTCGTTATATTGCCGTGGATGAAAGTATGACTGCAGAAGTTAATTGGTGATATATTGCAATTGGTAATATCTCGTAATTGGTACTATCTTGCAATTACTAATATATTGAATTGATTACGGTGAAGGAGAAGTGATAGTGTTTGTGCAGGTTCTTTTGGAAGTTGCAATATAACGAGAGTCTACTCTGTTTAGATTGTTAAGAGAATATTTTCTGTTCGTGAATAAGTTGATCTTTGTTGGTTCTCAAATTTTAGAAATTTGCAAACATCAAATATTATAAATTTCTGAAATTTCCAAAATTCATCAAGTCTTTCAAACTTTGTAAATTTCTCAAACTCCTCAAATTTTCCCAATTTCTCAAACTCCACAAATTTTGAGTCTCTCAAATTCCTAAAATTTCTCAAATTACACAAATTTCAAAATATCAAAATTTCCACATCTCTCAGCTCCCAAATTACCCAATCCTTAAATTCCCAAATTTTCAAATCCCCAAAACCTCTAAATTCCCAATTCAAAAATTTCCTAAATTCTCTAAGTTCCCAATTCCAAAATCCCCAAAATTCCTAAAATCCGAAATCACCATCAACAAATATTTCCTCCCCAACCGCCAATAAAAAGAGGTCAAACTGTTCACCATACAAACGAACATTATTTGCTATTCGACCAACGACAGTAATGAAGCTCGTGGAATATTAAATCGTTAATTAATAAACATATTAAAGGAGCGGAACACGTAGATGAACGGGACACAACGCGTACAAACGGCTCGAAAGAAATATCGGGGCCGTGTGAAAACGCTCGAACTGCACTCATTGGAAAGCGCTCGTTCCACGACAATAACCGCTTAAATCGTTTTCCAATGTCACAGAGAGCTGACTGGCCGTCGCATAAAACAGACGGAAAATGATCGATCAATTTTCCCGTCGAAACACGAAGGCGGTCTCGTAGGATGCGAATTATTCGCGTTGAAGGCTAAATGAAAGCCCGAGGAAAATCATTGACCGTACCTGTGTGTAGGATGCTCGTGAAAGTCAGGTAATTTTAACTCGTTCAGCCGGCACTTTTCTTTTTTTTTTTTTTTTTTTCTTCTCTCGATGAGACTACGCTGCCGGTCAACAGTTTTTAACTACCTAATTTTCTCGGTGAATTATAATATTCAACGCGTTTCACGCCGAAGTGAAAATAACTTTGAAAATAATTATGGGTTGCGAATAATTTTTCGTTCGGAGACTTTATTAAGTGTGGAAATATTTTATTTAATTTGATAGTTTCGGTTAGTTACACTGTGAGTTATGTTCGCTGTTATTTTAGGGATTCAGTGTTTTTTTTTTTTGCTAGTTTAGTATATTACTTATTGGCAGAATTCTGTACTGATCTGTGTACTGCAATATAGAGAGGTTTTGGAATTTTGAGAATTTTGGGATTTGGAGGATATTGTAAATGAGAATTTAGGACTTTGGGGAATTGAAAATTTGGAAATTTGAGAAAGCTTGAGAATTTGGAAATTGGGAACTTAGAGTATTTAGGGGATTTTGGATTTGGGAATTTAGAGGTTTTGGGGATTTGAAAATTTGGAGACTTAAGAATTTGGGAATATAACAATTTTGAGGATGTTACAAATTTGGGGATTTGAAAATTTTGGAATTTGACAATTTTGGGGACGTCACAAATTTGGGGATTTGAGAAGTGAGGAATTTGACAAATTTTTTGGATTTAGAAATTCGGGAATTGACGTTTGTTAATTTATAAATTTGCAGGATTAGAAATTCCAGATTTCATAAATTCAGGAACTCAGGTGTTTGATAATTTGCAAATTTGAAATTAAAAAAATGTAGGGATCTACAAATTTGTAAATTTTATATCTAAAAGATATAGGAATTTACAGAATTGTAAATTTGGAATTTAAAAAATGAAGGGATTTGTAAGTTTGTAAATTTAAAATTTAAAAAATGTAAAGATTTATAAATTTTTAAATTTGTAAATCAATGATTTTTAACATCCAACAATTGAGATATCAGAAGATTTGCAAAATGAAAAATGTGGAAGTAGAGTAATGCTATTGACACAGAAAATAATTACGGTATAAAATCGAAGTATCTATCAATACATTACACATGTAACGAGTTAGGAATGTTGCTTTTACACGCGTACGATAATAATTACAGGAATGGAATTTCATCGATGGCTTATGATAATATCGTAAAATTCTCAACGCGGATTGCATAACGTGGAAGTCATAAGCAGCACAGTGTGGTTCTCACGTTTAAAGTATGGGATATGTTTAATGGGGTGTTTTCAGAAGAATAATTGAATAAATTACCGCGAATAATTGCAACGTTCTATGCAGATTTCCAGCATGTATTCTTTTACGATTCTCTTTGACAAAAGAACGAACTTTTTATAGATGCGATATTTATTAGTATACAATTATATTACAACAGAGATATAATTAGCTTCTTTATCGTAGCGTGATTCAGAACATCTTATAATTAACATACATTTGTGTTCTTTGCCAAAACCTTTGGGAAAAGGGTTTTGTACTTCAATGAGTCTGTTATGTATTTTAACATCAGAGAACTTATAGATAATATGAAACCTTATTTAGTATCTTATTATTTAGCTATCAAGTGTGTAAGAGGTGGGTTTAAGAGGATTTAGGTCAATTTTGAATCAATCTGAGTTGATTTTGATCGATCTGGATCAGTTTAGGTCGATTTGAAACGATCTGAATGAATTTTTGTCTGATTTGAATCAATTTGAGTGAGTTTGGACTTATTTTAACCGATCTGGACCGATATGAACCGATCTAGACGGATTCAAATTCACACGAACCTGCTATTCCGACTTGAACCGATCTCTACCGATCTAAACCGATTCGAATTTGCACGAACCTACGGAAACCGACTTGAACCGATCTCTACCGACATAAGCCGATCTAAACCGAGTTGTCCATCAACTACCTTTCAACAAAGGATCAGCCATTTTGTATTAAGAATATCAATGAAATGTTAACGCATATACATTGTCCGGAGCCTAATCTACAAATTAATACTCCATAAGCGTTGTTTTACGATTGTTTTATGTCACCGGATCTTCCTGTGTTTCGTGACTGTCAATTTGCGAGAACCATTAAGTTACAACGATTATACAGTTGCTGATAAATCTGTATTTTAATGTTTCAGCCGCCGGAGAACGAGTTGCAGAAGGTTGGCGAACGAGTGCCGAGCGAACACGAACTCAGAGTGCAGAGATCTCTGCAACGACTGAACGTCCCGGATTGGTACAAGAACTCTCCCGCGGCTCGCGACGGTTTCCGGTTAAAGAGGCACTCCGATGCGTCGCAGCACGGAGGATGGCGTGCTCTCGGCTCCAAAACCACTTCCCTATCGTCCCTTTCGTCGTCTTCCAATAGACAGCCGACTACAGGTTAGAAACAATATTCCACAATTATCTCTGGTTAAACCTTGTCACCTGTTATTTTAAACACTTTCACTATTATCTCAATATATTCTTTGTTATTCTTTCCTAATCCCCGAAATTACTAGATACAAGAATTCTTAGATTCCCAAAATTTCAAACACTCTAGATTTTACAGTCCTTTAGGCCCCAATTGCCCGGATTCTCTATTTCTCAAATTTCTAAATTCCCTAGAATTCCGACGCCCTAGATTCCCTAGAATATTGATTCCCTAGACACCCTACGTTCCTAGATATTCTAGATTTCCTAGATTTGCGATTCCCTATATCCCGGATTCTCAAGATTTTCGATTCCCTAGATTCCCGATTCCCTATATCCCCAATTCTCAAGATTTGTGATTCCCAGACCCGCAATTCCCTAGATTCCCAATTCTCTGTATTCTCGATTCCCCAGACCCCCGATTTCCTATATCCCCTATTCCCTAGACCCCCGATTCCCTATATCCCCGATTCCCTAGACCCCATTCCCTATATTCCCTATTCCCTAGACCCCCGATTCCCTATATTCCCGATTCCCTAGACCCCCGTTTCCCTATATCCCCGATTCTCTATATCCCCGATTCCCTATATCCCCGTTTCCCTAGACCCCCGATTCCCTAGATTCCCAATTCTCTGTATTCTCGATTCCCCAGACCCCCGATTCCCTAGACCCCCCCATTCCCTATATCCCCGATTCCCTAGACCCCCATTTCCTATATCCCCGATTCCCTAGACCCCCATTCCCTATATCCCCGATTCCCTATATCCCCTATTCCCTAGACCCCCGATTCCCTACATTCCCAATTCCCTAGACTCTCGATTCCCTAGACCCCGATTTCCGATTGTGAAAAAATTGTCGCATCTCCTAAACCCAAAAATTTCCAATTCTTGAAATAATCAAATGCCCAGTTTTTCAAAACTCCACCCACATCCCAATGTCCTTATATTTCCAAATCCCTTAGTATCACCATAATGTAAAAGATTCATATTCTTGATCGAATCTGATTTGACCTTGAAATATCTACATTTCCAAACTTTACGGAAATGCCTCCCTTTTTTTGTAAAATTTAAAAAAGTCCCTCAACGAAGGGTTCACTGAAAGATGGAAGATGAGTCGGAAGATTGTTCGAAATGTTATACAAGCGTCGTAATATCGAGCAAACTATAGCGCTCACGCCTTTCATCCTCGTAAAAAGTCACGGAACGTCCGAAATTAGCGCACAGCGTCGGCCAATTTCATTTACGCGCGTCTCCGTTTCTCGGCGTGCGACACAGTCACGGATATTCTCTGGCTACGGCGAGTAATGGCCGGTAGGAAGCGGCTAATAAATTTAGCGGGGCAAGTTAATTCGATTAATTCGCTTCCCTGCGAGCCGTCTCTCAGAGAACACGTCGAACCCAGTTCGCGTTGCCTCGTTGCGAAAGGGTTGCCTTCTAACCTGTCGCGATGCTACGGACAACCGTAATTGACGGATTTTTGTTTCGGTTCCAATTATGAGATTTCTTTGTTAATAGAGTTTTACGTACACCCTCATATTTTCGAGTTTATACATTTTCTAAATTTTAAGATTTAGATCATTTTCATTGTAATCATTTTTCTCGATTAGCTAAATTCTTAAATTCCAAAATTTGCGAATCTTTAGGTTTTTAATGTTTTTTTTTTTTCTATTTTAATTTGTTCAGTTTGCAGATTTTTTCAATCCTATATTACCAGATTTGTAAATTTTCAAATTTCTGAAGTGCCAGGTTCGTAAACTTTCAGACTTCGAGACCTTGAAACATTGAGACTTTAAAAATCTAAAAATTTATAAATTTCAGAATTTGAGAATTAAAAAATTTCAAAATGTAAAAGTGTAAAAATTCGAAAATGTTCCCACGATAACCCAGATCCGACGCGTTCTAATCCAAAGATTACCCGAGTTCGTGCTCAGAGGTGGCATCTGGACCGCGAAAGGTTAATTCGTTAGAAACTAGAAGGGATGCAAGGTCAATACGAAAAGTAGCTCCTAGAATGTGTGCCGGTGTGTTAATTAAATTTAGAACAGGCTTTACTTAACCCTTTAAGTACTCTGCGCCACTACAGCCTCCCTCCTCTTTACCTTGCATCGAGAGTTGCTGGATATCTCGTTACCTGATGGCAATTTTACACTTGCTGTTTTTATTCTTTTATTTCTTCCTCGACTAAGGAATTTTGCTTTCAATCGAAGCAGATAGCACTAAGTACATACAGGTAGATGTGCACTTAAAGATGTTTATGTAGCTCCGTAATTGAAAAAGAAGACTATTATTGGTCTATCGGTAAATTATGAGGTTGCTAATGTAAAATGGCGTCGGGTTTTAACATTAACCTTGCATTAAATATTTATCGAGGTAGCTTGTAAAAGCCAATTAGAATGTAATATTATATTATTGATATTCTCTTTCACTTTTATTATTATAAATTAGTATATTATAAATTAGTAAGTTTGTTTATAATATGAAAAGGTATGTCGGCCATTATGTTAAGTCACATGCTGGCTGTTAGTGTCACGTTAAATGTATGCTCCTAATAGACAACTAAGTATTATATTTTCATACATTTGTATAAAACTGTGGATAAGCATTTTCAAATCACCACTATAGAGATAATTAAACGATTATTGTACGTGGTAATTTTATAGCTTTTTAATGATTTTATGCAGGTGCTCTTCTAAGTCCAAGTCCCACGCCGCCTGTATTCTCAAGATGGAGTACCAGCTTGCTGAACAGTGCCGGAAGTTCGCCAGCAAGTTCGGCGAGGTCGTCGTTCAACCATCGACAGCCATACTTAGGCTGGCGTTCACAAGAACGATTAACGAATCCTCGGACACCGGCAGAACGTCTTGCTCAGGGCATTCTTCCTCAGTTGCAAGCAGCAAACAAGGTTCGTAGCAAATTCATACCTTTACATACAACAATTTTTAGATTCTTAGATTTTTAGAGAGATTTCTGCATTCTCTCTAGATCTCTGAAGTTCTGGATTTCTAAGTTCTTTGATCCCCAAATTCTTGTATCTTCAAGTTTCTATGTTCTCAGATTGTTGGGTCTCCAGATACCAAGATCACTAAGTTCTAGGTTCTCGAATTCATAGATTTCAAAATGTCTAAATTCACAGTTTTCTGGATTCGCAAATATCTAGAATCTGGAATCGACATATTTCCAAATAGATAGGTTCCAGAATTCCTAGATCCTCAAATTCCTACAATGCCAAATTCCTACATCCCCAAATTTCTATATCTTCCAAATTCCTACATCCCCAAATTCCTGCATCCCCAAATTACTATATCCCCAAATTCCTACATCTCCAAGTTTCTACATCCTCCAAATTCCTATATCTCCAAATTCCTACATCCCCAAATTCCCACATCCCTAAATTTCTATATCCTCCAAATTCCTACATCCCCAAATTCCTACATCCCAAATCTTTACATCCCCAAATTCCTAGATTTCTACATTCGTAGATCTCCAAACTCCAATCTCCAATCTCAAGGTCCCCAAACGCATATACCCTCAAAATTCTAAATCCCCAAATTCTTAGATATCCAAATTAATACACCATTAAATTTCAAAGTTCCCAAGCTTCTAATTCGTCAAATCCCTTGCTTTCCATATCAGTACATACCCAAAACCCAACGTCCCCCGGTTACCAAATCCTCACAAATCCCCAAAGATCAGCGAGTGGAAGGTCTCTCCATCCTTCATTACCACATCTTCCCTAGAGAAACCGAATCTCCTCTTGACTACACATATATTATAGAATCTACTATACTAGTGTGTAATATGGAGTAGTGTCAATGCTTGCCATATTTAAAACTCCTTATTTCACTTCCTGACTCATGAGATTTCATGCATCCTGAAAGATGAAATTCTACAGGAGATTTCAAAAGTAAAGTCCGCATAATCTGAAATTTTACTTGTACGATTCGTCAAGTAGTGTCTTTAAATATTTCGTAATATTCTGAACCTCGATCATTAAGATTTTTAATTCGAGAAATCCGGCCTCGAATCGACGACCGTGGCTGACCCCTTGGCCCCGCCCACGATCTCTTCGATTTCCTCTTTGTTTCAAATTTATTTTTAATTCGCGCAGACAGGGCAGAAACGCAGCGACGTATCTATAATTAGAAATTCTGGCAGAAAAGAGCCACGCTGGCGTCTGGTGGCCTTTGCAACCCGAGACAAATTGACTGTTACCCGATGTTCGCCCTTCTCTAAGGTTAAATCGTACACACCACGGATCTCGTATCGCTCCCAACTTTAATTACTTGCTCGTTACGGAAAAATAACAGCCCCGCCGAAACGTCTCGTCTCACGGTCGTTTTATTTTGCCAAATTCTTGCCGAGGCTGTTATCCCCCTTCTCGTGCCAATCGATATAATTACTCGCTGTCATAATTAGCCTTATCTTCACAATTTTCTATTTGTATCGAAACTATTTTTATATAGTTAAATATAGTTTAACAGACTCGAATAAATATTAATATTTTCAATGTCGGCATACATCTTGGGATTCATTAACCTCTTCTGACCCAGTGTTGTATGACAAGATTTTGCTACCTTCAGATCCTTCTCATTCAAACTGTAATGTATGCAGAAATTTATAAACTGCTTATAGGAAGACATTGCATATGGATGTTTAGAAAAAGTTAGCAAAAATTTGTAGTTAAAATAGTTTGTGTTGAAAGTTGTGTCAGAAATCAATAATGTTCATATACAAGTGTACTTGAGAAAGTATTAAATATAGTATATCTAGTGTGTAGTATGTATAAAAGATGAATAACCGAAAGAGTACTAAAATAACCGTCTCGTTTCGCAGCAGCAACAGCAACAACAACAGCAGCAACAGCAGACAACGAATCAGCAGCTAGAGGTAAGGAACTCGATAAAGGAGGTAACCTCGGCCATTGTGCACTACGTGCAAAGCGGTCAGGAGGTTGGTGGAGGTGGCAGGCTGTCGCCTCGACCTCGACCTGAAGACTGGGACGACAGGGGCGGAGCAAGGTCGACCAGCCCCAGAGGTGAGCACTAAACAACCCCTGCCAAAAAAAAAATTTACATCCCACCACCACCACCACTACAACCATCACCACTTTTACTCTTCACGACAAAGGTAATTTTGAGTTTTCCGTCTTGATGTGTTCTCGTTGCCTCTGCATCTATAATTCTGCGACCTAGACACCTCTCTTCTTCTTCTTCTTCTTCTTCTTCTTCTGTCTACCTGCCTGTCTATATGTCTGACTGTCTCTGGTTTACCGTTGTATCAACAGGAATGTTTGTAACATAATTTCTCTCTGTCACTACCAACTCGAAGCACCAGTCTACGATGTTCTTTTTGTGTACTAACGAGAATCGCTTTCAAAATGGTCGACCCTTTCAACGAAACGGTGCGGCATCGCTACAGGTTCGCTGCATCGTTCATTCTTTTCTTCACGTGGTTCAAGCCTCGTTAAGTTTCTTCCATCGAGAATTTACATAGAAGTCTGCGCGATGAACATCTTCGCGGAACTGCTCCGCATCGTGTATGTGCATATCGAGTAGTGCAGGTGGTTGAAATTGAGCGGAAAATTCATTCGGACACGCTTCTTAAACTGAAGGGATGTAACTGATGTACTCTTGAGGGTAGCAACGAGTAGTCTTGCTATATTGCCACAGTGGGAGATGTAACTCTTGGAATTGGCAATGTTCGAGGAAGGAAATTCGCAGATGAAAACTTCTTAGTTTGATAACATTCAAAATTTTGCAAACTTCTAACTTTCAGAGTTTCTAACTTCACCAATTCTTACAGTCCTCATAGGTTTGACATCGTGACGAAGAAAATTCGAAATATTACAAGTTACCTTGAAAACTCGAAGTTTTTCTATTTGTAACTTTACAAACTTCAGCAACTCAGTGCTCTGGAAGCACAGCTGTACCCATCACCTGGCAATTTAACATCAATAACCGATTTATTTCCTCAAAAGTATAAAAAGCGCGAACATAACAAAAAACCCACTTGCTTGCAGCAGCTATCAAACGTGGTTAGAGACGACTCACACGAAAGTTGCCCAAACTCGTTAGAAACCTTGACACTAAACCGTATCCCTAGAAGAGGTCCGAGCAAGGTCGAGCGGAGCGGACGATAAAAAGGGAAAAACATGGCGTTCGAAGGGCTAGAACGGAGGAAGATCCTCGGCCGGTCTACCTTAACCCCGGCGATGATCTTTAATCACCGAAAGTCTCGCCGAAAGTATGCAGAGGCGACCGGTTGCTATTTCGACAGCCTTGTAGCATCGTGGCCGTGTTGGCCCCGAAATAGATTACCCTGAAGTTTGAATCACCCCTCTTGTGTCTCCGTACGCTTTTCGGTGCGAGCGAACTTACCCTGCCACTCGGCTGACCTTAGGGACAAAATTAAAACAAACATCGAGAGAAACAGTAGGCGAAGATAACACGTGGCCGCCTGTTACCTCGTACGCTTTTATAATCGAGGATCCACCGATCGATTCTGTGATCCGTCTTGAAGAGCGCGCGTCTACGCTTCTGACTGTGCGTGTCTCACGAGAAGACTTGCGGAAGAGTCTTTGCTGAGGCTAGATTACTCAAGAAGCCTAATTGACAAATATGACCAGGTCTATATCAACGAAATATAACATTTCTAACCTTGATAGCACTTTTCACGCATCCTCTTTCTAAACTTCCCATTTTTAATAAAATTCTGTTTACTATTTTTCTTTCGAAGTAATACAAAAATGCTAAATATGCAAATAAATCAGAGTAAATTTATTAAAATATAACAGACTATTGTCGAAGTAATATTACTAGTAATATGCCCGTCCGGGTCCCCAGAAGTAGAGTAGAGGCGTGTCTCCTTCACCGTGATTGGTTAGACTAGTATTTCTTCCGAGTGACTTCTTGTGAGGCACAGTACAGCGTATAATGTACCCTATGGCGATCAGCGGACCCGTCTGTCAATAACGTGTATGTGTGCCGTGTTGTCAGCTGTGTTTGCGTTGTAATTAATACTTCCGTGTTTAGAGCTTCTCCACTAACACGACATAATCTGAGATTGCGTCGTGTCAACAGTGACTCGACAGTGTTAACGCTGGTAACTAAGAAGATGAACGCGTGTTGATTTTGTTGAACGTGGTTAACTCATGGAAACTAGTTTGTTCTTTTCTTTTTTGGTTTCTTGTTCGCGAGCAAACGAGGATCCTGCCAGAGCCGACGCGTGCATATCAACGTTGTTAATTTTTTAAAATTATCTTTAGGAATATGTTCAATATTGTATCGATCTTTTCATTTGATTTAAGAATTTTCTTCGTGAAATAAATTCGAAAAGCTTTTTTATCGGTAGATTCGTTATTTGATATTAGTGAACAAGGTCAAATATTGTAACAACAGATTCGTGATGATTTTTCGATTCAAGGTCACTTCAAGGTCGTAGTATACGAAATCGTTGAATTCGTCTTAATATGTTGCTTATATGCTACACAAAGATAATGTCATTTAAATGAGGTGATTGACTTTTCATCGAAATAAAACTTCAAAAAAGTTCAATTTGTAGTCGATTGAAAATTGTTTAATTTTTGTTTGAAATTTTCTTGTTCAACTACGGGAAGTACCGATTATTCTATATAATTCTGCTGTTCTTTAAACGGTGATGTAAATGTATTGTTAAGGAGAACCATCTCTAATGACCTTGACCTTGATATGTGAAAGTGTGTATTAAATTTGATTTGTTATAACTTTAATCAATAATGAGCTTAAAAGGTGGAGGTGGGTTACATCTTGTAATTAGTCAAAACGACGAACTTCTACTTAACCGCCCTCGAGAGAACAACTTGTTCTACTGTGACTTTCACACTTGATGTCACTCGGGACACTTCTAAAGTTCGCTCCGCATCCCGCCATATTGTTGTCCACCAATCTGCTAGTCAGCCTCATTGTAAGATTCATAATAGTCAGAGTTGCCAGAGGTAGGGACAAGGTGACGTCACATAGTCCTTATACATGTATATATTGTTTGTGCTCTGTAAGTGTTGCTTATCTACAAATACTACGTTACTCACGACGTCACTTTTTCCCTACGTCGTCCCACGTACGGCAACTCCGATAGCGACAGGATTTGTGTACGTTGACGCGGAACAACCTAGTGACATGAAGTGTGAGAGTCGAACACGCGACGGCCCTGGTTCCAGCAACTTTGCCCCGGTCTCCGTAGAAAAGAGAAGTCAGCCAGCTAGTCGCAGCTGAAGCCGGCTTCGTTCGCGATGTATCCTAATGAAATGAAACTTGTCCTCGAAGGGAGCGTGAAGCTGTGTTGGATGGAGAGCTCGTTCGTTGGCACGAGACCCGTGGACTCGCCGGAGACGCCGATGAGCCTGGCCACGGACACCGATTGCTGTCCCGGATGCAACGCCACCGGCACCGAGTCCTGCAGTTGCGTCGACTCCGCGACTTCCGGTCTGTTCTTGGATCTGACGCCGACCCGCGACGATAACCAACAGCAGCAGTCCGCCGGCGGTGGAAGTCTCTGTCCGTCGCCGTCCTCGTCCCTCGGTTACCATCACCATCATCATCACCATCATTCTCATCACCGTCAGCTTCATCATCAGCAACAACAGCAACAACAACAGCAACAACAGCAGCGTCATCACCGCGGTGAGTTGCTGCTCGCCTAGCGGAAACCCACCACACAAACAGACAAGATACAGGAACGCGTGTACGCTCGCGGACTTGAAGCAACCGGGAACACGTTCGGTCGCGTTTCCAAAGCGTCCTTCCGCTTCGACGATCAAAGCTGACGAGGACGATTCACGTTGTCGATGATTCCACTGCGAACGTTCGATGGGTCTTCGTTCCTTTCGCCCGCCACAGAAGATTCGCTAATTGGATAGCTCTTCAGGGATATAAGATCGGATGGTTAGCTGGAGAATGATGGTTAGATGCTTTCAGGTTGCTTTCTAATATATTCTTCTTGGATAAACATTTTTATATTGTTGATAGCTTTCGACAGGGGTTTAGGAGACATATCGTTGCTGTTGAAATTGTTGGTACTATCCGTCCTGCTATTCTGGTGTGATAGATTGGTGTATTTTTGGGGGGATAGGTGTATTTAGATTGTGATAGTAGGCTGAGGAAGGTAAGGGTAGGGTGGTTTGGAGAGTACGCTGCTGAGTGCGGTGGGATTATCTAGGGAAAATGGCGACTGGAGATTAGGTAATGTAGAGATTTAAAGTTTGCAAGAGTAGGGATTTGAAGGTTTGAAGATATAGAAATTTGGGGATTTGAGGAGTTCCAGCTTTGGGGCTTTGGAAAATGCTAGAGATGAGGATTTGGAGATTTAGAGCTTTGGAAATTTGTAAAGATGAAGATTTGAGAATTTGAGGATGTGAAGATTCGACAATTTAGCCTTGAAAAAATTTAGGGATTTGGAAACTTTTAGTACCTTGATATCTTGGAAATTTGATAAGTTTGTAAGTACAGAAATTCAGAATTTTGAGAACTAGTGATTTGAAAATTTTGAAATATAAAATTTGGTAATTCCGTAAACTTGTAAATGTGTAAATATATCTGTAAGTCTGAGAACTCGTACACAAAGTTTCAAAATGTCCAATATCCACAGCTGAGCATAAATTGTGTACTCTCCTCTCTTTATATCGCCGTTTCCCGAAAATAATCCTACAGCGTACGGTACTGTTATTTATTTTCTCGAAGGAATGTGATCACACATTGGCCAGCGTACGTGTTAAATTCCGAAGTTGGCAGGTACCATCAAACGGTTTTCTTGGAAGAGTTTTCTCTGACGTGGTTTCAGAGACTCGTCTGCCCGGAATCTCGTCTATTACGTCGCCGATTGCGTACGTCGTATTTGGCTCGGACTGTTGCCCAGTCAACTCGTTTCGTCGGTAAATGCGATCTCGGTCTACACGTGACATTTTTCTTCGCGTTAGGAAAACCCCAGACCACGCTTCGATGCAAATTAAGAACGCTAAATTATTTTCGTCTGTTGTGTTATAGTCAGCGTGTATGGAACAGAAGAGGGTAGCTAGAATCGAAATTCGTTCGAAAGAATCTCGTTTTATTTTTGGGGAAGAAACGTTTTGCCATCTTACGAACGTTCTCGTTTTCTTGTTTGTACATAATTTCCCGATGCTCAGAAATTTTCTATTTTTCTACGAGTCACGAGTGTTCCTGGAAGAACCTTGGAAGATCACCATTCCGTTTTACCCTTGTACGCCAGCTTGTGCACACTTTTTTACCCTCTCACGGTTCTCACGCAATTTCTTGCACACCCGGTCGCTTTTCTTTTGCGTCGTGAAAGGGAGATGCAGTGGCGTAACTAGCCGGGGGGCCAGGGCATGTATTTCTCACTAAAATTAATTGGGGTTGAGAAATTTTTTAATTTTCGAATAGTTGAATCTTCAATTTCGGATTTCCAAGTTCATAAATTTCCATATTCTGAAATTTACAAATTCCTATATTTCAAAATTCCAACATTCCCAAACCGCAGGTATCCCAGTTCTCAATTTTCCAGATTTCTAAATTTCCAAACCCTCAAATTTATAATTCTCAAATTTGCAAATTCTTACATTTCCAAATTCCCAAATTTTCAAATTCTAAATTTCCAAACTTTCAAATTTCCAACTTCTCAAATTTGCAATTTCTCGCATTTCCAATTTCTCATATTTCCAATTTCTCACATTTCCGAATTCTCAAATGTCCAATTTCTCACATATCTAAATTCTCAATTGTCCAAATTCTCAAATGTCCAATTTCTCACATTTCCAAATTCTCAATTTCCAAAATTCCAAATATTTAAACCTGGATTCCCCACAACCCTAAGTTCTCAACCCCCAATTTCCAAAATCCATAGTATCTGATATGGAACACTACCATAATCATTAAAGAATACCTGGCCAAGCCCATAAAATTCTAGTTACGCCAATGGTGAAATAAGAGAAGGAATTCGATAAGAAGCACAAATAAAAGTTGAATTGTTTATCTTTTGTGGGTGACGTTAAAGATGTTGAATAATTATTGATGCTTGACAGTGATCAATAAGAGTTAAATGTTTATTGTTGACATGATATTTTTCGATTACTTTTCACGTGTATATGTAGTATAAGCAACTTTTAGTGCTAATCGTAAGTTAATTATGCAAGTGCAATTATTTTTCATTTCTATCACAAAGTCGGGTACTTCGATTTTTGAGGCTCAACAGTTCTTGTTATTGCAATGGTTGGAGTTAATGCAATTTGTTTTGGAGATTTTTGTAGTAACTTGTAAAAAGAACAACGAACTAGGTTTATCAGTGATTCATGGACAGTTTATATTATTCGTTTTGAATTAATCCTCATAGAACTGTGCTATGAAATATAAATATAAAATGTATAAAAATATACAACCTTTGTAATCTATTTAATCTTGATCTTGTTATCTTGTATAAAATAAACGATGTTGAAATAACGATGAAACAATTATATTGTTGAAGAACTTGTAATTTTGTATAAAATAAAAAATTGATCTTCTGTATTTTGTTTGTGCTTCTCCACAAACAGTTGTATGTATAAATTTATGTAATAAAAGTGGAACAAATTTGAATATAAATACTAATGTAAAATTTATGATAAAAAGTATTTTGTAAAACTTGTACTCTGCACAGTTCTATGATGGTTAAACATCAAACGATGCAATGCAAATGAGATTATCTTCTTAAAAGTGAAGTTCAGTGAATTCAAATAATATCGCAACACTGTTCTTTTAATAGTACTTTAAAATTAGCAATAAAACTGCCTGATTCTCCGTTTATCTTCCGCTAAAAAGTTATGCCATGATTACGCTACTACGCCCACGTGGATTATCTCTTTGTTCATTTTTCGTTTCTGTTCCGTTTATCGTTTTCGTCAGCTTGCAAACTCGCGAACGTGTTTAAGCCGTGTGTGTTACACCGTTGCTCGAGGCTCCGAATGAAATGCCACGCTGTATATGACCGTGATGAAACTCAAGCACGACACGCACAAAGAAACACACAGATCAGGGTAACTCGAAGCTGGATATCCACCCTTCTCGTACACGTTTTGCTCTTTTGTGAAATTCTCTAAGGAACGCCGACGATGAATCCAGAGGGGCTTCTAATGGCTTTCCGGATCGAAAGCCACCGATGAAGTTCGACTAAAGCTTGCGAACGCATTGGCAAACGTTCTTTAACTATTATTTGGGACGTCGATGTTAGCCAACATTAATTTACTGGGAAAAATTTCGTTGTATTTTTAAGCAAGAGAATGTTTATAAAAGTATTCAGGATCTAATTAAAATCTGACTTTCGAATGTAATTTCAAGGGAGAGGTATTTCATTTTTTACAACGAACAAAAAACAAATGTTTCATATACTAACAGGTAGTTGTTATCGTCGTTTGCCAACGAGTTAGCATAATTTTCATTGGATTCTCGTCGACGTGGTCCGCGTCATTCCACAGGCAACCTCTTCGACCCGTTTCATCCCTCGAGATGCGATCGTGTCGACAGGTTTCCTGGTAGACTTTTTACGAACCTCGTTCGTTTTTACACCACGATTATTCTCTCTTTTTCTTTCATTTTTTTTTTATCTCGTCACGCGAATATTTTGTAGTTGACTTTGTTACTTTGTTACGACCGCCCCTCGTCGTTGGAAGAAACTACCCCCCCGTTTGCTCCACGATTATACACGTCTCTCTCCCCTTCCCTTTTCTTTTTTTTTTTTCCTTTTTGCTCTCTATACACACGTATATTGTCCACGTACACACACCATGCGCGTACACATAGAGGCACACTTGTCTATTTTTTGTGAAAAACTCCCGTGTCTCAGATTAGTCTTACCCTTTACTTTTACCAGTAGCAATTACTTTTTTGCGTTCATGTATGTTTATTGTAAAGTTGTCCACGTTTACATTGATACCTATTAGCTAGCTCGTTATTATATATATATACATATATACATACACATATATATATATGTAATTTGATAGGTATATATATGTATACGTACGTATGATTCGTATACGCCGTTCATTATTACTTGCAAACTCGTTGATATTATTATTATTATTATTATTATTAATTATTATTATTATTAATTACCATTAATTATTATTATGTCATTATTATTATCATTATCGTTACTCTTTTAATTATGAGTGCAGTGGTCGCAGAACCGTTCGTAAAAACACACATATCATTTTTACAAATTCTTTTCTTTTTCTGTACATTGAATTGTAAGCAAAAATTAAATGCACTGTTAATATAGATTATGTAAAGCGTTTTTTGTTATAAAAATTTCTCTATTGTATTTACTCTTGGCGGACGGTTCTGCGCGCTGGTGCTTGATTTTTTTTTCTTTGCCTTTCTTAAGTGATTCCGTACTTATTGTTCGGAGAAAACGCCAACGATTTATCATTTCTTTGTAGAATTGCGTAATTTACCCTTGACTACAATAAATTATTGTCATTACCCTTTGTGTTGTTTGCGTTTGCCGCTCCTTATCCCGTTCTTCGCTATTCTTATTTGATTTTCTCTTTCCCTTGTTCCCTTTCTGCGTACACGGTGGCCACAAACGAGTAGTATGACTCAAATGAGCTTGATCTCTCGGTACGAAATTAGCGGAGATTGTAGAGAAATTATGTAATAGAAGTTCCTTTATGATTAAATCACGGAAAAGTACTTTAAAGACTTCACTGGTACACAATTGTGGTAATGATTTGCAGTATTCTTTAAGTTGAACATGTACATCTGTACATATAAATATAACTTACTGTAATGTAAATTCATGTAAATTTTCAATCTGTAAGGTCTTCTTGTAAACTTTTCTAAACTTATTCATAATGTATTTATTAGACAGATCATGTATTTTTATGTATTACACAGTAATTGTTAACTCAAATGTATAAGAATTTTGTAGATGTTCAAAGTATGGTATTGTATGTTATGTCACTATATTTAACCACAAGTTAACTACAAGTATATGTAACATATGTAACATATACAAGTATATGTAACTGCAAGTAGTTACTTTGTATTCAGTCACTTAACATCAAGTTCAGTTAATTTATATGCAAATATATGTAACTACAAGTAGTTGTTTTATATACAGAAGCATAACATCAAGTTCAGTTAATTTATATACAAGTATATGTAACTACAAGTAGTTGTTTTATATACAGAAACATAACATCAAGTTTAGTTAATTTATATACATATAAGTATATGTAACTACAAGTAGTTGTTTTATATATAGTAACATAACAGCAAATTCAGTTTATTTATATATACAAGTACATGTAACTACAAGTAGTTACTTTATATTCAGTCACATAACATCAAGTTCAGTTTATTTATATACAAGTACATGTAACTACAAGTAGTTACTTTATATTCAGTCACATAACAGCAAATTCAGTTTATTTATATATACAAATACATGTAATTACAAGTAGTTACTTTATATAGAGTAACAAAACATCAAGTTCAGTTAATTTATATACAAGCACATGTAACTACAAGTAGTTTATATTCAGTAACATAACATCAAGTTCAGTTAATTTATATGCAAATACATGTGACTACAAGTAGTTTATATTCAGTAACATAACATCAAGTTCAATTACTCCATATTCAGGTAAATTCTTAAAGTATCCATTTTGCTAACTAATTTAGCTGAAAATTAACGGAGAGACTACCCCTTTATGGCCACTGTTTTCCAACTCCCCTCTTTCTCCACCCAAAGACACTGAATTCTTTCGATACCGTAGTAGAGAATTATTATGATCCATACACGTGTACGTGTGCGCATATCGATTACTTTGGTTGATGATGACGCGGTTCCGCTTGTGTCGTCACGGTAAGTGCTGTATTTGTTCCGTCGCTATAGCTTTCGCCTTTCGTTCGTTCTCTTTCTTTCTATTTTTCGTTCACGGTCTTATTTAGCCCGTTGCTTGTTCTCGTATTTCCTTGCCCTCCCCCTCGTGATTTGCGACGCGTCGCTGCTGTAATATTTTCCAGCCGGAAATAGAGCGTGAAACGATAAACTTCTTTTTCGCTGTTTCTTCCGGCCAGACAGAGAACGAGGTTGTGTCGGCTGAACGGAAGGGTTCAAAAGAAAAACCCTTCTTCTTTTTCTTTTCATTTTTTTTTTTTTTGGAGTCATCGTTCTCCTGTTTCTTGTTTTATTTCGCCTTCTGCGCTTTCGTGAGTCTCGACGAGGGAGAAAGCGCTCGCTAGAAGTAGGCTAGCGTCTGATAGTAGTACGGTAGTAGACTGTGCAAGTAGACTGTACACGTAGAACTATCGTAGAGAAGTAGATGAGAGGTGAAGAAAAATCGAGGGCGTCTCTAGTTACCTTTCCCTCCTCTTTCTTCCATCCTCTTTACTTTTTACTTATCGTTCCTTTTTCACTTAGTCTTGTTTCTTAGGCCTTAACGAAATTGACCCTTTAAGTGCGAGTCCCCTTAAACCTGCTTCGTAAGGGCATAATATGAATGTTTCTTAAAATGATCGTCATGTAAGTATACGTTCATCCTTAAATGTTTATAAATTCAGTATAAACGAACTGTTGAAGTTACAGTTATAAATTGAACGTATTTATTTGTGCATTTATGAATATTGCCGTGAAACGTTTAAACATTTATGTAAGTACATATTCATTTACTGTTTGTTGTTCTTGAAGAGATTGTATGAAGTTGAGTTACATCGAAGTAGTGTAGTATAAAATTGATAACTTGTATATAATTGTTTAGTTAATGTACAAATTAACCAATTGATTAACACATTGACTGCTGAGTGTGATCAGTACGATGTTTTTAACACAAGAATGACTAACTTCAAATTTACAAAATAAATAATGGAAAATAAATTAGCATGCAATATTAATTCTATATCTTAATGGATGTACATGTTGTTAAAATCCTTAATAATTTTTGTAATTAAAAACAAAAAATGTATATATTCAATATCAACTGCGAATATTTGAAGGAAAAAAATGAAATTTTAAATGATATTAATATTACAGTAATTTTACAAGGTATGTTCAATTAAAATTAGAGAACATTGAAATGAATTTAAAGAAATTAATGTATAAATTATCGTAGAATATTGAAACTTAAAAATTGATTGAAATTATAGTAAGTGCCATTATAAACGATCGTTAGCACTGTAATGGTCAATGTGTTAAAAAGAGTAACCAAAAATATTAAAAAATAAATTTTTCATTTAAACTGTCAAATGGTACGTGCCTTCGATAATTATTCTACGATAAAAAATAAGTGGTAAATAAATATATACTTGCGTAATTGTTTACTAGTCACCGTGACATGAATTAAACTTTTAAATCTGCTGTGTTCCGCGTAAATTACAAATTTCCGCCATCTTACGGAATTCGCTAGAAAATAATGTTGTAATAACTGTCAATAATTATAACAGTTTTAAAATTGCTCATTTCATTAACTCGATATGTACATATCCCCTGATTTATAATTTTTCATTCGAATTATGGTTTTTATCACTTTTAATAATCGAAAAATCTGCAATTTAAATATCGATATGATCGCGTATAATAAAAATCAATTACATAGATCCACTCATTGTTCGCAAAAAAAATTTAATTATTTTTAAAGCTTAATAAAACTATATCTTGTTAGTATAATCCGTTGGATGGCGCAGTTCTAATTTTTAACTCTCGAAATTTTACGAAATTAATCGATTGAGTTGACACAGCAAAGTATCTGAAGAAATATAATCGTTACATGTTGGATGAACAAACAAATTAACAAAGAGTTAATACATCAGTGTGCAGAGATGAAATGTTAGCTTGCGAAAGAAATCAAAAACAGACAATCTAATACATAAAAGTTAAATGGAATAAAATAATAGAAAGCGATCAATACTGAATCAAATCTACTCTAATAGTTTTTAAAGTCACAGGTTGTCGTAAAGTGAACCTTGAGGAAAATGCACTTTCAGCAATTGTGCTTTAAAACAACAGTCCGTAATGGTGGAGTTTAAAGTAGATGAAGTCCAATCTTAAATGTGAAAAGAAAAGAGGCAAACGTTATTTGACCTAGTCACAATCCACCAAAGTTAATATTATAACAAGAGTACGCAAACTTTTTTGATACTTGATTAAATAATTGTGTTACTGTAAATTGTCAACTTTCTCTGAATTTCAAGATAGATGTTTAAAGAGTTTAGTTAATGCTAGAATTATTTTAGCTTACAATGGCGGGAGAAGATAGAGATTTGTACGTAATTAAATATAAAATATACAAATAGGGTTAAGGGTACATAGGGTCAAGAGAAGTGACCACAAGGGTGGTACAGTAGCGACTCAATAATTCTCTACTTTCGTGAATAGGATCTTGTCAAAAGATGGAGATTCCTATATTTGAAATATAACGTCCGCAAAAAATTAATTTGTTATAGTGCAATATAAGCTCGCCGCTATTTATCTACCTATGAAATGGGGTTGTGTCTTGAGTATTGTATAAGAACACTAATTTCTATTAGAGAATTGAGACTGCTGTATCTTATATTACTAGCAAATTCATCTCTGCACAACCGATTTCAAATTAACTGCAAAAATGTCCATACATGTCATATATGGCACTTAAAGGGTTAAGAGTATACCAAAAGCAAACACCAAACACGACCACCGCACACTGTAGGACAAAGACCCTGAAGACCTACAACCCCTATCACGGTTAGTACTGTTTCCCAGAGTGAGTCGTATAAAATGTTCTCTGCGTAACAAGTAACAAGACGTAGATCGATGCGAATTATCGTGATAGTACTAATCGTGATAACGAAAGGGTCAAAGACGAAACAGACGATGTATGATATAATTGACGGACACTGGATCGAAGAGGACGATGTCTTGTCACCAGTGGCAAGACGACACCGGACGTCTCTGTCTCTTTCTTGACCCCTGCATGAAACCGATTAGGATCGGGCCAGAGCGATACGGACGAGGCGATGGCGACGGCAGCTCTTCTGCGGAACAAACCGAGTCCCGGTTCCACCACCTTGGAGGACGTCCTTGACTCCCTCCTCGGGCTGCCATCCGCGTCGCGTACCCCGAGTCCTGGGCCAGGTCCCGTCGTAACCGGCACGTCCGCCACCATGCGCCATCGAACTAACGTCGGCCAGGCTAATGCGAAAGCCGGGAAGAGCTGCAGCGACCTACGCCAAGACCTCCAAGGTAGGAGGACTATGTAAGTTTTCGTTCTGAGGCAGATCCTCTCGAGGGACTCGAGAGAGCTCAATCAAACCAATCTACATCCCTCCGACAAATTTGTATGTATCCATCCGGGTATATGTGCGTGTATTCGTGTCTTATGCACGAACGCAGTGTGGTTGTCACGATATTTATCTAAATTTGCTTTTTGATTGTAGAGCTGAAAATTTGTATTGATGAAAGATCGAGACGTGGGTAGAGTTTCGTTTGAGTAAAGGAGTGTATGGCAAGGCATGGGGTCAGTGATGGATAATCAAGGTTATAGATTACAAAATTGAACAGTCCTTTTAATTAACAATTCTAAGTTTGAAACCTTTTTTAATTTAAAAGAACACTTGATGTAATTACATCCGATGTCTACATTTTGAAATTTTCACATATTGAAGTTGTACAATTACAAAGTTACGCAATTTCTAAATTTATGACTTGTTTAATTTGTGAATTTGAAAGCTTGGAAACTTGTCAATTTGAGAATTTTGAAGTTGGAGTATTAGATTCGCAATTTCTGTGTAAGTAGTATCGTTCGGGAAGAATTTGTCGGTACAAATTAAAATTTGATCAGCGCCATCTAGCGGATGTTTCCTAAAGCTTGCTCCTGGTAGCAGGATCGCAGGAAAGCGAGGAGGTATCCGGAGTAGCAGGTTTCCCGCGCGACTGTGCGCATGCGCAGTGGAATCGAACGCGTGCCACCTCTCCAACATGGCGTCTTACGTAGTATATGAAACTGATGACGAAAGAATATTAATTACTCGTTTCTCGCGTACAATTTATGTACTTTTATGGTACAACATTGATGTGCAGTACATAGTCTATCTTCTAATATAACATTTGTTATGTTCTTGGTTCGAAGTAATTAGTTACTTTAATCCGAAGTACAAGAAATTAATTAAATTAATAACTCATATTCTGTGTATAATTTATGCACTTTTATGATCGAAGAATGATCTGTGATTCGTTACCTATTTTTTCATGTAACATATGTTAGGATTTTAAGTGAGAATAATTAATTATTAACAGTTGCTTACAAGCATACTACTGGTATTATGATATTGGATTCATGTATCGATATACAAAAATCTGTCGGTAAAAATTGAAATTCAGTCAGCGCCATCTAGCGGATGTTTCCCAAAGCTTGCTCCTGGTAGCAGGATCGCAGGAAAGCGAGGAGGTATCCGGAGTAATAAGAGGTTTCCCGCGCAGCTGCGCGCATGCGCAGTAGGACTAGACTCGCGCCACCCATCCAATATGGCGTCTCCACGAATGAATTAAATTAACGATAAAGAATAATTAATTACACATTTTCGAAGCATAATCTATGCACTTTTATGGCTACAAAGTAATTTCTGAATTTTTATCTATTTTCTAACACAGTATTTGTGAAGTATTTACTTGAAAGCAATTAGTTATTAATAATTATTAAGACGAATAATATCAGTACGAGATTCTGTTAACGAATTTTATATGAAAACGTTAGGAAAAGACTTTAATTCATTTTTCAATCATAAACGTGTATAAATTGCACGGAGAAAACGAGTAATTAATAATTAAATTCATCTTTAATTTGCTGTACTCTGTGACGCCATATTGGATGACCGGCGGGGGTTTGGTAGTACCGCGCATGCGCGCAGCTGCGCGGGAAACCTCTTGCTACTCCGGATACCTCCTCGCTTTCCTGCGATCCTGCTACCAGGAGCAAGCTTTGGGAAACATCCGCTAGATGGCGCTGATCAAATTTTAATTTTTACCGACAAATTCTTTCCGAATGATACATAGTACTTATGCAGAAATTACAGGTTTGGGTTAGGTCAGAATAATATTAGGTCAGGATAAACGTTATTCTAATAACTATTTTAAGTAAAATTCCTTACAATTAAACCTGTTTCACTTATTATAGAATTGTTATGTTAATATTTATGTAGTGAAACCACACTGTGTACCTATGTCAATCTCGATATCTAAGCCCCGCTTGCGTTTCTCTTCGCCTCGACGCCACTCACCCCTCAGTCACATTCCATCCCTAACTCTCTCTATTTCTCTCTCTCTTTTGTATGTATATATTCCTTTCTACCTTTCAGTTCTCTATCGTTTAAGAGACGGTGTTCGCGTTTCATACAAATCTTCACGAAAATTATACCATTTTAATTTCGCAATTTCATTTTACATTTTGTGAAGCATATTACTTATAGCGTGTAGACCTGGACACTTCTGAAATTTATTTCGTAATTATTTTTGAGGTACAATTACTTATTTTTTTTCTTAAATGTGATCTCACTTTACTGACATATCGTACAATAGACTTACAGTATCATTTCGTTGTACATTAGACTCGCATTATATTGCCACATACGGAAATTTATGGAAAGCGATACATCAGGAGGAACGTTTCTACTATCATAATCTAATTTAAATTTCAACCATTTTAATTTCAGGAAAAGACTGTCCAGGTCTGATATAGACACTTTTTGAAATAAAGAAATATGACCAAATATTGTTAAACGAACATATGACTCATTGACTTAATTTTTGTTGTTCTTATCAATTCTGTTTATTATGTTGCATAATATTATACTTTGCCTCCATTACATCTTTCATAACATTACTGATTTCTCAAATATTCTTGCACAAATTTTCACGAGTTCCTTATGCGATGCTCAGACTATCTTTTCGAATACAACAGAGCTCAGAAACGTTAACACCGTCATAAAAGACGATGCGACAGAATCGTAAGTGTTACTGTCGCATCGTACAATCAGCGTTCGAATATCCGTGAGACTCATAATCGAGCACGAATCGGACGACGATAAAAGAGCGAGAAATTGCGATCGGAGGAAGAAAACGCGACCGTCGCGACGCATCTTGCACGTATCGTTTCCATTTACGTTATTTTACACCTTTGCAGAGACGAAACGGCGTCTAAAGTTCAGGGAGGAGACGTAGCGTCTCGTTTCCCCTGAATTCAGACGTCTCTCGATGCCACAGACTAATCAGATCAGAGACGTGCCGAAAAAAGCCGATCTGGGAGCCTAGCCGGAGCTAATTACGATTAACCACCACGACCGCCGAAGACGCGAAATCGTTCTAATGCAAAATATGCGAAATTCGTAAGACCTTGTTCTTTTGTTTTTCTTTTTTTTTTTTTCAGCCAACTTTTCTCTACGACTTTCTTTTTCACTTTGTTTCTGTCGTTTCTTGTCCAGTTCGTTTGCAGTTGTTCCATTTTTCGCACGACCGAAAGCTTCTTTAAAGGCACCCACGGGAGGCTGATCTATCGTCCACGGACACATCCGTTTCCTCTCTCTCTATCTATTTCTCTAACTATCGTTCATGCATATACCGTACGTGTGTGGTTCACGATAATCGATCAGGCATCTAATCGACTTAACAACACTGCGATCACGAGGTCCACGGGTATTATCATTTTCATTTTCATACACACGATGTCGCTTACATTCTCACGCTCCACTATGCTTCGATACGCTCGGTAGAGCTGCTGTTATCGATGGATATCGAAATTTTATCGATAGTTAAGGCGAATAAAAGTGTAGAATGTAACGCGTAATTTTAACGGGTCCAACTTGTTTGAATTTAGGATACCAAACCCAATTTGACCTGACCTAATTGAAGTTAACACTCTAACCTAATCTAACTGGACATCCCAGTTCAGTCTACTCCCTCCTAAGTTACCCCGATATCCTATAATGTAATAATACGTTTAAGTATTAAAATTATGCCTCACATTCTACCCCGGTCTCGTTAGCGTCTACATTTTAACGATATGCATAATATATCATAAAATATCAATAAGATATCGATAATCAGCATCTCTAATGCTCGGTTGTACCCCTGCTCTTTCTAAACGTTTACGATCAAAGCTGTTATCGAAACGAAATGATTCAGAAAGTGTCTGACCATTTCCACGATATGCGAACATCTCGTAGAGAAAAACAGGTACAGCCGAGACCAGCCACACGAATTCCTACTAGCACTATTCCGTACTGACTGTCGGTAAACTTGGCAAATGTCGCAGAGTCCGCTAGAAGCGTGATGGACGTTCAAGGAGCCTCGTCGGAGGAGCGCAGCTCGTACTACGTTGGCGAGCTGGTGCGACGAAAGAGCGAGGGCAGCGACGCTATACCCTCGAAAACGGGGGCGATGCAGTCACGGGGTGGTCCGTTACGTCACCGAAGAGTATCGTTCGATAACCAAGAGTCGAACGGTTTGATGACCGGTAACGCCGTGGAGAAGATGGTGCGCTGTCGCAACAACAAGTGCAGCAACACGGCGACCCTGGCCGAGGCTCGGAAGAGCTACAAGAGTTGCCACAACTGCACCTGCCTGTACTGCTCGCGAGAGTGCAGGAGGGCCCACTGGCAGCGTCACCGGAAGACCTGCCTGCACTCGCGGGCGGGCAGCCTGTGCAAGCAGGTGTTGTCGTCCGCGAAGGAGGATCCGATCAGTCTGAAGCACATCTCGGCGTTGGCCCGGCGCGGATACGCGTCCCACGGCCGCGGGGCAGTCAAGTGCTTCTTCTCGAGCCCGGAGACAGCGGAGAAGTTCATCGCGAACGGTTTCGTGGACCTGGGCGAGCCGACCTACGTGAGGTGGTCGGACCTGCTCGCCAGCGAGATGGGCGTAGAGCTGTACGCCGAGGTGATCAGGCTCTGCAAGTCGTACAACCCGGAGACCAGGCTGGTGCTCTACGTGGCCGTGTGCGTGGTCAGCGAGGTGCCCACGAGCGGGGCAGTCAAGTGGGAACGACAGCTGGTGTCCAGGTGCGCCAAGATCCACCTGGACTCCGCCAGCAGACAGCACACCTCGTCGTCCTCGGCGTCCCCTCAGGGCAGGCAACAGTCCACCTCCCCCTGCAACATCACCAGGGAGATGGAGTCGCCGGAGATGCTGGTGCTCACCTCGCTGCCCGGGAACAACGGACAGAACACGCCCAAGAAGATCAGGGAGATCAGCTTCACCAACATCCAGAGGCAACTGAAGCTCAGAGGCGTGTCGCTGAGGAGACACTTCCCGCAGGTGTACAGGAAGCTCCGAGCTTACGTGGACGGCACCGTCGACAAGTTTGCTCCGGTTACCATCTATCCCAGGGACCAGGCGTCCGGCAAAAGCTTCATGTGCATCATTATGCTCGACGTGGAGCCAGAACGCCTCCAGCTGCTTCCTACGGACTCCTCGAGGGTCAGGACCGTCGACATCAGCGTCGAGCAGGAATGAACGTTCATCGGGGACGAGTTCTTATTCGCTTGAATGGTTTTTTTTACTCGATTGATTCGTAGGGATATGGACGGAGTACCTTGCGTAGGACTGCGAAGGACATGGGATGGAGAGAAAGTATAACCGTCTTACGAAGATGGTTTACCAAATCGAGGACTAGGAGGGTGATGGAGGAATACCGTGAAGAGATTGGGGTCTGATTGGACTCTAGTTCTTAGATGCGTATGCTCGCGTTTTGGGTTGGGTAGAGATGATTATCTTGGACGATATTGGATTTCATTATGTTGATCATGGTGGAACGAGGTGGTACGCTGGGACAGGCTTCCTTTTGATAGGAGAGTTTGGAAAACCTATTTGCTCTAAAATTTCGGGGATCGATGAAACTGAGAATCTCCAAATTTCCACGTTCCAGAATTCTTGAATTGCCAAATCCCCAGATTCCGAAATTCCCGAACTCCTAACTCTATAAATTTGGAACTTGTTTCTCTATTATAGTCTTTCGCCATTTTCGAAGCCTCTCAAGGAAGCCAACGCAACGTAATGGAAGACAATACTGTCCTAACAAGTAACTAGGAACGAAGCTTCTGAATGCAAGCTAAAATCATGGCGTTCACTGATCTTTGAACAGCGTCATGCAAGCAATGGTTTCCGTGGGCATTTAACGAGCGTGTTTGTCAACGATAACTGATGGCGTTTATCAGTTTCGTTCGCGAGCCTTCTTCGCGAACCTTAGAGGTACTTCTAAAGTCGCTTCGATAGATCAAAAAAAAGAAAAATAAAATAAAAGAAAACTCCTCGATTTGGTTGTTACTCATTGTCAGATGTTTATTAATTACATCGATCGTCGAACGAGTTAACAAGCGATCGTGATAGAACAACGGTTCCTATCGGCATTTAGAAATTGACCTTTTATCTTTGTAAACAGTCGTTTCGCGACGTTACATGTGTTTCTACGTTGACGGACAATGGCGTTCCACACGGTGAGTGCCACAGTCGAATGTGTGTATCGTTCATGTTCTTTTTAGTTTAGCGTGATAGCTATTAAACGTTCATTCTTTGAATTCTTCTGTTATCGCCATAACGTGTTTTACAAATACTTTCGAACCGCTGCTCTAACGCGGGCACGACTGGGTGACATTGCCGTGGGTACCTATCGAATATACGGTTGGCTCTCGTTATATTACCGCTGATGGGCAAGTTTCAAAGATTTAGAATTGTTGGGAGAGATGCGGAAATGAAATTGGAAATTTAAGCCCTTGCACTATGATCTATTTGTCAGGTACGTCAGTCAGAACTAACTAAACACAGCTATAATATTGAAACAGACAGAGAACGTTGAAATGTTATGGCAACATGGTATTATGCAGTCGTTGACTATGTAAATTATAATTGAACTCCAAATTGAAGCATATTCAAAATTCGAGTAAAATTGATCTCAACTGAAGTACCAGTGCGTCACGAGTCAGACTCAAAATAGTGCAAGGGGTTAAGGAATGTGTTAGAAAGGGTTGAATTGAAGATTGTAGAAATTTGGGAATCTGAGGATTTGGAGAACTCGAAAAATTCGGAAAATTTGAAACCCATTAGAAGTTTCTAAATTTCACGTACGGTTGATGTTAAGAAGCGAATGTGCATGTGGAGTAAATGGTGACATACGAAGGCATGTAGCACTCGGTCGTGCCGGCTGTAACCATAAACCTTTGGATCGCTCGAATGTTCGACGAGTCGTTCTCGAAAGTAACGACGAGGGAAATATCTTGTTGTCCTTTCGTTCGATTTAACGTAGTTACGGTTGTATTTTTTGAATTTTATCCTATATATTATATACATAAAGATTAATTGAACGACCGATGGTCAGACCGACTCGAGCGTTAATCACTCGCGTTCTATTATCTCGAGTTAGCCTGAATGAGTCCGTGAAATGGCGAAAAAGCCGGGCATATTTGCGGGTGTCAAAAGTTCTCCTCGCGGGAAATCGGAAATTTTTCGATCCGCGAACCGACTAGCGGCCGGTGTCCCTGAAAGTAGACTTTCTACCGAGTAATCGTCGAGCTCAAATCCGATCACTACCGTTTCCACAGACGCGATTATTGTGCCAAAACGTAGACAGTTACGAGTTCCTGGACTGCGAACAGATTGTTCTGCACGGATCGCGATCGTAGCAGGAAGGATGCTTTATAAACATCTCGTGGACTAACTTCGTGGCAACGAGGGACTACTGCTTTCGATAGGAATTTCATTAGTATCCTCTTGTGTTCCTTTCGGCTATTTAATGATGACTGTCATTCGAACAAGACTCTATTCAGCTTTTAACGATAAGGAGAAACGCTCGGAAATTGTATAGTAATCGCGGGATACAGCGTGGTTGTGAATCTGTTACAGCGAAACTCCGAAATCTGGAGAATGTCGACTTTCACCGGTGAATGTCAACATTTACATAGTCGCTTGGTATATGTCCGAAATATTTGCTAAATACCCTTATTTCTGACTTACACCGGTAAATGTTGACATTCACAATGCACTAATTGTCGACACACACCGGAGAGGGTCCGAATGTACAACAATGTAATGAAATATTCGATCTTTCACCGACGTATTTGGTATCTGTTGACATTCACCGGTGAAAGTCGACATTCTCCAATTTCGGTCATTCACGGTAACAAATCCATGTGTGCTTCGTTCACTGCAAACGTTTCAAATCTTAATTCAACGCTGATTTGCTACTTTCGTCGAATTCAGAATTATTCTTGTGTTTATTGTCATTTTTGATGCATGATTTTATAATTAAAAATTGAAATTGGCAAATAAATTGGGAACTTTTCGAGTCACTGCGTAGCTTCTTCTAATTAAGAATACACGTTTTTGTAAAGTTGGGATGTAATCTTTTATTTCGTATTTCGGTGAATTTTTTATTGGGGTAACTTTTTAAATATTTTCTAACTGTCAATATTGTAAGAGTATAACATTGTCAATTGTGTTAGAAATACAGATTTCTGCAAGTACCATAGTAAAATCATTCAAATCCTAATAAATTCAAATAAAGCAGAACTTATTACATGAAACTGTTTATTTTTATTTATTTAATTGACTCAAATATTTATGTATATCATACAAAATAAAATTACATTTTCTATATTATTGCTAAAATGAAAACGATAAATTTGTTGGAACAATTAGTCATTTCTAACAGTCACTGTTAATTATATTCCAAATGAAATTATGTATAATAATTTAGAACCTTATAGTTACAATCTAAATACTGATATGCTATATTTAAAGATCATATTTACAACCACGCTATATTTCTGCAATGACTACACACAAGAAATTGTTTCAGGCATGAAATAAATTTCTTACAGATCTTGTTAAACGTACGTCGTTTACTTTACTAATATCATATTTTTCACGTTGAAAATTCGATTGGTTACTTTGTTAAAATAATAATATTATTTCTCGCAAATATTAATGTTACGAAGAACGCTTTTTTAATGTTCGTCGATTGAATTTACTATAATGATATTTCGATTTTCAAACATTTCTGAATTCTTTGCGTCTGTAAGTAAATACATACAAATCGTGATCAATAAACGGTAATTAATTAAAATAGAACAGGATTAATTTCTCGGTAAGGTAGAACGCTGTTCGCTATTCTGTTCAGCGACATTTATGTTTCTGAAGTACTCGAATCGACAAAATATTTGATTCAATGCTGAACGAATTCATTCGTTATTAAATTTATTTCACTTTGAAATTGTTAATTTTAAAAATTTTATTCGTTATTCGTCAAATTTGACCTTGCACCGGTGTTGAAAGTTATTTGAACAAATGGCAATTTGTTTTTTTGTTACATTTGAAGTTTAAAATTATTTAAATTGCATTTGCTGATCGTTCGAATAAAATCAACACCGATTTGATTATATTTTAAAGTCGATATATCGATGTATCAACAAAAACGATGTCAAGAATTAAACGAAATCCGTGATAATATGTTAAAAAGAGAAACAATAATAGTGCCAATGGTGAAGTTCTTAATCTCGCAACGCTCAATAAAGTATCTTCTTTTCACCATGTAAATATCAACCGAGAACAGAGATTTCCAGAATTTTTTCACCAACGAGATCATTAATTTATCGATTAAAACACGTTCTATGCCATAAAACGTTGGAACTTTTAAAAGAAGCTTGCAAACAGACTTAGAAATAAAATTAGTACAATTACAACTCCTGTAATAAATATTTAAGTACTATAACTCTTTCTTGGTTTCAGTAATAGAAGGAAAAGTATTTTCGTTCGAATGAAATTATATTTATCTGCTCAGCATGGAACGTGTCGATTTTTTTTAAATTAGGTGATTGTAAAGGTTTTGATACGTCTTTATTGGAAATGGTTTACTATTAGAATTATTAATTATTTTCTGGGATTATATTTTAGATACTGACATGTACACATGAGATTTACTTATATTGTACATGTCATTATGTACTAATTTGTATGTTATATTTTGCAATTGTTTCATTTAATTGTTACCCACATAAACTTACAATATTATATACAAAGTTACGCCATTTTCTAACCTCAAACAAAATTAACTCCAGAGAGGTTAATATTTGTACTAATGTTAACACAGTTTAATTATACTCTGAATTTTATATGATCATTGATTAAAAATTGTATTAACTCTCCCTCATTAAATTTTCATATTGAAAATTAATTTTAACAAAATGATGAAAATTATTCAATGATAAAATTACATTGTCATAGTGTTATTAAGTATGTTCTTTAGTATTCAATACCCTTGTTCTTATATCTTTAACAAATATCTTCTTACATTTTTGCATTATTTCAAAATATTTATCTTTATATTTATTTTTAAATATTTGTTATTTGAAGATTTTTAAAATTGAACATAGTACATGTAACATGTTTCAAGGTTCATAAAATGGCAGATGTAAAGACTTTCATTTGTATTAAAAAATAAAAAATTGTATCAAGACTTTTGCAATGATCTAACAAATAAAATTTGTTATACAGTTTGAACTGTCAGATGGTAATCAAAAGACTTGGAAATCCACGTTACTTCGACAAAGTAATTTCTAGTGCCAATGGTAGGATCCCTGATAGCTTCTGTCGAGGGTCAAGCAAGGCAATTTGATAAAACTCGAAGGATATTATTCTTGTAACCGTGCTACGCCTTAATCGAGACGAATCGCAGAAGCCGATTTTTGTACGATTTGATGTTGCATCTGCTGTACACCTGGAAATTATCGCTATAAAATATAGAGTACACGTGTAACAAACTTGTCACTTTTCATTTACAATAATTATTTCCCATTTTAGACACGGATCATTGTTAAACGAAGAATGTTTTCAGAAATATGCTTCATTCAAGTTAGAAAATAATAATTTATCGAAACATCTCAATTCATTCTGTATTATAATAAATTTTTAACGAAATTATAATTGTATAACTTCAATCCTAAATATTTGTCAAAATACAATTAAGTACTCGTTAAGTATGTTAAATTTGTATATTTATAATTTCACCGCAAGAATAATTTTCTCGAAATAATTCTTGAAAAAACTTTTATTCGACTACATTTTGTATCGAAGATATAAGCACGAAAGTTTGTATAAACCTTGGTTGTGATAAACAGACACTTGTATTTAAGTTTGTACAGTAGTTTGTATTTGACAAGCCCGAAGGATTAGAGTGCTTGTGAGAGAAAGAAAATGAATACATAAGAATGCTGCCCTGAATACCGGTTAGGTATTCCCTAAATAGTAATAGAATACCTCGAAATCGAAATTAGAGACGTAACCATTTGTATGTATTAGTTTAATCCGATATTTCTTGACACTTTGAAAAAACTTTAATCTGCTGGTTGAATTTGTTAAAAAATATTTGTTGGATAACGGGTCAAGTGGACTTTACAAGTGTAACGAACGAGATTGTCATCATTATTTTCCAATAAAATTTGCTTATAAATGTATACATTTCAATTAAGAATATATGACTAGTATCGTTACGAAGGAAGACGATTAATTGTTTACCCAGTGTTTTTAAACAAAATATTCTCGAGTTTAAACTCCTTCGACTAGAACCTACCGTCGATATAATCGTTTCTTTTTAAACTATACCGAGGCGTCGTATAGACGAATGAATATTCAAAATTATTACTATCTCCTCTATTTTCTGTCGTTGGTAAATGAACAGCTCAATCGAACGAGCGATTAGGCTCGTGTAGTCACTTTGAACCTAACGTTATATCGTTTCAACGTCTATTTATCGGTGCTACCAATGTGCTATCATTGTTTTCGTATCTGTGTACGTCTGAATTTTTCAAATAAAATGTTAATTTTATTACAACCTTTCCTTCTCCTGCTTTATGCCTCTGGTAAGTTTCAGTTACTGATATAGTTCATTAATAACAAGCCTATATTTTTATATAAATTAAAATAATTTTGTCGAAGTACATGGTCTTTTATGAAGATCAGAAATAATTATACATTATACGTTCTTAAACATCTGTCAACTTCAACAATTTTCTTAACACTGATGATTTTATCAATTGATCATATTTCAATAAAAACAAAAAGAAGTTAAAAATGTACAATATCCAAATACAAATGAATATTACTTTCACAGAGTGTATAATAATTAAGATTGAGTTCTACAATTTTTTGGTACAAAATTAAATAATAATTGAACATGTCTCTGCAAATATTGAGATACAAAACAAAAGAGTACCGGGTGATTCGATGATTTATGAAAGTTTTTGATTTATTTGGCTCTGTACAGATTTGCTACAAATTTTATTATCGTTAATAATACCGTCGTACATTTGTAATCATCGTATGGGTATTACGCTTGCGTCTTTTTCATATTTTTCTTCTTCGTCCTCCATCTTGTTTTATCGTACACGAATGAAATCGCTCATTTATTGCAACGAACTCGAAGTACATACGTGGATGTGTTCTAACGCCTTCTTATTATCGTAACTGGAAATTCGTTATCTATAGTTTACCGACAGCCGAACGGCTTACAATTATTTTGCACCTGCATTGAGAATTATTCAAAGGACCGATGAGCGAGTATGAGGTTCGTAGTAGAAACAAAAGGAAATCACGAAACGATATCCGGGTCTCTCCTTTCGCTTTTTTAGCAGAGTTGTTCCTTAATTAAGCTTTGGAATAACCGTGTTTTTTTTGGTACCGCCATTGGTGTAACTAGGATTTTTGTTTAGGGTGAGTTGGATTTGGAAATATGACAAATGGGGATTTAGGAATTGGGGATTTAGGAATTTGGGGATGCAGAAATTTGGAAAATTATAAATTTGAGGATATATGAATTGGAAATTCAAGATTTGGATATTTAGAAATTGGGGATGTAGCAATTTGGGGATGTAAAAATTTGAAAAATTTAGCAATTTGGGGATATAAGAATTGGGAAATTAAGATTTGGATATTTAGGAATTGGGAATTTAGGAATTTGGAGATATGGGAATTTGGGATGTAAAAATTTGAAAATTTAGGAATTTGGGGATATAGGAATTGGGAATTTAAAATTTGGATATTTAGAAATTGGGGATTTAGGAATTTGGGGATGTAGGAATTTGGAAATTAAAAAATTTGGGGATATAGAAATTGGGAAATTAAGATTTGGATCTTTAGGAATTGGGAATTTAGGAATTTGAAGATGTGGGAATTTGGGATGTAAAAATGTGGAAATTTAGGAATTTGGGATATAGGAATTGGGAAAATAAGATTTGGATATTTAGAAATTGGGAAGTTAGGAATTTGGGGATGAAGAAATTGGGAAATTTAGGAATTTAGGGATATAGGAATTGGGAATTGAGGATTTGGGGATTCAAGAATCTAGAATATGAGAATTTGGGGATATAAGGGTTTGGGTATGTGGAAATTTAGATATTTGTGAGCTTCAAAATTAGAAAATTGGAAGATATGTGACTAAGAATTTGGGACTTTAAAAGTTCATCAAATTGGGAACTATAAAGTTTGGAAATTAAAAAATTTATAACGCTAAAAGTTCCTACTATCAATATGGTGATTCCACCCTGTACCTAGTTTCATCAATGTGTACAATAGTTCCGCGATTATCACTGCATAAAGCACGGTCGACGATGATAATAATAATAATAATAATAATATTAATAATAATAATAATAATAATAATGATAATAATAATAATATACATTCATACAAAGTTGCACAATATTCAAGCTTACGAACGAAACGATTGTCTGTTTTGTTTCGTTTCGTCTCGCGTTACAAAATTCTCCATAAATACTGTGTCGTAGTTGGCGAAGTAGCTAGAAAGTATAATACCTACGTCTAGTCATCTTACATCTAACGAGTTTATACTTCGAATTATATTATATTTATATTATATATATTTATATATGTATATGTATAAACATAGTACAGACGAGAGACTGATCAATTGTTCGTTTACATATTACATTACATTATAATAGCGTTTTGACTATAACTTTAAAACCATGTGAATGTACACGTGTCGTTGCTGATGAATCCGTTATAGCTACAATTAGAGCGATCCAGTCTCGCCTCCATTACAATCTTAGTACATTTGTTTTTATACAAGGATAAAACGCTGCTTCTCGTCGGTCAGCGAAAATTATTAAATATAAATTACTTTTTCTGTTCGCGCGGTTCGAATCAATCGAACGTTTATTTAGTATTTGATAAAAGAAAACGAAATGCTAACTCGGGGGACCAACCAACAAGGTTCACTCTTGTTCGCAGGAAGGTCCTAGCTAATGTTCAGAAACGAACGCAGTAAGAAACAGATTTTCTGAACATTTTTGCTGTCGCTTAACACGCAAGATTATACAATAATCTTAACGAGCAATTTACAGGGTGAGTCATCGCCTTTGTCCGACCTTCGAATCATTGTTCTCTTAAATTACAGACAAAGATTTAATTGTAGGCTATAATGTATTTCAGTTCTTTTATACTCAGAATTCATTGTTCTATTGAAATTCAATCTGAAGTTTGAATATGGTCTTTGGAAAAATAAAATTTACTTAGAAGGTGTGGATACACCTTTAGAGAAATTATTGATCGTATTTCTTTATACTTTCAATTTTCATAAGCAACATTTTCACCTGTTATTTATAATAACAATGATATTTCAGGTGAACAAAGTTGTAAGGTCACCCTGCATATACAGGGTACTGTGTAATTGGTGGAACAACCATTGGTGGAACATAATATAAATAGAAAATGTAGAGTAACAATTTTTTGTAAAAGCACTCTTTTTATAGATTATTATTTTTATTGTATATGCATCCACTCAGCAACATTGGAGTTCTACAGACTTTGCTATATTTAAAAATAATATTAATTTTGTACTATGTTAACAAATTATACACACAGAGTCTAAAATTTGTCAATCACTATTCCTATCAGCATTTTTGCTTGTACCACCAATTACATAGCACTCCACGGTATATATTTCTGTATATAGCATATCTTACCGATAGTGATCATCGTATTTCACCAACATCGATGCAAAATAAATCACAATCATTTTCTGTTACGCTTAACATTGGCAACCGTAATCCTCATTGCAACAGTAATTATCTCGCTACTTAGTTTCTCCCTCTAAACGCTAAAAAATATGAATCCTCTCACTCGTTTCGGTAATTATACACATCGCCCTTAGAAGTAATGGAGTATTTTGGTAATCAACGCCTATCCGAGAAATCGAACGTCCGTTCTTCACGATATCCTGCCCGTTCGCGACACGGAAGATCATTTGGAAACGTAGAAAATGATTTGGAAAACTCGTGTCGTTGTGATAGAACGCAGCGCATGCTATTCGTCGAGCATTACAAAAACATTTAAGGTACAGGTATTTTTTACAGGCTTACATTCGCAAGTAAGGAGAACAGAAAAATATTAGCTCTGCAGTTTGGTTTTCTTTTTTTTTTTTTTAATTTACGTACGCGATATTCAGCCTCACACGTGTACGCGCGCGCGTGCGTGTATATACACAGAGCACTCGCTTGTTTTTTATCCGAAGCTTATACGTATTACATCCTCGTAAAGCGGACGATCGAGAGTCCAAGAAACAGAAAATTAGTTTGCTTTGTTACAGGGTATTAGTATTAGTATTATCATGGAATGTGTCGAGAAGGAAATTCTTTCCTCTACAATCGACATCGAGCAATCGACAGGTAATCGATGCCTAACTGTGCGTACCTTCTTCTTATCCGTATACCTTATCACTTTACGATTCTCTTTTATCTTCGTTGAAGTCTACCTAAAGATCGGAGACTCGAAAAAACATAAATGTAATTAACACAGTATGTCCGGTTTATTTGAGCACGATCAAGTATTTCGAAAAATGAATGACACGAAATAAAATTTCGGACAAAAATTATACAATGTCAAGATCCATCGATTTTTTTTTTGTATTACATTTTAATAATTTTTTACGTAAAATGCTTCGAAGAAGTCCATGTAAAGAATATATTATTTTATTTAAACATTTGAATATGACTTTTACAGAACGTTCCAAGGTCATCGCAGAGTCAAATAGACACAAGCATGTTCTTCTTGATATCATACAATTTTCATCGTTTATATTATTCGAAATATTAATATTCTCAAATATATAGGACATACGGAATATTTGATAAACTCTCGTCGCGTTATTTTCAACAATAAAACAATCTGAAAGTGCCTCCGTTAAAAAAAAAGTACGCATGTTCTTTGAAAAGAAAAAGTTTCTGAAGTTAGTTAAACTTTCAAAGATTCTTTGTCACCCTACAATTCTCGATCAAATCGCAAGAATAAATAAAAATATATCTGGCTGACGATTCTTAGAATCGTCTTTGAACCATTAATCATTATCGTATTATTCAATTAAATACAACGCTGAATTGAGCTTGTGATAAAATCTTAATACGAATTCTTCGTTTATTTTGTACAAAAAAGGGAGAGAACGAAAAGAAAATTATTAAATATACTTTGTTCCTTAACGAGAAAACGAAAAACAACCCTGTGAAAGGCGATTAAACGGTGTATAATAAAAATAATAATCGTCGTTAGAATATTACATTTGTATCTTTAATGGTACTACTTACGATAATGCGTTTACGTGCTTAACACGCTTTCTATATTAACAAAAATTTGTTGTGTATTAACTTTCTTTATCAACATAAATATTAACATATAAATAAGCGAACAACGAAACTCGCTGATTCCTTTACTTGTATTCACGTTCGATGCCCTTCTTTCTTACGCATGCACATTGGCGTGATTAAGCATTTTTGTCTGGAGAGTTTAGTTTTATTAATAGAATAGACATCTTATAGGGGGTATGACTGAAATTTCCTTTTTAAACATTTGGAAGTTGGAGATTTGAAAATTAGGGATTTTAGAATTGGAAATGTAGGAATTGAACATTCGAAAATTAGAAATGACAGAATTGAGCATATGAATTCGAGCTTTGAGAATTGGGGATGCAAGAGTTGGAGATGTAGGAATTAGGGGCGTAGAAATTGGGGATGCAAGAAGTGGGGTTGTAGAAATTGGGGATGTAGGATTTGGGGATGTAAGAGTTGGGGATATAAGAGTTGGGGGTATAAGAATTGGGGATGTAGGAATTGAATACATAAAAACTGAGAATGTAAAAATTTGGGTTGTACAAATTGGGAACGTGGGAATTGGGGATATGACAACTGGAAATGTAGAAATTAAAGTGAGATTTCGTACTCCAGAAATCTGAGTATCTGATAGTTCAACAATACAGTACTTTAAAAGTTTAAGAATACAAAAACTAAATTTTTGAAGATTTCTAAAATTCTCATATGCATTCCTCGCTACATGCTGATAACCAACCAATATCGTGGGTCTACCAGTTTCATCCTGGCCCCTACCTAGTAATGCCAATGCACATGCCAAAAAATTAGAAACATATTTCTATGGAACAGTTTCGTGCAAAACGTGTAACATTGTGCGACGAGTAACAGAGGTGGTGTTTCGTTGAAAACAAACAAAACAACAGAATCGTCAGCCATTTCTCTAGGAGGCAGTGGCGGTGGATGGAAGCGAATTGGGTCACGCGAGATTCGTTTCCTGTTCGCCCCATCCTTCGCTGTCACACTCGCTTTCCGATGCTGAATCGCTGTCACTAAACTCGACAGCCACACGTCGTGCAAGTATAGAAGCGACGTCGTTTAATGCATTCACACGTTCCACTTCCTTCTGTTCGATCTTCTCTACTTTACGCAATTTAATCCCTGAAAAATAAACAGTATATTTTAGATATAGAGATCAGAGAATGTTGATGAAACTTCAAAGGGTCTGCATACGTTTACACAACATTTTTGTTTGTTCCACTTAGGGGATGTACTAAGTTGTTTGAAGAGGAAATGTCGAGATAACATGCACGCTTTGAAATGTGAACTTCTTGTGAAGTGTATACTCCTAATAGTTTGATGACTTACAAAGTACACCTTTCAAAACTATTAATCATATGCTGTACTGAATGATTAGTATGTTATAACATTACACAATTAAAATATTACAATATTGTACTATAATTATTTCCATCTATATCTGCTAACATTATCTCTCACATACACACCTTTCACTCCTATTTCTATTTCATTTTATAGTCACAGCTATTATTATTTGCACACTTCAATAATACCAAAAGTTATTAAAACAGAAAAATGTTGAATAAACGTAGCAGAACCCTTTCGATCCCAGTGTACAGCAGGGACAACGGAAAGTCAATTCTAATTAATTGAATCATAGGATAATTACCGTCTCTGATCGCTTTAAGTAGATCGTTTCGCGGATCGACGAGGGGGATGTTCGGATTAACGGGCTTCCTCAATTGCCCGTCCACGATATTCTTCAACGGTTTCAAGGGTTTCAGCTTGGGCGGATTGGTCGCTATCATTTTGGCAATATCACCGTTGGTTAACGGTACAAGAGGCGATGGTCCATTAGCGACGGGTGGTGGAGGAGGTGGCGGGGGAGGAGGTGGGATATTACAGGGTGGTGAAATGGGCCTAGGTGGTGTGGGATCCGGAGTAGGAGGTGGAGGAGGCAGATCTTGAGGAGCGGCTGGATCAGTTTCGTCGTTTCCGATCTGTGTCGAATGATTTGGCGGGGTTGGTGTCGAGTGGTGACTCGGTAATGGACTATTCGGACGACTTCCGCTTCTGTTCAACAAGTGCGACGGTATGGAACCTGAAACGGTAAAATAATTCATTAGAAAGAGGGGTTTTCAAACGTACATATTATAAACACACAAGATACTTTAGGAAGAGAATGTTCAGTTTGATATTATCACCTTAATAAACTGTACTTATACATCAAAATCCATGTATACATCAGCATGTATGTTATCATAAAACTATCATGTGTATGAAATCTCTGAACCATGGTAATTAAGTCACAAGTCTACTCGTCATACATAAATTCTTCTACAAAAGTGGACGTAGAATAGAAATAAGGTGTGTTAACGTATCAAACCAGTCATCTCTCCCTGCAGTATCATTATACAGAATCGTGAAGATATTTACCGTTCATAGGAGGAGGAGACATAGTTTCACCAGGAGGCGGAGGTGGCGGTGGAAGGGTGTCTCTACCGGTGCTCATCGATCTTCCTCGCGTTGGGGTGTTGTTGGCGGATGCTACCGTAGGAGTTGAATTGCTGGAAGCGTTGCTTGGAGGAGCTGGTGGTGGTTGCGAGGGTCGCGATCTGCCACCCCTACTCGGGGTACTCTGACCACCAGGACTCTGATACGTCTCGCTTCCCGCTTGTCCTTGACCCGTGCCATAATGCGACCCGTACAGGCTGTCCTCGTAACCCTGGCCCGCGTAATTTGCTGCCCTGTTTGTTCAACAAGCATTGTTTCTTCCGGTTCAGTCCCTTCTCGTTTAGGTAAAATAAGCTCTCAAATTTTAACCCCTCGCGCACTCACAACCACTCGGTACACGTCAGCGTTTAAGCCTCTCCTGGAGGTTTCAATAATACAGTTTGCGCTACGGTATTTTTAGACGCGGTATCTGATGAAGTTGAAGATCAAACATTGATGAAGTGACATTATTATCTCGTGAAGTTGAATTATCTGATGCAGTTCAATTATTATCTGACGCAATGCAATTATCTGATGAAGTTTAAGTATCGTCTCATGAAGTTACATTGTTATCTGATGAAAATTTTTACCAGACGAAGTTGAATTGTTATTTTTTCATAGAGATTTATATTCAAGCTTCAAAATAAACATATTAATGATTTTTTAATATGTGACAGAACTTGAAGTGATCAGACGTACCAATATTTTACCCAGAACAAAAGTGTTTATAATGAAGTATGGCAAAATTACCAGTTACCAGAAGATAAAAACATCCTATCATATTAAAAAACAGCACAAACTTGTATCAATGAAGTTATACCAAGGAAGAAGTACCATACGAAGTCATAAAAGAAGTAGCATACAAAATGACGTACCTATAGTGATCAGAAGATGGAGGACTATAAAGATGTTGTTCCTCCGGTGGATAGCTTCGTCTAAGTTCGATGCTGTTTGGCCTCGGAGGCCGTGGTTCGGTCATCACCATACCCAGCAGCGATTCGTCGGGTATGTTATGGGGTGCCCTATACTGGACACCTTGCGTTGGCATAATGTATTCCCCATGTCCAACGGCCAATTGTCTCTGCCTTTCTCTGGTGTTGTGTGGTTGTCTTATACGCTTCTTGTGTCTGCCACCGCCTCCGCCGCCACCCTCGTTCCGTGGCCTATGCGGCTGTGATGCAGAGATCCTTCGTTAAAAAAGCTCGTCTAGCACGAGCACGCCAGCAAAAGGTGCAAGACAAGCTTAAATTTATCAATCAAGCATGACTCGACGGTTGATCCAGCGTTTGATTCTTGCGGATTTCGTGAAATTGTACACTGCAGAGATTCCCAAACTCTGGGTCGCGATTTTGGGGTTTGGAACTTTAGAATTTTGAGACTTTTGTACTTTTCGTGGTTGGAGACTTTTGATGATCGAATTTTGGGGTTTGGGGTCTGTGGAGTTTTAGAACTTTCGGATTTTGGGAGATTTGATGTTGGAAACTTTGGAATATCTGAACTTTCGTGATGGAGACTTTGGGATTTTGGGAGTTTGGTGATTCTGAAGTTTGGAATTTTTTAAGTTTGAGACCTCGGATCTTTGGGATGATGGAATTTTGAGATTTTTGAACTTGGGATTATGGAATTTTGACACTTCCTAATTTTGGAGTATTGAAATTTTGAAACTTTGGGGCTTCGAAACTTTGGAATTTTTCAGTTTCTTAATTTCGGGACTTCGGAATTTTGAAACCTTGCAACTTTATAATTTTGTAATTTAAAATTTTTTAACTTTTTGATGTTGGGATCTTTGGAATTCTAACACTATGAGATTTCCGAATTTTTGAACATTAAAATTTTGTAAACTATTTTCAAAAATGGATCTCTGCCCTTAAAGTCTAGGAACCCCTTGTAACAAGATCGTAAAACTGATTTGCGTATAATTTCAACAAAATAATATATTCTATTATATTTTATTTACGATCACACTACAGTCCTATTGATCACTATGTTCGTTTGCTTTGAAACTATATTAAAAACCAGATCAACCACCGAACATGAAGGTGTGTAGGAAATAAAAATACTCTTTTTTCAAATATCACACGGATACAAAGAATCGTTCTCTCGTCCGATAAATACGTCTAATTGTATGGACATTTGTATGTGTACTTAAAATAATAAAAAGACAAAGTTTGCAGGGATACAAAGAAATATTCCAAGATCAAAGGTTACCTTTAAAATTCCACAATTTCCAAGATAACAAAAATTTCCTTTTTGCTTAACTTTTAACAAAAATTTCTTTTTACTTAAATTTTACCGAGTTAACAAAATTACCTATTTATAATTAAAAAGTGTACATAACCAAATTTTGTACATAAAAAATTTTACAAAATACAAAAATATTAAGATAGTCTGCTTTCAGCGAATTCGTTATTAAAAAATTTCGAAATTTCATAGCACTTTTCTGTACGCGAAAATGCAACTTTCGGAAAATTTGCAAATTTTGGAATATCTTCACATACAAATGTCATTATTTTATTACGTAACCGCAATTTTATTTCCCACACGTGAAACATGACAGGTCGGAAACAAAATAATCCTGAAAATGACTCGAGACTATAGTATCGATTGCAAGATGGCGCGTGAACAATGATGATGATGATGATGAGAGTAACTTCTATCGAGTACATCCAAAAGTTGCATGGCTGGCACAGAAACGGCAATACAAGTGAATCGACATACGTGACGTGTGATTGTGAGATAAACTATTCGAGTTCGAGAATAGCGAGGGGTTTGAAAGGGTGGGAAGGGGTGTGATTCGATTCAAAAAGAGGGCTGTTACAGCGTAGATCGAACTCAGAGTCAAAAATAAATATAGAGGTATTGTGAACTCTTAAAAAATTTCAAACATTAAATAAATAATTGTTAGAATTTCACTCTGCCATTTGATTAATTTTATTGCACTTCGATTTAGCTGAACTTACAATTCATCAAACAAAGTTTATCAAATATAATTTGATTTTTTTGGTATTCGCTGTTTTAATTTAATTTCTATTTGTATAGATGTTTGTTGGTTATTATGTACATTATTTATATGTATTTGGAAAATATTTTAAAATTTCTGGGTTGGTATATTTCTCAATTTCTAGGTTTACAAGTTTTACAAATTCCAAGCTTCCAAATTTCTAAATATTCGAATCCCCAAACAAGTCCCTAAATACTTAAAGTACTTAATTCCTAATTCTCCAAATCTGTAAATTACCTTGTTCCCAAATTTTTAGATGTATTGTATAATTTCTCAATTTCTGAATTTGTAATTCCCCAACTCCTAAATATCCAAATTCCCAAATTTCCAAATTGCCAAATTGCCCAAATCTCAAATCTTCAAATTCTACAGTTCCAAATCCCAAATTCCTCAAATTCCAAATTCCCCAAATCCCAAATTCCTCATATCCCAAATTCCTCAAATCCCAAATTTCCCAAATCTCCCAAATCTCAAATTCCCCAAATCCCAAATTCCCAAGTCCCAAATTTTCAAATTCTACAGTTCCAAATCCCAAATTTCCCAAATTCCAAATTGCCAAATCCCAAATTCCTCATATCCCAAATTCCCCAAATTCCCCAAATCTCCCAAATCTCAAATTCCCCAAATCCCAAATTCCCCAAGTCCCAAATTTTCAAATTCTACAGTTCCAAATCCCAAATTTCCCAAATTCCCAATTACCAAATCGCAAATTTCCAAATTCTACTGTACCAAATCCCAAATTTCCAATTTCCCATATTTCCAAATTCCCCCTTCCACGCGTCACCTCTGTATTTACCTTAACTCTAAAACGTCTACAAATTTATCAGTGTCACGAAATTAAAACCGTCACGAAAACACGAACAAGAAATATTCGATCTACGCAACAAAACCGTATTGCCAAGGGGTGATCGAGAACATTGAAGAATGCGATGTCATTTGCTAGCCCTAGCATGTATAAACTACAAACTTTGTCAAGCGAGCATCTATAGCGCAATTTCTATCAGCGCAAAAAACGGTATCGGTTAATGAAAAAACCACAAAAGAAGTGAGAGCTTGATTATGTATGAGTGAGTGGTTGGCGATCGATAATTCATTAAAACTGGATAAAAGGGTAATGTAAAGTAACAACAGAAAAAAGAAAACTACAAAGATCCAAACCATCGACTTGCCTCTCTGAACGGTTCGGCATATTCAGACTCGGTCTATAACGTAAGGGGACAGTTTCAATGGTTAGAATTGTATTATAAGTATAACTGTAACAAAATATTGTATATCGTGTTGATTGCGCACCTCGATAGTGTATTATTGTTACTTCGTGTATGCAACAGTGTGCTTCGCTTTATATTATATTTATTCATTTTTATTTATATATATATATATGTAACAACAGTAGTTATTTCGTTCGTGAATAATTGACATAATCGAGATACATATACAAAGGAAAAAAAAGCGAAAAAAAAATGCTCGAGGTGCACGTTTAGATAACGAAGAAGGAAATGGCGGTCCCTCACCTTCTTCCCTCGATCGTGTAACTTCTTCTCGGTGTCTTTAAGCATTTCTTGACTCCACAAGTCGAAGAAGTAATTCGGATCTGTGTAGAACTTCAGTCCGTCCTTACCGTCTTCCCTAGAAACAGAGAAATTTGGGAAATTAATTTTTATTACAATTTTCATTCATTTTGTTTGTATAATATTAACCCTCTGAACTGATGTTGATTTTTAATTCTGTCAACTATTTAATACTTATTAACATCAATACTAGCATTTAATGTTCATTAACATTAATACCAACATTTAATATTTATTAAATATTTGTTGAAACAGGGTGTACAGTAGAACAACTAAATTGAATTGTTGAGTTCTTGTATTAAATTATAGAAATTACTGATCCTCAAATTTATAAATTATTACATTCTCAAATCTATAAATTATATAACAAAAGGAGTACATGGAGTACAAAATGAATAAAGTACCTGTAAACGTTAAGTTTGTCAAGAGGAGGTGGTGTATCGCATTGATGGTAGGTTTCCAACATGGCCGTCGGCATGGTATCCCTGGAGACAACTTGCTGGTCGAATACCACCGAACTCTTGAACGCCTTCCTCATATGTATATCCTGTAGTGACACTGAAATAACAAATGCAACATGTCATATAAAATATACCTACAATTCCCATTCTGGACATCATCCATTATTAATTATTATCGCAACATAAGTTGAAGTTATATATCGAGTAACTATTCAGATAACTTGAAGTTATCACTCATCAACGAATTCCAATAATTAATTAACAAACGAACCTCCTTCAACGCTGCTGTCCAACTGAGTAACCTTGACAGCTAGCCGATCTATCCTGGCCTGCAAGGAATTGGCCCTATCGCTCAGTCCGTGTGCCTCTCTCGCTAATTCGCCGAACAGGTCCTCCGCGTGCCTGGACAGGCTAGAAAGTTGCCTGATGGTATTAGCCAACGTGCCATTGGTAACAGCTTCTAATTCTGAGGGCAAAGGAAAATCCTCGGGGATGGTGCCGCGTGCGACCAGCACCGGTTCCACCAGTCGCTTCGGTAGCGGCATCTTTTTATATCGCCTTCGAGGATCACTGCTACTCACCCTCTATGGAGACCTGTAACCCATAAATATCAACTTATCATTAGTTAACGGGTATTAATCAAAGGGGAAACTGCCGGTAATGAAAAAAAGGTATTTGCTTTTTGCATTAGTACGCGGAGAGGCTCGTTACGAATGATCTAGAGGAACATTTATCAAAACGGATGAGTAATGGAATTGTTATTACAGGAAGTTGCTTCTGCCCGGTGCAGCCTACATTTTCTCTCGCTATCGTGTTACGTATCTCCTTTGCTTTCTAGGGTTTGAGACCGGTGTAGGATAAGGTTTATCTAGGTTTTTTGTATGTTTTCTGTTGGTTCTAGAGGTCATAGCGGTTGGATTTGTAAGATTTGTAGGTTATAGGTTCTGTGGTGCTAGGTTCTATGGGTACTAGGTTCTCTGTGTCCTAGGTTATATAGGTCCGAGTTTCTATAGGTACTGGGTTTCATAGGTACTAGGTTCTCTGCAGATTCCAGGTTCCATAGGTCCTAGGTTCCATATGTCCTAGGTTCCACAGGTCCTAGGTCCTCTACATATCCTAGGTTCCATAGGTCCTAGGTCCTCTACAGATCCCAGGTTCCATATGTCCTAGGTTCTATAGGTCCTTGGTTCCATAGGTCCTAGGTCCTCTACAGATCCTAGGTTCCATAGGTCCTAGGTCCTCTACAGATCCCAGGTTCCATATGTCCTAGGTTCTATAGGTCCTAGGTTCTCTACAGATCCTAGGTTCCATACGTCCTAGGTCCTCTACAGATCCCAGGTTCCACAGGTCCTAGGTCCTCTACAGATCCCAGGTTCCATAGGTTCTAGGTTCTCTACAGATCCCAGGTTCCATAGGTCCTAAGTTCCATATGCACTAGGTTCCATAGGTCCTAGGTTCTCTACAGATCCTAGGTTCCATAGGTCCTAGGTTCTATAGGTCCTAGGTTCTCTGCAGATCCTAGGTTCCATAGGTCCTCGGTTATATAGGTCCTAGATTCCATAGGTCCTAGGTCCTTTACACAACCTAGGTCCCATAGATCCTAGGTTCCATAGTACCCAGGTCCTCTACACAACCGAGATCCCATAGGTCCTAAGTCCTCTACAGATCTTAGGTTCCATAGGTCCTAGGTTCTACAGGTCCTAAGTTCCATAGGTCCTTGGTTCTATAAGTCCTAGATCCTCTACAAATCCTAAGTTCTATAGGTCCTACGTCCTCTACAGGTTCCAAGTTTCATATGTCCCACGTTCCATCTCCCACAGACCCATAACCTCCATATATCTTAGGTGCTCTAAAGAGCCTAGCTCCTACAAGTCCTAAGTTCTTCCTAAATTCTAGATTGTCCTTTAATCTCATATTCGCCCCAATTTCCTCGTATCTACATTCTTCCTAAATCTTATATTTCCTCCAAATCCCACATCCTCCTTAAACTTTCCCTATACTCTACGTTACGTTCCAATTTATCCTACATCCACATCAGTAACAGTAATACATATTACATCAATAACAGTAATGGTGTCCGACACGAGTACTGCGAATAACAGAGTAACAAAGCAATAATAATGTTCTTTCATCATCGTTAATTCATAAAGCACATGTAAACTGGAGGGACAAGATAGTGGCGACATTTTGTATGCGTGTTATTGGCGATTTAACCTTCATATATTATCGATTTAACGTTACGCACGGTGCACAATTATTCATCTGTGTTCGCCGCGGTGCTAATTTATACCATAAACTCAAACACGACGCCATTTAATGCTCGGGTTGAAATAAATATGACGTTCACGGAGAGAATTACGTAAACCCAATGATGCAAACGATGATACACGCGGATTTTATCGGCGCTGCAGAAAACCGCAAGAGCCGTGAACAGTTCCTTCCTCTTTATTCTTCGTATCAAAATAAAGATATAACGTGTACGGAGATACGATTACACTATATACTTTGCAGAAAAGTGACATTCTTTAAAAGCAGCCTTCCGTGCATCGGATATGATAGTTCTCTTCAAGTTCTTTTGCGAAATAAGCTCATTGGTTGCAACAGAAACTGGCAAAATATATTTCTCAGAGGAACACACCTACTCTATCCACATTCTCCAGTTAAAGATATCACTTTCATCTACGTCATCCACATAACTTCTAAAACGAAAACAGCATAAATTGCTTGAAACGATTAATCATTTCAGACTGATATTATACGAAATATGCAACATTTAACTAGAAATATTTTGCTTTTCCCCGAACGTAGTAGATACTCATCGTCCCGAAACGATGACTTTTCGCATCGTAACAAACTTACCCTGAAAGCTCGTATCAACGAAACCATGAAATCGCGATGTTATGGATATCGCGTCGAGATACCCTAATGAGAAATAATTAAGACATCGTGGTAATAAATCACCGAGGGATCTAGATTTATAAGACGAAATGCGGTAATTTTCCAGCAACAATGTTGCATAGCACAAACATGGCAGTATTCTCACGGATCCCCTAACATGGTTCTCACTGCATCTATTTGATCGTCGGCACAGCTTTCGATCGACTTAACGAATAACTCTAACGAGTGCAACGACTGTAGGCCTCGCCTTGACTCTTTTCCTTTCCTTACGTTTCCCCCTTACGATCCCATTGGCCCCGATTAACTTGCCCCGGTTGTTGCCTCTTATCGTTCGCTGCAACTCTCCCAGGGTCAACACGCTATGATAATTAGTGCCGGAAGAGTTGCTGATACAACCGAGAGGTGCAACTAGTCAAAAGTTAGCGATCGGATCGATGGATTTCGAGTATCGATCGAAAGTAGACAAGTTCGAAGATTTAGTTGGACTGTGGTCTTCGGATTCTACTGGAGATTTGGGAGATTCTAGAGAATTTGGGGGATTCTGGGGAGTTTGGGAAATTCTAAAGATTCTGGGGAATTTTTAGGATACGGACACTTAGAGATTTAGGTATTAATACGATCGGGAATTTGGAAGATAGAAAATTTTCAGATTTGGGAACGTGGTAATTTGAAGATGTGATAATTTAGGTTTGTAATTTGAGGATTTAGGAATTTTCGGAATTGGCAATTTAGGGAAGTTGGTAATTTGTAGATTTGGGGATTTGACAATTTGGGGGTTCGAATATTTGGAGATTTAGTAACGTGAGAATCTGATAATTTGGGCAATTGGTAATTTAAAGATTTAGTAATTCTGAGGTTTGGCAATTTTGAGAAGTAATTTTGACATTTGGGAACTTTGGGATTAGGCAATTTATGAACTTAGGAGTTAAGAATTTGAAAAGTTGAGAATTTGAGGATTTAGAAGTCTAAAGATTCGAAATCCGAAGAAGTTGGAAATTCTTGACCGCAGATTAAGAAAGCGTCTCCAAGTTTAAATACCAAATGCCCATCACTAAATACGTACATACAGCTTTCTTGTACGACGTGAAAGCCGCGTTGCAACAAGATACATATTAACTTGCGTGTAAATATGCAGCAGATCAAAGATATTGCATTGCTTTCCACTGCATGCAATTAAGGAATCCGCAGGAAAACACAGGACGCTTATCGATAACAAATGAGTTTTATCGTGCAATCGTCGTACTGGAGAAATTACTTCAAAACTATGTTCCTGTTCGTTCTTATTCCTCTGAGTGCCTCACAAAGATAAGAAACCACTGAAATCCTAAAATATCTTTAAACTTTATCACCTAAGAATGTGAGCTTCTACTATAGAACCGATATTTCCAACTTCAGTTATCGATTTTTAAAAAAATGTTAATTTAACAACAAAATTATGTACAGTTCGCAAATTAGGAATAAATTGTAGTTATTTTGTAAACACGAATGCGATACTAATGTATAATCAGTAATTAAATTTGTTAAAATTAGTTTATTCATTGTTATGTTTAATTTCGTACATTTTTGAAGGTTTTACATTTTGTACAACTTAATAATATCGGAAATTTCTTTTTAAATTAAACAGTCTCAATTTTATTAGAAACGACTCATACCTCTGCTATTATCATTGACAAAGTTATTAAAAAACTGGTGGTATTTTGAAATATGTCTCACAGAAAATAAAAGCTTAAAATGTAGAAACATATCTTTCACATTTTATACCGTGGAAGTCTTACAAAATGGCACTTCGACTTTTAACACCACCTTTCTCGAAGATACCTCAAAATAACAACAAAATTTTGTCCAACCTTCCAAATTATACAATAAATTATTTCGTATTTTACACGATAATTGTTGCGACTACAACATCCACAATTTGAGACTCTGAAAACAAACTTTAATTCGCTAACTGTATTCCGGACTGAAATTATTAATTTAAGGATTATTCTGAAACCGACAGTAAAATTTTCATGAGAAAGTCAGCTATATTCGTTTCCCCGTTAAAAGTGACTGCTAGTATCGCTCATAAATGTGTAATCGAATAAAAAGCTTGTCCTGGTATCTAGAGGGGTTGGCCACACCCTTCCTTTGCCTTCTGATCCCTTTGTTTTTAGGGGTCGTTGCTCGGATACGTAAGAATACAGTGACACATCGGGGTTGCTTTAACGACATCCCTTTTTTCTTCCTAGTCTCCTGGCTCTCCACCTTCTCTTTTGATCTGCCGAAAGAAATACTCTTCCGATTTCAATGCTGATTCTCCATTCTAATGTAAATTAAAAATCTCAGCTTCAATGCTGTTATCCCTCTTTTCTTTTTTCAAAAGTCTTTCAGGAGCTTAAAAAATCGAGTTGAAGAGTCGATCAAAAATATTCGTTGAATATTCATAAATTAATTAATACATTGTTACAATGAAACACCTACTTATTTTTGTACAGTCACTTTTAATCATAATCAAGGATTAAATTGATATAACATGAGTACCAACTTGTAAACAAAATTGTTTCAAACATAAAATAAATTTAAAAGCAGGTCATTCTGTATATAATAAAGAAGATTCATATGAATAAACCACTATTTACTGTGACTAGAAGTTATTTTAACAAGCAACCATTTTATGTTGAATTGTTAACGAAGAGTGTATATAGACATTTTCATCAAACTTTAAATTGTAACATGATATGTTAACATTTTAGTGTATTCTCATGTTGTTAAGTTTGATCAGACATCCTATGTTTAGAAATGAATTATCTGATACTGTATACAAATGTTCATTTAATAATTATCTGATGCTATACACCAATGTTATTTGATAAATATCCGACGCTATATACAAATGTCATCTAATAATAATCTGATGCTATGCACAAATGTTACTGATAATTATCTGACGCTATATACATATGTTACCTGACAATCATACTACATCCAAATATCATCTGACATTCCGTACACATGTTACGTTACATTTCTGTTGATAATTTACATCGAAAATGTTTCCGTCATAAATTTTCAACCTTTCCATAATAATTCCCCATTATCCGAAAGCTTTATATCCGCGACTTAATTTTATTTTCAAGATATGTAGTCGTTGTTGGATAATATCATAAATTACAGAACGTTCAGCGTGTCTGGCAAGTATGTTTCAGCTGACACAGAAAGTGTTACGCTTATGCGAATGGCCTAACAGCAGTATCGTTACTAAGGTTTATGAAACCTTTCGACAGAAGTCGTGTCGACACGTGGGCTGACATTTACGCCGTACAATACGTACGTTATGCTTCGCGAAGAAATAGAAAGTCGATTGCGATGATTGTTTCTGATAGCTTCGGTTGCACTTTGACCCAATATGTTATGAACGACAACGAAGAAATTGTGGAATAGGGTATAAGAAGCTGAAGTTTCTATTTTTCATTATTTTTATTTTTCTCGCGTTACGTTTGTTTCGTATTTTATTTATTTAATGTAACGGTCGTCATTTTATACAAAATTACTTAGGAAGATACAAAAGATTTATTGTAACAAATTTTTATACTTAATTATTATATAATTAATCAAGGTTAATTATACTATGTACTATTAAAATTTTAACATATAGCAATATATAAAATATAATTTTACTAATAATTAACATGTATAAGTTGTAGTAATTAATAATGTAACGGTTATGTCACATCGATAAAAAACATCTCCGTTCCAAAGTTACCGTGTCAACCGTTTCGAGCATCAGGTCAAATGGCCAGAATGTGGGTTAAGTTTCGATCGAAATAAAAATATATTTGACTGTACGTAATTTGTATTGTCGGTCACTGTTGACCGTCACGACATCCAAAGTGTTAATGGGTCAAAAAGTAAAAAAAGAAAAAATCGGGAATAAACACGTTGCGCAAAGCGTTAATCACAGAGCCACGTGAAATGTTTCATTTGCATGAATCGTGTACCTTCCAACAAAGGCTACATCTGCATGCTATCACGGCACGTTATAATTAACATCGTACAGAACCAGTTCTTGCTCCGCCTTGTTCGTTTTTCACCCTTCAGATTAATCGCGAGATTTGAACGTTTGTCGATCTGCCACCCACGCGACGTATACACTTCGTACTTCCAATTTCCATTAGAAGAATACAGTCTGGTACCATCAAGGTGAATAAATTCTATCGAGGTAAATAAATTCCGAGCAACAATCGTATGACGGGAACACGAGTAGAATATGAGTCACGGTACCGAGCCTCCTTCGATCTAACGCTGGTATATCTACAGATGTCGACCCACGAGTTGGCGCGTGAGACCCAAAGTAAAAGCTCCCCACCGTGAACGCTTCCAGTTACATACAGGCAAATAAGGACAATAATGACAATAACTACTGAACGCAAGTAGAACTATCTTGGGATTTTAGAGATTTGAAGATCAGGGAACTTTTGATGATTTAGGAATATGCGAATTGGGCAATTTGGAATTTGAAAACTAAGGATTTGGAAATTTGAGATTTGGCAATTTGGGATTTAGGGAATCTGGGATTTGAGGAATTTGGGATTTGGGGAATTTGGGACTTGGGGAATTTGGAATTTGGCGAATTTGGGATTTGGAAATTTTGGGAGTTGGAACTGTAGAATTTGGCAATTTGGGATTTGGGGAATTTGGAATTTGGGGAATTTGGGATTTGGGAATTTGAGATTTGGGGAATTTAGGATTTGGCAAATTGGGATTTAGAAATTTGGGGAGTTGGAACTGTAGAATTTGGAAATTTGGGATTCGGGGAATTTGGAATTTGGCGAATTTGGGATTTGGAAATTTTGGGAGTTGGAACTGTAGAATTTGGCAATTTGGGATTTGGGGAATTTGGGATTTGGGAATTTGAGATTTGGGGAATTTAGGATTTGGCAAATTGGGATTTAGAAATTTGGGGAGTTGGAACTGTAGAATTTGGAAATTTGGGATTCGGGGAATTTGGAATTTGGCGAATTTGGGATTTGGAAATTTTGGGAGTTGGAACTGTAGAATTTGGCAATTTGGGATTTGGGGAATTTGGGATTTGGGAATTTGAGATTTGGGGAATTTAGGATTTGGCAAATTGGGATTTAGAAATTTGGGGAGTTGGAACTGTAGAATTTGGAAATTTGGGATTCGGGGAATTTGGAATTTGGCGAATTTGGGATTTGGAAATTTTGGGAGTTGGAACTGTAGAATTTGGCAATTTGGGATTTGGGGAATTTGGGATTTGGGAATTTGAGATTTGGGGAATTTAGGATTTGGCAAATTGGGATTTAGAAATTTGGGGAGTTGGAACTGTAGAATTTGGAAATTTGGGATTCGGGGAATTTGGAATTTGGGGAATTTGGGATTTGGAAATTTTGGGAATTGGAACTGTAGAATTTGGAAATTTGGGATTTGGGAAATTTGGAATTTGGGGAATTTGGGATTTGGCAAATTGGGATTTGGAAATTTGGGGAGTTGGAACTGTAGAATTTGGAAATTTAGGATGTGGGGAATTTGGGATTTAGAAATTTGATATTTGGGGAATTTGGAATTTAGAGAATTGTGAATTTGTGATTTAGAGAGTTCGGAAATTTGGGAATTGGGAAATTGGGAGATTTGGGGAATTTTGGATTTAGAATTGGGGAATTTGGAAGATTTGGAAATTTGGAATTTGGCAATTTGGGGCTTAGAAATTTGGGATTTAGAAATTTGCAAGTACCACTATTTCACTTGAGAGACGTTTGTCGACTTTGACGGTTTGACTAGAAGGATGGAAGGGCTAAGGAAAATGATGGAGAGGGAGCGTTTCGACCGGGACTTGCTAGTGGACTCGTCAGTAGTCAGTAGTCCCGAAGGGACCGTTGACATTACACCAGTAAGCCGTGTTAGTGGTACATACCAGTAGGTAGTCGAATTTTTGCGTTTCTCACTTTGCCTGTACCAGGTCTATTGTTGGAAAAGGAAAATGGTTTCTTTCCTTTCTTGCCTTCCTTCCACCAGGCCCTGCGTCTTTTGACCCGCCCTTTTTTAACACAAATGTGGAGATTCAGGCAAAGTAAGAAACGTCTAGTACAGGCAAAGTAGTCACTGTTTTTGGTCTAATTTGTGTACGACAGCTCAAGCTAATATACCACCGAAAATACGTGTGAGACGTCCATTTTTCTATTCGGAGCAAATGGAGTCGTAGCTCTTCTAAGCCTGGGTCAGCTCATGCGCCAACTCGTGGGTTGACATCGGTACTATCCATTCTCCCACGCGGTATAGCTTTACCGATTCAGTAGAAAATAAAACACTAACCTCTGCAAGGAGTTGCGAATAGCTTGCCAAGTTTTCTATGGAAAACGATAATTTATAGCAGGAAGAGGCTATCAAATCGTAGAAGACTATCAGATCTTAGAAATCTGTGGTTGCAACGTGAAAGATAAAACTTTGTACGACTTAAGATAATCAAAGTTTGAATTCGGTATAAAATTTAATTGTATTTAATAATAATAAGAAGTAGCGAGAGTGTCGAGTACTTTGTTATTTCCTATCGATATTAGAGAACAAGTACAGTTTATCAAAATCAGAGCTTGTATGATAAATTTTTATAGTGATAGATATACTTAGTCTTATGTTCTTAAGTTGCACTCGAGTGCACGATCGAGCTGTAAAAATCGTTACATAAAATCTTTGATTCTTCTTCGAATTTCTAGTTGAAAAATTGTATCGTATTTTTCTTCCTTGATTATAGTAAAAAGAAATGAAGGTGTGTCCCTTCTGAAATGAACAATTAAAAGGCAGATGTAATAAAGTAATGTGACATTAAATGTAATGAAGGGCAAAAATGTGGAAGTTTGTATCGGGAAACTATAGAATATCGTTCTGTTAAAAGATACGAAGTCCCTAGAAACGGAATCTATTTACTTAACATCTTTAAACGAATCGTGAATAATCCTTTGCTCAAGTTGCGTGGTCATGTTTTTACCTCCACCATACTGTATACACAACTTATCTTTGATATTAATGGCCGTGATAAGAGCGGTTGCATTTACGACACCTTTAAGCGAGTTTCAAAATGCCGTCCTTAATTTTACGTGTAAAAGCCTCTTCGTTACGAAACCTTTAGCAGCGAAATTAACTTTATTCGCGAGAGGAAAATTTGCAAGAAATATCTTTAAATGACACGTATTACGTTTTTAAGTTATGAAATTACGAAATTCGAAAGAGGCAAAATTGAAAAGTATCAAATTATTGGAGCAACTATGCGAAGTATCAAAGTACCAAATTAAATGATCAAAGCCCTAATTTGTTCAAAGTTGTACAATTTTCAACTTCGGAAATATTTAACACTCAATGTCTTGCACTGAAGTTTTATTGTACTATGACCAAACAAATATGAAAGTCTCAGAATTCAAACATTCTATAGTTTCAAAGCATCATAGTGCAAACTTTTAAAGTCCTGAAATATTGAAATACTAAGAACGCTGTCTTAAAATTCTAAAATCCCAAACTTCCTAAAACTCCGAAGACCCCATAATGTTCAGCATTTCTAAAATTGCAAAGTTTCGAAGTTCTAAAGTTCTAAAGTTCAAAAATTTCGAAGCTCCAAAATTATGAAAACCAAAAGTCCCAAAATCTAAGGTTTCAAAATACTAAAATCTCAAAAACCCAAAATCCTGGCAAATCTAACACGCAAAATTCCACAGTCCCAAAATCCCAAAAATCTAAAATCCAAAATTCCGAAGTTTCAAAATCCTAAAGTCCAGCCCAAAAATAAAGTTGCAAAGCCCAAAAACCTCAAATACCAAAAATTCCAGTCCCAAACTTTCAAAGTCTCAAAAACCAAAAATTCCAAATTTCCAGCCTAAAAATCCCAAAAATCTAAAGCTAAAAATTCCAAATTTCTAAACTCCCAACCTAAAATTCAAATCCTTAAAATCGCAGAATAAAAAAGTCCAAAAGTCCAAAATTCCCAGAACGTCTCCTCCATGAAAGAACCGACCTACTTGACAAATAACCGGAAATCCAAAAATGTATGGTGTGTCCATGAGAAATAACCATGAACGGATTTTTAATGAAGTAGTTAAAAGGTTACTAAGAAATATCAAAGACTTTGTCCTCGGTTTAATCGTTCGTACGTTCGGTTCTCGATCCATTCTGGGCTACACGTGTGTGGCTACATGAAAACCAAAGCTGCACATGCTGTCCATATGGTCATGTAGCCACGCATGCAAGAACTCGCATTGTGAACGTGTACATTGTACACGCGGCCTATGTAATCCTACTTTTCGAGTGCTCAAGTTTGTCCACTCACTTTGTACCATGATCTGATCGTATAATGAACTAGTATCTACGTAAGTACTCATATGTACTCATGTACATACAGGGTGTCCACGGCCAAGTGTGATATTTCATGAACTATTGATGACACGAAACAGTGTTTATATGGAAATTGCAGGGTAAAAGGGGCTCTACGTTTTGGCGTAAACGAAATTTTTTTAATGTTGTGGCGGTTTCACTCTAACGCTCATCGCCACTAGACGGCGCATAAGACCGAGACTAGACTTTCTCGCTAGTACCCAATGAGCCTTCCTACTCCTACAAATAGTTCCTGTCCATCTCTTCCATACATCACAACGTCTAAGGCAAAGTCCTGCTAGGACGCCTTAATGACGAGTCCACCAGCAGGTCCCGGACGAAACACTCTCTCCCTCTCTTCCATTTTTCCTAGCTTTCCCACTCGTTAGCCAAACCGCCAAAATGTTATTAATGTAAAAGGTATGATGGTGAAGTTTCGTTTTTTAAACGGAACTATATTTTATTTTTCCGATCACGCGATAGTGCTTTTCACGTGCTACGATCATTTCGCGAGATATTTGTCACTTTCACTGAATTATGGCGTGGATCGAGAAATAGCATGGCGATTCGATTGTTCGAGGAAGAAGGCAACGTGACGCAGAGCCGAGGAATGTCAGTCGAGGTAAACGAGGAATTCGAAACGTGTGTGCACGTGAACCATCGACAAGTCGTAGATTCGATTCGAGGCACGCGTATCATTCGACTGATATTGCAAAATCACATCACGTAGCAGCATTAGCATAAGCTCTTTGTTGCCGGTGACGCCGGTCAACCGGACGCATCTTTCGATTGCTTATAATATCGTAACGCCTCGATTGCACTATATTATTACTTATTATTTAATCTTATTTTGAGAGAAAACCGAGGGATGATCAGGTGGTTAGTATCATACAAATCGTTACTCAAACTATAACAGTTTCTTTTTGTTATGAGAAGTCTGAATAAATCAGACAACTTCTACCTGCAGCAGAAATATATTCGAGTACAAAAGGTTAAATATGGCGAATTCCAAAAATATGAAAAGTCTGCAGAACAAGGAGAACGTACATAATGTGGCCGCCGAATCGAGAACGGTACAGATGTACGATAGCTTCGAAGAGGTTAATAAATTCCCCGGGAAGTTAATCTGGAGGTGAAGATGTTGGCAAACAAAGCGGGATACAGGAGAAGACAATAAACGTAACGCATGGAATTCGTCAAGTACCGCGTCCTGGATTACCTGGCCAAGTAGCACGTTCGCAAGTTGGCGCAGTACCACGACCTAAATTTCCCGTTCGTTAAATATTTCATGTTGCAGCGATGCTGACCGATGAAAAGCAGATACCCTGGTTGTGTATGTACAGTCGATGGCAAACGCGACTTCCCTAGGGAGAACGTGGTTATCGCTGAGAGAGTTGTCACTCGATTTTTAGTTGGAACGCTTCCTAAGTGGGGTGCTTAAGGATCTGGAGGTTTGAAACTTTGGGAAACTTGAGGGTTTAGAGATTTGAAGATCGGGGAAATTTTGAGAATTAAGGAATCTGGGAATTGGGCAATTTGGACCTGGGGGATTTGGAAATTTGATGTAGGGGGTGTAGGAATTTAGAGGATATAGAAACTTGGAGATGTAGAAATTTGGGATTTGGAGAATTTGGGATTTGGGAAATTTGGGATTTGGAACTGTAGAATTTGGGAATTTGGGGATATCAAAATTTGTAGGATATAGAAGTCTAGAAATGTAGCAATCTGGGATGTAGAATTCGGAGGATATAGGAATCTAGAGCTGTAGAAATTTGGGGATATAGGTATCTGAAGATGTAGAAATTTAAAGCTGCAGGATTTGAAGATATATAAAATATTGAAGCTCTACAGAAATCTAAATTTCTAAGAACCTAGGAATCTTTACAAATCTGAGAACTTGTAAATCTAACAAAATCTAGAAATCTTGAAAAATTTCATTAGTATAACCATCCACAGACATGAGTGTAATAGAACATATATCTTGATACATATAATGCATAATCACATTTCTAATGTTACAAACATCAAGTGTTGATTAATCAGCGACCAAGTCGCGTTCATTAGCAGTATCTTTAATCAATTTACAAGGTTCCAATGCAAGTTCTGGCGATGGAAGATAAATGATGGCGCGAATGTCGTTAAAGAAGAGTCTGATATTTCTATTTTGCTTGCGAGTAAACACAGCAGGTGTACGCCATGTACCAGTTTCGATCAAGGTGGATTACTTTGCCGGATAATTTCGCGTAACCTACTTTCCCTTATGTAACGTTTCTTGGCTGACTCCGGTGAACGGAATTTAGGAAAATTGGTTGCCGTCCAGTTGGCATTGTTTTCTTCTTTAGTGTTGCTTTTGACGCGTGAAATGGGACTGCGTGAACGAACAACTTTCCGTTTTGCTTGCGTGCGATTTGTGGAAGTTTCGAATTTTTGCAATCTTCGAGATTTGGGAATTTGGGAAGCTTATTGTTTTAATGATTGGGAACTTGGGGGTTTGGAAATTTGGGGATTTGGAGACTTGAGGGTTGGGTAACTTAAAGATTCGAGAGGGGCTTTGGTAATTTCTGCTTTTGGTATTTGAAGGATTTGGAAATTTCAGGAGGTTAGAAACTTGTGAAGAGGGGAATTTGGGGGTTTGGTAATTTCTGCTTTTGGTATTTAAAGGATTTGGAAATTTCGGGAGGTTGGAAACTTGTGAAGAGGGGAATTTGGGGATTTGGAAACTTGAGGGTTGGGTAACTTAAAGATTCAAGAGGGGCTTTGGTAATTTCTGCTTTTGGTATTTGTTTCCAAGAGGTTGGAAACTTGTGGAGTGGAGAATTTGGGGATTTAATAACTTGGAGATTCGGGAATTTAGGAAGTTGAGGATTTAGTAGCTTGGGATAAATTGCGGATTTAGTAGCTTGAAGATTTGAAGATATCGTTTGAATTGATGTACATATTTGTCAAGATAGGAGAAAATTTAATAACGCAGAATGTATTAATGGAGTGATCCCATATCAGCAGTGAAATATAGGTGCTGCCGTAATCAGGTGTATACCATACGTTTCGTAAATCCGTTCGACGAAGTGTGGGTAGATAGCGTCGAGTGGCTTCTGTAAATGTCAGAAATAGCGTTTTATCGAACCCGGTGCCACGGTCGAGTGTTGTTATCGACGGACAAGGTGAATTTTCACCACGTTCACGCCGGATATATTCGGATATATTTTAAATTTACTTTCAATTAGGTCAATGATGCAATATTCAACATTTTTTCACTTTCAAATTTATTCATTTCATAAACTTCATCAATTTTCAAATCCCCAAGTTTCCGAATCTATAAATTTTTGAATTTTCAAATTTTGGAACTCTCAAGTTTCCAAATTCTCAATTCACCAAGTTTCAATTTCCACATTTCCTAATTTACAAATTTTCAGTTCTCCGGATCCCTCATTTCCAAATCTCCAGTTCTTGGATTCTAAAATATTTAAATCCTCGGTTTCCAAGTTTCTAAATTCCAAATTTCTAAACCCCAAATTGCCAAATCCAAAATTTCCAAATCCCCCAAATTCTCCAATCCCCAAATCCAAAATTCCAAAATTCCCCAATTCCCAAATCCCAAATTCCCAATTCCCCAAATTCCCTAAATTCTACAGTTCCAAATCCCAAATATCCAAATGTCAAGTTCCCCAAATCCCAAATTTCCCAAATGTCAAATTCCCCGAATCCCAAATTTCCAAACCAAAATTTCAAATCCCCAAATTTCCAAATCTCAAATTCTCCAAACCCCAAATTCCCACCTCTCCAGATTCCTATATCTCTAGATCTCTAAATTTCCAGATCCTTATATTCTGAGATCTCTATGTCTTCAAATCCCTACATCCCCCAAATCACCACCAGATTTCTGTATCTCTCACATCCCTGAGTCCTTATTGCAATTCAGTTCGTTCTAAATATTAATAAAAATTATAGCCACCTTGAACATTCGTACAATTGCTATACAATGCAAAACCTCGTGGGATCATCAGGGATAATATCGTAGAACGTATCGCTCACAATAAGGTTATGAAATTTGTTTATCGATGATGTAATTTTAGCATGATTACGCTGACGCGTGTCAATGAACTACATATTATGCAGGTAACCCACCGATGCATTCGGGTCATTGATAAAGGAAGGATATGAGTCGTTGAGGTTACTATACATATAACGACAGGTTGAATAAATTATACTGATGATTATGTGTTAGAACATCATCCTACAGATCGGTTTATAAAACGTTCTCACGTTTCGTTTATAGCCCCGTACTTTCTCTTGTTTTCGTACGCGAATTATAGACACATGTGTGTGTGGATGACATTCCTATACTTGCAAATTATTATACTTTATTTTTTTGAGTAACAAATTCTTGTATTCTATTGTAATGACTTGGAAATATTAGTTATTGTAATTGCACTGGGGGTGAAAATTTATTCAGACGTTTTAGAGTTAAGTTCATATGTGAATTATGCTATACTTACATAAATCATACTGTAAGGGGTTAAAAAGGTTTATACTCCAAAAATCTCCGATAATTAAGTAGTTAACAAACGTTAACATATCGCTTCGTTCAATAGATTATTATAAACATCATATAATAAGCATTGTTATATTCTATAATTTGTTTTGTAGTAATGTATATTTTTTTATCTTCTATCCAGAAAAAAGAAACGCAAACGGGATTGCACCCTGGTGGTTTCGATCGAATCCGTTAAGAGGTTTCGAGGATTACAGAAAATCGCGCACAACGAAGAATTCATCGGGATGTCACGTGGTTTTGTAAGCGCTGAGTTTAATTAAGCCTTCGCTCGATAATGAAGTAAATACCGCTAATGAGAACCGGCTGTTCTCAAGGGCGACCGTGCACTTCAGACATCTTCTCGGTGCACTAACCCGGGTATACAGATGTTTCTGCTAGTTGACTTTCACTTGATGCCAGCATAGGAATTCTGGATAATGAACTTGCTACGTAAAGACTAGAAAATCGTTAGTGTAACGGAACTGTTTGCAACTAGATCCTGCATCAGCTCTTTACGCACCGTACACCGGATTATTCCAAACTAACAACTTAACAATTTTTATCTCGATCTAACACACGTTGTATCAAGTGCTTTTTATACACGAATTGTCCCACACAATTATTAAATAAATTTTTACATTTTTTAGTAGTTGTAGGTTCGTAGAATTCTCTGAATTCAGTTAGTTTTTATATTTTTTAAATGAGAATGATGCCAAGCAATATATACAGTATTCATAATAAAGCATTGTAAAAGATAATATATTACAATAAAATATATTTTACTATATTACAGATTTGTTTACTGTAATTTATGTTATGAATATTGTACTAGGTAACAATATCATAATAATATGAATACTACAATACCAAAACTCCCCAAAGTTTCCACAGTCCAAAAATTTCCAAAGTTCCAAAACTCCCAAAGCCCCAAAATTCCCAAAGTTCCACAGTTTCCAAAGTACCAAAACTCCCCAAAATTCCGACAGTCCCAAAATTCCAAAACTCCTAAAGTCCCAAAGCTCCCAAAGTCCCAAAATTCCCAAAGTGCCAACTTCGCCAAAGTTCCAAAACTCCAAAAGTCCCAAAACTCCCCAAAATTCCGAAAGTCCCAAAATTCCCAAAGTGCCAACTTCGTCAAAGTTCCAAAACTCCCAAAGTCCCAAAACTCTCCAAAATTCCGACAGTCCCGAAGTCCCAAAACTCCCAAAGTCCCAAAATTCCCAAAGTGCCAACATCTCCAAATTACCAAAACCCTCAAAGTCCCAAAATTCCCAAAATGCCAACATCCCCAAATTTCCAAAACGCTCGAAGTCCCAAAACTCCCCAAAGTTTGCACACTTCAACTCCGCAGAATGTTGCACAATTTCCGCAGCACCGCTATGCCCATTGAACCGAGTTAACGTTCCCATAAACGCACAAATTGGCAAGATCCGAGTTTTCAAACTCGAGCGATCAGAATAAACAAATATTTGCCGTAGTTTCCCCTCCAACTGCGAAACGATACAGGATTTTCCGAGCGATCGAGCAGACGAGGTTCGACGGGAGCGGGAAACACGGGGCAAAAAGATATTTTCGTCGAGCCCTCGTCCTCCGTTAAATCGTCAGAAACGCGTATACCGGGGTGTAACGCTTCCGTTCTTTCGAAAGCCACCCCCTGCCACGATAAAAAAGGGGGAGTAAATGACGTCAGACTCGTAACGACCATAATTCTTTCTCTATGTTTGCCATTACACGCACAGGACGGCCCCCGTTCGAGCGGGTACACGCGGCAAAAATCGTTCGAGCGTGTCGCACGTGCGTTTACGCTGCTGCGTTATAAATAGGAGTGTTTACAAAAGAGCAGAATGATGAACCGAGCCCGGGAAAATGGAGCAAGAAAGAGTACAATGTACAGAGGAGTTACGCGATACTTTTCGTCACACGAGTTCCTTGAAAACACATTGCAACTTCCGGCTCTTAACTTCGAGGCTTTCAGCCGTTTCACAGCTAAGCGAGTACACGCTCTTCGTGATGATCTCTGACTATAATTTCATGGACGCAACCTATGTTTTGCTATGTGGGTGTGACAATTTTCAAATACGAAAATTACAGCGTCTGCTAATATCTCAATTTTTGTATTTCAAATTTGTACTAAATGTACAAGGCGCTTAAATTGAGGAAGATTTTAAATTATGAACTTTCAAACTTTTGGACTATCTAAAATTGTTGAATTTGTACATTTTGATATTTGTACCTACATCTACAAATTTCTCAAATCCTAAATTATCAACTATCGAATCCCAAAAATCCTAATCCCTAACCCCTAACCCCTAGTCCCTAACCCCCAAATTTCTGAATGTCTGATATCCCAAAACTGCTTCCACAAATTATAAAATCCCTAAATTTGGAATTTCCAATTTCTCAAATGCCTAAATCTGCAAAATCTCTAGATTCCCCAATCTCTCAAGCGTTCGAACTTCCAAAAGTCACCAAATCCTGAAATTCTAAAATTCACAAATTCCCCTTCTGATTGTCCAAATGTAAAACAATCATTTTCACCCATCACTAGTTGTTGCAAACGACAGAATACGTTTGTTGTCAAATTTGTTTGCAACTCGTTTCTAAAAATAGCTTTCTCGATAGTCCCACCAATCACCCACCCTCCATGCTCAATATACCTAATCATTCAGGTTAACATCCACTTTGTGCACTTAGCACGGTGGTTCATGCTATTAATCGAGTTCCTCTAGGTTAGTTAGATACGTATACGAAACTCATTAGGATGTATACGCTCGGCTGGTAGCAGGACATGTAAGTTAATTAAATATTCAAATGAGGATGCGACAAGCGCATTGTAACGGTACATAGACACGATACATAATATGCTGCCGCTTTAAACCGGTCCATACAAAAATCCTATGTTCAGTTACGTTTGCTATTCAATTACCTTCTCATCGGACTATCAATTTCTTATACCTATGCGCTATATCTTATTATATCTCGTGTCTTACGCTTTTAATTAGAACGTGATTAGAAATTTAAAGATTTTCTTCATCGAATAAAAAAGAAATCGTTGATCGATACAATTAAAGCTTGATGATATCAGAACACAAACACCTGATGAATCAACTTACAGAAAATACAACTCGACCGCGGACAAACACTCGAATTCGAGTGTAGTGCGCGATTATGTAGATACTCGAATCGAATTGATATTCGCATCGGATAGCCAAAACACGCGAGACTGAAATCCCAACGCAATTGAAAACGCTTTAAAGCGTGAAGTAGAACCGTTAGAAAAGGATCGAAACAAGGAGGAATGATCAAACACGACGAAGGGAACGTAGGCAGAATATTGACCGTGGCAAGACGGATACTTGAGCGCTTAAGTGCCGTACTCGTGTATAGGGTTCGGGTTAACTTGACCCCATACGATTCTCTGCTCTGTCTACCTTCACTAATCCCTCGGTTAAGCGGATCTACCGCGTGCGTGGACGTTTCCGGTCAGATCGCGTGTAACATATCACGCTTTTGTAGTCTAACGCGTTCAAACGCCTTTGGCAAAATTCGTGTGTCGCACATTTTTAGGTTTAGGAATATTTGTGTAGGAGGAGGTTTATAAAATCCTATTGGATTTATAATGCGTTATATTTTAAGATATTATGTACAAGTGCAATGTTTCAACTGATTGTGATTCCATTATCAAATCTCCAGATTCGCAAACTCCCTAAAGTTTCAAATTTCCAAATCTTCAAATGCTCCAAGTTCCATACCCCAATTCTCAAAACTCCAAATTCTTCAAATCGTCCAGAACCTCACATTCTCCAATTCCTAAATCTCCAAATACCCCGATTTCCTAAATGTCCAAATCTCTGAATTCCCCAATTTCCTCAAATATTCAGGTGCTCCAAGTTCCTCCATACCCCAATTCCCAAATCTCCAAATTCTTCAAATCATCCAAATCCCCATATTCCCCAATTCCCAAATCTCCAAATATCCCAATTTCCTAAAAGCCCAAATCTCTAAATTCTTCAATTTCCCCAAATTTTCAGATGCTCCCAGTTCCTCCATACCTCAATTCCCAAATTTCGAAATTCAAATCACCCAAATCCCCATATTCCCCAGTACTCAAATCACCAAATACCCGAATTTCCTAAATGCCCCAATTTCCAAATCTCCAACTCCCAAATCCTCCAATCTCAAATTCTCCAAGTGCAAAATCCCCCAATTCCAAGACTCCCTAAATCCCTAAATTGACCAAGTAAACCAAATTCCCCTAATTCTCAAATTCCAAAGTCCCACTTTCATGAACACTAAAATTTCAAATTCTATAAATTTAAAACGACGCAAACGACTCTGGAGTGCATCCTTTGTTACATAAAAGTGTGACTTAGTGTAGTCTGACTCTAGTCCAGATACATACTTTTTGTTGGTTATACAGATGTTATTTGATAAGGTTGAACCGTAAAAAGGATATCAGTGTTCCGTTTGTACCGTACGACAGAAATAACGGCAGTATATAGGGACGAAGCTTTTAAACATGTTTATCGATCTTCTCCGGTATATCTGAGGTATAGGATCTTCTATTTGGACACCTCGGTGGTAATGCGTTGGCGACGACAGGTTACCTGACAACGTTAAAAGCAGGACAGAGTATTTACACTGCCAGTCCTGGTTAAATATACATACTCCTAGACGGCTTATACTTTTGCGTTATTTTGTTAGAGAACCGGTTGATTATTCTCATATTACTGTTTGTTGCATGTCCAATTTCAGCTTCGTGTCTTTACTAACCTTTCGTTACATCTGCTGCAAACGTGTTACATGAAACATATAATAGAAATCTCTGTTATTAAACATTAACGAATGTAATAAAAATAGAAGCTGAAAAACGGATGATGACCGTCATTCTTTAAAATTGATCGAAAACACCTTGTCGTACTACTTATTTATCAGGTGCGTCAGCCAGAACCATGTCCACCGCTACAGTGTTAAAACAAGTAACGAAAGTTCAAATGTTCTGTCAAATTTGTATTTTGGTATCCTTGACCATGCAAATTGGACATAAACTTTAAACTGAAGCGTATTCGAAATTTGAGTAAAAGTTAGGTTTGAACTTCGAGTGCGTCACAAGTCAGACTCGTCAAAGTACTGCGAGGAGTTAAATGACATAAAACGCAAGAATAATCGACAACGACTGAAAGTACTTGAAAAATCACAAGTTCGAGTTGCATAGAACATTTAAACTCTGTTCGTAATATCACACACAGTATATTCAGCAGGGTCGTTTGGGAAGGCGAAAGAGTCGAAACAGGAGGTGGTCCATGAAAGATGAGGACGCCTCAAGGTACGAATGAAACGGTGAAGAATCCAGAGAACGGAGCAAGGTATCGGGTAACATTCGTCATGGTGAATGCGGAGACATCGACCTCGTGGATGCTCCGGTTGGACTAGTTCCTCGTGTATCATGGTAGCACCGTGAACGTATACGGGCAAATAAGACTACCCTACGAAACATATGCTGATCAACGCCTGAACAGACATCCTACTGATCTTAACAGATTTTTAGGGATTTTACAGTTTGGAAACCTTGTGATTTGCGGATGCATAGATTCGATAGTGTACGTATATGAGGATCTAGGGATTTTTGGACATTCCGGAATTTGCGGATTTAGAGATTTGAGAGTTGGAGATTTGGGAATTGGGGAATTTTTGATCTGAGGAATTTGGGGTTTGGGGAATATTTCATCTAGGGAATGTAGGATCTGGGGAATTTTGGATTTGAGGAATTTGGGATTTGGGGAATTTGGGGTTTGGGGAATATTTGATCTAAAGAATGTGGGATTCGGGAAATTTGGAATCTAGGGAATTTTCGATTTGGGGAATTTGGGGTTTGGGGTATATTTGGTCTAGGGAATGTGGGATTCGGGAAATTTGGAATCTGGGGAATTTGGGATTTCGGGAATATTTGATATAAGGAATGTGGGATTCGGGAAATTTGGAATCTGGGGAATTTTCGATTTGGGGAATTTTCGATCTGGGGAATTTGGGGTTTGGGGAATATTTGATCTAAGGAATGTGGGATTCGGGAAATTTGGAATCTGGGGAATTTGCGATTTGGGGAATTTTCGATCTGGGGAATTTAAGATTTTGAAAATTTCCGAATTGGGAATTTGGAAATACAGAAATTTTAGTAATGTGGAAAATCGGGGAATTTGGATCTGTGAAAATTTGCGATTTCAAAATTTGGGAACTTGGAAACTTAGAAACTTACTTTATGATAAGAAAATGTACAAAACTAAAAAATTCAAAGTTAGAAAATTAAAAAATTCGCAAACAGTAAAACTTGTAAATTGGGAAATGATGAAGTTCGCGTGTGTGGTACGTGTGTAAAGTGTACATTGCAGCCGAATGTACACTCGGTCTAACAAGTCCACGACAAATTTAATCCTCTCGCGAGAACAGCCGGCTGGTCTGTGTGTTCTGTCGTGTAACGCTTCAAAACAGCGAGACCTCGTTTCCGTCACGGGATTCGTGGCCGGTCGTTGGCCGACGAAAAACATCATCGACGAGAAGCAGAGAACGTCAGATGCCGGTATTCGAGCTCGTTCACCAACTATCTATAGTAGACTATTGTGGTGAAAATATTGCTGGGCCGGAATTCGTGGCTGGATCTTTCACAGAGCGATTGTTCTGTGCGGCTCGTCAGCGAGTATTCGCTCCCTAAGGGCACGTTTTCACGCGCCGATAAATAGGGACTTTACCCGTCACAAAAAACTCTGTGCTAGTCAAAACTGTTGTACTATCGCTATACGTCTGAAAAGATGTCTAAAGGTATATACTTTTGGTGTAGTGAGCTTAACATCTTCCTGACTGTATTTTAAGACACATAAAAAATTTCCACATGTTCACTATTTTGATATTTATTAATATTTCATCAAAAAGTATATGATGTGTTTTCCTAATAAATTTGAAGGTGTGAACATTTGAGTAGATATTAAAAATTTTTAGTGAACATTGAAAGTATCCATTCTATAGTACATTAAAATTGTAATTTTTGAAAAAATACAGAAATTAAAATAATACACTGTTTCATGTATTTTATTCTTTAACATGTGTGAAATAATGATGATTTCAAAGAGATCAATAGTTAAGATCAAAGATCTAATTAGTGAAATGGAAGAATGCAGATAAAATTTTCGTTCTGGGAAATATCGATTCCAGTATGAAGTGGTTCGAAAAAAATGCGAGGGTTTTGATAATATGATTTATAACGTGACGCGTTGTCGATCATACGTAATCGACATCGAACTCTTCATTCGCGTTGCATCAATCATCGGGCGAGCGAAACAGCTGACTTCAATTAAAAGGCTTCTAACGTGTAATCACTTACGTTGCTCTATCTATGACTATGATTGATCGCGAAAAGAAGGCATGATGTATCATTGACGCGATCGGTAAACGCAGTGCCGTTTAATTTGACATTCTACTGCGATTAATCGTCACGTTTTAAAATTAAATGTTGTCGAGTTTATTCGCAATATTTGATTTACAAATTTCGAGACAGTTTCTATGATAGTTTGATGTGTAATCGAACCATTGGGTATCGCATCGAATGATGTATTTGAAAACAGAGTCCGATTTCATCAAATAAAAGTATCACAAAATGGATGGTTGTCAATCAAAGCAAACAATGATCGATATGAAAACATGTTACATCTGGTACAATTTGATAACATAAAAGTATCGCGAAATGGCAGTTATGATATATCAAATTAAGGCTTAGTATTCAATAATAATTACATAGATACTTCATTAATATTGTTAATGCAGAATAACTGGTTGTCATTTTAAGTAAACGTTAGTTTGGAAATATATTGTGTTTAACAAAATTTGATGACATAAAAGTTTCACGAAATGGCACTTATGGTACATCAATTCAAAGCTTGAAGTTCAACGAAAATGATGACATAAACCTTTCATTAACTATCATAATAGAAAATGGCTGATTGTAGCAAGAAATGACCTATTTCAGAAAATATTGAATTTGATATAAATTGATAATATGAAATCAAAGTCTGATATAAATTGATGACATAAAAGTTTCACGAAATGGCACTTATGACACACCAATTGAAAGCTTAAAGTTCGAAGAAAATAACTACATAAACCCTCCATTAATTATCTCAATACAAAATGACCGATTGCCAGTTAAAGCAAACCCATTTGAAAAAAATATAGGGTTTGATATGAATTAATGACATGAAATCAAAGTCTGATATGAATTGATGACATAAAAGTTTCACAAAATGGCAGTTATAGTACATCAATTTAAAGCTTAAAGTACGAAGAAAATGGTTATATAAACCCTCCATAAAAATTCCTTGTATAAAATGGCTGATTGTCAGTTAAAGCAAACAATAACCGATTCTATGCACGTTGTTTGTTGGAAATGTTATACGTGATTCATGCTATTTTTACATTCACGATACCTCCGCATGCTTTATAGCGCGTTCTGCAATGTATTATAGGTTTCCAATAACGCGTTACTTTATCGACTTGTAATAGCTTCAGAAGAAGGTTCATTATATTATAAATTACGTGGGTGTATCATTTGATTAGAGTTAAAGTTTGGTACGGTAAAAATAACTTGAGAAAAAGTTTCACCACTGTGACGTAATACTTGATTCAATTTATTTGATGATTTATTTGTTTCGCGTATGAGATACAATATATTTCACGTATCATTAATATAGTTCGTGAAATCGTTTGCATAAAATTTCATTGATTTAAAGGACTTTCATGAATGTTAATGAAATACGAAGAAACAGTGAAATTCATGAGTTTTACTAAAATTTAATGAAACCGTTTTAATAAAGCTTCATCAATTTTAATGATATTACTTTCACATTTCTCTAATCTCTATTGTACACGGTTATAACTCGCAAAAACGTAAAACGTAAATGAAGTGCTCTAAATATCCCCATAGTGAAACCAAACGAAATACTCTGAATGAACTTTCAAAACGTGAAAATACACGGGAAACATTAAAATACTGATAGAATTTAATGAGAAACAAAAGGTATGAATAGAATGAAGACCCTTGGATAAGAGATCTAACTTCAACGAGTATCTGTATTCTCCTACAGCGTATTCTATAATTAATATAAATTGAAATAAGCTTGAGAGTCGTTATTACATTAATAGAAGCTTCCAACCCGTGACCGGTATTTTCCAACAAGAATCCTTGTACGGTTGCACCTAAACCCATGTCTGGGTTATGTCGAAGACCCTCAATCGCAATTAAGCTTTATGAGCCTCTTGGCGCACGCAAATCTAATAAATAACACCCAAGTAATTTCCACGTTCGTCGCGAACGACCATCGCTAAAAGTCTCGCCGCTCTGTAACCAAAACCCGTAAACGAGATTGCGGCACAATGTGTACGAGAGAATATTCAAATCGTGCGTTCGCGACTGCAACGAGTTTATCGTTATCGTCGTAGCTGCACACTCATCCCACGATTCGCCGATTTTGGCGGAGGAATAGAAGGCGTGAAACGATAATTTATTGATAACCGCCGGTGCTGAATCACCGCGACGGATAAAGTCGTCGCTGAACCCGTTCAAGGTGCACTTACAAATGTCGATAAGTGGTTAGACTGGTCGTAGACTTCGCGACGTGGGTGGACACCTTGACGTTGATCGAGTTACTCGCGAACAACCGGTCAACTTCGATAAACTTCCTTCTCCGCGATAATTAACCGAGGAAATTCGGATCGATGGATGAGACACTTAAGACGAATTCTAAAGCAAATATCGTGAAAAGGGTTTAATTTTGTAGCAGTCAGAGAGTCACTGACCCGATGCCGTTTTGCGCGGAACAGAAGGTACCCGAGCTTTCCGAGACGTTTCGAACTTCCGATTACCGACTGTGAAATATGCTTGAGTGTTTTGTGAAAGGAAGAGGTTGAAGAGAAAGAGGCGACGGCAAGAAATTATCTCGATCAGAGATTGGGCGTGGCATAGGTATAATTGAGTACGGAAGTTTTGAAAGCAGAAAATCTGAAAAATTAGAAAGTTGGCAATTTTTGCTTTAGAATTTGGAGAGTTATACGTTTGTAATATAGGTAATTTGAAAGTTTAGAAGATTGGGATTTGAAATTTTAATATTCGAAATTAGGACATGTAGAATCTAGGAAATTTGGGATTTGGGGAATTTAGGATTTGGGGAATTTGGGATTTGGGGAATTTCGGATTTGGGGAATTTGGGATCTGGGAGGGTTGGGATCTGGGAAATTTTGGGACTTGGGGGTTTAGAATCTGGGGAATTTGGGATTTGGGGGAATTTGAGATTTTGGGGGAATTTGGGATTTGGGGGAATTTGAGATCTGGGAAATTTTGGAACTTGGAGTTTGGAATCTGGGGAATTTGGGATTTGGGGGAATTTGAGATTTTGGGGGAATTTGGGATTTGGGGGAATTTGAGATCTGGGAAATTTTGGAACTTGGAGTTTGGAATCTGGGGAATTTGGGATTTGGGGGAATTTGGGATTTGGGGGAATTTGGGATCTGGGGAATTTGGGATCTTTGTAGTTTGGGGAATTTGAGATCTAGGGAATTTCTGATCTGGGGAATTTGGGAAATTTGAGATCTGGAGAATTTGGAAATTTGAGAGTGTGTAAATGTGTATGTTTAAATATTTAAAAATATGGAGAGATTTGAAAATTTGAAAATCACAAATTTAAAATTTGAGAGTTGAAAAATTTGAAACGGTAGAAGTTTGTAAATTTATAAATTCAAAAGCGTAAAACTTGAAAGTATGTAAGATTACAAATACCGAAGCTTGGTACTGAAAATATTCAGAAGATATAACTTCGATCTCCCGAGACCGAATAATTATCGTGTTAATTGTAGCAAGATGTGTGTCATGGTTGCAAATTTACTGGGAATTACCATTTTACGTTGAGTTCACCCGCGGCGAAAGGGTTAATATGCTACTGCCAATGACCTGAATCGTATTCGTGTGGACTCACGTGTACGCGTTTGCTTGGTGCTTAACATGTTACTGCAATCGCAGCACTGACATCAGCTCCTGTAATCTATGTCGGTATGATCGCCGATGCAGCTGCAATCGCAGTATCATCGATCGAATGTTGTTGCGTGGCACTTTCGCATTGACCTGGCTGGATGCCAACTTTCTATTCTTTTTTCCTGCCTTCTCTCCTCATAATTGCATGTTTCCTTGAAATTTATTCTCACAATCCTGATCCAAGGTTTTAACATCTTTTTCTCTGTATTAATCCTTTTTCGCTTATTCTCTCTTTACCCTTTGTACCGCTCTTTCACTCCTTTCTTAATATTGATCTTCCTTACTACTTTATTAAAAATTTAATTTTGCTCTCCATTATGTTCTTTTTTATCGTCGATACTAAAAGAGTTAACACTAACATTTGATATTAACAAATATTAAATTCCTTTTTCGATATTGATATTAAAAAAATATTTGATATCATCAAGTATTCAATTCTTTCTTAACATTGATATTAAAACAAATATTTAACCAACACAAAAACAACGGAGCATCACATAAATTATTCGTTTATTTCGTACGACTACCATCAACGCTCTACTTATATCACCGTTTAAGCCTGCATTTTTATCGCGGCGCGATAAAAATTGCACGACAGGAACGCGAAACGATCCCTAAAATCTGCCTGTTCTGTTGTTCGCGTTTCCCTGTTTTTCCCCTTTTTTAATCCATTTTCCATGTCCCGCTTTTCGACGCCCCTCGTCGGTCGTCAACTCGGGAGATTGCTCGCGTTTTTCCATCAATCCGACCGCGTTAGGCGAATGCGCGAGCGAAGAATCAGCGTGATTACACGCGAAGCGCGGATCTCGTCCGCGGACGGTTAAATGGAAGACGGTTCATTGAAATTGTCGTACGCGAAGAGCGACGCTGAAACACCTTGCTTGTACGCATTGAATAGAACGCTGAAGCGAGTGTCTCTCGGTGTAGAGAGCCGTTGAAGGATACCGGTGATTGCGGGTGAAACGGGTTTTTATACCTGATGACATTTAAGAGGATGCAATTAATCGAGTTGTGCGAATACGAAGTACCGAGAACGCGTTTACTGCTGATTTATATCGGTAATTTGCAACTGATACGTTTCGAGTTAGCAGTTTTAAAGTTCATCTCGGTTTTAGACAGCTTCATCTTTGGAATTCAGATATTTTCAATTCTTCCCATTTTTCACGACTTCAACTTTTCAATTCCTGATTCAAATTTCAATTTTTCAATTCTTCTACTTTTACAATTACTCGATTCCTCCACTTTCTCAATTTTCAATTTTTCATTTTCAGTTTCACTATTCTTCCATTCTCCCCAAGTTCAATTTTTCAATTCTTCCATGCTTCCTACGTTCAATTTTTCAATTCTTCCATTTTTTTCAATTTTCAACTTTCAATTTTTCAATTCTTTCTACGTTCAATTTTTCAATTCTTCCATTTTTTCAATTTTCAATTTTTCAATTCTTCCATTTTCCCTATGTTCAATTGTTCATTTCCGCCATTCTCCATACGTTTTCAATTCTCCTCTTTTTTTAATTTTCAATTTTTCAATTCTTCCATTTTCCCTATGTTCAATTGTTCATTTCCTCCATTCTCCTTACGTTTTCAATTCTCCTCTTCTTTTAATTTTCCATTTTTCAATTCTTCCATTTCTTCAATTGTTCAATTCTTCCATTCTCCCCACCTTGAATTTTTCAATTCTTCCATTCTTTCGATCTTCAATTTGTTAATTCTTCCCTTTCCTCTGTTTTTAAATTCTTCAATTTTTCCATTTTTTGAATTTTCAATTTTTCAATTCTCAAATTCCATATTCACTAAATTTTCAAATTTCCAAATTTCCAACTACCCCAACTTCAAAATTCTCTCCCTAAATACAGATAGTACTCCACTATCGTAACAAAAGAATTAAACACACATTGCAACTGCATTTAATGAATGTTCTTATCACGAATCCAATCGAAACACCGACTAAGCACTTTCGGCCAGTTTAAAACGATTGCAACGTAATTTAAAACCATCCAGTTAAATCAAACTGCATGATGGTCAGTTTTGCAGAATATTTAATTACACGGCATAAACCGAGAACCACATTGTAAAATTCACATTCAATGAGATAAGAAAACATTTAATTTAATTCAATGACATTCGAAGACATTTAAATGTGTTTCGAAATAAGATTTCAGTTCCACTACAATTTAATATCTTTTCGAATACTTACTAGAATTCCGAATAGGATATTAAGTTAATTGCTCGAACAAGTTCTTATTCGATATAAAAATTGATACCAATAAATAGCTAATTCCTGAGTCATAAACAGGTTTGTTTTACTGGTAATTCGAATGATAAAATTATTTACAATAATGGGTAACATTGGCACATCGGCGCTTTTGCTGATCATTCGCTCTACTTTAGAACTGAAACTCGAATCAGCGTCGGCGGCGCGATATCATCTAAATTAATCCCTCTCATGTGTAATTAACGTCGAGCGCTCGCTACGTCAAGTACCAATAAAATTGAAAGCGAGAACGCTGCCCTCGCTTCATTACGAATTGCTCGACTATTTTCTTGTAAACGTGTATGCACTTTTCATCGTTCGCGGCGACTTTCAGCGTCGTGGTTGCAGCTGCAACCGCGAGGCGCAGATTAACGGAATCAACGAGCTGATCATGCAATAAGCTGATCGTTGTAAATAGCCTTTGCTCCGAACCATTTATAAAGCTCCATTTAAACATGGACTGCGAATCGTTCAAAATAAGCCTCCTATACATCATGCTACTTCAAAACTTTCTTTTCTAGCGAATAGAGAACATTGTGTCTTGCATTTCTGCACCGGGTTTATGCAATTTTGTGCACCGTTGCGCAGAGTGCAACTGTTGGTGCAACACGAGGTATTAGTAACAGTAGTGGTATTATAGATAAAATATGTTATTAGTGATTAAGATTATGAAATTATATATAGTGTCGTTATTTTAATGATCGTTAAATCGATTGATATATCCAGTCGGTTGAAATCCTTTAGTGATAGATTAAGTAATAAAAAATGCAAACAGAATGGAATTTCAGAATTAGAAGTTAGAGACACGAAAGGTGTAGGATAGAAGATTGAAGGGTAATTACCTTAACTTGGCAAAGATATTGAAATTAGCGAAGTACAGAAGCAACTCTACGTCTATTATAAAAGATCCCAATCAACTATCTATCCGAGATGACTAACGACGGATAATCGTGTAATACTGGCTCGTAGAAGGAAATAGAGGAGCAATTTTCTTCCATGCCGTGAGGCACTTGCCTTGATATCAAAATTGGTTTCAATGCCACTCGGACAAGGCTCGCCAATGGGAGCAAACTGACGGCCAATTTATCGCCACTTTTCACTTTCGAGAAATGACAATGAGTAAACGGATCGTTTTATCCCTATTAATTTACTTTCGTAGAAATTTCACATTTTTTTATTCTTCCTTAAGTGTTTTTATTAAGTTTTGAAATTTTTAATTTTGGGAAGTGGAAAATTTGACACTTGGGGAACTTGGGATTTGGGGAATTTGAGACTTGGGGAATTTGGGATTTGGGGAATTCGAGATTTGGGGAATTTGAGACTTGGAGAATTTGGGATTTGGGGAATTTGAGATTTAGGGAATTTGGGATTTGAGGAATTTGAGATTTGGGGAATTTAAGAAATATGATAAATATGAAAATTTGAAATTTGGGAATTGTAGAATTATGAATGTGGAGATCTGAAAACTTGTAAATTTGGTAATTAAAAAATTTAAGAATTAGGAATTATATAAAGTAGAAATTAGATAATTTTACAATTTAGTAATTGGTGGATTTAAAAATGTTGGCCCTGAAAAATAAAACCGTAGTATCTTGTATAACACCAGTATCCGTATCATGTCGCATTACTACATTTTCACGATACCCGTGTTAATAACTATTACTATCATGTGTCGCACTAAACAGACATACCCGTATCGTAGCAATGATCGTTTTGAGAAGATAATGTTTGTCCGAGTGGCGTACACTCGGGCATGAAAGGCAGAGGAGCACACAGGGTGTGCAACTCGAAAATCGTGGTGGTTGAATGAAAAAGTTGTCGGGCTGGTGTGACACCGGATCGTCGCGAAGAAATTCAAGCGTACGCAATGAACGCGACAGAACAAGAACACAAGAGCGAAATGAAACAAGAACAAGTGCAAGAAACGAGAAGATGTTGGATCTGCGCTGAATACGATTCCGACAATACCACGCAGCCACTCGGTTCTGTTTTCTCGAAAAATAGAAAGTAGCAAACCACCGCGGATTCCACGACCGATCGTTCATGCGTCTTTCAACTACTATGCTTCTTCATAACATTTCCCCCGGTACACTCGACTGCAGTGAGACCTTCATTTTCAAAATGAACGCGAATTTCAAGCTTTCCGGGTTTCATACTAGCCACATTTGTAATTTTCAAGCTTCTAGTTCTCGGTTCTTGACATTTTTAGACTCAGGAGTTTTCAAATGTAAAAATTCCTAAATTCCCAGATTTCAAATTTCCCAAATACCAAATTCCCCAGATCCCAAATTCCCTAGATCGAAAATTCCCCAGATCTCCGATTCCCTAGATCCCAAATTCCCCAAATTTCCCGTCTTAAATTCCCCAAATCCCAAATTCCCCAGATCCCAAATTCCCCAGATCCCCAATTCCCCAGATCCCCAATTCCCCAGATCCCCAATTCCCTAGACCCCAAATTCCCCAGATCCCCAATTCCCCAAATCCCTCGTCTTAAATTCCCCAAATCTCAAAAATCCGAAATCCCAAATTCCCTACATCAAAAATTCCCAAAATCCCAAATTCTCTAGATCAAAAATTCCCCGGTTGCCAAATTCCCAAATTCCCCAAGTCCCAAATCCCCCAAATTCCAAATCTCGAAATCCCCAAATGTAGTACTAAATAGTTTGATATTTTTCATTTTAAAACCAACTATTTTACATTGTACAGAAAGTGTACACGTTGTTGCTTGTAACTTTCATCGACTAGTTACTCCGAGTGTTTGAAATTCGTGCAACAAGAAAAGGACGACTGAACTTAACAGGCACGAACGATTCGATTCGAAAGGTTAATTATTTTCTAATTATAAATCGTGAGCGTGCAGAATCGGATAGCGATGGTTCATTTGACCGAGTGGTAGAAAGTAAACGTTATATCATCATAGGAATACCAATCGCCTTGGTGAAATTCCTTTATTCTGTTATTTTACGGTGAGTGATTAAATTACAGCCACTAAACATGACTTTCCAGTTTGTAACAGATAAAGCTACTAATTGTGCGTTTGCAATTTCTATACATGAATATTTCATCGAAAAAATTGCTAAAGAGTATAAACGAGCTGCAATTTAAAAATTAATATAGGATAACTAGTTTCACATGTAATAATTCATCAAAATAATGTGGTATAATTATTCATAGAAATCTGTGGAATATAATTTCATAAGCAAACATAGATCGTGTACTTTTTTCGAGTCTTGACTATCTAATGAGTTTCGATTGAACCGCCTTGCCTCGAGTCCCAATTAAGCCAGTTAATCGAATACTCACTACACGGCTGTATCATAAATTCGTCATTGTAACGAGATAACACGTGGAATTTGTTGAACAATACCGCAGCAAAATATTCAACAAAGACAACCAGTTTCCTCGAAAATTCGCAACGCGTAAATTGCTGTTAATTACCGTGCTAATTGTGTGATTCTATACCTTTGCCACGTTAATTGCCGAGGAAAGAAATCGCAAACTGCGAACGATAAATTATGTTCGTAAGAACTGTGCAAAGAAGTGCTTTTCATGTCACGCTAGCTGTACGGCCTTTGTAGTACTACTGTACCTAATTTCAGGTTGCTAGCTTTAACCTTTTGAACTGAAAACACCGGTCTGACTGGCCTAGTGACTTCTATATTTCCGTTCTATACGTAACGCAGTTCATATTAATAATACAATTATAACCACATTATTTTAAATATATATACAAAATACTAACAAAAAAAAGAAACCTAAATTAGTTGTTTTCTAGTGTAAATAATCTAAAATTATTTTCATTGTAATTAAGAATATAATATGGAGATAATTCATGAGTTTATTGGACGATGAAAGGTCAAATGTGTTGATCACAACGCAGTGTGAACGCAACTTTAACACGCTTGAACGAGATGAATTTGCGGAATGACAGCGCTGTGACACGCATGGGAAGACCTATCGGAAAAAGATGATCCAAGATTAGCGAACTAACCGTTGAAAGTAAGGGAGAAATTGGCTATCGGATTTCTCGGAGGGCAGAAAACGTTTAAAATGTCAACAAGGTCGAAAGGCTGGTCGAGTTAATTGGCGCATGAATGTCACGGCAAATTTCAATCGCCGCCATACAATATAAGATCGGCGAAGATTTATCTTCGCGAGATAAATATAATTTATCTTTCGATCTTCGTATCGTTAAAGCAACCTTAAAAGCAAAACCATTATTTATACCTGCATAAACCATACAACGTATCGTTAATCAGATAGATACATAAAATTATAGTCTTTATGGTCTTACAGTACTTATCTTACAGATTCTAAAGAACAAAGTGAAACGTCTTGTAATGAATTTATGTTAAAACTCTAATTGCAATTTCATATAGATTCATATAAATTTATGTAGATTCATATAAATAGTGAAACATTACTTTTCATTATCTGTTTAGCTCTCTTTAAAATATAAGGTTGGTAGTACCTGTACATAACCTAGCAAGAAACATTAAAATATCATGGTAACCTTTGAAAGAGAGTGTGTAAATAACAATTCATTTGATTACACTCTTGAAACTATAAGGCACATTATACCAAAGACATTCAAAAAATAAACAAACGAATTCAATGTTTTGTATTAGGTTATGTATACTGCCAACCTCATATTTTTAAAGAGTCTCTGTGAAAGCTGTACACTACCAAAGAATAATACTGATACGAATTTAAATCAGTTAGTCAACATCAGCTTACAAAATTTATGATAATCTCGTCAATTTTAAAAATACAGTAATAGAACTGATGCTGGGTACACGGTAAAACGAATGAGAAATTTAATTGTACATTTTAAAATGGACCTAAGTACTTTGAAGTCTCCCTTGTGTTCGCGAGTACAATTGCAGTCATTACGGTAATTGCAACTTTAATAAAGCGAATTGCAACGTGTTTCTAGAAAGAAAACGAAAAGAAGAGTATCAAGACCGAAATATGTCAACAACCGTAAATCGATAATGCTGACGCATACACGCTCCGTACGAGCTAACGGTCCATTGATAAATCACTGGTTGGTAGGTAGGTGAAATTAAACGGTTCGCACGGAGTTGAAAGATTTACAAAAGCAAAATGTGAAAGGAAGGTTACGTTACCCGTTACGTTGTCTCCGCTTCTGTGGCACAAAGATCGGCTTCTGGGTTATTTACCCAGGGAATTATCGTCGCCGTTGTCCTAAACGTGCACGAGATATAAATTGCCAGCACACGCGTAATCCGCGATAGGCGAAAACCTTCGGCAGCTCCTCGTCTTCGGCAAGAAAATCAGAGACATATAACGGAGTACTTCTCTTTCCACTGTCACTGTGAACTTGTTATTCGAACCGTGACCGGCCACGATCCACAAACGATCCCGATCGAGAGGTATACACGTACGCACAGAGTATAAATAATACGTGGACTGGTCACGGAGAATGATTTTCGTCGGTTCGAGCTAGCGTCGGGAAAACCACCCCCTGCACAGCCGGCGCCCCAACAGCCATGTGCCGCCCTAAACCTCCGCCCATTGGCCCGAACAAATCATTCTACGGCTCCCGGTTTTTTCCACGAACAGTTTCGTTTACACGCGAGATCGCGATCGGCGAGGAATTTCAAAATCGCACACGATTACGGCCGTTTCAGTGTCTGTTACGTTATCATGAACGATAACTGTGCACGACCCATCCCTGCGGGAGCTCACCGAGAAGGGGAAACGGGAAAAGGCCGACTGACAAGACGTCACGTCTCCCGGGAGCGCTTCGATCTCACGAAACTCGCTATATCCATCGTACAACTGGCCGCGTGTCTCTGCATAACACTGGTCAATGCACCAGGGCCGACCGACAGCCCTTAAAATCGTTGTCGTAACGCACGAAACGCGAAAATACGCCGCGAAACGATTGCGCACCGACTTCACCCGCGAATCGAGAAAATGGCGTTGCCTGCTCTCTCACGCTAGTCCGCTCTAGCAATACCTCGAGCTACGTTGATTTTTTATCGTTGATCACTAGCGCCGCTCATTCGATACGGACAAATAGCGCAACGTCGCGCGGGAAATTGGAAATGCTCATTTTTAGTTACGAATTGTGACACCCTAAGTATATGAACACACGGACGAATAAAAGACTTGAAATTTCATGTAACAATTATTTTCTCATGATAAGTACTTTCAGTACATTCTCTAAAAATCAGATTAAATGATTCTAAATTTTGTAATCAGTCTGAAAGCTTAAATATCAGTACTATACTAACAAGAATGGTACAAATGGTAGATTCAAATTATTATCTGATATGTGTACAAATGATTCGCATTTAAATGCAATATGCTACCAATATGTTTAATCGCCTCTGGTACATCGGTATTATAATAGATAACAGACTATTTTGCATATATTAATTAATTAAAATAAAATTAATGAAACGTTAAAGAAATACGTGGCGCCACTTACCGAGGTGCATTGTAATGAAAAGTAAAATGGAAGATATACCGGTTTATCCGAATGATACCGCCAATGTTTTAATTGTGTGACATGTAAACGTTGTGTTTATTGTTGCGCAAATTGAGAATCCTTAACCTAAAGCTATTAATAAATTGAAAACGTTTTATAAATAGCAAAGAATTTAAGTATACTATGGCTGACGAAGCAGAACAGGTAAAAATGCCTGACTTGTAGTTTGAAATGTATATCTAACCTATCATAACCTTACACATATTTTGTTTCAGGTACCAGCAATAAATGTTAAAGAACCATTAGATCTCATAAGATTAAGTCTTGATGAAAGAATATATGTTAAAATGAGAAATGAACGTGAATTACGTGGCAGATTGCATGTAAATATCTTTTATACAATTTTGGAATGTAATTGTTAAGTTACTTTATGTTCTTCAAATTTATCAATTTTGTTAAAAATTTGTATTCCAGGCGTATGATCAGCATTTAAATATGGTATTAGGAGAAGCTGAAGAAACTGTAACTACAGTAGAAATAGATGAAGAAACGTACGAAGAAGTTTATCGTACTACAAAAAGAAATATTTCCATGCTTTTTGTTCGTGGTGATGGAGTGATTTTGGTCTCTCCACCTAGTATGAGAGCACCAATATAAGATTTATATTTATATTTAACAAATTTAAAAATTAAGAACGAGAAAGTAGAACTTTTCTATATTAAATATTGTTACATTTTGTATTGATAATACTTGACAAATGTGATATGAAACTCAGCAAGACAAAAAACTCAATTCTAATAGATACAAAAAATGCAACATGTATGAGTACATGAATTTAATTCTGATAAATCATATTAAAAGTGTATATACAATACAAACTTTTGCAGTACATCGCTATTTAAAGTATTCTTGCAATATTGATCTCAAAAACTTCCATGCACTATACCTTATTTCGCAACTTTGTAGAATGCGTATTGGCTGTACTTCCAAGTGTTAATGTAGATTCTCCAGTTTTTACTATTTGTGTCGTAAGATCTGAAATTCTTTGATCTTTCAGCTTTATCAAAGATTCTAGATGAGAAATTTTTTGATGCAGGGTACTTATAATTTCATTCTTTTCTTCTAACTCTTGTTTGAGTCGAACAAAAACGTGACGTGGAACAGTTTTATTTGCTACTTCCTCAGGATTAAGTACTGATTTAACTTCGTCTCAAATAGTAATATATTATTTAAATATTTTTCCAAAATTCATCAGAAATTATTTTAACATTTCACTTACCACTCTTTGCGTTTTCGTCATATTCAGAATATAAAGTGTTTCTATCAGTGTTACAATCTTTCAGAATTTTAGCTCGCAGATCGATTAGAACTTTTTCGATTACTCCGGGCTGCGAATTAGCCAATTGATTAATTAAATCCTTCCCCAATTTGATATCAAGTTTCGAAAGTACTTTGCGATTTAATGTACACCAATTATCTATTTTTTTTGCGACACTATTTCCCGGAATATAATTATGTATGTCTACGTATTTGGGATAATATCGTTTTAAAAGTTCTGCCATGAAGACTAAAATTTATTAGACAAAGCTTTAATGTACGTGAAAAATTGAAAGGTTGTATAATAACACGGCAATTTCCTGTCTTTACCACCATCGGAAAAATCTCGAGCTAAATTTTTCTTCGGTTTAGAGAATGTTATTTGTTCGATCCAAGCGTAGATTTCCCCGAGTTTGTCGCATGACTCTGATTCTACGCTCATGTTTCTATGTTATTTGCAACAGAAAGAATCCGAGTATGACTTCTTTATACATTGAAATTTACGAACGTCATGGTTCTATATTTGTGACGTTCTATCGGTCCGCAATTTTTATTAAACTGACGTAAATTGCATGGCACGTTCTTTGCGAATGCAACTTCACATTTTTCGAGTATTTTGAGATGCTTTTGTCACAACATGCATCTTGCATCGGGGAAGACATATATCTTTTATAGAGAAAAGAATACAGAGCATTGTGAGAAAGTACATAAAATAAAATCAACTTAATTTTAATTTAAACTTCACTTTCCTTTCTTTCAATAACTGCAGTAACAATCAGACTGCTATGTGTATTTTTACTTCCTAATTAATTTTCAAATGATTGCGCGGTTTTGAAGCTGTATTGGCGCTCTCTCGTGGAGGTCAGAAAAAATTTGATGATAAAAAATTGTTCCTATTTTGGAGTTTAACGTAAACGAATTATATGAAAAGAACATGAGTGAAACAATAGTATTTTATAAAATATTATAATTAAATTAGCACGGTGGAATTTAAAAAATGATCGATATTAATGATATAAGTAATTTGTGGTATTGTATTTATAAAAATTATCCTATTATCATAGAATATTGTACTCCAATCAATTAAACATTAAATTTATTTATTTAAAAAAATGTAATTTTCTGTCTAATTAGTTTTCCCAGTCATCACTAGATGCCGCTGACAGTACCGTTTTCAAAGTACGCATGATACGTTTAAAAATTTACGAGGAAAAAATTCCTCACATTATTGGCATATGTTTTTCACGATTTTCCTGTCATTTTCAGAACACATAATTGTTATACTCAATGTCACAAAGCTCACATAATTCTCCAATCGAAAATAACTTGAAAAATAAATAAATCATAAATATAAAGATGAGCTCTGCTTTGAGGAAAAGGGTCTTAATTCGTCCAAGATAAGAAATTTGTTATCTCTCACACTGATTGATTTGGTTGTTCCGATGCCAATACTTTGACAGCTGGGCGTTTCAGAATCTTTCAAATTTCTAATTGATGTCATATACTACATTTCGAAAGATAATTTATACCAGTGAGCAAAAGATTTAAGAATTAAAAAATTTCAAATTTACATTGACCACCAATGTCTCGGCAGTGCAGTTGTCCACTGATATATATAAAAAGAAATAACATAAAAATCAGGTGGTACAAATACATTATTCCCTGTAAAGGAATTGTCTTCGATCAGTTCCATAACTGATTGCACCATAGTACCGCCTTTTTACGATAACCTGACGTACGTGCTTTCTATGAAAGCGTCGAAACCGTTCGAAGAGATTCTCAGAATCGATCAGATTTAGCGTAAGAATGAGGCATGTCATACATGAAAGGTGTTTGAGGCGGTAAATTCGAGCCTGCGTTCGTGCGGCGATACGGCATTTATAGAAGGAGCGCACGCCCGGTGTTCCTTCGAAAACCTTGGAGGACCTGAAGCATCACACTCGCTTTCAGAGTAGCACGCTCCACGGACGTCGCCGAACAAATACTCACGTTTTCCTCATTTTCCTTCGACTTTCTCTATCGATATTTTTTCAATTCGAACACGATCGTCGAAGCAACGACACATTACAAACTCAGTTTGCTTGTCGAATTAACGCTGCTGAAAGTGATCGTGGTCAGTGGTTAACAGGTGATAACTTGCATCGCATAGTAAAACTGCATTGGAAAGTGTGTTACGAAATCTTGGTTTAAAATTATAAAATTTTCCGGTGTCATTCACTCGACGAGGAAATCATGGCTAGAAAGAACAGCAGGGGTAAGTAATTAAGTCAATCATGTTATAAATTGTTAATCGTATGTCTGTTCGTTGAACGTAAAATTGTTTTACCGGTAGCGGGAAATCGATTTTTCTCTCCCGTCGAATCCTGTGACCTTCAAACGACCTCTGCTCCAGATCTTTATAGACGGACGTATTTTGAACTCTTCGGTTAAAATTAGTTTCTGTATTTTGATTTCTAATATTAAACGCGTTAATCAGTGCTAAAGTTAGACGAAGAAAAGTCGCTACGCCTTTTTCTGATTACTGAAAGATGAAGCGTATGATGCAATTCGAAAAGGTATAATGTACTGTACCATGTGGTTGATGCAACTCTGTGTGATTGCACAGCTGATGCGTGGATCGTGTCCTGTGATCCATAAAATTACATGCAAATTTATTCGTGCGCAACTTCGTTTTCCAAAAAAATGAAATTTGAATATTTCTTTGGAACTTGTGTTACGAAATATACTTCACCAACTTAATGTCACGAATATACGTTCATTTTCTAAAATACATATTTTTTTAGATTGTTGAAAATGATGTGTATATTGTTGCATACATAATTTTATTTCTTGGTAACGAATATTTTTATAACGTGATATCTGTTTTTTTTTTTAGAAGTTTCGAAAGGTATAATTATTTCCGTTAACAGTTCAACAGTTGACCCCCTAATCAATCTGATGCTGATATCTTTTTTTCTAAATTCTTGCTTAATAACTGAGTTGTGATATATTGTTGAAGAAGTACATTATTTTCAATTTCTATAAGAGAACATTTAAATACTTCAATAAAATATACATAATATTTAAAAAAAACTGGGTGTACTGAAAAATATTCAAAAACGCAGATACTGAAGATGGATTCTTCTTAAAATAAAGTTACATATAAACATATTTGTTCGTTTTTACGATCTTTTTAGATGTAAAGTACGTAATATAAATCGTTAATAATTATAAATCGATAATATTGATAATTGAATACATGAATTTTATTAATGGATCGATCTTGAACCAATTCTTCCGCCGTTTTAATCATTGTATATCGGTTGCTTTTTATTTGACAAGCGCGTGAGCAGAGGATATTCTGGAACCACGTTTTATGTGTTTGTTGACCTATATTGCGACTGGAAATAAACGTGTGCGAAAAAATTGTGTCCAAATATAACAATTATAATAATTAACGAGGACATTCAATTTATCTCAATTAATGACAATCCTTAAGTGTCTTTAATTTGATACCTTTCCACTTTTTCATAATTTGTAGCTGCATATACTGAAAAGCTTTAAGCATTGAACAATGTTGAATATTGCGAACAAACATCCACTTTTGTTACACCTAAAAAAGACAAGTATATTTTTGTTAATACTTAAGAACTCTCACAGCGAATTAAATAAATGTATAAACCTTGTATTGATTGCACACAGATTATTTGAAATGGTTATTACATAATTTTCTCCCTAATATTCGTACAAGCGAATAGGATGAAATGATGTTCACTTAATTCAAGATTAACATTGAAATTTCTTTTAAAAAATCACTTTTCAAGTTATATTGATTAGATAAGTCAATTAACAAATAATTTTGATTAGATAATTTTTTGACGTGCATTCGAGCGTTCTCTGTAAGCACAAAAGTATGTATCGTGAAGAATGTAGTATGTAGTAGAATGCAGTAGAATGTAGTATGACACAAACTTTTGGAATGACCTATTAAACGATCCGTCCCTGGCTGTTAACCGCAAGAAACGAAGGAGTCGAAGACCCGAAGCACGTTCACCTGTGCTTCATGCTCATCGGCACGTTCTCCACCATTCATAACTTGTGACTCGATTTCCCTTCGAAGGCATCGCCCTTTGAAATGATCATGCTACTTCCAGCCATATGTTTTTACCTATTTATAGATAACTGGGACTTATTTACAGAAACCGGAGGGGTAGTGTTTCCGATACGGTACCTGATGGCGATCATGGGTTCTATCGGTCTCGCTATCATCTATGGGTTCAAAGTCAACGTAAGCGTAGCAATTGTTGCAATGGTGAATCATACTGCCGTTAAATTGTCCTCCACATTGCATCAACTTGAATCAAATACAACTGCAATAGTCGTGGATGAATGTCAACTCGATGAGACTTCTAACACGACAAAGATTCTTAACGAGGTACATAATTACTTCGTCATAAACACTTTCTATTAATACCTACGTTATGTTGTAGATATATCAATTACGTAAAATCGTATACTATGCAAATTTTACATTCTGTACATTTTTTTACATTCAAATATACATTGACCTGTTCAAACACAAGAGAATCTTATAAAATGAATACCGCAGCAAAGGAGTTAATTCGAACACCGTTCGATTGCAGGATGGTCCTTTCATATGGAACGAACCTTTGCAAGGTCTTATTCTATCTTCATATTTTTGGGGATACATGGCATCCCTGCTTCCGGGTGGTAGAATGGCGGAATTATTGTCAGCAAAATGGGTGATGAACGGATCGGTGCTCCTAAACGTTGTAGCATCCATATTATCACCTGTTGCGGCGGAACTTCATTACTCTCTTTTCATCGTAATGAGAGTTATCCAGGGAATCGGTGGAGTTAGTATCTTAAATACCGTAGACTCTCGTTATATTGCCGGTTGAGCGAGTTTCTCTTTGCATACTTAGATTAATAGTCTACCGCCACTGTAGTACAAGATCTACTATTAGAGGCTGATGCGGTTATGAGAGTCTACTATAATAATTATAATAGAGTATAAAGTGTTACAATAATGTTTTATATTGTAGGGTGTAACTTTCCCTGCGATGCATGTCATGATTGCTAAATGGGCGCCACCTAATGAAAGAAGCGTTCTTGCTTCCATTGTTTATGCAGGTAAAATAATCCTCTTCTTACTTACAAGTTTATCTTCCATTTTCTATAATATTATAGAACTAAATTCAACGACAGTCACAAACTTTATTAAATTCATGACCCTATCCTAATTCTACAGCTTTTACAAATTTTTGTGACAAAATGTTATATCTTATAATAAAGCTAAAGTTGTCATGATTACTGTAAAATGTATATATTTATCAATAGGAACTGCACTTGGTACCGTGATATCTATCCTCTTAACCGGATTACTAGCGGCGAATTTGGAATGGAAATGGATATTCTATATCGAAGGATTGCTTTGCTTGATTTGGTGCACAGCTTGGTGGATAATGATCGCAGACAGTCCCGAAGAACAGACCAGATTTATTAGTCAGGAAGAGAAGGATTACATTTTGGAATCTTTGGGTCATCAAGGAAACAATAGCGAACAGAAGGAGGTTCGTTAAAATTTAGCGATCATCTTTTAACAAATGTATTATACTTGTTACTTAATTTTCCAGAAATTAGCAGTTCCATGGGGTGAGGTATTGCGATCTAAACCATTCATGGCAATCTTAATCGCCCATTTCTGCAGTAATTTTGGGTGGTACATGTTGCTCATTGAATTACCCACCTTTATGAATCAAATATTGAAGTTCGATATGAGCTCGGTAAATATTATTATTTAAGATTTAATAATTACTTATTCGTACAATATTGAACGATCATTTCTGTCCACAGAATGCTGGTCTCTCTTCCATGCCATTCTTATGTATGTGGTTTTTCACTATGATCCTTAGCAAGACGTTGGCCGTTGTACAAGATAAAGGGTTGATCACGGTGACGACGTCACGAAAAATTGCAACGATGCTCTGTACGTTTAATAGGTCATCCCTGTGCATGTTGTGAAATGGAACTTTAGCTAGAGATTATTTGAAACATTTTTATTTCAGCATCTGTCGTCCCCATGTTTTGTTTGATAGGAGTATCTTATGTTGGATGCAGTAGAACCTTAGCTGTTGCATTGATGACCATTGGAGTAACTTGTATTGGTGGAATGTATAGTGGATTCTTATCCAATCATATTGACATTGCTCCAAATTTCGCTGGAACTCTCGTTGCCATCACTAATTGTGTTGCTACTATACCTGGATTTGTAGTACCGATATTTGTAGGGAAATTAACACATGGAAACGTGAGTGTTCAACAAAATATATGATTACTTATATTAGGACTGTGAGAGAACATGAGTGGATATGCATAGATATGACTGCATGTTATAAAGAGCTATTTAATGTTGTTTTACAGCAAACTATAGGTGCATGGAGAATCATATTCTTTACAACGGTCGTTTTATACGTTGTCGAGGTAGTGGTTTATACTATTTTTGGAAGCGGCGAAGAACAACCGTGGAATAAAGCGAAAGTAACTGACGAAGAGACCAGCGATCAAACATTACCACTAAAAGAAGATATTAAGAAATAAAGACTATCTTAATGCATAATACTCACTCTAATTAGTTTCTTGTACATACAGTAGAATTGTAATATTATTAATTGTAACTTGTTTCAACTTATATGTAACTTATTTGACGGAAAATAAGCTCCTCATAAAAATTTCATTTTCATTTCATGTTATTTATTATAATGATAATAAAAATAAGTACAAATAATTATAGAGTAAAATTATGCAATTATATTAAATATATTTAAAATGCTATAATATTATATACAACAATATTTATATTACAAGCGCAGAGCTGTAATTTTAATTACTTACTCTCGTACTTTTTCTATTTTACAAAAATACATTGGACCACAATTGCTATTAACGGTAGGGATAACAATGTGACCATATTTTAAATCGATTTTTCCGAAACTATATACAGACTTTAAAGGTAACAATGCTTCAGACATATCTCTGCAAATATTACATAACTTGTAATGAAGAAATACGATATTATAATAGCAATAATAGATACATGAAAAAATATATGAAATACTTACTTCACCGCCATAACAGCACCAGTTTCTTCCCATACCTTTTTCAATGCAACTTGTACAACACCATCATTTTGTATAGGACTAAGAGTACATGTTGAATATACAACTGTACCTCCTACTGTCACCAATTTGAATGCGTTTCTACAAAAGTAAAATAGTTGATTAAATATTGTAGAATGAAGAAACATGTATATTACAACATAACGTATATATTATATACTCACGCTAAAATTTCGGACTGTATCTCTGGAATTTTTAATCTCTCTTTAACTCTTGTTGGACTAAATATATTGTTCTCTTCAGTACGCAAAACATGCCTGTCTGTTGTGCAAGGCACATCAGCTAAGATCTAAAATGATTAATAAAGTTATTTATATATGACATATTAACTAAATAAAATTACATATTACAATTCATACCTTATTATAAACATCTTTCTCATCGATTGCTCTAGCATCCATTTCTGTTACAACAAACATTTTTTCTAATTCAGGTATATCTGAACCAAATTGCTGTATAACATCCTTTATCCTCTTTACTCTAGACTGTGAAATATCATTGGCAACTACTACACGAGGTAAAAGTGTCTGTAAAATAGCTAAAGTTTTCCCACCAGGTGCTGCACACATATCAAGTACAACATCATTTGGCTGTATATCTAAGGCTAATACAGGAAGAATAGATCCAGCATCCATCAAATAATAATCTAAACAAAAATACACTTGCATTAGTAATATTTACACACATCATCAACAAAGTACAGTCAAATATACACAAATACTTTATTATAGGGATTTTCATTGTAAATTAAAAAATACATATAGACCTCGTACACCAGTAGATCCTATTTTAGGATTTGGAAATCTACTACTGTTTCCTTTCTCATGCATGTATATGTGTAAATGCTCTGGAAATGGTAGAACAGATTCTTTTATTATATCTACTTTGAAATCTTGAGCTTTGGTGTAAAATTTATATTGATCAGACTCCAGAACCCAGTCATCCAAACCTGTAAATCCACTCATATAAATACAGCATTTTACTTTGAATGTTAAAAATGAGTAATACTAACCCTTTATTTTTGTTGCAGGAACATATTCATGAAGTAAAGATATATTTACATGTGGTTCAATAATGCGACTAGTATCAATCTCAACTTCATTTAATTCTTGTTCTATAGACTGTAATTTTATTTCGGTGGAGTCATTGCTCTCTACTTCAGTTTTGGTAGTTTCTTGTGCCTTTAATACTTCAATTAATTTCGAATGATCACCAGGAAAAACTGCCTCAAGTTCTGCTAAATGAGCTTTTTCTACCAAATCATCTGTTAACTTATTAGGATTTTGTGACTCAGTTTCTGACTCATTTTGTTTTTTTGTCTGTTTCCTTCTTTCTATATCTTCTTTATAAACATTGTATACAGATTTTAAATTTACTGCACCAAGTAACTAAAATAATTTATTTGATATTAAATATTATTAATTTTATTGCTCCTTTTGCAATAACAATGTACCTCTAAATCGGATTGTGCTTTAGCTGTATCACTGAAATTATTTACAACAGCTACATATTTATTACTTTTACCCAACAATACACCACGTATATCTTTCCAAACTTTTCCATAAACAGTCGCATAAAACTCATCAAAATGCTCTAATGCTTTGTCTATAGGTGTTTTTCTTTTTTTGAGTACTGACTAAAAAGGAAAGTATATATTAACTTTATTATACCTTAAAATAGGTAAATTCAATTGTTAAACAATAAGAACATTAAATTTTGGTTAAAATTTTAACCTTACATTCAAAGTGTGAAGTACTTGATGCAACAAATTACAAATGACTTCATTATAGAAGCATTTCAATCTGTTTTGAAGTCTTCTTGATTTATTACAAATAAATATTGTTACAAATAAAATCATACATAATAGTATTATTGGTATTCATAAGTCAATAAATTAAGATTATACATGTGTTGTCATGAAGGCATAAACAAATGATTTATAAATTGTCAGTGATAATAAATTATTCCACACGTGTTATGATTGGATAATAAGTATATCGAAATTTAACATTCTTATTGTGATAGCAAGGTTAGGAAAGTACAAACCCAGTGATGTTTTGGATTTTTGTATCGAACAGGTATTTTCAATAACTGTCTTAATTTTAGCTTATCAACTAACAGTACCATTTTTTTATATGTTTGTATAACTTATTTATTAGACTTAAACCTAACTTGTTAGGTTATGTTTACAGTGAGTTATTCGAAAACATGTACTAGCAATATAGGGACAGAGGAAGGTATACCAATTCCTAGTTTCGATTGGCTATCGTGTTCAATTATAAATTCAAAATTTATAATGTTCAAAATTCAATATTTTTTAAATTTAAATATTTACAAGTTCGAAAATGTATAAATCAGTAAATCTGAAAATTTGTAAGTTTGAAGTTTGTGTATTTTTTAATTTTTAAATTGACGGTTCCAAAATGGATTTCTAAGTTTGGGAATTTGAGATTTGTGTATTTAAAACTTCTAAATCTCTAGAAGTCTCTGGAGATGTCTAAGAAATTATAATTTTGAGCTGCTTCACGTGTTAGTTTTGTTTTTCTCGTCCATAATCCGAATTTCATGTTTCACCCCTGTATTTCTAGGTCCATATTCAAATCGAAAGAAACGGGAAAAGACCGCGCGAAGGCAAAATCCTAAATATTATCGCTAGATGTCGTTGTCAGTGCTTAAATATTCTTTCGAATAACACAAGAAGTGGTCGACGTCGATTAACCGTTAGTGAGAGCGGTGCAAAAGAAGAAGGGCGTGAACCGGTGTGAACTGCAGGCACAGGTGAAACAGGACAACCGACGAATCCACGAGTTACGGTACTACCGCTACCACTTGACTAACATTGGACGTCACACCTCTTTTTTTATCAGTCAAGCGTTTTATTTTTGCGCAACGCCGTTCTTTCCCTACTTTGCCGACTTCCTTTATCACGATCAACAGCATGGACCCGGGAAACAACCTAAACAGGTACATGCATGTTACGTACACACGGTGCGTATCAAAACTATATATTATCAAATACGAACGACAAGGAAGCGACGTATTTGTCGTGACATCGAGATGAGAAACGTGTCGAGCAAGACAGAGCGAAATGGGGATGGTGGGGATGGGGACGAGCACATCTTTGTGCTCCCCTCTTGTGAAGGCGCTCGTGTGCTGTGAAACGTGGCTGTTTCGAAAGTTTCTACTCGAAGAGCCTATTTTAGATGCTATAAACCATTTCGACTTGTAAATCATTTTCGAAGGTGTACGAACCTCTATTAACCCGAACAATTATATTGGAACGTACCCCAAGGTCCTCCGCATCGTGATTTACGACCTTTTAACGAACTTTTTTTTTCGATTCTACAAAGAAGCGTAGATTACTTTAAAGAAAATGGCGATGTCGGGGAGAAAGGCCCAGTTAGAGTCTTGATTGGTACCGTTTCAAAATTACAAATTTTCGGATTTATTTAGAGATTTTTGTATTTGGGGATTTGAGCATTTGGTATGTGAGGGTTTGGAAGTTACGGTATTCGAGAGTTCAGATTAGGCGTTCGAGTGCTTGGAAAATTGGCAAATTTACAAATCTAGCGATTTATGGATTTGGAAACTAGGGTTTGAAAATTCGGCGATCTGATGACGCGGAAATTTGGGATCTTGAGAATTTTTAAATTTCGTGCGATTCTCTAAAATCGAAGGAAGATGGCGGGGGGACTCCTCCCCCTACATCTCCGAAGGAAGTTATCGTATCATCCGAGCGTAGTACCGCAGTTTTTCTACGACGGTTCCAGTTAATTACAATCAAAGTGAAAACCGTAGGATAGAATCGTTACAAAGTGTCTGGTAGCGCGTTTTGGACGAGGAGCGTAAACGGAGAATCGAGTGAGGCCAACGTGATAATCTTGTTACCCTCGAAACGCGTACAAGATACCGGTGAAAGTCTCCACTGTACGGTAGACGCGAGTTCAGTGTTCTCGAGGGGAACGAAAGGAGAACGTGGTCGCGCAGGAGATCAGCGCTCTTTTGCTCGGTGAAGATCGGCTAAGTCCATGGGGTGCGGTATACCCTGTGCCGTGTCTCGCACACGTCGTCTCCGTTATATACTTTCGTGTGTTCATTGTCACGCATACAGAAACTCTTCCTCTCGATGAATCTCGACGACCCGAATCGCTCGACGGCGAAGCTGGTTTCGTGGATCTCTTCATGAGAGGCACGTCGTACGCGATTTGTCGGGGCACGGGGTGTGACGGGGACTCGAGGGATCGTAAAGGCAATGCACTGTAAGGAGCTCACGACGACTATACCCTCCCCCCGCCCCTCGCGGCCTCCTCCCTCTCGTTCTCTCGCCACCGTCCCTTTCTCTCCCTTCTTTCTTTGCTCCCTCTCTCCCTCCCACCCCGTCTCTCTTTCTTTCCCTCGTTCTTTCTCCCTCTCCCTTTCTCTCTGTCCCTCTTATCAGAGAACCTCGACTGTACGACCTCACTCGTACTCTCTTTCTCTTTCTCTCTCTCTCTCTTTTTTTTGTCTCTCTCTTTCTCTCCCTCTCTCGTTCTATTACTCGCTCGGCTGATCTCTCGAGGAGGGCGCGTTAGGGCGCTCGCCAGCCAGCCAACCAACCAGCCAGCCACTCGTGCATCTTAAACGCTTCTGATTCGTGCGCGTTTCGAAATTTCGTACCGATAGGAAATCTGCCCCTGTGGTACAAGCTCCTCGTTGAGCGTTTGCGCGAAAGGAAACAGCGAGGCCAAAGGACTCGGAAGTTACGACATCCGGTACACGATACTACCGTTTCCTGTCTCTCGTGACCCTTGGTCCCGCTTCGTCTAGCCCACGTGACCCCGCACCGACGACTGACGCAATTTCGATTGAACGCGCGCGCCTCGCTACGTCAAACTCGTGGCATCGCGCCCACGTAACGTGCATACACTTTATCGGCGCGCCACTTTTGAAATTCTACCCGAGTCGAACCCTCTCGACTTGGATGGAACTATGCCGCTGAGCACGGAACATTGCGGGAACAACAGAAACCTTAATACGCTCACTAGACAATAAGGTCCGGGTTAGTTAACGAGTTAGGGAAATATATTTGTAGATTTGAAGATTTAGATATTTGGAAAGTTTTGGATTTGGTCATTCACTTTGAAGATCGAATATTGAACATATGGAAGTTCTTATATTTTGGAACGTTTAAATATACAAATTTAGACGTAGATCTTCAAATGATTAAATACCCAAACTTAACATTCTCAAATTTTCAAGTTTCCAAATGTAAAAATTTCTCAAATTCTAAAATATCCAAATGTCTTAAATGTATAAATGCTAAAGATCAGTAAACGCAAATGTACCTGCTCCCCCACGCCACAATTTTCCTGTACAACGTTGCACCGAAATACACGATTCGTGAGTGGAACCAGGCGAGCCTTTTGTGCGACTATGATCAATGTATCCTCGTGAGAATTTCGTGATCTTCGTGAATAACTTCAGCAGTGGTTGATTTTCTCCTTTAAAATGATTGTATTCGCCGTCGTCGTCGCGGATGGTTACTCGGCTACATTCACCGTCGCGAGCGATTGTCTAGGATAGAAGAACGCATGCGCGACAGCTCGGCTCGATCAAAAACCCTACGACGATAACAGACGAGGGATTCACTCTGATTCGAAGTTTTTTTTTCGTTGTCACCATCCTACGCTTCGCGCGGAGCCGAGCCTCCCGTCACGTGCATGCATGCGTGCACGCGTGCACCGCGCGGAGAGTACGTACATGCGGGGTCGTTGTACGGGCAGGGGGTACCGAGGACAACAGTAACGACTGCACCAACCCACTTGTCCCGACCCTATACAAGTCACGTGCACGTACAGTGCTCGGCAATAATGGTCCCCAGAGGGTGTGACCTATTCTATATGCTGGATTTTCTCCATTGCGATCGGCGAACTTGCTGGTACCAACATGCGTTTGGTACCGCGACGCCCTCTATGGTAATCTGCCAACTCGTGTACTGCTTTCTTTTCAAATACGGTGTTAATTCTTTCGATGTTTTTTATGTTTAATTTAGTGGTGTATTCAGAAGGGTTAATCGTGGTTGAGAAAATATTGGCGATATAACACTGGGTTGTGATGGACTCTATATTAGTATTAGTGCTGGGACTTTAATTAGTTAGGGACGAGGGTAACACTTCTCCCAAAAATTGGAAACTGTGAGGAGGGATTTTAGATTTCATATTAGAAATTTAGAAATTTTCGAAATTGTAATTCGCAAATTTTTTAATTCCCAGATCCTTTTTCCAAATTTCTTATTACAAAGTTTTCTAATTTTCAATTTTCAGTTCCCAAATTCCCTACTTCGACAATTCCTACATTCTCGAATTCCCAATCTTCTGAATTAAAAAATTTATCAACCCAATTCCTCAACGACCCAACTTTCAACTCCCTAATGCACAAGGTTCCAAATCCCCAAGTTCAAGAATTTCCAAATACCTAGGTTTCAAAATTGTATTCAAATGTTCAAAATCCAAATTCTCAAATTTTCAAAATCCCAAAAAATTCCGATGTAACATCGTACCAATTCTCAATATCTTCATACACTCTTAGTCCTGTAGCAGTCTAAATTTTTGTTCAAAATGTAATCAATCTGTATAACTACATATTCCAAACGGCTCTTAGCACCTCAAAAAAGTACCAACATAATATTTTCTCAATGATATCTCCCACTCCAAAAATGAAATACAAACAAATACTTATTTCTGACTCTACAAATATTAATATTTTGCATGTTATAATATCGGTATATGCACTCGAACCACTTGTTTCCTAATTAATTAAAAATGATATCTAAACTATATAAAATAACTGAAAGATCTAATAATAAATTGGTGAACTAGCCACGGCGCTTAGCAGAGACACATTGTGGCAAAGTATCATCGGGCGGTCGGCATTAGTTGCCGAACGAATTTAGCGTGGTGAGGTCCGAGTCGTTCAAATATTTTGAGCCCCTGACTCGAGATATTCTCTCTCAGCTCGTGGATTGCGAAATACGCGGCTCGGACGGTGCCGGACGATGTACGAGGACGAAAGTAGGTAGGTAGGTAGGTAGGTGGGCAGACGGAAGTCAGTTTAACGGTATCACCTGAGAGCTCACTCAGCCTTCGATCCTTACGCGTGGAATGGGGTTTCACGAAATTCGTAGTTTTCTCCGGACGTTCTTCTCCGTGTTGGTCGTTTTATTTTTTTTTTTTCATTTGCTTTTTACGTCTTTCTCGTTGCCATCTACGCCCACCTGCGAGGACGATGGAATTTTCGAGTCGCTTTAGGGACTATCTGTTACCGACTCCGTCGTTGCACGCCCACCGTAGAGTCGAGTTTAGAAGAGAGCATCATAGAACGATAGGATACGAGGAGTACGAGGGAAAAATTGTTGCAGTACATTGTAAATTGCGATTCAGGTCTTAGAGTCCTGCGTTAGAGGGTGGAATTTTACTCTTGGCGCGCTGCGGTAGGCCTTGCAAGGATGTTGCGTTTCTTCGTGGTCATTCGATAACTGATAAAATACATAGGAAGTTTTCCATGTGTCTTATTATCAGTTTTGATGGTTAACAGATTTGGAGAACAATTCCATTTCAATTTCAAAATTTGGAAGCTTATAATTTAGAAATTTGAGAATGTAGGGATTTGAAGATTTAAAAATTTGGAAACTCGAACATATACAGATTTGAGAAATTAAAGTTTAAGGATTTGAAAATGTATAAAATTAAAAATTTGAAAGTAAATTAAAAACTTGAAAAGAGGATTTGAGAATCGAACAAAGCTTTGTGAAATGGAAGAGCATTTACACCCTTGATCCCGAAAACTGGAAGGAAGTAATAAAAAGCTCCTGCTGTAAATTACTCGTCGTTCGAAGGAAGTCTATATTGCCTCTAACTGTACCCGTTCCCCTTACACAACTTGGTACGTAATCTTCCCTGTTTGGTAAGCAGCGAAGCAACAGCATCAGCTTCGAGGAAAGACTTTCGTTAATTTGCTCCAGTTTTGGACCGTTAGCACGGATAAGTTGAAGGGGAACACGGAAGGATCAAGCAAAGCGCAACCCCAGGCCGCGAACGAGTAGAAAAGCGTCCATAAAACGTCGAGAAGATGAGCAGGATGCAGTGGACGTAGCCTGACGTAATGCAGTGTGGGAGCGGCGTAGCACTGGGGGAGGGTCAATGACCTCGTCCCTGACGATCACTGTTCCCAACAACCCTGTATAGTCAACAGCACATCTACCTTTTCTACGAAATTTTGGGGACGCGCTAAGAATTTGGGAACGTAGTAATTTCGAGACCTACAGATTTTTGGACTCTGAGATTTGGAGACGTAGGGAATTGGGGACGTAGTCACTTGGGCACGTAGGAATTTGGAGATATGGAGAGGTGGACAGGAATTTGGGAACATAGGGATTTGGGGATATAGGAATTCGGGGACGTAGGAATTTGAAGACATAGTAACTTGGGGACATAGGGATTTGGAGATGTGGAGATTTGGGACATAGGAATTCAGGAATGTAGAGATTTGGAGACGTAGTAATTTGGAGACATAGTAACTTGGGGACATAGGGATTTGGAGATGTGGAGATTTGGGACATAGGAATTCGGGGATGTAGGGATTTGGAGACGTAGTAATTTGGAAACATAGTAACTTGGGGACATAGGGATTTGGAGATGTGGAGATTTTGGGATATAGGAATTTGGAGACGTAGGGATTTGGACATATAGTAACTTGGGAACATACGAATTTGGAGACGTGGTAACTTGGGGACGTAGGGATCTGCAGACATAGAAATTTCGGAATCTAGGAATTTGGAGCCTACGAATTAGGAACATAGGGATTTGGTAATCTACAGATATGGGAATCTGAGAATTTTGGAACATAGAGATTTAAAAATCTAGAGAGATAGTACCTGTAAATTTGTGGACTTCATAGGAATTAGTGGAATTTGGGATTTGAGGACATAGGAATTTGGGGACAGAAATTTCGGAATCCAAGTAATAAATACCTGTGTATGATCTATGACTGAAAAATTTAAGGGACAATGGCTTTGGATAGGACAGGGAGACGCTATCGAAGCCATAAGAGAGATTTAATTCTAGTTTTATCGATTCATCGAGTTCACCATTGGCGTAAGTAGGACTTTTGTGTTGAGGGAAGGTATCTTTAAATCGCCACGCGTTAAATTGCATCACCTGTATATGCAGACAGAGTTAATAGTGATTAATTTCCAAATTTTCAAATTTCAATCTAAATTCCCAAATTTCTGAGATAGATACATAAATTTAGAAATTGACCATAAATCAATAACTGTCCCCTATTCGCCTAGAAAAACCTATCGAGCTCGCGAGTATACACGTGTTCAGTAAATCCAAGGCAATGCCCTTCTCTAAGGATGATAATAGGAGATTGAGAGATATTTTCTTATCGCTGTTCGACGATACCATAAGAAAATGGAACGATATCGCTATTCTTCATTTTGATATTGACGTTTCTAAAGATAACCCTCACATTCTCTATCACCTATTTTGATCCATTCTATCCTTTAACCACAAGTGTTCAGAATAAGGACTACAAATTCTAGAAACCAGAGTACAATTTTCTATATAAAAGTTGTTTATAAAATAATTCTATATGTTCAATAATCATCCCTTAATAATTTTTCGACTGAAACAGCTAGCTGACCTTAGTTGCTCTATAATTGCAGTAGGGTTCCTTCAGAATAAAAAATAATTCCTATTTTATCATCGACAATGCATACCTTTTTATTAAAAATTTATTTTCTTATTATGCAGTCATGTAATATACAGTACATAAATATGTAGAATGTTTAATTAAGAAAAATCTTTAAATTATATCTACTGCTATCAAACAGTAACCTTGACAGATCAACAATGATCTTAGAAGGAATTTGTTTATGAATACTACATACGCATATTTATAACTAAAACTATACCGTAGCTACAGTTAAAAGAGTGAAATGTTAAATAAATCTTTGCTGCGTGCAGATAACGTCGAGTCCCTGTCCCGTTCGCAACCGGTGCGTTCTCCGTTTTGCTTTTGGACGATCTCCAAACGATTACGTCACTCTTAATTCCCGACTAATCCTCGTTATAATCTCGCAGGCGGACTTCCGAGCGTATAGACGGGTCTTGCTGTAATTATGGGGATTCCCTAAACGATTGTTAGCAAACGAAGCTAGTATGGTTGGTTTGTGGACCAAAGGGAGCCGCTGGTGATGGTGGAGCTACAGCAACAACCTGTTGCAACCACCCCGACACGCCATAGCCAGCGGGAGACGTCCGACAGGTCCGCAGCGAACTGAGAAACTGCGTAGCCACTGGCAGCCATGTTTCTTCGGCGAATTTGCACGTTTAACAAACAGCTACAAAGTGTTTCGACATTGTTCGGTACATTGTACGACCACTTGGTACATTCTTTGACGTCGTAACAATCATCGTACAATGATGTCTTCGTATCATAGTATTCCGGTTGCAGAAAATGCGAATTTCGATCGCGAGAGAAGAACAGGTGCAAAGGTATCGTCTTGTATGTGGAGTGACATCGGTAATCCTATTTCGAGTAATCCTTGACTCTGGCACGCTACCCTCGTCCACACAATACGAGTTTAGGTCTTTTTGAATCGAATTGAAATTGACTTTGCCTCTGCTACCTGTCTACCTGCTTACCTGCCGCCTCTCAGGGTGAGGAGAGGGACGTGAAATGAAAGGAAACACGGGGGACAGAGAGGCAGTGAACGAACAAAGGGCGTATTCACGCGTCAGAAGTCACCGCAGCGTAACGATAGGGTGGTCCATGGAGAGACCTATAGGACCTACTTTGGTATTTCTCTGGCATACCACTTGTCGCGCATTTATTCTTCTCGCTTCACGGACTTTACTATGTCCTACGTACGTGACTGTTACTCCGCAACTGAATGTTACTTTCAACGAAACACTATTCTACAAAATTTTCATATCTTATTATCGCTCGGCGGATAGGAACTCGGGGAGGTCTAGGAATCTAGGGATATAGATACCTACAAATATAGGGATACAGGGATACATCTACAAATATAGAAGCATGAAGATCTAGAAATACTGTGAGTTGAGAATGTAGAGAAGAATATGGAAATCCAAGGACAACTATGAATATATAGGGATGTAGAGATCTGAGGATATCTGGGAAGATCTAGAGATGTAGAGACCTAGATACAATACACAGCGATTTCGGAATTTATGAATATACGTCCAGATATAACACAGCCATGTTTCGCTGGTACAATATCTAGAACAACGCGTACACGTTGCACAAGATACCAGATCCACTTAATTGAAAAATATATTACGATTTTCTGTACGAAATACCGTACACACCATGAAACGAAAAAAAAGATAGGGCTGAAAAGGAACGAGAGAAAAGTCAAGTCTTTAGTAGGTCAACGGCGATGTTGTTCCTTCCCTTCGAAGATTACGTCATCGCGCCTCCCAACTCGCGCCCGGACAGCCAACACTGTACGTATCGTGGCCGCTGGTATATGTGAAGATATGTCATACATGTGTACCAACTCTGTTCCTACGTGTGTACTTGACCACCCACCCGTCCACCCACTTACAGAACTATGGCTACGTTTTAACATACCAGGTATCAGTCACGTTTGAATTCGTGTTCGAGCTTCGCAACGTTGCGTTAGAAATTCGTTCGTTCGCGGGACGATCGATTTCGACGAAGGAAAAACCTATGACCATTCACGAAAACGCCACCGGGATCGTGAAATTTCGATCCCGATTTCTCGAGCGTGTAACGTCGATTTCCAGCGTGACACGAGGGTTTACGAACGTTTCTATGCGTGTGACTACTGAAAAGGAACAACAGGGAGGAACGGTGGGAGAGGTATGCGGGTCGGGGTCGAGTCATGCATATCGATGACGACTCGTATGAATTTTTCATACTCTCCTACAATTTGAAAAGCGGTTCGGTCGTCGTTTATGATTCCATAAACCCAATGACCCCTGCGAAGGATCTGCCTCACGATCTCCGTATGGCTGCATGGTCATGAACCGCACCGAAGTAACCGAGTTCGTTTCGACCCGAAGATTCACGGACGTGCACGCGTTTCCTCCTCCTCGTACGTAACGATTCGCCATTGATAGCCGCCGTTAGAAAAATCACGTTCATTCGCGGAGCAGAGTGAAAGAAAATGGGAAAGGAAAATGAAAGGAGCCGGCGACGGTTTCGACGAGACGGAGGGAGGGTTCGATGGTGGGGGTTAGGTAACAAAGTTGGGGTGCAAAGAGAGGTTGGTAAGAAAGAGAGAAGCGACGAGTGAAAGATATTGGTAATCGAGGAATCCGGGAACCCAGAACCGTTCGAACGGTTGGCTGCCGCAGACGCAAGGTCGTTGTCCTTGGGGGATCAACGACCCCTCGATGAGGGATGCCGTGGTGGGGATATATATACACCTCCCCATCCATGACGCCGCCGTCTGGGTATAAGGGCGCCTCCAGGTTGGGTTAGAGCTAGGGTTAGATTTAGAAGTCAGGAATAGGGATGCGGATAGTCACGTAGGTACACGGATAGATAGCCGGGTAGTAGGTGGGAAGTAGGATGAAGAGGCGACGGGGAGACGGGATGACGGCAGAGGGAAAAAAGCTGAAAGGCAGCCCGGGGATAGAAAGTCCATGTTGGGTGGTAAGGCGGGAGAGCGTCGTGAGAGAAGCGTAGGGATAGAAAACGTGGAAGGCAGGTTCGTAGCCGAAAACGGGGTACCCCAGGACCCAGCAGGCCTTCCTCGTGGGGGTAGAAACTTTTATCTTTCGGTCCAAGTGTCCGTAACCACCTGTTGGGGTGGTGAATCCGCTCCAAACCCACTTAAGATCTCGCACACCAGCCCTTTATTTTCGACCTCGGTTCATTTCGAATATCCCCCCGGCTTCTGTTCGTTTCTATACCGCTGTTTTCAAACGCACTGGCGTCTGCATATATGACCACCGCTCGGTACCGTGTATGGTCATATACACCGAGAGGTGAACTTCCGAGAATTGATTGATGTCTAATTACTTTCATACCTTAGTTCCTGTTAAACAAACATTCGAACATGGCTGTACAAAGTCTTCGCCAACTAATGAATCTATTGTACAGTCGTTGCCACGCTATTGTTCGTATAAAAATTTACAGCTTTATAATTTTAAATATATTTTAATATTTAAAAAGTACATCCAGTGTAAGGAAATAATAAATTGTAAATCGATCTAATTTTGGGGGTATCATTAAACATAACGCTGAAACTGATGAATGTCCTGATAAGGTTATGAAGAAAATCTTTAATTTTATAATAAATTAAAAATTCATTCTACAAACTCATGGATGGAAGCGTACATTGGTGTCTTAAAACATGCATGTACGTTGCAAACACGTTTATTATAAGATACATAGCGTGCTGTGAAGTCGATTGATACAATTAAAGGACGATTCATAATAAAAACGCTGAAACGGACCTCGCTCCATTCCGAACACGCAACATGTGACGAGTGTGATGTTCAGAAGCACACCCTTTAACAGAAATCGACAACCATTAAAGCAAAGCGACGTAATATAATAACTTGTGTTAGAGTCTCGATATTTCATTACGATGTTCAATGTACACTCGTTAAATCTGTTTTACAACTCGTAAGAACGATATACAAGTATATATAGTTGGGCAGTTTCCCTGTCCAGTGATCGTAATGTCTGTTTCTGTCATAAGAGATTAAATTTCATTAACCCTCATTTCGCAGCTTTTATTTTGTTTCTACATTTATCGCCACTTATCACGGTTGCCTTATCCTCATCGTGGGTTCTGCAGGTACCGATAAACACAGCGTGTGTGCGACACTTTGGAACACCGAACGGTACAGTCGGTTCGGGGAATATAGTATGGTCGTGAATTAACACGGGGGTTATAGTCATAATTTTACGCATATTTTGAAAGTGTATAGGACTCTTAGAATGTTAGAAGTTTAAGACTTTAGGATTTCAGGACTTTAGTACATTGGGTCTTTGATATTTTGAAATCTTTAGGCTTTGGGTCTTTGGAACTTGGACGTTTTTAGAATCTTGAAATTTTTTAACTTTGAGCTTTGTAGTACTTTGGTACTTCAAAATTGGAATTTAGAAATTATGAAATGTTTGAATTCTGGTAGAACTGATGGTTCGAATGGTTGAACTCGTAGATTTACGATCGCACTATATCCCTCGAAGCGACTATACGAATAACGAAGAAAGTAAAGGTGTTTACGATGCAGGAAGGTTTGTTTTCGTTGTTTGAAAATTACCATTCAAGTGATGAGAGTAAATGATGGTATCGACGGATATATAAGAGTTGTTGCGAGGCACTGGTTTGGTCCTTCCGTTTTTGTGCGTCGCTCCCGAGGCAATTGAACAGGAAGTGTTTCTTGCAAGGTACCTGCCGCCGGAAGGAGCCGAACCGAAGGTGTCACGGTCCGTAAGGGCCGTGAGAGTGCAGGACGATAGGTGGATCCTTTCTGGACACAGCAGAGCAGAGCAGGGCAGGCGAGGCCAGGGAGCAATGTCCCTTCGAGTCATCCCCTTCCTAACGTATATGTAAGGTATGCACGCCGTTACTCGCCTCCACGGTTACTGACTCTTTTTATCGAACGACGGAATCTTCTACGATTCCTTTCTAACTTTCCCCTTTGAAACGTTAACCCTCTTCCCCTGCTAGTGCGCCATGAATTTCCCGAAAACGCCTGCTCGGCCAGTTTTAAGAGGAGGAAAATCACGATGGTTGGACGCGAGAGTCCGGCAACGTTCTTTACCGTTATTTATTAGTTACAGTTTGAGTATTCCGCTTACTAATCGGACGTTTCTCCGTGAGAATCCGAGTAAAACGGAATAAAGCGAACGACTAAAACGTCGGGTAGAGGAACAACGGCCTACCGTTTCCTTCTGGCCGTGGTTTCTCGGAATATCCTTTGCGGTCGACGATGGATAAGGATATCTGCTTTGAACTCTGAACAGGCAACCGTCCAGTCGAGTCATGCTCTGCCAGGAACTCGGTGAAATCTCATCGGCATATCTCGCCCTTTCTATTTGCGTTGACCTTAAAAACTCGAGGTTGACCTTATGGAAGGGCCGCTCGTCAATCATCATGGGGAACCACTGTACTTTCCGGAGCAAATAGGAAAAATATCGTTTACGCCTCTTAGGGTGTAGCTGGCTTGATAAGATAGTCACTGCTGTCGCAGCGCGACACTGTGGATGTATGTATTTACGTATACACGTGTGTGCATGTGTACGTGATATTAAGGAAGGAGATAGAGAAAGACACGGTTTCATTCTCTGCTGTACCTATCGTGTCGTTTTTCCACGTCACCTTCGTGCATCGAGTTTCCACAGTGAAGTTTTGTTCGTCGCGCAAACTGTATAAACTCTGTCGAAGAAGAAGGAAAAAGAAAAAAAGGTACGAAGAAAAAGGTAACGTCCTCGAAAACCGTATGTCATTATTGAACGACGAAGCAAAAACGAACGACGAACGCCCTATATCCAACATCTCCGTCTGTCTTTCCATCTCTTCAATAGTCCTAATTAGGTACATACAGTATACACATAAGGCTGTATTGCGACATACCAGTACCGTTCCAACTGGAAACCATATGCGACGGGGGGTTAAGTGTCGTCTTAACCTCCTTTCGGTATTTGGATTCTTAAATCGACTTCGATGGCTTATCAAAAAATTACCCATTTCTATTTGTTACAATCTGAACCGTGCACGACGACGGGCATGGCTGATTTTCTTAGGGATAATGAGAGCAGGGCACTCACCATTTTTCATTGGCCCCTATTCACGTTTGGGAGCATTCTTAAACTTTAAGAAGTTGAGTTAGGAAATTTATAAATTTGTTAATCTAAAGCTTGAGTACTTATAATTTTATAAACCCGATAGTTTAGGAATTTAAAGATTTAGAAATTCGCAAATGTGAAAGTTTAGAAATTTAAAATTAAAAAATTTTTAAGTAAGCACACCCGTTGTCCCAAAATCAGAGGCCAATGAAGCCTTCTCCTCCCTACATAAATTCTAGATAAAAAAGAAAAACGACGTACTTATTTTGTTATGAAATAAAACAACCAATATGGTCCAACAATAAATATTTATGTATCTGTTCGCCCCACTTTGTGCTTTATTACAAATTACAATCGTTTCCGATTCGGAGATACGTTATTGGTATATGTTACAACCACGCTAAAAATACACCGTAACCCGTCACCCTTGACCATGTGATTAGCAACGCTCCACCTTCGACGTTAAGAAGGTAAAGTGTATGTAAATTGTAATGCAAATTCACATATGGCAGTCTTAACATAAATAAGTGGGTAACCAGTCGTCAAATTTCCGTGTTCGCGCGTTGCACAACCAACGTGTATATCGAAAATGCTGCGATTGACAAAGTTTTCGTTTCAAAAGAATGTTTCCGTTTGGTTACCAACAGATTTTGTAATGGCATATTCAAACTCTGTCGCTCGAATACTCTACTACAACGACATATACTGCGTTACTTATAAAACAAAAAAAAATATAATAAATACGGTAAAAAAAAGGAGTAATCGCGTAGTTACATCGATATTATTTCGTTTCAATTTGTCGAAAGCTGTCCGACATAACGCTAGAGACAGCTCGCTGCCAAGTGTACATTGAGATATACAGAAATCGAGAGCACATCCCTGATCTTAATTATAACATTGTGGTCATAGTGGTGGCGGGCAGAGAACCGCGCAAGTGGCTTTTCGAGTATGAAAGGATCGTTGTGCCATAGATATAACGGGGAGCCACGAGGCTTAAAGGCAAGGCAAGGCAAGGGCTTGGCTTTAGTTAAGAAGTCGGTTGGCCGTCGAACGACGTTGCTAGCCGTTTCTCAACCCTTTCGTAGTTACGTCACGTTAAAAAAGCTATTTGGGGTCAACACCCCGCTGCAGCGACACGTGTAGTACTCCTCGACTCTGTCTCTCCGTCCTCCCTCGACCCTCTCCGCCGTCCTCTTTTCCCTGGTATATGAAGCCAGCCGTCTCCTCTCTGCCTACTCCTCGCGGCTCGGGACGCCATTGCTGCCACCTCCTCCGATAGTATCCCTTCTACTCGCCTTAGTTTCCACTGGATTTCTAAGTTCCCTAGATACTAGCCGGGGCCCTGTTCTAGCCGCGAACGACGTTCCACAGCCATTTCACGGACCGAATGTCGCGGCTATCAACCAACGTACGGTTCAAGGCTGCCGAAGATCAAGGGACTACGGTCGACACCCTGTTTATTCATGAGATTGCGCATTCGCCAGCCTAACAAATAGACTTCGGCGTCGAAAGAAAAAACAGAACGGGGACGACGATTTCCCTTTCTTTTAATCGTTCGAATTTCATTAACTCGCTCGTACGTAGGCGTATGGACGTTGTAAATTAAGGGAAAACCGTGATTTCTGATAAGATAAGGTATATCGGTTAAGAAAAAAAACAGTCGCGATAGGTGTCATTTATATAGTACGCTCTTGTTTCGAGAGATAACCGAAATCGATCGTAGATCTCTCTCGATACACGTTCGCTGAGAGGAGAGTAGGGAGGTCGTAAGATTAGAATGGACGGCGCAGCCCCGAGCGATACAGCCCTGGCCGTGGGCGCGCGCGAGCGGTAGGAGAGCCAACCGAGTTTCTCCAAACGGCGCGAGTCGACGTAGCAGAACTAGCGCGTTAGTTTTGCTAGAGCGAAACCAAGGACAGCAGAACGGCAAACGTAGAAACAGAAGCGGCAGCGGTGGCGTCGACGGTGGTGGTGACAGTGGCGGTAGCGGTGGCGGCAGCATGCAGAGGAATCGAATGATCGCGACGGCGACGACGACGGCGTCGGTGGTGGCGGTGGCGGCGGTAGCGAGCAGAGTCAAATGATCGTGGCGGCGTCGGCGACGGCGGCGGTGGCGGTGACGGCGGCGATAGCTCCCCTTTACCCCGACCCACGTTTGTCTATACGTGTATGTCTCTACCTCTTTACCCCGTCCCCGGTACCGTCCCCGCCGCGCCGTGCCGTGCCTACCGCCCCCACCCCAGCTCCGCCACCGACAGATGATCCCTCCGTTCCCGCGTGCTCCGTTCTCCCCTGCTCGGCTCTCTCAGACTCTCCGGAGCTTCCCCTTCCAGCGACTTTTTTTGTCCGTATACGCCTCGTCCATCGCGACAAGGCAGCTTCCAAGCCTTTTTATCAGTCGACCGAAAAGATCCGTGGGGATCCTTCCGCGGCAGCGCCCCGCGCATTACTTCCAACCAACCCTCGTGTCGGATACGCGTTACCTTGTGCACGCGCGTTTTCTTCTTTCGTTCGAGTACCGGCCAAATTTTCCTCATTCATGTTTTTAGTCGCTCGTATACGTGCACTCGTTACCTTAAGGGCGTTCGAATAAAAGCGCGGGAAACGATCCGTTGATTCGATCTCCTCGTTGCCCGGAATCGATCGTATCGACGGAGAGATAGCGAAGCGACGCGTAATAAGAGCGACGATAATGAAGTCGTTTCGACATTATTGCGACGGTGTAGAATACGCGTGTCGGGGTAAACGTGTCAAGGTGCCGTCAGCGTAGCGCAACGATTCCGGTGACGACACGCAACCAACACACGTTGATACAACGAGGAAATCGGACGAAGGTGCGTTTATTTCCATGGCAACGTGACGACGCACGGATTCTTTACCCACGGATACGCGGTCGAGGCTCGAGGAACGAAGCGGAAGCCGAAGCAGCGACAAACTACTACCAGGATACGCAAATGTGGTTGGTACTTGTACATTTGCAGCTCAGAAGTTGAGAAACGGCCTCGTGGCGGAGAGCCGACCGTCTCGCTCTATCTTACGGCGGCCGCTTGGCGAGTCCGCACGGAAAAAAGTGCGCAGACGCGAATCGCGGTTGCGTGTATAACTCCTCCGCAGACGTCTTGGCACATAAGCGAATTTCTTTTCGATTCTTTGACGTTCAACCCCTTTGTACGTACATTTCCGTTCGATCATCCCCGAAATAATTCGTAATCGTATCTCGATTTGTCCCGTTGAGAGGGGTAAACCGTGTTGTCATCCCCTCCTGTCGCGCGATGCGAACAGCGAATCCGTTTGCCAAGATATTCAAAAGCGTATAATCAGCGGGAAAATACGAAATAAAGAAGCCCGTAAGAAGGATAAACGCGATATCGCGGCGCGAGTTAACGTAATCCGTACGATTCTATTTTAAAAACTCGAACGCAGACTCGGTGCCCCTTTAACCCGCATTTTCCTTTATCGAAATAATACGAGAAGCGATAAGCGGCTGTCGCAACCGCTGGAACCGCGCATAACGTCGTCAATGGGTAACAAGTTAGCGAGTAAAGTAAGTAGTCGCGCGAGCTCGTGGCTCCGTTCGGCAGAACGAGTGCGCAGTAACGCGACGTAAGAAGTAGCCAGGAGGTAGGGGAGGGAGAGGGTGTGTTCGCGAAAGAAGCCCGAGGAACGAGGGCGTGCACGCAGGGCAGGGGAAGGTGGCAAGTTTAAGGAAAGGTAGAAAAGAGGGAGAAGTTGGTCACAAGCGTGAGAACAAAGGGGCGAAAATAAGTGCCCTTTTCGGAGGGTGATCGAGGGTGGAGGAGCAAGAAAGAGGAAGACGAATCGAGAGAATGCGTTTGTTAGGTTTCGAAGGAGATAAGGAGAGAGACGAGGACGGTTGGAAGGAAAGAGAAAGACGTCGGGCGATTCGTTCCTTGCGGGTTAAGGAGAGAGTGGGAGAATCGACGGGAGCGAGACGGACGCAACGGGAGCAGCAGGAAAGAGACGAGGAAGCTCGATCGCGAGAGAGGGGAAACGAGAAGGACGAAACGCGCAGGATGGCGCGAGGGAGTAGAGGGTGTCGCGGAGCGAGGGAAGGGAGGTGTGCGTGACGAGAAGGGTGAGAAGGTGGGGGATCGAAGGAGAGGGTGAAGGGTGTAGTGGGGAGGATCGGTGGCGGTGGCGGTGGCAGGATCGCGGGAGGTTGTGCCGTTGTGCGCGGCTCGACGGCTCGGCTTCGGTGGTTCGGTTGAACGAGGGCGCGCAAACGGGCGGGTGTCGCGAGCGTTACGAAGCGGTGAAGGGTACCACGGACGGAAAGCACGGTCGTGGCGCTAGGCGGGCGTAGGCGAGGTTCCGTGACGGCCGTTCGGTGGCGCAGCAGGAATTCTCAGCACGGCAGGCAGCGGGTTGGTCAGCTACGTGGTGTTCGTGCGCCTCTCTCTCTATCGGTGTGTATATGCGCGATTTGCCCCGAGTCCGCGCCTCGACTTGATGACATGGCGTCCTAGCGCTGCACGGACGAAGTCGCACGTCCTCGGTGGAGAGGCTCTCACCCCGTCGTCGAATCAGCCGCATCCCAGGATGCCAAGGTAAGTCGACGTGGTGCCATAGTGTCAATTTACCGGACGTACCGTGTATTAGATCGAAACGAGTCTATAGTTACCGGGGCTCGGGTGTCATCGGGGAAAACCGGGCGGTGTCGATAAGCTGAAAAATGTACGGTGCGCTTCGAGCTCGTTTCGTCAAACCAGGTAGGGTCGTTGCCATCGAGCCTACCCTACGAATCGATATTACCAGTGCGGAGGAGAGGACGCTTCTTTCTCTCTCTCTCGCCCACTTTCTCCCTCTTCACCCCTACACCTATATCTTTCACCTCGCGCTATCTCTCTCTACTCGCCCCCTTGTTCTCCGATCCGAGTTTCACGATCCGTTCCGTTCCGTGTCGTGTGTTCCGTCGTCATCGTTGCTGCCGTCATCGTCATCGTTCGTCGTAGTTACTGTGTAGTGTATAACTCGGATCAAGTGTGTTCGCTGGTGCTTCGTATGTTTATACGCGGTCACGATCGTGTTGTACGTGTGCGCGTGTACGGCCATCGTGTGATACCGTGTATACGTAGCCAAGGGTTAACGTCGTGAGCGCAAGAGAGAGAGCGAGTGAACGTTTAGCGGGTTGAAAGGAGAGAGAGGTTAGTTTCACAGTTTCTTGGAAAAACATCGATGAAAAAAAGTGAAGCGCGTGTAAAGAGGATACTACGTGGCTTATCGACGCATCGACGACAGCGTGCCTCTCGACGTGGATTTTCGCTCAGCCGAGAGAGGGTTGCGTAAATCTTCTCTCCCTCCTCTTTCCCTCGTCTCTCGGGATCGCTCCGTCTTCCTCGTGCACTTCGTCCCTCTCTATTCCCCTTCTCTCTCTGACTCGCTTTTTCTCTCTCCGTCGAACGTGTGTCGCGGTCGGATATGGCGCTGCCCATAGGCGCCGATACGCCCCGGGGTGTCGAGGCTGACTCGACTCGACTCGAGTCGTTCGTTCGTTCGTTCGTTCGTCCATCCGCCGACCATCCTCCCCCTTGTTGTGTTCATTGAGCCGCTTGTTCCCCAGTGTGCCCGTGCAGTTCCTTCCCTCGTGAGGGAGCGTCATTGTTGCCGTCGATTCGTGTTCGCTTCCTCTTCGCAGTTTTCCCCCGGCCCGACACGACCGTCTCATATTTTTCCTATTCGGCTAATGTAGCCTTCGACTCGCGTTACAATCGTTACCACGTACCATAACAGGTGAGTTGTGTACACATACCTTACTCGTCTTTGCAAACGCGCGAGATCGGATCAGTACCGCAGCCTCGAGCACGAGCACGTGTCAGAACGTGCCTTTCGGTCGGCAGTGTCACCGCGCGCGCGTTAACTAATCTCTTAGTTCCTACATTGTAGTGGAAAATTATGTAACGTGTGTTGGATCGAGGTGACCTTTGGGGAAAAAAATTATTTTCAAAAAAAAAAAAAAAAAGAAAGAAGGGAAGGTTACTTGTGTCAAATGTTCGTAATCGAAGAAAGAGGCTTATCGTTTTGGAACAACTGTGTGAATAGTGGAATATACAGTGACGTGTAGATCAGTGTAACACGGGTGCGTTGTGTATAATTTGTTTTTATTGGCTCGAAACATTGCATATTTTAACAAACGCCTGTTTTTTATTTTCCTTAATGATAGCTCATTACTAGGGCAGTTAGTTACTCAAGCAGAAACGTGTACTTTGTAACCAGTTTCAATAGAAACAACGCTTATGAATGTCCAGTGCAGTAAATGGATTATGTTGAAAACAATTTTCATATTGCATTGTGGTTCCGCGAGGAATGGTCTGTTATAAATACATGACCGCGGATTTGCATTACACGTTTTCGAACTTTTTTTATTGTTTCTTTTTTACGTCTTGAAATGTTCATTTATTAAATTTCACTTTACAGTTTGTACCTTCTAAATTGATAACAAATTAATAAGTATTTGATAGTTGTTTCTAATGAAAAGCTCCGTGTTTACTATTTACTTTTCCAATATATTATCAATGAGCATTATCACAATCACGATCCACTTATCAAATATTACATTTTTAAAATTGTTTTCGAAATTAGCTAAAAAGTTTCCTGCTTGAGCAAATAAATCTTCCAGTAATTTCCATAGGGAAAATAAAAATCTGTACAAAAATATTAACGTCTGACCATCCCCTTGTTAAAAAGCAAAAAATTGTGAGTGTTGTTTATAATTTCGTTTACTCCTTTTGCTGAATCTCGTGATATATTGCAACGTACGTCTTTCGTATTCAAACCCTGAATATTCTGTACTTGGTGCAAGAATTCAAAGTGCAGATTTACCGTTAGCCGACGAGTGTAGTTATCTTAAACAGGGATTCGTTGTTATCTTTGAGATATAGGCATACTTGGACAAAGATTGGACTTGGTTTACGACATTTTGCGCCATATAGTTATTAGGCATTTTTCTTCGTCACATTAGAGATGTACATTTGCTGGTCGACATGAATTTATTGTTACACATTTAATTCGTATCTTTCTTCGAGTTTCTACTGCTTTATCGTATCACAACTGCTACGAGAATTTTTAGCCGTGTAATGTGGAAAATTCGACAAAAAAACGCGTTCGTCTATCGACCTCCTGCCAAGTGAAATAACCTAACAGCCACGTGGTTCGGACACGTGCTGTTCCTGCTGGTCTACATTACTCCATTTTGAATAATGTTTTAGCTCGTTACTCAATTCACCTTTGTTTCATAAAATTTAATTTAAAGTTCTTATAACCATTCATTATTATACGGGGAAATATTATTTATCCCTTAACTAGTATTCTGTTCATTTTATCTCACGGTAGAATCCACAAAAATATTAACAAATTTATGAACAAATTAAGAAAGCAAGGCGAGAATAATATTGAGAGTCACATTTAGCATTTTATTTAAAAGTTAATTAGGTTTTTGTGAAAAAATCAAATATTAATGTTATTCAATGTATCTTAGTCTTTTTCATCAGGATAAAGAGTAATGTATATCAGCGAGCATTTCGCAAGTAAAGGTTATTTAAGACTGGTTCGAGGAAGAGAACAAATTTATAAATTGTTCAAGGACATTAACTGCGACATTGCGTCAAAAAGTATATTACAAATCACGGATGCGTTTGAAAAATAGTGATATAACCTGCGTACCAGCGACAAGTGCAGGCTTGTGCACTGAAGCTCAACATATTCGTACCCACGTGTGTTTCGTTGAGAACTTACATGGGACTTCCTGCGGGTTCCTGATTAAAGTAGCGTGACGATTTTATCGTGGTACCCGCGAGGGGTTGAAGCGTCGATTATAGTGGTGATGATGGTGGCCGTGCGTGTAGAATAGGGAGGGTTCGACTAAATAGCTCGGTGCCTAGGGATCCCTTGTCATGCTAATATTTGACTAATTTATTAGTGTGACAAGTATCATTTGTCGATTAATCCTGATGAATAGGCAAACAATGGAATTACGTATTCCCCCGTTCAAATTTCCCGCGCTTCCGCTCGTTGGCCGATAACATAGATTTCTGTTGCTGCGCTTCGTTATCCATAGGAGTGGATCGTGTCAAAATCTTGCGTATAAGAGACGATTAAAATAGAAATACTTCTCGAGATAAGGAAAAATTTCCTGACGTCTTATCTATAACTCATTTGTCTTATATATATATATATTTTTAGTCAAGTGAAAATTTCTCTCGCGAACGAGGTTAGAGTATCGTAACAAGTTGCCCATAATCTCTGATCGGTTAAAGATATAAAAGTTTATCGTTCGAACGTGATTTTTAATTATATCTTCGATCGTTGATGCTCGCAGTAGGCTACAATCGTTTTACAGGTTATTCTCCAGAGTCGCTATGAATTACATACTTCTATTTTACGGGTAAAAATCGTATGTACTATCTAAAGTGCGTGCGCCTGCGCATTCGTGTAACGGTGATGACTGTGCAACGTGCTGCCTCTCCCTGTACTCCCCATCCGTTGTTCCTTTTATTACGTGTGTGGATTACGACTGTGTGGTCGTCAGGATATATCCATTACAAGAATGTCGGACTCCGACAGCAGTTTGCACTTTTGCCAAGTCGTTGCAGTTTTGATTTTCAGACAGATACGGTGTCAAACATTTTTCCTAAATTTGTCAGCATCTTACGTCGGTAAACAACAAACAGTGCAGGGCTACGGTTAGAAAGCAGGATTTAATTCTGCTCGATAATTTAATCGTTATGAATAACTTCCGATGACGTCATTTTGAACGCATGATTTTACTCGGTAATGACGAATACTTTACCCTCTGTGTGTTTCATTATCTATCGGTACACGTCACGACTGTTTGTCAGGGGGGTGCTGATTACTCGACAATGCAATAACAGATTCCCGGGGGAGGGGTACCGTTTTGAAGGATATATTTCTGACGGCCTTCTTTTGTCCGAATTTCTTTTATCCTTGGGAATGATTCACCGGGGCTGGTGTGTCAACAACGAGCCGGTCCGTCGAAACTAGACGCCGTGAAACAAGAATTGGGTATAGCTGCACCTGTTTTCATAACACCATGCAGCTATATCGTGAAATGGGTGTTCAGCTTCGCGCCCTAGTTACACCTGTGTCTAGTATCGTGGAGGCACGTAATACGTTTGCACGACACTGTACGTCAACCGAGGTTGCCACGTTTCTCGTGGTGACTGCTTGCTTGAAAAACGGAGGTCGCATTGAATAACGAGTTACTTGCAAATTATTAGTCAATCCTGGGAGATCGCTGATGTCGATCGAGTCCGAACGATTTTCTTTCTCACGATGAGTCAACTTTCTGTCGGTACTCACCATCCGTGGAATCGAATAATATTATCTTTTTCTAGATCACGGTTTTGTTCTCTGGGAGACAATTTCGAAAACGATCCTTACGAGCCATTTTATTTTTATTTTTAAAAGTGACCATAATACAAAGGTCAACAAATTCTTAATTGCAACATTCCAGAATTTAGAACCGCAAAAATTTGATGTCTAAAAATTTCAAAATTAAATTGTGAAGTTCTGAAGTCCCAAAGTAATGAAGTTTCAAAATTAAAAAATTTAAAAGTGTCAAGACTTGTCTGTATCTTAAAAAAATGATAAAATTAACAACTTCTAAAATATAAAAGTGCCCAAATCGTGGGATTCGAAAATTTCAGAGAACCAAGCAGGTATATTACAGTACAATATTGTCCATCGCGTGCACAGGATAAATGGTTCCTGTTTAAACCCGCAGAAGGTCATTTCGAAACACCTGTGAATCCTTCGGAACAGAGTTAACTTTTCATGAGAACTGGGAGCAGAATTTAGTGAAAGCAGACAGGACAGGGGTGATCGCAGCGCAGCAATGCGCGCATCGAGGGGCGATCGTGTTTAACGGAGGGTCGGCAACGGTGCATAGATTTAATCGCTCTATGGGAACGGAACGTTGCGTAGGAAATCGCTGAAAAGCCAGGCAGCACGATGCAGGGTCGACCACTTTTATGCACAAAATAACACGGTTCCGATTAACATACGTTTATTAATTTCTCGCCGATACCAAAATGAAATACGCGGATCCAAGAACGATAAATATAATAAGAACGAAGGCACGATAATATACGTCACGAAATCCTCCGAATATTCAGTTAGCACGACGGTTCGGTTTTTCAAAGTAGCGTCGGTTCTTTCCCGTTCGTCGGTCGTTAATTTTTATTTTTCCTGTCGTAAACTGTCCCGTTGTTTTTTTCGCGTCGAGGTTTTCGCAATTATTCGGACGAACAGCCGTCTACCATGCGATCGGATACGATGTTTAGAGAAAGAAGTCTGAAGAATCAAGAATGTTCGACTGTGAAAAAATGTAGGGTGGACGCCAATGCGCGCGGCGAGGTCGGCCGTCGTTGTCGGCGGAAGGGTGGTGGTCGTGAGGGCGAGGAGCGTCAGAGAGGGGTAGGTACGAGGCTGAGGAGGTGTAGGAGGGCGCGTTGCCGGGTAGGAGGGGTAGGGTGCAAGCTAACAGAAAGAAAGATGGCCGACCTGTCTGTGAGTGCCACGCGTGAGTGCGTGAGAGTGGCTCACGAGTCAGACTTGGCTGTGTGTACGCTCGGTTCTTGTCTGTGGTGGTCACATGTCTGAGAGGGGCAAAAGAGCAAGCTCTTCAGAGCCGAGATTCAACGTCTCGGAATCCTGGGTGGCGGAGCACGATATTCTTTTAGGGTTGACGACGTTTTTCCACTCGACGAACCTCGTTCGAAACTCTTTATCGGTTTCATTATTTCAAAAACGCCACGACACCTTGCTAAAACTTTCTATATTATATTATAAATGAACATGTATTTCTACGTTTATAAATTCTTTAGCTCTATATCCTTGGATACTACTTAGCTATAATATTAGATATTACAAGAATACCAGTAAATCCTTGTATCTACAGATTTCTATTCCTTCAAGGTTCCTTATGCTAGATCCCACGATCTCTATATTTCTAAACATCTATTCTAGTAATTCTAGATTTTTAGATCACAATGTTTCTAGATTTGGTTATTGGATTCCAATATTTCTGAACCTCATTAACCTCAGATAACAGTACTTCGCAATTGTCAAATATCTTCAGGTTTTAGTATCCTCAACTCTAGATCCCTAGTTCTAGATAAATCTCGAATATCTCTAGATTTCGATATTGTCAAAGTTCGAATATTCTTAGATGGATCCTCGGATACATTTATCTCTACGTTTCGGTGTATCTCGATTAAAATATCCCTAATACGACAATTATCTGAATTTGAATATCCCTAGACCGAAGATTCCAAGATTTCAGTAATACCTAACGTCATATTCAAATATCCCTAGATTCGAATGTCCTTGGTTCATCTTATGTCTAGTAATTATAAATGTCCTAAGTCGCATACGTTTCCGAATTAGGCCGGTGCTTTCGAAACGTTTCAGGCTCTAATTATGCTAATAAGGCCGCATTATTCATCGACGCGTTATAGCGTACGTTTCACACGTATTTTTGCTGCAGCGATCGTTTTATTATTTCCCTATGAATCCGTGGTCTGTTCGAATATGCAAAAGTAGGCGTGACTTTCCATTCGGTCGGCAAACAAACCGAAAATCCGTGTATCCCGTGCGTGCGTGGTGTGTTTCGAACGACGGAGACGAAGGAACGAATCAGAAATGTTGCGAGTATTTCTCCACGAAGGCTCTAAAATGTGGGACACGTTCCTCGGTAGCCAATCCCTCTTCCCCTTTGCCGCGAAATTCTCCGTTAACTTCGTACCTGGTGCTTCCACTACACCTAACGGAATGAACCGTACCTGTGCTCGATGCCGACAAACTCTGTCGCGCGTGTACGCGTGCTCTTCTCGCGCGCACACACGCTCGTACACGCGCGCGCAATCCGGGAATGTGTGAACCGCGAGAGTGCGTTCATCGTTCCAAGCACATCCTGGCACTCCCCCAGTGGGAGGAGGTGCGACAAGGGACAGATATCCGAGCGCACGCTTGCCTCGCTCGATTTGAAACACTCCCGAATTATATCACACCACCGGCCGAGGGAAATCTGCTGCTACCGCTGCTGGCTGCTGCTACACTGTTGTCTGCCGGATAACTTTACCCCGAATCGTAATCTGTCCTACCACTCGCTTCGAACCACGTCCGTTTCATGGCTAACGATATTGATTATTGCAAACCCAACCTGTCCGCTCACTCCACTTCTTTTTTTTCTTTCGCCTTTTTATTCGCGGACTTCCATTATCGATGCCTCGGGGTGATGTGTAAAGAGATTTCTCTGACCTTTCGAATTAACAGGTTTCGGTGAATTTAAGACTAGGCAGTCACTCCAGTCTTTTTGAAATGATGTATTCCTTCGGAATTAATTTCAAGGAAACGAAAGCGACCTCTTACTTTCGTTTTGTGATCGTCTCGCTATCGCGTAGGGTGAACTGCAATTTAACTCGTATATTCAGGGTGTTCCAGTATCGATGGCAGAAAAACGAATCGAAAACGATAAAGAGTTTCGTCAGTTTCTTTGGTTAATTCGGCAATTCTTTGAGATACAGATTTTGGTAATTAATCAGTCCTATCAAATAACCCCTGTACATCGGGTTATTTCATTATAAAATGCTTGACAAGTATATTTGAAAGAAACATAAAGAAAAATATAGTTGAATATTTCAAACAGCTGGTACCATAAAAACTTCATATTGCATATCATTATGCAATATCTCTACATATATTGATAATTACATGCTTCTCTCAGCATCATTTCAAAGAATTAATGAGTGTTACATATTAATAACTGCATGATTACTGTCGCTAATTTTTATAATTAGTTTCAATTACATCATGCTGTATATTAGTATATCAGTCCTGAATTACACCAACAATGTAATTTATTTTGTCGTTAATGATTAAATGAACGACAAGCTGCCAAGCCTGAAATTTTCAAACAAAACGAAGAAAGTGATCTGAAAAGAATATTTGTTGGAAAGTTTATTCTTGCATCAGAAAATAAAAGTATCAGCGATGATGCCATAATCCCCGTATCTAGAGATTAATTATCCCCAAGTTGGAATATTCGCGCCTTTTCTACATCGACCCGTCTTTAATCCGTTTATCTAGCCATTTTGTTCGCTGGTTGCACACTCGGTTGGCTTCGACCTCGATCCACCATTAAAATTCGGTCGATCGATGAAGCAACCCTTATTCTAGACCGACCAATACCAATACTTCCTTCGACTGTTTCTGTACGCTCCTTTCTCTCCTTTTCTCTCTCTCTCTCCCCGTGTTCTTTCGCAATTTTTCTTTCGGTGCTCCTCGCGAGCGTTCAAATTCTGCAGACTTACAAAGCACCGCGATAAAACTCGGTCGAACGTCGGCGTTGTTTGCGGATCCGTGCGGCGTATTATCAGGAGCGAGACGGCCGCGGATGGAGAAAAACGGAAAAATATCTCGGCGTGTCACGACGGTGCACCGTGACGGGCTGCAGAATTCCCGCAGAAACGATTTTGTCGACTGACACGTACATCCTTGAGCGATGACTCAGCAGAATGTTTCTCTATCGATACGTATCTGTTGCCTGGCCACGGCGAGAATAATCCTAGGATAAAAACTTGCCGTTTTTTAAATGCTATTAATGGATCACGTGGTGCGCACCTAGACAGACACCTCTGGTTAGCCGTGCATGCGACGCGTGTTGTACAGTCCGTCTAGGAACAGCGTGTATAGCTACATTTTTATCCGAATGCCGCCATCGTAAAAGAACGTAACGGGTACCCGTTCGGTGTATCACTGAATAACTACATTAAGTACACTTTGATTTACACTGCATCTGAATTGATTTTTAGTTTTACAGATGTACTCTAAATTATGGACTAGTTATATGACAACGTAATAGTATATTTGTATAGTTCTATGAAATACTATAGCATAGTAGCATATTCGTATAGTTATATGATGAAATAGTAGCACAGTAGCATGTTATAGTTGTATGATGAAATTGTATAGTAGTACAGAATTATAGTAATATATCTGCATAATCGTATAATTAAATAGTAGTACAGTAGCATAACATCCTAACAGTCTAGTATGGTCTAATAATAGTATAGTTGCATAGTTGCACGATAGGATAGTAATATATAAAACTGTATATTGGAATAGTACTACAGTTCCAAGCCCTTAGAAAATCAATTCTGGCGTTGCACTTTTGTACTACATTTCATGGTCCATTAAAAGAGTTTGTTCAATGAAGTCGATCAAATACGATCAATAGTAGTACCCAAAAAGAAGCTTTGTTAAAAAGAACAACCTTGTCCCAATTTCGGTCTATGTGTTCCATGTGCTTTCTATAGACACTTAATAAAAATTACGATGAGTGATGAAAGAGTCAGGATGCTTGATTTTTCCAGAACTGACATGTCCAGGTCAAAATTTTGCCAGACAATCGAGAATATCCCTGGGCTTCCCTCGGGGAAAATGATATAGGAGGCATTGTGAATTATAGTGGATTAGGATGATGATCTTTTCTAAGAGAAATGATGTCGGAGAAAGCATGATGCGTTTTTCCTGAGGAAAATGGCGATATAAGAAAAGGAAACCTTACCTGTGCTTGCACAAATTTCAAAAATTTCTAATTTCTAAATGTTTAAATGTTTAAACTTCTAAATATTCTCAAACTTCCAGTTTTCAAATTTCCAAATTTGTAAATTTCTAAATTATCAATATTTATAAATTCCTAAATGTTCAAATCCACTTTCAAATGTTAAAACTTGAAAATTTCTGAAATCCCGAATACTCAAATTCGCAAATTCTTAGATTTCTAAATTTAAATACTACAAAATGCGAAATTCGAATGTCGTCAGATTTTCACCATCTAAATTGAAATTATTTAAGTTCGTATTGCAAAAATCTCCGGATCTTCCCCTAAATCGTCATTTTCCCCAAGTCGGCCATTCTCGGTGCTGTACAGCTCTTACTAGCCAGACTGTATCTGCCCGTATCCTCTATACGCGGAAGCGTCGAAACAGTAAAAGGCACGAGGAGGAGGACGAGGAGGAGGAGGTAGAAGGACCGAGAAAGAGAAAGAGTGAAGTCGGGGGGGGGAATGGGAACGAGGGAGAAAGAGAGAGAGAGAGATGGAAAGAGAGAGAGACAGGGAGGACGAGCGAGGATTTCAGACTCTCGAAACGCAGCGGTATTTGCCGCGCTTTGTCGTTCGTTTTGTACCTCGGCGTGACTCTGCCGCTGGTGCTGATTACGCAATGCGTGGCCATGAGAGGAGCGAGTCGCGTACACAACATACACACACGCACATACACATACACACACACAGTCGTATCCTCGCTTTAAGGACGTGTGCGTCCCGACGAGAATGTAGCGCACGCGTGTGCGTGACACGCATACAAATACCTTCGACGCACGTGTGTGAGCAACAGGCGTGCCTGCGTGCGTGTACGTTCTATTATAGCTGCGCTGTTTGCGACTATGGGTCGCTCTCTCGAACGCACACGCACGCTTAGTTAACCTATAACGCGTCTCGGTGTCGTCGATGATGATGGCCCACATCTCCTGTTTACAACACAAATTGCGAGCTAGCACGCGTGCCCAGAAGTGGTGTCCCGTGTCGGCCACCAAGTCCGACCTCTCTAGCTCTCTTACCCTCCATTCTTTCGGCCCAACGCGTATTCTTTCGTCGGGCAAACGTTTCGGGGTCATATGCACGTTGGGTGACGACGCTTTATGCGACACTGATGGACACTGCCTGCCGACCACTCACGGGCAACGAGCACGTACCTGCAGCCACGGGGACATGCAACGCGCATAACGCATTTCGCGAAGTTCGTTTTCAAAATGACCGAGCTTCAAATTTAGATATTGACAATGTTTCATATTTTGATGTCCATGAAGTTCAAATGTCCCAAAGTTTCAAATTTAGCAAATGCATATCACGAATTCCTGTACCTCAAAATTATTCAAATCTCGAATTCGCCAAGTTGCAAATTCTTAAATTCCCACATTCAGAAACTTGTAAATTCTCAAACTCGAAGTTCAGAAGTGTCACAAATTTTCAAATAATCAACTACCGAAAGCTCCCTCTATTACCAATTCCAATTCCCTCGTAAAACACGTGGCAATATAACGAGACTGCAGTAGTTATTACCGACCGTCACTGTTTTACGACGCATGATATACGTACAGCGTATGTGTGCGTGCATCTTGAATATGCGTTCGTCAGGGGCGACAGTTTTTGTTTGCATCGTTAGTTGGCTGGTAGATACGATGAATATACATAGGCGCGTTAGCCTAGGAACAATGGGGTCGCCGGTTGCGACGGCGATGTCGAATGGAGAAGTCAGTGGTGACGATGCCGATGGATAATGCTGGTGACCGTGATGGTTAAGGGAATATAACGGGACGACAAAGTACCTTGGTCGAGCGGTACACGCGCAGGATAAACCGACGAAGTGTGTCTATGTACTTGTATCTTCCCGTATGTGTGTGTGTGTGTGCATTATATCTGTATGTTTTGCGCGTTGTTGCTCGCTTTCATCGTGCTCAGTGATGGACAGATAACTGCTCGCGGAGGAGCTTATGGGCACCCGTGCGTGCTTGGGTCATGGGGTGCTGAATATTCAAGATTTTGAACTTCTGGATTTTTAGATTTTTCAATCTCTAGATTTATAGATTTCTGGATTGTTAGATTGTTACATTTTTCAATTGTTAGATTTTTAGATTGTTAGATTGTTACATTTTTTAATTGTTAGATTTCTAGATTGTTAGATTGTTAGAGTGTTAGATTGTTACATTGTTACATTTTTTAATTGTTAGATTTTTAGATTGTTGGGTTCTTAGATTGTTAGATTTTTAGATTGTTGGTTTCTTAGATTGTTAGATTTATAGATTTCTAAATTTTTAAATATAGGCACTGGGTGATTACAAATTTGGAGATTTCCAAATTTTTAGTGTAGGCCCTGGGTAATTGTAAATTTAGAAATTTACAAATTTTTAGGTATAGTCACTGGATAATTACAAATTTAGAAATGTACAAATTTCTGAATATAGACACCGAGGAATTACAAATTTAGAAATTTTTCAAATTTTTGGACATAAACACTGGCTAGTTACAAATTTAGAAATTTTCAAGTTTTAGAGATAATTTGAAAATAGATATAGAAGGTTGAAATAGTGCACACGAGTGTACGTCCCTGCCCAACGGATTTGCCCGTCGAAGTTGCCCAGGGTTGACTCATAATCGTTACACGAGCGCTTATCTACGAAGTTGGAACATAGAGGCGCGTCTATCTAGCCGGTTACAGTCGCGTAACTCGATTCGATACAGAAGTCATAAATATCGTTTAATCGAGGTTTATCGTAGTTAGCGGACGGTCGTACGCGTGATCGAACGAGCTGTACCCTCGTTAGATCCGCGCGATTCGCTTTCCTGCTTCCTATTTTACGAATTTCACGATTTCCCGTTATCAGAGCGAAACCGTTCGTTAATCGGTATTAGAGTAGATCGGCTTACGCTCGATACCTTCAACGAGAGGAATGATACGCGCGCATAGGAAGTAATTAACAGCTTAATTATACGAACGGAGCCGTTCGAACGTGTACGATCGTCACGCGGCCTCTATTGTCGATCGGCTGAATAGCATATTCGAGGCGACAACGATGACGCTTCGATCGGTGCACCACTATGAATACACGACTTTTATTTTGCGCCGGATACGCTTTAGAAGAGAGTCGGCCCAGGTTTTTTCGTGTCTGCTCGAAAACTGGTCGAACACGATCCACGGAGCAGTATCCGCGCGACTAAACAAATATAATCAAGAGGTGACTCGATGATGGCTGTTATACCTTTCGAGGAACGCAATTGTGTACACTGTCATGGTCTTCATTTGCGTCTGTTCGCTCGGTTCGCTTCCTCGCCTAACTTTCCACCACGCTTCATCGAATACGTTCGACTAATTTTTTGCCACCTGTTCCACGGATACCTTGCTTCGCTCGCTTATGGGGCTTTTCTACTCTGACCGTTAAAACAATTACGCTTTTTGTATTCGAATATTATCACCGAGTTTATACGGCTTTCAAATTGATGACCGGACAAAAACATGTGGAGGAATCTTTATTTAATACTCGTACCAGTAGTTCTAATAAGAAAATAACAAATATGTTTATATATTATTCCAAGCTTGCGATATTATGAGAGGACATAACAGTTCTACTTAACTATGAGGAATAAGGATAGTGTTTATTAATACAAGCTGTACAAAATGAATATAGCGTTTTTGAAGTGCTTTGAAATAATTCACAAAAGTAACGAAAGAATTGCATTTTTTGGTGTAATTGATAATTGTCAGGCAAATGATAATCGTCCAAAGGAAATGTTCTTACCTACATTCATGTCGGGACAATTTAATAAATTGATCAAAATTTATCAGACTGTACGGTTACTTTGAATACTCATAAGAGACAAAAAGTGACGAATAATGTTTCGTTAATAATTTGGCCCATAAATGTACACCTCTTCAGTGAACACCGAGGAAAAATATCCCTGAAACATTATTTACCGCGAATATTAATACCACGGTCGTAAAACGATCGATCCAGCTGATTCAATAGAATCACTTTACGCAATCGTAGTCAGATAATATATACTCGTAGAATAAACAGTAATTCATAGAACCTTTAATGAACTCTACGCGTAAATTACTATCTTTCGAGGTGACTACACAACTGTCGTCATGGGGTCAGAATATGTTTTGGAGTAGAAAAAAAAACGCTTACTGCGTTTATAACGCCTGCTTTGTTTCTTTCCTGCTTGCGTATGTATGTATGTCGTAATCGTCGTTAATTATGCGAACCCAACGTTTTCCTACTCTTTTTCAATTCTTTTTTCCTGTGATCGATCGGAGAGGCATTGGCGTAACTAGGTTGAGATTAGGATGGATGCAGTTGTGTACGTCCTGAATTTGGCGATATAACGCGAGGTGGTGGAACCGGAAGTATTTTAATGGCATTTGGAAAGTTTTGAAATTGCGAGATTTGGTATTTGGGGATTTGAAAATTTGAGAATTTAGGGATTTTGGAATTCGAGGAATTTGGGAAATTTAGGGGTTTAGGAATTTGAGGATTTTGGGGGATTTAGGGATGTAGAAATTTGGGAACTTAGAGATTTGGAAATTTAGGGATCTGGTAACTTAAGGATTTGGGGAATTTAGGGATTTCGGAATTCAAGGAATTTGGGGAATTTTAGGATTTTGGAATTCGAGGACTGTGGGGAATTTTAGGGTTTTGGAATTCGAGGACTTTGGGGAATTTAGGAACTTAGGAATTTGGTAACTTAGGGATTTGGGGAATTAGGTATTAAGAAATTTAGGAATTTGGGAACTTAGGAATTTCAGAATTTAGGGATTTGGTGACTTAGGAATTTGGGGACTTAAGAATTGGGGAATTTAGGGATTTGCGAACTTAGGGACTTTGGAACTTAGAAGTTTAACAATTTAGGGATTTCGGAATTTACAGATTTGGAAATTTAAGGATTTGGATATTCAGAGATCTTGCAACATGGGGATTGGAAATTTAACTTCAAGGAATTTGAGGAATTGAAAATTATGGATTTTCGAAATTCAGGAATCCGGGATTTTAAAAATTTGAGGATTTCGATAAGATAAAAAATTTGGAAGTTTGAAAATTATATAATTTGCAAATCCATTAAATTCGACAACTTAATCCAGAACAAACAAATGCAGAACTGCAGAAGTTCCAAACTTCGAAATCTAATCGATATAATAGCGATGTAAACACTGCGACAATATAACAGTCGACGACCCAAACCTGGCCCCGCAATTTAAAAGCGCAATTCACAGTAGAGAAAAGTGACATTCACGCAGTAGACGAAGAACGATCGCGTCCGATCGATATATCGTCATCAGGCCCCATAGTTCGCGCGAACGATTCTCCTCCACTTTTCTACGGCCGATTTAATCAAGCGGTTTGCACGACTTGATTACGTAATCCATTTATCGAGGTTGAAGTCGGTCTGTCGCGATGTCGAAAGAAGGAAGCGAGCATCGAAACTCTCCCGCCACGACATTTCAGAAATTCTCGATCGCCGCTCGATTCCAGTCCGATCCCTATCGTTTATGTAGCACGCCGTGTATCGCACCATGATGACGTGCCATTCACCGTGAAAACCATTCACTCAGGGTATTAACAAGGTCGTGCAAGGTCGTGTACAGACATCCATCCCGCGTTTATATATCGAATATATTCCTACGAATACCGCGAACACTCGTCGCTCGTGTGTGTGTGTATGCAACGGGCATTATGTATGCACGTATGCAACGCGTGTATCGAGATTTGCGCGCGAAACCAACGGAACCTGCTATCGATCCGAATGCGTAGAAAATGCTATTGATTCCCTTGGCCCGACCCGTCGACCTCTTCCCTCCGTGTTACGTGTAGTTCCGAGGACCCGACGAGCTGGATCAGCCAGGATCCTCTCTCTTTTCTTCGTCGTTTTTCCTCCTCCACCTCCGCTACGCCGCCTCATCGATGAAATTTCAAGTCCTCTTCCCGATCCCGTTGTTTTCCTTCTACGCTTTTTTCCCCTTTGTTTAATGTCATGGTCCAAAGATCGCTCCTCAAGGCGAAGATGTTTATTCTCGTCCCTTTGAGACGTGATGGATTGCGACATTTGTGGGTTGCTAGGTCTTCAATTTCAAATTTTACGTCTCTCCGTTACCTGCTTTACGTATTTACCACTTTCTCTGTTTCTCAATTAACAGTTTGCGCAATTTACTAATTTGTAAATTTGAAAATTTGATACTTCCATATTTCTCAATTTGTAAATTTCACACTTCTAAAATTCCTGATAATCACTTCATCCAATTTCTAAATTTCTTATTTCGGAAGTTTGAAAATTTGAAATTTCCCTGTTGACGAAGTTAGAAATTGGTATACTCCGAAATTTTTAAATTTCTAAATTACCATATACATAAATTCCCAGATGCTCAAATTTCTAAATTAGGGTACCAAATTCCCATTTCCTCAGATCCACAACCTTTTAAATTACCATACCTCCGAATGTCCAAATTCCAATCTCCTCAAATCCACAAACTTTTAAATTACCATACCTCCGAATGTCCAAACTCCCAGATCACGTATCTCCCTAATGACCAAACGTATCAATTTCAAATCTCCCGCCCTTAATCGCAGCACGCATCGCGGCACAGGGATATCCCCGATCCCTTTCAACGGGCACTTAATCTGGTCATTACAGCCTTTGAGGGATTCCCAAGCGAAACGCAACGGGAACGTTGTGCAAATAATTCATCGGTGCTTGTATTACGGACGCAAGTAGCGTCGCCACATGGCAACCGCTTTGTTTTGCAATATCGCGGATACTTGTACCGTCATTGAATGAGTAATCCACCGTATCGCAACCAATGGCAGCTCATTCTCGTCTGCGTTGTGATCAAGATTGGATGACTGTGAATATGCTTTCTTTTTTGTATCTTCCTGTTTAATGTAACTTGTTAGGGTATCTCAATGAGTACAGTCTGATGTATTGTAGAATTTTCTTCTACAAAAAACGGCGCTATAAAAAACTGCAGCCTTCGTGCAATGTTGTGGACATTCAAAGTTTAATTTTTAGTTCAAGTTTCGAAATTGTATAAGCTGAAGTAAGTTTGTTTAGGATTGAGTTAGGTTAGGTAAGGTTATGTTAGGATTAGGTTAGGTTCAGAGTTATGCAAGTTTATGTTAGGTTCGATCAATGTTATGTAAGTTTACGTCAGGTTACAAGGTTATGTTTACGTCAAGTTAGATTGAGGTTATTTAAGTTTAAGTTAGGTCAGGATTATGTAATTTAGGTTAGGTTACATCAAGGTTATTTAAGTTTACATCAAGTTAGGTAAGAGTTATGTAAGTGTATGTTAGGTTCGATCAAGGTTATGTAACTTTACCTCAAATTACATTAGAGTTATATAAATTTAGGTTAGGTTAGATCAGAGTTATGTAAGTTAAAGTTAGGTTAGATCAAAGTCTAAGTTATGTATAGTTATGTACGTTTCGAACAGGTTTGAATCATGTTGGCATAAGTTAATAGGTTATGGTTAAATTTCATTTTGCGTTAGTTTCAGCTGGAATGATCTTAGGTTAGGTTACGTTTCATCATTGTACAAACTCAAACTGTAACTTCAAGGAAAAGTAATAAGATTTGAACGATTACATTAGTCGCAGTACTCCACGTCAGTCGCATATTCGTCATAAGGATGTCTTAACGATATTATCGATAACATCATCGATAACAGCGGCTCTAGCCGGGAACTGAGTGCTCAAATTACGCTTACGAGAGTCTAAATTGCTCATGCACCGTGATGATTCATAGTAAAAACCGAGGAATCGCGTCATTAACTGCTGATTCGAGCGACTACGATGAAAACACTGCCAGATTTCCTGTCCGTGTAGGAAAATTTCTTGGAAACGATATTCGTCGTCCTGGTACCAGAGAGAGAGAGTCCTCTAAACGCGTGTTCCACGTATATGTACATATATATATACAATAACGCTCGCATGCATAATCGTCCATATAAGCCCGCGAGACGACACGCACGAGGTATGAACGTGGGTGTACGACCCTGGAGGACGTAGGTTGGGCGAATAGGCGACTCGCTCGGTTCGTGCCTTTTATGTAATTCTCTCCTCACCCCTTCGCCGGTCCAATCACGGTCACGTACGCAACGTTTGTTTCGCCGAGAGCATGCAACTAGGGACTTTTCTCGCTCGGTCGAAGGGCGGAATTCGTTACGTGACGCGATCAAAAAATCTGTGTGCGTTTCCAAACCGCTCGGATACACCGGCCAGTACGCTACCTTTCCCCGGGGAAAGCGATGTAAGAAAAGCAACTTTTACCGTTCGCTCGAGAGTTGTCGCTCCTGGTTTATACCAGTGGTGGAGATTCTTTTTACTTGGCTATTTGGAGATTTAGACATTTGGGAATTCGAACATTTAGGGGTTAGGAATTGTAAAACTTGGGTAGTTTTGTGATTGTGGATTTAGACGTTTAGGAACTCGAGGATTTAGGAGCATTTGAGAGAATCTGAAGATTTGGGGATTCAGAGATTTGGACATCTACAGACTTGAAAGTTTGGAGGTCTAACTTGAAAACAATGAAATTTGAAGATTTATTCAGGATTATACTTACAGAATCAACAAACATAAAGCTCTGACTAATAAAATATATAACAAACTAATATGTCCGGTCCGTTATAATTAACGACATCGTCCAACGATCGACGTATCTTTAAGTATCAATAATTTGTCATAGAGACATAAACAGTAAATTATTAGTCTATATAAATTATTTACACTATCGATATCGTCGACCGTCTAGTGACCGATAAAATAAGAACACGGTTGTTTGTATACCGATTTTTATTGACGATTATCCCGTTTGTTTGTCAGATCACGAGAAGGAAGGATATGATAAACTGTGGCCGATGAAGAAGAGAGCACGAGCACGAGTACGAGCAGGAGCACGAGTAAGAGCAAGCGGCTTCGTCGAGAAAGACGAGAAGAAACGACGACGAGGCGGCAGCAGCAATACCAATAAAAAGATCAACACTAGATCTGATGTTAGCGGACATTAACGGTAACTTGGCGGATCTGAGAAGCGAAGCGATGGCGTCGCAGAGGTTTTGTCTGCGCTGGAACAATCATCAAAGTAATCTACTCTCCGTTTTCGACCAACTGCTCCATGACGAGTCGTTCGTCGACGTTACGCTGGCTGTCGAGGGTCAGCTACTCAGGGCACACAAAATGGTGCTGTCGGCGTGTAGCCCATACTTTCAGGTATTAACCACCCTCCGATTATACCTAGAACATACACGCACCCCTCCTGCTCGATCTGACAACTTTCCACATTCTCAAACCTTTACGTTTGAAAATTTTTATATCTACATTTTCTACTTTAAACGTTTGGAATTTTTAATTTGGGTAGAACTAAAAAATTTGAGACATATGGAAATGTAGAAATTTAGGGATTTGAAAACTTTCTGAAGATTTACATTTGCTAATCCTCGAAAATCGCATACAAAGGACATTTTCCTCGGCGAAGGGAAGCGTTCATATCCGCTTCTGCTGCGAAGCGAATCACGTTCTAGGACATAATCAATAATTCATAACCGATAAATTAATTCATGACGCGTATTAATAATTCATAAATCGTTTTCTTACCGTTCTCCCTTTTCTCGAATTTTTTTGCAGGCCCTTTTCGTCGGCCACCCCGACAAGCACCCGATAGTCATTCTGAAAGATGTTCCCTACGTGGACATGCGCAGCCTGTTGGATTTCATGTATCGCGGAGAGGTGAGCGTCGACCAGGACAGGCTAACCGCCTTCTTGAGAGTCGCTGAGTCTCTCAGGATAAAGGGCTTAACCGAGGTAAACGAGGACAAGTGTGACTTGCCTAGTATTACCTCTTCGTTGCTTGGCAATCAAAACACAGTACCTCCACCGCCACCGAATCTACATAGAATAAACCAAATCGGGCCTCACCACCACGTCTCGCAGAAGAGGATGCACCATATGTCGAGCCATCCTCTGCTCGGTTCGGCCTTATCCGCGCCAAAGAGGAAACGGGGTAGACCGAGGAAGCTAAGCGGTTCGTCGGACACACCGATCGGCGAAATCAGCGGACAGGAGCTGCAGTCTTGCTCGGGGACTGATCTGGTTCAGGGATCGCCCGAGATGATGGAAATGAAGATGAGTATCGACTTTCAGAGCGAAGGCAATGGTAACGGCGGCGGCAGAAGCGGGAATAACACCGGTTCCGCGAGTAGTAACAACGTCAGCAGCAACAATGTGGGGAACTCGGCATCGACGGGAAACAACGCGGCAGCATCGTCCTTGTCGTCGTCGAGGAAGGACGAACCGACGGAGAACGGCACCGATACACCCGAGTCGATCACACCCCGCGTGAAACGGGAACCGGAACCAACGCCTAGTACCTCTGCCCAAGGTTAGCTCGTCATCGTGTTTAACGCGTTCCTCCTTTTAACGAGAGGACCCGCAACCTTTGAAACACCGATTTCGTTCAAACTTCGTACAATGGATGTCAAAACTATTTTGCTAAACCAACTCTCTAAAATATGCGGACAATTTATGTTTGAAGTTCAACAAGAATGTATTATTAACACATTGAATGTCACACTAGTTCTGCGTAGCTTACCCATGGCGTCATCATGAATTTATTATTATCGTGTTACATTTTATGTTCAAATATTCGTAACAGATAAGTGTAACTATTTCTATATGATCCATGTCACATTCTTCATGCCATGAAAGGTACTAACATCCGCAGTTTACTCATTACTTTTGACATACTTTATAGTTGTAAAAAGTTCGAAAGAGATCTGTGTTTCGAAGGTCACGAGGGCCCTTGTAAGAAAAATGTTGCTGTCCACGATCCATGTAACAAATTCTCATGATTTGAAGTGTTACATATGTCACATACCATTAAACTATACTACCGAGTGGTAAAGAGTATATGATACTTGGGCGTGAATCTTACGGCGTCACACATGTGACATGGTAGCGAAAGTGTTTAAGTATAAAAAATGTCGCTCACTTAACAGCACACCTGCACAGCGTCGATTCGGTTTCAGACCATACTGTTAATTATATATATTTTACATATAACGGTATAACATCGCTTACATTAATAATCTGAAGGTGTCGATGTCGGTCTGATGTCGTTTAGAGCCTGTGCTGTTAAACGAGTGATGGACTTAAAGAATTCGAGACTTAAGACTGTTGCACTCTTAACAGACACCTGAACGGTATCGACTTATCTTTGATACGCCCTCTTAATTATATGTATTTCACAAATAACAGTACAGCTTTAATGTTTATGTACATTAATAATACGAACATATCGATGTAACGCTGTTCAGGTGATGTGCTGTTAAATGGGTCACATCCTCGAAGCTGCTAGATAACAGCCAATATTTGTACGGCATCAAATTAACTTCAGTACCATTTTGTTAATTATATGTATTTTACAAATGACAGTACAGTGACAATATTCATGGATATTAATATATGAATATTTTAATGTTAATCTGATGTGCTGTGTTGCTAAATATAAAACAGCCTTAAAAAAGTTGAAAACTAAAATGCAGATCAGCGGTTCCCAATCAGTGGTTTACATATCAGCTGAATAATTTGTACAACATGCAGTATAATAATTTTATTTTCAATGTTAAGAAACGAATTTAGGAGAGAACTTGTGGTGGAAAAAACTTTGTTTAAAATCAAGTAGTGAAGAATTATTGAGTTTTGGTTTTAGTGAGATGTGTTTATGAGAAGATTGAGAACCGTTGTGACAGTTCATATTTCATGGACATCATTAGCAGTTATACTTGATTATCCAGCTTTGGTAATGCAACTGATTTATGTAATTTTATTTATCATAACATGGAAGTGAAACTTTCTTTGGTATTTGCAGAACGAGTTCTGCATTGGCTTGATAGTGTAGAGTGACTTTGTCGACGTCAGTTAGTTCAGTAGACATTCTAGATTTACTTTACAATTTATAGCCGTGGATACTCTGCTTTAACTCTTCCTAGAAACATGGTGATGTCATTCACTCGTTTTTGACATTTGGAAATATAAGAATTTGGGTCATTAAACATTGGGAAATTTTGGGATTTGAAAATTTGAACATTTGAAATTTAGAAATTTGAAAATTTAGAGTTTAGCGAGTTCAGGTATTAAAAAATGTACATATGTAGAACATATTTTGCATACGTCAACGATCATATCAAGATAATTAGAAGCAAGTCACTTGCATTACCAAATCCAAAAATTTCACGTAACTCTGACGATGTAGAATATTCTACTTGTTTCGACCAAAAATAATTTACTCCGTCAACTCATTATTTATTGAATCTTCTTCTCAAAAACACCGGTGGAATGAAATTTTCATATAATCCATTATAATTGACAAGATTATCGATCGATCTAATCGATGTAATTTGTTTTGCAGGCTCTGACGAGACGTTCGCGCGGCCGCACAGTAGGCAAGGGAGCGAAGGTTTCAAGCAAGGTAAGAGATACCATTGTCAGCTTTACACGATTAACAATTTGCTCCACTTTTAATCATCATTTCGTAACGTATACGCGTAATCGAAATAACACGATGTAGGCTGCATCTTTAATATCTTCGATAAGTATTAGCTTAAGCAGATTTAACACGATTAGGAACGAATTAAACCAGACAAGTTTGAAATTAAATAGTGGTTAATTTTATTGGACACTATAAAGTTACTTCAAAATATGGAGTTATGTATTTCATTTTAGACGTGAGGTTCAATAATAAATATTTAGTTTTGAATTACGGAATAGTATGTTAAGGATGTACAAAAATTTGTACTATAGGTGTGGATTTATAGTGGACTGTTGTTATATTGCCACGTATGCGTTATTTTAGTAGGTGGTTTTGAAATTTGGGAATTTGGAAAGCTGAGAGTTTGGAAGATTTGGAAATTTGAGAATTTGAGATTCAAAAAATTTGGAATCTCAGGATTTGAAAATTTGGAAATCTGTATCTCACAAATTTTCAAATCTACCCTCTATACCCCTATTATATGTAACAGAGTAGTTTCACCCTCTTACCAAATTACACTAACATAAAATTCTCCAAAAAATTATTATACATAATATTTTAAAATAGTAAAATAAATTTTTGCATACCCTTAATATACAAGTATCTACGAAATATCGTTTTATTACTAAAATGAAGGAACCTTAGTAGGTATGTTTGCAAAAATGTAACCTTATCGTTACTTTAATCAGTGATTAATTCTCAAGCTGTATGAGAATAAAAAACCGATTGGACTTTTTCCACCACGATTCGTCGAGGTCGATCGACGGTAGTTAGGATGAAAGATTCGATACTCGAACCTTTCTGACCTTCATATCGTTAACTTTTATATCAGTTATATGTACATATTTATTTCATTAGGGTATCATTATGAAATTACCATTAGACTATCTGGAGAAAAATTACCGAACTGCTTTACGATGTGCTAATGAATTTAATTTTTCAGAATTTCTCGTCCGTTAATTTTACCTTGTTCGTGGTTGCGCGACTGCGAGCAATTCGAAACGCAGTATCGCGGCACCGTTTTCCGAGAAGGTTATCTTTTTTTGATCGTAGACTCAAAGTACACTTAAAGAAAAATTACCCGGAGTCGACGAATTTGTTGACGGACACGATTCGTTAAGATGTTAACTCGAGGACGTCGCCTGAGCTAGCATCCTTACATGAAATTAAGGTCAACAAATCTCGCCGCGTAAAAAAAGAATCAAAAAACGAAAAAAAAAAAACGTGATTTACGTTTGGAGCGAGCGAATAAGCTCCCGGAGGTTCGATACGTGTCGCGAGTTTCTAAAGTCGACCTATTGTTTAGAGAGAAATACAAAAAAAAAAAAAAGAACCGTTTCCTTTTTTTCCATGCAACCTGAAACGAATCTTTCGGCACGGTTAAAAGCCGTGGCGAAGTAAATCGAAACACGATGCGCAGTGTGTTTTGTTGCGAGCTTTAGAAAACGAGAAACCCTCTGCTTGAGTCACGCGCGTTGACCCGTGACACAAAGTCGAAAATAAAGTACCAAAAAAAGTAAAACCAAAAAACAGTAAAAAAAAAAAAAAAATCGAAAACAGAAAATAAGTAATACGAAAGAAATCAGAGTGTACGAGAGAGAAAAGGAAGCCGTCGTCTCGTTGAGGAGTTGTATGCTCATCTGAACCGACGAGACGTTTGAGCGGAACCAAAAAAAAAAAAAAAAAAAAAAAAAAAAAAAAATATATATATATAAAAAAAATAAAAAAAAAAATGTGCCAACAAACACACAAGATTACTACTACTACTACTATTACTACTACTATTTACTACTACTACTACTACTTCCCTTTTCGAATGCTGTAGCCTCCAAAAAAATTCTAACCTACCACCCACCAGATTCTCGTTTAAAAGGACAATATGTATTTTATATATACATACCCATGTAATTTTATATGCTCGGCCAATGCGCAGCGCCTCGTTCCTTCTTCTTACTCTCATTCTCCATTTTGTCTTTAAATATATACATACATTTATGTGTATATGTATATATATATACATACATATATATATGTTTCTATTTATCTATCACTTTTTTACTTACCCTTTCAACCCCATTCTATACATATTTACACATCATCCCCGCACGAATGAGAAACGCTTCGCTGCCATTGGCCACTTGGTAAAAGGAGGGGGTGGAGCCAGCTTTTAGCGGTGCTTACTTTTTTTTTCTGATTTTTATTTCAAAACGCTGGTTAACTGGTTTTTTTTCCACGTTCGTTCGTTGCGAGGAAGTTGCGAACGCAGTTACGTTCCCCGAGTGATGACAGACCGCGGTGCAATGAAAGAAAATAAGTTTGCGAAAGAACGAAACAAAATTAAACGAAAAAAAAAAGAAACAGATACACGAAGCGTGCGTAGTTAACGGACAACGAACGTCGGCAGGTTTATCGCTTCCGCCTTCTCTTGCGTTCTTCTCGTTGCCTAGCGGAAAGAAATCGAGACTTTTCCGTGGAAGAAACAAGAAACGAGAGAAAACACGAACAGGATGAAAAACGAGAGAAACAGACAGTACGGAGAAAAAGAGCAAATTTTTGAGAAAAGAACATGCAAAGAACGAGCGAGAAAGATAAGATCGAGAGACAGAAGAATAAAAGAGAAACGAACAGCATCGACCGTTCTTTGTGGGCATACCAGAAGAGAAACAGAACAGAGAAATAATTCGATGAAAAGAATAATAAAAGAATATAAGTTAACCGTACTAACGTACGCACGCACGGACGCGAGTGCTTCGAAGATGTCGAACATACGATGATCGTTCGGTAGTGACCGTGAAAACCGTGTTGCTTTGTTCTCTTTGCGCAGGTGAGTTGAGATTAATCTGAGTCACCATTCGATCTCTGAGAGATTACCTTTGCGCGGGGGAAGCGAGGGAACTAGGGGAGGCCAGCCGCTCAAAAAATGAAACCGTTCCGAAATGCCAGAATCTAAAACCATACATATAAAATAAGAGAAAGTCGAATAATATAAAAGAATAATATAATCTGATGTGTAACAGAAGCGAAAAGCGGATTAAATAACTAGTCAAAAAAAAATAAAAAAATAAAAAAATAAAAAATAAAAAAAAAATGTGTAAAATCGCATCGAAGCTGAGACATGTTAAAAAAAAAAAAAAAACGTTTGCTTCATCTCGAGCGTCCCTCGATCTCGATGGATCGTCTTCCCGTTTAAAGATGGATCACGATTTTAGACTTTCTGACGGGACGCACGGACGATTTCTAAAAGGGGAGGGTTTGTTTGTTTGTTATCGTTTATTTTATTTTTCATTTTTTTTTTTTTCCATTGTTTGTGTGTGTACGTGGTTCATTAACAATTCACATTCGTGTGCGTGTGTTTTTGCGTGGCAGCGAGTCCGGGTGAACGCTGTTGAATATTGTAAGATTGGCGAGGGGTGAAAGAGGGTGAATGACAAGAGAGAGAGAGAGGGAGAGAGAGAAAGAGATAGAGAGACAGAGAGTACGCGTAGGGTGAATGTACGGTGTATATCCATTTGAAAGAAAGAAAGGCTTCGTTGAGTCGGTGAAATGCTGTTGGTGGTATGGCGAACCAAACAGGGCCGTAACGGTCCTCATCGGAGCCGTACGGGATCGAGGCAAAGCCGCGATCAACAGCCGTGCAGAGTAGCGAAAGCGTGCGTGAGAGCGAAAGAATCTGAAGAGGGAATGACGACGAAGAACAGGGTGGGGACACGGAAAAGCGGGTGCGGCATTAAAACACTTTACATGGGACAGAGTTGACGGACAGCCGGTTCGAATACGGTGACTCTTTTTTGCTGGCTCTACCCTTCCTCTTGCTTCCCCCCACAAATATAGATATACGTTATTATCAGTACATTATTTTATACACATTATTATTATTATTATTATTATTGCTATAACGAATGGATTTTACATACTTAAGAACCTACAGTTAATAGAAATATGCAGTTGAGACTCCGTATCCGCGACATTCGAGATTTAAACTTAGCGATACTAAGTTAACGATTACTCTTGTTTAAAAATTTAATCGAGAGTTTAATACTTCAACATGCAATGTACTTCATTGTAGAGTAAATTAAATTTTTTTAGAGGATATTATCAACCTTAAAATGTATTATACGTTACATGGTACATTTATAGTGCACTTCAGCTTTTTTCTCTTGGGAACAACCCTAAGAGTCCGTGGATATGGAGACTTGACTGTACTATAATTAAGTATAGTATTTACAGGGTGGGGCACTTAAATCGGTGCCATGATAATAGCAAATGGCTTCATATTTGCTTCATTTGTAAAAAAGTATAATGCAATGTTAATAACTTCTTTATCGACGAAGGTGCAGAGAAGATGAAAACCAGTTTCATTTTTAGAAAGGAAATAGTACATTCTTCGCGTAGCTCGATTTTATTAAGCATTTTATGTTAGAAATTATTAGAGTATAAGAACTAATCAATAGTTTGTGAAATATTCTGTACACAAATTTGAAATATTTTACGTACTATTGATTTTTTATCTTTTTGGTATTGCGCTCTAATATTATTTCGTACAGATTGCTTAGAAGATCGATATACTACAAAAAAGATGTGTTTCCTCGAAAAAGATAAAGTTGCCTGTCATATCTCTTCTGCGTATACATCGGTATGAAGATGGTTAAATATTGAATTATGTCATCTATAATACCAAGTAATATTGATATTACGTATTTTTGAGTATCGTCAAAAATAGGTAAACTATTCGGCCTGTTTTAGGTGCCTCGCCCAACACGTATGTATATTACGGTGGAATGAGATACAGAAACACAATTGTTTTTCATTATTCCGAATTTCTAATAGTGAACAAAATCGTTTCGTATAATATTTAAATTGTCAGTCTGACAGATAAAACTTTTTTGAATTTATTCAGCAAACTCTTTGAGGTCCTGCAAGTTATTTTTATGTTCGCTATTAAAGTATAAAATGTGCATTTTATTGGGACATTCTACATTTCCAAATTTCTTAGATTTCAAATTTGAAAATTTTGAGACTGTAGATTTAGAAATTTGTGCTTTTGAAAATTTTGAAAATTAAGAATTTTTAGACTGTGGATTGAGGGTGTGGAAATTTGGGAAATAAGTATCTGGAAATTCGAGGATTTGGACATAAATCTGAAAAACAGGAATTTTTAAATTTCAAATTTGGGGTGCATAAAGTCCTTACCCCAATGTTTGTAAGAATCAATGTTCACATATCGCTGTATGAGACAAGATAGTGTCACAACTTCAGAAATTATAAATTTACTTTTATCAAGTACCAATCTTCACAATGTTTCTATTTAGATCGTGTAGCACAGCATATCTATAATTAATTACCAATTGCATTCAAGAATTAGAATGAAGAAAAGAATCTCCATCAGCCAGTGGTATATCAATAATGAAAATCAAATAATTCTCTAAAAAGTTGCTCTGAACATAAAAGCACCAGTAATCGAAATAAAAAACGAGAATTTTGCTCGCTATTAGAAAACAAAGCAATTCTGATTCCATTCCGCCCTGATGTACGTAAGAAAGTATAATAAAGTAGATAAATGTGGACGTAGAGAACTGTTTAAAGGATAGAGCTTTGTTCGTTTCAGACTCGGAGGAGACGTCTAGTGGTGGTGGCTCGCAGTCACCGACTCACATTCGCATCAACTTCGAGCGTTGCTTTCGCAAGGAGTACAGCGCGTCGTCTCTTCAGGGGAAAACGTCGTCGGCCACCACCGCGTCGTCCATGATGGACGACTCGCAGCAATACTCCGACTCGGAGTCGGAGCAAAAGTCCGTGTCGAAAGACAATTTGAGCAGTGCCATATTTAATCTGGTCGCCGGTGAGTCGGAGATCAGTCAGAGCGACTTCGAGGGATCGTTTAAGGTCGAAAACGAGAGAACGGAGGGTTCGGTGCGGGACTTCTGCGTGAAGGAGGGCGACGTATACCGGTGTACCGTATGCCATCGTACCTACACACACATCAGCAATTTCTGCCGGCACTACGTCACCTCACACAAGCCTAACGTCAAGTACTATCCTTGTCCGGTTTGTTTCAAGGAGTTCACGCGGAAAGATAACATGGTCGCCCACGTGAAGATCATACACAGCCTTAAGCCGCACATGAGTCTGAGCAGCAGTGGCAACAGCAGTATGGGTCAACAGCGGTAGACCTCATCTGACTCGTCCTCTATTCGGAGGCTACGTTCCTTCGCTCTTCACCATTCTGTCTCCTGAACAAAAACGGGACAACGAACCCAAAACCGAACACACGGTTCGTCACGTATAAACGGGCACGGTTATCGATAATTGTTGAACAAAGTCGTTGATCGATTTCTACGCGGTGAGAGCTGGGGAACGACCGGCCACGAAAGAGGCGGAAATCGTCGGCGTGCGTGTCGTCGGGCTTTCCGGTCAGGCTCGTGGCTGCAAAGGGCGACACGTTTTCGAACGAAAGAAGAGAGAACAAGTCGTAAGAGTCAGGGTGTCGGGTTTAGAGGGCCATTTAGAGGGGGTCGGGGGTGTGTGTCGAGGGAGCTAGACACAAGTGTACAAGTTTTAAACGTTGATACATAGATAGTTAATATATTCGTTCTTTTATACATTCAACGTTCGATAGAGGATAAAAAGAGGATAAGCGTGTTAAGCAATAATAAGATCCGTTAGTACGGAAACGTTTTAATCGCGGACCACGTGCCTGCTGCAGCTCAATTACGATTTCCCCGTTTCACGACGGAATTATATTAACGAACGGTCATGTGTATGATATTAAAAAGTAAACACGGAAAATGAAACAAAGTAGCAGCTAGTAAAATCAAACGCAAATCGTATGCGACAAATACCTCTTGTTATAATGGCGGTCCAATATCCGTAGGCCGCGAACCGTGTCTCGAGGCTGTACCACTCGTTTTCTCTTGATTCGTTCGAAAGTTCCGCGCTTTTCGTTGCAGCGTGCGCGAGCTGGAAAGCTCCCTAGTTCGAGGAACGATTTTTTTCTAATCGCGTTGAAACGCGCGAGCCCGGGCATTAAGTTACAAAAGAAATACGAAAAACAAACGAGCTTTACCGCGTTCCTTCCCTCTAAGGGAGTCGCGGATGTTATACAAAACGGAGGAAACGAAAGGAAAAGGGAGAGGAGAGAAAAAAAGCTAAAAAAAATAACAGAAAGGAAGCTATCTATGCGCATTACAAAGAGTTTATATATATATATATATATACACGTATATGATCGAACCGGTGTGTACTCGTTTAGTCGTCTCAACATAGTTCTGCGACAACGGGGCAACAGAAATACAAAGCGAGACGAATCGCGGATTTAAAGAAGAAAATAACAGTTGCGAGTCCAAATCAACAAAGAAGTATATTTACTATTTGTGCGACTATTATAAAATACGTTTAACGGAGAGAATCAAACGCGTGTGTCGCATGTGTCATTCGAATACGTTCGAATACATGCATACCATACGTACGTACCATAAATAAACGTTTAAAATAGAGGCAAGAACGCGGTACATGCACACACGATAGAAAAATAAGGGAACCACGTAGACTGAGTAAATGCAATATATAATGGGTACGATGACCGTTCGCCATGTTGTTGAGCCGTTGTGCTGTTGTGTCGAGCTGTCGAGCCTGATTCGAAGTTAATATAAAATAAAATAGCGTAAATAAGGGAGCAAAGTTGATAGGTGAAGTCCGCGGAGGTAAATGGGGGGCGGGGGAAGGGGGCGGGAAAAGAAAAAGAACCACAGTCCGAAAAAAAAAAAAGAAGGGGAAATTTCAAACGGAACGGGAGCATGCAATTTCTTGAAAGACTGCAGAGGAACGGTTTTAACGACACCAAATACAAGATAGTACTGACATTGGATAGACTGAAGGCACTTTAGTAGTAACTTAACGCCATATCGTACTGTACCGTACTCGATTGAACAAAATGAAAAATAACCAGATTTCGTGCATTGGGTCCAGTGTGACTGGACTCCGGATGTATGTACGTTTATTAATTGTTATCACGTGGATGAATTATAATGTATGTTACCCACTTTTGGAATCATGTACCTTTATATTTTTACCGTTTCAATTAGGATACGTAGGCGTAACTAGGACTTTTGGCTGGGGACCCTAGATTTGGTAATAGAGGTACATAATAAGTTGGACTAAGTGGCTTTCTGAAATTCGGAAATTTTTAGGGGTTCACAAATGTGAGATTGTGGAATTTTTAGGAATTTATAGATTTGAGACTTTAGAGTTTGGGAATTTGGATTTTAACGATATTGGTATAACTTAAATTTGGGTGTTTTAAATTTGAAAATTGATTATATAAAAAATGTCTAAATTTCTAATATTTAAATTCTACATTCTCATTGATTATTTGGGGGGATGACTCTAGTGCCAGTCTAGTTACGCCAGCGTTCGTCTAGTGGATAAAAAACTATATATTACTATTCCCGAGAGGGGATGACACTCTTCGGGGTGAACCGATGGTTTTGTTACATAAACTTGCAAACTATTGCAATTTATCGTAGTTTTATAATCATATACATGATTATCATTTTTTTTATTCGTTTTCTCTTGTACATATTCAGTTCTAAAGAACACGTAAGACAAGGATGTGCGTATCCAGGGTCGTAGAAATTTATCGTTGTTAAAAATATATCCTTGTCTTAGTTGTTGCCAGTTTTTAAGCGTCTCACGTATACATAAACGAAGTATGTATTCAATCGTGAAATTGATTTTAAACGGATTGTCGTGTTTCTATGATGACTCGTTGTTCAAAAGGGATACGGCTACAGTGATGGTATCTAGGCTTAGTCGTGAGAGACAGCACTAAAAATACGATCGTAGTTTACTATATTTTGCACTTTACACTTTCGTCGAATCCTCTCTAGTCGAATCTTCGTTCATAGAATTCGTTGGTAGAATCATGAACGACACGCATGAATCGGAGAGGAAGCGAAAAATAAAAAAAACGATTTATATACAAATTTTTTCACTAGTTGGGCATAGACATTTAGACGACTAGAGGCTATATTAATAATAATTATTATAAATATTATTACTGCTACCTATTAATTAATTATTAATCGTAACGGAGACCTTCGTTGTTATTTTAATCGCGTGGGTGTTTTCAAAACGGATAGAAATAGAAAACGAGAGAAGGGGGGAGAGAGAGGGAGGTGAGACCGGAGATGACACGACGCGTGATAATCTTTACGGTCTCGTTCGATCGCCCACGATTGACCAGTGTTGTTCGTTCGTTATTCAAGAGATATCTAGCAGCGTTGCAAAGATTAAACAAAACAACAAAAAAAATAATAATACAAGATTCTAGTTTGTAAGAAATAACGGAGCGACGAGACTAAAGATAATTATCGGACGCATATCCGTGCGCGGTAACGAAACGCGTACTTTTTAGAAAGCTAGAGGAGGGATACATTTATTAGTTAGACAGGCAGCAATGATTATTAGAAAGAGAGAAGTTAATAGGCGAAAAAGAAGAAAAGAAAACGAAACACGATAGAGAAACGAAGCAGAACTAAGAAAAAAGCAAAAACTTCTATTTTGTTTTTCTCTTCTTTTTCTTTTTTTTTTTTTTTTTAAGTATTTCGTGATGATGGACCGTGCCGCTGATTCGCAGATCGATATAAGCTCTCAGGTCAATTATTCGTAAAAGGAAATAAAATTTTATAAACTATCATGGACCAAAGAGTATCCGCCGGTTAATAACGGCGGATTATTTTTTCGGTGGGTGAAAACTTTCTTCTTTTTCTTCGTTGAAATTAGGGAAAATGGCGGTCGCTGGCCGGTCTCGGTGAAATCGTGTTCGCGATGGGTTAACGCAAAAGCCCGTCCAAAATGGAAGCAAGACGTGAAAAAATATAGCGAGTATAAACTGATAGTTGATATAGAGATATATATATGTATACACACATTAGGGAGAGAGAGAGAGAGAGAGAGAAAGAGCGCGAGAGAGAAAATAAGGAAAGAAAAAGTGCAAAGAGGCAGCGGCTAAACAGCTTATATATATATCGATTATTAAGCAAAGAGGAAAGAAAATAATAATTAAAGTAATACACTCACATTTGATAATCACTGAGAGGCTAAGACTAACTCAATTTTAGATGGCAGACGAGGGAGTTGAGATTTGTAGGGAAAAATAATCGAATGAATAACGCGTGTCGATGGAAAGTCTTATGGAATAGAGCTTCTCGGATTGCCTAAACCTGTGGTGGGCTACTGTGCTCGCCAGGGCACGTTACACGGGCATTTCTAAATTTTCTAAATAATCAGATATACATGTAAATCTATTTACAAACAAATTTGCAAATTTTGAAGTTACTAAATTTCCAAATTTAAACGTCAGAAAATTTGATATTGCTACATGTCTAAAATTCCAAATTTCTGAAATCCTAACTCTAAATGTTATAAATCTTAAAATTTCTAAATTTCCAAATTCTGAAATTGAGAATTTAAGTGTTGGTAAATTTTTAATCTAACAGCTAATGATTAAAAATCCCTGCACTCGCGTGTGCACATAATTGCCCGTGAATTGTCCGGCGGGCACTCGATCTGCCCATCGCTGGTCTAAAAAACAAAATAGAAAGAAAACAGAAACGAATTGCCATATTTTCGAGATAAGTTGTATTGTTTCGACGATTAGATTTTTAGTTTAAAACTAGTTTCGAATACCCTTTATCGATCAGAGGTGGCTTTCCGTGGTAGCTCGGGGGTGAAAATCCAATTTTATTCGTCCGTAAGGAATGAAGCGTTAGTTTACCCTAGTCGACTTTTACGTGAGAAATCGCTCGAAAGACGCGAAACTCTCTTGAGCTGATCTTTTGTTGACCGTCTGTTTGTTTTTCTCTTTTTTTTTTCGTTGAAATTTTATTTCTCGCATAATATATATATATATTCTGTTGAATTACTCGTATATTCGTCGTGAACATCCACCTTCAAACCCCGTTTGCATTGATAAGATGACAGCTGCAGAACGTCGTGTAAAAAAGTAAAACTGAAAATATTGTAATGAAGTGTTATGCAAGTGAAATTATGATACTCTAGTTACATCGAATTTCTTTATGGTATCTTAAGGCTCGTGATCAGGGTAAACTGATACCTAATAAAATTGTTGAAATCTAGCAAAAGATCTTCGTGTAGATCGCTACGAAAATTTTATTCGTACAACATTCGCTCACGTTCGTTGCCTTTTTAATGTTGTTAAACTTTTAGACGTAAGGTTGTAAAAAGAAAAATAAAAAAAATTATGGAAATTCATGTTGCCAATCAGTGAAACGTGCGTTAGGTAGAGCGGAGGGTGGTTCGGTGTTGCGGTGGTGGTGTTCTTTAAGGATTAAACATCTAAATGATATTGAAATCCTTGTATTCGTACAAAATTTAGTGTTCAAATTGTAAAAAGTGTTCATAGTGACGATGAAGAAGAAAAAAAAAAGTAATGTTGAAGCGTTATTAGGAAATTTCTTGCAACGAGGAGTATCTCCGTGCTTGCGTGTTTTCGGCAAGGAAATCGATTTCGGACAAAAATACAAATAATTATCTGCATCGAAAATTTCTCGCGACGTATCTGCAGCTGTCTCGTCCCCGTTTTAGATAAATCGTAATTACAAGTAGAGACGAATTTCTCACGCTAATCGCGGTTAGGATCGCAGAGGTCTCGTTGATGAGTTTCGTGTTGAATATATTTTAATTAATTTATAAGTCTACGGACATTGCGGGTGGGTACCAAGGGGAAGTGTATGTGAAAAGAAAGAATAAGAAAATTTTACATAGATTATATTATATTTATACGTGGCTCTTGCAATGGCGACCCACGAGCGATTCTCGTCGTCGTCTTTTCTTTCTTCTTCCTTTCTTCTTCTTCTTCTTTTTTTTTTTTTTTTAATTCGTCCCCTTTCTCCGAAAGGGGTCACCAGTCAATACCGATTATTCTAAGTTCTTTTTCACGTGTTATCGACATTAATCGCTCTTGCAAGAGATCACACCGTGAAAGAAGAATAGAAAGAGTAAAAGAGGTAAATTACGAGGCTTAAAAAGCAGACTGTACTATCGGATAGATTTTAATATATATATATTGAATTTAAATATATATATGTATACATAAACATATATATATATATATATATTAAAGAAAGAAAAGAATCATAGTTTATTATCGCAAATAAATTACACGCATTATGTACACAACAGACACGTATACAGAGAGAGAGAGAGAGAGAGAGAGAGAGAGCGAGAGAGTGAGAGAGAGAAATACATATACAAAAGAAAAAAAACGCTCGACTCGGCGTGAAGATGGTACATATATATATATATACATATATTATTATTATTGCGATGATTATTATTAATATTATTATTGCGATTATTATTATTAATATTATTATTACGATTATTATTATTATCATTATTATTATATATATTATATATATATATAAACAAAAGTTATATCGAATATATTTTAGTGCTAGTTGATAATACCTATTAACGTCGTTGCAGTTTTATGAGATGATGCGTCAGAAAACGAGAGTAAATGAAGAAAAAAGAAAACGAAAAAAAAAAAAAGAAAGAAAGAAAGAAATGAAAGAAGAAACGCAAACGAGATACGTGGTTGACTTTTAACTTTATATATACACGTTGAATTAACGTACTTCAGTGGGATCCAATAATATTGTAGCGGTGTAATCCCCGATTTGGTGCCTTTTTAAGCGACATAAAATAACGACGATGAAAAGAGAGGGAGAGAGCGAGCGAGAGCGAGAGGGAGAGAGATGATAAAAGAGAGAGAGAGAGAGAAAAAAAGAAGAAAGAGCAGAATAAAATAAAAATAAATTGTTATCGAAGAAGCAGATGCGATCGTATGGCGCGCTGACGCGCGTGTGTATATCCCCTTTTTTAAAAGAAAATAAAACAAAAAAAACATACAAACAAACAAAGTGGCGCGCCTGCATGATCGCGCGCGGATCTAGTGCCAAATAAGCGAGACCTTGTCGTGAAACAAGCGTAAAAGGGAGTGAAGTAAAATAAATAAATAAATAAAAATGAAAAAAAAAATAATAATAATAATAAACAAAAAAGCAAGAAATGAAATTTTATAGGCAACTTTTTAGAGAAGACGAGTCTTTTCTGACGCTGGGTAGACTTAGTATATTTTATATGCACTGATTGTTTGATTATGACTATCGATAATAAAAAAAAAATACAGAACGGTGTTCAATAGATTGTAATTTGAAGGATTTTTAAGTGTCGCTGTACTCTACCGAATTTTTGTCTCTCATATACATTCGCGTGTCCGTTTTCTTTTTTTCTTGCGTCACGCGACGCATCCTCGCGATCCGGAAATCGAGGATGCGCCACGTTTCCGCTCGATTTTGCGAGATTCGTTGACGACTGCCTGAACTGATTCGATAATCGACTGATCGATGAGAAATTAGATGATAGAACACGATTGTACGATGCTGTTAACCCTTTGGTTCGAAATTGGAATAGTTCTAGGTTTATCGATACACTCATTGTATTTTTAGCGTGAAATGATGTTTTTATATGAAAGAAATCTACTCAAAAATTTGCTGCATTGTAATCAGATCGATGAAAAAATTATACAAGATCAAATTATAATATTTTGTTAATTGTAGACAGCAGCCAAAGGGTTAAGTCGAGTTCATAGAGAAGCGCATCTCGAAAAGTCGTCTGCTAACAGGTTGACTGCCATGAAACATCGATCACCCCCACAAAATCACCGCAATGAAATAACAAAAAGGCAAGACTCGAAACACTAAAATAATCGATTATGTGAAATCGAAAAAACTAACGATTGTATATTAATGAACGTGTGGCAGACAGCATGTTAATTATCGAACGTACAAATAAAGCGCATCGAAGAAGTGTCGTGAAGAGCGAGAATAAAAAATGTCGATGTTCAGCGGTTTGTCGAGGAACGTTAGCGTATCCACTTCTGTTGTTTGAACCGATTTGAGCCGAATTGTCAAATTGTTTCTCCTTGTGATAACGATTGCGTGGAATATCCGAGTTTTACCTTTTTAAACTAGTACGAAAGCCGACCAAATCTCTTGTACGAAGCTTTTCTCACCCATTAACCATCTAGTTGGCAATAACAATCTAGTAAATTTCATCGTCTGTTACTTTTTAATTTCGTACGTACACCAGATTCCGTTTTCGTTCACGACTTCACGTAACGAAAGTCGTTCTCCTTTATAATTTTCTTTTTTTTTTTGTTTGTCGACGACGATCGTTTTCGCGCTTTTTCATTTCGTTAACGAAGAAAAATATTGCGTTGGAAAAAGTGTCGGAAAACTCTGTATGGCGAACGAGCGTGTACCGATGCTGGATTACGAGCAAAGTGAATATCCTCGTGAAATATAATGCAAATCGTGCGTTGTAACGATTAGAAATTAGTGAACTGGATCGTCTGCTAAATGTATGATGTACACGCTTGTCGAGGAACGTAGCGGACTCTAATCGTATCGAAAACTCGAACAGAAAGGTAATTACCATAAACGACTAACAGCGCACCGCAATTCAGTAGAGAAGTTTTGTTTGATTTTCTGTTCCGTTGCGTTTTTCGTCGTTTCGTTTATTATGCGTTATTATTGTTCGCACGTATGTGGAACGTGGATCCATTGACGTAACTGGCGTTTTTCTTTAGGGGTAGGTTATTTTACATCCTAATACGGTATTTGGCACGAGAGGCTTTTCTAGGAAAAATCAGCACAAAAATTCCTAGAGGAGGAATAGAGATTTTCCAGTCTTCAAATTATTGTTTTTCCAAATTTTTTAATTTTTCGAATTTCGATATTCTTATACATCTAGATCCTTAAATCTCACTGTTTAAACATTTATAAATCCTTGTGTCTACAAAATTTTCAGATTTTTAAATCCTCAAATTTCCAAAAGTTTATCGTGCACGATACCGTATTTATTTTGTGGAGAACCACATAACAGTTCAAACCTACCCTGGAGTCTACCTAGTTACGTCACTGCGTGAATTAATGTACAGACAGTGATTTTCGGTGATTCTTTTCGATGGATGATTCGTCATCAAAGTGCCATAAGTTACTTCGAGAACCATAAAGATTTGTCACACGATTGTTTGTAGCGTTTGTTCTTTTTATCGTTCTGGAGATCTCGGACGATCGGCATATATTGCCAGTATCTCAGAACTCTCGTATATTGCCAATATTAATACTTGAATATTGTCCATATTTTAGTATTATCAACGAACTTTGAAAATCCTGAAATATGTGCAGAGAATTAACAAAAATTAACGTCTAAAATATGTTACCTTTTGACTGAATTAAATCATGTCAAAAACGTGTACCATTTTGAGTCATCGACTTATCGAATGGATACAATTTTATATTTCGTTTCTTCTAAATTATTTTGAGACTAAATAATTTGTGTCAATTTAAGATCTAAGGTCAAACGAAGGTTATCTTATAGTTGTCGAATTTGCCTATTCATCAGCTATAACGTACCTTTTATTCAAAAAGAAAGGTTGACCTTGAAAGAACTCAAGATCCTTCGTCTCTCAAAAAATGAGAAATTTAGATAAACTGCATCCATTTATTAAGTTCCTTAAAATGCTACATATCATTTAAATGGTCTTTTAATATAATCGGAAGGTAACACAGAGTTATTTTAAATGTTATTCCTTGTTGACTCAGCCTGTTGCAAGGTGTCCCACTTAAGTTAAACACCTAAATTATCTTCGCTGCTATCAAAAGAAAACATAAATTATGGGGGCTTATACGGTTTCAAAATTACTGTATGGTCATTAAATATACGTTTTGAAATCGTGTACGTTCTCATCGGTTATTTCTTTTTACTTTGCAACGAGAGTAATTCAGATGTTCGACTTAAGCGAGACGGTTAATCGTCCGAGACCTCCATAATCAATCTCGTTACGTTCCACACTCGTGTTCACGTAGAAATTTCTCGTTTAGTCACTTGGAACATCCGATACATCCCTCCCACACAAACACACACACCAAATTCGAGAATTCCCGCACTCACCACGAAGCACCGTTACTCTTAGCCAAAAATTACTTTTATTTAGTTTCGTTTTAGCGATCGTGGATGCGTCTTGTTGGCCATCCGCACTCGTTGTCTCGTCGTCGATCATTTTGTCGAGAAATATCGGCGAGGAAACGATTGCCGGAGACAACGAGACGATCTTTTAGATGTTAAGATTCCTCCGCAGTGGCTTGCTCGAGCAACATGGAACCGCAATTAGAAAAGTTTCGATACAAATCGAACGGTGAAATGGAAAATAGAATAACGATTCTCATCGTTGATCGTTTGCTCGAGAAAGCGACCGCGACAGGATGTCGGCGATTATTATTATTTTTTATGGACTTTTGTTTTGCATGTTGCGTACGCGTATTGTTGATTTATTATTTTTACTGTCCGGACGACGAAGAAAAGTGAAAACATTTGGAGAAGAACAAAAAGATAAATATATATATATGTACATGGTTTGTTCGTTGCATTTAACTTTAATTTTCATGAGCTGTAAAACTCGTGTTACTTCGTTCTTTTATTATTTTTAATCTTTCCGTGTTTCTTTGTATCGTCGAGAGAAACGACTGGCATACAACATATTATACAATAAGTTTATATACAAAAATTGTATTTAAAATGGAAACCACGTCGTTTCTCTCATCGATCAATGTTTGTGCATCGGTTTGATTTGCGAATTGAAACAAAATCACTCGATGTCACAAAACGTAAAAGCAACGTGATCGTTTTCGGTCGCAGTACGGTCACCATTTTTTTCAAGTTGGCACACAGGACGATTCGTAAAGAATTTCAGCATGGAATCGACGGAGTCCTCGATATCGATTTATCGATGCACACGCGATTACACGTGGTCTGAAAACACGTATGTAGATCGTCCATGGTACCTACATCTGTAGCAACAAGTACGCGGAACGTAAGAGAGACAGACTTCTTGTCGCGCGCGAACTTTATTTAAAACGAAAAGAAAGAAATGGAATGGTACGATCATACATTGTTTTGTTTTTGTTTCGTCTGCGCGGAGATTTTTATTTTCGTACGACATAGAACCCCACTCCTAGATCCTCGATCCAATCACGTTGCTCCACGATTTAAAATAGGGTAGTTGTTATATTTATGTTTCTTCACATTGAACGTTTATTTACAGGTGTTTATTATTCGAATTTTATTTGTGTTGTACAGATCATTTGATCGCTTCGTTTCATTAGCCGGGTCGTAAATCTGATTTATGGCCCGTGTAATTCGATTTTTTCTGTTTGCACGCATTAAAGTACGCTGATATTTTAGATAAGTAGATATATTGTACGCTGACGGATGTTGTTTCCTTAGGGACAGTGGCGATCTAGAGACAGGAGGTTTTTTAAGTTTTGAACATTTTTTGATTCACCAATTTAAGAATTTGAAAACTTGGAGATGTGGAGATTACATTTCTCTAAATTTCCAAGTTCAGAAATTTCGCACCACAAATTTTCATAGTCCTGCATTGATCGAGTAGTCCTCCTTTCTCTATGTATATCGCCATTCCTCAGAGAAGCCATCTTCTCTTCAGTCAAAATCTCCACCATCAAAGTACATAATGTCAATTTCGATATTAGCTTGCATTGTGCATGCGATATTCACACGGTCATCCCGTAGCCACCCGCAACACAAATTACATATATCGTACCATTATCACGCGACCAAAACTTAAGCAACTTTACTGATCCACATCTTTCCGCAGAGTACTCATCGGGGAATGCGAAATCCGATGGCGAGACGTGGAAAGAGAAGGGAAGAAACCAGGGCACGGGTTCGTCGAATCAATCGAGTACGGAGACGTCCGGCTCGCGATCGACGGGCAGCAACTCGTTGACGACCACCACGAGTTCGTCGACGTCCGCGTCCAACTCGGGAACGACGACTACCACGGCATCCACGAGAAGTTCGTCGGCGTCGCCGGCGACTGGCAGGAACAACGCTCAGAACAGCGGCGGCAGTAGCAGCAGCAGCAGCCCGGCTCCCACGACGAACTCGTCGTCGACGAGCGGTCACCAGGTGGGCACTATGTCCGCCCCGCCGGGCCGACAAGTGCCCAAGAGACGCATGCGACGTCGCGCGACCTCGCACTCGCAAGATCCCGCGGAACAGCTGACGGAGATGTCCGTCCGCGGGTTGAATCTCTTTCGATACGCCTCGATATCCGAGGGCGTTTATCAGTGTACCGAGTGCGCGAAGCTCGACATCCAGAAGACGTTCAAGAACAAATACAGCTTCCAGAGACACGCTTTCCTCTACCACGAGGGCCACCAGAGGAAGGTGTTCCCATGCCCGGTCTGCGGCAAGGAGTTCTCCAGGCCCGACAAGATGAAGAACCACATGAAGACGGTGCACGATTGTTTCATGCCGAAGGACTGCGTCGTGCCGTTCGGCTTTTTTCTCTCGCCTTAGCGGGCGGCGCGAGGGCGAGGTGGGGTGGTGATCGGTCCAACACGAAGAACGACCAGCACGGCGACCACGGACGAACAGAACGACGGACAACGGACAACCGACATCAACACCGGTCCACAGAGAAACGTTCGAGGTTCCGTACCGAGGACCATAATTAAACACGCGGCTTCCTCGAGGATGTTGTCCGTGTTCAGGCGGGGCCGCGTTTGATTAGAATCACCTTCCGTTTATACCGTCGTCTTCTCAGCGTCGGCCTAGTCTAGTCACCCCGCTATGCGGCGTGGTCGTATACGGAGTTACGAGCGGATAGATACGGTCGGGGTCTGTGCAGACCCATGCTTGCGCGGTTTGGTTGGTTTCCACAAAAACGACGTGCGATTTCGTCCGGATAATGACGGTGTAGGGAAATCACCATGCTACTTGCAAAATTTGAAGATGTAAAAATTGTTGATTTTTGGAAATGTAGGCAACAAACTTTCAAATTTATATTAGCAAGCTATCAAACTTATATTAGTAGCAGGCTATACGATTAGTAAGCTATAAAAGTTTATACATCCTATGTCATCAGCAAGCTATGAAGTTTATATTAATAGTAGGCTATGTCATCAGCAAGCTATCGGATTTATATTAGTAGGAGGATATGCTATCAGCAGGCTGTCATCAAGCTTTTAAATTTTGTAATAGTTAAATGAAATTAGTAGCAGGCGTGTGTCCCTACACTCGACATTATCCGAATGAATCCTACTTTGCAAATTGGTGTAGTACTGCCTACATATTGCGGACCAATCGCGCAGCCCATCTCACCCCCGCGACGTTCGACTTGCAAATCTGGTATTAATGGCGCGATAATGATCGATTTAGTCGTTTATCCGAGCGAATGTTATCGAAGAATGGCCGGTAAGAGGAAGACGATGGTGCCGTGCCAGTGGAGGAGTACACCACGCGACCGATCGGATGCAAACACTTGCTTGCAGCAGGACGATATCGAGTGATCGCGCGGAGAAGACACGAACTGACAGAGAAAGAGAAATATAATCTGTTGTAAAAACTCGTGACTACTCGAGTAGTGCTCCTGTGTACATTAGTATTATATTATGATCCTTGAACTGTGCAATAGCGCGCGGATGCTTGTGGCCGATCGACGCGTTTCCGCTTGTTGTCTCCTTCGCTAGCGTGGCGGGCCATTTTCTTTTCGCGCGTTTTTTTCGTTCTCGGTTGTGTAATGGTTTGTTTTGCGTACGGACGTGAGCACATAAGTGACGTGGAAACCATTTTTGAACATTTTAAACGAGAGACACACTCAACCGCTCTACGTTTGCGTTATGTACGATGTGATGTGCGTGAACCATTGTTTCACAATGCTGAAAGTTCGTAACGTGTCGGGCCCGCGTAACCGGAAACTGAGCTTTTTTAACGGAAATAATAACGATGAATCGTCGCAGTATTTTACGCGGGCGTAGTCTGCATTAATTCCAATTTTCTCGTTATATGTTTTAAGAGTCAAAATTCAATGATGTCGGGGAAATACTTTAAGGGATTATATTCCTTGCGATGCTGACGAGCTTTCTTCGTGCCTTCCTTTTTTAAGGCTACTCTTCGTCGAAGAATGCGCATTTACGGAATAAATCGGTCTTCTTCTTGGACGTTTTTAATAAAACTGTGTAACGTAAGCAATACGATTAATGGGACTAACAGGATATAGTCGCGAGTATACTTCTGTTTTTGTGGATCAGTGATGGGCAGTTGACCACTCGAGGAGTCGGGGCATTGATGGACAAGTAGCGGGCATTGGATAGGCACCCTCTCAATTTAAAAATTTGGCAATCTGAAATTTCTAAATTTCTGTATATGAATATTTGGAAATTCGAAGCTTCGAAATTTCCAAATTTTCTAATTATCAAATTACTAATCTCCTGAATATGAAAATTGAAAAATTAGAAATCACGACGCCCTCATCCCCGTACATATGTCCACCGGTGCCCTAGCTCCTCCAAGGGACTCTAAATCTGCCCACCACTGTTCTAGATCATAACGCGATTAGCTTTAACAAAAATATATATTTCGATGCTTTAACGCGCATGATTTTTTTTTGTTTTTCATTGTTTTTCTTTTCTTTCTTTAAACAGACTTTCGATTTCAGCAATTTATATGTGAAACGTTGGTTACGAATATTACGTTCTCTCTTCTTTTTACGTACTTCCAAATTTTGCATCTAACACAGTCCCTTCCGCGACTGCACAAAACTCTGCATAGTCACGATGAAGCAGTCATTTTTTTATTTAACGATGTCATCACAGACCGCGTATTTTTTAAGAGAACGTACACGTCGGTTTCTACTTACATTTTCTTCTTACAAACGATCATAGGAGCAATGGCATGCATATCGTTCCGTATGATAAAAAGGGAAGACGCTCTTCCAAATTTCTTAAACGTGCAGAGTTTTTTTTAGTCAAGATCGTCCTTTTTTTTTCATTTTACGTAAGCCTTCCAACACAGATTCGATTCCAATGGTGCGTAGCGAAGCGTATTAGTAGAAGTGTATAAAAAATGGCGGAGAGAAGATGAAAATGTATATTTATCACAGAGTTTATAGATTCACTACGAGCGCGAAAGACTCGTGGAGTTTGTTAGATAGTGCCTAACTAGAGAGACAAAGAAAAAGAGAGCGAGCGTGAGAGAGAGAGAGAGAGAGAGAGAAACACGAATTATACTGCATAGCAGCCTCGGTAAATGTACAGGTTTTCTGGGAAAGTGTATTATAGTTATTACCAATTATTAATTATTATTATTACTATTATCATTATTGATTTACCATTACTCGCACTACTATTAATGCAGCAAACAATATTATTTTTATTATCACCGTTACAATTTATTGCTATTAATATTATTATTATTATTATTATTATTATTATTATATATATATACATATATATATATATTGTTTGATAAGAATTTATTAACTTTTAGCTATGGACAAGCACCGATAAAATTGGTTATTATTGCTAGGTATATAAGTTAATAATGCACAGGCAAACACAGACAAGTTATAGAGAAAAAGTTATATATGTATACAGACATAGTATATATTAAATGACCCCTCAAGTTAGTTCGGGTCTGGACCGTTTGTTTTTCTCTTTGATTTATTAATTATTATATTATTATATTATATTATATTATACTTTTTTTCGTTCATTCGTTCGTTTAAAAACCTGAAAGAAATCTATTATTTGATAACATAATTGTTAACACGTTTTCTCATTTTTCTTTTTCTTATTATTTCGGTGTTGGGACACCGCGATGTAGACGTACATAGAGTTCAAGTCGAATTACACGGAAAATCACATATAATTTTCGAGCACGCCGTTCACACGGTCGTATTAGAACCGATGCAAACGAAGTTTTCCGATCCGTTCGTGGGAACAAGCGCCTTTTCTTCTATCCATGTGTTTGTTCGATGATACAATGGAAAACAATAACGCAGTTACGTAAAACCGCTTTTCAAATTGATCGATCAGACAATTATGTAAGTCAAGAACACCATGTACATCTGGTTGCGATGTAGATTTCCTTTAATTGAAAGGAAGTCTAGCTACGTTTTTTACTGGAAGAACATGAAAGCAATAGGAGGTCTTCTACCATTGACGTAACTAGCAGCGGCTAGGGTTCTCTGTAGAATGCAGGTTAGATTAGGTTGCGATAATACGTGGTGATGTATTGCGAGACTATACAATTCGTAGCGATGTAACGGTACAACGTATGGCAATGCGATGAGTGGCTATTTGATGCGTGGTGATCTGACAAGTTGGTATTCGACGCGTGGCAATGTAATGCGTAGATATTTGATGCGTGGCAATGTAATGCGTAGATATTCGACGCGTGGCTATGTAAGGCGTAGATATTCGACGCGTGGCAATGTAACGCGTAGATATTCGACGCGTGGCAATGTAACGCGTAGATATTCAACGCGTCGCACTGTAACACGCGGCGATCTAACGCATAGGTATTCGATGCGTGGCACTGTAACGCGTGGCGATCTAACGCGTAAGTATTCTACGTGTGGCGATGTAACGCATGGCGATCTAACGCGTAGGTATTCTACGCGTGGCAATGTAACGCGTAATAATCTAACGCGTAGATACTCGACGCGTGAAGATCTAACACGTAGATATTTGACTCGTGGCGATATAACACGTAGATAATACGCGTGGTAATGTAATTGTATATTTATACAACGCCTGGCAATATAACGCGTGGTGATCTAAGACTAGCTCTCAATTTTCCAAAATCCTAGTTACGTCAATGACCTCAACTAATTCTTACGATTAGCCAGAGGAAGTCTACGTCGCACCCGAGCGTACATATGTACATCTCATTTGATTATGAATTATTTGACACTAAAGCATTTCTGTTTCACTTTATTTCCCGACGCAAATGAACTTAACGATTCGTACAGTATAATTTAGCAATAAAAAACAAAGCGGTTTGAAAGAAATTGTGGTAGCAGGCGTCGAGCCCTGATATTACACGGATTAACTAACTTTGTTCTACGAATTTATTAGAAATAACATTTAATACTTACACGTCGAGTCTCCGATACGAAGCAACGAACTCTGTCCGATTCTCGTTTCTATTTTGTTTGACACGTTTATCACTACGGCGAGAATTATAATTGAACAATTGAAAACTGAAGCTTTTACAAGTGTTATTGAAAAGTGAACTTGTTTGATAAACTCTCATCGTAATTGTTTACAAATAACTTTATGTTAAATACAAAAAGGAACATAAAGTTGTAAAACTTTTATATTCTATACAATATATGTGGCTGTCAAAGTGTTAATTATTATATGTCATATTGCATGTGCCTTTTTTATTATGGCATTCAATGTATTAATATCTTTGATCCATTTTATCACAGACAGTAACCAAATGTGTGTGAAAAATTAAATAGCACTAGCATTATATTAAAACTAATAAAATATCCAGTTATTAAACTTGAGAATTGACTAATTGGATAACTAGTTAATAACTGATTTTTAATGTGCCTTATTACGGATGTCCAGTTAACTTTTTATACCGTAATGAAAGATAGCGATACATATCTTAAACTTATTATAGTGATACGTACTTTATAATGAAAACGAAATCAAATTGAGAACATAGATTAAAGAATTCGTAAAACAATTTACAATAATTTTTATTGTAATACGGTTTATGATATATCAGAGACAATCAACATATTAATAATTCTTAATACTTCCTAAAAATGTATAACTTTCATCGCAGTGGTGAGAACGTGTTGAACAATAATTTTAACGAGATCATTCGAACGAATACCGAACGGAAAGCAGTATTTTGGTCTTCCGAATCGGTGTTGTACGCGTGAGAGGGTCGTGTGAAAATGAGCGTGGATGGAATGCGTGTATGTCAGAATGATGATGGTTGTCAAAGAGCTATTTAAAAAAGAAAATATATTATATATATACATATACATATATGTAAAGAGAGGTCTATTACGTGAGAAGGAATGTGCATCTGCGTGTGATGTTTTTTTAAATTCAATATTTAACACATTGCCATTCAAGGAAAATCCTCCATTATGTAATTGGATAAATGAACTTCAGAATCTCTCATTTTACGTTCTAATAACAACAACAAGAAGAATACAAATTTTTTTTAGAATTTACAGAAATTCATAGGTGGTCTTTAGAGGATCCTTCAAATCATATACAGATCAGTATACATTTAGGATTCTCAATATTTGTTAATAATGAAGAATATATTGTCTACATTAAAATGTTGAAAACCTTGAAATGTTATCGATATAATATTATCTGAAGTTGCCTTTACATTTTGTCAATAGTTTAAAAAGATCTCTTATTATGGATCATCTGTTAATTAACATTTCTTATATTATTACTCTTTATCTTATTTCTATCTATCACATGTTAATTATAATTTGTTAATTGATAATTATGCAACGTTGTAAAAAAAACATAAACTTATAAAAGTAATAGATTCCATCAAAGTATTACACTTGAGAATCTCTCACTTTTTATAAAATTAGTGTATTGGTTCAAGAGCACCTAAATCGATAAAACAATGAACGTAATTACTTCTAAGGATTTGGAGGACATAAAGTTATAAAAATAGGAAATATTGTTGTTGGCAATGTGTTGAATAAATTAACAATAAGTTGAAAAAGGAAACGACACGTTGGCCGAAGCGCAGACATTGTATTCTCGCACAATCCTTTCTCTTGCGTCCAACTAATCGTTGTTATTATCGTAGAGAACGTAACTTTTACTTTGATATTAATAATGGTATCAACACAGGCGCACACACATACATATCCGTTGGAATTATGTATTAGATTATCGATCACTTTTGTTTCCGTTCGACTTTAATTTTTCAAGGCATTTGCGGCGGAAGTTTAACGACCTTTCATGGGAGCATATCGCGCATTAACTTTTGCTTGATTGAAACTTTAGATCAGTACCGACACTAGACTTTGCGGAACCCGTGGCAAAAATCTTTGTTTTAGACATTTTTTAATTTCTAAATATGAGAATTTGTAATTTACACAATTCTCAAGTTTAAAAACTACTTTGAGGAATTTCTAAACCTCTAATTTGAAAATTTCTAAATTTCTGATTTTCTAAATTTGAGAATTTGTGATTTTGAGAATTTACAAATATAAAAATTTCTAAATTCGAAAATTTACAAATTTGAATTTTGTAAGCCCAGGGTCCGTTTGTTGGACGCTAACGTCGGTGCTGCGTTAGATTAATGATTCGTGATTGGTGATCGATGTTTATGTGATTGATATGTGTGAAAAGAGAAAAAAATATGAGCGTGCGTATGGCGATTCGTTATAACAGAGAAAATTTATATAAATATATATACTTTAGAAAAGATAGAGTTGCATCGTTCGAATGAGCACGACACTGACGAGTCTTCAAAAAAATAAAACAAGAAAAAAACGAAAAAAAAAAAAGAATTACAAATTCCTAATTTTAATGACGTGTGCAAAAAAGCAATTAAAAAAAAGAAAGGAAAGAAACGGTCGTGTTACTCTTCTTTTCTTCACTTTCCATGCATTGCGACAACATTACCTTACTTCTTACGTTTTAGTTTTATACTGCTATTGTAATAGTTACAAATATTATATATATATTATATTATATATTACTACTATTGCTATTGTCAATCGTCGAGTAGCGTTTATTATTTTATTTCTTAATTTTAACTGTAACACGTCGGGTATAACATAGCGCGATAAGATGCGTTAGGCTTTAAAAAAAAAAAGGAAACCACGGTAACACGTTAGAAGAGGGGGGTGATGCAAAAAGTGAGATAACCCCATAGAAATGCAAAAATGATACACGGTTATTGTATTCATAATACAGATATATTTTATTCGAGCGTTAAATGCTATACAGCTTGCGACATAATGCGCTGCCTTCACTTTATATGTTTCCCCACGTTTATTCGTTGATAGAACGCAAGATATATATGTATGTACGTGTATCGCATGGTGTTCTGACGAACAGATTTATATATTTATACATATACGAATATATTATGATTGAAGCTGCTTCTATTTGTGTTAAGCTGCGTCTATGCTATATAACAAGAGATTATAAAATTGTTTTATAATGTTACGTAACATTTCGCATTTATTAAACCTTGAATAATGGATGCATTTTATAAAATGTGATTTTATGCGAAGATGAACCACGGACAAAGTTGAAGGTTGAGTGCTGCGGATATTAATGAAATTAATTTATTGATAATATTTACACTCAAATTACGTATCATATAACATGAATATATTAATTTTTTATCTCGAAGAAAATCATTGCACATTCTATTTGGCACAAATTTCTAAATTAGCACACCTCGTCACTAGACGCATCTTAATACGAATACTCCTGGAACAATCACCTAAAAATTAAGAAACGAGAATCTGTCGCCAGAACAATCATACGATCCGTAATATTACGAATGAAATTCGTGGCGTTGCACGTTCAGAAACCAAGGATACATTGGCAAGCGTTCGTGAAAATATTTATAACAAATGTGTACATTTAACAGTTGCGTTCACATATAAAAGCATGTTGCAAACCATTGCGTTCTTTCTGAAATCGACCAATCCAAGAAACGAATGGTAGAACAACATAAGCTGCTTGCGAATGTATTCGTGGGTCGTGAGTGCATCGAATTCGCAAAGTTGACCCGGGAACAAACGAAAGAGGTCTACGTTAGTGATGTGTCCACCTGTATTATTCTTACTTACAGTAATTTTAAAGAAAACGCTGTGATCCAGCGAAGATGATGCAAGCGTGTTTTAGCCAATTTTACGGTCACCGTTATATGTTTATTAATTAGCAATATACACCGCATATACATACATATAATATATATAATATATAGGATACGAGTACTGGCACTTTTATTTGCACCGAACAACAATGGAAGCATCGCACAGCACACTATTGTTTCGATAGAAGAAAGAAGCGGTTACACGCAGGCATACATTCTTGCAGAACACCGACCACGAGAGATACGTTGACGTAGGTTTTTGCAATAGAGACGATAATTGCGTGAACTATTAAGAGATATAAACCGTTGCGGAAGAAAAAAAATTCTATTATATATTATATAGAAATAGTATGTTATATTATATTATTATAGTATATTGTACGTTCGCCCTGTTCAGAGGGTGGGTAGCGCGTTCGGACGGAACCACGCAGAAAAAAAAATACGAGTATGAACGTTATATGCAATTATAATAACAGAGAGTAATTACAATAAAGAAAGGAAAAGTTGCACGTTCGCACATTATCGTCAATCGACGGCTGTACATTGTTTGTCTCTGAATGTACGGCGCCACACGTATGTACCTAGAATATTTGGTGCCTGGTGGCGATAAGAACGATAACAATCTAAAATAACTATTATTATTTTTATTTGTTTTTATCTAATTGTAGTTTCTTTGTAACTCTTTGTGATATACATTGCAATAGTCTATCCGACCGTTTATTTCTTGTATCGATTAGTGCAACCTCCATTAAAGCAAATCAGAGAAACATAACAACCCTCGAGAGATTCTGTTTCTGAAACAACCATCCTTTATTGCGTGGGTACATCTTGTCACCATGTGCACAATGACGCATTTTTTAACAAGCTTGGGCATATTTTAATCGAAATAAAGAAAACATAACAATTTATGACAATTATTTGAACGAATTTATTATCTTTATGTTAGAAATAACATGCGAAGAACAATTTTATTTTCTGCGAAGTTCAAATAAATCATTTACGAATGAACTTTTATTTGGGTTAATCGAACTGTTTAAATAAAATAACAATCTGTTATTTTATTCGAATAAATTTACTCTTTACAGTATTTTCAGAGATCTGTATTTCAGACAATATTGACATACAAGGTTTACAAGGTACTTGAGAAATTGAATAAAAATTTACTCAAGTACAAAATCAAAAATTATAATATAGTCCATCATTTTTCAAGTATGTTGTTTGAATAATGCTCAAGACGTTGAACTGCGCTGTTTTAAATAATCCTACGTCCTCACTCTTCCTTTCAATCAGGACCGGTTCTATCGATAGTGGGCCACATTTGCACGGTTAAAAAAAATTAAAATGTAGTAAAACATGGAGGAAGTTATAAGATTAATCATAAAAAAATAACTTATCTTTGGTGCATTAATTTTTCCGTATACTAAAAGTTTATACAACCGCAAACCTCGGACGGTCAATAAATGTTATAAAAATTTCAGAATTCTCAATATTCATGGACAGAAGTATTGACACTGTTGAGTGTAAATTTGAAAATTGAAAGATCTACAGATTTGCCAATTGGAAAACTTGAAAATTCGTGTGAAGTTAAATACGTAAAAATTTGCAGGATCGGTCCTGTGTTGAACATAGCCCATCTTCATGGTCCACGAACGTACTAACATCTCTGATCTGAATAAAACTAACGCACCTGTACCTATTCTCTTTCCATGTCTAACCAGACCAGCTGCCGAGTCTGCCGAGCGACATCACGTTCGAGATCTGCACGTCGTCGTCGTCGTCCTCGCCGCCACCGGCGTCGTCCACGACGGCGACGACGCGAAGCGGCGAGGACGCGTTCAACGAGACGACTAACGAGGGCAGCGAGTTCATCAAGTCCGAGAGGGTGGTCAGCGGGATGCATTTTCTGACGGACCGCGAGGAGGATCGCGGTGATCTGTTGCTGCCAAAGTCCGAGTCGGGAGAAGCTGAACCGGAGGTCAGGAAACAGGTTGGTTGGTCTGCTGCTTCTGATACTGCTCCGGCAGGCAGTGCACCACCTGCGGCTGGTTTCGTTCAGAGGACGCCGAAGAGGGTCCGCAGTTACACGCGTCCTCGCAGACACTGCACCAACAGAAACGGACTGACCACGAAGAGACAGCTACGAAAACTCGTCACGCCGCGGATTTGATAGGGTGCTTTCCATTCGTGCCATCCTCCTGGCCATTAACCTCCTCTTCGTTTTCCTTTTGTTATTTTACAACTGCTTACACGCGATAGCTACACGTGTTGCAATCTTGCGAGGAGATTTAGAATTAGGAGGAATGGAGCTTCCTGAACGAAATTCTTGACTCGTGGAAAACGTGAAAATTAGAGCTAGGTTTTGTAATAGCATAGTTCTCAGCGGGAAATTTGTTACATCCGTGAGAATATTATTAATTTACTCGTATGGGAAGTGTGTTATTATTTCTCGAATTTTGAACTAATATTCTCAATTGCTAAATGCAGTGGCAGTTGCATTGAATCAGGGGATCCCACAATTGGTGGTACAATTGATAAAGGGCGTACAATTGACAAAGTGTATGCGTTAGTCATAAACAGTAATGACGACTGATACAGTTTAGGAATATTAAAAACTATCAGTCGAATGTATCAAATAGGAGGTAAATAATTAAAATTAGAAATTTATTGTATTTGGTTTGAACCACCCCAAACTCCACATATTTAAAAAAAAATAATATAAGTAATATATTTCATTCAGGATTTATTAACTGCATATTACTTGAGTATTCAAGATAATTAAATCAGTATAAATTTCGAGATTGTCCTTAGCCATTACAAGTGCAAGACTTAACGACCTTGACCGTGACCTTGAATATTAAACGTAGACGCAGATCATAACGGAAAGTAATAAATTGCGCAATAAAGTTCATGCAATAACGCACGATAACTTTACTGCGCATTATTATGAACGGTTAATGAGTACATACATGGCTCAGATTAATGATCATTTTTAATTACACACACTATCGTCATAGCAAGGCTTCGTGGATATCATGGCAGGAACGAAAGTCACTCTTATTATTTAACATACTTATTAATTTATAACCTTCATACAATATTAAATTAATGAAAGATTATTATCACTTGCTTTGCTATAAAAATTTAAAGAATCTTCAAATTCAGTATTCTCCAAAATGAAGGTAAATATGAACAAATTTTGTTTCACAATTTTTACTTATTTTTACGCGTAGTTACCCCTTTTTCGATTGTAGTACCAGTTATGGGATAATATGTCTTCTAGATTAAATTCTGCTAGGGTAGCGATGTCAATAAAATATATTCAGCTTTTTTTTTAATTATTTTTCTACGTTATTTAACAGCTCTTTTCTTTTTGTACATTATGGGAGGGTGATATTAGGAATACCCTACGGTGAAAAGAATTTTCCTTCACACGATACCTAAATAATATGCAAGCCTAATCGCAACCAAAGTACATTGGTTAGTATTTGATAAACGTTAAAAATTATTTACCTAAGAAATGAAACCTATAACAAAATTTTGTTCTACGTTTTTAATTTACTTAGAAAATAGATACATTATTTTTACAGTTACATCTGCATTAGTACAACATAGATGTTACAATAGTTCAGTTAACATAGCAGTTATATCAAGTTAATAGACAATGGTTTTGTTAAACAATAAAATGTTATCAAATCGATTAATTGACACGGGTAGTCGTTGATTCGATGTGTACATAGAGTTCCAATCGGATAATACAATACTTTATCGAACGAACTAGAATATCAGTTCGTTAAGAAATAATTAAAAATCAATTCGTTTCAAACATTCTTCGTGTGCGTAGCGTTGAATTTAACAAGTAGGTGATTTAGTAAAAACATTAACGAAGATTTTTGTCCAAAAAATTCTATTGCTAATGATTTACTAACTATACGTAAATATGTGTCCTTGTGAAGTAGAACGTACAGCGAAATTATAGTGAACATTGTTGAATATTTGAACGATTAAATTCTCATTGACAAAGCGTAAAACATTCGTCAACAATAGGTGACTATCCTTGTAAATCGTTCGCAAAATTATCTCTTATAGGCGTTGTACGATACAAATGTAACACCTGCTTAACTAGCGCCAATTAGTCAAATAAATAGGACCAATTATCTTATCTGCTTGAGTACGTTTTTACCTATGCAAGTCTCCACAGGTGATTATTGACGAGAAGCTACGTCAGTGATGGGCAACTTTACTGTGTGGGTGAAATATCGAAAGTTACTTTGCAAATTTTTGTGCTTTCTAAATTCTAAATTTTTGTATTTGCGAATATAGAAATATTTGGGTTTTCATATCCTTGGATAGTAGACCTAGATATTCCTATATTCTTAAATCCTAGATGTAGATATTCTCATGTCCTTAGATCCTAGGTCTAGATATTTCTACATCCCTAAATCCTAGATGTAGATATTCCTATATTCTTAAATCCTAGATAAAGATATTCTCATGTCCTTAGATCCTAGGTCTACATATTCCTACATCCCTAAATCCTAGATGTAGATATTCCTATATTCTTAAATCCTAGATGAAGATATTCTCATGTCCTTAGATCCTAGGTCTACATATTCATACATCCCTAAATCCTAGATGTAGATATTCCTACATCCTTAGATCCTAGACCCAAACATTCCTATATTCGTAGACCACTACCTTGCTAAATTTCCAGATCCCTATATCTCTAAGTTCGTATATTCCTCAAATACCTAAATTCCTAAGTTCTTTTTGAAAATTTGAAATTCCTATGAAGTGCACTGTTATAATACCCATCATTGCTCTTCGGCATTTGAACCGCCCATCACTAAACCCTTAATCGTCGATAAAGTACAGATATTACGATGGTAAAAGTTTCTTCGTGCCAGCCGAATGGAAAGCACCCTGAGAAACGTTGATTTGAAGAAATCCTTTATCACCTCGTGTGCGTCTTATCCGATTTGCCCTTCGTATCTTTTTTGTTACTACGCGCTCGCTCATCGCGTAGAGTTCGTTGAACTGTACTTTCTCTGTGTATAATTACGCGCGGAGATGTTGATCTTATTTTTACGTCGTTTATCTTGGGTGACACCTTTTCTGTCGGTGCATCCTCCATCTTGCGCCACGAAAACAGAACGTTGATCTCGTTTTGCGGACACGTGCGTACATCCGAGCGAAAGTTTCTTTAATGCAAAAATTACGAAAATTGTACTCTTTGAGAAAATACTTTCAACTCCTCGAAAGGTACTTAACCCCTTGCTATACAAGATTTTTATTTTATTTTTGTTTTTTTAATCGAAGTAATCGTGCCCATTTAGACTACTTCATTTCTTCGTGAGATGTGAAATGAATTGTAGCGATTATATCGTTGCTTAATTGACCGGGACACGTGTTAATACACCACTACGATTACAGGCTACGAATTGGGGACATTTCCCAGAACGTATACCGCCAACTAGTAAGAAACAAAATCCCTCGAAAAGGTGTCACGTGTGCGCCAAACACAACACACGACGTGAGACAACCTGGCAATGCAAGCAATGCAAGAAAGCTTTACATTTGCAAGTGTGTTTCGAGAAGTTTCACGCGCCTCAAGATGATTAGTGAACACCAAAACGTGTTACGATACTGTGTACGATGATCATCATTTCTAATGAACATTTACGATTATTTCACGCGATCATTTCTTATTGTATCGGACTTTTTCATTTATCTGCTCGAATGCAATCTTTTTTATTTTCTCTCCTGTTTCTGGTCGTCGCTATCTGACGAGTACATACGTATTTTCTCTTCCTGTGTATCATTACATTATAAGTTCATCGTATGAAGAATAAAGTAGTTTCAAACACAAAAACTGAGATACGATAGCTTTCCTTTAACTGCGACAATGTGCGTTACGACAGAATTTGAATAGTCTGAATAGGCACGCTCGTTTGGAATCGGCAAGGGGTTAATCGAACTGCCTCTCGAATTGGCTACGCCATTCTCATTCGATATTAACCCGCTCACTGTCTATTAGATCGATGTACATAGCTCTACAGATTATTCGCTAAAAATATATTTTTGTTCGCTATGCGTGTAATACAACTTAGCAATTAGGTTGAGCAGCAATTTGCTTCTAAATTTATATGTAAATCTGCAGATTCACAACTCAACAAATTCTGAAATTACCAATGTCTTAAATTCTCACATGCATAGATTTCTAAATTCTCTAATTCCAACATTCTTGAATCACCAAATCCCTGAATTTACAAATTTCTAAATTCCTGAATCCCTAAACCACTAAAACATCAACTTCCCATATCTCTAAGTCTCCAAATCCTTAAAATTCCAAATCCTTAAGTCTCCAAAACTCTCCTCAAATCCCTAAATTTACAAATTCCTCAATTTCCAAATCCCTGAATTCTTGAATCCCTAAACCCCTGAAATATCAACTTCCCATATCTTTAAATCTCTAAATCTTCAAATACCCAAATTCTCAAATTTCTAAATCCTTAAGTCTCCAAATCTCTAAGTCCCCAAGTCACTAAATCTACAAATTTCTGAATTTCCAAATCCCTGAATTCCTGAATCCCTAAACCCCTAAAACATCAACTTCCCATATCTTTAAATCTTCAAATTCCCAAATCCCCAAACATCCAAATTCTCAGATTTCCAAATCTCTAAGTCCCCAAATCCCTAAATTCCCATGTTCTCAAATTTCCAAATCCTTAGATCTCCAAGTCTCTAAGTCTCCAAAAATGGACAAAGACAGTGAGCGGTTTAAAAAAAAAGCGTGGGAAAGTAGAAACGGAGATCGCGCGCGGAATTTGACACGAACGAGGGAGACAGAGAGAGAAAGGGAGAGAAAAAACCAAATAAACGTTGTTTTACAAGCTGCTGGAATACCTCATTCAAAACGACGGTTCCGTAGTCTGCAAGTGGTGCGGCGAGGTCCTACCGTCTCGAACCCGTTGGTACAGGCACAAGTACAAACTCCACGTCCCTACCCAGGTCACCCAGCCGGCGCCGCTCTTCAAGTGCCACAGCTGTAACGCTTACTTCAAGTCCCGCAAGGGTTACATCGGTCACCTGAGCTCGCGGCATTCCGACAACGAGAACGACGAAAACAGAGAGGAGCCGGCCAACAAGAAGGTCCGGAAGACCTCCGATGTAAGTCTTACCCTGTGTCGCGTCTACCGATGGGCATTTCATATTTCAGACACGTTTAAACTTTATTGCAAACTTCGAGATTATACCGTGATAGTCTTGAAAGTCTCAAAACGTTGCTCTTTGTAACTGGGAAATTTATTATATTTTTACTCCTATTGCCTTGATGGTCTTTGAAGTGATTTTCAGATTTGGTAGAGAGAAAGAATTTGCTAGGTAACGTTAATTGGAAAGTTCTGAGAAATTCGAGACTTTCGGAGCATTCGAGAGTTTGTTGAAAGTGGTTGCTAATAGCCCATCGCTAGCGCGATTAACCCGCTTCAGCATCGCCTTGCTTTCCCGTCTGCTGGCATTTTTATAAGCATGTGAAAGCCCTTCTTTCAATAAGACAACTTATACTGGAATTATCAAAGTAAAGAGATTAATATTTTTATAAGGTGATACTTATTTTTTATTCTTCAATTTGGAAATTTCTAACACTTCAAATATAACAAGATGCAAGTCTTTGAATTTCTGATCTTCCAACTTCCAAATCAAAAATCTACAAATACCTACTTCTCACACTATTGAAGTTTCAAATTCCAAAATTTACCCTGCTTCTAAGCTCATAAGTCTACAAATTGCCAACTCTCCAAATTACTAAATCAGCAAATTACCAAACCAAATTTTCAAATTCTCAAATTCCCAAGTCCTCAAATCAACAACTACAAAATTCCCAATATATTGAATCCCCAAATCTTCAAATGCAGTAATCTCCAAATTTATAATTCCCCAAATCTTCAAACCCCCAAATCCTGAAATCCCCAAATGTTCAAACTTCCGAGTAGCAATACGACTGCATAAATTCCCCCATTTCCAAATGCTGTTCCCAGAAAACCTCATTACAAACAATTTACACCATCTCGAACATTTACGAGACCGAACATAAATCCCAGTTACGCCATTGCACAATTCTCAGCAAAAAAGAAACTTTTACCTACGTTCCACAAAAGAAGAGGTAACCATTCCTCGAGCACAAAGGTTCGAAGGTCTAGCAGAACCCTCGAAGGTTATGGAAGGAAGGGCTTACGGTGCTCCCCAGCTTCCGTCCGCTTCCTTGCGCATCATTCGTGATCGCTCGATCGTTCGATCGTGCACGCTGGATAGAGTAAGGGGAAAAATGTGAAACGTGCCCCGACAGATCGGGAAAGGGCCAGACTGGGAGCAGCAGAGAGAGAAAGAAGAGAAGCTGGTGGCGGACATTATCGATCGGGTGAAGAGGGAGTGCGAGGCTCAGGGTGAGACGGTCACGAGACGAGGCTACTCCAGGCGATCTACCGTGATGAACAGCTAAGAGTGAGCCCTCGGGGAGAGGATGAAGGGAGATCTTGTGCCATATCATCGTCGTACGATGCTTTCCTCGTGACACGGCTCGAAGAACGTTCGATCAGGTGCGCGCGGATCGATACCTGCCGACGTTCGATCTCGTGCGTCTTTTAATTCGCTACCAACACCCCTATGGTTAAGTAATTAAGAGATACTCGAGCGTAGACACACTAACAATAAGATCAAATTAGGATTAGTAGGGGGCTCGCGTTGATGGAGCGGCGTTCTATGCTCAATCAGTCAGAAACCATATACATATATTAATTGGTCGATTGTTCGATCATCGTACTACGTTCTCTGTCTTCGATCGAAATTCTTCACTCGAGGCATAGTTCATGGACTTTTCGTTAAGATTATTCCTATTGCTCTTATTTTCGCGTGAAGTATAAAGAAACAGGCAGGTCAAATCAATAAAAAAGTCATTTGAAGACGTACTTCATCAATTTGTATGTTTTTCCGTTATAGTTAGACTTCGGATAAAGACAAGCATAACAGGAAAAACTTACCGTTGACTTTCTGTTTTAAGAAATCAAATATGTAAAGAAGAGTTCGCAAATTTTTAGATGTGTAAACTTCTAAGTTCTACAAATTCTTTTAAATACGAGAACAGAGTTGACGATTGTTTCGCGAGGGAATGTTCGATCGATCGTTCTAATCGACCGCACAGCTACATACAAAGATAAGCCGTGCAACATGAAACGAAGAACGTCGGCAGAACGATCTTCGTCCGTCGAAGCGAGGACTACAAACTGTCTAGTCATAATGCACGCGTGGCTGCGTATATTTTTTTCGTATCCTAAACGGCCGCGCGTTGCTGCACGATAATGTATAATAACCTATTCGCGCGATTCGAACTATAATACATATACATATAAACGGGCCTGGGAGTCGCGTCCATGGCTGCCGTCTGGAGACGGAATAATTATCTCCTTCATTACAGCCTACGAAAATATAATTTTCCTCGCTAAAAACATACTAATTGACGGTATTCTGATTAGCTATAAATCATATATTTTAAAGTAACGATATTTATCGAAGAAAGTAGGAAGTGTTTATTTTTGAATAGAAGCGCGAAATGCGCATGCGCAGTTAAGAATGTATGCGTTGTATTTTATTCAAGGAAACATCTCTATATTTCTCTTTCGATAAATATTTCAATTACAATGTTGCTATACGTTCAAGTTTAATTGCTTAAGTTTCGTGAATTGTCGAAATTAAAATATTTAACGAAAAGATATATAAAAAAGTTTTTTGAATAATACACTGCGTATATATTCTTAATGCGCATGCGCTTCATGCACAACGCGCATGCGCGTTACGTATCTTTGTTCAAGAAACCACGCTTTTACGTATCTCAGTAAAATACTTTAATTTTAGCAGTATCTGTGACCCAAGGAATCACATTTGGACTTATATCAATTGTTCTACAGTTTGAGAAATTTATAATAAGTGTTATTTTAAGAAATATGATTTCGACGTGTCAAAATAAAGGTGACTTCGATGTGTCAAGGTAAACGTATTTTCTTTTCAGAAAGTTTAAGCAATTCAAATCAAAGTTGTAGGTGAACATAGTTAATCAGAATACATCGATTGGTATTTTTTAGTGCGAGAATTGTGTATTTTTGTGAGCTGGTGTGATGGAAGTGAAGTAATCGCAAGCGTCGCGCTGCTCTCCTCGTCGAGATTCTCGATCGTTTGTTGGGTCGATATCGTTCCTTTGATCTCGGTAAGTTCCGCGGATCTTAATCGCAGCGATACGCGAACGAAAGCGCGAAAGTATAGCCGGTAGAGAGCGAGAATCAGTATTTTTCGTCGCTGATCATTGCGACCAGATAACTGCCGACTCTGACTGAGTAATGCCAATCATAACCCTTATCGTGTTTGTTCGAGTGTTCCTTGTCGATGATTCGTATCGTAGAGTAAATCGAGGGACTCGAAATTCAAAGTTTAGGACTTAAGTTGGAATTAGGCGATAAGGAACACTCGGATTCCTTGTGTTGAAATACTTTGGATCAGGTACAAAATAATTTTACTTAAAATGAGACACGTTGAAATTGTCCAGCATGTTCTTTTTAATTTTTTTTAATATATAAATGTGACACTTTTCTAGTGAATATAATAATATTTTATTTGTGTAGACTTTGATGATATTTGTTATATCATTATATTTAGGTTAGGTTATGTAGACAAGTTACGATCAAAGAAATTCTAACCTCTTTTTCAAATTGTGCAAGATTCTAAGTTACTATTGTTCTAAACTTTTACGTATGCTGTACAATTTTCATCACGTTTCATCGCATATTTTTTAATTAAATTCCTATTATACCAATTCGTACCTATCAAAAGGGTATAAAATCAACGATGACTAATTAGGCGTAATTACTCGAAGGGCATCTTGAGAAGACCCTTAATTTCGAGGGGGCAAGTAGAAACACAACACCATCCGTTTTAATTGAATTAAACTATACCTTCCCTCCCTAATTAAAGATAGGATTGTCATTACTCGTCCAGGCTCGATGGGATCGTAATTTATTAACGCGTAAATAATTGCGATTCGAACCTGAGAGGCTCTCTCGAAGAGAATCCAGTGCCAAATATATATCTTCCCAGGCGTACGATATCTTGTTGCGTATACAAAATGCGGTACGTTTACTACGATACGCGATAAGAGCGATCGTTTGCTCAAAAGTGCAACCGTACTAAACTAATTTTTCTTCAATTTCGTTCGTTCTCGTCTTTTGTTACGTTCGATGCGCACAGGTGTTCACAAGGCGTTGTATCGTGATTCGCGTGCATGAGTAACTATTTTTCTTCGTGGAATTGTCGTTCGACAACGGCGGCCGTGAACGTCACCAGACACGTGAAATTCATAGAAATTATATCGGTATACGGGTATTAATGCATCTACGTCGCGTGACCGACGTTCACGAAACTGTTGCTCGAAGTAAAATTCATAAAATGTTGGTTATGTCCTTTGTTCGAACTTTGCATTCGTTTTCACACCTACAAGTACCGAATGACTGAATATGAATTATACTTTCTTTTTAAGTACAACTTCGATATTATAGGGGACTACTTACTTAGTCAGTATTTTTGGTTAGTATTTTAAATAAATGGTCAGTATTTGTAATAAAATATTAGTAATATAAATGGTCAGTATTTATCTGAACAGTACTTTTATTAATTTTAATGTTAGTTGAATTTATTAATTTCAGTATTTGTAAAATAAACAGTTAGTACATTGAGTGGGTAAAAACTAACCTCTAAAACAACTCATTATCTGTAGTCTATGGCAAAAAACATTTTTCAAAATATTAACCTTGAATATTAGAGTTTAATAAATTTTTATTAATAAAAGTATGAAAATTGTTTAACAAAAATACTGACAAAATAAGTAATTCCAGTTTTACTAGGAGGGTTCATGTAAATTATAATTTTAAATTGCGAGGTGATCCAGCAACTACCATCGCCATATTTTATCGTTAAAATGACACCGTATGGTAGGGTCGTGTAGAATGAAAAGAATTCTTTTGCAGGTGGTAGTTTCTAGATACGAAGATCGCATTTATTGCTTTGAATAGAGGTGGTACGTTTTTGATGGTGTGATACGGTCTTTACAGACGAGTACAAAGGCCGCATAACAAGTTCCTCATAAGCACATTAAAGGGATATAAAATGGCCTTCAATGACCTCACAGTAAGTCCTTGTATTCGCTGGAAAATTTCCAACAAAATTAATTTACTATATATTTAATTTGCGCATAACAAAGCATACCGTACTATGAAAAAACCAATTCGAAAATTCTTAAAAGTTAAAAATCTGAAAAGAGTTTGAAAAGTTAAAAAAATTTGTTGAAAAATCAGGTATGCTGTTTAATTTATCGAACTATAAATTATTGTTGTATGAATACTTTTTGCCTTGTGTTATTTTATAATGTGTATATTTATACAGATTTATTGTTCGTATTATACAAGGTCATGCGAAACGATACAAACGCACCTGTCGCGCTAGAACAGGTTAGTTGGACACGTACTAGTGTCGCTAGAGGGACGATAGATAGATCGATAAATAGATAAAAAAAAATATATCTACACGTACATGAAGGTACGGATAAATCTAATATATAATGCGCGCTGGCGGTAATTTGCGCGAGAGCATTATATGTATTAATCTTGCTGAATATTCCAAGAAAGTCTGTCCATTTTTTCGAATGTCTCGAAAGTATTTTAATCTCTATTTAATTGTTGCGTGTCGTTACGGCGCAACGGCAGAAGAATGAATTGCATTCGACTCGAGGTTTTAAACAAACGATTACAATTCAGAAGTAGACCGTGCGTGGACACACTGTTATACAGGTTATGAACGCGTACGTAAACTGACTAGTCGTTAAGTTCGGTGCTAATCAAGGAAGGTGTATAAATATTATACACGCCTTTTTATTATCACTGCGATTGCATCAATTATTTTTCCTCGGAACGAGCGGAGAGGCTTAACTCTTTGGAGGGGTAATACAATGATATTCCTGTTCGAATCGTCGTATTTTTATTTATAATTTTCTATTAGATGATGGATAACAGGGTGTTTCGACAAAATGTATGCACAGTTTATTATTTTGTCATTCGATAAATAGAAACGTAGATCAAATTGACATCTTATCAGTTATACTATGAGTTGTTCAAAGTGACCAACAATAATCTCATTTAATACTTCTATCAATATTTTTATGTTTGGTATTATAATGTTTATGTGTACATTTTATTGTAACATTCTGTACGACTTGCGACATGTTAGTTAAAATACATCCAGAGCCGTCGGCTAGACTTTGCAAGGCCCGGGAAAGTCTTCATAAGTATGCTATACAGTACTAAATTAACTTACAATTAGCAAGTACATGTCCACAAGAAAATTCCTGAAATTGGCAACACACAAGAGTAACCTTAAAAATTTTTAAATAGTCTAAATAATTTCAAAGTTTAATCAAAGCTTAAAACACTTAAAGTTTCTATATTTTCAAGTTCCTAATTTGTAAACACAACTTTGAAATTTATACAAACTTGTTTAGTTTCCACACAAAGTCCCTAAATGTAAGGCCCCAGGCAAGTGTCCCATTTGGACAGCACTAACGGCGGAACTGCCATAAACCTAACCTCCAAAGGGCTAACCGGAAAGAGGCAACTCTCTTCTGACATTGCGCGACGGATTTTGCACGTAATTATGTACAGGCGCATACATGAAAGGGAAAAAAACCTCTGCGCGTATACTACATTTTTAATCCTACGTGTGCATAATGAGACTCGCGTGCACGTCTCGACGTAATTGTGTACGGGCAGAGGATGTTAATCGACTTTTGTCGAGGCAAAAACACAAGCCACTTTTCGTCTTCCTCTTACATTCCGGAATGTGGTTCTTCCACGCAGTTCTTCCTAGCGCGTTTCGAATGCGCTTTAAACTAAACCGTGTAATTATGTATCATGATCGATTTAATAGGTACTTGTGATTCATCTGACACCGGGACACGCACGTTTAATTGATTATCATTTTTTGTGTAGTCAGAGGTCGTTTAGGTAAGATACGGGATATTGAAATTTCAAGATGAGGATTTTAATACGATGGTAACAGTTCTGGGACGTATTGAAGGTAGGAAAAATGCGCGCAGGTCGCGCTGTGGTCTGAAAGATCATTTTCTGCACGCGTTCCATTGAATGAACAAATCAAAAAGTTCGAGAAAATTAATCATTGAAGGAATTTGTTAGAATCCTTGTCGTTTGTGCCAAGCGTAGCCACTTTTAAATCCTCACGACTTACAATTGATGATGGGCAACTATTTCACAGGGGTGTGGAAAAATTTGTAATTTCTAAATTTCCTCATTCACAATTTTCCAAATTATTGAAGTAGTAAATTTCTTACTTTGAAAATTCGAAATTTCTACAAGTCTAAACTTCCACATTTTTCACTTCCAATTTTTTAAAAATAAATTTCCAAATTTCTAAGCTCCTGAATTTAAAAACTTGAAATTTTGATGTACGCCGCAGGTCACTACTCAATGAGTAATACTAGTGTCCATCACTGATACTCTACAGTTATTCCCTTGAAAAAGAAACGCTAGGTCCAATAAATGTATACGATCCATTTGGGTAGTTTATCCCTGGCAATAGAATCCAAAGCGGGTAGCGTTTACCACCTGTATTTTACACTAACGTGTAAACCTGTTTCGTGTAAAACATGTTTGCCATTACTATAAAATATCACGATCCTTCCATTATCAATCGTCTTCCTTGTTATTAACTTATTTTGTACATGATACGTAGCGGTGTTAATACAAATGTACTTATATTACTATTTGGACACCAAAGATATAATTTCATATCTTCTCTTGTAACACATAGTATCAAAAACTGTAATACAATGTTCTCCAACTATGAAATTATCTTAACCTATGCGATGGACTTAATCTGCGTCAATCCTAACCTAAACAGTTCACGATCGCACTCACAGAATATAAGAAAAACAACTAAAAATAAAATGACGTAGAAATTAATGTTCACCATCGCAAACGATTAAAAATATACAGGTAAAATATCATTTTGTTAAAAAGTGAACTGAACTCTGTCTTTGGGGTCCAAATATACACACACGTGATTTGGATATATTTAACTCGTAGTTGGCACTCTAGCAAAGTATAAATGACAACCGAAGTGACCTGTTTCTTCTTTCAAAAGTTGCTAACTTTAATCTGAACGATCGGTAGCATTAATAGATAAAAATACGAAGTTCATCCGATCATCCTGTCGGATCGCGTTTTCTTTAATAACTGGCTTCCTTCAGGTTTTATGACAGGCAGTGGGATCGTTAATACCGTTGAGATTACAGAGAGGAACGGGAAGACGAAATGGTGGCTTGCTCGACACATTTTCAATCTTCCGTATTGAATCTTAAGTGTTACTAATCGTAAGATCGTAAGGCTGACCTCCTACGTCTGATAGGACGATTCAAGTTGAGATTATTCGAAGGAGAGAAAATTATTTATTTGTTTACGAATAACGAGGCCGTTCGCGAATTCCGTATTTCGGGCGAAATTTTGGATTATTCCAACGACTATCATTGTAACGCGGCGACGATCACCGCCCGAATGTGCGACCCCGTCTAAAGGTGCACGAGTATGTACTATATTGATTAAAGCAGAAAATACTACAACAAACCATAGTACTTACGATCACGCTAATCATCTGCGATCAGTAAACATTACAACTAACGAAATCGAACGTATTGTGCATTATATGTCGGGAAAGAAATAAAATCAAAATCAACCGATTGTTATCACATCTTTTTATTTACGAAATTTCCGAATCCACAAATTGCCAAATTCCTCTTCGACTTCCAAATTTTCACATATCCAACTTTCTAACGTTACGTCCTCACTTGAAATCTTTTAAATAACATGAAAAAGGAAACACACAAGTGACATATAAATAATAAAGTATATATAGTAAAGTAACTTAATCTTTTGGGCAGTAAACTCTACCGAGTTGGTTATTATTTAAATAAAATCGGGTCGAGGTTCCTTCCGATGAACATTAAGTTTACCAATAAAAACGAGTTACTATATCTCTCTACTTTCTAGAAAATCGTATTTCAATTTTTCGACAATTCAAAAGTCCCGCTCTTCGATTGTCCTATTCCCCTAAGCACACGCGCTGTTTCTACTCGTTATCGTAGATGGCAGCACCGCCATCGCGCAACAGTTCGACGAGAGTTATCTCGCTAGGTAAACGCATTCGCCATGTTCTGTTTACAGTATTACGGTCGCGTCCATCATCGTCGTTAGGTACACCCGTTTCCCCGCTTCTTCCGTTCAGTATTATTATGTTCCGCACGATTTATGGATGATGTCCGAAAGCGTGGTGCGTTCGCGTGTTTCCAAAGGTTGCTTCGCGTGACGATTAACTTGAAAAGTGGCGATCGACGCACGACTACGCAGCTATGATTCCGTGTTACGCGATGGTTAATGCTCTTCTGGTGGCCTTGCTGAGTGTCAGTGCTCTTCACGCAGAAGATCCCTTGGCACATCACGGAAGATGCGAACCGATCACGATCAGTCTGTGCATCAACTTACCGTACAACGAGACGATCATGCCGAACCTGATGAACCATCAAAAGCAAGACGACGCCGGTCAAGAGGTGCATCAGTTTGCGCCGTTGGTCAAAATGAAATGCAGTCCCGATCTTCGTTTCTTTCTGTGCACGGTGTACGCGCCTGTATGCACCATCATCGACAGGGCTTTACCCCCGTGTAGATCGTTGTGCGAGAGTGCTCGAGCAGGGTGTGAACGTCTAATGAACAGTTTTGGCTTTGCCTGGCCGGAAAATCTTGATTGTTCGAAGCTACCGGTGAACGGTGGAGCGGAACTTTGTGTCGGTCACAACGATACCACACCAACGGAATCGCCGATTTATGCACCACCACATATGCCAGTAGTCGAATTTCAACCCTCCTGGACGGGAGGACGCAAACCGTATAGTAATGGCCCCATACTAGGCGCCAGAGATTTCGGTTTCGTTTGTCCGATACAATTCAAGGTCCCGCAAGAACTCGGTTACTCGTTGAAGGTCGGCGACAAAGTTGAACCGAATTGTGGCGCACCTTGCGATGGGATGTTTTTCACCGAGAAGGAACGGAGATTTTCGAGGGTCTGGGTCGGTACCTGGGCATCCATCTGCGCGGCCTCTTGTTTCTTCACCTTCCTAACGTTTCTCATTGACACTGATAGATTTAGGTAAAAAAATGTTGATTGTATTCATAATGATGCATGCATATTTGCATGTTAAAGCACATTAGCATAAAATGAGAGGATTAGAAATTTTATATTATATGCAGATACGATCAAGAAATTAATCTCTTAAAAGTAGTATTTTATGCAAAGAATATATTATAATGTAATGTTTATATTATCATAGAACAATGAAAGAGTTCTATAATGAACATATTTCCAATTAAGTTCTGGTAGTGAAAGCATTGAAGTTATTTAACTGCTAGCTTATATAATTATTTTCACTAATACATCAAATATTAAAATATTATAATTTATGATCCAACATTGATATTTTTCTATGATATTACAGGTATCCAGAAAGGCCAATCATCTTTTTGTCCGTGTGCTACCTCATGGTAGCATTAGCCTACGTGATTGGTTGGGCAGCTGGTAATTCTATTTCGTGCAGAGAACCTTTTACGCCTCCATTAAATATGGAACTTCAAAGGGTATCAACAATAACACAAGGCACCAAGTATGAATTGTGCACTGTACTTTTCATGGTACTTTACTTCTTTGGAATGGCATCTAGCATATGGTGGGTTATCCTAACCCTGACATGGTTCCTGGCAGCTGGATTAAAGTGGGGTCATGAAGCAATAGAAGCTAACTCACAATATTTTCACTTAGCAGCTTGGGCTGCACCAGCTATAAAAACAGTTACTATTCTTGCAATGGGAAAAGTAGAAGGTAAGCTATCAGGGACAGAGTAAAAATGTATCATGATGTAATCTGTGTAACTAATGCACATTATTTTACGCAGGAGACATATTATCAGGTGTTTGTTACGTGGGACTGTGGAATGTTGAAGCTCTACGTGGATTTGTCCTGGCACCATTATGTGTCTACCTCATTCTTGGTACCGCATTTTTGTTGGCTGGCTTTGTTTCCCTTTTCCGAATACGTACAGTTATGAAACACGATGGTACAAAGACTGACAAACTAGAGAAATTAATGATTCGTATCGGCATATTTTCTGTACTATACATAGTTCCTGCATTGATTGTCATTGCTTGTTTATTCTATGAACAAGCATATTTTGATCAATGGATGTTGACTTGGAATATGGACATGTGTTCAAGTCCAAAACTGCAATCTTTGTATTCCATGCCGTGCCCTGTTGGCGAGCGAACCCGCGATGTTGGGAGGCGACCAGAGTTTGAGGTATTCATGATAAAATATTTAATGGCTATGATTGTTGGTATAACAAGCAGCTTCTGGGTATGGTCAAGTAAAACATTGACCAGTTGGCGACAGTTTTTTAATCACATACAAGGACGTCGCGCCGAGGCGTATGTTTAAAGACTTTTTTTTAGAAAAGATCTGCCTTTCTTAATTACATACAAGGACGATGCGCTGAAGCGTGAGTTTAATGACTTAATTCAAGAAAAAAAAGATTTATTACTAATCATTGATTATCGCGTGCTCAAATAACTAATTAAATTGACAAAAAAAGTACGTATATATATATATATACGTATTCTATTGCAGCTAACAATAATGTTCGATCTATATGAAGCAGAAATGTTATTAAATTCGATTCGTCGTAAACAGATCTGAATACGGAGACTTGCATTTTTATATAATTTTTATATCTCATCAGTGCATTGTAAAGAGCAATGAGAATTATATGAATGTACCGTGCCAAAATATTTTTTTACCTAAATGGTTGTACGTTTGTTTAAGCTATTTGTGAATTTTTTCTGTTGTATTTTTACAACAAAAATGTTAGAAAACTAATCGCTGTGTTAGTTTGCAAGTATTATTAGACAATGTTTAAATCATATTTTTAAGTACTAAAACTTTTTTTTATATATTAACAGAATCCATAATCTAATATCTTATTATTTAAGTTATGAATGCTCAAACTGTTTGCAGACAATGTGTTCAGTGTGTATAAGTGTACTTTCCTGCCATGCACAAAACAGTGGGGTACTATTTGTATGTCTGATCGTAGTTTTAAACCTGTTTCACTTTGGGTTTGATCGATACACAAACTATTACGCTTACTAATTCTCGCGAACAATTTTTATATTTTTTACAAAACATCTTGAGAGATATTTTACGATATTCGATTAAGCATTTAAGATCATTGAAAATTTTGTGTTCAACCAATTATAAAGAATCTTCCGAGGCTTTTCCGTTTTCTAATGTAACTTTTTGAACCTTGCCTTTGCAGGTTACAATTAAAGGCGAGTGTATCTTTGAAAGATGTAAAATTACATTGTAAGACATAGGTAATGCCCTAGGTAAACTAAATTGTATATACCTACATTTATTAATTTTACTATGTACTATAATATATTTTTTAAAAAACTTATGTACATATACATGTCCGCCAAATAATTGGCATTTTCGTATGTTTCCTATGCGTAATCAAATTAATGGATAACTCGATTAATCGGAGTCATTTGAATCCGAAAATGCTCGGTAATGATTTCCGTATCGAGCGCGACCGTTGTTCCAATATAATTAATGAATTCGTCCATTGAAACTGTCGAGCTTTTGTGTATGTCACGTATTTACGGCGATTAATAAAAGAGGACAAACATAAATGAGAAAAAGAAAATGAAATCAAACTGCTGTAGTAAGGTCTCGCTATATGGCTCTGGATAAGGCTGTAAAGATTGAAAAAATTGTGGAATATATAAGTAGAATTTCTTTCATGATACGCTTAATTGTTAAAAATATATTACTAACTATGTAGCTGGCGAGTTGTAAATTTATAAACTTGACGGTTGGTAAACTTAAAAATCTTGAAAAATGAAAGTCCATTTAAAGGGGGAACTCATTCACTGAGCCATATAATGAGACTACTATGTTAAGACAGCCGTACTTACATTGTAGTAGATGCGCAAAAAATATATATATATATATGAAATATACGTGACGTTGTGTAAAGTAATTACAACTATTCTTTATAATAATAAACCGAAATATGTCTATATAAAAATATTTTGTATGTTATATTTCAGCAGTTATAAATATTTAATTAAGAAATATACATTACATTTATATTGATATTACAATTGTAATCGATCACTCAAAATTTAGTTTGTCTTCTGTATCGGCGGGGGTTTAAGGATCCCCATTTTTCGTAAACGGTTCACAAGTAATGGCGCAACCGTGCATGTTACGGCAATTCGAGCAGGCGCCAGCAACTTATGAATACCATACGCCAACACGAAAGTTGAAGAATTAGTAAGAAGTTCTTTTGTCTGATTATCGTCGAGTATAATAAATCGAACGAGAGGTTTTAAATCTACCCCACTGAAATCAATATGTTTAAGATAATTACAAAATGTTATTTAATTTAATTTTATAATAACTGCTAGTGTAGAGATTAACATACATGCTCGTTTAAAATTGCTGAAATAATTGGACTGCAAATTTTATATAAATACCATAATATACAACTGTGAAACTAACCTAGATACAGCTGCGTAACAACCACCGAGCGACATTAACGAAAGTGCTACGTGAAATATAGTGACGGTAACTCCATAATCCCTGACAATTCTTCTAAATCTTTCTTTCTTAGATAAAACAACATCTGGCTTTTTATCAGTATTATTTTGCGTATTCGTTACTTGCGGTGCATTCGTTGAATATCCCATACTGCAGATATACTTGTGTGGATACATTGTTTGCAAAAGAATATTCGTTGAGACATAATTTGCCAGACCTGAGTGACAGATTACAATTTCTGGACTGTTTACCTTGCCGGTAATATGCGCCGTCATATTTTCAAAATGCTTTTATAGTTTTACAATAATTACCATGCATTACTTAAATATTTCATCTTGCTTTATAATACAACACGGAGAAGAATGTACCGGCAAGATACAGTGTGCAAACAACAAAATAACAATATTTTCTTTTTTTTTTTATCTTTTACCTGTTACATCCCCTCACCATGTACAAAAATAATTCTATCATAAATTCAACATTTCAATAACGTAGAATTAAAAGATCGTGAAGAGTTTTGTTTTTCATTGAACATTTACTAACCACGTTTATCCAGTTTCAGCAGTGGCAAATGAAACCTTCGATAATGCGATTTCTGCATGTCTTCGGCAATATATTTGTCGTCTCTGGCGCACTGTCCGCCAGGCATGTTTAAATGGGTTGATTTGCCGTTGGAACTATACGGTTTTGGCACGTTGCTCTGCATCGTGCCATTCAAACTAACCGCGCCAAAACAATCGTATGAATCGACGCACGTATCCTCATATGATTCCAATCTGTGAGACGCCTCCGTCATCTTTGATGGTTGTTCGGAAAAAAATGATTTGCAGTCACTTTTGTTATAAAGCAGCACCGGCACAGCGATATCTCGTGCTCTTTCGGGAGTAAAACGACCAGTTTCGTTGGCAAATATTTCAGAAACATTTGTGGGAAGTGGTAATGTGGGGGGATTGGGATACCGACGAACACTTGTTACATGAAGATTTTTCATGCGATTGTGCACCGCTGCGTATCGTGTGCATTGCATTTCGCCAAATGGCGAATTCACTGGAAAAATTTATAAATAATTAGGACATGCTCTGGTAATTACATGTAGGTCCGTTCATTGTTTATGTCACTTCAAATATACTTCATGTACACCTTGGGGCAACAGGCTTTTTTGGCTACGAAAAAAGGATAGTAATGAAGATTTCTCTTTTTACCTTTATTCGTAATCAAAACTAGCCTATACTGCGTCTAATTGTACATAAATGTTTTATCATTCTCGACAGGTTATGCAATTGTAAAACTCTTAGTCATTCTGGAATTATTATTTTTGCGTTCTTTAAAGAAAAATTGTTATTATTATAATACGTATATAACCTCATGCTTTATTAACTCTTCTTCGGATTGTAGGGTCCAGATACTAAAAACTTATATATGTAATCTATTTTCTTATCAGATTATCGAATATTGCAAAATACATTTGTTAGTATTTATCAGTTTGATAATACAGTATATAAATAAAATAATAGTCTTAGGGATTAATTTAAAAATTAAATAAATAAATAAAGAGGTATACATGACAATTTGATAAATAAACAATGTTGGTTTGGGTTGATTGGAAAATTTGAGTACATGATAAAAATTAAATAATAAAATAGTGTAAATTTCATACCTGCTGGCAAGACGCGAGAGATAGCTGACAATAAATCGGAAGAATTATTGATACGAGATAAGTACATCGTAGAACCTTTAAGCCACTTACGAACAGTAAATTTGTTAAATACGTCACAAAGCTGTTCAAGCTTTTTCACGTAGGTATATAAGTAACAAATATTCTAATATTTATGTATACAAATAAACAAAATATTGTCTTACAGTTCAAACTCCATTGAATCACTTAACCTCAGAACATTCAGGCGTTTATATACTCGTCAGGCTTCCGTAAAGAGCTCTAAAATATTACTACGTGCTTTATGAAATGCAGTAGGCGTATTGAAAAAAAGAACGCCCGTAAAACCGGTTAAATTCTAATATATATATACCAAATCAATAAATATACGTTATAAACCACTGGTAGCTGAGCTCAATGCAACCATTTTGAAATACTTGTCATGCACGTAATGTTTTCTACGCCATCTGTATTGCAAGATTTGATTTAAAACCCTTTACTACATTATCTAATATTCTGTTACTGTTCAATAATGACATGTAGTGTTACAAACACAAATACTTTCAGAATGATCATATTAGAAGATTACAGAGGAAGGCAGTTTATTCAACGGCTTTTTCTTTGAGTAAAATCATTTTACTAATTCTGAACGATGTCGTAAGACAATGATATTATGAAACACAAAACTTGTCTAAATTTAGCTTATGAGAAATAAATGAAAAAAGTAACATATCTTGATGATCATTATAGCGCATTCCTAACTTCAGTGCTTGATTTTTGATTACTTCTCTTATAGTAGTTTCGAATACATCCTCACACGATTCAAAACTAACCTAAACCTAATCTACCGCGACGTACTCTAACCTAACCTACTCCAAACCTAATCTAACACGAAATACCATAACCTAGCCTACTCTAAACACAATCTAACGCCATATACCCTATCCTAATCTAACCTAAACCCAATCCAATTCGAAATGCCCCATCCTGATCTAACCTAACCCTAATCTACACTGAACCACCCTAACCTAACCTACTCCAAACCCAATCTAACGCGAAACGATCCATCCTAACCCAACCTAAATCCAATATAACCCAAAATACGCAATCCTAACCTAACTTAAACCTAATTTACCGTGAAACACAGTATCCTAACGTACTCTAAACTCAATAAAACGCGAAGTGCACTAATCTAGCTAAAACTAACTCAAAGCTAACGCCAAATAAGCCATCCTAAGCTACTCTAACCCTAATCTAACGCCAAATAAGCCATCCTAAGCTACTCTAACCCTAATCTAACGCCAAATGAGCCACCCTAACCTACTCTAAACCTAATCTAACGCCAAATAAACTATCCTACGATACTCTAGCCCTAATCTAACGCCAAATAAGCCACCCCAAGCTACTCTAAACATAATCTAACGCCAAATAAGCCATCCTACGCTACTGTAACCCTAATCTAACGCCGAAGAAGACGTCATAAGCTGCCCTAACCCTAATCTAACGCCAAATAAGCCATCCTAAGCTACACTAACCCTAATCTAACGCCAAATAAGTCATCCTAAGCTACTCTAAACCTAATCTTACGCCAAATAAGGCACCCTAACCTACTACAAACCTAATCTAACGCCAAATGAGCCACCCTAACCTACTCTAAACCTAATCTAACGCCAAATAAACCATCCTAACGTACTCTAAACCTAATCTAACGTCAAATAAATGATCCTAATCCACATTAAAACTAATCTAACGCCAAATAAGCCACCCTAACCTACTCCAAACCTATTCTAACGTCAAATGAGCCACCCTAACCTACTCTAAACCTAATCTAACGCCAAATAAACCATCCTAACGTACTCTAAACCTAATCTAACGTCAAATAAATCATCCCAATCCACTTTAAAACCAATCTAACGCCAAATAAACTATCCGACGATACTCTAGCCCTAATCTAACGCCAAATAAGCCACCCCAAGCTACTCTAAACATAATCTAACGCCAAATAAGCCATCCTACGCTACTGTAACCCTAATCTAACGCCGAAGAAGACGTCATAAGCTGCCCTAACCCTAATCTAACGCCAAATAAGCCATCCTAAGCTACACTAACCCTAATCTAACGCCGAAGAAGACATCATAAGTTGTTCTAACTCTAATCTAACATCAAATAAGCCGCCCTAAGCTACTCTAAACCTAATCTTACGCCAAATAAGTCATCCTAAGCTACTCTAAACCTAATCTTACGCCAAATAAGGCACCCTAACCTACTACAAACCTAATCTAACGCCAAATGAGCCACCCTAACCTACTCCAAACCTAATCTAACGTCAAATAAATCTTCCTAACATACTTTAAACCTAATCTAACACCGAATGAGCCACCCTAACCTACTCTAAACCTAATCTAACGTCAAATAAATCATCCTAACATACTTTAAACATAATCTAACGCCAAATTAGCCACCCTAACCTACTCTAAACCTAATCTGACGCCAAATAAGCCATCCTAATCCACTTCAAAACTAATCCAACACCAAATAAGCCACCCTAACCTACTCCAAACCTAATCTAACGCCAAATGAGCCACCCTAACCTACTCCAAACCTATTCTAATGTCAAATGAGCCACCCTAACCTACTCTAAACCTAATCTAACGCGAAATAAGCTATCCTAACATACTCTAAACCTAATCTAACGTCAAATAAATCATCCTAATCCACTTTAAAACTAATCTAACGCCAAATAAGCCACCCTAACCTACTCCAAACCTAATCTACCGTCAAATGAGCCACCCTAGCCTACTCTAACCCTAATCTAACGTCAAATGAGCCATCCTAACCTACTCTAAACCTAATCTGACGCCAAATAAGCCATCCTAATCCACTTCAAATCTAATCCAACACCAAATAAGCCACCCTAATCTACTCCAAACCTAATCTAACGTCAAATAAATCATCCTAACATACTTTAAACCTAATCTAACGTCAAATAAATCATCCTAACATACTTTAAACCTAATCTAACGCCAAATAAGCCATCCTAACACACTCTAAGCCTAATCTAACGCCAAATAAGTCATCCTAAGCCACTCTAAACCTAATCTTACGCCAAATAAGGCACCCTAACCTACTACAAACCTAATCTAACGCCAAATGAGCCACCCTAACCTACTCCAAACCTAATCTAACGTCAAATAAATCTTCCTAACATACTTTAAACATAATCTAACGCCAAATGAGCCACCCTAACCTACTCTAAACCTAATCTAACGTCAAATAAATCATCCTAATCCACTTTAAAACTAATCCAACGCCAAATAAGCCACCCTAACCTACTCCAAACCTAATCTAACGTCAAATGAGCCACCCTAACCTACTCCAAACCTATTCTAACGTCAAATGAGCCACCCTAACCTACTCTAAGCCTAATCTAACGCCAAATAAACCATCCTAACACACTCTAAACCTAATTTAACGTCAAATAAATCATCCTAACATACTTTAAACCTAATCTAACGCCAAATAAGCCATCCTAACCTACTCTAAACCTAATCTAATGTCAAATAAATCATCCTAACATACTTTAAACCTAATCTAACGCCAAATAAGCCATCCTAACACACTCTAAGCCTAATCTAACGCCAAATAAGCCATCCTAACACACTCTAAACCTAATCTAACGACAAATAAATCATTCTAAGGTACTAATTATGCTAATCTAACTGCGAATAAGTACATCCCGTCCAAAGGAGGGTTCGATTACATTGGGTCTGGCTCAAAGGTTAGATTCGATTAGGTTAGGTTGGGAAAGGTTAGGTCTGGGCCAAAGGTTAGGTTGGAAAAGGTTAGGTCTGACCCAAAGGTTAGGTTGGATTAGGTTAGGTCTGACCCGAAGGTTAGGTTGCATTAGGTTAGGTCTGGCCCGAAGGTTAGGTTGCATTAGGTTAGGTCTGACCCCAAGGTTAGGTTGGATTAGGTTAGGTCTGACCCCAAGGTTAGGTTGGATTAGGTTAGGTCTGACCCCAAGGTTAGGTTGCATTAGGTTAGGTCTGACCCCAAGGTTAGGTTGGATTAGGTTAGGTCTGACCCCAAGGTTAGGTTGGATTAGGTTAGGTCTGACCCCAAGGTTAGGTTGCATTAGGTTAGGTCTGGCCCGAAGGTTAGGTTGGAAAATGTTAGGCGCGGACAGGTTTAGGCGACCTAACCCTAATGTTAGATTAGAAAAGGTTAGGTCTGACCCTAGGGTTAGGTTGCATTAGGTTAGGTCTAGCCCAAAGGTTAGGTCACCTAACCCTAGGGTCAGATTGAAAAAAGGTAGGTCTGGAACTAAGGTTAGGTCACCTAACCTTGCCCAGACCTAACCTAATCCAACCTAACCTGTGGCCCAGACCTAACCTAATCCAACCTAACCTTTGGGCCAGACCTAACCTTTTCCAACCTAACCTTTGGTCCAGACCTAACCTTTTCCAACCTAACCTTTGGCCCAGACCTAACCTAATCCAACCTAACCTGTGGCCCAGACCTAACCTAATCCAACCTAACCTTTGGGCCAGACCTAACCTTTTCCAACCTAACCTTTGGCCCAGACCTAACCTAATCCAACCTAACCTTTGGACCGAATGTACTTATTCGGAATTAGATTAGCATAATAGTACCTTAGAATGATTTATTTGTCGTTAGATTAGGTTTAGAGTAGGTTAGGGTGGCTGATTTGGCGTCAGATTAGGTTTAAAGTATGTTAGGGTGGCTCATTTGGCGTTAGATTAGGTTTAAAATATGTTAGGATGATTTATTTGACGTTAGATTAGGTTTAAAGTATGTTAGGATGATTTATTTGGCGTTAGATTAGGTTTAAAGTATGTTAGGATGATTTATTTGGCGTTAGATTAGGTTTAAAGTATGTTAGGATGATTTATTTGACGTTAGATTAGGTTTAGAGTATGTTAGGGTGGCTCATTTGGCGTTAGATTAGGTTTAAAATATGTTAGGATGATTTATTTGACGTTAGATTAGGTTTAGAGTAGGTTAGGGTGGCTCATTTGGCGTTAGATTAGGTTTAAAGTATGTTAGGATGATTTATTTGACGTTAGATTAGGTTTAAAGTATGTTAGGATGATTTATTTGGCGTTAGATTAGGTTTAAAGTATGTTAGGATGATTTATTTGGCGTTAGATTAGGTTTAAAGTATGTTAGGATGATTTATATGACGTTAGATCATGTTTAGAGTAGGTTAGGGTGGCTCATTTGGCGTTAGATTTGGTTTAAAGTATGTTAGGATGATTTTTTTGACGTTAGATTAGGTTTAGAGTAGGTTAGGGTGGCTCATTTGGCGTTAGATTAGGTTTGGAGTAGGTTAGGGTGGCTCATTTGGCGTTAGATTAGGTTTAAAGTATGTTAGGATGATTTATTTGGCGTTAGATTAGGTTTAAAGTATGTTAGGATGATTTATATGACGTTAGATCATGTTTAGAGTAGGTTAGGGTGGCTCATTTGGCGTTAGATTTGGTTTAAAGTATGTTAGGATGATTTTTTTGACGTTAGATAAGGTTTAGAGTAGGTTAGGGTGGCTCATTTGGCGTTAGATTAGGTTTGGAGTAGGTTAGGGTGGCTCATTTGGCGTTAGATTAGGTTTAAAGTATGTTAGGATGATTTATATGACGTTAGATTATGTTTAGAGTAGGTTAGGGTGGCTCATTTGGCGTTAGATTTGGTTTAAAGAATGTTAGGATGACTTATTTGACGTTAGATTAGGTTTAGAGTGTGTTAGGATGGCTTATTTGGCGTTAGATTAGGTTTAAAGTATGTTAGGATGATTTATTTGACGTTAGATTAGGTTTAAAGTATGTTAGGATGATTTATTTGACGTTAGATTAGGTTTAGAGTATGTTAGGGTGGCTCATTTGTCGTTAGATTAGGTTTAAAATATGTTAGGATGATTTATTTGGCGTTAGATTAGGTTTAAAATATGTTAGGATGCTTTATTTGACGTTAGATTAGGTTTAGAGTAGGTTAGGGTGGCTCATTTGGCGTTAGATTAGGTTTAAAGTATGTTAGGATGATTTATTTGACGTTAGATTAGGTTTAAAGTATGTTAGGATGATTTATTTGGCGTTAGATTAGGTTTAAAGTATGTTAGGATGATTTATTTGACATTAGATTAGGTTTAGAGTGTGTTAGGATGGCTTATTTGGCGTTAGATTATGTTTAAAGTATGTTAGGATGATTTATTTGACGTTAGATTAGGTTTAGAGTAGGTTAGGGTGGCTCATTTGGCGTTAGATTAGGTTTAAAGTATGTTAGGATGATTTTTTTGACGTTAGATTAGGTTTGGAGTAGGTTAGGGTGGCTCATTTGGCGTTAGATTATGTTTAAAGTATTTTAGGATGATTTATTTGACGTTAGATTAGGTTTAAAGTATGTTAGGATGATTTATTTGACATTAGATTAGGTTTAGAGTGTGTTAGGATGGCTTATTTGGCGTTAGATTATGTTTAAAGTATGTTAGGATGATTTATTTGACGTTAGATTAGGTTTAAAGTATGTTAGGATGATTTATATGACGTTAGATTATGTTTAGAGTAGGTTAGGGTGGCTCATTTGGCGTTAGATTTGGTTTAAAGAATGTTAGGATGACTTATTTGACGTTAGATTAGGTTTAGAGTGTGTTAGGATGGCTTATTTGGCGTTAGATTAGGCTTAGAGTGTGTTAGGATGGCTTATTTGGCGTTAGATTAGGTTTAAAGTATGTTAGGATGATTTATATGACGTTAGATTATGTTTAGAGTAGGTTAGGGTGGCTCATTTGGCGTTAGATTTGGTTTAAAGAATGTTAGGATGACTTATTTGACGTTAGATTAGGTTTAGAGTATGTTAGGATGGCTTATTTGGCGTTAGATTAGGTTTAAAGTATGTTAGGATGATTTATTTGACGTTAAATTAGGTTTAAAGTATGTTAGGATGATTTATTTGACGTTAGATTAGGTTTAGAGTAGGTTAGGGTGGCTCATTTGGCGTTAGATTAGGTTTAAAGTATGTTAGGATGATTTATTTGACGTTAGATTAGGTTTAGAGTAGGTTAGGGTGGCTCATTTGGCGTTAGATTAGGTTTAAAGTATGTTAGGATGATTTATATGACGTTAGATTATGTTTAAAGTATGTTAGGATGATTTATTTGACGTTAGATTAGGTTTAGAGTAGGTTAGGATGGCTCATTTGGCGTTAGATTAGGTTTAAAGTATGTTAGGATGATTTTTTTGACGTTAGATTAGGTTTGGAGTAGGTTAGGGTGGCTCATTTGGCGTTAGATTACGTTTAAAGTATGTTAGGATGATTTATTTGACGTTAGATTAGGTTTAGAGTGTGTTAGGATGGCTTATTTGGCGTTAGATTAGGTTTAAAGTATGTTAGGATGATTTATTTGACGTTAGATTAGGTTTAAAGTATGTTAGGATGATTTATTTGACGTTAGATTAGGTTTGGAGTAGGTTAGGGTGGCTGATTTGGCGTTAGATTAGGGTTAAAGTATGTTAGGATGATTTATTTGACATTAGATTAGGTTTAGAGTAGGTTAGGGTGACTCATTTGGCGTTAGATTATGTTTAAAGTATGTTAGGATGATTTATTTGACGTTAGATTAGGTTTAAAGTATGTTAGGATGATTTATTTGACGTTACATTAGGTTTAGAGTAGGTTAGGGTGGCTCATTTGGCGTTAGATTAGGTTTAAAGTATGTTAGGATGATTTATATGACGTTAGATCATGTTTAGAGTAGGTTAGGGTGGCTCATTTGGCGTTAGATTTGGTTTAAAGTATGTTAGGACGATTTTTTTGACGTTAGATTAGGTTTAGAGTAGGTTAGGGTGGCTCATTTGGCGTTAGATTAGGTTTGGAGTAGGTTAGGGTGGCTCATTTGGCGTTAGACTAGGTTTAAAGTATGTTAGGATGATTTATATGACGTTAGATTATGTTTAGAGTAGGTTAGGGTGGCTCATTTGGCGTTAGATTTGGTTTAAAGAATGTTAGGATGACTTATTTGACGTTAGATTAGGTTTAGAGTGTGTTAGGATGGCTTATTTGGCGTTAGATTAGGTTTAAAGTATGTTAGGATGATTTATTTGACGTTAGATTAGGTTTAAAGTATGTTAGGATGATTTATTTGACGTTAGATTAGGTTTAAAGTATGTTAGGATGATTTATTTGACGTTAGATTAGGTTTGGAGTAGGTTCGGGTGGCTCATTTGGCGTTAGATTAGGTTTAAAGTATGTTAGGATGATTTATATGACGTTAGATTATGTTTAGAGTAGGTTAGGGTGGCTCATTTGGCGTTAGATTTGTTTTAAAGTATGTTAGGATGATTTTTTTGACGTTAGATTAGGTTTAGAGTAGGTTAGGGTGGCTCATTTGGCGTTAGATTAGGTTTGGAGTAGGTTAGGGTGGCTCATTTGGCGTTAGATTTGGTTTAAAATATGTTAGGATGATTTATTTGACATTAGATTAGGTTTAGAGTAGGTTAGGGTGGCTCACTTGGCGTTAGATTAGGTTTAAAGTATGTTAGGTTGATTTGTCTGACATTAGATTAGGTTTAGAGTAGGTTAGGGTGGCTTATTTGGCTACGGGACAGTTTTTGGTGACTAGAACCGACGGGCCACGGTATAGTTTGCGAACTGTTCTTGCAGATGATACGGTCTTCGAGCCCGCGGAATATATTGCAAACAGTTTAAAAGTAGTATTAATAAACATATAATATGATATATAACGTATGAATCAGTAAAATCAATATTAATTGTATTTTTACGGAAATGGAACAGGTAGCGCCATCTCTCCGGCGACCAGGGTGAACTACATATTTTTGAAACTCTAGTATAATTAGTTCTATGGTTCTACCGCTAGATGGCGCACCTATACCGTTTTCTACCGAATTGTTAAAACATTGATTTTTGGGCTTAATCGGCAATAAAATGCATTAAATCTTAAGAAGAATTTACTTTAAAATGTCTCAGCATACTTAGTATGTCCAAGAAGTCACGAAATTTGACTTTTTATTGTTCTCCAATATGCGTGATCGGACATGCATTTTTTGGGATTAGTTCACCTGTTTCGCCGCTAGATGGCGCTGCAATTATTGTCCATAAAATGACTTTTTTTTTATTTTCGTTTCTAGAGCTTTCAGCTAGCTTTTATGACATTATTGTGCTTCTATGTTGATTATATAAGAAGATTCAAGCCCCAAAAATACTCAAAGTTCACTAATTTAGCCGGAAACCGCATTTCTTTATTTTTGTAGTTCCGACTTTCACCGCTAGATGGCGCACATACACAGTTTTCGACCGAATTACATAAATACTGGTTTTTGGGCTTAATCGGCAATAAAATGCTTCAAATGATATTAGAAATTTACTTTAAAATGCCTCAGGAAACTTAATGTGTCCAAAAAGTCACGAAATTTGACTTTTTATTTTTCTCGTATATGCGTGTTCGGACATACATTTTTTGGGATTAGTTCACCTGTTTCGCCGCTAGATGGCGCTGCAAATTTTTATCCATAAAATGACTTTTTTTTTATTTTCGTTTCTAGAGCTTTCAGCTAGCTTTTATGACATTATTGTGCTTCTATGTTGATTATATAACAGGATTCAAGCCCCCAAAATACTCAAAGTTCACTAATTTAGCCGGAAATCGCATTTCTTTATTTTCGTAGTTCCAACTTTCACCGCTAGATGGCAGCACTTTTTTTGGTCCATGAAACGCAATTTATGAAATTTTCGAATATAATGCTTTTAGCCCACTGTGAAGCCACTTTTCTTACTTTGTTCTATCCGTAAACCGTTTTGCGATTGTCAGAAATACGTAAAAATGTCTTGTTTTTCGAAAAAACGCAATTCCAATTTTGATCGCTAGTTGTTCCCAGACGGCGCGCGCGAAAATGCTAATTTTTAAATATACGTACGAACGAGGCATCCAAAATATTTTCAACTTTCTCAATTAATTAACTTACACTAAACTATTGTTTCTCGCAATTTTTTTACATACTAAATCGCCACGATAGTTCCGTTATGAATGTAAATTTCAATGTAGAATAAAGTTATAAGAAAGTTACTTTCCGATGTTCCTAAAATTGCTTTTAAGTCATGTACGTGCGAAAATTTGATTATTTATCATAGACTGGTTCCTCTCGGCTGCTGTGTTCTTCAGGAAGGCCTTTGCACTCGAATATTCGCACATAACTGGAGCCATCGAGCTAATTCAATTATACTCGGGTTCGGTTTATCGCGAAATACAACAGGGTGAGAAATAGAATTCGTACAACAGCGTTTCAAGTTTCAAAAAACGAAGACTCTTTAATATTTTGGTCGTTGCAAATATGTATTTAATACGATAAATTTAATCGTATTTTATTTATGAAAAAAAGATGAATCGTATTCGTTTTCTTAACAAATATTTGAACAAGTTTTTCATTTTTATACGTGAAGATTATTTACAAAATAAGTAGATGGTATAGCCGTAACGTGTCACAAAAGATGCAAATAAATTACGTATTCTATTATTCCACGTTTTATATTACTATTACCTTTTATACGGCGATGAAGTCCAGCTTCTAAGTAACGAATTCGTATTTTTGCAGAAGTATCGCATTCTTCTTTTCTTTCGTTCTAATCGGAAAAATTATACCGGCAGATTTTCAAAAAAGATCTTGCGTACAGAGACAATGAAAACATCTGCAACATCTCGCGCACAAATGAAAAATCTTACATCCTTCTTTTTTTTTTTTATAATTACGGGTTTCAAAAATGACGCGTCGAGCCGTGCTGAAGTTTTTTAATCATAGTTATTATTATCGTTAATATCCATATAATTATCAATAACTACAGTAAAACACAAAACAAAAATGGTGATATCTGTACATTTCTTCTTCTTCGTCTTAAGTAAGTAGTAACATAAACATTTTTGTATACCAGTAGCCTATAATAGGAAGAAACTAAATCATAATATTCACAGATATTTTACAAGATAGATAAAACACGACGCAGGACACGCACCTCGCGGTGATTCTAATTGCTCTATACATATAAAAAAGAACGACGGAATCGAACGGAGAAGAAAGTAAAAGACGCGAAGAGGTTCGAGTAGAAGGTGGAGAAACAGAAACGTCTAAAGAAGACGAAGGGAATTTTCGTTTCCGCACGAAACAATGGGGGAAAAAAAGAAGAAATACACCGCGACGTGAGCGTCTTGTTCGCGTCCTATTATACTTAAACCGTAGCTGTAATATAATATGCTTTTTTCTTTAAATTCATCGTCTCTCTCGCTCACTTATACTTCTACACTGTACATATGCACAACGCATCTTTTACACTGTACATGCACACGCTCCACGAGTATCCGCGCTGCCTTAAATTAATTCGCGTTTTTATTTCTCTTAGGGATTGCCCGAACACGAGTCGTCTTCTTGCACTGTTCCTAATCTACGTATATAAGAAACGATAATGGTCAAAACTCTCAAAGTGTTCGAATCGTCGCGTTGGATAAATAAAAAATAAAAAAAAACGGCGATTAATCAAGTAAAACTAAAAAAAAAAGAAAAAAGAAGAAATAAAATTAAGGAGATATCGTACAAGATGAAAAACAAAGAATCGAGCGTGTTCCGACAATCCCTAAATACTTTTACATACGGGATTATCCTCTAGAGGCATGCGCCCTACGCGCAGCAGCAATAATATCGCAAATAGGTAAGTTTCCTTTTATATTACTTAATATGTTATTTTTTTCTTCCACGGCTTCGTGTGATATAATATAATTTTTCTGGTCTATACACGTAAGCGCATTATTATCCTCGATAACGATTGCTAGAGTCTATGACATTATCACGCGGAACGCGACGAAGGATCAGAGAAAACGTGGGGGGGAGGACGAGATTTGGGAGGGGAAGGGGGATGGAAGTGTACGAGAACGGGGCGACGTCAGTGGTCAATGAGATCGGTCATACTGTACTCTGTTAATCCAGTACGACATACTTTTAAGCCCCTTTCCATTTCTTTTCCTTTCTTTTCTTTTCTTCTGAAATGTGCGGATCGGTACGTTCTAACTAGCCTGATGTAGTAACGTTAATAATAATCAATAGCAGCGATAATAGTAGTAGTAGAGTAGTGGTAATAATAATAGTAGTAGTAGTGGTGATAATAGTATAGTAGTTATAGTAGTAATAGCAGTAGTGGTAGTATAATTAATAATAATAATATTATTAATAATAATAATAATAATAACATAATAATAATGACGATATTAATCGTAATAATAATATAATAATAATAATAATAATAATAATTAATGATAGCCATACTTAATGACGGTGATGACAGCGATAATAATGATAAAGAATCGGAAATAAGAATATTAAAAATCTTGTTTCATAATGTACATAGCGCTAAGATGATAATAATATGTTACATCCTGCTGCGGGAAAATTATATTACACTAGAGATAAACACTATTTTTCGGTAGTCCTTTCGCTCCTTTGTTACTCTTCTTTTTTTTTCGTTTTCGCTAAGAGGTCTAGGATCCTAACGTTTTACTTTCTAGTTTCGACACGAGCGGCAGCAGCAACAGCGGCGGCAGCAACTATTGTTACAATTTAATATAATACATAGGTATTTATATAGAGCAGTATTATACAAAAAACACATCACATACCGCGCGCGCGGACCGTACCCGGTCACCGTTTTATATGTTTTCACAATTTTTGTTTTCTTCGTCTTTACGCAGAGATATATATCGTTAAATAATTAAAATCACAGTAGTTATGCCCTTGCTGGCTCGCTTATAATTTATACAAGTATCGTTAATACCTAAGCCTTACTTAAAATAGCTCGTGTATAGTGGTAGGGGTACGTTAGCTTTTTTTATCATCTTCTTAATGTCCTCTTCTAATCTCTTCTTACTTTTTACGAAATCGACTGTCCATCTAGAGCAACGGTAGATAATAATATGTTTACTGTTTTCCTAGAGGAGGGACGAGCGTTAAAGAGTTTAACGATGCGGTTTCTTTTCGTGTCCTTTCTCGGTTCTCGTGAGGACATCGCGTGGTTTATAATCGAAGGTCTTCGGCTAAGGGCTGGGGTTGTGCCTGACTCGCTTGTCAGAAAGACCAAGAGTGACGTCGGTCGATCTCACAAACGTCGTCAGCAGTATCTGGCGTACTGCGAGTCATTGTTTCATCCAGAATGATCTCGCCCTCGCCAAACAGTTAGGGAAGAAAGGCAGGCACGGTGATGTTCGCTCATTGACCGCGCTAGCCTCTCTTTACAGCTTACACAACCCCGTACCTCGTCTTAGGCCTTACGATCTAGAAATCGGCACGATTCGCCGGGATCCATTTGATTGTCACTTATATATCTCTGGGGGAGAGGTCATTTCCCTCCAGAATACTCTCCTCTTTTGCTGTACGATGCTGCACTTTGTCGTCGGGACACTCCAGGCTTCATGCCACATGCGAAGCGTCCTACAAGTGCGTGAAGGCGAGAAGTATAGGTAGATTATAATCCAGCAGACCACTGGTTGGCCTCAAACCGTGGCAATTACGATGAGCAAATGGGCAATCTTCGCGACGCGATGTAACAAGTCTGGTGCGATCCGAGCCAAACTCTCGTTCGCGAAATCGCATGATGGGAAGATGTGGACTACGTATGCAGGCTGAAAAATTAAATTAACAAACTCTTTGTAATGACAATTTTTTGTGTGCTAATAACTTGTAAACTTGCGAAATTTAATGAATTGAGGTAATTAAATAAAGACTAAATAGATTTGGATCGCTCAAAATACAAACTGGTCTTCCTCAGTTAACGCGTTAATATTATGTAAAGTTCATATGGCACATTTCAGCACTCACCTGTTGTGATCCTGGTGCAGCAATGTTGACAATTCCAGCGGCCTGTTTCTGTTGCAAGTACATTATAAATCCGGTCTGAAGGTTTTTACTCTGTTGTAACACGTCTACCTCGTCTCGACCGCAAGGAAGCGCCAGAAGCATACAGTGTTCGTTATCCATCTGTAACAATAACCAAGCACGACAATTAGTAACAGTCGACAATAAAAATGCAGAAAAATATCATCATAATATATGACCTATATTTCTAACAGTATTTGTACTCAATTTACTAACCGAACATCAGTAAGCTTTATTCTAACTTGTGAATACAGAACTGAATATCTGAATAAACCTAACAAGTACAATTTTGTAATACAAACCTGCATCTTCCTGGCGACCCCTTCGACCTGTGTTTGTTCCAGTCTCATTCTCTGAGCGATTCTCAAAGGTGGAGTAGAGCCATCGCTGTTGCAGGGTAGGCTGTCCCTTGCTACGTTCGGATTGCCGAAGACAAAATGCATTTGTACAGCGGCTTGGTCGTTTTTGAGAGCCAGTAGTCCTTGCCACATGACCGGGTAACGCTGCAGCAGCATTTGGAAGGAGTCTGCCTGCGGTGGAACTTGCGCAGCGTGCGGTGGAGTGACCACTTGGTGTTTTCTGGGTCTGTCAGGTGTGATTGCTCTATCGCTAGGTGCTTCGCTCGCAGCAATCGGATACTGAGAACGGATGTGAGCAGGTGGCGGTTCGTAAAATCCACCTCTGGCTGCTGCCGGTGCCCCGGTCAACGATGGATTGCTTCCGGCGTTGTATTGCGGTGGTGGTGGTGGTAATCTCGTTGCTCCGTGCAACACGTACACTTGAGCTACTTGAGGGCTGTCGGTGGTGCGATCTTGAGGAGTTCTTGTGCCGCGTCTTAGTTCTAAAGGTGGACTGTGACTGTCCTCTATTATGCCAGTTTCGAGTTTTGGATCTAGCGGTAGATGAGGAGATCGAGTTCCTGGAATGTGGTACGCTATGCGTGGAGCTGTCAAGGCTTCTTGCTGCGCACGCAAATACTGATACTGGAGAACTTGTGGATGCATGTAGTGGGGCGGTAATTCCGCGCCTCTCGTCAGCCCAAAATGGTTCACAACGTCACCCTAAATAAAAGATATTCGTGTGTAAATTATTTCCATGGAACTGTTTATTCGTGTGACTGTTTATTATTTGTAGTAACGTTTATTGTAGTTAGCGTAGTAAGTACCTGAGAAGCATTAGCATGATGATGGGCAGGTGGGGGCAATGGAGGACTCTGGGATCGATGTGGGGGGACAAGTCCGTACTGGCCCCCTGGTGATGGAGCAGCACCCGCACTCCCATGCTAGCCAAAACCAAGCAAAGTTAGTTCATCGAGACACTTTTGGACGATACACATTTTATGTAGTTACACACACAGACTGTATACGGATAGATAAATTGAACTCGAATTTAATGTAAGCGTGGAAAATGAATGACTGTAATATTTTTAATTCGAAAGTAATAATCACACACATATGTATAAATAGATCGAACTACTTACCAATGGTCCTTCATAGGTCGATATGGGTACTCCACGTGCTTGAGGACTCGCGGTTGGTACCATGATGCAGCCAGACATCGACACCTCCACTTTTGGTGGTTCCATCGTCACGGTTACCTGATAAAACAAAAATTAACCCATAACAACACTCAAATCTTCAAATATCAAGTACGTCATAATCCAAAATATATTTACCGGTGGTTTCGGCGCTGGGGGTCTGGAACAGCTGACCCCGACAGGTTGCGGGTTCATGAGATGTGGCTGGGTAGGTGGACTGGGTACAGCACTGGTAACCATCGGCGACACCACGGCTTGCAGCAGGTGAGCTTTCGGATTCAGAGGATGCGGTTGGCCATTAATACCCTTCAGTGTCGTGGACTGATTGACAGGTTGATGGATTCTTGGGGCTGGAGTGGTTGTCACACTGGGCGGATGGACGTTCATGGGCAACTTCTGAGGAAGGTTCACTATGGTAGACGCTTGCTGTTTGGCCGCTTGTAGAAGATGTTGTTTAGGGTTCGGTGGAACACCAGTGTTGTTGAGGACCGGTGACATTGGTTGACCTTGTCCCTTTCCATTCGCTGCATTGATCTGAGGTGCCTGTTTCGCGCGCGGGCTCAAACTCGGAGAAACGACGCGACTGCTGGGTATTTGAAGATGGAGTCCCTGAATGGGTTGCGCTGGTTTCACGATGTTCTGAACCACCGACGGAGTGGGCACACTGGGGACTGTTGGTTTAGTCAAGACAACTGGTTGCGGCGGTGGTGGTGGTGGTTGCTGTACCGGTGCCGCCAGCTTGCTGGCATTCAACACGTGAGCCTTCAAACTCGTAGGTTTCGACTGAGTCGTGCAAACGGGTGTTATTTGCGGAGTTGTTGCCGTTGTTACTGCTATGGAGGTGATCGACGGAGACGTTGTTGTTGGCTGAATACTGACAGTAGTGGTGACTTGGACTGCAGGAGACTGTGGTTTAGTGATTACGCTGGTTTGTGGTTGAATCTGTGGTGTTTGGACCGGTTCCGCGGGTTGTTCTTTCTTAGGCTCTTCAGCAATCGTCAGATTCTCCGGCTGAGGTGGTTTCGGTCTTAACACCTCGCTCGTGCTGGGACTGGCGTTGATCATCGCAGCTGGCGTGTTCCGCGAGTCACAAGTGCCTCTAGGTACAGATTGTATTTGACCAGATGCCGTGGAAACTGGAATGTATTGACCCTCCTCGGACTCTCTCATCGGTATCAACATCCCAGTCACGGGATCGATCAACGTCATCGGCTCGTGCGAGACCGGCTTCTGCGTCGGCGACGAAACAACCTGACTGGTCTCCTCCGTCTTCGGTGTCTCTTCCCGAGGTGGAACACTATCCTCCTTGCTCGGCAGCTCTTGCGGTGGTGGTGGTACCTCCTTGATCTTCTCCTCGCTACTGTCGTCGTTGTTCTCGGACGTTCTTCGCACCGATTTCCGTGCACCCCTCGATGACTTCCGGTGCTCCGTCAACTGTACGGTGGACTGTACATTACGAGAAGAGTTGTTGTGCCTCGTACTTCTTCTAGTAGCGTGGACGTTGGTGCTTCCACCGACCACTCCCTTCGTCGTCGACCCGCGCACCACGTATTCGATCACGTCGTCGATGGTGTTTCGACTGCCGTCCTTCTCGGCCAATCTTCTGGACTTCCTCGTGGTATTCGTTGCTGGTGAAACAAACTCTTCGGGTGGAACTTCCTTCACGGCGGCTATGGGTGTCGCTGGCGGCGCATTAGGACCGGTCACGCTCGGTACCGGGGACTTGATCGTGAGAATCAGTCGTGGACGTCCAGCATTGTCCTCTTCGCTATCGTCGTGGAACTCGTAGACATCCGCCGGCAGCTTGTTCTTTTCAACGTGGTGCTTGCTTCCTCTGGATGTTCTACCTCCTCGTCTGTGTGCAACGCTCGTCGTGTTTCTGCTACTTCTTCTGGTGGTCACTCCTCCACGACTACCACCCCGTCTATTTTTCGTCCTGCCACGACGAATCCTCGTCGATTCGCTCTCGCAAGTTTCCACACCTTCGTCCTGATCGTCGTTCGCGGTGAACGTCTTCTTGGTCTCGCTCTCTGCCGTGGAGTCGGCGCTGAACCAATCGGACTCGTTCTTGGACTGATCCAGCGTCTCGCTGCTAGTGTTTTGGCTGTGCTGATTTTCATCGTCGCCGTCGTCGTTACCTTCTCCGTCGCAGAGGGCATCGACCTTCTTGATAACGCTTTCGATGTTCACCTCTTTCGCAGACCAGTAGTCGCTGTCTTCTTTACTGTCGGCTGGATCTTCTTTGCACACGTCGATGGCCAATGGATCGGTACTTGGCTCTTTCAACGGATCCTCCGCTGGTTCCTCCTCCATATCAACCTCCTCGTTCTCCTTCACTTCTTCTTTCTTGATCTCCATCACGGGCTCGGTTTTCACGGGTGTTTCGACCTCCACTTTTGGAACGAGAAGATTGTCGTCGGAAGCCTCAGTTTTGGTCACGCATGGTACTTGCTCCGATTTTACCGGTTCTGGTTGCTCCATCTTCGGTTTCGTGTCCACGTTGGTGCTAGGCTGATTTGTAGGATGTTCTGGCTCGGTTTTAGGGAACTCCTCTTTCATCGCGGTCTCTTCTTCCTTTATCTCGGGAGGAGGTTCTTCTTTTATGACGTCCATCGGCTGAGTGGGCTGTATAGGAGGAGTTAGCTGCATGGGTTGAGCTGTTTGCGCTATTTGTGCATCGGCATCTACTTCTAACTCCTGTTCAGGTGGTACGCGTGTTTCTAAGCACTCGACGGTGCTCTGCTCGTTGGTCGGCGAAGCTGTCACAGAAGAGACGGTGGAGGGAACTGTTCTGGTTATGATTGCTTGAGAAACGGTGGATACCAATGGAATGTGAAGTTTCGATGGCTGGCTACTCTGCGAGACTGGCGAATGTCTCTGGCTACTATTGTAAGGCAACGACGTGATGATGCACTTCTCTTCAGCCATGGAAACCGTCACCGTAGACGCCATCTGCTGCGACACGATCGGCACAACGGTCTTAACTAACGGTTGATTAGCCGAAGAAACGGCCGTTGCTCCGATACTGTGTACCACGGACTTGTGGACCAAATGAGGCTGTCCGTGCGTGACTATTACAGGACTGGGCGTGGAGGAACGCGGTACGTGCGTGGTCAGAAGCTGAAGACTCGACATTTCCTGCTTCTGCCTGGGCGACAGTAGATTATTGTCCGTCGTGATGGAACCCTGGATTTGTTTCTGAGATCTCGAAGACAAGGAACACGTGTCCACGATAGAAGTAGGCTTGCCAAAAACAGGACTGGACGTGCTGGCGTTAATTTCGATCTTCGCCGTCTCAGGAATGTACGTAGGCGGCTGATTAGGTGAAGGAACTTTAGGAGACGTGGATGCTTTGTTCGTGGGCTCTGGAATAACCGCCGGTGATAACTTAGGCTCTTCTAAACGTTGCGGAGGCTCGTTCGGGTTCACAGGAAGCAACGTTTCGATGACGGATTTGCCGCCTAGAGTCGAGTCCCTGGAACTCTTCACCTGCACTCCAGGAGCTAACGGTGGAACAGGCATGTAAGGGCGGTGTGGAATATTCAACGTCAACGGCGGCAAACCTCCTCGAGGCGCTAGAGCTCTCATCCCTGGAGCATGCTGGATAACCGGTTGCTGAGTCGCAGCCGTAGAGTAAATTTGTTGAGCTGGCGTTTCTAATCTCTGGGTAGAAACAGAAACGCTGACCGCGATTCTAGCAGGTGGTGGAGACGGTTTTCCAACAGTCGGCAGATGCGGACTCAAAGCAGAGTTCCTTGACCATTGTCCATTGGGTGACAGAGGTTGCAGAACCCTCGGTGATAGCTGCGATGGTACTAGAGGTGGAATCCTAGATGGAACCAACGGAGGCAGAGGTGTCTGATTGGAAGAGGCCGATGTGGAGACTGCGGAGATGTTTGGCATTCTAGGAGAAGCTTGTCGCATCGGCACCATCTGCGACTGCGGCGATACAGGAAGCTTTTGGTACAAGGACTGCACGCTGATGGGTGGTGGTCTAGGACTAGCCGCGGCGATTCTAGGTGTCTCGCTCGTAATGGGCACACTACACAGGCCCAGAACTGGTGGTTTGTACTGCGGAGGCGGAGGTGTCGAAGCACGATGCGCCTGCACAGGGATCCTCTCTGGGCTAGCTGCGCTCGCGTTCGTCTCCACGCTCTCGATTTGCACCGCCTTGGCCGGTTCTCGCGGCTTCTCGTTCAGGTTCCAAGAATGAGCGATCACGGTCGTCGGTGGACTCTCTGGTTTCGTGGTTATGGACGATATGCGCGGCTCGATCGGTTTCTCCGTCGAGGCTAAGGACGGAGCAATGGTGTTGACGGTCTTTGTGGGAGATTTATAGAACGATGGAATGTCTGGCGTTTTCGGTGGCTGTGTCAAGTCGAATGTCTCGTAGTTAGGATCCTCCTCCGTGTCCGTGTCTATCTGCAGATCATGTTCGCTCTGGGGAGTGTCCGGTTTCATGTCTGCCTCGCCTTCTCCGGTAGAAGCGTTCAGACTCTCGACAGCCTGTTGCATCTCTTCAACGTCTTCCTGAGGAGTCTCGGCCGACGCTCCCACAGCGTCTTCCGCTTCCGCGTCTTCTTCTTCTCCCTCGTAAGAGAAGTCCTCCGTTGACCCTCCGAAAGTTTCCTCCAACAACGCCGCCACAGCGTCTTCGGTTTCTTCCTGAGAAATGGCGACCCGAGGTTTGTCTTCGGTCTGCGTGGGCGGCGTCGTCGGGGCTGTTACGTCAGGCTCCTCTCTGCCACTACGAGACTGACAGCTGTTTTCGCGTTCTTCCGGTTCTGAAATACTCTTCACCGCATTTTCGTGGATGGTTTCGTCGATCTCAATGCCGAATCCAGGAATGAATTTGTCCTTCTTCTTGTCCGGCTTCGAGGTCTGAATGCTGCCGGTCACCACCGGTGGAGTCATCGAAGGAACTGTCGATACGTTGGTCGCGACTTTCGGAATCGGGCTCAGCAAGGTATCTCTGGGCGTTGGTAACGTTGGCGACATCGTTTTAGGAATTAACGGACTGCTGGCTCTAGGAGGACTAGGATCTGCACCCAAATAGGGTAACTCGCCGCTCTTTTCGTGATGGTGGTGATGATGATGGTGATGGTGATGGTAATCCTTTCTACTACGTTCCTCCTTCGACTTTTTCCTCTTCTTCTTCTTTTCTTTAACCTTCTCCGGAATGGCGGACGGTGTGGATGGTTCGACGCTGTCGTTGTCGTCGGTGAATCGAAATACGTCGTGGTCGTTGCTTTCCGTGCAAGCCACGGCCGATTTCGGCGAGTTCGGTAGTCCCAGAAGTTTCGCCTCGATCTCTCGTCCCGCTTCGGCCAGATCGACGCTGTTCTCGTCTTCGGGCGGAAGACGACGTTGTTTCTTCTCCGCTTTCCGTCTGACGCGGTCCACGTCCAACACAGGACTGCGACCACCGTCGCTGTCGGACGCGTAGGTATTATTTTCCGAGGTGATGTTACCTAATCGATTGAAGAACGTGTTCGACGGACCATCGTCAACGTCGTCCGAGAGCGGGCCGAAGATGTCCTCCATTCGTTGCGAGTCCCTAGCTTCCTGTCTGTTCAGCCTCTTCCTTCTTGCCTTAGCCTTTTCTTCTCCGTTCCTGTCTCTCCTCTTCTCTTTCTTGTTCCGTTGTTTCTTATCCGAGCGTATCCTCTCCTCCGTGTTCTCCAACACCGTGGTTGCCGACGTGGGCGTCGTAACGACGTTGATGGACTCCGACGTGTGATTCGGCCGACAGTCTACGTTACTGGTCACGATATTGGACTTGTTCTTGTGCTCGATGTTCTCCGAGGATTCGGTCTTTATGCCCTCCTCGTTCGACATAGACGAGTTCTTCTGTCTCTTCTGCTTCTTCTTGTGCGACTTCTTACGCGAGTCCCTGTCGTGGTTGTTCACCACGATAGCCGGATGGTTTCCACGGAAGGGAACGGAGATTCGCTCGTCGTCGTCGGACGTGCGAGGCTCCTCCTTCACGTTCGGATGAACACTGTTCACGACCACGTTCGTCGTTTCCAGCGGGTTATGCTTCTCTTCGGTGTCCGCGAAGCCGAGATCGACGTCGCTCTCCAGGAACCTCTCAGTCTTCACCTTCCGAATCTTGTTGTTGAACGATTCCTCCTCTTCGCTCGTGTCCGAATGGATACGGGATCGAGAGCTCTTCCTGGATAGGGACTTGGCCCTGGCCGAGTCGGATTCGGAGGTCGCCTCGTCCTCCGTCAAGGCCTTGCTGGACACCGAGTCGCCGTCCCACGACGTACTCTGTTTCTTCTCCTCCCGCCTCGCTCGACTCTGCTTCAGCTGCGAGAACTTGTCCTTCAGGCGTACCTGACGTTTCTCCTCCAGCTTCTGCATGTTCTTGGTCGAACGTGCTTTCACCTTGTCGTACATGCTGATGTAAGCGGGCTCGTCGTCGACTATGTCGAAGATCGAGTGCTTCTTCGGCTCGTCGCTGTCTGTGTCGGTGGCGGATGGATGCCTGGCTACTTGCATCTCGTGCGTGGACAATGGACCGTCGTCCACGTCGCTGTGCAAGTTCAGGGAAGACTGTTGCTGATGATGCTGTTGTATCTCTCGGGAATGATTCGAGCTGACCGTGGTCTGTTCGCTCGGCGAGTTCGAATCATTGCGCTTCGAAAGATCCAGTCTCGATAGGAACTCTTTATCCGACTCGTGGGACACTCTCGGGCTTCGTTCTCTCGATTCCTTCTCCGAACGGTTTCGTTTACTTCGTTGTTTCTCCTTCCCGCTCTCCCGGTTGTTTTCCCTGTTCTCTCTGTTCTCCCTGTTCGATTCCCTGTTGGATTCCCGATTCAATTCGCCGTGGCTGGATTCTCTGCCGTCTGGGGTCTGCGTTGACCCGCTGCTCTCTTTGCTGTCGCGACTCTCCCTACTCTCGCGACTGGAACGATGAGAATCGTTGCGATGTTTGCGATCTTCTGACCTCCTGTTTTGTCTAGGCCGATCTTTGCTGTCTCTGCGATGGTCAGAAATTTTCATACGCTTCGCTTCGTCTTCCGTCGGCCCATCCTGCGACGAACATCGCCGCTTGATGGACACGGGAGCTGGGGAAATTTGATTCTGAGACTGTGACACGGACTGATGGAGATGATTTTCGGTGGGTTGTCGTCTGCTGTCGTCACGATCCCTCTTCTCTTTGTCCTTCTCTTCTCTGTCTCTCCTCTTTTCGCGCTCAGACTTTTCCTTTTCCCTTCTCTCTTGGTCCTCGCGCTCTCTCCTCTTTTCCCGATCGTGCTTTTCCCGCTCCAGCCTGTCCCTCTCTTCCTTCTCGCGCTTCTCTTTCTCGGCTCGTTCCCGTTCCTCTTTCTCTTTTCTTCGTTCCCTCTCGAGTCGTTCTTTCTCCTCCCTTTCGCGCTTTCTTTCCCTCTCGAGTCGTTCTTTCTCTTCCCGCCTCCTCTCGCGCTCCAACCTATCCCGTTCTTCCTTCTCTCGCCTCTCCTGTTCTTCTCTCTCTTTCCTGAGCCGTTCTTTCTCCTGCTTTTCTCGTTCCAGTCGCAGTTCGCGTTCCTTTCTCTCTCGTTCTTCGCGCTCTCTCCTCTCTCGTTCTTCCCTCTCTCTGCGCTCCTGGCGCTCTTTCTCTTCCCTTTCTCGTTTCTCGCGATCCAACCGCTCCTTCTCTCTTCTCTCTTTCTCTTTAGCTTCGTTCTCCTCTCTTTCCTTTCGTTCTCGTTCCCTTTCTTCCCGTTCCCGTTTGTCCTTTTCCTGCCGTTCTTTGTCCAACCTCTCCCGTTCCCGTCTCTCCTCGTCCTTCTCTCGCCTCTCCTCTCGTTCTTTGCGCTCTTGTCTGTCGCGATCCTCTTTCTCCCTTCGTTCCTGCCTTTCGCGATCGTCCTTCTCCCTTCGTTCCTTCTCCTCCCTCTCTTTCCTCTCGTAACGGATTTCTTTGTTCTCTCTAGGATGACCGTCGGAGTCGCCGGTATCGTTCACCACGGCAGAACTTTCCTTCTCCTCCCGGTCTTTGCGGCTCCTCTCAACGTCCGTATCCTCTTTTCGCGATTTTCTCTGGCAATCTTTCCCTTTACTGTACTTGGACTCCCTGCCGCCATCTTTACTGTCGCGAGAGTCTCTGCTCTCCCGACCGCTGCTGCTGATTTCCTTCCTCGGCCGAGATCGGGAGCTATCGTTACTGGACGAAGACAACGAGGTGAGAGAGGAAGAGATCGACGAGGACGTCGTGGAAGACGATAGCGTCGAGGAGGTAGTGGACATGGAAGTTTGATACTGACTATTCGACAAGGAGACGCTCGATGTCGTGCTGGAGACCGTGGTCGTTACCGGCGTGATAGCGGTCGTCATCAACGTGGTCGTAGCCGTGGTGGTGGTCGCGACCGCCGTCGTCACGATCGGCGTCGAGAAAGAGGCCGTCGACGACGTGGTGACCGCGGACACCAACGAGGAACCAGCGGTACCGCTCAACCCTCGTGTCGTCGACGCACCCAGAACGTGAATACTACTTACGCTACCGTTGCTGCTAAGAATACTACTCGCTGACGCTAAACCACTACTATTGCCGCTACTGGCTGCCATTCCGCTACCGATACCGATCGGTAGAGAAACCGGTGGTAATTCGGGGCTAACAGTCTTGATCGACGTGCCGGGTGTGATGGGGGTTGCTGGTGTCGGGTGGACGCAATTGTGCTGCGCCGTCGCCCGTGGGTCCGTCTTCAGCATGGACGACATGGTGGTCGTTAAACTCGAAGACAGGGACGTGCTCGTGCCGATTTGACTGGTCACAGAGGCGCTGCTGGTCGGCTGTACCGGCGGATGACTAGGAAATGGATACTGCAGGCAAACCTTACTGGTGCAACCTCCGCTCGATGCGAGGCCGCTCGTGCTGCCGATTATCGAGCTGACGTTTATCACGCCAGTGAACTCTCTCGGTTCGTACTTCTCGCTGAAGTTCTCCAAACGCTTCGAGTCTTCGTCGAACACGCTTCTCTTGGCAAGAACCGACTTAACGATGTCGGACGGTTGCACCTCGTGCAGGTCCAAATCGAGAAGCTTGTGGCGAAACCTGAAGCGTTCGGACGCGGTGGCGTCGAGCTTCGCCAACGCGTCGCCACCGGCCGCGCTCAGCGCTCTGGACCCGGACCACTTCTCGTACTTCTCGTCGAGGGAGCGTATCCTTTCTTCGAGGCTGGGCGATTGCGGAGCCGTCTCGCTGTCGGAACTCGTCGGACTCGGGCTGGGATGACGAGGCGGCGGCGAAGCGGGCGGTTGAGGAGCGGTTCTCGGACTGGGCGTAGTCGAGGACAGGTTAGCGCACGGTGGACTGGTCACTTTCGCCAAATTCCCGCTACTCGATCGATTGCTACCACTGTTACTACTATTGCCGCCACCGGTGTTGCTGCTGCTGTTGTTGTTGCTGTTCAACATCTGCGCCGCGAATCTCGGCAACGGCAATGACAGTGGCCCGTCGTGACTCCTCTCGCGAAACCGCCTCGGCTCGCTGGGTACCAAGTTTTCGGGCCTTTCGTCGACTAGAGGTGTGCCTGGCCGCGATCCATCGTGATGTTCGTGATGCCTTGATCAGAAATTAATCGACTCGTTAGTTTCATTACGCGAGTCCTTCTAATTGATCTTCGAATGCTGTATCGTTTTCTTATTTACGATGAAAGGACGCTAGCGTATTCGTTTCTTACACGCAACTCAACATCGGTTCAGCATTTCTGTGCTATGACTACGAGTACAAACTAAGCTTCGGAGGTCAGCACGGACAGCATTAAACTAAATCAAAATCGATTCAGCGAAGATCAAACACCTCGAAAACGAAGTAGAATAAACGACCACGCGAAATGTATTTCTCGTTAGACGATCTAGTGCTATATATGAAGACGCATACCTGCTGGTAACATCGCGTCGTCGCTTGCAAGGTCCAGGACCCCTTCCCTCGCAGCTTCCTCTTCGCGTACCGTGATGCACCACCACTTTACTGTCACTGACCCGCCGAATGTCCATGCCTTTTCTACTGGAGTGCGAGGTGACGAGCAACGACGCGATCTCGGGTTCGTCGTCCTCGCACAATATAGTAGTGGTGGACGTTCCATCGAGTTTCGCTCGTTTCTTCGGGGCGAAACCAACCTCGTCGCCGCTGCTGTGGCACTCCTCGAGTTGCTCCAGCAGGTGGACCCGTTCCTTCTGAAGGTGTCTGATATCCGGCGGCGGCAACAACGGCGGCGGAGGAGCCGGTGGATCCACGCTGGTGACGACGCTCTGCACCGCGTGGCGACGCGACGGTGGCGGACAATCGTCGTCGTTCAACTTCCCGTCGCCGAGCACGCTGCTCTGGTAGTCGTCGTGGCTCGCCCCGCTACCTTGACTGAACTCGTCGTAGCTGCGGAATCTTCGTGGTGCCGGCTCGCTGTAGTCGCCGTCGTAGTAGGTGTCCTGGTAGGATCGCCTACTGCTACGGGACATGGCGGTCGGGTGCGCCGGACTCGCGCCTGGGGTGCTTCCTCCTCCAGAAGCGCGGGAGTAACTCGCCGTTCTCGACCTCGGGGGTGTCTCGTAGCGGGTAAACCTGCTACTCGAGTTTGACACCGCCACCCCGGAGTCGAAACTGCTACGCTCCCGCCTGGAAGGAATCCTTCAAATAACGAGTGTACAGTATAGTTCGTGTTCTTCGACTGCGTGACACGGATGCACCCAAATCTCCGTTCATACGATGGTCCGCATACTAACCTAACTCGTCACCACAATTTTCAACTTCTAACCTTGCTTTACATTTATGAATATACTATCAGGAATCAAGAGGAGGGTATCATACTCTTTGGAATTAAAAAAGAACATAAGGATGCTGTACCCCGAATGTTAAAAATATCGAGGTCCTTGCGTTTGGGACCATTCTGAGCATCGTACAAATTGAGACTTGGGTGTGGTTGTATAATTAAAGTGTCTCTACGAGGTATCTTACAACTTTCCTCGGATTATTTAGCAATGACGATGTAATTCACATTTTTTAAGTAATATTTGATACAGCTGAAATTGTTATCACAGAACTTCATAAAAATATGTGACCAGTTGTCAATTTTTTAGAATATCTAGCAGATTAATTCACATATTGAAAATGAATACATAATTCAGCACATCGTTTCGTTCAATGAAAGATATAAATCTTGGTAACAAGAATATGTCTTAGCAAGATCATTGACAATATTTTTTGCAAGTGGAGTCTCCTAATGTAATTTTTTCCTTAGCTCTGATAGTTGAGAAGATATCCAATGATAGTATTTACTGACTCGGTTTATATACATCGTGCCAACAGCAATCAACAGCGCAAATAACATTGATTAAATTTGTAATTTGAAGTTCCTCTTCTTTCGTTTCAAAGTACTTCTTCCGTCGCACATCGTTTGGCTCATTACATATTTACTTACAATTCAAGGATTTCAGCGTATCAAGATACGAGAAACGAAAAGGCAGACAAAATTGTTGCTAACAATCACGTTTCTTTACACAAAGAGTTCTCGGATGAGATACTGCATTTCCTGTTTACGGATACTCGCGTCACGTCTTCATTCATTGAAATTTCAACATTGAAGATCATCTCGAATTCGAGGTCTCTCGTTAACGACTTGCGCATCTAGTTTCTAGTAACCGCGATCTGATGCATCTTCAAATTACATCGAACAACGCTCGAACTTGCAGCAATCGAGCGTTAAAAGACGTAAATAAAGTCGCAAAATATACGCGGCTCGTCTTTAATCACCTCCTTGCAAATACGTGCAATATCTTCTTTTTGACAGAACTTGATAACACGAACTGAATCCGTGTGCTGTTACCACGGGTATGCTAAATATTCCGGAAGACTGCAGAATACCTCACAGGACTTTGTGTATGATTGTATTATTTTTGGATGACAAAAGAAATTTTATAAAATTCCAGAATTTTTCAATTTCTTATTATACAAATTCTAAAATTCTGTAATTCTCTAACTGCCTAAGAGCCTAAGTACCAAAGTTCTCTACTTCTCAACAATTCTCGACAACTTAAAATTCCAATGTTCTAAAATCTCGAATTCAAAAATTCCAAAATCTTGAATTTTAGAAATTTCAATATCCAACAGCTGTGAAGACCAAAACAGCAAAGTCCCACAGTCTCAAAGATCCAAAACTCATCTTACTAGTGTGAAATGTAATACACTTGATGATAAGTCGACGATGAACCTAAAAGATATACATACGAGACATCGAAGGTGGTGGCCGACGAAGGTCTCGTGTCCCAAGTCTTTTCGCTGGCAATACCCTGTCGTTCTAGGTGCTCGTAAAAGGTCTCCTGACATTCTCTGGAGGCGAAGTCGACTTGCAACCGACGACCACGAAGAGCTGCACCTCTCATCTCCTTCACAGCCGCCTGAGCGCAGCTGATCTGCTCGAAGAAGACCAAAGCGTGGCCACGCTCGCGGTCCACCACGACCTGATTTATTGGTCCAAACTGATGGAACTGCATGTTCAGGTACTTTTCCGACATACAATCTGAAAATTAGGAACATTATTTTTACAACTGAAACTCAACTTTAAGGTAATTCTTTTTTTTTAACTGTGTCCACCATTTGCGCTGCAGAGAAGCAGTCTCTAATTAGGGTTTAGCTTTGTTACGAATTAGTGGAAGATTATTGTTATGGTTTTGAGTTATGCTAGTTGTGTTTAATACGTGCAAGGGGGAATGCAAGATTATTTGGTTGCAATGACGGAGTAAGAGGGATGTTCTTTTACTATTATTCTACTCTCGCAATTTTTCGAATTTAGAAATTTTAGATTCGCGGATTTTGAGAAGTCACAAATTTTGCAATTTCTCTATTTTACTAAATGTTCCAAGTTCCTTAAGTTTTCTAAATTCTCCAAAATTCTAGATTTGAATTTTGAATTTCCTAAATTCCCAAGTTTTAACATTTGAAGAACTGAAAGTTCAGAAATTTGCAAATTTATAAAGAGGAACTTGGGAAGCGTGGAAATTCCAAAATATACAAATTTAAAAATGTAGAAATTTCAGAATTTCAGAAACCTGTAAACTTGAAATTTCGCAATCTCCAAATGAGCAAATATTTTCGACATATCCCCGCCCGATTTGACCCGATCTCGCCCTAAGTTCTCGAGTCCCAGATCCACCTTTGCTTTATCAATCAAAACTAGCAGAACTTATTTGGAAGTTCCCTTTTGTGTCCAAAAGCAATTTGGGTCGAAACTGTTGTAGAAATCAATACTGTTCTTTACGATAATTACCTCCAATGCCGTCAACCCATACACAGGACGTGGGCATCGATTTTCCAAATCCAAGTTTTATTCGATTCGCGCCCAGGTGTTCGCCATCCATCGATCGCATAGCTTTGACGACGCTACCGATGTCGGAGTATTGGCAGAAGGCATAGCTCGACACAGCGCCTTGTTTTTTAATATCTATTTCCTGCAAGATTCCCGCAAAAACGTTATTTACCTTTCCTACAAGGTTATCATATGGTCTGATCCTACTTTATAACCAAGACAGTGATCCTCGATAGAATGTCTACCTATGCTGATCAATACCGATCTTAAAAATTATTTTGTCTCCAAAACGCATTCGATACAATACAACAATGTGTCTAGGGGATTTAGTATAATACCAACGATAAAAAAACGAGATATCGTTGAGTCGACTAAGAAAAAATATTTGAATTATTGATAATATAAGTAGATTAAAAATAATAAGGTAATCTGCATAGATAGTTCTGTTGAATTATATCGAACAGTGTTTCCAACATTTAAATATTCATGGAATATGATTAACTGTTTACTACGCACGTCATAAGTGGACAGGTATCCACTCGGAAACGTCGCTTCTGTTCGAAATTTTAATATCAAATGGCCGGCAACATGTTATTCGCGAAAGTATTAGCATAGACGATTAGAATTTCAAAATCTTTCTCGTTTCGCGTCCGGATGCTAAAAACCCGTTTCGCGAACGTGATACGCAAAAAAGCGCGATTTCGACTTGGTCGTAAACCTTGACTGAGACAATTCCGATATAATTTTCATAATACTGTGCCGCATGTTCCTCTTTTACCGATTTAAGTATAATCAAACTGCGCATACTGTAATTTCGGTTCGCCATTTTGAACTTTGGATTTCGATCAGAATTTCATGATCAGCGTCTTTGAAAACCTTCGAGTATACATTATGAGAGAAATCTTGTAATTTTTTGCTATTTCGGTCCGCCATTTTTCAGTCATTTTGAATTGCCATACTTCGGCTTCCAGAATTGTAACACCTTAAGCAAGCATGACGTATTAGCTCAGAGTGATTAGATTAAGTACATAATAGTATACTGAAAAGTTTTTACTTTCAAATGTATCCATGCAGCAGTTACATGACCATGATAACATATTTCAAGGTCATCGAACTGGATAAAATGTCTTGATAAAGCTAAAAATATTTGTCGTATCTACGAAACTAAGGCCAGACAGTTGTAACACGTGTACAGAAACACGGTTCCGAATAACGACCTCGACAACGTGTATGAAGGCCACCGTTCCATGAAGAATGCCTATGTCCAAACCGGGATACCTTTCGCGGGGTTAAACGAAATCAGAGATCCCGACGAAATTGTGAATAACAAACTATTAACACGTTCTCGGTATGCGGTTCTCCTAACGCGTGAGTAACACACTCGTAACGAATGTGTTAGAAGTGTGGCGGTGAATGTTACGGATGAAACTTACTATTATCTCGCCGAAGGGCTCGAAATGCTTCCTAAGCTCGGACGCGGTGACGTCCTTCTCGAGGTTGCCGATGAAGAGCGTACGCGTCGCCTTCGGATGGTACTCGTCGAGCTCCGCCTCGTACGGCCTGAACTCGTTGTCCTCGACATCGTAGCCCTGATACGGTGCCACCTCGATCTTGCAGCCGAAAAACAGCTTGTCGTGCGACACCTCGAGCGCCTTCTCCACGTCCTCGGGTTTCTTGAAGCAGACCAGGGCGTACCGGTCGCCGGCCGCCCCGACCACCTTCACCCACGTTATTTTCCCGTGCTTCTTGTACTCGTGGAACAGACCGTCCTTGAGGGAGGTGTCGCTGCTGCGTGCCGGTAAATTACGCACGCAGATTGCGAGCGGCCTGCGGTCCTCGGTGACGGCGGCATTTCCGGTGCGGTGCGGCGAACTGCCGGGCGACGTGCTGCCCCCGGAAGTGCTGCCGGCGGAACTACCGCTGCGGCTGCTGCTGCTGCTGCCGGAACGGCTACTGCCACTCGGCGAGCTGCTTCCGCTTCGCGATTTTCTGCGCTGTTTTTTGTGCTGTCGTAACGCACCGCTGCTACCGCTCCCGCCACCTCCACCGCCGCCTAGTGGAACAACACGACGAATGTAATCTACACACGTATAGTTCGTTATTGTTATTTACTGTCCTCTCATCGTCCTTATACAATTAATACATTCGATAACGGGCGGAACAACGCAGGATAACGCGGCGCGACCTAACGCTCTGACGGGACTGTCTCGAGGAGGTTGTATCGTGTCGATCGAATTCGACTCGTAAATATAACAAATTTCAGCCAAAAAGTTGTACGCATTGCGACCGTAAGTGCAAAGTACAGGATGTAAAATGAATAAAAAACTACCTATGTACGCGTGCACTTGCTCCTTTACTAAAGCTTTATTCTCGTAATTGAAATTATTCTATGAATCATCTCCATTCTACACGATCTCACGTTATAATAGAAAATGTTGAAAAGCATTTTCAACAATTGCTTCTGTACTTCGAATGTTAAACATAATTTTTAATTATATCGAATGGTCTTCACCTTGGTACTGTTTTGGGAATTGTGCTAGTACAGGTGTAATTATGATTTACGTCCAGTTGGGGTTAAAAAAAAGTTTCATAGTAAAGTATGTTTGTGATACAACCACCTTAATTAGTCGTGAGCGACTGTCATGCTTTGGATTTCGTAGCGGTACAATCGTTAACGAGCATGCATAACGGAGATTCGATGTTGCAAATTAACGTCACGTGGTGTCTTCCTCCAGTTGGCGGGAAACGCGCTACCAACTGTGGTCGCGTCGCGGTTCCCGCGCAAAACGTTACTGAACGCACGCGTACAATTACTGCATCGCATATTTTCATTCTTCCACTAATTTTTTTATCGATAATAAAATGTATAGGTATGACGATCCGAATAGATGTCCTCAATTATTTAGTGTACCTAAACAGTTTACGTAGATTTATCTGGATACTGGCACTCGATCATAAATTTAGAGCTTTAAGATTTACAAAGAATGTCGGCCTTGACCCCCAATGCCTACGTGAAACGCGCTGTATTATGCAACGTCGCCGAAGTCCCAAAACTTCACAGTAATATCAACTTTGTAACGTATTACATAATTTCTAAACAGAAAGTTAATTGTCGCAAAATGGTACTGAAACGAGTTTAATAAAATCCGATATCTTGACACATTGTCGATCACAAATCCACAAAACGTAATCGTATCCGGCAAAAATCCAAGAACACTCCAAGAACGACTGAAAGAAACACTCGCTATAAAAATAAGAATCGCACACAGATATTGCAAAAAGGTGAAAGGATTGCATAACTATCGAATCTTAATACCAGAGACGTTATCTCAGGCCCATAAATCGTGAAATGTCTGAACAGCCTTGATGAACAGAACCACGTGTCGTCGGTCGCGAGCTCAGTAACGCAGCGCGGGGCTCGCGTGTGCTCAACAAACGAGCACGGAATCACAGGTAGGTAACATCGGTTATGCGAAAGAGACAGAAATAGCAAAGGAAGGAACACGGACGTATCCACCTGCAAGAAGACACGCGGGACGTGGACGCAGACGCGGACGCAGACGCAAAGGTGGAAGAAGCAAGCATAACACAGGCAGGAGTTTATATGCATTGGTACAGTCTATTCCACAAGAAAGTATACGGCAAAACTTTTATGCAACTAATCGAAATTTTGAATCGCTCCTTTCAAATTTCAACATGTTTATGTAATTATCGTTATTTATTAACCTTTTCGCGTTCGATGTGAAACACGCTGCATAATCGAAGGTAAATTTTATGATAAAATTGTTTTCGTACAATATAAGATTACACGAGATACATGAATTTCATGCAAATCTCATTTAGACTCGTATTACTAGTAATCGATAAACAAGTATTTGACTATCCAAAATAATACGGTACCGAAAGGGTTAATTCATGAAGTAATTTAATACCCGGCTTGTTATTGTGATCAAAATTTTAGAGTAACTGTGTCCATTCAAGAATGGCGGGACATTCAATCGGTCCAGAATGAAGTATATATTATCTACCCTCACAATAGTTTACTAAAATGAATTTAATCTCTCTATCCGGTAATACCTCTCTATTTGGCAATACTTCCATACTCGACGATTTTCGTCTGACAGAGTAGTAGCTACGGAATTGGTAGTAGGTGCATTAAAATGTTTTATCCGCGAGTCGCGGCAAGGAAAGCAAAGGTAAACGATGGAGCGAGAACTCGTCGAGTGTGGACAGCAATTAGCAAGTACAGAGTCGTGAAGCGACTGAGAAGGTGCACAGCGTATTAGAGTCGAAAAGGCTTCTCGTGGAAGATATATTGTAATAATAAAAAAGCGTTGCCGTATAGTTTGTCGCGGACGAGGCTGTGGAAGGGCAATTACCTTGGTCGTCCTGGTAGGCGTCGTTGTTGGCAGGCGAGGGTGGCGGCGGTGCGTTGCCGTACCTCGAGGTCGTCGACTCGTAGGCCGACCAGGAGGACGGTGGCAGGCCACCACGATGACGATCTAAGTGGGGCGGGGGCGGCGGCCCGGAGGCATACGGGCCGGTTCTCGAGTAGAGCCGATCCCTCGCCCTGGTCGATGTCACGTGGTAGGAGCTGGCCGGAGGTGGACGGCCGCGGGGTATGTAGCCGCCAGGATCACCGGGAGAAGGATCCGCCGGATGGCCGCTGACGACGACGCCACCGCCGCCGCCGACGCCACCGACGCCACCCCCGGATCCGACCCCTCGGCCGCTTCTCTCGCTGCTATAGAAACTGCCGTGTGAGCCACGTGACTCGAAGCTCTCTCCTCCTCTCTCGCGGTCTCGCTCTCTCTCCCGGTCCCTCTCCCTCTCCCGGTCCCTCTCTCTCTCCCTATCTCGATCCCGGTCCCGGTCCCTGTCTCTCTCTCGGTCTCTGTCTCTCTCCCTCTCCCTCTCTCGGTCCCTCTCTCTGTCGTTAACGCCGCCACTGCCGCCACCGCCACCGCCGCCACCACCGCCGCTGCTGCCTCCGCCGCCGCCGACGCCGATTCCGCTTCCGACGCTGCCGCTTCCAACGACGGTGCCGACGCCGACGACGCCGCCACCGCCACCGCTGCCGCTGCTACCGCTGCCGCCGCCGACGCCGACGCCGCCGCTGACTCCGCTGACGACGCTTCCGCTGACGATGCCGGAACCGCCGCCACTGACGCCACCGACCACTCCGACGACTCCGCCTCCCCCGCTACCCCCGCTCGATCCGTGATCCTCCGAACTTCTGCAACACGACACCCGATCGTTAGAGATCTTTTCGTCGAATACGACGATCGCGTTTAACGAGAGTGCTACTTTGCTTTAACCAGCGTTTCTCCGTTCGGATCATCTAGTTTCGTTGCTAGCTGACCCTAATTAACTTAGACATTATACACGGGAACGGGAACTTTTTCGAATTCCGCATACGCCATTATAGAATTGTAGAGGATTTGAGGATTTCGAAATTAGAGTGGAAGTTTAGAAATTTTGAGAATGATTATTTCCGTAAGAAGCTACCCTTTCATTCATAGCGAGTTCTAACTGGAATTACCTCTAAGTCTCTTAATACTAACGACATCAATCATATCTCTGACGCTATTGGTACCAGGTGAACATTATCCCATGAAGTTCTCACACTCTGGTCGGCTCGCTTCCTAATGTCAACTCGCTTGAAACTTGGATACTCAACGTCAGTCTCGCGTTATTGAATTTAAAATGAATATGCTCCAATGATAAAACGTCGACCCTGCATTGTATAAAGTTCCAATCTCGAAATTTCTAATTTTCCGAATCTATAAATTCCCGAAGTATCCCACTCATGCTTGTGAAAGAACATTAATGTACTCATAAATCTGTTGAAGGCCTACGCAAAAGATGTTTCCAGATCACTTTCACCCCGTAGTTTCGCTAAAATCGTACAATGGTAAAATAAAAGTCTTAGGAAGCACTAATACAGATAAGATGAAATAAAGAATAATCCATTCACGGTTCGTCAGAATGGTCGGAAACGGCTACATATGTACACGCCACACCATTACTCGGTTCTGGGAACACGCGACTTTTGCCGCTCCTCCCGCGTCTCTCTCGGTACATCTTTATCGCATCCGTCGGGGTCAAAGTTCGAAAACGTGGCCGGTTATCAGGAGGCTGCCTCGAAGTTCGTAGCGTGTATGTATCTTTCCTGGACGTGTTTATGCGCGTGCATAGGTGGATCTGTTCGCGTGTGCCGGTCGTAACGACATGCACGGAGCGTAATCGCGTCGAAGAATCGAACCGGCCTTTCTCTCCGGACGCCTCTTCTCTCGTGTTCGTTCCGTTACCATACGGTCACCGTGTGCTTATCTCCCACCTTCGCGAGAAACTTCGACCTGAATCTCTTTAAAGGCTGGATTACGCGTGGCCGTTTCGTTTCTCGTTTCTCTCGAATGATCTTGTTTGCCCGCGAGAGGAACCGGCACGTTGCCATGCGAGCATCGACTTGGACGGAGAAATTTTTCCGTTATCCGACAGTTTCTTTTTTTTCTCTTTTTCGACATTTTTTTTTTTTATTCCTATCGGAATCCGCTTTTGTTCCGCGCACCTTTTCGTCGTTTGCGCAATGCACGATTTCGTGTGCTCCCGTTGGACGATCGTGTGGCAATATCGTGTGCGGACGCGGCAACGTTTGTCCATTTTGCAATAGGCTCTTTCTAATAACTCTTCTCGATATTATCAATACTAATATTATTTATTTGTACCAAGTGACACTATGCGTTTAGATAAACTCACAGTTTTCCCAATTCTTAGTTTTCTATATTCTAAATACTTTCTCAAGTTCCTACGTTCCTGGATTACTAAATCTCTAGGTTTTTATTATCCTGGATTTTATAATTAGTGGGTCCTTATGTTCCTAGTAACCTACCGATATCCTCATATCCCTAGATCTAAACCCAAGTACTCAATGTCCCTAGATTCCAATGCTCCAATATACCTACATTCAAATATCCCTAGATTCCAATGCTCCAATATACCTAGATTCAACTACCCCAAAATTAGCAAAATCCTATACTTTTAATTCTGTATGTTCCTAGATCACTAGATACCCATATCCCTAGGGCTACATCTCGACATCCCAAGATCCTACGATTTCTACTCTTCGAAAAGAGCATAGGCTTTGAAAATTCGGAAATTTATGAATTCAAAAATTGTAGAGTTTTTGAAATCTATGAATTTGAAAATTGTGCAGATCTGGAAATGTAGGAATTTGAAAATTGTGAAGATTTGGAAATCTAAGAATTTAAAGCTTGAAAATATTTGGCGAGAAGTGTTGGGGTTTAAAATTTGAATTTCTCTTCAGTTAAAATTTGTTGTATATGGAACACGTGTTACAAAATTCCAATACGTTGGTCATCGGTGGCGGAAAACGATTCGTACGCAAATAAACATGTCTACCTTGTGTAATGTAACCAAAATGTATTTCACAAGATTTCTTGCAAAACGCGATAATACGTATGGTGAAATTTTTCATGAGAGATTTGAACCGTGCAACACGTAAACAAGCCTCTTATTTTTTCTGTCGATAAAATTTTTGTTCTCCGCCATTTTTTATCCTAAATTCTATAAATATGTATTGTTACTACATTCGTTGTATTACACAGCAATCTTGATGTTATAGCGATTCAAACTGCAAGGTCGGAAACATCAAATCAATGATGTTAAAATCGTAAAACATAAAAGTGGCTATTAAAATCCATTATAGATTGCGTAAGAAATGCTAGTCATCTAAGCAAACTAAACGAAATTGACAAAAAGTGATATGCGTATGACAATTTACACGACAGTGTAAAGTCTACGGGTATAAATATTGCGTGTATGTTTGAAAAAATAAATAAGGAAAAACGTAAAGTGGTCAATGGTCATTTAATTGCCACGTAATCTTGGTTGTTAAGTTTCAGAGACGTAAATTATCGAAAATAAAATATAACTACGTTACACAGGTTTAATAGGAACGCTCGTGATAAAAGCTTTTTTACGACCTTGCTATATCGCGGCGCAGTCTGCAACATGTAATTTCATAATTTAGATCTCCCGATATTTTTTATGAACTACAAACATCTTCTAAACTAGCCTGTCGCATAATTCGATCATTTAAATCCATTTATTCTAATTTGAACTTGAAACAAGTTCTTTGAACTAGAATTCTCTTGCAATAAGAACTAGTTTGAGGATGAAACAGGAGCAATTAGATTTGAACGATAAAATTATGCGTTATACGATAGTGCAATTATTCCAATTCATCTCGATCGTAAATTACAGCGATCAGGAATTTGCAATTTGGACATTTTTTCATTTAGGAATTTAAGAATGCGGGGGTTTGTGGGGTTGAAAATTTGAGAATTTGTGGATTTGGAATTTTAGGGATTTGGAGATATTAAAATTTGTGGAGACCTTTAGAAATTTGGAAATTTCAAATTTGAGGTTTTGGAGAAATTAAAATTTGTAAATTAGTACCTTTAGAAATTTAGAAACTTCAAATTTGGGGTTTAGAGAAATAAAAATTTGTCAATTGACACCTTCAGAAATTAAAAAATTTCAAATTTGGGGTTTTGGAAAATTAAAAGATCACAGATTTGTGAATTTGAAGATTTGGATATCTGAAAATTTAGAATTTAATAATATAAAAAATGTGTGAATTTCAGTAATCAAATTTGTATATTTAATCTTTGAAAATTAGTGATAGAAAATTTTTGCTCTTACTCAAAAGGAGCTAACATTTCACCCGGATGTACACGGTGATGTTCTCGCATGAGTAACGTGATCAATTTTGTTTCAACTCTTTTTTATCTACGAGCATGAAAAAGGAGTACAAATATCAGCAAACGAATCGCCAATCATCGTTTTGCATACGAAGGACAAAGCGATATACGGTATCAGTCACGCGACCGATGGCAATTCGATACCGCGTATGTGGATCCGCTGGGCAAACACACGTCCTCGGAAAGTCCACTCTGTAGATCTGACCGTTGTTCAGGATCACATCAGACTTATCGATTTGACCTCGTTATTTAGAGATCCGCGCTCGAAAAATATCAGATAACAAAAAAACGAAAAGTGTACGAAAAACCTTGCATCGTTACGAACGTATCGGGTGAGAAACTTGAGGTTAATGTCTGCAGTAACGCGATACCATTGGGGTATCGATACCAGTCAAGCTTATCTCGTAAATAACAGCGTTAAAAAACATTTTTACATAGTAATTTTCGTTTTAACACGCTAGTGAACTATTATACTCGCCACGAGATAGGGAGGTTAGGATAACAGAGGTTAGGACATACAGAGTCAAAAGCGTAACTTTTTTATTTCCCATACAAAAAAACATTTTAAAACAATCTTATATATTTAGAAACAGAAATATGCGCGCAAAAAATGATTTTATGGTAATAGAGATAATACACAATTTTCGAACCGCCATTTTACTCCATATAGTTGATAAATGTCAAAATAAAATTGGACACCATTTTAAACCACTGTATCCTTCTGTACTTGTACAAATGCTATAATACTAATAAAAAACTAATCATTATTTAAATCACTATTTACTAATATATGATGTAAATTTTTGTAAGTTACAGCAAAGCGTGATTTCGTTAGGTTAGAGTCGGAACTTTCTACTGCATCTTCTGCTTACTTTATGTATCGTGCTTTATGTATTTACCCGTGTACATAAATACCAAGGAAAAGCTTGTTACAAAGAGAAAAGAAAAATATCACTGGCCATCCCGGTCTGTTTTACGTATGTTTTATAGGGTATAAAATTAGTCTGCACGTCATGCTAACTTTCTTTCGATTCGGTATGCGCGCGCAATTTTTACCGGATATCGCTGTTCAACTCCCGAAAAGCGCGACGCCGTTCTTTGTTATGACGGATAACGTACACGATTTCCTAGAATCTTATGTTTAAGTTTGTTATAAAACACTAGCTGGTATGTGTGACATGGCTACCGATAAGATATTTTCAGGGTCGTATTATTGCGTTTGCGTGTACCCGTTAATATCGCACACGCTGGAACTACCAACATTAAAATAAAAACATTCATTAGCATGACCGAGCGACACTCGACGTCATTTTAATAAATATTATGCAATCGAGTACGTAATTGGTCATTAAAATTTTGTTGATCGTGCAATTGAAACGAATCGGACAGAAAGTTACGTCCACCATGCAGTTTATAACCATATGACGAACATCCATATGGATGATTCATATGCAAATTGAGATCCTTATTATTAATTCGTAAACTTGCAACAATAACGTCATGACCGAGACGAATATGTCTATTTGTTTGATAATTATCATGGTAAGGTGTTTAATCAAATATTTGTTTTACAAATGTTGAGGTGAAAGCGTTGCGTGTCTATTTTTGACCGAGGATGAGCCAAACGAAGTGTAAATACATGGACGATTTCATATTTACAAATTTGGAAATTTGGAAACTTGAGGACTAACAGATTTAGCATCTGACGGTTTAGAAATTTGGAGATTTCGATTTCAGATAAATAACTGAACAACGTATAACTTTTAATAGAACATAGTTTATGAATTTTAGATTCAAACTTCTTCAAGAAAATACTATAGTTCGTATTTCAAAATAACGACAACCTCCCAAACAGAAAAGTATTCTAGTTCTTAAAATTATTACTCAAGCAATAGATCAGGGTCCATAGTCTAGTAACTACGTAACTGAGCATCAAGCCACCCCCACTCCGCCGCTGTGCGCAGTCGCCGGCGCATGCGCAGTTCAACAAACCCATGTCTGGCAACATCGCTGTGACCACGTCGTCACGGTCACCTGAATTTTCGTGGAAACGCGACGCTGCCACAAGCACGGATAAGGTACGCGATAAATGCTGACAGAATATCACCTGTAATTGCTTTTAGAGCTTCGAACAATTAGTGAACTGCAAAAAGTTCAGTTGCAAAGCATCAATGGAAGACACAGAAACAGAGATTTTTATTATTCCTCGAAGAACCGCGGAGAAAAGAAGCTCGTTTGCGATGTACGGGGATTTAAGCGGAACGCGTACGGAGACCGGAATAGCCGGGACAGAAAGCGACACCGTATATGTACTATATCACGTGGTTTGGTAAAACAAGTGCGTGGCAAAAAAGATTTCGACGTTGGAAGAGTGGCAGCACCGTGAACATGGATTACGACGACGACACGTCAATGTGCCCGCGAACAATAACATGATAACCGGCCTTCGTTGATCGATTATCGGGCCAGTTTATTTCCATGAACGCGATTCCGTGCGGGGAATACGTGGTGGCTCGTGACGACCGATATTGGTATAACTGTATTACGTTGCACCGTACGGTCGCACCGAGAAAATCGAATACGTCGGTTATGCGTTCTAAAATACAAGCAGAAAATATGGCTTCGTATTGTACGTAGAAACGTTAATTCGGTTATAGGCAGAGATGGAAAATGCACGGAAGTGCAAGTGGCTCTGACAGCTGTCCATACGAAAATTCGAACTTTCTATATGGCTGCACTTATAAATTACCTCGTTGCTCCTATGTCTCCAAATTTTTGAATATATCAATTCAAATACGCGGGAATTATAAACGTGATAATTTAGGAATCTGAAAATTTAGCAATTGAAAGTTAGAAATGCGGGCTTTGACAGTGGGTGAAAATCGCTTTAGGAAATTAAGCTGATTTATAGAACTCATTGAACGAATAATTCGAGCACGGAGATGAATTTTATCGTGCTATTCCTTTGTCTACGGCGTATTTAGTTCGTCGTTTCGGTTTGCTTCAATTTCATTTAAATCTATTCCGAGCCATGAAATATACGTATTTCTACGGAATAGCCGTGGAAACGGTGGAATATATTTTACTGAGTTATTAAACCGTTCGATACGTCGCTGGTAACGGTCATTTAACGTCACAAAATGAATGCATGAGCAATTCAGAAAATTAAGGCTTCTTATTAATTGCAGACATTTAACGGTTCTCATGTTAAAGGCCGTACATAAAAGTGGCTATGTGTAGACAGATTTAACATATTCAATATATTCCAAAATTAAACTTTTAATGTTTCGATTATGCTCTTACACTTCTTCGTATAACTACAAACATGAAATAATGAAATTAACATATTGAAATAGGGTTTTCTAAAAATAGTGTTTTTGGGCAAAGACGAACTTTTTTAAATGAGAATTGTTTTCGACCCATACGTTCTCAATGCATCTTCGGAAATCCCAAATATTCAAAATTCCCAGATATAGTTTGTTTCTTTTACATTTTAAAATAAGCAACGTTTATGACGTTGCAAAAAGTTTCGAAGCACATCTGTGCGTACAACGTCCGAGTCGAAACAAAAATAAGCATTATGAAACCACGAGGTCGAGTCAACCTTGACCGTAACACTGCAAAGGTTAAGACACGAGCAATAATATTCGTGTTGAATCAAAAGTACATATGTATTTTTATCCTCGCGCCAGATTTTTAAATAAAACCGTACCGGCGAGGAGCGCCATTGAAAAATTACGATATACGGTTGGCGCGTGAAAAATCGACGTTCGATAGCCTGGCTCGATACCGACAGCTTCGAGTTCGTGCTCGATACGATCAAGATACGTTTGTTCACAATGGAGACACTTTTCGATAGCGATTGCTATCGAAATCGGCGCAATCCAATATTGTATCTCATATGAAATGGCACGAGGCAAATATATTGTGTTGTTCTTTATCTATCTGCATCGGTATTTTAGCATGTCATGTGAGAAGTACTTACTCTTTGTGGTCTTCACTGATAAACGGGGTTTTATACTTTGGACTTTCATTATTTTAGTTGGATGCAATAATACCGATTTTGCACGTTGTGGCCATGAAATTAGTTGAAATTATTTTATTCAATACTGATATTTTTTGGTTATTTTAGTTAACTATTTTTGGCTCATTGATATCTATATGTCTAGATCTCTATATTCCCAAATTTCTATATTTTTGCAAGTCCCTATGTTCCTCCAAGAGGTCTTCAAAATCATATATCACCAAATCTCTATATATCCCTATTTACATTTCCAAATCCTTACATCCCCAAGATCCTATGTTTTCAAAAACCTGTCTCCCTAAATTGCTTCATTTCCAAATCCCCATGTCTCCATAATCCTCTACCCTAACTTTAACTTAATACCAACTAACGCTCTGTTGATATTTTACTTGATAAGTACGAGTTTCAAATTTTATCAGATTACTCATGCTGTTATCTGAATACACACCAACGTGCGTATCACATCATGAAAAACAACTTATGATACTGATAAACGACTGGAATAGTAACATAACTCACAGTACTTGTTCTTTCATTTTTTGATACCACATATTTTTTCCATAACCTCAATTGTTGTAAACACCATTATCAACACCTATTTCTATTGTTCTGATTTTTGCAAAGAAATGAAAATTTCGTATCTTGAACAACGTAAAATATTTTCAGATGAAATTCTAAGTGACTCAGGTAAAATGACGATACAGTGTGAAATACGGAAGATCACATGTGTTGGTGAGCGGTCGAACGCGTAAGGTTGAAGGCATTAAAAAAAAGAAGAGACGAGGGAATTAGAATGGACAGTACGTAAATTTTATCGAACGAAAGAGAGAATGGAACAGCCGGTCGTCCGTAACAACGATTCAATGTCGTTTTACCTGCTTCCTGTGTGACGTGCGATTTAATTAATTCCCGCGACGTGACTCATCGCAAAAAGCTGCATTTATACGTGTCAATTTGACAACCAAAATATTTTACCCATCTTCCAGCGAAACTACATTTACGGAAAGATAAACTCTGTCATTTCATTTCTTCTTGAGAGAGACGAATATACTCATCCGATAAAAATAGTTCATAAGTATATATTCTTCTGATTTATATTATAATATATATGTGGATAAAATTTTATGAATTTAACTTTGAAACACCCTATGTGTACAAACATACAAAATCAGCAAGGACACTGACCTTTATAATGTACATTAAGATTATTCAACATACATATGTATAGATTAGTTCACTAGTTGACTGGTTCACTAGTGATGTATCAATAGTAATCCACTAGTTAACTAGTTCACTAGACTGATACAAGTGATGCATCAATCTCAAAATTGACAATAGTGTACCTAATGTCACAGGGTCTTTTTATATTCCAAGGAATACACTGTGCAAATAATTATTTTGAATGGACTGCGTCAATATACTTCTAGGATAAGATAATTAAAAGCAGTGAAATTTACCCGTGCGAGGGAAACCTGTGCTGAAGATGCTGTGGCTCGTAGTATTGTGTGGTAAGGGCTCGTTCGTCCAAGGTATGCTCAGTCGCGTGAGCCTTCGCTGCGGACTTGATATCCATGAACGCCACCGTCGCGGAGGCACCCCCGGTGCTGCCTGAGGAACCGCTGCCCCCGCCACTGCCGCCGCTGCCAGAACTCGAACCGGAACCACCCTCGTTCCCTTCTCCGAGGGCACCACCGGAACCTCCGTCCACGGGGCATTCTTCGCCCCGCGGCAGCAGCTTGACGCTCTGCACGCGTCCATACCTGAAACATGCAAAAAAACATTTCATTTTACTTGACTAATTTTAATCAACCTTAACTCAGACAACAGAAATGCAAATTGTACGCAATTATTCGAGCTTTTTTCCTTTTGTGCTTAATATAATTCCGGATATTAGGATTTAAGAGTCTAGGGATATGGGGATGTTTAAAATTCACGAATATTTTGAACCTAAAGTAACTTGCAATTTGGGGATACATGGGATGTTTGCAGAGGGTCTTTGAGGTCTAAGGATCTAGAGATATTTGGAATCGGAAATATTCGAGATCAAGGGACATTTGCGATTTGGAAACGTTTATGGTCTAGGTTACATCCGGCTATGTTCAGTCTCAGAACATTTAAGATTCAGGATATTCCTCATTTAGAGATCTGGAGGTACATTGGACCTAGACATATTTGGCAGTTATAGATATAAAGTAATTTGTCATTTAGGGACATTCGTAATTTATAGAATAAACAAGAATAAACTGTAAATGATCGATACAGTAATAAAAATTCCATAATATACGACGAGAGCATGGGGCTGGTTATGTTTAGGGCAACCATCTTGTATTAAATTATGATTTCATCATATTACAAACACATTTAAAACAGAGTAAAACATCTCACTGGGTAAACTATGCAAGTATGACATGATGAAGTGTTGGAAGTAACGATAAGAACGACATGGAAAAAAACTTCCATGAAAGTTTGTCTTTCCTATCTATTTGTATACTCAATCTATTCAAATTTGCAAATATTAGGTTGACAATTAAATTTGCGATCTTTTCGTTTATTTTACTTGAAAATCAGAATCGCAAAGAAATCGATCACTTACTAAAAATATAATAAAAACCTTATATTTTGCAGTACAGTTAAAAATATAAAGATAGCAGAAAAAATATCTACGAAATACGTAAATATATTCAGAGAAATACAGCTTGTTACAACGTAACGAAATTTACGATATACGTGCATCAGAATGAGCTATAATCCTCAATAATCGAGTTACCGTTACCGCGTAGTAGTGTAATGTACTTTTTTTCCGCGGATTCGTTTATTTCAAAGAAACGAAACAGTAGCCGGTTCATTGCGATCGCAAATCGGTAGGCTTAAAGAAAACGCGGTTGTTTTTTATCCCGTAGAGAAGGTAGATATTGAATTTCGACGAAATTAAAGAAAACAAAGAGTCAAAGTTGTTTCTGGCACACCCTATGTACAGAAAGCTCCGGCAGTAGTAGAAACGGACTTACTAGGTGAGGTAGGGTATCCGGCAGGAGTGGGGAGAGACGCGTCTTGATAGGTCGATCGAAAGAAGAATATCGTGCGCAAGCGCAAAGACTTCAACGGTTTCGGAGTATCTCTGGGAGTTGTTCGTCTAATCTCGCGTGAGTCGCACGTATTTTCTTGTGCGTTCTTCCGAAGAAAGCCTCTGGTTTTTTTTGCTCCTTCCGGACCATACACACGCAGCTTGCAACAATATCAACGGAAAAATGCATATCACAATAATCCGTTGTTTGTTCTTCACGCTCACAGGCGTCAGTATTATAACGCGGGAGAGAATGCGCGAGAATTGGGCGACACCTTGGATTAACTGCGCAAAACGTATTCGTTAGGCCTAGACGAAAATCGACGAGAACGGTGGATTTATTTCGTAAAACACGAGAAATACAAGGGAATACGGTTAACTCGTCCGTAATTATCCGAACGCTTTTTCGTATTTCGTGATATGTCGGATCGTTTCGGAATGGGGCGTGGCCGCGCTCTACCATATGCGTGTGATTCGATGGGCCACGCGAACTCTTTGTTTAACGGTTATATTATCTCTTTCGTTGTCGCTCGTTTTCCTCGAGCATGTCGAAAATTCACCGTGTCGAAACACCTCGGTGTGTAAGAAGAGATTACGTTTCCTAGAATGATTCCTCGATTCGTGAACTCATTTTCGGACTTTATCTCTCGATTTCCCTTCGACGAAACGAAGAGACGAAACGCAGGAGGGAACGCGTTTCAAAATACTATCGCAACGTACGCATCTTCTGGAAGATTGTTCTCACGAAATGGCAGCCGCAACGCTCATGGTGCCGTTCATACGCAATTACCGCGATCATTTTCATTCGGCGTCTCGCGATACGCTGCCTTGTCCTGCGGGATCATTTAACGTGTGACGTGCGGAGTGCTCGTTTCGAAATTTCGTTTCTCTAGACGACGAGTGCAATGCTGCTCCATAAAGTGAGTTTAAACCGAAATAAGTGAATACGGACGAGAGATCGTCGTATCGAGAGCGCGTTATTTTGCGAAAGAGAATTGATCGCGATCTGTACGTTGTGGCTGCAAGACTTCCCATCCCACCCCGGGTCGGCTCTCCCCTCTTGTTTTCTTCTCCCACACGTTCTCGCTCGCACGAACACCGAGTACTGAAAAGACTTGCATACACACACAGGCAGACGCCAAACGTCCTTTTCTCTGACACGCATGAGTGAAAGCGGGTGAGAGAGGAGTGACGAGAGGAGAAGAAATAAGATAGAAGGCCAGAAGAGGAAGGGGAAGTCCCAAGTGCCACGGTGGCTGGCTGGCTGGCTGGCAAGCGAGCCACGAACCCCGTACCCATTCCCCTCCACAATTCTCGTTCGTTGCTTGTCGAGGAATTTTACTTCGGCAGACTCGTTCCCAACCTCGATTCCTTCGTTTCTCAACTATGAGCAGTTTCATGTGAAAACATTAGCATGACTTTCCATAAATTTTCAAGTTTCTAGGTCAGAGTCATGTTTCCCGTTTGCGAAAAAGTTTTCGCGAGACCAATCACGAAGACACCGATCATCACGCGAAAAACATGAGCTGTCCGCAATCCGACACCAGAATCTACTGTGTCGAGGAAAATACAGTGAAATAATTACGAGAAATATGCGAGAGTGTGTGACGACGATGTTCTTCGTTCCTGCGTTTCGATTTTTCAGTGGTAGACGCTCGTTTGACTAATGTTGTTCTCGAACGAAATCGATACTGGAACGGTAACCTCTTCCAGTGTTCTATTAAACGAGAATGTGAGACGTAACGAATTATTCGTAAACGTTGACAGTGCTTCGACTACGTGTTTCAACAGAACAATTTCTTTTTTTTTTTCTTTTATTCGAGAAACCGAATCTTATGATCCACCCAAGTGGATGCCATCCACTTGAATGATCGTTTGTCTTTCTACGTTTGAAATGGGAGACGTACAGGAAATCAATACATCGGCCCACGGTTAAGAGTTCCTACCCACCGTGTGTACGTGTACGTGTAGGTTGTGTGTGTGTATGTGTGGAAATGAAAGAGGGAAAGGGAGACGGAAAAATTCTCTACTCGTACAAATCAATTAACGTGTCACACGGGTAGAATTTTAGTCCCAGGCAAGGAAAAGGAAGCGGACAATTTTCTCAGTTCACGGAAACTCATTGTAAAATTCACCGATCAAACTTTCATCGTAGAAACTTGACGCGAATGTTCCGCGTTACGTAAACGCTGTCTCGAAATTTTTACACTTGCACCACGACATACAGCACTCGTTTCATTTTTTTAATCGTTCGTGGGTAATACGGATCGTTGACGGCTACGTATTATATCGTCGCACATATTACTATCCTTTATAGAGAATATTGTCAATATTTCAGGGGTTACAATATTCGTTCACAATATATACTGCTCGTTAAATTGAAAAATATGGAGTTGGAAATTCATGAAATTGGAATTTGACGATTTAGAAATTTGTGAAATTGGAATTTGCAGATTTGGAAATATGGAATTTAAGGATTTGAAAATTTTGAAATTTGCAATGTGCGATAGTCGATGTTCATACATATGATAAACCTATGATTTTAAAATATTGACAAAATGTAGTGATAGTCCAAGGTTTGCATGCAGCTTAGGGCAATGGCTGTTAATGGAATAATATCAATAAAAGAAACGTAGATCTACGTGGTTAGGGATTCTTTCCGTTTCTCTGAATCTCGAAATTCCAAGCTCTATGATTGTGTCGATCTAACAACATTACATGGAGGTTCTACGATTCCGCGAAGAACAGCAGGAATAAAAAGGAATACAATGCCGAACGAGCACTGCCAGGATAACAACAAAGAAAGAAGGCTTTTGTTCCTCGGCTTCTTCCCGATCCCCTCTTGCCCTTTCGCGATTCCACCTTGGTTCGTGTCGAATCGAATAAAAAAAACTGGATGGTGCTACGAGGACGTTGGTATTGCCGGAAATTTCCTTTGGAGGTTAAGGACCAATAGACACCAACATTTTTCTAATGATTATTGTTCCTACTTTTCTTCGGGGTTGATCTTCATTTTTAGACAATCGACTTTTATGACCATGTGAAGACAATGGAGTGGATGCTCCGTCATTGATTATCGACAAATTATCGATATTTAACGGCATAAATAGATCGTTAAGACCAAAGAAAGTTTATTCTTGATTAAATTTCATATCTAATTTTATCGTTCCAAGTTCATTTATCTTTGTTTAAACTTGAAAACTAACCGAACTTAACCTAAGCTAACAATATTATCATTCAAATTTATTACGATAATACTTGAACGATGAACGTATCTCTCAATATAAGTTAGAAGTTTAAATAAGGATAAACAAATTTACATGATTAAGTTACACGTTATATTCAATACCAGTCATTCCGAGTTGCTCTAGCGGTATCCTGAAGTGTCTTCCAAAACCTGATCAGTTCAAAACCAGCTCACCGATCGTATTTTGCTTATGAACCTATACGATCCACGTCCAGTTCAGTTTTCAAAATGAACATTGATTATAGTTGAAAGAAAGCTAAGTGGCAAGGAACGCTCAGGTTTCGAGAAACACTTAACGATTATCATCAATATTTATTGGCATGAACATCTTCGTTAGACCGTAAAATCAGTTTGAAGCGAGGAAAAGCATAGAGGCCGTCTACGCACAAGCCGAGGTTGCATTTGTTTAAGAATAATCCCTTTGAAAGGGCGACGCAACGTCTAATTCCATCTACGCGTAGAAGCAGGAGAAGTCTTCCAACAGTACCATTCTAGGCAGACGACACTGACATAAGCCGCAAACGTCGCAAGCAGCAACGTTGGGACGCCTCAACGAGGCCGGCGAGGACGTGGCAACAGCGCTATGACTCAGCTCTCCTCGTTCCAACCGCTTCTCTTGCCCCCTGGCCCCTCTTCAGCTGCCTCTACGCAGCTGACGCCCTTCTCCTCCAGTCGAGAACCGCCCCACCACGGCACAGCTCGATTCTATCCTTCCTCGTGTCCAACACTCCCCTATCCCCGTCTGCCCGTTCCCGTTCCGCTCCCCTATCGGCTTACCGCCCCTTCCTTTTTACCCCCACCCTCTATCGCGACCCCGACTCTCTCGGGTACCGACAACTCGCTTGTCCCCCCTCCGACGATTCCTACGCGGCGTCGTGCCGCTACCAAGACGAACGTGCAAAGTAGTAATGGCGATCTTTTGTTGGATCGATCTAGGATCGATCGGTTCAAGGGAAAAAGGTTTCGTCTTTCACCCACCGTTTTTAATTGCGATCCATCAAGGATCTCTCCTTTCACGCGATTGGAAAGAAATTTTATGCTCGGTAAACCGGTCAAGTAGCAGATCAAAAGACACCGCGTCAACTTTTCAAATTTTTAAATTTGGCAACTTGGTAACTTAGAGGCTTCTGTAACCTAGGATGGAAGAGTGTAGGGATATCTTGAATCTAGATACGTTGGCAATTTGAGAATTACATTTTGGATATTGATTCATCTCCAATTTGCAGTCAGAGTGTTCTGAATCTAGATTTGAGATTTGAGAACTTTCCATCTACCATTTTCCAAAATTAGAAATATACATCTTCAAATTACGAAGTGATCTGAATTTCGAATGAACAGATTCCGAGATTTGAAAAATAGGAAATTCTAATTATAGTAATATCGATACCATAGGATCCGATCTTCAGATCGCCATCGCTAGTGCAAAGTTCCCTTTGGAAGAAAAACACCTCTCTCTATCCCCCCACCGTCCGGTTCACTGCATTTTCCCTCTCCGTCTCCGGGTTCTCTATCCTCGTCCCCTCCTTTTCACACCCTCCCGGCCCCTCGCCGACATCGTCGTTTCTCCTCGTTCAACGGCCGTTCCTTCTTGTCCCTTTTCTTCTGGATCTTCTTTCTTTCGGGGGCTCTCCCGCTGCCATTTCGCTTCTGTATATCCGTTGCCGGAGTGAACAATGCAACCGTGATCCAGGTGCAGGGGAAAAAAGGGGAAGCATGCGAGCGGCCAAGCGAGATGAAACGGACACACGGAAGAGGGATAGGAATCGCGAAACGGGGAGCGACACGACTTTCGCGAACGAAATTGTGCAGTTACGCCGCAGAGAATTTACGCGACCGTTCCGGTCGTGTCTGCTTGATTTCTTGCTCTCTTTCGATTCGTGTTTTTTATTGACGCACTCCTCTGATAGCGGCGTGACGCGTTCAGTGATACTACACGGATTATTTCTATGTTTGATTAGATAACTGCATACTTTTTTTTAACTGGTCTGCCGATAAACGGTAATCCGTGATATATGTACTTTATTTGTACCGTGCGATAGACTAAGCTTTTATTAGACCAAGGGGGTGAGAAAACCCATTTATTCAGTGAAATTTTTCACTCTATCATTAACCCTCTTATATTTTTCTGACTGTCGCCAGAAAATATCTTGAAAAATATACAATTTTCTACTGCTTACTATTTCTAACGTAAAAATTTTCTTCTGTATTTTATCGTAAAGTGTGTTATTTTAAAGGGTGTAGCAGATACTTTCAGCGGATTTTCGATTGACGTATAGAGAGACGCTTTCTAGTCGAAGCGAAGTTAACGGGAAGCGGCGGCACGCGCGCGACCGGATCTGACAGGTTCAAAAGCTCGCGGGCAATGTCAGCAGCAACGATAGTACACGCTTCGGTTATTTACGCTTCTCCGCAGACGAAGGTTATCAACACCGGCTATTACAATACACGCGACGTTCTATTACCGTCGTTCGCAGGAGACGCCGTGTGGACCTCACAGAAACTTCCTTGGCACATAAAATCGCTGGATCAGAGAATCGAGGGAGAAGACGGGACGCGATTCTTCTTTTTTTTCCGTCGTTTCCCGCCACCGGAGGGCACGGTCGTTTAAATAAAAACGGATTACGAGACGCGCGCGAAGGATCAACGCGATCGCGGCAATAATTCACTAGCGTTTATCTGCTCTCCTCTTCTAATAGAAACGGTAGAGAGAGAGAGAGAAAGAGAAGCAGAGTCCGTCGTCGACTACGAGGCCGCGTGGGTTCGAGGTCGAAGCCGTAGTCACGTTAGGTGACTGCCGTCTGTGTCGTAGCCGAGATGCCGTTATTTTAATGCAGATACGCAGTCCGGACGAGAATGAAAGGCAAAAGGAGACACATTTGCACGTACACTGCGCGACCGACTGTGATGTACAGCGCGATTGAGGCTCTGTACGGATAATGTCGACTGACAATGAGTCTAGCTCGCATAAGCGGAAATATGGATATTATGGGAAAGGTCTATGCAGCTTTTCTGTTATTTAATATTATTTTATGGAACATTCAATGTATCACTTTAAATATCAAAACTGCAGGTATTCTCTAATACTTAGGGCTAATATTAGCGTCTTAATATTCACAGGTTATATAGGGGTAATTTGTGGACCTAAATTCTGAATCTGCTTACAAACATGGAAATTACAATTGACATACATTTACATGCTATATAAAATACACTAGCCAAGTACATAATTTTTCAAGCTGTATATTTTGTATTAATATTATTAAAAGATATACCGTAAATCTATTTCCTCGTTGCTGTCTGGAGATTTGATCGATTAAACTTCACGCTCTGCAGACTAACAAGGTAATTAATATGTTAATGGTAAAAAGGAGATACTTGGGCAAACTTCTCGAGCGTCGATATTAGTCGAAAAGGCATTCTCGAAGCGTCGTTCCAGAGGTGGAAACTACCTGGCGACGGTCAACAAACAAGTGGGATTACCCAGAATATCCTACTCTTTTCAAGGCGACCGACCCGACGAACCGCGGCAAGGTAGGCGAGGATCGAAACGTGTCGCAGAAACGTCGAAGGCGTCTCTCTATCTCTCTCTCGGGGCAGGTTATAAAGGGAGATCGTTAGCTGGAAGGTGTGGGAGAGAAAGGCGAGAGGAGAGAAGAGGAGGTAGAAGAATGAGAAGTAACGGTAGTCGGTATTACAACTCCACCGCGCCTATATTCCGTTTGACGTTTGTCGTTTATGCTTCCCCCTTGCATCGTGGAGAAAGCCGAGAGAGCCTTGTCGTTCGATCCCTTGGTCGCTAACTGCGCGTGCAAAAGAGAGAAGAAGGAAAAAATCAGAACGAGGGGAAAGACTGTGTTTATCGCGCGCTTTGCCTGCCGAACGATTCGATGTCTCCTTCGATGCTCGTTATTTTCATGCACGATGCTGCCCAGTTATACCAACCTCTACGTGGAACGAACATGGAAATATTTTTTTTATTTATTTACCCATTGGGACTTAGGGTTGCCAACTTTTTGCCGGAGTAAATAAAACAATATTGTACATGCATGAGTTTTTATTAATTTTTCTGTAAATGTCATTTTGTTTCGTTTATTTTTATCTATATCAATTCATTTTCATAGTTGCATCATCGGAGTGACAAGCAATTTATTTTTATTATCGATATCAGTTTATATTCATAGTTGCAATCTGATTGGAGCGACAAGTTTGTCAATATTTTTAATCGACTTCAAGTTTACAAATGTATAGAATTTTCAAAAGTGAAAATAAAGACGATAAATGAATTTTATGGTATTCTAAATAGTATTTAAAGAGAACTTGAATTCTGTCGAACGAGATTAGAGAATTTAAAAGGAATAATCAACAGCAGCCTAAGTGCAAATAAAAATGGAGATACGCCCGCATGCCCGATTAAAAGTCAACAACCGCTAAAATAAAGAATCCATTGTACTCTCTTATCGTAAACATTCCGCCACTATATAAGTTACATTACCGCGTTGTACAAGGGGTGCTATAGTGGTGTATGCACATAGGGAACGATGGGGATTTTACCGCGAGAAACTAAACCAAAAATGTAGAACAACGGATGGGAAAAAAGGAGACTTCGAAGAGAAAAGAGGTGAAGGGAATAATACAGTGGCGTAACTTCCACGTGAAACGATTGCAGGTGCAGCTATTTCAAAAGACATCGTGAAGAAACTTCCATCTTCTTCTTTTTCTATGGTTTCTATATACGCTATACGAAACGCCGTGCCGGCTCTTTTGCGCCAGAACTATTGTTAGGTATACACGTTTCGCTGCTTACTTTCTTACCGCCATTGTGCACACGTGTGTACACCACGGAAGGAAACCACCAAGTCGAGAGGAACCGAGAAACAATTAACGATATAACAAAAATTTCATGCAGTCTGATGCAACGACAGAACTCTACCCACGTTAGGTTTTCAATCTTCGTTAAAATCAAGAGACAAAATTAATAAAATTATGCGTCAGATTAGGTTAGTTTAATTCAGAGTTATGTTAAGTTTGGGTAAGTTTTACTAAATTAGAATTAATTTGGGTATTTTAGATTAGATCAAACGTTAAGCTGGATAGGTTAGGTTATATTAAAATTAAGTTGGATGGGTTAGGTCAAATTAAGATTCAGTTGGGTAGGTTAGGTTAGATTAAACGTTGAGTGGATTAGGTTAGATTAAAGTTAACTTGAATGGGTTAGATTAAATTAAGGTTCAGTTGGGTAAGTTAGATTAAATTAAGGTTAAGTTACATGGGTTAGATTAAATTAAGGTTCAGTTCGGTAGGTTAGGTTAGATTAAGGTTAAATTAGTTAAGTTACAATAAAGTTGTTCATTAAGTTAAACAGTGCTTATATTTGTTAGGTTAAGTCACATTAAATTACCTAAGAGTAAAGTGAAACTATTATATATTCAATTTAAGTTAGGTTAAAGTAAATTTGGTAAGGTTAGATGCATCATGATCAGATAAACCAAATTTACGTTAGAATAAGCTTTCCTGAATTGCAACTTAGAAAATAATAAATAGATCTGAATAATAATATAATGTATCATTGATAAACAGGTTAAGATTATATTGTACTTAAAGTTCGAACAAAAATGAGTAAATGGATTCGAAGGATAAAATTATAGGATACAAGTCCTAGCTCAATTGCTCCCATTATTCCTAACGATATCTTTACGATATTATCGATGTATCATTAAGTATCAATAAAATATCGATCATCTATCGATAACTGGCAGGTGTTCCTCTAATCGAGAGACGCGTGAGCCACAGATGGTCCACACTGAATTTGCCATTTCTACTGTTTTCATCACTTTTATACCTTGTATTATCACCTCATCCTATTAATCACTCTTGTAATCTATTATAATTCATATCTTATAAATACATATTCTAGTATTCTCAAGTAAATACTATTCACTACATTTTATACTGAATGACAACGTGAATGAAAACTAACTGTACTTAATTCTGTACACAACACATTGATCAATAAAATAATTTTAAAATAAAAATCATTCATCTTTTAAAATCATCTCTTTTAATACTCACTTATTCTCTAACGCGGGATAATACAACCCATGTTAATCGCCTAAACAAATCATTAGTAGATACTAAAAAAAAAAAACAAATCTTTCGCGAATCACAAAAGTGCACAGAAGTGGCCAATAATTCTTGCAACGAAGACAGAAGGATGAAAGAACACAATGCTCACTAAGCGATAATATCGCGGCTGCAATTACAATGACTCGCACAACAACAACGTTTTCGAAGGTAGGAGGATTTAATTACGCCAACGAGGGAAATTTTTCGCGGTATTACAAAGTTTATTTCGAAAGCCGACGAAACTATCCGGGACTCCTCGAGGCACGCGGAACGAGCTCGAGAACGCCAATTAAAACGTAAACGCGTAACAACGATGGGATCTCACTTTGATGAATGTAAGTTTAGACATGACTCTCCTATAAAATAGCATAGGTGAGCAACAACAACGCGAAATGTAAATTCGTGCCATTCATTAGCCTTTACTCTTCGTTCCTTGCGACGTTAATACCGGAAGGAGAACGTTTTGCTTCGAGTCCTCCGTGGGTAACTTAAATGTTTTATCGGGTTTTTAAACTTAAGTGGCCATACGGATCGCAACGTGGAAGGAAGAAAATATGGAGGCACAGATTTTGCTCGAGTATGAATTTCGAAGTTCAAAAATTGGGAGTCAGTTTCAAAATTCAAAAATTTGGAATTTCAAATTTGTGGTCTTGAAATTCTAAATTTGTGTGATCTGAATCTTGAGATCTGGAAGTTGAAAAAATTTCAATTTAAAAAACCCCAAACTTTAGAAGTCATAAAATTGCAAATTTTCTTAGGTTTTGACAATTTTCAATTGTGAAACTTGAAAATCTTAATATTTCAAAATTATAAATTTTGCAATGTCCCGACATTCCAATGCAAACTTACGGTGCGTCAAAATACTAAAAAGTCCTACAAGTAATAAAATCAAAGTACAATAATTCTAAATCCCTTATCAATTAAAACAGCAATAAACGCCATTCAGCAACTACCATCACCTCAACACTAAATCTTAATAAAAACAAAAATTGAAATCTGTCACCCAAGATTACAATCGATTAAAAAGTTGTTAAAATTACGAGAAATGCGTGAAACGGTAAATGCAAGCTAATCTCGATCGGTTCGAAGGAACACGATTGAATATACTGTTTTGTTCTGGAGTCACATCGGTGAATATAAAAGTAGAAACGCGTGTACGTGAACGCAATGCGTAAAAAGGTGCATATATGGAAATCGTGGGTAGAAATAAACACGGGAGAAAGTTTGTACAATTTTTTTTTTTTGGACGTGCCCGAAGCAATATATACGCGGGTAAATAGAGGAAAATGTTTGCACGCGACTCATTCGATACAATGTCGATGAATTAAACGCAAAAAGCGAGTAATATTTACATACGTGGAAAATATATAGGGGATATGATAAACAGGAAGTTGATACTGTTTGTCAATCGTGCATAATGAATATAATGAATGTATTTCGTATCGTATAATTTCTCCGGATTCCAGGGAAATAGTGATCGAATATCGCATTGTTTCGCGAAGGATCGAGGAGAACGATGGAAAAGGAAAACGGAGGGAAAAGTTGCGGAACTGTTTCTGAAATTGTTAGATTAAATACCTCCGTGCGTCCGAGAATACAGACTTTCTTTTGCATTTTCATAATTTTTCGTGTTTTATTATAACTTTAATTTAAAATTTAAAATTTTATTTAAATTCCGCTTAAAATTGTCAATTATATTTAAATTTTATTCAACATTCCCGGTTTTATTTAAATTACATTCAAAAATTTTCAGCCTTATTTAAATTTCATTCAAGATTTTCAGCTTGATTTACATTTCACAGAATATTTTTAATTTATTCAAACTTTCGTTTAAAGTTCACCATTTTTTTTTTAAATTTTCGAAACTACGGAAGTTGATTCGAAGATACTTAATTGGAAGTTTATATACATTCCCTTTTATAAAGTGATGCTGTAATAAGAATCAACGTATTGTATCTTTTAAAATAATAACGCAATTAAATATTATCTTTGAATTGCACAAGATGGACTACAGTACAACAGACTAGACCTGTACAAAATTAAACACGAAAATACTGTATGGAATTGGATAAAACCAAACGGAGCTGTACAGAATTGAGCAAAGTGGAATAGAATCGCTTTTAATTGAATAAAATCACATATAAACGAATAAGATTAAGTAAAAATTGATGAAAAACAAAGAATATCAAGTAGCATGTACTAGACTGGAGCAGGATAGACCAAAATGGCGTTGGGTAAAACAAAATGGCGCCGAGTAGAACAAAATGGTGTAGAATACAGCAAAATGGTGCAGGGGAGAACAAAATGGTGTAGGATACAACAAAATAGTGCGGCAGAAAACAAAATGAAAGAGTGAAACAAAATGGAACAATATGAAAGAAAATGGAACAGTATAAAACAAAATAGGACAGTATGGTATAAAATGAGGCAGTGTGAAACAAAATGTAATAATGTGGAACAATATCGAACAAAATGAAACACTATCACACAAAATAGAGCAGTATGAAACAAAATGGAGCAGTATAAAGCAAAATGGAACAGTATGAAATAAAATGGGACAGTGTAAAACAAAATGGATCAGTGTGAAACAAAATGGAACATTGTAAACCAAAATGAAATATTGTGAGCCAAAAAATGTAACAACAGCAAACAAAATGAAGCAGTATGAAAGAAAATGGAACAATATAGAAAAGAATGGAAGGGAATGGAAGAGTATCGAAAAAGAATCGAATAGAAAACACATTTCAAACGTTGCTAGAATTCGCCATGCTCATTAAGCGTGCACGTATGAAACGTAACGAGGAACAAGCCAACACTGCCGGTTTCTTTTGATCGGGGTCGATGAACCACGAACGTGACTGGCCCACGTCAAACTTTCACGACAACGTGGTCAAATTCTGCGAAGTAAAAAATCGCCACAAACGGCGGCTAATGTGAATTCATCGCGCGCTACGAAATTTGGTAGCTTGCCCACCGTCTTAACCTAAATTGACACACTTGACCGAAATGATCTAACGCGGCTACGCTACTCTGTTCAGAAGTTAATTAATTCGTTACGACTTTCGAGTTCACGTCAAATTCTGCATTAAAAATATCAAGTTTTGCATCAAGACCGAAGGTGTGCCACACTCGACTATCTGCTATGAATTTAATTAAGACTATATTATATTCGCTATTTAATGTAGGTCAGTGGTTATTTTTGAACCGAATATGAAGTAGAGAAGCGAGGAAATAAACAGTGAAACGTGAAGCAGCATATAAACGCGAAGTAGTATAGTATTTTCATCTTAGAAATTTAAAGCACGTTAAAATTGTTTTACAATTCAATGTTAGAAACTTGAGGCTGTTATTTGAACCCTATCGGTGATTTTACCGTTGACAAAGATATAATCGTTCGTTTCATCCGTAACAGTATAATAACGGGATATAAATAAATTCAGCAAAGGTATCACCGAAATATGTACCTTAAAATTATGTCCAGAAAGTCGGACAAGCTGTGTCTAAAAATAATCAGAATGTTTACTATAAGAGCACCGCGATGATGAATCTTGCCATGCTTGGACCGTATCCACAATTAGATCCATGCTAGATCATTGAACAGCGAGGTCAGTCTTATCAATTGTCCAAAGAACTCGATCGTTCAACCAATTTATAATATATTTCTGTAGCGAAACAATGATTTTATTGTTGCGTGTACGCCGATACAATTTGGGCTGTTTTATTGTTGGTTGTTCGATCGATTTTAACCCTTTCACGTTTCCCGAAACGACACTTTCTTATTGTGGTTATGTGCGATGTATATCGTGGATCAAATATTTGCGTATTGCAAGTTGTAATGTAATTTATTCACATTTCATCGTTTACTTCAATTCCTATATTCTTAAATTCCTATGTACTGATATCCCTGTATTATGAAATCTGTAGATTGAAACAATCTCTAAATTCCGAAAACAGACTATCAAAATTCTACATTGCGAAATACTTACATTTCAAAATTGCAATATACTGAAATCCCTAGATTATGAAATTGCTATATGCTGAAATCTATAGATTCCGAAACCGCTGGGTCAATAAATTCCTAGACCCGACATTTCTACATTACAAATCTCACAATTTGGAAATCACTAAAACCCAAATCCCTAGACCCCGAAATTACTAAATTCCGAATTCCTAGATTAAAAAATCTCTCGTTTCCAAATTCCCTAGATTCTGAAATCGCTTCAGTAGAAAATCGTCACCGTAGAAATTCCCTAGATTCCGAAATCAGTGTAATAGAAAGTCTCTAGATTCCAAAATCTCCAAAGCAGAAAATCCCTAGACTCCGAAATTACGGTAGAAAGTCCCTAGACCCCGAACTCGATACAGTAAGAAGTCCCTAACTCCGAAGCCGGCACAAAAAAATTCCCTATGTTCCGAAATCACTAAGCTAGGAAATCCCAAGACCCTGAAATCTCAACGGTAGAAAGTCCCTAGACCCGGAAATTACTACTGTAAGAAGTTCCTAGATTCCGAAATAGCTACAGTGGAATGTCCCTAGATCCCGAAATTCCAACAGATGAAATCCCTAGACCCCGTAATCCTCACAGATAAGATCCCCAGACTCGAAGTTACGTGTATCGCAAAATCCCTATATTGTGAAATTGCGTCGCAAAATCACTGTATCCCTAAATCTTTGTATCTCGTAGGGCAATCGTGAAAAGGATGTTTCAGACGATTTCGTGTTGACAGGGGAAGATTAAGCAGATTCGTTGAATGAAATTTGACTAATTTCGTTGGACAGTTTACACGAGTATTCGTACAATCAGAGTGACACTAGTATTAAGAGCTCGCCAGTGGGGTCAGTTAACACGTTGATTGCCACACTGATAATGCTCATGTGTAGATAGACACGTTACATAGCGATCGTTACGAAGGATGTAATTATTTGTAACTCTCAGTTTTCTACGTTATTTACGGTGAATTCTGTAATCGATCGGCTGTTCGAGATCAGTCACAGACTTTTAGAACGCGAACAGTTTTTTTTTGAACTTTCGAATTTAATGATACGTTCCTTTTTTTGCGAAGGACGAAATTGGCCGGTGTAGTTTACTGGCTCCCGAATAAGAAACAGATTACGTTTTAGCGAATGTTCGCCAACGTGACGTCATTTTTCAGCGACGAACGTGCAGAACGATTGCAATGGAATAAACGTTCGCTAAACACACCGGATTGCTGTCTGACGTAAGGCGGAAACGGTTCAAAAGTAGAATTATTATACAATCACGAGCAATAAAAAATCGTATTACTTCATCAGCATGCATTTAACACGCTCCGCGTTGCGTGAGCCACTGATCTACGATATCTCACCACCGTATCCTAAATTCGGAAAAATATTTCTTCCTGGAGTCGAACAATTATATTCCTGCAACTTGAAACAATTACATCCTTGTATCTTTATTTCTACTCCCATGTTTTCCGATCTTATCAGAAGCTGATAACCAACAGGCATTATGTATCATTACGTTATTTTTTATTTTATTATAATCATGTTTAATAACCGAGAGTTTCGTACGCGAACCTGTTACCTTATACAGATCTATGAATTATCGAAGCATGTCATCCTCGATACAACAAAATCAAATGGTATTCATAATTGTACGCGATAACGGGAACGTCAACTGCGAATTATGCAAAATACTATGTTCTAATTTTGTAGATATCCGTGAATTATTACTGAAAATGACATACGTTGTCTCTTTTTAACTATCGCATACACACTGATACAGGATAAAACTTATCTTCTTTATACAGAGTTTGTTCCTACTAATTTTACATGTATGCATAAATTATTATCTAAAGTGATATACGTTGTCCCTTTTTAATTATTGCATACATAGTGACACGGGATAAAATTTATATTTCTTATTCAAAGTTTGTTCCTACTAATTTTATATATATCTATAAATTATTACGCTGAATGACATACGTTGTCCCTTTTTAATTATTACATACATAGTGACACAGTATAAAATTTATATTTTTTATTCAAAGTTTGCCTCTCCTAATATATCTGTAAAATATTACACGAAATGGCATACTTCGTCCTTTTTTAATTATTGAACGCATAGTGATAGAAGATAAAATTGATCTTTTTTGTCCAGAGTTCGTTGAACTGATGGTAGATACACCGAGAGATCTCCATGCAAGATTAATTAATCCTACATTATTAATACGAGCAAAAAGGTTGAATTTGTGTGTGTAGTCTGTGTAACGTCAGATGATTGTATCTGTAAAGGTATTTTCAAAAGTATAGTCGATAGCTATAACGTGAAACGTCGCTTATTGATGTGAAAGTCTTCATTGGGTCGTAAGAAAGAAAATTAAAAGCAGATACTATTCTATGACTTTATTTATACAATTTTTAGTTTACTCGTATCTTTTTACACTGTGATTGTACAAGATTATTTGAATTATTTTATACTTAGAATTAGTAGTAAATTATGTTACTAGGCGTTTATTTTAGGTCTACTCTAGAATAAGCGAGAGGTGCTTAAGATGAAGTGAACAGAACTGAAGAATTAATCAGAACTAAAAAAGAACAGAAAAAGAACTAAAAAAGAATCAAAAACCAACCAAGAAAGAACAGAAAATATTGAAAAAAGCTTGTGAGTTGTTCGTTACGATAAACTTAATGAGGTAAATATGCGACCAACTAAAACATATAATTACCTATTATTAACTATAATTAGTTTAAAGACGGGTGTCATATTTAACAGATAATTAAAGCTTCGATAACAGTGAGACGCATAAACAAAACAATTTATATGTTAAACATAGATATTAGAAAAAACCTGGGTGTATTTATCTACAAAATATGTTCGTTGAACGAACTATGTTAGCACAAAGGATTATACCAAACGCGCAAGGTATATAGGTGAATCGAAAGGACGAAAGCTGCAGAGGGTTGCTTAATACTTAAATCTTGACCCGAAAATTAAATCAATACCTTGGTTTAATAAGGGAAAGCGAATCGAGAGGTGCTTCACGCGACAAGTGTATCGTTCAGCTGTATCCAGCGAAGCTGATTAATCACGTGCAACGTTTAACAGCGATTAGCGCGTTCAGCGTCGTGCATTTAGTGTTTCGAGTTTCGGTTGCCTACCCTTTGCTACGTCAAAACGAGGTCAAAGGTTAATCTCGAAAACTTCGATCATCAAACTTTCCGTAATCTAACATTCTATTATGCAAACACATTAAGATACACCATTGCGTCCTTTTATTTCCTCGGGAAGTTCTTTTTTGTGAACAGTTCTTAATCCCTTTACATACGAGTTACCCCTTGGTCGACGACTCTGACTTGGACTTCGGATGTAATCAATTTTATTCGAATTTTGAATTTGATTCAATTTGGAATTAAGGACCAATAATTATAAACACAAAATTGGCATTTCAATTTTCTTGAACTGTTTTAATATTTAGCTTTGACTACATAGTTCTGACTGCACCTGACAAATTGCAAGGGGGTAGCCTGTGACTAGGGTTTTATCGAATTCGAGTACTTTCTTCATGTTGGTTTAATTTCTCAGTTTAATAGTTTATGATGATTTATTAATTTTGGATGATTTATCAGTTTATTAATTTATTTAGTCATGGTGTTGTAATCGACGAACTTTAATTTCTTGCATACTGAAGGAAGAATTTAGGAAAAAGTTCGATAACGTACGAGCTTTGGAAAATTAATTGGGTGCAAATTTCACGGTAATTATTGAGGAACGCACAGAGTAAATAATTTTCTGAAATTGTGGCGTGAAATTGTTCCGAGTAGGAGAAAATTGATTATTGATTATTAATTTACAAGAAAATATGAAAATTGAACAATGGAGAATATGTGGAGGTAGGGAAACTTGAAAATGTGGAAACAGATGAGTTATATATATTTTCTATATATTGTTGCTATGTTTCCTATCTTTATCTATTATCTTATCTTTTATCTAGAAATTCATCCTCAGAGCCTAAACAGCGATCCTACCAAGTCTCCCTAAAAATAGGAAATAAGCAACAATGTATAGAAAATATAAAATACCCATATTTATTTATGCCTATAGAATTTGAACATAGAAGAATTTGAAAGTATCTTACAAAAACAACAATTGCTAATAATCGTGCAAATCAGTGTCCACACGTGACAGACACGAGTCGCACTCATGACGTGTACGACCATACTCTGTTGGACTAGGTATCGTCATTTTTCAATTTATGCAACGGATGAACACGTTAGGTCCATAGTCTGATAGAGATTAGTGCTTTTTTCAACCGCGTCATTTTTTACATCATAACTTGTTCAACGCGTTAACTATCACAAAAAAGAGACCGATACAGCACGCAGTAATCAGTGGACTGCGGAAGTTTCTGCAGATACTTATTTTTATGCGATACTCTTGTTTTATTCGTTTTATCTTTCGTATTTCATGCGTTGCTTGTACTTTACGTGTGTTGGTACTTGTTTCTTAAATTTCGTGCTTACTTGGAAAATTTATATTTTCGAGATTTATTCATTTTGTTTCTTAAAGGAGGTTTGGGAATTTTATTTCTGAAAGGAGTTTCAGGAATTTTATTACTTAAGGGAGGTTTGGGGATTTTAGTTCTGGTGCAAGTTTTAGGAATTTTATTGTTTAAGGGAATTTTGGAAATTTTATTTCTTAAGGGAAATGCGGGAATTTTATTTCTTAAGGGAAGTTTGGGGATTTTATTTCTGAAGGGAATTTTAGGAATTTTATTACTTAAGGGACGTTTGGAAATTTTAGGTCTTATGGGAAGCTTGGGAATTTTATTACTTAAGGGTCGTTTGTGAATTTTATTTCTTAAGGGAATTTTAGTAATTTTATTACTTAAGAGAATTTTAGGAATTTTGTTTCTTAAAGGAATGTTAGGAATTTTATTTCCTAAATTTCATTTCATAGTTCTCAAATTTTGGGACTTCCATGTTTACCTACTTTTCAAATTTTCTGGCTTTCATGTTCTTTTCGGTTCGTAATTTTCAGGTTTTCTTATTTCCACATTTTCGTACGTTCAATTTCACATTTTCTTGCGTATAAATATATAATCCCATTGAAACAAAGAAAAATCTGGTCTTTTTCATCACGAAAAGCTGTGACGTCACAGAAGAGGAGGAATTCGTCGATCGTCCAGGAGTGCCTTATTTTTAATCGAATCGCCGCAACAGCCCTCCATCAGAGTAAAGAGGAAACGTGCTCCGTGGAAAATTAAATTCTATCGTTTCCTGTTGACTGACAAAGCTTCGAACTCTCGCTCGAATGCCATCGACCGAAATAGAGCATCATTAAACAGAGGGACGCGTACAGGTTTCCCCACACGCCACCCACGGTGACTCCAACGAAAACCGAAGTCGGTTTACGGTCCGTTTTCACTCGACCCCTCCTTTTGCTACTCGTCTTCTATCCCATATTTTTTCTTCTTCTTTATCTGTTCGGTACACACGTGACTCCAGCGAGAATTAGATCGAGCGTTTACGAGAACTCATAAAATCTGGCTCGAAGGCATAGAACTAGACACGATACGTTTCCACGAAACAACAACGTGTGGGAAATGTTGTTGCTGGAAATATGCAACCCGATTCCGGAACTACGTCGTCAAATTTTATCTCTGATTTTATGGAAATCCTTGTATTTTCTAGGGATAACAGTTACACCGGATGTTTATTATTTTAGCCCTTACGTTGCTGTTTATTGTTTTGAACCTTCAGCCGATTGCCGGCCATTTTGGAAGATATTTAACGAGTAATTTTATGAGCAACTGTGATATTCTTTTGTGACTACGGTCTTTTATGAGCAACTATGGTATTCAACTGCTAGATGTGGACTGATTATTATGTATAGGAATTCTTTGCTGGTATTAAGCATGGTTGTAATTAATAGTTTCTTGCAAATTGTATGATGAATTATATTTGTATTATAATCAAGTTTGATTAGCGTTATTAATAATGATAAGCATTGTAATTGTTACCAGTCATGAACAGTAGAATAATAATATTGTCATCTATCATGAGCATTGTAATCATAGTACTGTTACCAATCATGAACACTATAATTATAGAATTATTACCAATCATAAGCAGTATAATTGTAGTATTGTTACCAATCATGAACATCATAATTATAGTTTTATTACCAAACATGATTATTAAACTTACAGTATTGTTATTAATTATGAACATTATAACTATAGTACTGTTATCAATCATGAGCATAAATATTTATAATATAAATGCAGTTCAATATTGTAAAACTGGAAACCCATTAAACAAAGGGTTATGACGATGAAATACTAAGACGTGTTAGACCTGTATAGATCTACTCAAACATGTGTTAGAGTGACGTTATTTAATTGTATTATTAATTGAGTTATAACTCTAGAGTTATAACTAGAGATATAGTTATAACTCTATAAAAGTTATTTACGTAATAATTTGATAGAAGGAAAATATGAATAGAGAGTAAGAAAGAAATAACAATAACGGGTGGTTTGTAGAAGTGGGTTGATTAAACTTGAGAATGTTACACTGTTAGATAATAATATGGAATTTTATACGTGGCGAACCAATCGCGTACGGTTCTACCCGCTTTTCTTACAGTTGGATCAAGGTAATGAAATACCTGCTGTTACAGTGTAAGACGTCGGGGCTTGAATTACATCTTGGATTTCGTGTCTGGTTACAAGTTACACGCGTTTATTGTGATTCTGAACTGACCATCGTCCTCTCTACTTTATTTCCATCCGACGTGTAACCTACTAATTGTGACGACAGCATTGGACAATTGGGAAAAGTAACCTTCAAATAATATCTTACTGTACAAACAACTTAAACAAGTCTTACTAAACAAGCTACTTACACAAATCTTAATAGACAAGCAACTTAAATAAACTTTAAGTAGATGAGCAACTTGAACGAATCTTCATAGACAAGCAACTTAAACGAATCTTCATAGACAAGTAACTTAAACGAATCCTAATAGACAAGTAACTTAAACAAATCTTAATAGACAACCAACTTAAATAGATCTTAATAGACAAGCAAGTTAAAAAAATTTTAATTAGAAAAGCAAGTTAAATAAATCTTCATAGACAAGCAACTTAAATAAATCTTAATAGACAAGCAACTTAAGCAAATCTTAATAGACAAGCAATTTAAACAAATCTTACTATACAAGCAACAAACAAATCTTGATTAGACAAGCAACTAAAGCAAATCTGAATAAACAAACTACTTAAACAAATCTTAATAGACAAGCAACACACACTAGAAATTATAAAAGAAAAGATGTAAACTTCAACTAGAGTTGAAGAAAATATAAATTATGCATCTAAACTGAAAGGGTTACAATTATCCCTATGCACACAAATTAATGAGACAGAGTACGTATTTAATTTATCAAAACATTTAGAAATGCAGAATTTCACTTTGACTGGTAAAAAAAATTGCTAAATCAGAATATTTAGCAATGTAGAATGGCAACTTGATTACGTGAAAATAAAAAAAAAAATTAATAAATAATCTAACTACAACAGACTGTTAAACTAGTTAGACCTTGTGAACCTAAATTACAATTTGCATTTGTAACTCGTAGTGAAAATATTTATTTAAACAATGTATAATTCTTTAAGCGTTAGTATAAGAAAATTATGAATAGAATAAGAAAATAATAAATACTGTTAAACTAGTTAGACCTTGTGAACCTAAACTACACCTAAATGTAATACAAATTGCACTTATAATTTGCTGTGAATAAATTTATTTAAAAAATGTACAACTTTTTAAACATTAGTATAAGAAAATTATGAATAGAACAAGAAAATAATAATAAGAAAATAAATAATAAGAAAGTAGACACCTAACATTGTACATATATTTTCAAGCAACCCAAAAGATTCATACTTAAGAAGCGACAGAATCCTTAGAGACAATCATTTACGAAGGAAGAAAGAATAGAAAAGCGAGAGAGGAGCCGCAACCTTTTCGTTCAAAGATCGTTCTAGCACCTTTGGATGCCAACAACCATTCGAGTCGAACGACAAGTCCTGCCTCCCTCTTTTCTACAGTCCTTTGCAAAGAGGGAGTTAACCGTTCTCTTTTCCTCTTCTTGTTTGCCTGGCATCTTCGTTGTTACGTAAGGGAAACCCCTGGTCACCTCCACGTCCTTCGTCGCAGAGTCCCCCTTTGCATAGGTAGTTTGCAACAATCATATATACCGGGGTAAAACGATATGTGAGACAACCATTTTTTAACCCCCTGCAGTTCACCCTCAATTAACCTTTCGTGAAGGAAGCGGGGTTGGAACTTTGTCAATTTGAATATTTGGAATTTTTATACTTTCGAAGTCTTTTATTGCGAAGTTGAAATAGCGATTACTTACATTTTTTAGGTGATACACTTTCAAATTTATGGATTGAGAAATTTCTACGTTTCTAAATTCCAAACTTTTGAATACTCAAGCTTTCAGATTTCCTAATTCCCAAACTCCCAGATTTCCAAATTCTCAAATTCCCAGATTTCCTAGTCCCCAAATTCCCTAGATTCCCTATACCCCAAATTCCTAAATTCCAAGATTCCCTAATCCCCAAATTCCCTAGATTCCCTATACCCCAAATTCCTAAATTGCAAGATTCCCTATACCCCAAATTCCTAAATTACAAGATTCCCTAATCCCCAAATTCCTAAATTCCCAGACCCCTAAATCTTCAGATCCCTAAATCCCCAGATCCCTAAATACCAAGAGCCTTAAATCCCCAGATCCCTAAGTCCCCAGATCTCTCAATCCCCAAATCCCTAAATCCCCAGATCCCTAAATCCCCAGATTCCTAAATCCCCAGATCTCTCAATCCCCAGATCCCTAAATCCCCAAATTCTCAAGTTCCAAATTTCCAACCTCTCAAATTTTCCAATGAAAAACTTGCACTGGAAAAATAGATGCTGTTCGCTGCGAATAATTCAGAAAATCGTTTACAAATAAATTACAACCCTTTTCCCGTAGAAGAGAAAACTGGCGGCAAGAAATGCTGCACGGTGCAATGTGAACATCTATCTTCCAGGGACTATATTTTTTCAAGTGATCCACCGTGTACCGAGTACACCTGCACCCTCTGTTTTTAAACTCGTACTGTGATGTTCTTATACAAGAACTTAATTCATCTTCCTAAGATAACATGTAACAATGCAGATTAAATTATTGCAACATTAATATTATTATGTTTTGTTATGTCTCTACTGTCATTTAAGGACATTAAAGTATTGCAAAATGACACTTATAGCGTTCACGTTTCAAGAAAATGACCGTATAAAGTTTCCATTAATGTTCTCAATAAAAAATGGCCGACGGTCAGTTACGACGAGCAATAATCAATATCAATGAATAAAAAGTTCGAGACATTTTGATCACACAAAAGTGTCGTAAAGTAGCGTTTATAGCACGTCGATTTAAACCTTGAAGCTTAAGAGAAATGACTGTATAAAGCTTTCATTTATATTCTCAATACAAAATGGCTGGTGGTCAGTTACTAGGAGCAGTGATCGATCTCGAAACATAAAAAGTCTGAAATGGATTTGATGACATAAAAGTAGCATAAAATGTCAATTGTGGCACGTTAATTTAAAGCTTGATGTTTGTTAAAAATGCCTGCATAAATCTTTCATTAGTGTTCTTAATACAAAATGGCCGACGGTCTGTTACAAGAAGCAGTGTCGAAATATGATTCTAAAACAATTTGATGACATAAAAGTATCATAAAGTATCAATTGTGGCACGTTAATTTAAAGCTTGATGTTTGTTAAAAATGCCTGCATAAATCTTTCATTAGTGTTCTTAATACAAAATGGCCGACGGTCAGTTACAAGAAGCAGTGTCGAAATATGATTCTAAAACAATTTGTTGACATAAAAGTATCATAAAGTATCACTTGTGGCACGTTAATTTAAAGCTTGATATATTTTTAATATAACTGAATTAATCTTTTAGCTATATTCTCAATACAAAATGGCCGACGGTCTGTTACAAGAAGCAGTGTCGAAATATGATTCTAAAACAATTTGATGACATAAAAGTATCATAAAGTATCACTGGCACATTAATTTAAAGCTTGATATTTTTTTAAAATACCTGAATTAATCTTTTAGCTATATTCTCAATACAAAATGGCCGACGGTCTGTTACAAGAAGCAGTGTCGAAATATGATTCTAAAACAATTTGATGACATAAAAGTATCATAAAGTATCACTTGTGGCACATTAATTTAAAGCTTGATAATTTTTTAAAATACCTGAATTAATCTTTTATTTATATTCTCAATACAAAATGGCCGGTCACTTACAACAAGTAGTGTCGAAATACAATTCTAAAATAATGTGACGACATGAAAGGATTAAATACTATTTACCACGCAACGAAATGCACGTTCTGACGAGTAATAAGGTAATAAATCAAATTGAAAAATGTTCCACTGAGCTATTTCTTGCTTCACGACGAAATATAATACTGTTACGATAATGAATCTGTTCGAACGCGTGAACTTACCGCATCTAATTAACGATTTACAGTTGTGAAGCTACGTGTTGTTTGCATTTAATGATACCCCAGCCCGTTATTGAAAATACATTCCGTTACTAACAGGATTTTTGCTCGAGGATAAACGTTAATATATTCCACTTTATGGGATTATGTACATTGCACTGCCACGTTAGTACTGCGACTTACAACGTTGTGCTGCTATTTTTTATTCAATTTTATTTAGGAGTACATCGACGTTTAGGTATGACCGAAATTTATGTGAAAAATACAAACGAAAAATCGATAGAACACGCGAATTAAGGTGGTACGTGATGTAGAATGATAAAACGTGTGAATTAAAAAGAGACAAAACATGAATTATGAAAGATAAAATATTTTAAATAATGAAGGATAAAACATATGAATTGAAAAAATATATCATGTGAATAAATTCGAGCGTGTTCAAAAATTCATATGACATGTGAACTTATAAAAAAAAAAAATGGATACAATTTATGGATTTATAAAAATGATATGATATGCAAATTTATAAAAGAATGATATAATACATGAATTTATAAAAGAATGATATAACATGGGAATTTCAAAAAAATGTACATCACGCGACAAGTTAGAATTAAAAATAAATTTTAATACAGAGTTGCGCAATGATTGCGATATAGAAAAGTCCAATATCCATGGTGGAGTGCTGTTTTTTCCATCGAATATTTTTAATAAAACAAACTAACAAGGAATTTCAATATGAATTTTTTGGGGATACGCAAAAGTTCTCACCGCTTTTCAAAGGCATACTGTGTTAATATTTTTAATCAAAATATTTTGGTAGTTTTTATTCAGATGTGCGTGTATAAATATATACTCTTAGAGTATATGAAATAAAATTAAATACAGTCACAGATCAATTATCAATGATTCGGTAACTGTAAATAATCCTTGTTATTGTGAAGTAATGTAGCCAATATGTGATAGTAGTGAATAAATGTAACGTTTGATTTATTATAACAATATTCCTATTACCAAAGTATTAATTAAATACGAACCGAAGCATTATCGTTAAAATAATATCCCAAACTCTAAATTTTCAGATTCTTAAATCCCCAGATTCCCAAATCCTCAAATTCCTAAATTTTCTAATTCCCAAATCCCCAGATTCCTAAATCACCACATTCATAATTCCCCAGATTCTTAAATCAACATGTTACAAAATCCCCAGATTCTTAAATTACCACATTCCAAAATCCCCAAATTCCTAGATCACCACATTCCACAATCACCAAATTCCTAAATTTTCAGATTCCTATATTCCCAGATTCCCAAATCCCCAAATTCCTAGATCGCCACATCTAAAATTCCCCAGATTCCCAAATCTCCAAATTCCTAAATTTTCAGATTCCCAAATCCCCAGATTCCTAGATTACCACATCCAAAATTCCCCAGATTCCCAAATCCCTAAATTTTCAGATTCCTAAATCCCCAGATTCCTAAATCCCCAAATTCCTAAATTTTCAGATTTCAAAACTCCCAAATTCTTAACTCCTCAGATTCCTAAATCACCACCTTCGAAATTCCCTAGATTCCTAAATCGCCACATTCAAAATTCCCCAGATACCCAAAACGCCACATTCCCAAATCCCCAAATTCCAAAAATAACCATATTCCCAAATCACCATATTCCCAAATCTCCAAACTCATAAATTCAAAATATTAAAAAAAATTACCAAATTCTAAAATTGTTCAAAGTACAAATTAAAAATGCACCGGAAAGAATGAGTCCACGCGGCCAATAATTCAGAAAATCATTTACGAATAAGTTACGAAATGTATTCAAAATTGAAACAAGATTCATCGCATTTGGGGGCGTCACGAGTCAGCCTCGTCAAATCACAGGGATTAAATATGAATTAAACGTAAAGTTCAATTATCGCTAAAATAATATTGAACAATTTTGGAAATTTCACAAGTCAAACACGCGAGCGTTGTACGCGATTAATCCGACTACAGAAATTTGTTATTTAACGGGAGTAAGGTTGTATCGAAGAGGGATCGATAGCGATTTCGTGGAAGATAAAAGGCAGCCAAACGATCGAAATTTAACGCAACATTAGTTTAAAGAAGAAATATAAGAGGGTCTGATAAAGGGAATGCTGGTGGGCATCGATGAGATTCCAATAGAAAAGGGAGAGGAGAAAAGTGGAAAGGAAAAAATGCGGGAGCTTCTGTTGAAACGGCGAAGAAAAGTTTCTCGATGTATCGAACCGAAGTAATAGACCCTTGCTATTTCTTCTCTTATACATTTCTCCCTTGAATAGTCGATCTAAACTTGACAACGACAATTCGATGCAATTTCTATTTGTATTTCTTATATTTTTACGTCGGACACGCTTTACACAATTGACTGACACGGAAGAAAATTTCTTATTGAAACTCAACGTCTTTCTTATCAAATATTCTACCGACGTAACCGTGTAAATGGTTTGCTACGATGGGAATAAATATTTCGACAGTACAAGATCAATTAGTATGCTTTTTGGAAGGGGAGTTTAAATTATATGTACTTTACTGGTATGTTTAATTGGTAATTAGTATTTTTACTTATGAGTGTTTTCAAGTTTTTGAGTTTCCATATTTCAAATTTTTTCATTTTCAAATTTCCAATTTCTGAAATTCTAAATTCCAAATACCTAGATTCCTAAGTTCCCAAAATTCTCAGATTCCCAAACTCTCAAGTTTCCAAATTCTCAAATATCAAAATTCCTAAATTTCCAAATCCTCAAATGTCCAAATTCTCAAATCCCAAATTCCTAAATTTCCAAATCCTCAAATGTCCAAATTCTCAAATATCCAAATTCCTAAATTTCCAAATTCTCAAATCCCAAATTCTCAAATATCCAAATTCCTAAATTTCCAAATTCTCAGATCCCAAATTCTCAAATTTCCAAATTCTCAAATCCCAAATTCCAAAATTGCGAATTACAAATTTCTGAATTTCCAAATCCCCAAATTCTCAAGTATCCAAATTCCCAAATTCTGAAATCTCAAATTCCTAAATTTTCAAATTACAAATTCCTAAATTTCCAAATCCCCAAATTCCCAAATTTTCAAACGTACATCTCCCCAAATCCTCAATTCCCCAAATAGTAAATGCAACGAAAAACCCTGTAGTATTATATGTTTATAATAAATTTTTGTAAAATGTTAGAAACGTAAGCTTTAAAAAATTCTTACATTTGAAAGAGAAATACGTTTTATATTCTCCGGCATGTTTTCTCAAGACCTTCCTCCCGCAAACATTTTTCAAGTTGCTATTCAAAAGAGACAAGAAAGCTCGCGGAGTGGACAAAGCATTAAGTAAACAGGATTTTCTCGTTTAAGGACTGACAAACATTGTACTAACGAGAACATACTTTCACAACTAACGAGTGTGTAGTTTGCTCCTCTTACCAACTAATTGTTGCCCCTACAGATTTTAAAGTTGCATATTTACTAACTTTTTAATTTACTTCTTTATAAACATTCAAATATTTAGTTATCAAGTTTTATCATTTTTAAATTTTAATATTTTCACATATTCAAATTCTCATATTTACATATTTTGAAATTTGGAAAATTTAGAAAATTAGAAATGTTGCGATTTAAGGATTTCTAATGAACAAATTTTTAAATGTATAAATATTGAACATTTGAATTTAGAATTTTCAAATTTCAAATTCATAAATTTACAGGTTTGAAAATTTACAAATTCCAGATTGATAAATTTTCAAAGTCAGCAATCAGTGAACTTCGAATTCATAAATTTCCAATATGAGGAATGTACAAATGCTCAAACTTTCAACGCATGACCTCTCAAGGTCATACAACGACCCCATCAGTAGACTCCATTAGTCACAACTCAAAATCAGATTCGAACTTGCAGTACTAAAAGTCCGTCATTAACAATTTATATGCAAAAATAAACACGATTATATATCCACAGAAATTTGATTACAATCCGCAATATCAAACATGACTATTCACAGAAGTATTCGAACATGCAACATTAAACACAACTCCGTATTCGCAGAAATTTTATCAGAATACCCAAGAAGAAACACATCCAGAAATTTGCTTAGAATATGCAAGTCCAAACACTACATACAGCAATTTCATTTGAACATGAACCCCTGAAAGAAATTTTCTTCGAATCTGCAAGGTTAAACTCTGTTCGCAGCAATATCTTCCAAAGGAGTTTTAATTTATTATAAATTCTCTTATCTCGATATCCCGTATTTATGCCCGCGTTCCGTTATGAAACACGTTGTATATCCTGTACATTCATCGCTGGATATAGATAGATGACCGTCGAGTATCGTCGTGTTACGACAGTTAGGTGGATCGAACTATAATGGAATCGAACGACCCCGGTTTCTAATAGTTTCTGCGCTCGCGTGTACGTGTGTGCATGTGTACGAGCCATAATACGCGCCCACGCCACGCGGTGCTACAGTCCTGCGGCAAAACGCGGAGACTGTTGGAAAATGTTTTCCACATAGTTTCCTCGACGAAACTGGGTCGTGCATACGAACCTGGGCTACGTGTGTACGCGTCTAACCGGTCGCTATTCACGATATTCCCAGCTATTTATTTATCGAGGCTGTATTCGCCCTTGCGAACTTCACGGGCAAACGGCGCCTAAGAGGCACCTGTTCGACGTACGCCGATAAATAAATATGTATCGTATGGTCATCTTGCTTCGTCCATGCCAGTCACGTGCACTTGCGTCCGATAATGGCTGGCCAGCTTATTAATTTCTGATAGACTTCTAAGCTTTTCGATTCGGTTGGGAGGTTTAAAAGTTTCTTAAACGACTGGGAGGTTAAGTTTGTGACGGGAAAGTTAAGCTGCTAATTTGGCGGGAAATTTAAATTTCTAAAGTTGTAGGTGGACAATTTTTATGTTTGTAAAATTGTATAATTTAGTTATAAAATTTCTGAATTTCTTAAATTGTAAATTTCTTAATTTAGGGTAAATTTGAAAATGAAAAATTGTAAACCTAATAGCTGCACAAGTGCCCATGTGCTCGTCGACGAGCACTTGATTTGCCCATCAATGGTCTACACGATTAACGTTCCTAGCTCTTATCACTTTTCTTTGTACAGTAGCTATTACCTTTGTAAGTCGGAAGGTTTCTATTTCTGTAAATGGTAAAATTTCTACCGTTCTAAATAACAAGATTTCTTTTTCTCTAACAAGGGTAGAGTCTCAATGGTCTGCCGCCACTTTTAACGAGGTTTTGTGAGATAATAGAAAATGGAGGAGATAACGATGATCATTAACCAATAACTGCAATAAAACTGAAATTTTCGTGCAGGGAAATTATGGAATTTACTCAGGGTATAATGAACAAATCGATTTATAATCATTCTAGAAGTACTAAAAATTGGGGAAATTAAGTTTGTTTACTGGCTTATAGAGAAAATTATGCGAGATATTAGTAATTACAAAAATGGATGCTATAAATAATTGCGAGAGTCAAATATAATTGTGCAACGTTGATATGAAGCAACATAACAGAATATATCAAACATAAAATAAATTAATGTAGAAATAAAATTAGTTAAAGATAACAGCGATGACATCTTGTTATAAGTATGTCCGAAAAGATCGTTTAAATTTATTTGCAGTGTTATCGAGAGAAACGTCGCGAACGAGAAACGATATCCAAAGACGAAGCAGGGGGACACAATGCAACGAAAATAACGCGAATAAAGGGGGAGAAAGGTTTCGTGGCCGGATTATTCCGTAGGTGGGGGTTTTCTGCTGGAAAAATCGAGTATATACCGTGATCGTCTATTTTCGTTTCATCAAGCAGCCGGCGGAAAATTCACGCAATCTCGAGTACCGGTACTTGACTTTCGAGCTCTCCTGCGAACATACAAAACCGGAATATCCCGGTCGTCCTACTGGAGCGACAAAGAACAACGGCAGAGAAGCAGCCTGTGCTCCCTTACCTCATATACAGGGTGTCTCAAAATTAATTTAAAAAAATATACTCATTCTACAAGTCAGAGGTGCATAAATTTGTCCTACGCACATTTCTTTACGAATGAAAATACATTCCACTCTAGCTTCACCCCCTTAGATAGTTTTATCGAAAATATTGCCTCAACTTGAATTTCTGGTGCAATACATTTTATGTAGGTTAATATTTTTTTATGTGGATATGTCTTAATACTTCATTTTAGAAATAATCGACCTATCAAGAGTTGATTTATTAATGTATCTATATTTACATGCAATTATACCTTGATCTATATGATTGTTTCATATGTGGTATATCATACATTGTTAATACACTACAAACTTTATTTCATGTACACAAAGAAAAGTTATATCACATAAGCACCTTCCCTCAGAGGCAACCTTGAAATTTTCACCAATTACATCAACTATATACATGTACCACGTATGTACCAACATTATGAGAATTCGGAGTTAAAATTAAAACATACAAAAAATTCAAGTTACTTCACAGGAGTTCAAGAGGGTGCGAAGGGGGTGAATTTGGACAAATGTTCACTGGACAGTTTTAGCTCACACTGGCCTGTAGATTATATTTTTTAGCATCAATTCTGGGACACCCTGTATTTCGATACGTAAATAAATACAAGGTCGACCGGCAAACGTTTCTGGTATATAAAGGGCTTGGAAACTGCTGTGCATAATTGCGATCGGGTAAGTATTGTCCGTGGCGTAAGGGATAAACGTGGTAGATCCGGGGACAAATGTTTTTCTGTCGTGAAGCGAAACGCGTGCGAGCGCTCCAGGGTTCACGCTCGGCAACGTCGCCATATATCGATCCAGCTGTCACTGTAGGGAACAAGACTGGGGCACGATGGGGCCGATATCCACGCGAAATGTAACTCTTTCGTTACCGTTCCGACAGCAAAGTTGCTTCCACGTTTCTCCGAGACTTCGATTTATCCGTCGAGTTAGATTAATGATTCGTGAGCGGAGAACAGTTTCGCGTGTATACCTTTTCTTCGTTCCTCGAGTAATGTCTGATTTAGGAACTACCGCGCCTGAATTGCGAGGGTGGATTATCTTTTGGAGGTCGATAATCCCGTGGATTGCACTTAACCACGATGAGGATGCGTACTCGAGATTATTTGTCGAATTGTTAAATTTGCAATTACAAATTTATTCGTAAAAGTACACAAGCGTTTTCTATTAAGATACGTGATTCGCACATTCAGAAACAACACTGAAAGCGCACAGAAATCGCAACCTTGCTGCGTGTAATTATGAATTGCCCACTTAAAAGTTGCTCACATTGTGCATAATTGAACAAATAAATTATAATTATTTTACATAGGTAAGCACGAGTTTCATGTGAAACACGACGCTCGGTAGACAAAGGTGTATCCCGTCCTCTTCTTTGTTTCGTAACAGCGTGTACGTGGCGTTACGGCGTTCGCTTGGTTCCACCAGGCGATTCCCTCCTCGAATTAAGTAGTGAACAAGGAATTTTTGTATTTTCGAACTTGCGTATTCAAGATGATATCTCGTCCGCGTAACATACGAGGAATAATAATAACGAGCGTGTTCTATCGAGCAAAGGAAGCGGAGACGAGAAAGCATACTTTTTAAACCCCCTCGTCTGGGAATTCCAGTGCGTCACACGCGTTAACCTTCGTCCGGCGGATACAGGATTATTTTGACCTAACTCGATGCCATCGTCCTGTATACTAAACGATGGAAAACATTGTTTTCCGAGATAAATTTATACTTGTTCAAGTATTCTGTGTACATAATTTTAAGGTACGATCTCGTACAATTTCTACCTTCAGTTAAGGAGAGGGGTAGCAGATATCCTACCACTCGCGTTATCTGTTCGTATACTTTATTCACAAAAACAATGTGTAAATTAAATTTCTTAGATTTTTACTATGTTTCTTCAGAATTCTTTCTAGGTTCCCTAACAGGTCTCTGAAGAGTTACTAGAGAATTTCTAGGTTTTGCTACGATTTTTGTTACTTCCAAGCTTAGATTCTGTGTAGTTTTTCACCAGATACTTTCTAGGTTCTTCCTAGACTCTAACAAGGTTTCTAGATTATCCCTAGGCGCTTCCAGGGATTTTAGCTTGTCCCTAGACTCTTCGGACACTCATTTCAGGTTCAAGATTCTTAGATTCTATGTAGGCTTCTTCAGAGTTTTTTCTCTCTAGGCTCTACCAAGGTTCCTAGGTTCTCCCTAGACTCCTCCAGGGTTCTCAAGATTCCCAAGGATCCTAGGTCCTTTCGTCCTCGTTGAATTTTGCTGAGTTCCCCAGGATCTTCTTAAGCTTCCCTCAGGCCCTCCCATGATTTTCTCATAGTTTTTCTTAAGCTTTTCCTAGGTTCCTCCGTGGTTCAGTCTCAAGATTTTCCTAGGCTCTCCTTAAGCTCCCTTTATAGGTACTCCCATGGTTCTCAGTATCTTCTTAGGGTCTCCCTAGGCTCTCCTTAGATTCTTCTTAGGTTGTCCCAAGTTTCTCCCAAGATTGAAAGCAAATGATGGGAGGTGCCACCCTCCATCTTTCCCTTTAACCAAGAGAATCCAACGTTCCACCCGAGTGTCTATGCCTGTAGTGGGAACAGTGTCCAATTAACGCCTTAATTAGTTACGTCGTATATATGCGTCATGACCGAAGTTAACACACAACGAAAATTATGTGTTAATGCGTGTACATTAGTGCTATGAAAATTCTTGCGTCTAATATATACCAAAATAACCCATATATTATAGAGTTCTACCCCTGCTCAAAAATAGGAAACGAGCTTTCATTTTCCACGGATCGTTATACTAAATTACATATTTAAAAAATAGTGTAATAATTTTACTACATTTTATACAGTACTGATTATTCAATTTTACAAGACATTTTACAGTTAAAATTTTACTATTATGCAAAAGTGTATTATTACAACAGCAACGGTTAGTACGTTCAGTATACAGTTACATATTAATTATTTTCCCACTTACCATGTTAAAACACACGATACTATCCTAGCAAACGTAATTTTTTGAAATATGTTAAGGGAACCGAAAATAAAAGTCAAAGTGACGCAACACAAGGAAGAAGACTATCTTGATTCTAGTGTAAAAATACATGACTGGAACTGATATGCTTTCAGAATATTTTAGCATACCTAAATACATGTAATCCTAGAAAAAATCATAGACAGTCTCAGCAGTTACCTTTTCTATTTTTAACAGCACCGAAAATAATTTAGATGTTTGAAACGAAACACCCTATATACAGAGTGTGACCAAAAAATGTGCACACACTTTTCTATCATTACATAATTCAATTCACGAAACAGAGAGAACTTCGACAAAATGGAACATTATTTTGTCTATTGTAAAATTTCAAATTTTTAAAATAAATTTAAATGTAGCATCAAAATCAACATCAACAAAATTCAAAAAAATCATCAGCATCAAAATCGATTCAAAGTCATTTTTATAACAGATGTTAAATAATCATATATGTATACATTTCATTAGCAGTCCGACCCAAGAAAAATTCACAATTAATTCGAATTCAAGACAAAGCAGTTTCCTCGCACCATTCCTAAAATGCGAATAACGATGTATCAGAAATGAGCATATTATTAGACCGCGTGTATTAATAACATATCAAAGTCTGAAGTAAAAATAAATCCTATAATCAGTACGTCGCGGATTTCGCAGATTGCATAATTTATTTATCGGAAACGCGTAAACATCCGCGGTCGATTTGTTCGTTGATCGAAAGAAAAACGCGTAGGATCGTAATTCTGAATTTAGTTTTCCGGCAAATCGACCAAGTACTTTCTCCTTAATTCTTAGACTGCAAATCGCGCAGGATATATCCGCGTTCTATTTCGACGGATGTCGAGGTGGAACGGTCGAGAAGAGATTCGCGACCCCAACCGCCCAGCCACCCACAATCGGGCGACCAACCCTCGACGAGGGTTGAACCCAACCCCAACCCGAGGATTCGAAGAGTGACGAGGCAACCCTGGCTGCTGTGCTCCGCTGTTCTGTGCTGTTCTGTGCTTGGCGCACGCGGGAATCCCCTTTCCCTTCCTTTTTGCTTCCTTCATCCCTATCAATGCAGCCCCTAACCGTTCCACCGTTATCACACTCTCCTGCTTTTCCATCACCGACGCTGCTATTCCCCTACATCCGTCCTGATCCTACCCTTTTACCCTCCCCTTTTCCCTTTCTTTATCATCCCCAAACCATTTTACCCGTACAGTGAACGAAAAAAGTATCCTACGCTTTTTCACGCAGCCTGAAATTCGAGCAAACGGTTTCTCGGCAAATAGAAAAATTATTTTATCGGAGGATACATTTTTGGTTTGGGAAAAAGTACATCGACGCAGGAGAAAATAAAAGGATTTTTGATGGTGATCAAAAATTTGGATGAATCTGATGATGGTTTAAAAGGTTCGTTTCGTTTGTGTGATTTTAGACGCAGGAACTTTAACGTTAGAGTGTTTTGTGGAAAATTGTTTCAGTGGACGTTTGGGGAATAATTGGTACTAGATATGAATGTAAACTTTCATGACGATTTCAAATTAGGTGAAGATTAAATAATTTTACATGGAAGTAAATTAAAATTGAAATTATTTTAAATGGAGGTAAATCACAAGCAAATAAGTTTAAACTGAGGTACACTAAATTTGAAATAATTTGAGATTGAAATAAATTATAATAAAAGTAAAATATTCTTAGAGTAGAAAATATATTTTAAACTTCTACAAGTAACTCTAACAAGAAAATGACTATAAAATATTTTCTACGTGATAACATTTATTAAAAAAATAATTAAATATCGCAATCACTGTTAAAGATTGTAAAGAAATCGATTAATAATGAACTATAAGCTAAAACTGAAAAAATCATGACTCTTCGCCTATCATCATGAGTAGCATTTCCAGGTAATATAACCTATAATTTTAATTACCGCTAACACCTAATTATACAAAAACTGTCTACATTTACTGTAAAAAAAGTAAATATGTATAATTTGTGTCCGAATTGGCATTTTAAGTATTTTAAAGTTTAATTGGCATTCAACTTCATACTGCTTCCAATCAACTTACCAGACGCAGTAATATTAATTAACAAATTTGTGGAGCAACCTGAAATGATTGGATGTAATTTCTAAAAAGACACTCTGAAAGAATGTACCAACAGATACTTTTTTCGTTTACTGTAGGTATACTTCTCTTTCTCTTTAGTTCACCCTGATCCCTCTTCATCCCTTCATTACTACACCCTGTGCCAGCAGCGATGGCACTCTTCCTTTTCCGAACCCCTAACAAGGAACTGGAGTACCGGTGAAATTGTAAAACAGCGAAAGAAAAGCATCCATGTAGGTTAAACCTTGGATACGTTGTCTGCTATTTTCTACACCGGTGTGTTTTCGCTGGTGATTAATACTTTAGTGCATTATTATTTGACTGTGATCTGATGTATTTCTTTGTTTAGTCTGTAATATTTAATGGCAAATTGGACTAGCATTAATCTTCTTTATAGTACCAAGGTTCAAAAGTTCCTGTGTCTTCCAACATTTCGTGGTTCTAAGGTCTGGAAGCCTTAAAATTTCAAGGTTCCAAGGTCCCAAGATCTTAATATTCTAAGGTTTAAAGGCTTCTCAAGGTCTCAAAGCTGCAAGGTTCCAAGGTCTCAAGATTTTAATATTGTAAGATTCCAAGGTTCCTAAAGTTTCAAGGTCCCAAGGTCTGAAGGTCCTAAAACTCCAAGGCTCTACAAGGTCTGAAGGTCCCAAAACTCCAAGGCTTCCCAAGGTCTGAAGGTCCCAAAATTTCAAGCTTCCAAAACACTAACGTTCCAAATCCTCAACGTCCTAAGATTCCAAGATGCCGAGATCTCAAATCTCCAAAGTCTCAAACTTTCGAAAATCCCAATCTTCTAAAATCCCAAACCTTCAGAAATCCCAATCTTCCACAATCCCAAATCTTCAGAAATCCCAATCTTCCACAATCCCAAACCTTCAGAAATCCCAACTCACCCAAGATGAATCAGGGACCAAAATCGTCCAAAGTTCCCTCATCAAGTTCCACAATTAAATTTATTGCAACCTTTGACTGAGGATCTCGAACCACAAAGGATTAATATTTTTACTCATTTTCTATCGCTCGATCTCCCAGAACCGACTGTTTCACTGCTTTTTATGTAACTCGTCTACCGGTTGACCACTATCTATCCAGGAAACGTAGTTGGTCAACGAGCAATCTGCTTATTCACGTAGTCGACAAAAACTACATGGCAGATCATTATTGTAGGCGGCTGAGATACACAGTCGAATCACCGGGTCATTCGTGTTGATCCGTATCGTTCGATTTATGTAACTATTTTATACAATTTTATGAGCGCACTGTTACATTTCAGTACTGCATTCGGAATTCTTTCTTTTACTCTTGTGTTGTGCGCGTCTTGCAAGATGGCGGATGGTTCTTATTGGTTCGTTTATCAACTGAACAGATTCCTTCGTTTTGGGTTTAAATTAATAAACTTTGAGAAATAATATATATTATATTGAGAAATAGTATCTGTTTGGATGTTTATTTTATTTGAAATTATTATCTGGTTCTTGGTTCACATTGGACAACCTTCTGTGATTATTGATTTCTATATAGGGGACCTGTTTTGTTTGCAACTTATCTATGTGTAAGACACTGTGGATTTATTATTGAGAGCATGAGCAAATTTAGATCTGATATTATAAGAAGTAATTAGAATTGCATATGGACAAACGGCAAAATTGTAAGTTTGACTGTAAGAAATTTAGAAATATGAGAATATGGAAGATCAGATATTTGAAAACACTGACAACTTGAAAATCAGAAAGTATAGAAACTTAAAAATTTAAATAACTCAATCTTTTTAGAAATTGGAAAATTTGGAAATCTAGAAATTCAGGAATGTAGGCATCTTGAAAATTCAGAAATTAGAAAGTTGCTAATTTAAAAATTTTTAAATCTAGAAATTTAACAGTGTAAAATTGTAGAAATCTAGAAATTTAACAATGTAGAAATGTAGAAATCCAGAAATCTAAAAATTTAACAATGTAAAAATGTAGAAATCTAGAAATTTAGAAACTTAACCATTGAAAAGAATAAAAATGTATAAATTTACTAATTCAGGGACTTGCAAATGTAAAAATTTACCAACTCAGAGTTTTGAAAGCATATAAATTGACCAAATTAGAAATTTGCGAATGTATAAGTTCGATAATAAGAAAATGACGAAATATGGAAAAGATTGGTGCGTGAGCATAATGGTAAAGAAACAGTAACACCTCGAGCACGAGCAGGTACCAGGTACCCCACAGCACGTTTGCGGCACTTTTATCGCGGAGGTATCAAAGCAATTTTCTTGATTCTCCATTGGCATGGCACGGTACCGCGTAAAACGAGCAAAAATTAGCTGTAATGCGGACGTGACACGGCTGATCGCTAAAAAAAAACATTTCGTTCGACCAAAACGCAGACGATTCGAGTAATAAAAAGCGGTGTAGCGAAACGAACGAGCCACGTCCGGTTGGATCAACCTACAGTTGTCCATGATTAATATAATTTCAGACATCTTATGTCTTTTTCATTTTCATAAAATTTTATACAACTTCACATATCTTAAATAATGAAATGCATCATACATTTAATATAATAAGTGAACCAATCAAAAACACGTCGAAATAGTCGATAACAATAAAATCTTTTTGTGAATTTTTTATTTGCAAAATATAGTAAAGAGTAAAATTAGATTGGTTATAAATTTACCATCAAATATGAATATTTAAATAGGTGACAAAATTGTCTGTTACATTTAGAAACTTCATTGAAGTATTCAATTGAATATTTTCCTTAGATATTTGTTTCAAATATCTACCATTCACTTCTGCACAAACAGTGGGATTTCTATAAAATGTCGGTAGATATCATCTGAAATAATAATTATTCGACTATTTTCAGCCGTGTAACATGCTTCTCGATCGATGTTCAAATCGCAGGTCTCCGCTATCGACTTGTCCTCCTTTTTTATTTTAATCTTATCGTATAAATATTTGCTCGGGGAAAATCGTGACTCTCAGAAACCATAATAAAAATACTGCACCGTAACTGGGACTATTTCGAACTCCCTTTACTTCTCAATATTAAATAAAAATTAATTATTCTGTATCGGTGGTTTAATTTTTACCAAACAATATTTAACTAAAAGGCCATATTCAGGAAATAGACAGCATATAACAAAGCATTGTTTTTCGATATTTTTAAAACAACTCAACTGATGATTTTTGGATTATAATTTGTTAAAATGATTGTCAGTAACTGTAAGATGTTTCAATTAGTAATTCGTCATTTATTTAGCAAGCTATAAATGTTTAGCAAGCATTGCAGAACGATAATTAAATTTAAGACAGGATAAAAAAATTAGAAATAAGTATCAATTTTAGTACTACCGATTGCATTTACAAAAAAGTATCAAATCTAAAAAAATAGATTATACATAGGACTATGGACTGTAATTTGTATAAATTATACACCTAATTGAACGTTTCATAGTAGCATTAATGATAAATAAATAATACATTATATATCAAAGTATTAATAATTAAATTTACGTGTAGCACATACGATAAACAGTTGTGACCAAAAATGGCGCACCAAATGCATTTATCATTTTATGATGTTAATTATACCTTTTTCGTTCGACCTCGAGCCTCATACTCCTTTTATCGTGCACACTCGTTTCGATTCGATTTTATGTTCGAATTTGTCTCCGTGGCTGATGTAACGTGTCAAGCACAACACACCGTGCCATTTATCGGTTATGAGTCAGGATTAAATGGCCGCATTACGAATGATAATTAACCGCACAACGTGACGCTTATAAAAAGATCCTTACGCGATAAAAATTACATCTTCATCGTGAAAACTTCGCACGAGTCGCATTAAAAAAGAAGTTAGAGAAAAAACGTGTCATGAATCATTTAACGATACTTGCGTTTAAGTCGCATTAACCCGTTAAGGACTTTGTTTTTTTTTTCGAAAAAAATATACGCATTGCGTAACTCTATTTTCGAATGGTAATTTTACAATATTTTTGGAAGATATAGAAATATCATTGTTATAGAAACAACAAGTATTTTCAATCATTTCTTAGCTGTAACGTATGAGATTCGTTTATGTACAAAATAGAACTTGGACGATTGTCCTCAATTGTAGACCTTGCATTTTATGGAGCATACAACGGTATTAACGAAAATGCGTTGAAAATGGTCATAACCAACCGAAAAGACTAATATTCTTTTTAACGATTTGTCAAACAGTCAGATAGGATTTCAACAGCTATTTGCGTCATGTGTGGAAGATAAGGTAAGGGGTTAACTGACTGCCACGATGAAGCAAATGAAAATTGCGTTAGTATTTTCATTCTTGACAAATCCTAAATATTTTCACAATGTCTTGTTACATTCATATTCAACAGTTCCAGGTAATTAATTCAAGTACTTTCAGTCGGTGAACAAACTTTCAACCCTTAGAGCAAGGTAATTGTCAGATATGAACCTTGAAACATTTCAGTTAAAAAGTTCACTGAATTCAAATAACATTACTATTCCTCCATTAATTGCCACTTTTGACGTTTATACTATGTTGATACCATATGTACAATACTATAGATTCAGTTAAAATATATATACTTCAACTTGTATTAAACTGAAGTCACCTTTCAAGTGCAAAGGGTTACAGACGTTGGATCAGTATATAAATTGTCAGGCACATGCGGGTGACACGTCAAAGTGTTAAAAGTAGCCAGCTTCGTTTACATTTTGAAAGAGCGGTTTGAATGGGTGTTCGACACGCGGTGCCGTCGAGTACCAAATTGAATCAATTGCCACTTATCAAATAACCGTCGGCCAAAGTTACATAAACCGAGTCTCTTTGCAATCGTCGTTTTCTTTCGCATCCGACGATTGTCCTCAATTGTGCGAGATCGCGCAAGGAACGTATGAAACGACGGCATTTTCAATGGGGTTACGTAATGGGAGCTTGACATTTATTTACCTTTCCCTGCCGCGGATACGTTTACCTGCAATCGCGGCCAACCACACGTTACACAACCCTTAAACGGATAACGATCGCGCGTTGATAACGTTTTACGGAGCCTATTCGTTACGTGAGCCGATCGATAGCGAATACAGTTCGGGATATCGCCTCGAAATTCCCTAACTTAACGCTTTTACTCGATAGATCCTCCTCGAGGCTTTTGGTGTACAGATTTATGCGCATACTTGAGGATCTTCTTTGGGTAATCACCAGTTGCGTTCGATTTGGGGCTCATATATTGCAAGCTTCACGAATTTTAGGTGCTGGAAGATTTTGAATCTCTCATTTTAAAATTCTTACAAGACCTTGAACTTCCAAATTGGTGATTTCTGGGTCTCCATATAACCGAATTTTTCAATCTACAAATTAAACATTTCCAAGTTTGTATATCTCTAAATCTCCAAATTTCCAAATACACAAATTTCTCAATTCTCTACATCTCCAAGTCTCCAAATTATGAAATTTAGAAATTTTCGGATTTTTAAGGTCAGAGAGTCCCAAATTTTCTAACATTGAAATCTTCAAGTTCCTATATTTGTAATTTTCCTATTACGATACGTTCAAGTCTACAAATCGCTAAATTGTCGAATGAGAAAATTGCCAAATACGTGAAAGTTGAAATTTTCGAATTCACCAACTAACCTATACGTTATCAAGGAGGAAAAGGTCCATCTACGGACACCTTCACGGTTTTCCTCACGATTTCCAATAGCGAAAAGGACATCCAAGACTCTGGTAGGTACACCATCGTGGAAAATGTCAGAGCAACATAGTACGTGTAGAGAAAATATCGTTGTTCGATCGTGGATCACGAGAACTTAACAAGTAACCTAGTTCCCGTGACTCTCTATCTTCGGCTTTTCAAAATAGAATTTCACTGATCGTCTACGATCACGGTACCGAACTCTACAGTTACATATACATCTTCGTATGTATCAAATTTCTTAAAATACTAAATTAGTAAATATCTAAATCCCTCCAGACTCAGATTTTCAAATCCTTATATTTCAAAAACCTTCGATGCAAAACTAGAACTCAAAGTCCCTGCAAAAAAATCCTAAAATTGCAAAGTATAGATAAAAATCGCTAGAGTATATGAAACACTTATAACAAAAATCCTTAGACCTCGAGATACGTATAACAAAAATCTCTAGACTCGAAAGCCATGTGGCAAAAATCCCTAGACTTCAAAACTTGTATAACCAATAATTTCTAAATATAAACCCATAGGCTACAAAGCACTTGAGTCCAAAAATCCCTAGATTTCAACGCCCCCGTGACGAAAAATCCCTAGAAGCAAATCGTCATACAACAAAAAATTCTGGATATAAATCCCTAGACTCCCTTGTCCCAAAAATCCGTAAACTCCAAGGATCCTATACCAAAAATCCCAGTACTCCGAAGTCCCTATAGCTGAAAATCCCTAGACTCCAAGGATCCTATACCACAAGTCCCAGGACTCCAAAGTACACCGAAAAATCTCTAGATTTCAAGGATTCTATACCACAAATCCCAGAACTCCAAAGTCCCTATACCAAAAAATCCCTAGACTCAAAAAGGTCGTCATATCCAGAAGTCCCAATAACCAAAAGTTTCTAGATTCAGAAATCCGTAATTATCCAAATGTCAAAATACCCCAAATTTTTATATCGTCGAATGTCTATATCCCTACATAACTATAGACTCGTAAGAGGTCGAGGAATAAAAATTTAGACGCTATCGATCGTCGACTCGGGGTTTGTAACGAGTCTGGCATGATATCGCTAGGAAACGACTCGTTTCTTCCATCGAGCCAACGTTTTTTCCTGTTTCTCGAAACGGTTGACGTTCCCAACGACATCCTGCGGTTCATGAAAACGAGGGACCCTAGGTTGCTTTGCATTCCGCGTCGAGTGAATTATGGGCAACGGGGCGCGGTGGCACGTCGAGCGGAAAGAGAACACGAACTCTCGTTACGCGTCGCTAAAGAGCAAGAACAAGGGGAGAGGACCGTCGAAAGAAACGCGGTGGAGCAACAACAACAACAACAACAACGACGATGACGATAAAGAAAGACTGCAGAAACGACCGAGAAGAAATATACGGTCGTTGCAACGATCGGACGAGTTCTTTTTTTTTTTGTCCTTCGCCGCGAGAGAAAGATGAGAAGACGATGGAAAAATGGATTAAGAAGAAGAGAAATCGTTAGACGAACGCGTTCGACGATGTTCCAGCTAGGCAACCGACCGGTAGTCGAGCCTGTAATAACCGGTGATAACCGACCGGTTCTGTAATCATCGTCCGCTGCTCGATCCATCAATAGGTGGCCTGGCTTTAGCCAGCCATCGTTTGCTGTCCGTGAAAACGACCGGGTTTAAGGAAACGATTCTCCGACTTTCTTGCCGGTCAATGTCATTTCGCCAAGATGGCCTCGTTGAAGCTTCGGAGAACTTCACCTCGGAACAATAACCAATAATTTACGACAAAGTATGTATCTTAATGCGATAACGTAAGCGACGACATTCACTAGCTCTGGATGACGTTTTGGTTAGGTACAGAGATTAGGCACTTTTACGAATTTATATATTTTTTCGTAACTTTCTAGGTACTGTTCTTCATCCGGCAAAGATAATCAGTGGGGGAGGTTAAGTTCGAATAGGTTAGGTTGGGTTAAGGTAATTTTCTTTGCAGATAGTTTTGGTCTGATTCCGACAACGATACTCGATCAGTTAGGTTCGATTATGTTAGGGTAAGCTGACTTTCTTTGCAAATAGCTTCGTTCTGAATCTGACGACATTCAATTGGAAGAGGTTGGGTTTGGTTAGGTGAGTAATCTAACATCTCTGCTTCAGATCGAAACGAGGTCTATAATTGTTCTGTTCTACATGGATTTTCGACTTTTACGTAAAGTTCGATCCATCGTGGAACGATGGTTTAAAGCAGTGAATCGATTGATTATCGGTGGCGGAGTCATAACCCACATTTTTACAAAGATATTTGCCAAAAAGTATCAAAACTCTGCATATCTACCGAAGTTTATAATTAAAATACAAGTGTACGAGTTGTGCAATACGTGTTTATGTAACCTTGTCTGCAAGAGCAGATTATAACATACTTTTTTTGGAAAGGCGATATAAAGTCTGACTCGAAGGTACTTTTATCGATAAATGTCGGTATTATCGAAACATAACCGACAATTCGGTATATTATGTCATTAAAGTATCGTTATGTCAAGTGAGCACCACTGAAATAAGATGTAACGCGTAATTTTAGCGTTAAAATTTATTTATACTTGCTTAAATTTCAAGTTTAACCCAGTAGGGTATTAATCTGATAATTTTACTGAAATCTAGCTATTTTCGCTTAAAGGTAAGACGATACGAAATCTGATGAAGAATAAATAGATAAAATTTAGGTTAAAGGATCAGGTTAGATTATGTTAGGTCTAGGTTAAGATATTCTAGGATAGATTGTCTGTGTTGGGATAGATTAGTGGTAGATTACGGTTAAGTACACTTGAGTTTGAATTAAATGTTAGGTTACATTAGAGCTTGAGTAAAAATAAGTAGATGTTAAAATTATACATTCCATTCTACCTCGATCACTCCCTGTCTCTAACGATACTTTAACGACATTTTAACGATATTATCGTTGTATCATTAAGTATCAACAAAATATCGATAATCTACCGATAATCAATAGCTGCTCTTCTACTTTCCAAACCTCCTTTTCTGTTAATGGATACGTGAACGCCGCATATAAGTGTACAACAAAATCTCTAGATCAAAAATTTTTCAGACCCAACCCTTTGGTGAAAAAATTCTCAGATCCCAAAATCCTTAAATCGAAAAATCTTCACACCTTAAGATCTTCAAATACAAAATCCCTCAAATCCTAAAATCTCTAAATCCACAAATTCTCAGTTCCTAAAATCCCTAAATCCAAAGATCCTCAAACCTTAAATCCAAAAATCAAAGCCCAGAATCCCTAAATACAAAAATTCTCAAATCTCAAAGACCCTAAGCTGAAAAATTCTCAGATCTCAAAATCCCTTAAGTGTGAAATCCTCAGACCCCAACATCCCTTAACTGAGAAATTCTCAGACCCCGAAATCCTTCAATTGTAAAATTCTCACAGCCCAAAATCCCTAAACTTAAAAATTCTCATTCCCCAAATCCCAAGATCCAAAAATTCACAGACCCCAAAATTCTTGAATTGTAGAATCCTCAGACCCCAACATCCCTTAACTGAACAATTCTCAGACCCCAAAATCCTTCAATCGTAAAATTCTCACACCCTAAAATCCCTAAACTTAAAAATTCTCATTTCCCAAATCCCTGGATCCAAAAATTCACAGACCTCAAAGTCCCTAAACTGAAGAATTCTCAGACCTCTGAATCTCTAGAACCAAAAATTCCTCGCTCCCCAAATTCCCAGATTTCCAAATCCCAAAACTGTCGAATCCTTCCATATTCCTAAAAATAAGAGAGTAGTAGATGTTTTCACCCACGATAGCGATATCTTTCAGGGAAGTGAAATTTGCTGTTAACAGTGGCTATAGACTGGGTGGTCCATAAAGTAACGGGCTATCCCAGCAAACATTTCAACATCCTTCTCCTCTAATGCAGATGGAAATACGAAGGAACAGAGTAGAAGGGAAATACACGAGCTCGAAGACAGCAAACAGAGAAAAAGAGAGCGTGCTTAGCATGCTAGCTACGTTGTAATTGGCACGCCTCGTCGAGACACCAAATGCTCTTTCGAGGTTAGAAGTGCAATGCACTGTTGCGTTCACTGCGCGCCGCTACAGCACCAGCTGAATGTTTATACCGAGCTAACGGTGTCCAAGGCAATCTCGACGAATAGGTGAATTGATTTTTTCACGCGTTCTCTATTTCGTGAGTGCCTATCGGTTGCCATCAATCGAACCAATTAACAGCAATTCGAAATTTCACATTTTTTAATGGTCAAATCTCCCAGTTTCACAATTCTCACATTCTTTGATTTCTACATTTGAGAATTTTTAGACTGCTCCACATTGGTAAATTTTATTATTTATTTATTTAACTTTGTTTCTATTTAAATATGTGGTCATTAATGTAGGGTTATTATTTAGGGTTAAATAAGCATGTATGCATGGTTTAAAGTGTTGCAGTTTATGAACACAGTGAATGAAACAATGTTAATACAATTTTACGAAATTATTTACTTGCGTGTCTAGTATTTCTTGAGAGTGATAAAATAATTTACGAATTCAGAAATATATAGATACAAGATTGACAAATTGTTAGTATATCAGTTGATATGCAATTGTATGAACAGATATAAAAAGAAAGTATCCGCAGGTTCTCCAGAGAAATAGGTGTTACGTTCTCCAATAGATAAAGCACAATTTGTAGTAGACCAAGCAGCTGATCGCACTGTGAATCCGATAAACGAGTTGAATTTGTAATACACTTGAAATTAGCATGCAAAAGAGAAAGTTCGATTTTCCTTGACAAACGTGCCCCTTTTCTTACCACCTAGAATTCGCCATTAACCCCTTGCAATATGAAATTACTAAATTATTATTATTAATTACCAAATCCGCAGGTTCCCAGGTTTCTAAATTTCCTAGTCCCTAAATTACTAAATTTTCAGGTCTCCAAACTCCCATACTCTCAAATTTACAAATCACCTAATTCCCAAATTTTCAACCCCCAAATTTCTAAATTTTCAACCCTCAAATTGCTAAATTCCCAACTCCCATATTTGCAAATTTTCAGATCACGAAATTCCCTAATTTTTAACCCCCAAATTGCTAAATTTTCAACCCTTCAAATTGCTAAATTTCCAATTCCCATATTTGCAAATTTCCAAGTCACCAAATTCCCATATATTCAACCCCCAAATTGCTAAATTTCCAAATTCCCATATTCTCAAATTTTCAACCCCCCAAATTGCTAAATTTTCAACCCTTCAAATTGCTAATTTTCCAATTCCCATATTTGCAAATTTCCAAATCACCAAATTCCCATATATTCAACCCCCAAATTGCTAAATTTCCAAAGTCCCATATTCTCAAATTTTCAACCCCCCAAATTACTAAATTTTCAACCCCCCCAAATTACTAAATTTTCCACTCTCGAATTTTAAAATTTCCAAACCCCCATATTCTCAAATTTTCAAGCAATTTACCTAACAATCTACCGCACATTATATTTGTCTGAAAATGTATTAGCACAGAATGAGTGGAAAGCTCTGAAGTGTTCTGTAGGTAGCCGTTAAGGGTCCGCATTTTGTGGATTCAAGCCAGTTTCATTCACTTGGCGCAATGCTCGATTACGTAACACGTCGTCTCGCGTATCCGAACCTGCTTTTTGCATGTGCACATGCAAATCGAGCCGCTGGACTCAAGATTAAGGACAGCACAGAGTCGTACAAAAGCAGAAGGGTTGTTCAGATGAAACGAATACCTATTGTGATCTCCTCCAGACGAATATAACAAGTCCGAGTTCGTATTTTTATTCCTAACCCTTGTGCATCGTTCAAGCTTTAACTACGTTCGCTTACCTTACTTTATATTAAATAAATCATCCTGTTATTGGTCATATAAATAAAATATTACATAAAAATGTCATATAGTTCTTTTTTACAAATGAAATTGATGATTTAGTAACTTGTTTGTGAAGTTATTGAGTATGATATTAAATGAAGAACTTTTGAAATCAGTAGTAAATATCTAATTTAATTTAAAAGTAAAATACTTGAAATTAAGTAGACTAATAAAGAATTATCTAATATCGTGCTCTATGAATATATTTTTCGGCTACCTTAACAAGAGAGTAGATTTCTCCTAAATTTCTATTGAGTGTCAATTAAAATTCAAACAGTGTACGCGGATTAAATAGAATGTCGACGGTATTATGAGGGAATAGATTTTGAAACGATTAGGAAATCAGGCGGTAGAGAGTCTGACATAAGAGTTAAACGTACGTAGATTTTTACGGCGGAAGATTGATTATGTGTCAACTGGTAGATAGCTGGCGAGTTTGCAGCGGGAACACGTTCGATTTTACACAAAACGTGTCACAACTTCAACAACGTAAAGCAGACCTTGAGCTACAGGAATTCATTACACTTTGTCTCCGTGAACACGAAAGCATTCCTAAGTGAAACAAACTGCAACTTCCTAATTACCACTGAACGTGCTTTTCCTACGGCACACATCCTCTCTGCCTTAACCAATTTTTTACCACGAATGTTATTGCCGAACACGATCGACAGAACAAACTGGTCGAAGGTTTTAAGGAAAAATTTAATTACGGACAACCTTTCGAAACGAAAGTCTTTAAAATATCTGAATTACGTGTTTCGAAATGACACTGCTACTTTCGAACTCAATTTTGCGATACAATTTTTTCTATACAAATTTTATCAAAAATCTGAACTCAACATCGATGATATTTCCTATATTCGATTATAGCTGCCGTTACAAATATCACTAGATCCATACGTCGATCTAGTGATATTATCTTTCGTCATGTCGATATTTATAAATTTTTAATATTACTAAATCACCAATATATCCGTGCATATATCTCAATAATCCCAGTATATTCCGGATATATTCAAAATATCCCTAGATCCGTAAAACGACTCGATTACGACTACTTCGAGATCTTTAATATTATTACGTCACAAATATCGCTATAATATTATATTCCCAGATTCTCGATGGTTATATCATTAGATTTCAAATATCCCTAGATCCCAAACGTCCCTAGATTACTCATACGATGATATTCGGACTTCGGTTATCTTTACTTCGAATATCCCGTACACGAAATATCCCAGGGCCATAATTATCCCTAGATCGCAAATACTGCTAGATTCAAAGTGTCCACAAAGTCCAAATCTCTAGACCACGAATAACCGTCGACGCAAAATATCCCTGGGCATAGATATCCCCAGATCATGAAAAATCCTTAGATCGTTAATATCGTCGAAAGTCGAATATGTTTACTTCGAACATCCGGGGCACAAAATATCCTCTGAGCTAAAATATCCCTAGATCGCAAATGCTGCTAGATTCAGAATACCCACAAACTTCAAATATCTCTAGACCCTAGGCCCTCATCGATACGAAATATCCCTAGGTTCAGGTATTCCTGGGTTCCAAATATCCCTAGATCTAAAAATATGCTTAAACTCTGAATATCCTTACATCGTTATTATCCCCAGATCACAAAGACCACTAAATCCCAAATATCTTCAGGTCGAAATATTTGTATCTCTGATACATAATATCCCTATACCTCGATAGACGCGTACAGATTCAAAATGTCCCCTAAATTCGAAGTATCAGGTTTATGATATCGCTAAATCGCTAATATTCTTTAATCTCCTTGTAGCATTAAATCGCTTTGTCGGTGTATCCATAGATTGCTAACTTCGTCGACAATTTTGAGCCTCTCGATTAAAGTTAGAGAGCCTCTAAAATAGTCGATGATTTAGGATCGCGTCGATATGTCGAAATTGTTGATTCCGAGAATGACGTCGGCTTCCGTAGTGATTTTTATTTTTCGACGCGTACCGTTCTCCGTTACGTAACGCTTACATTCGCTTTTTTCTTTCGCCGCACATACCACGGTTCCTGGTCGATTTAGAATCTTTTACGATCCGCTTCCTCCTCGACGTTCACGAAACGTTTTCTCGTAATACTGCACCGTACGGTGCTCAGCGCGCCTCCGACGATAATTTATAATCTATAATTTAATCGCGGATCATAGTTCAACAATCCAGCTACACGTATCGAATTCAATCGATCGATACGCTATTCTCGTATCGATAAAACAACCAATAACAACTGCTTGTTCCGACGCTGTATCTCGCGATTCATTGACCGTAGTAAAAGGTCCTAACAACAAGGCAGTTGGGATAAATTATACCACTACAACTTTGATACTGTATTAGCCGTTCGTACAATTTCATCCAAAATACACGCGTCGAACACTATACTTTCAAACGTGTATCGGACATTTATTCCGTTAAATTACAATCAAATATTACGTAACACTTCTACATCGAAATGGGCCATTTCAGATTAACGCTCTTATCAGGCACGAAGGAAGTTTGAACAGAACCACATGTGCCTTTACTTAAAAATGACCTGACTAATATGACCGTCTCATTGATGTGCACATATCATAAATATCTATTAAAACGTAAGACACAAATTATATCAACATACTCCATATAACTTAATTCAATTCTGAAAAATTAATTTTAATTATTACTCTCAACAAGAAGTCCAATACGTAACGTGCCAATAAAAACTCAACAGACGAGAACAAGAATATAAAATATAAAACACTAGAGGCGATCGTCATTATCTGCTTGCTAACCGAGGGTTAAATCTCGTATGACCCATAGTCCGACGTTGAAGCAACCATTCAGATTTTGTCGAAGCCAGACGGAAGATAGGCCGAAGATAGGAGAGGACGATGCCGATACACGGATATGTGTAAGCGATAACGAGTACGGCCTTGGTTGTGCTTACGCTGGACGATTAAATCCAACGAGGACTCGTTATACGAATACGTATGTAGATGATAACGAGGCCGACCTTGCTGCTTATGTCTGGTCATGTATGCACCAGCGAGGAAAGAAAACGTATCGCGGGTCAACAACAGGATCCAATGAACCTACGAGCGAAAGAATGCCTGCCACGTGGGCCAACGTCTCCACTCGCTTAATTGCGTACACAGAATTTTGCGCGTGCTGCGGAAATTCCATCGAGTCACCGTGCAAATTGCGGTGATGCGACCTATGTTCCTTAACGGGGTGACCAAGTGGAATTTCAAAGGAAATTTTAACATACGAGGATTCGAATGAATTCTGGAGGGACGGGACTTTGAGATTTTCAAATTGTATATTCAAGTCTTCTAGATTCAAATTCTAGTTTCAAATTGTATATTCAAGTCTTCTAGATTCAAATTCTAATTTTCAAATTGTATATTCAAGTTTCAATATCATTAAATACTTTGATTCCGATATAGTAAACCATCTTTAAACAATAAAATACTTCAAACTGGTGTACTATTTTGAACCGATTAACTATTTGAAATAATTAATTATAAACTAATAAAGAATTTTAAAATAATGACCCACCTTGAAATAATAACCTACTTTAAACTAATAAAACTTAAAAAGTGCTATAATCGTGTATAATAATTAACCCTAAACTGTTAACCCTTAATCATTTACTTTAACCTATATCGCATATAAACAGGACATTACGACATCGGTAGGAAGCCGCACGTTCAAACGTTCCGGTGGCAATTTAAATAAATAAAGGGAAGAATTTTATTGTAACGTCGAAACGGGGAAGCTGAATGATACGTTACGAAGGGGACATACAATTTGAGAAGTGGTTACACGTTGTAAAGGACCCTTCACGCGACTGTTTTCAAGAGTATCTCCCCTTTACTTTAAAGGCATGTACCCAGCGGAGACACACACGCTTCGCGCGTCGACGTTTTGCAAGAATCGATTAAACCGACGTGTTGTTGCAAAAGACTGCAATAAAACTGCGCGTTATTCCTCTAATAACAACGAGCCACTTTAAACGATGCGAAACGGAGAAGGCATTTTTTCGAACTGTTCCACGTGGCACGCGTCGCAATTACGTTCTGATGCATAAGTTGTTTTCTTCGTTACGTATTGCAGCAAAAACACTCAGAAAGGACATTGTGACACGTGGAGCTAATTTTGTTGAAGAGGTTATGAGTTTTAGGGTAATTTGAGGGATATGGAGATTTTAATTTTTGGATGTGGGAGAACTTTTGTGAAATTTTGAAATTTGGGGACTTGGAAATTTGGGGATATGAAGATTTGAGAATTTCAAGATTTAGGTATTGAAATTTGAGAGTTACCAAATATTAGAATTTGGGGTTATCAAAAGTTGGAAATTTAGAAATTTGAAAATTTTGGAATTAGGAAATTTGAGAATTTGGGGATATAACAATTTGGAAATCTAGAAATCTGGAAATTTTGGAACTAGGGAATTTGAGAATTTGGAAGCTTGGAAATTTAGACAATTCTATGACAATTTGAGAATTGAAACTTGAACGTCTACATAATATAAAAATTTGAGAATTTAGGTTTCTAGAAACTTTCTAATCTGAGATCGTAATTATAAATGAAGAAATTGTTAACTATATTATTCAAGCTCTCAAAATCGAAAGCAAGTGTAGAAGCTATTCACACGATAACTATCAATGTCAATTCCACTAACGAAAAGTCAGTCAATTGCCAATCTTCATCCACAGCTGAATATCCTATTGGAAATAGGTTTAACCCTATCAATTCTTAATTGACTCTCAATAAAAAGGTAACTCGGTTCAATAAAAACAACGTAATACATGATATAATAATGATATTCAAAATAATAGTTCTCTACTCTCTTTTTTACATTAGATTATATCTGATCGATCAACATCCAACTGAACTTCTATGTAATTGCTCAATCCTATTTTACAACACTGTTTCTATCAACAGAGTTATTAATACACGATACACATATGTTCGGTTATCAAATGTTGTTTCATTGAATAAGATGATACAGGTATCAGTATTAGAAAGTGTAGCACAACAACTTAGTTAAGTGGTATAAATATTGCATCATTTTCTGGTTTCGAAGTAACATTAACTACCAGAAACCAGTAAGTTCTCGTGTTACAGAGATAAAAACGAAAACGTGGCTCTTGGGAAGGGTTAGTAATAACCTGAAATCTCTGTGATATCGTATGAATTTCCACATGTGAATTCACACATCTTTGAGTTTTATTTAATATCTTCACCATAACAAAATACATCTTACTTAAACAAAAGATTTCTTCGGCATATAATATTGTTTTATAAATAGTAACTTCTCATTATATCAATGACAAGAAGGTTCATATAGTATAAGTACACAGAGTAATTCCTACGAGTAACAATTTTACGATATCTCCCTTCGTACCAAAAATTTTAAAACAGCAGCAACGAAAGAAATAGGAAAAATAAATGATTACAAATCGAACGATTCTTCGCTAAACTCTGACTGGAACGAAGACCAGCATTATCTGCACGACGTGTTGATACTGAACCTACTAATTGAACGTTTCGTTATTGACAAATACATTTCGCACCGCACAATACCCAATCTTAAACAATACCCTTCTTCGTTCACACACCAAAGACGACCAATATTTGACATCGTCCTACTTGAAAAAAACAGCGAAGATTAATAGCACTAACGATTGCCGATAGGATTAACGAGTGGGATTTCTATTCGTTCGATCGGAACGTTCGATCAGGTAGCCTAACCTCGTTACACGTCGATTGTCGTGACATCGGCCATAAACCGCGACGCTAATTGAATCACGATTTCGTGAACGTTCGTATCTCGGTTGAAAGGATGGCGAAAAGAACCTGTCGCTTGAAAAACAGCAAGATTTTCGCGATGGCTGCCACTTTACTCTGTTGCCGATGGGATAAGTGTGTCACGGCCAGCCGGTAGTAGGAACGACGCTCGTTCAGTCGAGCCAGGAAAGCTTCTCTACTGATATACACGACCGAAAGGTGAGTGTACAGCAAAATGCTGACTTTGTACGTGTATACGTGGCCTCCTATATATCTACATATATGTATCTGCGTCTGTACGTGTAGCGGTACACGCGCGAAACAGAGAAAGAGAATTCTATCCTACATAGGGTGTACCACAAATTTACCCACAAATTGCCAATATTCTCCACAGCTTTTAAGATAACGCCAACAAACCCTGGAACGACGTAAACATATGTATCTCTTACATTTACATTTATATTTCGAAATTATTACGTTTCAATGTCGTTGTATCCCTACAACATTCAATCGTTTCATTTATATACGTGTAGAACACTGTATCGTTAGATCTTTAAGTTTCTGGGATACATCCCTATGACTCTAGTTACATACATTCTTATATCGTTACATTTAAACATCGCCAAATAACAATAGATTTCTACTAGACTTAGATACTAGATAGTATCTACAGATTATTAGATGTATAGTATCTAGTAGTATTATAATAGATACTAAATTTCATAGATTCCAATATCCCCAGACCACTAAATTATAATATCTCTAGACTCGTAGATCGCAGTATTCTAACATCTTTATAACAATAGAACACTAATATCCCTAGATCGCACTATTCCAATATCCCCATATCTTTAGATCACTAATATCCCTAGATTCAAATATTTTAGTGACACCAATATCCCTAGGTATCTCAATCTCCAAGTTTCCCTAAATTCCAGTGTTATACACGCCGAATCCCAAATATTACTAGATCCCTAATATTCTCAACTCCAAATATCCCTAGATTCTAATACTTTGGTAACCTCAATATCCGTACACATTTCAACAAATATTACTCGATTAGTAATATTCCCTAGATGTCACTACCACTAGATCACCAATATCCCTATATACTCATTTTCCTGTATTCCGATATCTTATATCTCAAGCGCTCAAATTTTCCTAGATCCAAAAAATCACTACATCATATTACCTACATTGAAAGGTACTCATGATATCCCTATATTCTAATAACATTGTACACATGCCTGTTCGAAATAACCCTAGACCCTAGATATCACTATATCTCTAATGTATCCAAATTTCTACATCCTCGTATCCCTAAATTTCTATTTCTTATATATCAAGATCAATATATTTGGATTAGTAACGTCCATGATTTCAACATACGCGTAAATCTGAATATCCTAATCTTAATTTATTTTTGTACGACCGCCATTTTCCTCTAAATGAACCTTGTGACACGAGGAAGTGTCACGACGATAATGTAAATGATAGCGATAACGTAAACGGTGTTAAACGTCTTTATACAATAATGGAAATACGAGCGATAATGCGCATTACGTAATAATGTAAAGCACGCGATAAACGCAAATGATGAAATTTGAAGTCGAATAAAAAGAAAAACGCGCGGAACACCCTGTATATAAAAGTAATACATAGCAAAAGCGGTTGTAGGTGGAGAAGGTTATTACGATCATAGCCTCTTTCTCCGTCTTTTTTTCTCCCGTTGAACTATAGCAGCTACCCGGTCGTTCGCTAGTTCCTTTTCTAACTGGCTCTCTCTCGATGTGTCAGAAGACTCGTTTAACCTTTACGAGGTATACCAGGCGACAAAGAAAGAACAAAATTGACATCAATCGCTGCTCCATACAATTCTTTAATCTGGTTAATTAACCTTTTCGTGTACGAATACTTATTTTTCCTCGTAGATCGCTTATTTCGTTGAATATACATTTCCAACGTGTTATGAAATAAATCACAGCGAGAAAAAAGATTCTGTACCCGGATCTCCCGTTTAAAAGGTGACTGCGCTAAGCAGTACGCTATGCAGAACGTCGGCGGACATTCTTTCTGCGAACTACAACCCTTTATTACGAAAGATCATTATAGTGACCGTTAAGGCTACCGCTGTAAATATGTAATTATATAGCAGGGTGCAACGTAGGGTCAAACAAGGCGAAGAACCTTGAGGAATTCCGATGTTACAAATTCTTATATTTACAGATACCTAACGTTCCACATTTTCAAATCTTCAAACTTTTAATTCCACAATTTCGAAAATTTCACTTTCTTAAATTCTCATATTTACAAATTTACAAATCCTCGAACCTCAAAATCTCTGAATTTCTAAATTCTCAAAACATCAAATAAATTTATAAATCCCCAAAGCTCCAAATTCGTAAATTTCCAAATGCCCAAACTCACAAATTTACAGATCTTCGAAGACCTAAATTGGCACATCCTCAAACACCCAAATATCAAAACTTCCAGATCTAAAAATTGCCAACTCCACAAATCTCCAACTCTCTAAACCCAAAATACTAAATAAACGATCAGCTTGCACTCGACCGAAAAAACGTTAAACCTGACTGTTCGAAAAAGTCGATCACGGTGAAAAATACAGATTACGCGTGACGACGAAACCGGTGAAAAAGCAAGCAGCCATAAAGATTTAAATTTGATCGTTTAGCAATCGGCTTCCTACGCTGCTGCAGCTCCTAATTCAGACAAGGATACCAACGTCGAGTTTCTCTCGTTAGGAGCACGTAGTCTCGGTAGTCCTACAACAGCACCGGTTCTTATGAATATTTATTGTTCGAGGGCCTGCTTGTGTACGCTTTCTTCCGTGTTCGCGCGGTTATTTCGCAGGAGGCACTCGATCATACGCGCGCCTTATTCTCTCTAGTATCTCGGTTTCTCCATTTTGTATTATACTGGGTGGTACCGCTGACGAGCAAAATTTATATATGAAATTTATATATTTAGAAATTATCCAAGCCGAATATCGAGACTAGTATATCAAACTAGACCCCGTATATTCCGATTTCCCTAGATTAAAATCTAATATCCCGAGATCTCATATATCTTAATTTTTACAGATTTTAGTACTCCTAAAATCCAATATTCTCAAGTGCCGATATCCCTAGATCCTGATATTCGGAAATATTGAAGTACAGTAATGATAAAATTGAGAAACGAAATTTAAAATCTTGAAAATTTCCAACAATCTAATTTTCTGAAATCTATGAGCTCCGCATATCTATACTTCCCCTAAACCGCCATTTTGCCTATAGTAACGATACTGTACTCTAGCCGAAAATGACCGAGTAAAAATATACATTAACTCGGTGAGAAACAGTAAGCTGACCTTAAAATCTGTTCTAGTGTTATTAACGACAGAAAAAAAACTGTTTACGTCGCAGAACGTCCTCCTTCGCAGCGGACAACTTTCATAACAGCAATTTCTTCGTATCTACGAACGATCTGCGAGATATTCGTGCGGTGTACAATTAAACGGGACACACTGTACGTAATGTACGAGAAGATCTCTCGTCTCCAGCAAGGAAGAGGTGAGCGAAAGAGGCGGCCTGCGGAGGTGGTGGAGGTAAAGGAGTCGTTGAACTACAAAACAACAGACGTAGATGACCGGCCTAAAAACGCTGAAAGGAAGGAGGCGGCCTCTCTCGATTTGTGTCGCTACGTGACTGCTAATTGCTGCTTGCTCTTTTTTACGCGTCGAGTGTCCTGTTTCCTGCTCGACGATTAGCCCTTTCGCTGTTAAGGGCCTGCTTACATCGCCGGCCGAACGTAATCGTCGTCGGAAATTAATCGAAACTCGCATACTCCGTGGATATTAACAATAAGAATTTATTGGACTTTCAAGTCTTAAATGTTGGAATTTCAAAATATAAAATTGTATATTATATCGCTTGCGGTGAATCTTATACACCTGTGATTTACAAAAATAATATTTATCGAACTGATCGTTGACAAGTATGTGTCACGCAATTTTTAAATTAATAATTGTTAGTATATTTAGAATCTTTGACAGGTAATGATTATGACTACTGAGAAATACTATTCTTGACAATAAAGATAATATTCTGGAATCCAATATTCTTGAATTTCGATATCCTACATCCTCATGTCCCTAGGTCACAATACTCGAAGACGCAAAGACTAGATTCGAATATACCTAAGACACAGTATCATTGAGTCCAAATATTCCTAAACGTAGGTATCCCTAGACTGCGATGTTCTTGGGCTACTATATCACTAGATTTCAATAAATTCCTACATTGTGGTACTCTTGGACTCTGATCCCCGGAGTTCAATATCCCTAGACCTGAGCACAATATTCCTGGGTTCGAACACCCCGAGATTCAAATGTCTCTAGATTCTAATATTATCTAACCATGATATCTTTAGATGCCAGCACCCATAGATCCAAATATCCCTAAACTCCAATATTGTGAAATCACGATATCCCTAGGTTCTAGCCCTTTTCGGCGCCGATGTCTCTAGATCAAAATATCCCTAGATTTCGATACTCTTGGGTACCGATGTCCCTAGATCCCACTATCTCCAGATTTCGATACTTTTGGGTGCCAATGTCCGTAGATCCCAACATCCCTAGATTTCGACATTCTTGGGTGCCAATGTCTTTACATTTCAATATTCCTAGATCGCAATATCCTTATAGTCTAGTACTTTTGAGTTTCGATATCCCTAGATTCTAGTACTCTTGGACTCGGTGTCTCTAAAGGCCAATACCTTTGTACCCCGATATCCCTAGATTTGCACACCTGTAAATCCAAGTATACCTAGATCTCAAAGACTCTAGATACCATTGTCCCTAGACCTCGATATGCCCGAGTTACGCATAAAGCGGGCATACCGTAAATTTTCTTGCAGGAGCATAAAAATGATAGAGCGTACAATCTAACGAGACAGAAATAAATCCGATGAAACATTGGCACGGACAACCGGCACGCCGGGACGCACGGTTTGGATTTTACTGCTCCGCTTCGAGACGCCCCACCCCCTTTTAATGCACTCTTATTTTAAGCATCGATATTTATGAATGGCAACGAAGAAACAGCAAAGTTCGTTGCAACGTTTTGCCCACCACTCTCGGCGTGTGCGCGCGGTCCGGGAGCGTGGGTCGCCCCCGTCTTATTTCGCTTTCTCTAAACATGCAAACACGCTGTTGTAATTGCGAAACTTCTGAATGAATCTAGATTCCTTAACGAAATTGTGCAACTTCGCGAACGCGCGAAGTCGACCGAGCCGAATCGATCCACGGAGCCGAAAGGACGGAAACAGCGTTTGAAAGCGCTATATTCACGGCCCTTTCCGACTGCGGAACACAAACGGGTCTTCTCTACTCTGGAAGCTTCGCGGGCCTATACAAAACTTCAGATTGCGTAATCAGTCGAAGGCAAAAGTGAAACACGTAAACAAACGATCAAAGGGGACCTTCGCGTTGTGTGCGACCAACGCTCTTCTATACAGTGCAATTTCTATAACGCGGTTCCAAGATTAAAACGCTTTATATCCTCGATAACACGATACCCCTGAACGGCCAGCGATTCTACACACAGAAATAAAGAAAAAGTGTAGAATAACGTTTGTTTGTACCCGACTTCGTTTCCGAGAAAATTTAATTAAAAAATCTTTTGTTATGTTTGCCAGGAAATTTGCTCGCGGTAATACGTAAACCGTCGAAGCGTTTCTTTGGCAGAAATCGATTTATCCTTTAATTTATAAAAGCGTTCTCTGTTCCGTGAAATGTTTTCACAAGAGTAAACATGTATACGCGGATAAAAATTCGTCTAGGCACGACGTACATGACCTAACACTCGCATTGTGAAACTTGTAAGCGGATTTTCCTGTACTGTCTTTAGCCGCAGTATGCAGACGTTAAATAATATAATCGCGGTTTACGCGTGTGCCAGTTTCGATGAACGAAGGCTAACGCGTTTTGTTTCCAAGGGACGGAATAATAAAAAACGGGAACGCGCATCGAGCTCCTCCTAGACCCGTTGTCCATTAATATATGCGAAGAAGAAGCGTGACGTACTTTCGCGTCCTCGATAGAAAATCGATGTGCATCGAAATCTATGTTTAAACCGTGATAATTTCGTCGGGCAATTTCGAATGCACCTGCTAACGCTTCTTCTGTTTCCGTTGCATAATTTTAACCTTTAACCGGTTGCTGACGCATTTGCGTTCGCCTGGATCTCTGGCGTTTCAAATAGAAACGGGAACGCGTTTTCTGCACGTGACGAAATGTTATGAAAGCCCTTACCTTTACAATGCCTCCAGGTATATACGCACTATCGATCGTCCCGCGAACGTTATTCAATGAAATAATTACAATAAGGGTCGGAATGTGAACCAGTTCAAGCGTTGCATCACAAAAATTTACTACAATCCTTTCTTCTATTCGTACGATTCAGGTATGCCAACACGAATTCATAATATAAACGCTAATAAATATTTTACATGCAAATTTCTGCCTTTTTAGATCTACATATTGATCTCTATATATCTCCCGATGCTTACACTCTCCTATATCCTTACATTACTAGATCCCCGTATCCGTATATCTCCGGATCGCATTATTGTAATTTCCCTAGATAGTAATATACAGTAACATAGTAGCCAAATAGCTCAATGTCACTGGATTCTAATAAGCTAACACATGTGGACTCAAATATCACTAGATCTCAATACACCTATATGACAACGTCGGTAGATTCAAATATCACTAGACCTTAATGTATCTATATGACAACATTACTAGATTCAAATTTCGTCAGACCTCAATTCAGAAATGTATGACAATATCTCTATATTCACACATCTCTGGACATTAATACATCGATAAAGCAATGTCCTCAGATTAAAATATCACTAGATCCCAGTACCCCTAGAAATATAACAAACATCACTATATTCCAATATTCGTAACCTCTGGTTGCCTTAGTGCCTAACTTTGTAAAATCTCTAGATCCTGGTAACCCAATATCCCTAGTTCCACATTCCCCTAGATCGCGAGATGTCAATACCGCAATAAATAAATCACCCAATATACCAAAATAACTAGATTCCAATAACCCCGTATCAAAAAATCCCTAGATCACAATATCCCTAGGCACCAACGTCTGAATAATCTAATATCCCAAATTTCGCAATATGCCTGGATTTTGAAATTACACCTTAGATCCCTAGATCGCAATATCTCTAGATCCTAGTAACCATATGCCCCTATTTCCTAATTTCTCTATATCCCAAAATACCAATAGTGTAAAGATCAATAACCGAATATCCTAAGATCACTAAATTCCAGCTCTAGATGCAAAAATCCCTAGACGTTTCCCAATTCCTCCAATGCGTCTAAATAAAAATAGAAAACGAATTACGCAGAAGCATCCAATAACGTTCAGGATATTTAGAATTTCTTGCATGCCACCCACGACTCTTCGGTGCGAAACATGTACGCCTAATAATGTAACAATTCTATGATAAATACGTAATTTAACAGCATCGAGTAGGTTCCTTTCACGACAATTTCTAGCAGCCATCGAATCTCCCAAGAGAATTCTAAAGATTCTCTAACGAGACATTTTCCACGTATTCATGCGGCTTTCTCTCGCCGGCAGTTTCTTCCACTTTGACACAGCATTTTTCATTTGCATGGATGGATTATGCAAAGAACTTTCCAAAGTACAAAACGCCGAAGAAAGATCTCTTTTCTTCGAGGAGAAACGAGAAGAATCGAAATTCGTCCGTTCATCGATTCATACCGCGAGTTCAACGACTTCGTGTAATACTTCGATTTAGCTCATCAGCTCTCCTTGGCTATTATAACCGGCACGGAATACAACGTACACTCTCCAAACGAAACGCACGCGATTTTCTCTGTCCCAGAAACGATCCTGATTAGAATACTGACGTAACTAACCACGAGCGCATCGTAAATGAGTCATTAGATTATTTCTACACGAAAATCCTACGTTTACGTTCGTTTCTTTAATTAAATGGTCTTTTACCTTTTACACGTTCGCTCGCTACAGCGTGCACAGCTACGTGACTCGACATTCTTATATCGCTATCGACGTTATCTCTATAAAATAGTGCATTTAGCTTATGGAAATCAAGATCTACTTAATCAAGAAAATAATTATAACGACAAAGCATTATAAACAAGGCACATCTCCATTTTAACAAATGTACATAATAAGAACACTGCAATAAAAATTGACTCGTCCGAAATATCTCAAACTGACCTAAGGGGAAAAAAATGCATAACAAAAATATTTCGTAGCTTTCTGAACCGGCCAGATCCGTATCTAGGATAATTGATTTTATCAGTTCTGATGGACACTGTATCTCAGTCTATCCGACAGGAGCACATAATCGCGGCGATTTACGAACGATAATCTCGCCGGGTGTAAAGTCCGGCAAAAGGAAATTTCGTTATCGCTCGTTCTATTCGCGATATATATTTTCTCGGCCGGCCGTTCCTCGAAGCCCCATTTTCGAGGGGTTCCTCGCTATAAGGTGGTTTTCTCGAGCGTCAGATATACATGTACATATACGTGTACACACATACGTGGCGGGTATATAGACACATAAACGCGTGTATACGCTATATGGACACAAGGGGTTGCAATGCCTCGTGTGACGCAGCAACGAAGCAAAGGGTGGGGACCCTGGCGTGTATGTGCTTCTCCCTACCGTATATAATGCCGCCCTCCCCGTCCCCTTCCCCCGTTCACGATCTCACCCTCCCCTTCGCACTACTCTCCCTCGACCGCCCACCTTCTCTGACTCTCCCCATCGGCCCTATTCTCCCCACCGATATTCACTGCCGGCGCCCCTCGGTGTATCCCGGCGACGTTGCCGGGTGTTACATAATAGCCGTGCGACGTTGCCAGGCTTCTTTCGACGACGCGCGACGTTGCCAGCTCGAACCGGTGTACCATGTCGAACTGCCTCTCTTGCTTGCCTGGTCTGGCCTAGCGTGGCCTGGCCTGCTCGTCTACCTACCTAACTCGCCCGACAGAGAATCTAGCTAAACCCACTATATCCAGGATCTTTCAGCTACGTTTCTCTTCTTTGCGATTAACCTCCTACCGATTCTACGACGAGCCCACTACTCACGCACTCTCGCTAGTCGAGTGTGAAACCTTTCTTATCATTTTTCCTACGCTTCCATTTTCACACTTTGATCACCTCAAGTATTTTGACTTAACTTTTTACGGATTTTTTTTACTAAATAATGAATGTAGTTAAATATAGTATTTAGAACCTTTTGGTTACGTTTCGATATACAAGTTCTCTATACAAGTTGACAAGCCCATTCGTCAGGTACTCTCGCTAGAGAGAGAAACGTTTCTTATATTCTTCCTACGCTTCCATTTTCACACTTTGATGACCTCTGTCAAGTATTCGTCATTTTGACTCCTGACTTTTTGCACTGTTTTTACGTATTTTTATTGTACTATGTAGAATGTACTTAGATCCAGTGTTTAAAACATTTCGGTTACGTTTCTCTGTACAAGTTGATTACAAACCCATTCGTCGGACACTCGCTAGTCGCGTGTGGAACCTTTCTTTTTCGTACGCTTCGGTTGTACACTTTGATGACCTCTGTCATGTAGTCGTCACTACGTCCCCTAACTTTTTACGTTGTTTCTACATTTTTTTTTACTATTACCTAATACGACGGAGAATGTAGGTAGGTCTAGTATTTAGAATTCTTCGGTTACGTTTCTCTATTCAAGCGGTGCGACGTGCCCACTCCGTCACGCACTGTTGTTATTCAAGTGTGAAGCCTTTCTTTATATTTTTGATATGCTTGAATTTTAACATTGAACACGACTTTGCAACGCTTTAACTGTCATGTATTTGTGACTTAGCTTCTTATGCTATTCTATCTATATTTATTCAGATAAATGCTAATTGCAATTTAAACATTGATAATTTTGTTTAATGTTTTCATAGATAACTCTATGAGTAATGGTTGTCGCGTAGAAAAATAATGCGTAAAATTGCAAGAAAATCTAGAAACTGTAAAGTCATCAGTGTTGAGGTTGTATCACAGAAAGTACGGACTTTGGTATACTGAACAGAGGATATTCTTACTTTGAAAACGTAATTATTAATATAATATGTAGAATAAGTAGAACATCCACCAACAATATAATCAGCAAAAAATAATTGTAATTTTTTGGTTTGAAGAAAATTTAAAAAAGCATTCCTGCATTGTAATTAAAAATGTACCTCCAGAAAGTAATTCCTCTATGCTATACATAAATGCTATAATTTAAAACTCAGTTACCTCCATGATGGTACTATTAACCATCATGGTACAATTAATACTATTAATGGTACTATTAATTTTTATTTAGATATTATGTAAGTAAAATGTTTTAGGAATTTATAACGAAGGGTGTTTGTGACACTACCACCTTAAATTTAAGTCTGATTATAACTTGCGTGGTTAAGAGTCGTTGAATACAAAATTCGTATATTTTTACTTTCTTTATTTTAATATTGTTGCAGTAAATAGTTAATTATGAAACCACTGATAATTGCCGAATCACAAAGGGTTAAAGGGGTTGCTTCGTGAAAAGCAGAGGAATAAAGTAACGTGCAATTATTAACGAGAGGTGTGACTATCGATTATGGATATCTTATTAATATTTAACGATATATCGACAATATATATATCGTTAAGATATTGTTAATGGGAATAAAGGGAGGATCGTTGAACTTGACTGAAGTAAAATATAACGCGTATTAAATTTATAACACAATTTCGTATGCAGCAAATTATACTTTATAAATATAAATATTTCTCGAGTCAATTTAAATTTCATTGATGCAATTTCGTACTGATTATATTTTACATTTTGCGGTTGGTCACATGTTATTATTTACATTTTCCATATAATAATTTAATTTATAACCATAGACTTCGTTATAAAAATACATTCAGAAATGTGAAGTATAATACAGTATAATTTTTTAATTATAAGTACAATTTTGAATCCTAAAGATGAGCTATTTATATAATATGAACAAAAAATTCTAATTCGTCACAATAAATCAGTGCTAATGTACGCTTCTGATAAATGGTAGATATAGTTTATTTTTAGAATAAACTTTCAAAGATTATCAGTGCTGTTTGAAAAATTATCTATTCGATTATATTTATAATTAAATGAACAGGGATTAGATGTACGAGTTCAATGTACCCATCTGAACTAGATAAGAGTTAAAAACATAGGCTTGCGTATGTAGATATGTCTTTCATAAAAATAAAAGTACAAGCCGCTTACGCGCTAATAAGAGTTATACCACAAACCATAATTCTGTAAGTTAAATTATTTAAAACATCAACTCGTGTGTTTGCCTATTTGTTAAAAGAATGTCTGATACAAGTTGGATGTTTGTTTGCACTTCAACATACAACCATTAGAACATATATGAACAAAGCAAATCAGTTTCAATAAATTACAATTTCTATCAGTGAATTAGATGATTTACTCTATTACTTTTTGTCAAAGCTCAATTAAAAATTGTTCACTAATTGTACCGAAAGTTGATCTCATACCATGAACGTATACACATGCAGAAATAAATAAATACGTTTAAAAAGTAACATTAAAAAGTACAACAGTAGTTATATACCATGAAGAAAAAAAATATTACTTAAGCTTAAAAAAAGTATGCACATACTGTATAAAACATCATCAACAAGGGGTGAAGGAGACTTCCACGATATAAATATAAAACATTAACAAATACTGACACAGAAAGTACAACAAAAATACAAAACACTGTTACTATAGTGTTACCCGGAATTTTTAGATCGGGACATTGCTTATTTAGGAACATCCGAGGAACTCTACAGATTTATGTACGTTGGCGAAAAGTCGATGGCTAGGGACAGCGTTTCACAGGCATAGAGGTGTTGGCCGTATTTGACGAATCTGTTATGGCAATTCCCTTTGTCCCTGAGAACTTGGGCCCAACCCTGGAGTCCGGATGTCTCGGGCTGGTTCCGGATCTCAGATTACCAGGCCCCTCGAGGCGTTTCAAACGGAGCCTCGCTCTACTTATTTCATGCTTGAAAAATATCAACTGGATGTGGTGAGAAAGATTCCTTTGTTCTTTCTTTATATACGTATTAACAACGTCGTTCGGTTACGCATTAATATTGCGTTCGATACGTTAGAAAAGATACATAACTGTTCATGAAATAGTCCTACAGGGTACTACAGCAATAATATATTTTAAGGTTATGATAATTTTATTTGTAATTTTCATTGCTAACTCTTATTTACATTTACTGTTTGCAATTTTTCAAATATTATGAGTTGCCGAAATATATTGGGGTTGCAAAGTTATTATTTTTTTGGGGTATTTTTTTCGTTGGGGAATTGGGGTTCTGGGCTGGGTTGAACTAGGGTCCCTAGAGTTTTTCAAAAGTGATGTGAAGTTTTGGATCTCAGGATTTGAGAAATTGGAAATTTCAGGACTGATATTTTAGGAAATTAGAAATTTGGAGAAGTGGAAATTTGGAAATTGAGGATATAAAAATTTTCAAATTATGAGATTTGAAAACGATTTAATAGAAAATTTGAGAACCTGAAAACCCACGGATATGTAACTTCAGAATCTGAAGATATACAAAGTTAAAAACTTGTAACATCAAAATTGTCTATCCATCATCCTTATTTCTACAAAAAAAATTATGAATCTCAAATATGTCTATCTGACAGTACATAACATCAACCTCTGAGAAATAATTGCAAATTTCTTTTGTCTACAAGAAACATCTGACTAGCAAAATGACAAAGAAATGTGTATTTCTAGAGAAGATAGCTGCATAAAGATTCTGAGCATGTAATGCGATACAATTAAGTCTGCACGGGGGCCCGCGAAGAGGGATTTATTTTTGAATCCGAAAGGTAGGGCCTTGAAATCTACAAAAACGCGCGCGTTCTGACTGGTCCCCAAGATGAAGGCGCCGTTGCCAATTTGAACATGGTGCACAGCACATAATACCGGCAACGTCGCGGCAAACCCTATCGATTCCAGATCTACAATTTCTCGTCGGCCCTCTGGGTCACTCGAGCACGTTTCCGTGGAATGTACGTGGTTACAAGAACCATTACGACCATTACGAAAAATTGCGATGAAAAAAAAAAAAGAAACGTGAAGGGATAAAGCGATCGTGGCGTTTCGGTATTCACCTCGTGGGAATACGCGTGTACATACTTCACGTGTGTCGAATATCCAACACTTCAGACTTCATAAAGCATTCTATTAATACGAAACAACGGAACCGAACGTTATATACTCAGGAGGGGAACAGGAAAAGAAAGTTCGAAGAGCAGGTGTCTGGGGTTATACGCGAATATGTCTCGTACGGAGTCGTAAAAAATAAACATCGGTGACGAGAGGGGTTAAGAAACTGGGGTTGAACGTAGGGGACAAACCAGGTAATGGCGGTCACTTATGTAATAACTGTAATAAACTGAAGTATGTGGTCAAATATTTATTGCAAGTTATCGTGTACAAACTTCAACTACAGTATTAACCCAATGATCCGATAAACACTAGTATTTACTTTATTTCATTTTTAAGTAATTTTTATATAAATACTTTATTTCGTTCTTAAGTAACAGATACTTTTAATTACTATTGTCAGCGCTGGATATAGTGTACGAAACAATTGACTGAATCCCACCTACTGGGACTTTTGACAAATGTCCCTAGATCTCAATATCACAATAAATCAATATCTCTAGATTCGTACATAAGCTTTCAATATTTATAGACTTCAATATTATCCCTAAATCTTGATATTTCTAGATTTAAATATTCTAGTGTTTCTAGATACTAATGTTACTATCAGAGTACCTATAATTTCACTATTGGATAGCAATTGAATTTTCATAGAAATCCGTCAAATATGTTTGACGTTCTTTTGATCACCTAATAAGTATAATGCACCAGTATAAAGTACATACACTTTGCAAATAATGCAAATAATAAAAGACCATAAAAAAAATAAAAATACTATCCAATGAAACTATCAACATGATGCTCATCATAACTCTCAATACAATAACAAAAATGTCTAAAAAGTATCAAATGATACAAAATTATTTAACGCTATCAACAACAAGAGTAGTCGTGTATACAAAATATATCAAGAATGTAAAGAATGTGTACAAATATTATAAAAATACAGGAAGCAAAAAATGTTAGAATGGTTGTAAGTTTCGACTAATGTTTTCTGAACAGTTAATACATCGTCCACCTCCTTCTTGAACTCTGTGTCTTAGCCGGTGAAAGTCAGTCGTGTATTCTACGTGGCCAAGAGCCCTTGGAGAACATACGAGACATGTGCATATACATATATACTATATATAATCGAGACAGACATGCACAGACTTGGGTTACGGTAGAAATATTATACACACTTGTCGCATCGTAAAATATTGGAACAGATAACGAGTGTGGGACGATTCTGCCTCATTACGTATTAAAAATGACTACAAAGAGCTTGCCAACTGTGACATGTTTATGCTAACATTGTATCTCATTTTAAAACATTTTGTTTCGGTGTCTCATGCGTTTAGTACGATACTAGCTCTTTTTAACCGAAGGTCTGGAGGGAGGAGTCCATCCGTTGTCCTCCATTTTGGGGAACCGTTCAGTGTTACAAATTCTCAACTTCCTAAATCTTTACATTCTCAAACTTGTAATTTCCAAATCTCCGAATTGATACATTCTCAAATTTTCAAACCTGTAATTTCTAAACCTGCAAATTTATATATTTTCAAATTCTTAATATGTAAGTCCTTAGATTTCAGTATTTTCAAATTTCTAATCTCCTAGTCTCTGAACTTTCAGTAATCTAAAGTCCCAAATATAAAAAATGAGTGGTGTTCCCTTGCAGCACGATTTCCCCTAGGCAGCAGTGCGTCCACATGGCTAAAAATTGCAAGCAACAAATCACTGTATCCTGTAATTCACTCGCGAAACCATAGAACACTAACAAATAATCGCAGCTCTCACGGATCGTTATAATTGCTTAGAGGAAGGAGCTAATTTTGTTAGCACTTTTAAGCGGAAAATAAAAATTGCGAACGACGGAACGGAGGAGAGTAACTAAGTGTCCAAGTTCGCAGAACGATGATCGAGGCAAGTATACGGAGTGGTCCGTTTACCAAGCTGCCACAACTCAGTCGGGCTTTTCTGTGTGAGAGAGAAGCAAAAGATGCAACGTTGCCAAGCCGACAACACGTAAACGACCGGCGCAGACATGGCAACGTCACGAAACGAGAGACACGCCGCGAGACACGAAGGAGAGAAGGCAACATAGTCGTTTCAGTTTGAAACGCAATGCCGGCCGTTTGCCAGATACCGTAACAGGGTCGACGGATGAAGAAATTTGGCGGTATCGGCTTCTTCGTGCGAGTGTGTGTGAAGAGAAGACCTCGATGTCTGAATTGCCCGAAACTCTTTCGCGGCGAAACGTCACGAAAACGTCGGGGCAAAATTACACTGCAGTTTTATGCCTATGTCTACGTCGCACGAACGTTACGGAGGATATTACCGAAAGTAACGTCGCGCGTTCGCAATAAGGACGTTTGCAGTAAAAATAAGAATGAACACTGGCTGGAACTATATTTGCATTATTATCTGTTTGCATAATTGAAATAGTAGCTTGGTGACTAAATTTTTACGTATGTACACGTCTTCTTTTAGCTAGAATTCTATCAGAGAAAAATTACATAAGATGAGTATGGAGAACAGAGACTTGAATAGGTTTAAAAAATTAGAAGCTTTGAGAAATATTTACTGAACACTTTCGTATACGTGTATATTTTGTACATATTAATGGATGCGTATACGACCTTTGAACTAAGATATACGAGAATAAAATAAAAAATAAAATAACGTTTTACAAAGTTGGTAATAGAAGTATCCATATACCAACGGCGCAATGCGTCAAGAGAGCAACGTTCCAATTAACTGTGCGATCTTCGACCCTGTGCATTCTCATTTGCGTAAAATCGATACTGTTTGGAAAGATAGATCTCTCGAACGTGCTTTTTTTTTAAGAAATTATAATTTACTTCAGCTTAACAGTTATTATTAATAACTGTTTTGTTAATATAAAAATTAATGCCCAATCGTTTCCGCGTTGTCGCGCGTGTGAATGCCCAGAACGGTGAATGGAATTACAAGTAGTCACTACTTGAATTGAATTGAATCATGTAGTCTCAACTCGTACAGATTTGAATCACGTCGGTTCAATTCAAGAATTGAATGATGTCGATCTGAAGCATACTGAATTGAATCATGAGGAATTGAAATCTGTTAAATTGAATCATGAAGAATTGAAATTTGTTTAATTGAACCACGTTGAATTGAATCACACGGAATTGAAATTCGTTGAATCATACGAAATTGAAAAGTGTCGACTTGAATCGCATCGAATTGAACCACCTCAAATCGAAATCCTCTTACTTGAATCATACATAATTGAATTACATCGAATTCAACAAAATTGGAAAGAACAAACGTTCGCATCTTGAATGTTCAAGTAGGATAAAGAGGAGCATCCTCGTTACAAACGCACCCTAAAATACATGATTCGTCCATAGGCATATTTCGCGAAAGAAGAGATAAAAGAAAGGAAGGAATTCGATTGCCGCTAGAAGAAAGAAACAAGCACACAAGGCAACGAGTCTCAGCGTACATAGAGTATATATGTGCACATGTAACTCGGATACATATTTATGACAGCTCGTATATCATCGTAGGTACACCAACACACGAAAATGCGTGTGACTGGAAGGTTGGAGAGTCGAAGGTTTTCGGATGGGTGACGTCGAGTGGAACACGAGGACGAGGCGCAGAGGCAAAAGGTGGGGTGAGCATGGGGTGCAGGGGCGCGGTACGATATAGGGTGGGGAGAGATGGGGCAGAGTGAGGCTGGCGAAGGGGAGGTGGTCGACCACGCGCGATCAATATAACAAAATACGCCGGCAACCCGCACGTACATACATGTACGCGTGCGCGCACACACGTACAATCAGCTGCAACGTAGGCTTCCTCTACGACTATTCTACATATACCTGAAATTTTATCATTTTCAAATCATCCTATTTCCGATATTTTTTCATTTACATATTATACATTTCTCCATTTTCAAATCCTAATCCGCATAAGATTTCTTATTCCAACACTGAAAAACCCTACATAATTCCAACATTGACAAGACCCTTAACATTTCAATCTCTAACAATAAGTTATTAAATTTGCAAATTCTTCAATTTCGGAATTCCCGAATTCTCAAATTCTATATTCTCACATTCTCAAATTTCCAAATTCTAAATTCCCGATTCTCAAATTTCCGAATTCTAAATTCCCCAATTCTCAAATTTCTAAATTCTAAATTCCCCAATTCTCAAATTTCTAAATTCTAAGTTCCAAATTCTCAAATTTCCAAATCCTAAATTCCCCAATTCTCAAATTTCCAAATCCTAAATTCCCCAATTCTCAAATTTCAAAATCCTCAATTCCCCAATTCTCAAATTTCAAAATCCTAAATTCCCCAATTCTCAAATTTCCAAATTCTAAATTCCCCAATTCTCAAATTTCTAAATTCTAAGTTCCAAATCCTCAATTCCCCAATTCTCAAATTTCCAAATTCTAAATTCCCCAATTCTCAAATTTCCAAATCCTAAATTCCCCAATTTTCAAAAATTCCAAAATCTCCAAATTCCCAATTTCCAAACCCTGGAGTTTCCACACATCCAAATTCCTAACCTGCCCAAAGTTCTAAATTTCCAAATCTCTACATAAAAAAATTCGCATATACGGTAGTTTATAAATTCGAGTACATACTAACTAAAAAGCAACGGTTCTAAAGCATTCTGTCAATAAACCGGCCCACACACACGCATAAATTGTAAATATAATCTAGACGTGCATACAGTTTCAAGTTCATGTGTATGCGTGTGTACGAAAGCAGTGCATACTCTTATCTCCGTGTGACCATAAATTGCGAACGCGATACGTGTGCATATTACTTGTGCACGGGCACATATACGCGTGCATACTCGATGGATACGGTTGTATCGTTCGCGACGTAGTGAACACAGAGAAATTCGGAGGTACATCATATGCCATGCGTGTACGGGGTGTCCCAATAAAATGTATACACTCTTACTATATAATTCAGCAAATAAAAAGGAATGTAATTTAAATTGACATCACGTTACCTGTCTCTAAATTTAAATATTCCTTATGATCACCATTGTCTCCCGATATTTTTGTCAACATTTTTATGCCCGATATTGATATTCGTGTATGTGTACGACTTGTTGGGACACCTTATATATATGCAGTGCAAATAGGTATTGGTAAGCGGGTGTGTAACGCGTTGCACGAATACGATGCACATGTCGTACGCATAAGAATGTGCCGGACGTGCGTTTCAAAACACATCTTCGAATCTGATTTGGGACCCACACAAAGAAATGGTCAAATGTATAGTCTGCAGGGTCTGACAGAATTCTTATTTTTGTGCAAATGTTGCTTCGCACCGGAGAACATAGTGAATGCATTCTTCTGACTACTATTGTGTACATGCAAATGCATCTAACATTAGGTATATACATATTAGACAAGAAAGTCCTGTTTCTACGTTTTCTAATTGTCAAATAGTATGCACACGTTCTAAGACAGTAAAAAGTGCAACAGATATTGAACTATAGTTAAAGTTATAAAATATTAATTCTCTGTGGGTAAAAATTATTTCTATTAATTAAAATTACAAGAACTTCATCTGATATCTGAATATTAAGTTTTAGAATAGAAAGGGGGAGGAAGTTTTTATTTATTAATTTTTCCACCAAAATAAATATTGTGAAAATTAATAGAGAGTTATACCCAAAAATACTCATTAGAAACTGTTTTAATGAATTTTTAGTGGGGGACCAGCAACCCTGACGTTTACGTTTCAAAAATAGGCTCCTCCGAAGGTTAAAAAGGATTAAATTACTTTGCATTATTTTTGAATATTATGCAATGTTCATAGTCCATAACGTTTAGAATTCTAACAAACTTATAAATTCGTTTGCAGAATAGTCTGGTATGCATTAATTAATTGTAACGAAATACGCTAGTATCCCAAAAAGGACAATTTGTTTAAAAATGATACAACGATTAAAAATGTGCAAGTCGATTATAAGGAAGAAATAATGAAATAAATATCGTTCTTTACGTATCGTGCGTTTCAAGAAAGGTCAACGGCGTAACGACGCCACCCGCCATTTTAAGGACAAACCTTTAAGGCTATAACGCACGGTAGACGACCGTAAGAACGAAGCCAACGTACAAACGAAGTATCGCCAGCTGGCACGTAAAATGTAGCGCCGCTGGCAATGCGAATATTCACCGACATGTGCGTTTCGAGAAGAAAAATTAATGGCACGAAACAGATTAGGATCCGTATTGAAAACATTGCCCATTCATTTCTCCTTAAAAACGAACACTGCTTTCTATTATAGCAGTTAAACACCACCACGTCGGATTTCATCCAAGTATCTTATGCCAAGAAAACTTTGCGGAGAAACCGCGTAGCTTTCCACAAAATCGGTATAATTTTAATATTTATTTGATGGTTTTTTATGAACATAAGTATAGGATTAAATCTAGAAAAAAAAATGTAACTATGGACATTAGTGTAACTAGACTCTTCCTATGTAGGATAAATTTCCTATCAAAAATTTAAAAATCTCCAAACTCTCAAATCCCATTCTCCAATTTTCAAATTCCCTTTGTAATTTTCCCCAAATTGTCAAATTCCCCAATTCAAAAATTCCAGATACGCCAATGACGGTGAATGGAAATAATTTCAAAAGTACTACATACTATTCCTATATAAATCATGTTGAATAAATATACGAACAGTAATAAGTAAGAAAAGATCTGAATTATAGAACAGAAGTTGTATTTCATCGTTATATCGTGATACGTAACGTAGTGAACTTTATTATGTAAATCACGACACAGGACGTATACTCGTAAACCTATAAATAACTGTCGTGTGCCTGAAAATTAATGAAACTGTGAAACAGTTTCTTCAACATCGTGACATTAAGTGTAGTAAATTATTTTACATTGTAGTTTATACTGCGTTCTCGGGTATCCGTGGGTTGAGCGACACTGCGCCACGTCACCGTTAGTTTTCACTTCTGTTTTCCTACTTCGATCTTTACTTCTCAACAATTTTACCTGCATTCCAGGTACATTCGTAATTTCTATATTCCGTATTGTCTTAAATTAGGGGTATAACTACTTTCTCCGTATATTTATACGACCAGACACAGAACACTGTTAAAAATCCATCCATTCTTTCCAGTAATATATAAAATAATTTTCTAATCTCAAACTTGTTAAATATTTAACAGAAAAATATAAAAATGTACCTGAATAAAATAAGAACATATAATCTAAAATACTACCTTTCTTTATTTTTAACCTATTTAGAAATTTCTAAAACCTGAGGTGTTTTATACATCCCACTGTACTTTCTATACGACAAAATGTCCATTATATTCACTACAAGTTAATGTGTTCATAAAACTTCGCAAAAGTTGCTAAATTCGTGTAATATATCGTCGCAAACACTAACGCAATAGGGCAATAACTATAAATTGTTCATAAATTGTGAATCGTACACGTGTGAGCCATATGTTGTATGATTGTTGACCGTTGTAAACCTGAGTGTTATTTCTTGAGGAAGGTTAAAATTAACTAAAGATTTTCATTGTAAATTGTACGCGTTCGTTTGTATTTTATTTAAAATATTTTGTTTTTCGAAGCACGCTAAAGGCGTGCCCGGTGAACGGATCCACAAATTGAGCGCCACTGTCGAACAATAACTTCGTGCCGCTGCGAGCTCTCAAAATGGCTGTCCTCAGCTATTATTACTTCGGGGAAAAAACAAATGACGGCGCGCTCACGCTACGAGGAGAGGAGAGACAGAGCCAAGGCTCTCTGTATATCGTATGGTGTATACGTATGTATACAAGAGGTGTGGGTGCGTATATACGCGTGCAGGATCCTCGATCTACGTACGGGATCGAAAACATTGAGTACACCTTACGGATTCCTAAATTCTGTCTCTATCTATCCATTGGCGTAACCAGCATTTTTATCTGCAAATTTAAGAGTCTACAAATTTTTAGATTTAGTGACTTTACAACTTTCAAACTTGGAAAAGTAAAAATTTGGGAATCTAGAATTTTGGAAGTCTAAAAACTTGTGACTCTCAAAATTGCTAAGATCCCGTCTACCTATATCTCATTTTATATGTTACCTCGTTACGCCAATGTAATTAACCAGTAGAGCTTTGTTAGCACAGAAAAATATAAATAAATGTACGCATATAACGAACATGTTGTATGATCGTTTAAATTGCTATTGTACACAATATTTTAAGGTCTGGTTTATCTGGCCAGCGATATAAAACCTGGCAGGCAACTATAGTATACGACCATATACAGTCATAAAAGTTCAGACGAAATTATCGTTGACCGTACCCGAAACTACCGGCAACAATGCAAACGTTCTATGCCCTAGCCTGAAAATATATGCAAAGGGTCGGAATTCCTTTTCCGGCAAATTGACCGTAGGTCTGCACGGTTCACGGATAAATCAAAATTATTTCAACAAATTAGAAAGCCAGTAAATCTCGTTGAATGTCTTCAGGTTCGTGCCCTCTACGTCAGAGGACACAGGTAGACGGTAAGCGGAAAAATAAGCACGAATTTGGTGCGCACTAACCGGGAATAGCGTGTCTGAATATTTTATATGTATACAAGGTGTCCTCTGTTTTCACATACAAATTTAATCAGTGTACTACGCCTAATTATATATCCAACCTAGTCTAATACATAATTTCAAGTTTATTTACACTCGAAACATAATTTTATTATTCGAATCTATGGACTCTTTGTAAGCTTGAAATCTAATCCATCCTAACCCTGACCTAACATAACTTATGAGTCAAATGTATCCTTGTTGAAATTTGAAATCTAATCTGACTTAGCTGCAAACAAGAATAACTAGATATAAATGATAAAATAATGTATCTCATTCTACCTCGATCACTCCCATTGTCTCTGTTCGAAGTTTAAATGAGAACAAATAGATCGAATAATAAAATTACGCGGTATATACTATTTCAGTCACTCTCACTCGCCTTAACGATATTTGTATGATATCATCGATATATCGAATTACCAATAACATTTGAATATTACCGATGTATCGAATTACCGGTAACATTCAATATTATCGATAACGACGCGTTTATGAAACAGGGTGGCAAAGTTTGTACGGTAAAACGCAGGACACCCTGTATAGTTACGTAAGACGCCTTTTGTTAGAAGGCCATAGAAAAAGTAGAAAAGAAGAAAGGGCACTCACCGTTTGAAATGCTCTCGTATGCGATCCTCTCGGATGTTTTCCGGCAGATTTCCAACCCACAGGTGACGTGTCTCTCTAACCATTTTGCTCCGAACTCTTCATTTGGGATCGGATGTTGTGGTATCGTTTGGCGGCACTGTACAACGACACACAACTTCGCCCGACGCTAATCACGGCACTCTCACCACACCACCGATATTCAATACCGCCAGCGGGTCGGCTCAAGGAAGCCTCTTTCTCGTTTCCTTCGAATATCGCTCTTCGCTTGTTTCGCGACAAATCAATGATCCGTGTACCAACAACACGAGCGATCTCGTATTCGTTTCACGAAAACGATGCAAAAAAAAAAGAAGAAACTAACTCGTTGAGCTCGCGACACACACGCGACCAAAGACGAAGGAGAACCGTTACGTGTATTCCACGACGAAGCAAAACGAGCTTCCTCCCACTTCGACACTCCCAATTTAATCACTGGCAACAAACAGATTATCACTAGTCACTAGCCGGAAGGTGGTGACCCCAGGCACGACGAGTGCTGTCGTCAGGGCAGCGCCGTAGAACGATCGGCCGACAGAAGAAGAGGGTAGCAACGGAGCTCTCGCGATAAAATTTTTGCGTCGCGATGCACGACGCCGTCGACGACGAAGAAGAGGAGGAGGAGGAGCCTCGATAGTGGACACCACTGATGGCAACGGCTACGAGAATCAAGACCGTCGCCGAACACCACATCGTACACCACTGGATCGCGTTATGAAGAAAGGCGGCTAATCACACGTCACACCAAGCACACCGGGCACAACGCGCGGACCACGTATCCCGACGCATATCTGCCGAGCATAATCACACTCGCGTGATTCGTCGCGCACCGACAGAGAGAGGCTTTCAAACTCTCGCGGAAAACCCCACTGAAGAAAAAACAATCGATCTTACATACGGGACGATAGAACCGTCGCTCTTTATTTCCTCTATTCCCGTTTAAATAATCGACGCGCACGACACACTACTTTTCACTCTGCGTAGTTGCTTCTTTCACGTACATACACTGATTTTACACCGCTCTCGTGCCTCTCCAAACGGTATATATTCTACGTCGAATACATTTCTCGGTTAAAAGCGAGGCGCGGTTTCGTTTTTTCCCGATCGGACAATCAAACTTCTCGTAACGTGCATTGATCGAACGGTTTTCGCGTGTGTACCAGCGATACAATCGCTACGATGCACGCTTGTATACGCACGTCTTAAACGCACTCGCTTCGTTCACTCGGGCCATGTAACGCGGATGGAGCTGCCTTCGCTCCTTCTCACTGCACTACACTACTCGAAGTGACGTCACCGTGGCGGGAGCGTAGTATGGCTCGCTGGCTAGCATCGGTGTTGGTCGAAAGGTGGGGGAAACCGCGTAGGGGAACGAAACGAGTCTACCTCGGAAAGCGGCGGCTTGCAATTGCGATCGTCGCCCGCCAGCCGGTGAAGTGTGTCCCTGGTGGGGGAAACTTTTCGTGCGTCCCCGGAGGGGAGAGAGTGGGGGTGACTCGTTCGAATCGAAGCAAGGACAGGTAGGGGGCACGCCGGGAGAGAGGGGATAACGGGTCGAACGAGCTAACCCGAACACTCCCCGAACCGCGCTCGTCCCTCGTCGTCGGATTCTATCTCTTTCCTCGGCTCTTCTCGTCCCTTTCCGTCGATGCTCCTTCGCTCGCCTCCCCAACCCCTCTTAGCGAATCGCACCGTACCCCGTCCTTCCATCTTTTTCTCTTCCTACCTCGTAATCTCACCGTCCTCTTCCTCCTACGTCGTTGCTTCTCAACCGCCATCTTTGTTGTACGCTCTCTTTCTCTCTCTCTCTCTCTAGCACGCTCTCTACAGGGCCGGTTTACGGCCAGCTAATTACCCGGGGCATCGGTACTTTCTACCGAGAATAAAGACGGAAAATCGGATTATTACGAAAATAAAAGTACTTCACTTTGTAACGTGCTCTCTAATCAAGGAAGTAACGATCAAACAAACGCGTCAACAGGATCGACTGTACTATGGTCATACCGAAGCTTCCCTTGCTTTATCCTGTACCACTTGCTTTCGATTTTGAAAATTCTTTAAATTTACCAGTTCTCAAATTTTCCAAAATTCTAAGTCCCAATTTCCAAAATCTCCAAACGTCCAGACTCTATATTCCCAAATAATGCTAAAATGTTTGAATTCCTAAATGTCTAAGTATCCAAAGCTCAAAGTTTTCAATTTCACAATTTTCAAATTGTCAAATCTGATCATTTGAGAACTTTGACGAATCAATCAAATGTTGTAAATCTGATGACTTGAAAAATTCTACGTTTTTCTCAGAAGAAGCCAGATTTGCCTCTCGGTATACAAGCTAATTAAAGATTTACTACTATAGCTGCTTTATGTGTAAATATCATGCGTTACGATGTTAAGACACGAGATATCCAGTATAATGTTATTTTACCATCGCTATTTTTCTGCGATAAAATATATTATGAAACAAAAACCTCATGATTATATAAAACTTCTTTGACGTCTACAACAATCCTCTTTAATTCCACTTAATAAGTTTAATCGTGGCAATAAATACTCAATGATAAAAAACTCTAATTCAAATACTGAAAATACATACATACGATATAAAATACGAAAAAGAGTACTTGAGTGGCAAAAATGAAGCGTAGATTGTTTTCGTAACGCTCACACGGTGTTACGTTTTACGTTGTACTTTACAATTATTCAATTTTGTCGATTTGTCGCATTAATATTCATTTCTAACATTATCATATTGAAAGTTCAATAGAGACACGCGAATACTTGACTTTTCGAGCGAAGTACGGGTACCGGACCCGTATTGAGCCGAGCCTGCCCTTGCTCCATCTTGTTTCCGCTAAAATCACGTCAAAGTTGTAGATTCATGGCGTCGATGCGGTGGCTGCGACTTCACGAGGTCTACTGTTCATTTATCCTTTCGTGTTGCATGTTCTTTTAACGGTACACGACAGTTTGCTCATACGAAATTAACTCTATTGGCGACAATACCAAACATCCGTTTGTCGGTTAGAGTACGTCATCGAGGCTAGAGAAAGCGATTTCCGTCGCACTCGAATTACTTCGTCCGAAAACGAAGCCAGTTTCATGACTGTTTCGTGCTGAGAACGTTTGTACGAGGTACGCCTATTGCGTGTTCTGTGCTGCTGATTTATAACCACACAATGTACACCGTCCGTACATTAAAGATGTTCGTTTCGTTGAATCTTTCGATGAAATTAGGTTATTGTTAAATGAACGTACCATTAATTGCAATATTTTATACGTGCAAGATATTTTGAAGATTCTTTGTTAACGTTTCGCAGACGAGCAACTCTTATTCAACCATTATACACTCGCGTATAACAATGTCGAGGAAAATCATCTTGATCGTTTGCAAATTCGTTATTTATGTTCAGCAAATATTTTCTTATGAAAATGAAAACTAGAGATTATAATTTTATAATGATTTATGTATTTATACTATGAATAACTTTTATGATGTATTACTATGTTCAAAGAAATATTTGATTGTATATAACTTGTTTACAAGGCTTGAATTTACTTGTGTGTTAAATTAGCATGAATTGGTTTTTACAACGCCTTTTGGATTCGTTGACCGTTTTTCTTGGGATTTATATTTTTAATTAGAAATGTTTTAGTTAAATTTGAAGATTTGTGAAGAACATCGTGTTATTGTAAAGTAATATATTTAGTAGGTTAAAAATATTACACAAGCCTTTTGCAGATGTTTTATCACTTTTTACCAATTGATGTTTTCAAAACAATACCTCGAGCGCCATCCAGCGGTGAACTACAAAGTTAACGAATTAAAAAGGTTGATTTTTTTTATAAAATAAGCGACTTCTGGGCGTTATTAACGAGTACAAAACATTTTCTGCTCACGATATGAATAGAAAAATTGATACATAGTTTGATTACAGCTTTAAAATCGGTAATTTCAGAAATTGCATTTTCTGTAGTCGGAAATGCTACTGCCATCTAGCGGTAGATCTTTAGCAATAACGGAACTGCAATTCTCTGGGTGTTCCACTACAAATTTTTTATGTACTCTTTGATATTGTCACGTACATGTTTCTGCTTAGAATTAATTGATGTGCTGATTGTTACAGTAACCAATTATAAGACATTTAAAAAAAATAAAATATGTATAATAAATTGTAAATAAAAGACTTTATATCATTACAGAGTCATCTTTTTTAATCCTCTCTGACTAGATGAATTTGAAAATTGTCGTATTCCAACAGAACACTCTGTAGATCTCACCTTACTTGTTACAAGTCACAAAAATTTGATTGAAAAACGAAAAATAAATATCTATACGAAATAAAGTTTTACACAGTCACGCATTACGTGTGATTTCATTTTGATGATATATCTTCTTGTTTTTCCTGTGTTCTCAGTCATCATACGTCTACGATAGAAAAAATTTTACTCAATGTAAATACATATGTATTGATAAAGTAAAGTAAGAAATGTAAATATAGTAGAGCAATATTTTTTTATTCACCCCCTTTCTTTTTTTCACATGGATTACAAGAGGTCGCAAAAAATTATCATCCTCGAAAGTGGGTCTCGATAAAAGTTTGGTAAACCTGCTCTACTTAATATTAAATATGCGCATTGTATGTTGTACTACAGTTTTATATTATTTTGCATAAAATACTTTTCTTTCTCATGTTGAAATTTGAAATAACAAATGCTAGCGTTAACGATTTTATTCTTTAAGTCTTTACGATTTTAATTTGGTATGAGCCCTAATCGATACAACAGGAAAAATGCAAGGGGGTTCTACAACCCCCGAAATTGTATGGCAACACAAAAATGTATCGTGCGAATGGGTTGCCCTATAGCGCGGGGTTGCTATGCTGTATTATCGTTTAATACGGATCGACGATGTCTAACCCCTTTGTAATACTTACAAGTTGGAATAAATATTCACCCACGTTATAAAGACTTTTTAACTGTACTTTTACATTTTTTCGCACATATTCGTGTACAAGCTATTAAATTCAACGATGCTGTCGAGAGAAAAAACTTATTCGGAAATCACGGAATTAGGAGAAGATGAACCTTCTGTTTTATCGCTTGATCCAAGTGAAAGAAAATTAGCTCGCAAACTTCGTATTAATCGACGTATAGAAGCGCATATTAGGTATGAATTAAAAGTTAAATTTAAATATTATTAAAATGTAAATAATGTATACAAAAGAACTTTTACAACATTAAATTTAATGTAGCAATTAAAAGCTTAATTTACTTGCAGTAAAATTGAACGTTTAATAATATTTTAAATGTGGAATTTTTAGAAAAACGAAGGCTCTTGATGAAGAAATTGTTGAAGTAACTCCCATTGAGAAACAAATTCTTGATAGTATAGAAACTTTAGAAAAGTTGGCTGCAGAAGGAGATGAAGTGGTATGTGTAATTTGATACTTTAAACAAATTTCTTTAAACAACTGGTTATTGATATTATTCTTAGAATAACAGTAACATATAATTATAAGGTACATATATTTAAAATAAATTGCTGAATCAAAATATTGCATTGAAATGCTTAATTAATATATATCATATGTTTACAGGTTTCTGGTGTAAGAGTAGCAACCGATGCAAAAGAGTTGCGAAGACGAAAGGAAATGAAGGAAACAAGAGAGAAAGTATTGAAAATACTCGAAGAAGAGGACCAAATTTGCATGGAAAAATATAATGAGATCGCTCAAAAATGGCCGAGTATTCTTGCATCTAAAGACCCGTTAGAAATCCACGATGAATTGGAGGCACAACAAGCGAAGTGTCGTGAGATCCTGGATAAAAAGGATACCTTAATCGCGCAATTGCAAGAAGATTTGGAATACGCAGATTTAAAATACGAAGAGGACGTGAAAAAACAGAATGAGGATATCGATTTGCTTATAGAAAGAATGGAAAACCAAGTAAGTTTTTCCAAATGAATCTTGTCACTATGTATCCACAGAAAAATTATTATAACTTTTCATTTATTTATTTGTGCAGGTGCATACAATGACTAAAGCGTATCGTCACGAATTAAATTTGATCGAAAATGTAATCGAATCAGAACGCAAGTTATTTCTGAAATCCTCCGTCGAGAAATGGGAAGCGTTGTTTAAAAAGCTTCAAGACGATACCTTTGAAGCGAGAGAAAAGAAGAAACAGATAATGCTCGAGTACGAAGAAGATATGAAGAAAGCGATCATAGAACACCAAGAGAAATACAGGGAACAAAAGATTGCGTTAGAAATAGAAATACAAAACCTTATGCAACAGATTCAAACTATGAAGGCTGCGTGTTTAATGAACGTTGAGAAGTTGGATTACAATTATACCGTGCTGAAGCGTCGGGAAGAAGAGAACATTATCGTGAAGAATCAGCAGAAACGAAGAATTAATAAGTTTGTATCATTCATATCTTGAAATATGTAGTTCTCAAATTCCTGAAATCCCGAATTTCTCTTATTTGAATTATTCGATTGTTTTAGACTTCAGGATACATTGAACGATTTGAAAAAAACGTATGTGGCTTTAGAAGAATCCACGAGATTGGAGATTCAAAAGCACACGAATCACATATTAAAAACTCATAGAGCTATACAAGAATTGGAAGAGAAGTCGGATCAACTAGCAACCATTAACGACACGAAGTATATGCAAATCTGGGACCTGAATATCAAAACTGCGAACGAGTTGGTCGACAAGGTAATAGTTAACAGTATACGATTAATAAGGATTGTTTCTTTCTAATTGGGATATTTTAGATTTTAACAGCAGATAGAATTATACACGAGCAATTGTTAGGTGTGGAATGGCAACCACCGACAGAGCAATTGATGAGGAAGGAGGATTTACCATCATATTGTGGCGCAATGTGCGCCATAAAACAGAGTAAAATTCTTAAAGAAAATATTCATAAAGATTGCAAATTGTTCACAGCAAAAGAAACCAAAGAGCTGTTTACCACTTTACCATTTGAAGCTTCATTTTCAAGATGTAGGAAATTATTATTGTAGTGCAACAAATGTATGCAGGAATATACGTAATATGTAATTTTGTAACTACAAGAAAATGAAGTATTAAATGGTAACGCGGTAAAAAGTTGTTTGATTTCTTTCACCGACACAATATAAAGCAACGAAAATTTTTTATTCAAGAGAAGGAAGAAGCTAAAAAGAGAAAAATGATTTCTAAATTGTACAAACCGGCGACTACTCTGGAAGACATTAATATAGAGCGAAGTTTATTGAATCATATCGCTAAATTAATATCCAACCACTGTGATTATATTATTGAAGATACTTTGAAAGAGTTACTTTCAGATTATACGGAAGATGACAAGTTGTTGATTCGATTGGATAAAATATTTACAGTAATCTTTCTTCAATGAGTAATTATATTACCAAAGGTCAAATATATAGAATATTTATGTTTTCAGGCACTGCATATCACGTCCGAGCAAGAACTTCAATTTTTGTTAAATTTCTTTTTACCATATGCACATTGTCCTACTTGCTCAATCAAAACCGTGAGTACACCAAGTGTTTGTGGAGCAACTAGTGAAACCACAGAAAGTTCTTCGTCCAAGTGCGTGTGAAAAATACGATCCGTTCTGAAACAAATGTATAAGATTTACTTAAACTAGGATATCAATTATAAACGTGAAACTTTTAGGAGCACGTTACCTCGTGTTTGTGGTAGCGAACTTAATGAAGAAGAAAACAAGCTAGTGGCAGCTATGGAACAAGCATTCTGTTGTGATAAATCGTCGAAAGACGATAACACAACTAGTACGAGCAGTGATATTGCGGAATCTTCATCATCTGAAACACCTACCGAAAATGTACAACTTGAATCAACATGTGTAGCTGAAGGTGTTATAGAAGTCCCTGACGGTAGGTGCTAAAGAATAAACTTGATATACTTACAATACTTAGCTAATTTGCTAAACTAATATAATTAATACGTTTTTAGTAATATTTATTTTCGTTAACTATAATTAGTGATTTTATTTTATGCTTCTTAGCGGATGGTGAACCAAAAAGACAATTAGTATGTATCAAAGGTCACATGTTGGTCATTGAAACCGAATTCGTATCGAACGCGTTGAAAGATTTCGTAGAGAGATACGAATTCGTTAAAAATGTCGAAGACTCGTCCGACAATAAAAAAGAGTTCAAAGAAACAGTGACGGTATCACGAAATATAACCGAGGATGATATAACGGACTTTTGGGAACAATATCGTAATATCTTTTCGAAAGACAGAGAAAGACTTTGGGACAATCTGATAGTTGGTCTCAAGAAGTATTATGAAATATTAAAAGACAGACATCAGTTAAATATTGAAACTGAGGCTTTGAGAAAGCAGAATGCAGAATTGCGCCGTTTATTAAACAAATATGCCACGGAGATAACGTTGAATAATGAATAAAATATTTGAAAAAATTAATTAAACATAGTGTGGAATTTTTGATAGAAATTATAAGGTTCACAAAGTCGTATTTTATTAAGAATTACAACATCATATATTTTTTTTATTATCTTTCAAATGATTATACTTGTACATTTATACAATGCAGCAGTGCATTCTTGCACTATTTCAGTTAATATTAGAGGCACTATCAATAACTAAAATATATCTAATTTCTTAATATATGATCTTTTTATTTTAATTATATATTATTCATATTATAATATTATAAAGGAAGAGTGCCAAGAGTAAGATGTATACTTCAGTACACTGATTAAATCATGCATGTGTATGAACAAACATTACAAGTGGTATCATATGTATGTGTACTTGGAAAGTCGAGTACCATTCATCAAATTAATTTGATGAAAAATAGTGTGGTTTTAGAATTGCTTCCTTTAATTTTTTCTAAGAATAAAACATTTATATCTGAATGAATCGTACATGTATTAAAATAGATATATTCATTTAGTTGCACTTTTTTCTATGCCTGATTTGTGAAACCTCTTGGTACAAAGTTATTTGATAATAATTAAATAAAGTTCTTAGGATGTACACCAGTCTTAGGTTTTCTCCAATGTGAGAAAACCCTTTTCTTTTTTATAGTTCTTACTTGATTTAATTTGAAAGTGTGTCTTTTTGATGTTATATGCTGTAATGTAACATTTCATTATTAACTGGTTAGTAATATTTATTTACGTTTTGTAGTCGGAATCATAACATACCACATTGTATTGAGCTGGAGAATTGAAAATTTTGTTGCACATGTTACACGAAAGTGATGTGCTTTTAGATCCCGAGTTTTCTTGGACATTCGTAGTGGTTGGTGTCATTGAATTGCCAAATTCTTTGCCATCCCACTCACCTAAGCATCAATGTGCGATCAATACTATCTATGTATCACAACCGCTAATGCGGTTAAATGTGATAATAAATCAGCTTGAACACTACATTCATGCTATGGGAAAAGTAAACATTAATATAAACAATTCTAACAAAAGATATCACTAAATAACTTTAAACGTGCATATGCATATACGCTATAATTTTATTTTATTAAAATAAATATATGTTTAATAATCATTCAATCATATTGTTTTCTTACAGGTACAGAATAACAAAAAAGGTACTGATGGTATTCTATAAGAAACAACAGCTATAAAAAAGCAAATTAGTTTTAATAATTATAGGTTATTGTAAATTAGTTGTTTATTAAAGGAAGTTAGTGGTATGGATAAAATTAAGTAAAATAAAATAGTACAGGGAAAAGAATTGTGTATATTACATATTTGAAAAAGATTTAACAAAACAGAAATAGTCAAATATCCTCTCAAGCTATACCAATTTCATTGGTTACAATATATAACTCAATAACTCGTGATCGAGTTTGTACTTTTCGGCAGTATTTTTATAAATAAATAAATAAATAAATAAATAAATAAATAAACAAATAATATATGTACAATTTTCGCCTGACAAAAATAAATAATACAAAATACATGATATATAAATAAATAATAAACAATAAATAATGATGCATAAATTATAACAAGTATGAAAATATCTGAGTATTTTAACGATTGTTACATTAAAGCTGTTTAGGCAGTAAGCAGTTCATCCCACATTAGTTTAGAAAAACAAGTGAAAAGTAAATGTAAGCAGCAGTGTTACGCATGCAAATGTGAATAAAAGTAGGCAGTAAATTAGCACAACAACATTCTTTCCTATTAGTCTATCCATACACATGGCTCGACTATATCTAATTCTATATGGAAGTGATTTTCGTGCCATATAGGATTTATTACCTCTCATTGCTTTCTTTTTATGTCGGCTTCCTACAAAAAACAAAATCTTTTTAATATATTGTTCATATGAAAAAATATAACAAGTACAAATTTACCAAATACCATTCAAATGTGTCTGAAGTTGCTGAATAGAGTTTAGACAAACATTACACACGTTGCATTTTAATCCATTTGTTTCTTCATCTTTTGTAAATGATACTTTTGTTTCTTCAAGAGATGCCATTATGTTCTTGGATCTCATCTGTAAAGCAGGCATATGTGTCTCTATATTCTTTGTCATTTATATTCTTGTAATTAATTTATACTAAAACATGTTTTTGATTGCATATGTATCATGCTTCAACTTCTTACTTTAACACCTATTTAGTTTTATGTACAAACCTGTTTAGCGTGGCGAGCACCTTGTAAATGAGTATCTAACACTGTTTGACTTGTAAATGAAAGATCACAATCATCGCATCGGACAAGAGGTTTTTTTGTGGGTAAATTACCCATTATATTATCCATTACTGCTTTGGTTACAGGGTCATTGAGGCTTGTGGTCATTATACTTTCTGTTGATACAGCCATTATTGTAACTGAAAGTTTAACATATTAATCAATATATCTAATGATAAAATGAGAAATATATTTAACTAAATTCTAGTATATAATAATATAAAAATTAGGAATTATATTCGCATATTAATATAATACATTACAATATTAACATTGGAATAGTTATATTTTTGTAAAATTATTTCGTGCGGTAGTAATATAAGTGTAAAATAAGCATATTGACTTTGAGAATAATGATTATTAGTACCATCAAGTTATATATGCATACACACTGATTATGAATTATTTATTTAATGATATAATTTTTTGAACATGTGTGTCTATTTACAAAATTATTTTAGAGTATTTGGTTATCACAATAAACTTTTTACCTCTTCTATGAATGTTCAAAGGTATTTAACGGATAACAGTGTTTATAAATGAAAGGTACCTTGTGCTGTTTCGGATATACAAGTTCTCGAGTTGGTAGCCTGTTTCTTTTAGGAATATTATACTCAAGGATTATCAACTCGATATTCGATTTGATAGGTTCACAAAGTTCCTAGCGCCGTTTTTAAGGCATGTTCAACAATTGTATCATAGATCAAAGTATTACGCATAATTAATTCAGAAGAAATTTTAAATTATTCTTGAAATCACATGTCTAAATGAAACTGTTTTACCGGATCGAGTTAATATCCAACGATAAAAGTACTCGAAAAAGAAAACGAATGGTGTTGTAAATTAATATTTATAATTTAATATACATAATTATTTCATACGTAATTATTATCTTTCTTTTATTAATACTTTTTTAAAAACATTACTCGTATCATTAAGCATTTAAATTGTAATATTCCAATGCGTCATAATTATACATATATCATTTATTGCGTTATTGCTATATTAATATTAGACGAGCTTCAAATATTTCTATTAGAAATTCAAAATTTATTTGAAACATAGGTAGATTCGAAATTTAAACAAGATAAGTAAAAACAATAAAGGAAAGATAAAAAGTTTATCCGCGATGCTTTAACAAGTACCTACCGAGTTAGCGAGCAACTGTTTCCATTGTCGGGAAATAAAATTCTTTGAACGGAAACAGTTCCTTAATGAAATAATGCATAAAATCAAACAGGTGAATGAAGCTTTGAAACAGATCGATCCAATCAGCGGTTTTCGATGTCCAGTGTCGGTCGTAGTAGAACGTAATATTCGCGGCTTAAAGAAAGATAGCCAATTAGAAAAGTTGGCGAGTATCGTCGGTCGGTACTTGGGTACGTGTGTTTGTGGGAGTGTGTATAGGTGACGGTCGCGAAATATAGTAGCAGCCATCTTATATTTTGTGTCGGAGAAAAACAATTTGGCCGTACAAATGTTTCGCGATTGTCCGTGAAGCCGCTCGAGAACGGGAGGCGTGCGCTCGATGAGGCGTGACGTTTTTCGACCCTAGCTCGGACCACTACATTAGCAAAGGTTCGTAGATTGCTGCTTTCTTCCTTGGCTACGAGCAAAAGCGACCCCCACTTAACGAAGCGCTTACGAAGAATCCGGTTTCGCAGTCAAAATATTCCGCCGTTTCCCTCGTCGCTTTTTTAAAAATAGAGTTGCCTGCGTTGCTTACTGCTGGGTTACGTTCTGTTGACGACGGCATCGTACCGTCTTCGTGTGCTTCGCGTAAAAGTTATGCAATCAGCTGATCGTTCAGCTACCTTCTGTCACTTGTCAAAGATAAATGTCAAAGCGATTGGTCTAACCTGACACGCGTATATACGAGTCGGACATGCATGAAACCGGAATTACGAGTGTATCTACATCGTCGCAGATATTCATACCTCGAGCAGTGTCCTAAATGGCAACTTATAGAGGTTCCCTGTCATGCAGGTGGATTGGTACGCAGGATATGAGCAGCTTGTCAAGCGCAACCTGACTCTGCTCCCCCAAGAAGAAGCAGCGCAACAGCAGGAGCCACAGTCACAACAGCTGGCTCAGCCGCAACAGACTGATATAATGACGTCCATGTTTGAACAACAAATCAAAAGCGAACCCATGGGGTTCTATTCTGTTGCGTCGAGCCGCTCGGATGGTTCCAATTCTATGGTTAATTTATCGGACGATCGCGAAGACCTATCACAACAAGAGGATCATCTTCAGTCCCAGCAGCAAGCGACGCTACAATTAAGCCAACAACAGGGTCAACAACAAACACAACAGAGCCAACAGACGCAACAGAGTCAACAGCAGCAGAGTCAGACGGTGCAACAAGAAGTTCCAAGCCGCCAATCGACAGGTCAACAAACGGTTAAAGAAGGTTCCCGGTCAAAACCGCAACCTTGTAAGGTATGCGGCAAGGTGCTATCCTCTGCTTCGTCGTACTATGTACATATGAAACTTCACTCGGGCAACAAACCATATCATTGTACCGTATGCGAGGCAAGTTTTTGTCGGAAGCCATACTTGGAAGTGCACATGAGGACGCACACAGGAGAACGACCTTTCCAGTGTGAGCTGTGCTTGAAGAGGTTTACTCAGAAGAGTAGTCTTAATACTCACAAACGGGTACACACAGGAGAAAGACCTTATGCCTGCGATATTTGTCAGAAACGTTTTGCGGTGAAAAGTTATGTGACAGCACACCGTTGGAGCCATGTCGCAGAGAAGCCTTTGGTGTGCGACAGATGTTCGCTCACCTTCACGTCCAAGAGTCAATTCGCAATACACATCCGTACCCACACAGCAAGTACCACGTACGAGTGCAACATTTGTGGTCGTACATTTGTACGTGACAGTTATCTCATACGGCATCAGAATCGAGTACACCGTGATATGAATCAAAGCAGTACAAATCACAATCCACCTACGCCACAGAGTACAGGCGATGGGACACCAGGTACAGACTTCGAGAGTCCAGTTTGTGATTTACGCTACAGCGAAGGACCCTCTTCGTTGGATGGGTTAGCAGGTTCTAAAGGAGGCATCGCAGCTGAAATCGCAAGTTTAGCCAAGCAAAATAATCTTCAACTTCCTCTACCGCTGTTACATCCGCAGACTACCAACTAGTGTTTAGACGGCAGCGTGTCCGAGTCCCTACCACAACACCAATCACCGCAGCAAGTAGTATGTCCCACCTCGGCGTCTTCGCCGTTCACACTTAATTCACCTGTGTCTCACGAGCACACCACACCGCAGAGTGTCTACCAAACGACGGGCTCATCCAGCTCGCTGGACAGCCTCAGCTCCCAACTCTATCCGCAAATTTCATCGTCCCCTATAGAATCATCGGAGTCGCATCATCAGTCGCATCAACTGCAACGCGGCATCCCTCCGCCAGGGCTTCATCCTGCACTCTATTTATACGCTCAGTACTCGAATGCGAGTTCCCCGATCTCGTACCCCGAATATATTCAACGCAACAATTGAATTAGCCAGTTTATGCCAGCAATGACGATTTTTACCACGAACGGAGTGGACGATCAGCGCGAAAAATCACGGACTCTTCGATCGCGTGTCATTTAATGGTGCTGGTTAAACAAAGTGCCTAAAAAAGCATCCGCTTTCTGGATCGTGACGGATGCTTATACTCGATCGCGGATTGATAAACGCTAAAAAGAATTTTCACGCACCGAGGTTATATTTCGATTCTTTTTTTACTATTTTCCTTTTCTTTTTATAACGGAAATGAATGGATCAATTGTAAATTGATTGCCGTTTTGCACGTATCTTACCGATGCATTTTGATCCATCTAATGGACAACCACGTTGACGAGCGTATTTTAACGAGAATTAAATAGCACCGTTCGAAGGGACTTCTCCTCGTTTTTAACCGTTCTGTCGTGGTACATCGATGTTAGCATAAACTAAACAAAAAAAGAAAAAACCGCGAGCAACGTTTCTACACGAGTTTTCCAAGTTTCCGCACTTCTTGATTTACCTGTTTTTTCCAATCACATCTGCGAGTACATATACATATATATACATCTATGTGTGTATATATATTATGCGCGAGAAACCATTACACATACACATATTTATATTATATTTTTAAAGGAGTTTAGTCACTTGGATCTGTGATATAGATAGTAATTATTGTCTACAATGTTTAAAACTATTGGTTTACTATTTTGATGATATCAAAACAAGGAAAAAAAAGAAAGAAAGCAATGTCACGGAGCGATGTAGCTATCAGAATTTAAATGGACATTGGTCTCTACCGAAGGTGTTTGGTAGACACCCTACTACTACTTTTACAGAACAAACAAAAACAACAACATTACTATACTAATGCTACTACTACTATTACTACAGCTACTAGTACTACTCTTACTAATACTATCATTACCACTTCCACCGCCACCGCCACTACCACCACCACCACCACCACCACCACCATTTTCCCAACTATATATTACTCTCGCTATTATTATTACCACTACTACTACTACGACTACTACTGCTACTGTTATTATTATTATTAGAAACACGCAAACGTTACTTCGTTTTAGCGCGTGTATCGATAGGACCTGTAACTCAGTCGTCATGGTTTCTCTTTAATTTATAATTTTAAGTTTGTTCTTCTTCTTCAATTTTGTTTCCTTCCTTCACCACCTTCTTCGCTCTTCTCTTATTTCCCCATACTAATTTTTACTATACCTCGCGTGTCTGAGACGATAGATACGTGTCTCGGTGTTAATATTCTTTTACCACGTAGGACTTTACTCTGTACAGCTTTGAATCAGTTCCATAGGTGTACTTACTTTTCACATATCGAAGTGTATTGTACACACAAGATACATATTGTACATACGTATACATATACATATGGGTGTATTATAAAACGACGAGCGGATGTGCAGATCGTAAGATACTAAATACTAAGAGTGTAATAGCAGGGCTGTTGATTTTTCTTTGACTACTATTAGAGATTAGTTTTAGCGATTATTATTATTACTATTATTATTACTACTATTACTATTATTATTACTACTACTGTTCTGGTTATTACGATTATCAGTAATCTTTTTATCGCTAACGCCACAAAAGCTTAAAACGCAAAAAGCGGGGGAACCATGACAGCCGCGAGTTAGAACTCGAAACAATAATTTTTCGTTTCCTTCGAACATTTTGCGCACAGTTCAGTGCGGTGTCCGTTCGTTTCGCCGATCAAACGAAAATAGACGAGATCTCGAATTGTGCACTAGCGCGAACACGCGTAGAACGTGTGCGCGCGCGTCAAGTGATTTTGAATCGACAGCGGTAAAACAAAAGGTCTATAGATTTATGTCGATTAGAACTGCGATGGACAACTGTGCTCGCCAGGCACTTATCAGTAATCAATTCAATTTAACTTACAATATTGAAAATTACCGAATTTGCATATTTCAGCATCCTCAGATTTTTAAATGATCAAATTTGTAATTTCTCGAATTCAGAATTACCAAATTTTTTAATCGCAAATTTCTGAGCGCTGAAACTTTTACATCGTCGAATTAAAAATTTGCAAGGTTAGGTAAAAAATTGAGATTTTTATCGCGACCTCGATATCTTAGTGCATGCAAGTGCTCGGCGGGCGCGGATCTGGCCATCGCCGATCGAGAAAAGGTAATCAAAAGGAAGAAACGTAACAGAACGGAACCAAAAAAAGCTAAAAAATCGCAAAACGAGAGAATAGTAAAAGAATCGCGCTAGCGTGCCTCGAACCTTCTTGTATCGTAGGTCCTTCTCGACGATCTTTTTTTAGTCTTCACGTTGAACAAAAAAGGAAGAACAATTCTCTGCGCGCGTATGCCTGAGGCTTTTGATTTAAATGAGACGCGAAGTCAAGTCACCGGGCAAGACTGATTTACTCGCAAGGGATTGCGAACACAGAAAGAGGAATAGGAAAAAAAAAAAGAAAGAAATATTCTTTGTTCTCCTTGTTTGTTGTTTTCGTTGGTATTTTACGTGCGCGTGGATGTGTACATATATTTCTATTTTATAGAAAAGCGGGGAGACGAACGACGCTTTCCCGTTTCTTCGCGAACGTCGTAGAGAAAGACGAAGAAAAGGGAAAATGTCGGTAATCGCATTTTGGCTCGGGAAACCAGGTGCAATGAGAGAACGAGGAAAAGAAAAAATGATAAAAGCGATGATCTTCATGCTGGCTAGTCATTGTACAGCTCTATGAGATGCTAATCGTACTACAAAAGCTGTGATTTAAAGCCTCCGTGCATATGGCCGCGCAGCTCCTAATTATTATTATAGTGATAACATATTTTGTAGCTTGTTACAACTGTAAGTACAGTAGGTAGCTAGTAGGGATACCTAAGTAAAACAAACAAAAAAAAAAAATGAAATAAGAAGAACGAACAAATTACAGTTCCGAATTGATCGGTCGATTCTTCATTCCGATCTCTTTTCTTTCTTTCTCTTTTTCATTTCTTATCCACCCAACTTTCTCTCTTTTCGGTTCTCGTTTCGATCTTTTGCTCCCCCTTGTTCTTATTGTACCCCCTTTCACTTTCGATTTCTTTTGTTACGCGTGTCTTCACGGTGCTGGGTAACGAAATGTGTCATTCCGTGAATATAGAAGAATAACGTCGGATTAAGCAACGCGGTTTGCTTCTTTATGCTTTCATTTTAGATGTTTATTAGTTGTATTCGTAAGACAATGCAAGAATATACGAGAGTAGATTTTAATTCTGTTTTAGATTCGTTGTTTTATGGCAGTGATGGGATCAGTGCAATGAAGGTCCATTCTAAACTTTTCCGATTCAGAAATTTCGAATTTTTAAATATGTGAATTCTCAAGTTCTCAAATTTTCAATTCTTTATACAAGATTTTAGAAATTCAGAAATTTGGGGATTTGAGAATTGAAGGGTTTTAAAATTTGCGCAGAATATTGGAGATTTCAGAATCCGAACTTTGGGAATTTGGAAATTTGAAAATTTTGAAGTTCAGCAACGTCGAAAAGTTCCCAAATTTCCAAATTCGCCCATCACTGTTTTACGAGGTAATTACAAGTTGTTGCTTGTTTTTTATATATTTAAGAAATGTTTATCTTTTTATTAGCTGTGAATTCATCAAATTATGTCAAGACTGAGAAATTTCCAATAAATGATTTTTTTTTGTAGTATTTGTAGATTTTTCTTCGCTTGTTAATACGATATTTTGACTCGTTGGTAGAAAAGCTGTTTGTACGATAAGAGAGTAAACCCACAGCCGAGGGTTTTCCATTCGACCAATGATGTATTAAAATTAATTTTCTACGTTCTCTTCTTTTGTCAATATTTTATTTGTAGTTAAGTGTATACGTGTAAGTTGTAATGTTAAGCCGGAAAGAAGAAGCGCGAGCGGAGGGAAATGATTTTTCTCAATAAAATAAAATCGAGTATGCGAAATAAAACTTTTTCTTTTATTTATGTGCAATGACTTGACCTCACGAATATTTAACCTAGTATTATTTAAGGAAACGTATCATAATTCTCTTCGACGATTATTTTATCAATTTTCACTAACACGATCCGGGTTTCATTCGAGTTTCATGCTTTAGTTATGACCAGATTCAGTATTTTACCAGTATTTTGAACGACGGAATTGACTGATTTCTGTCGGCAATGAGATTCATCGGACGAGCTTCGGTCGAACAAATCGCAAGTTTAAAACTAATTTACGTTCTTCAAGAAAAATCATTTTCTTTCAAGCTATGCTTCACTTTTTTTATATATGTGTAAAGTACATTTTTGGCGCGTAGAAAATTAGCAGATATTTTTGCATGCGGTTTAATAGAATAATGGCGGACAAAAGGATTGATCTAACCCATTCGTAGTCAAATAAAAATGGAACCTATTGAATGCTAACGAAATATGTTTAAAATTAAATTAAGTATATTTAAGAATGTATTATAGGACAGAAAATTATTAAGAAATTTCTAAATTTCTGTACGCAAATTGCAATATCTTATAAAACATAATCAAACTGTATCTGTTTTATAACCTACAAATTTATCTGCCTACGAATGGGTTAAGAAAGAAGATTGTCTCACGGAGATTAAGAACAAGGCGCATCGAATCGTTATCCAGCACTGGAGCACACTTTATGTCTCCCTGAACATTTTAACGATCTCAATAATTCCGACCGCTACTTCGCGGACGTATTCTCTTCGAGTTCTCTTTCGTTCGTGTTACGCGTATCAAATGATCCGTGTATTATTTCGTCAGAAGAGAGGACATTGAGTAGATGAATAGGTCCTTTCTTCGAATGAGCACACGTCGGACCAATATGTAAGAATATTAAAACAAAAATATTAAGAAAGAGAAAGAAGAAGATCGCTAGGAAAAAAAGGGTAATACAACAAATACGAGACAAAATACAAACGAAAGAAACAGAAACAAAAGTATACTTCAGAGGTTTAATTAGGAAGTCGCTAAAGAATTCATCGATATCATCCTTACTTTTTTTTCTGGGATTATCACGCGTAGAACTACGGATATCGTTTCTTAATATGTTGATTGCCACGATTTATCAGTACTTTGTTAAATTTGGTTCGTTTCGATTTGATTAATTTTGTTGGAAACAATGGAAGAATGGAGACTCGATAACTTCCTGCGCTGGGGGCTCCTGGGGCGGGACGTGGAAGCTAACACAGTTTCTGTGTAAATTTTACATTTTTATATTTCTAAAATTCTACGTTTAGAGATTTCTGAAACTTTTACTATTCTAAATTTCCGAATTACAATGTTTCTAAATTCCCAAATTTCTGAATTTCTAAATTTCTAAATTTCGAAACATCCAACTTTCTAAATTTCTAAATCTGAGAGTCCGAATCTGACAATCTAAAAATGTAAAAATCCTTGAATATGAGAAACTGAAAATTTGACTGTGGCAATCAAGATGTTAATGAGAATCGTCTTCTTTTTATTCCTTTTCTGTCTTCTCTGTAAGCTCCGCTTTTCTTCGTTCTTTCCTGTCGTTAGAATCGAGAAGAAAAAGAGAAGGTTATTATTCGAACGATGAAAGGGACATAAGAGAGAAATGGGTTATGAGGTGACGCCGAGATGAAAATGGCTTGGAGAATACCGATATTCCGTGCAATGTGATTGTTGTGTTATCGAACCGATATTTTTTACATGACCGTTTTGCAAAGTGATTATAATTTATATATACATATATGTATATCAATATACGTACATTACGTATGTATTTGTTGAACATATACAGGGTGTCTCAATAAACTAAGTTATAGCGCGATATCTCTGTTATTATTAACAATACAGAAAAATACTTGAGAAATTATTTGATTCAGACACGTACTGTAATGCAAGATTTTTTTCAAGGTTATATTTCTCGGGAGATCATCGATATTTTTTAACAACCACAAATTTTTATTTATATTCCATAAAATATTCTACAAAAGTATTAGAGTACAATATAAAAAAAATAACTCGTGAGATGTTTCAAATTTTTTTTAATCAAAGATCTCAGTCTTGAATTTAAAATATCTCACAAGTCATACATGTTTCGTATATTGTACTCCAATACTTTTATAGGCAATTAAAGTAAATACGCAATTTCCTTTTAGGAAATATCGTTGACCAAAAATTAATTTGAGATTAAAAATCTCAAAAAATATAACCTTGAGAAAGAACTCGTATCACGATATATGTTCCTTTGAATTCATCCTTCAAGTATTTCTCTCAGTTAACAGTAATAGAGGTATAATTCTATAACAGAGTCGAGACACCCTGCATATTTTGTCTTTGTACGCGATTAAAATTAACACGTTTTCATTTGTCCATTCAAGTGTACATATTATGTTACGATTAATAACTATTTCGTGCTCGATCGCCCGTGTCAGTATTATTACGTTTTTCGTCGCGAAATCTCGATGCATGTACCGATGCCAACCCACGAGTCGGCGCGTGAAGACGTGTTTAGAGCTCCAATTGGTCGGAATAGAAAAATGGACGCTTCACACGTCTTTTCGGCGGTATATCTCGAGCGGTCGCATACCAATTAGGCCAGAAACAATGACAGTCTTTCAAGTGAGATAGACTTGCAGTTATTGCCATCATTATTCTCATTTGTCGAAATGCAACTGGAAGTGTTCATGAATAGCTTTTACTTTGATCGCCAACTCATGGGTTGACATCTGTAGATCAGTTTCATCTCGAGGCAATTTTATGGTGTGTCAATTACCATCGCGTTGATCGTTATGGAGAGTCACTGGTACCATTTGAGATTTTTTAGAACAATAAAATCTTGTAGTTATATTGGAGATATATTTTGAAGTTATTCTGCGAAGTAAGTTTGTGTAATTTGGTACAGAAGGGTTAGGTTTTTGTTCTAGTTTGTGAGGATGGACGCCATATTCCTCGTGGATTATACTCGCGTTATTTGTTGATCAAAGATTTCATTGCGATAGGATGTAACTGGTAACGTGGAGAAACCTATGTTGATATCATATTACAAAATTACGTGGAATAGTAATAAGGACAGTTATTTGATCCATTCTGTGAGGATACGTGGCTGACTCAAAGCGGAGCGAACTTTTTCGAAGATCTGGTTTGAGCCGTTAATCGACCTGTATTAAACTTTTTGATTTTTTCTACGTTACGCTATATCAATTCTTATATATTGTAATAGCAAGGTAACCTTTTTATGACTCAATTTATAAATTCAAAAACTTCTGTATTAACAAATTACCAGATTTCTAAATATAAAAATGACGGAATTTGCAATTCCAAATTTAATAACATTTCTATATTAAAACTTATTCATTATTTTCTAATTACTAGGTTCAACGAGCCTTTTAGGGTCATTTTCACTTAAAATTTTACTTTCTCCAGTTATTAAATTACACTAAGTTTATAGTGTTCATAGTCAGTGACTCCCACAACATTCAACACATTACATTAACCCTTACCTGAATTAATAGACAGCTAAAGATTCTCGAAATATACATAAATCAATTTTGATAAACAGTATACTTTCAAAACAAATATTCAGAAATACTCAAAACTCTCACAAAACGTATTCACTGGGTTACATTCAGACCTGACATATTTCATAAACTAGATACTCTATGATAAACCTATTGTGACCGGATAAGGGTTAATCTTTAAAGTGCGAAATGAGATGCAGTTATGTTCTCCGCGTGACCGAGGATAACTTTTTACATCACACAATATCTAACGTAAAGTGTAAAATTTTATTCGTGGCAACTGATCAAGATCATTTTTCACTTTCAAGTATATGCATTATACAGGGAAATTTTTATATCCTTAGTAGCAAATCAAAATGATTACTGATACAATCGTTGTTAGGCCATGATCGTTATTCTGTCTGATCATTACATTATAGATTCTGACAAATATGGGGTGTCTCTTTTAATTGGTGTGTGGAATTATTCTCAGATTTCGATGTTCTCAGATTCTCAAGTTTGTGAATTTACACATTTTCAAGTTTTCTTATTCTCAAATTTCCAAGTTCCCAAATTCTCTAATTGTGGGATATCCAAATTATTAAGTTTCTCAATTTCCAAGTTCCCAACTTCTCAAATTCCTACATCCCCAAATCCACACATGCCCAAATCTACACATCCCCAAATCTACACATCCCCAAATCTACACATCCCCAAATCTACACATTCTCAAATCTACACATCCCCAAATCTACACATCCTCAAATCTACACATCCCCAAATCCACACATCTCTAAATCTACACATCCTCAAATCTACACATCCCCAAATCCACACATCTCTAAATCTCCACATCCCCAAATCTACACATATCCAAATCCACACATCTCTAAATCTACATATACTCAAATCCACACATCTCCAAATCTACACATATCCAAATCCACACATCTCTAAATTTACATATATTCAAATCCACACATCTCCAAATCTACACATCTCCAAATCTACACATCTCCAAATCTACACATCCCCAAATCCACACATCCCCAAATTCACACATCCCCAAATTCACGCATTCCTAAATCCACTCATCCCCAAATCAACACATTCTCAAATCCACACATCCCCAAATCCACACATCCCCAAATTTACACATCCCCAAATCCACACATCCCAAAATTCCCACATTCTCAAATCCCTATATGCCCAAATCACCACATCCCCAAATCCCCACATCACCAAATCTCCAAATCCCCAAATTTTCAAAATCTCAAACCCTAATATTCGCAAACTAATGAATTCCTCAAGTTTCTAAAATGTCCAAATCTTCAAATGTTGGATACACAGTTAAACGAGACACCTTATGTCACCGAGAAACGACAGAATTTCGCGCAGGGCCTCGCGGCATCAGTCTCGAAGCAGTTCCTGCTCCATCGAGCCCTTTCAACCCTTCAGTCGGTTGCTTTCTCACGCCACCTATCTGATCGGCTGTAGGACACTTCTTGATACACTCCATTTCGCGCAGTTTAACAGTTTCGCTCGTCTCCTGGTACGAACGGTTCGCAAAGTGTAATTAAATCGACCTCACCGAGGGGGTGAGGCCAGGATGGGGCTGGGTTAATCAGCGAAGAGTCGAGGGTGAAAAAAGGTGGCACGTGACGAGGGTCTGGGTGGTATACGAATTTAATAAGAGCGAAATCAATCTCGGTTCATTACGGAGGATAGTTAACCGACGAAAAGGAGGAAGCGAAGGGAAAAAAATGAGCGTTGGATGACGGTAACGCAGAGGCTGCGAAAGGGACGGGTGATTAACAAGGAAAAGAAGAGAAAAGACAGAGGTAGGGATAAAAAAAAAGGAATAAAAAACAAAAACGAAGCCTCGAATAATACGAGTTTGAAAGATTACAAACGATGCTCGCGTCGTTCGACATTGCGCCTGTACCATTTTGCTTCTTTAGCAGAGTACAATGCCATTTATTTTTGTAATACGTTTACGTAGGATAGCTATTATTTTTTATAGAGGTTTACCGTGCTACCGTAAGTCTTATAGAGGCCTGCGTAACGAAGGGACAAGAAAAAGGCAAAAAAAAAAAAAGAAGAAAATTAAGTAAAAAAAAATAATAGCGTAGGATTTTGTCGTAGAAGTCGCGGATCAACACCCGTGTCGTCGTCGGGATTCGACACATGAAAATAGGAAATAAAGACACGCACTTCTAGCACTGGCTTTTTACTTTCGTACTATGACCCGGTGGTCCTCGGACACGTCGGTGGTGGGCAACGGTGCCCTGTGGGCGCGGCGATGCGAGGCTGAGGTGCAGGGTGCTGAGAGATTATCAATTTTTCAACTTGGTAATTTTAAATCTTTATACTTTCGAGCTCTTGAACTTTTAATTCTTCAATTCCTGTATTTACAAATTTTCGAATCTCCCTTTCACATTCCTTAATTTTCCATATTTCTTAAAGTTCTTAGAATTTAAAAATTTTTTTTTTCCAAATTCCCTAGGTTCCTAATTCCCTAAATACCGAATTCTTCAGATCCTATATCCCCTAGATTTCAAACCCCCTAAATTTCAAATTGCCTATTTTCCAAATTCCCTAAATTTTAAATTCTCTAGGTTCAAAATTCCCTAGATCCCGAATCCCTTAGATTTTAAATCCCTTAAAGTCCAAATTACCTAGATCCCGAAGTCCCTAGATTTCAAATTCCCTAAATTCCAAATTGCCTATTTTCCAAATTCCCTAAATTTTAAATTCTCTAGGTTCCAAATTCCCTAGATCCCAAATCCCTTAGATTTCAAATCCCTTAAATTCCAAATTACCTAGATCCCAAGGTCCCTAGATTTCAAATTCCCTAAATTCCAAATTCCCTAGATTCCCAATTCCCTTAACCCCAAATTCCCAATTCCCTAGATCCCAAATTCGCTAGATTCCCAATTCCCTGAACCCCAAATTCCCTAAACCCCAAATTCCCTAAATTCCAAATTCCGTAAATTAAAAATGTTCAAATGTTCCTTTTACCAGCTCCACAAATCACTAAATTTCTAAACCTACAAAACTGAAAACTTGAAATCCCCGCATGACCCTAGTACCTCGCTACTGCACGCAGTCGCGCCCGCGAAATCGTCAACGGGCACACAATTTGCCCGTCACTGATCCGCAATGACGTTTTCTCGCAAATGAACGTTTTATAGCGAAACAAGCGATCGCGTGAACCGTAACCGCGGTATGAAATCTCGTCTTGTCAGTTCGAGCTCCTCATTGTGAACCTCCTGTCGTATTTTATTAGAGGAGGGAGTAAAAATGGAAACCAGCAATAACAGAAATATGCAACTGATTCGTTTCGTTTCCGCAGAAAGAAATCGTGTCCGTTTCGATGGTAATTTCGACCTTTCCGAGGACGGTTTTTTTTTACCCGTCGATGATCGATTGTCGTCGAAGCGGCGCAATGCGACCTAGACTATAGGGAACACGCAATACTTCCACCGATTTCGCTGCTTCTCCTTTGAACCAATCGGAATTCACGGATAAACCTCTTGACGTGAAAACGGAGTATGGCTGTTTCGTTATCGAAGGAAATACGAAACGAAAACATAGCGAGAGACACGATTAAAATTAATACATTGACCAGTGTATGATATTTAAGAATAATCGTGTCTATTACGGCAATATATGTGGATTAGCAACGATTTACTGCAGTCTATTAGGCTTTTGGATATTATCGGTTGTTTACCGAAAATTAATTAATACACAGACTACTTTTTATTTCTAATTGTAATTGATGTGGGTATGTTATTATTAGCACCCTTACTCCGATGTTAAATTCGTCAAACATTTTAATGAGTAGCAATTTTATTTTTGACTAAACATTCTGTGTCTTATTTAATTCAATTATTTATTAAATACTTCAATTTATATAAAGTGTTCAATAAAATCTTGTCAAATGATAAACAGTCATTTATCATTTGACTAATAAAAATCTGCTACTCGTTAAAAAAAGTAGGTAAAAATTTATTCGAAATATGTCGCGTCAAGGGGTAGTCCGCGAATCGAGCAGCGAGATCCTCGAAATCAAACAGCCACTAAAAAGTAATAAATATAGTATACTACACCTTGATGCCATTATAATGTACGAACCAATTAAACGCAAAGCTATCAAGAACAGTGCTGCTAAGATGTATAAATAAGCGAAAGAGAGACGAGTCTCTCTCTAAAATCGCAGTGCTGCGAACGGATCCTCCGTTCGAGAGCGCGCATCGATATTTTTCTACGCGACACCGGAAGTTTCGATACTTCTCACTACGCGTTTCGTCTTCAGAGATCTCCGTTTCGAACGTCTTCCCCGGTCTCAAACTTGTTTCCATCGTTTTCGTTCGAGTGAGGATTTTTCGTTAACGATACGGGTTTCTCGTTCAACTTATACACACACGTACACACACAAAATTTCTGTGTGCGTCTGACAAGTTGGCGCGCGAGCTAATTAAACGAACCAACAGGATTTCTGGTACACAAAAAAATGCGAATTTTAATATTGAGTCGATATTGAACTTTTACTAAATTTGATTTTAATTTCTCGGTGAAATTTATTAAATAAATATTTTGCAACATAATGTTAGAATGTTCATAATATTATGAAGTACTTCGTAATAATTACTTCATTGACATTCATTGCAACGCTTTTAGAATCATTTGCAAGGCTGAAATGGGAGTCGGCCATTTTGATTCACAAGCTGTTAGCTTGCGTATTTGAATATTTTCAATAGAATTCGCGTTCGACTGCCAACTTATCAGACACGAAGAGTACACGTATTCACGTACACGGACAATGGTCAGCCGCAAAACGGGGTGTTAATTCGAAAGAAAAAAAGAAAGAAACTGGGCTCGAATGATCATTTAGGCCATAAGTACAAGCGTAAGATTTTTTATTGCTAATATTTTCCCTCAGGTCGAGTCTCGAACGGTGCCTAAAAAGCTTTGATTAAGGAGCAAATAAAACAAAGATTAAACAAAATGGTTAAATAGAAAAAAAAAAGAAGCAAGTTCTGAATTGCGTGTCGATGAACACTTTTTTTTAAACACACGGAAAGAATAGAGTGACGGGTTGTTTTATGTCGAAGAGCAAGATCATACAAGTAGATACATGATTTAGAGAGAGGATGTTGATGAAAGAAAGATGATTTATTTCATCCGTAGAAAGTTTCTGATAAGATACGAAGATATTAAAGATACAGGACATACCTAATTATACATACCGTCGATGCGTAGAAAGTACCGTAAATATGTATTATATACATGTATGTATATGACAGAACAGTGATGGGCAATTGAACCCTCGAGGGCGCACGGCAGATGGTACTCGGATATCGATGGGTAGACATTCAATCTGGAAATTTGAAAATTTTCTACGTTGTCAAATTTTCAATTATCCAGAATCTCCAAAGGCATTTCAAATTTGAATAGATCTTAAATTTACATATCCTCAAGGTCCAATTTCTCGAGTTTCGAAGTACCTGTTTACTGGATTTTTAGAATTTTCAAAAGACTCGATCAAATTTAAAAATCCTAAAATTATCAAACTTCCCTTTTCAAATCTTAGTTTCAAGATATACTACAATTCCAAATTTGCAAATTACAAATCTCCGAATCTGTCAGATTTTGGATTCTTCAGATGTTTAAACTTCCAAATCTTAACATTTCAAATTAGTGAATTCTGAAATCCCTAAATTTTCTAATTTTACATTTTCCTACACTCTCAAATCTTCATTCTTAAATCCCCAAATCCTCAAATCTCAAAATCCCCTAATCTTCAATTCTTCACATTCTGAGATCTTGAAATCTCTAAATCTCTAAATTTTCAAATCTCCAAATCCTAAAATCCACAAATCTCCAAATCTCCAAATCTTCAAATCCTCAAATCTCCAAATCCTCAAATCTCCAAATCTCCAAGTCTCCAAATCCTCAAATCTCCAAATCCCCAAATCTTCAAATCTACAAATCTGCAAATCTGCAAATCTGCAAATGTACAAATCTGCAAATCTACAAATCTGCAAAACTCCAATTCTACAAATCTCAAAATCCTCAAATCCCCAAATCTCCAAATCCCGAAATATCCAAATCTCCAAATTTTCAAATCTACAAATCCTCAAATCTCCAAATCTCCAAAACCTCAAATCTCCAAATCCTCGAATCTCTAAATCCCCAAATCTTCAAATCTACAAATCTGCAAATCTGCAAAACTCCAAATCTACAAATCTCCAAATCCCCAAATATCCAAATCTCCAAATTTTCAAATCTACAAATCCCCAAATCCCCAAATCTTCAAATCTACAAATCCTCAAATCCTTAAATCTACCACTTCTTAATTCCCCAAATTCCAAAACCGATAAATCCCCAAAATCTCGAAAATAAAAATTTCCAAATACACCATGGATCACGTACCATGCTCCCCGTTGCCCTCGAGCTTTTGTGGGCACTCGATTTGCCCGTCACTGTAATAGACCCACAAAATAAGCGCGAGTGTGTAAGTGTTGTATACGTACGCATGTACATGTATGTTTATGGAAGTGTTCGTACGAATGAATTCGCGTGTACGTATGTGTGTGTGGAAGATCGAAAGGATTATCCATTTAGGATCTCGAAAGCATACAGAAAGCAGCGGAAATTGTGCTGCGATTGGTTGCAGGGTAATTTTTCTCGGGTGAAAATAATTAGGTTGTCGTACATGGTATTCTATTCGATTTCTGAAGCCTCGTTTTTTGGGGAAATACGCTGTTCGAGTGAGCGATAGGCATTCGGTATACATACAAGTTTTTGAGCTGTTCGATCAAACATTTGGGACAATTTTGAGAAAAAGTTGTCTTATATGTCTTGGAAGTATTGAAGTTTTAGGTGTATGCAAAAGTTTTAGTCTCTTTCTTTCAACATATAATTATATGAACTTTTTGAAGTTATTAGTGTTTTGAAGTTCAAACTTCAATTTGTGTTTCATTTGATGCGAATACGATGATTCTGTTTTATATATGATATCAATGATAAATACGTTTTACTATTAACACAGAATAATATCAATAAAAAGGAACTTTAAAAATTGTTTAAAAATATGTAGAATATACATCACATTTAACATAAATAGTTCGAGGAGGAGCAGAATATCGTACATTGGTAAAATTGTTGCTGCATTGTTATAATTTTTTTCTTCTTCGTTTCGCAAATCATGTATTCATAGGATTACACGATAAAATTTTAAAACATAATCAAAAAAAGGTCGTAAAGGATGAAAGTACTTCGACCATAATTGTCCCATCTGATACATACATAAAAAATTAAACAAACAGTTACACAAAATTTTTCTCATTTTAAAGAAGCTTGAATTGACTAAAACTTTTGCAAGTTTCTAACAAAAATTTGTTGCGAATCAAGTACATAAAATTGTATCATTTTATCAATAATTACAAAGCCATTGTCAAAAGAATGATACATGATGAAATCAACATTAATCGACATTTTTCTCTAAAAAGGAGAAATGCTGTTTCATATTGCTAAAACTGTGTATCGTGAAGAAGAGTAAAAATTATAAAAGAAAAGTTAAAAAGCAAGGAAGTCGAGTATCAAATTATATCCTCTCGAACAAAACCGACCCACGACCTTGCGTACATCGTATGCACGCGAAACCTAAATCCAAATGCCAGCATGCTCTCTATTCATGTTTAAAGTGGTTTTCCTCGAGTACGAGGATTCGGAAAAGACTCGATTCCACGATATCATTTTCCATTCTTTCTCGTTTTCACGGAGAAAAATCATTCGACTACTGATTTTTAATCTTTTGCAGTCCTATATCATGTTTTTGAGTAACATTTTGTTCCAACTAATCTTGCGTCTAATATATTTATAAAATATATTGGATATTTGTAATATCATGATTGTACATATAGTCGAGAATATTTTAGACTTCTACTAGGGAAAATGGCGTCGTTGAGAAGGTACAGGGGATTATTGAGCATCTTTTCTGAGGAAAATGGCGATTTAAGGAGAGAAAATTTGTGAAATCTGGTCAAGGTTGAGAAGTTAGGGATTTTTCATGTTGCGAGTTTTTGGATTTCTCAAATTTTCAAGTTCCTAGTCTCCAAATTTTCTTATTTTCTAAATTTCTAAATTTTCAGATTACCAACTTCTCGAATTCCATAATTTCCTAATTTTCAGATTACTAAATTCTCAAATTTCCCAAATTCCCTAGACCCCAAACTCTCTAGATCCCACATTCCCAAGATTCCACATTCTCTAGATCCCAAATTCACTAGATCTCACATTCCCTAGATCCCAAATTCCCCAATTCCCCAATTTCCCAATTCCCCAATTTCTCAATTCCCAAATTCCCATATTTTCAGATTTCCACATTCTCAAATTTCTAAACCCCTTTTCCATATCCCCCAATTCTCAAATCCCCAAATCCCTAAATTTTAAAAGCCCAAATTCTCAAATTCCCCAATTTAAGTCCCCTATATTTTATATTTCCACAGTTTCCAAATTCCAAAATCCCCAAACTGTAAAATACTCGAAGACCTAACTTTCCAACCCCATAAATATCAAAATTCCGAAACTTACAATCCTCACGATCTTCTCTCGGTATATGGCCATTCTCACTAGGAAGTCTTCCTCAGCCTTACACCGAACCTCACGGAGGTATTCTTTCTTGATATTTTTGAAAGGGAAAAATTCACACTCAATCGAACGGAACTAAATGGCAAAGAGGTAATTCGGACCGCAAATGGTTAACAGCACCAATTTCGTCGTGTTCTGTTTAACCGGCGAGAATAAATTTCAATCTACAGATCTAATATAAAGGACAATGAACAAGTAGATAGGTCACACCGATACATGTATATGTACCTCTAAATAACGTAAGAGACGAGAGTACGCACTTTTGTAATAGTAGTTTTGAAAGAACGAAAAGCGATAAAAACGATAGCGTATAATTCTATATATAAATATATTATAAATATATATATATATACATAAAGATATAAAGATGAAAAGAGTTGACGCTTGATAACACCATAGTTTTCACCGACATATCCTGGTTAAACACATCCTCTTTACGTACATACTGCATACCTAGGCTCTTATCGCAAAAAAACGATTACTACACGAAGGTATAAATAAGGTATTTTAATGAGCAAAAAAAAAAACGATAACATTACTATAATTACGATTCTGATTATTTATCGTTGTTTATTATTTACATTATGATTAATAACGAGAGTATAGGATAATCGCGTAACGATGGTACAACTGAGGCAAGTATGTACTGTACATAGCTGTCACCCTCTGCCCCACCATGCGACTATATAAATATATAAATATATAAATAAACAAATAAATATATATATATTATATATATATAAATACATTTAAAAAAAAGCCATTATATTGCAAAACATTAATCATTGTTGTATTAATGATTATTTTCAAATACTGTCATTATTGTTATTATTTTAACGTAGATCATTGTAATTATTATTATTATTATTATTACTATTATGATTACGATTATTGTAATAATTATTAGTATCGTTATGATCATTACCATGATAAGATGTTACAAGAAAAAATGAAACGCGTGTAATTTTAATTAGCGAAAGTTAGATCCTCGCTCGAAGCACCAACAGATTGGATACAGTTCTATTTTTATTTTGCATCGAGTTGGATTCTACCTCAGTTTTATTGTTACAATTATCGGAGAAGGAAACCGGGGGAAGGAATGGGGACAGTAGATGAAAAGAACATTGGCGTAAGTAGGCAGCTATCGGGGTGGATTTGATCCTCTCTGGAATGTAATATGGACCTTTTACAATATGGGGATGTAATCTTCAGTATATGGCAATTTAATGAGTGGTAATTCAGCGCGTGGTAATTCGACACGTAGGAATTCAATGCATGGTAATTTTATGCAAAAGTAATTCTACGCGTAGTAATTCGACGCGTACGGATTCAACACGTGGTAATTCTACGCGTTGGAATTCGACGCGTGGTAATTCTACGCATAGGAATTCGACGCGTGGTAATTCGGCGCGTGGTAATTCGACGCGTAGTAATTCAACGCGTGGTAATTCGACGCGTAGGAATTCAACGCGTGGTAATTCGACGCGTAGGAATTCAACGCGTGGTAATTCTACGCATAGGAATTCGACGCGTGGTGATTCGATGCGTGGTAATTCTGCGCGTGGTAATTCGATGCGTGGTAATTCGGCGCGTGATAATTCGACGCGTAGGAATTCAACGCGTGGTAATTCGACGCGAAGGAATTCAACGCGTGGTAATTGGACGCGTGGTAATTCGACGCGTAGGAATTCAACGCGTGGTAATTCTACGCATAGGAATTCGACGCGTGGTGATTCGATGCGTGGTAATTCTGCGCGTGGTAATTCGATGCGTGGTAATTCGGCGCGTGATAATTCGACGCGTAGGAATTCAACGCGTGGTAATTCGACGAGTAGGAATTCAACGCGTGGTAATTCGACCTGTGATAATTCTACGCATAGGAATTCGACGCGTGGTGATTCGATGCGTGGTAATTCTACGCGTGGTAATTCGATGCGTGGTAATTCGACGCGTAGGAATTCAACGCGTGGTAATTCTACCTGTAGGAATTCAACGCGTGGTAATTCGACGCGTGGTAATTCTACGCATAGGAATTCGACGCGTGGTAATTCTACGCGTGGTAATTCGATGCGTGGTAATTCGACGCGTGGTAATTCAACGCGTGGTAATTCGACGCGAAGGAATTCAACGCGTGGTAATTGGACGCGTGGTAATTCGACGCGTGGCAATTCGACGCGTGGTAATTCGACGCGTAGGAATTCGACGCGTGGTAATTCGACTCGTGGTAATTCAACGCGTGATAATTCAGCACGCGGAGATCTAACTCGTGATACTTCAGCGCGTTGCAATATAACGCGTGCCATACAACACGTGGCCATACAAAGCGATCTATCAGATAATCCTAGTTACGCCAATGGAAACGAAGTGTCTATAATTTTGGAACGCATGGAGGTGTTAATTATTCGTTACGTTTAACGAGAATCGTCAAAGCTGCAGCGACCTCAGCCTGTGATAGTTACAAAGGATATTATTTAAATTAAGAATCTGCTGTGTGTCGCGTGAAACGTGTAGATCGGCTATAATAATAAGTTCGACAAATCGAACTATACAATTTTTGCGATTTTTATTATGGGGATGTGTACGTTCCCGTTTTAACGTTGAGAGCTCATTACAAGTTGAACGAACACCAACACACAGTTACGTATCGTTTTGATATTGTTGTCGATATTAGATTTTTAAATTACATTTTGTAATGAGCTTCGATTCGTATACGTATACATGCGTTTTAAGAAAGTTACGATTAAACGAACTTTTGTTTTTTATTCGATGCGATATAGTAGGATGTAATTTGACTCGAATCGTAACGATAAATGGGTATTAAGAATTCATAGATTCTTTCGATTTGTGTTGTATTGTACAGGGTGCGAATAGATGTTACTAGCTAAATAGATGTTACTAGATAGGGTTCAGGGTGGACCTGGCCCCGCTATAAAATAAATTTATTCCATTTGATTCTCCTTATTTTCACGAAAGTAGGCCAAGGAGTGTTTATGCTTCATTAAATCTGAAATTGCCATAAAAAAAATAATAGCACATTTTACAACCATAAAATTTTATAAAAAGAAAGTTATGGGCCAAGTGATTAAAAAGTAATTGTACTGTCCAGACAAATATCTACTGCAACATTCATTCTTTTCCTGCTTGGACCACCAATTTTGTCGCATCCTGTATAATGCAATATTAAATGTATATTAGATCGGTGCGAAAGGTTCAGGGTTAATTTATAAATTTTAGACATGCGAAACATTAATTATTAAGCATATGAATAGTTCATTTTCAAGTTTAAGCTTTCTGAAATGACTCCTGCAAGAGAGACGTTAAAAAGAAATTATTGATCAAAAATGGCGTACCAAAGTTGATAGTAGCTACTTTGCTTCATAACATTGTCTCGAATTTGTGACTTCAGCTTAAATTTAAATATGTGATAAACCTTTCGCACTAACCTGATGTTTCGTAATTTTATCTATTAGGGGTATACAAAAATTTCCATCAATTATTTTAGCGAAATTTCTAACTCGATATTTTTTATTAAAAATATTTGACTAGCCATAGAAATATTAACATATTCGATTCGAAGATAATAAATGCAGATTGCTGCCTCCTTGAAGAGTTATTACACAACCGATTCCGAGTTAACCCATCAACGTCCAGAAGGAAACGCGCAATAAAATTAAGTGAACACAATAACGCCATAAAAACCAGGTATACAACATAAACTTTCCCTTTTGTATGTAAAGAAACGGTATATACTCGAACCAGGTACAAAGTAAAATAAAACGAGGTACTCAGATGAATACGACGGACGTTAATAGGTTAATAAAAGAAAGTAGCTTTAAATACGATGAAATGTTTTGCATACCCCTAATATAACCGCATGTGATAAAGGAGGTAGAAGAAGGGAGTGTAAAGGTAAATGTAACGAGTGTCGTCGAGTGCTTTAACGATATATAACGTAACAAACGCTGTGCGCTTGTGATCTTCAAGAATTTACGTGATTTATTCTTTCTTTCTGTTAAAATGATCCGTTCTATTTTTCATTGTATGCTGCGACATGTGAAAGAAACGGCTCGAAACGAACGAGCTTCCGTACAGTATGTTCCTTTATTAGGCGAGACACGCAATGATCATTTATAATTAGCTGTAATACGTACCGTCTGCCTGTAGGGCTTCGTAATAATTTTTTCAGTATATTTACTGTATTGTGATGTTAACTTAAGCCACGGGGAACGTGGGAGAATTAACTGGAGGTCGCTGTAGCAAATCCTACAGCTCTGAGTCGAGAGGATCTCACTTTCTGATTTTTTTAGCTTGTCTGAGGAATGTCCAACAAGCGGATGTCGACTATTCTCGACGAATAAGAAAATGAATAAAAGAAATTAATAATAAAACGAAGAAGCAAAATGTACCCCGCATAATTATCTTCGAACGATGAGATGCGATGATTTGGGAACTGTACATTGTGATCAGCAAACAGACTACAATGTAGTTTGTTCGTAATTGAATGAACAAACGAAAACACTTGTGTAATAAAGTAGATATCCATAAAACTTCTTTGATAAATCGATTTCTTCTTATCCAATCTACGCTTTGTCATACCTCACTTAATACTTCTACCAAATACCTCTATCTAATACTTCTTAAAGATGAAGATATAACATGTACTTGTTCTTCGTATTTTGTACAATTTATTTTATAACAGGATTACATACAAAATATTTGTCTTTTATTCCATTTCAACGTCGACAACGGCATCCTCGATAACAACCTGCTCCGACGTCACTGGAGCTTGCACAGTGGGCAATGGGTCAGGAGATCGAGTGTAAGTATTACTGGTTAAATGTTCTTTAAAATATTCACCACCCCTCTCTTCGTATTCCTTCTTGCTTACTAAATATTCCGGGAGGTTTCCATTCAAGCCAAAGTCCCTAGCACCGTACCACGCGTCTATGCTGGAGTTTTTGGCGATGTTTATTTGAAAATTGGAACCGAACGGCCTGATTTCACGGAGCTCGCGATTCAGCCTCTCCAATAAACCGGGAAATTTTGTCGGTCCACCGGTGAGGAATATGTTTCCTACGAGACGCGACTGCAGTTCTGGTGGATACAGCTTCAACACGAATTCGATTGTTTCAGCAATGCCTGCTTCCACGGAACCGATCATGGATGGTTGAAACAATATTTCTGGAGCTCTTAGACATTCCACCCCCACGTGTAACTGATGAGTTTCTCCGGGAACTATGGGAACGTTTGATCCAGCTCCGTCGAATTCTGGATCGTGGTGGCGTAACACGTCTTCCAGTTCAAGCAGCTTTTCTTGTTCCAGCTCTGAATCTGAATCTCCACCTTCCTGTATCAAAATATGTAGTATTGCTTTGGATTACTTGGTAACTCTTTAGTGTGGTTAATGGGTCAAATAATGATCCCAAGAAACTATCTATCCGAATAAAGGTTAGAAATGTAAGAGTGAAAATAAATAAAAGTATATACGAACCCTATTTATAACTTTATAAACGTCCCAGTCTTCATCTCTCATACCAAAGTCATCATCACGTTTCTCTTTTCTTGCTAACTGGCTTATTATACGCATTCTTTCCTGTGCAGCTGCTGTTCTACGTTTTGCCATGTCTTGTCTACGTTGTCTTTTCGCCATGCGTTTTTCTAATATTTCTTGCCTAAGGTATGTCAAAATTTGTATTTCTGTATTACAGTAAAAAAAGCAATAAAAATCTGATTACCTTTTCTTTCTTACACCCGCTATCCACTCATCAAAATCTTGTTGATCTTTTGGTTGTAAACTTGATTTGATTTTAGGCTTCTGTTCTTCCATCGTGATATTTTCCTCTTGCGAATTAGCCGCTACTATTTTCTGCCTAGTTCTTTCCACCTTTGCTTGCAAATTATTAATCATTTTTATCAAATCCGCTTCATTCGCTAGCGAATAAGTTTTTAACGCTTGATCAAATTCGTCTGTTTCACCTTCCTCTAATAAATCTTGGACGGCTAACAATTGATTCAGCTGCTCTTCATCTTCTGCCAACTATAAATAGTAATTACTTTAAGATTTTAACAGAAATGAAATTAATTTCTTTTATTTATAAAAACATTACTAACTCTCTCTTCTCTTTTCCTTGCATTTATTTCCATTAATCTCCTAGCTAACTCGCGTTTTCTCTCTTTCTGTTGCTCCACTGTCAAACCAGGAGCATTTGCAGGAGCAATATAAGGTAACTGTACCCTTAATACATTTGCATCATAATGATCTGGGTCTGCCCATTTAGAAATTTCTTCTTGATAATTTAAAGCTATCGTTGAATGTTCATGAATTAATTCCTGCAAAATAAGAAGATAAATATTTGGAACTATAAAAAGAAGGATGCAAGATGTGTCATTTACAGACCTCTGCTCTACTTGGTGTTATAGCATTCACATGCACTGGATATTTAAGCTGAAGTAATCTGTGCATGTAAGATGTAATATGATATCCACCAACATTGATCCTCCTTGAATTAACAGGATCTGCTTTACCATCTAATATAGGTATTATATGAGTAGTATGGTATCCAATACTAATTATTAAACCATCTGGTGGACAGTTATTGTGTTGGTATGAAAATAAACAATCTACTCCATATGCAATAGCTGGTACATTATAACATTCAAATAAAAGTTCTGCCATCACTAAAAGAAATATAATTAGTAAATAACTCTCAGACTGTAGCAAAGCATAGTATAAAATGTATCTCACAATTTCTTGAATAATTAGGGTTGAGAAATGCTTCAGTCAAGATAATTGGATGATTTACTGCTCCTTCTGTGTCTATTCCCATATGACTGAAGGTGTAATCAAATATTTGTTCCTGGGCTTCAAAGTGTGTTACTACATTGCGGTCAAATTGTGTTTTCAACTGGAATCGGACAGCTTCAATGTTTGCTATGTCATTTCCAACCTGAGGCTCTCCATCCTTCTTACCACGTTCCTTTCTTGGCTTTGCAATAAGATTTTTAAATATTAACTGAGGTTCTTTCTCCGTTGCCCATCCAACCCTACAGTTGTATGATCCTAATGCAAAACATTCATTAATTATATTAGAAATGTATACATCATATAAATTGGTACACTTCTCTAACCATTGTCAATAACAAGAGGTGTTGCTTCAGTTTTTACTCTGTCCGGGTAAGGATGAATTATATCTGGAACAGCTTTTACATCTTTCAATTCTAGGATCTCCATTTTATATAAATTATTACTCTTCGTTAAAAACTGATTTCAAAATTGATTCAAAATCTGTCAACCAAGGGAAACAAGTTCCTACCATCCGCAATAACTTGAACGTATTGGTCTACAATGTATCTAACCTATAAAATGCATATTCGAAATAGATGCATAAAATTGTCGCAAAAACATGTCTACTTTTAGAACCAAATACTAATTTGCTCTAGAACGTTTTATAAATATAAACATGTCGAGTTAGTCGGAAATTGCAAAAATTGTATTTGATATTAGTTCCATTAGTTCCTATTTTTCACCGCTAGATGGCTAGGCTTTTTTTGGTCCATAATGGAGCCTAGAAAAATGCAATTTTTTCGGGGAAACTTCGAAATACCGTCATGTTCCGATTCTGTCCAAACTTTGCATACAAGTTCCTTTTTTAAAAAGGAAACATCTGTTATCATTAATATTGATATTAAGCAATAAAATCAAGATTAATTGCGTTTTTACGAAAATATAACAAGTGGCGCCATCTCTCCGACGAACAGGGTGAACTACACACTTTTGAAACTGGTATTTAATTAGTTCTCACTTCCATCGTTAGGGGGCAGCACATAAGACGCCATCTAGTGGCAGCGTGTGGGAACTAATTAAATACCAGTTTCAAAAGTGTGTAGTTCACCCTGTTCACCGGCGAGATAGCGCCACTTGTTCCATTTTTGTAAAAATTCAATTAACATTCACAAACACTATCATGGTGTTGCGAAAATACAATTTCACAAATGCTTGTGAAATCGTACGGGACGTATCTGAAAATTTTAATTAATCACTCTGTGTGGCTGTAGAATGATTGATTCTTCTACATGTACAACAGAGGATGTCAACATATGGGTTCTCATACCATGGTGGGTTGGAAGAAAGTTGGGTATTTTGGAATCTTGAGATTTCATTATTTTGGTATTTTTGGTTTTTGCAATTGTGGAATATTGGAAATTAGAAACTTTGATGCTTTGAAACTCTGGAATGTTGGAATTTTGGGATTCGAAGGTTTTTGGGATTTTAGGACTTTGAAAATTTAGAAGTTTAGAATTCTGAGATTTCTGACTTTGAAATTTTAGAAGTTTGGAATCATAAGAGCTTTGATTTTGGAATTTTTAGACAGCAGGATTTTAGAAACTTGGATCTTTGGAACTCCGAAATTTTAGAACTTACGAATTTAACAACTTTCGGAACCTCTCAGAATTTCCGAAAACTAGAAATCCCCTGAATGCAAGCCGTTCAATATTTATGTCTTCCGGTTTTGTGAAAACCCACCGCTAATTACTTTCACAAATTATAAACAACCAGAATAAGTCTAATTTTCCGCGAAACAAAACTAGCAAGTCATTCATATATCTAATCTTTTTCAAAAAGGAACAACTCAATTTTTCACAGTAACTTCCCCAATGACTTCCGTTACGCAAATTTCTTCCGGAACTGGTCCAATAACTTGCTACCCGGATCACTGATAAGCCCTGTGACCAGGTAACAGTTGTCGCGGGGTGGGTTTGTACACCCGGAAGCCGTCAACAGACAGCAATATCGGTATCGATAATATACTTACGTGCAAACGAGAAATGCAAAAAGAATGAAAAGACGTAAAGCGGGACAGAAAGCCGGGCGAGTCTTGAGTCGCCATTATGTACAGGATGTTTCAAAATAAAAAGTGTTGTGTAAAGAAACGTAATTCTATCTAGAAAAAATTAGGTTAATTTGTACAATAAATTTTTTTTTTAAATATTTTTAGGGAAGCTACAAATATATGTATGTGTAAATATATTAATATTTAGTGAATATATGTACTTTTCTGTGTATGTGCGATTATCTATAAGGTTCTTCAAAAGAGGTGGAGGGTTTTATGTTTTTGTAGGCACAGGAATAATTTTTTAGGAAGGCAAGTTTGAAGAATTGCATCGTTTTGGGAATAATTTTAACATTTCAAAGATTTGAGGTATTAGAATTCACAAATTAAAATATTTCAAGTTCTATAAGTGCTATAATTTAAAAATCTTAAAATTCTGATGTCTTAACGTCGTGAAAATTACAATTTCAAATGTCAGTGTACCAAAACATTAAAATTCTAAATTACAAAGCTGTAAAATACCAAAATTGCAACTTTATGACCTTCCAAATCTTGAAAGTTCAAAATACCAAAATTCCAAAGTTGTAAAATCTCAAAATTGCACTTCACAAACTCCCAGTCTTCAAAATTCCCAAAATGTAATTATTCCAAACCAGCAATTCTAAATTCCAACGTTGAAAAATCTTATAATTGCAAATTTATGATCTTCCAAATCTCTAAAGTACAAAATATGAAAATTACTAAAAACTATAAAATCCTAAAATCACAACTTTACAAACTTCCAACCCTCGAGATTCCCAAAATCTCAAGATGTAATTATTCCAAAACTAAAGTCATAAATTCCATAGCTGTAAAATCCCATGATAGCTAATTCATGATCTTCCAAATCTCTAAAGCCCAAAATACCAAAATTACCAAAAACTATAAAATCCTAAAATCACAACTTTACATACTTCCAACCCTCAAGATTCCCAAAATCCCAAAATGTAATTATTCCAATCCTAAAATTCTAAATTCCATAGCTGTAAAATCCAGTAATTGCAAATTTATGATTTTTCAAATCTCTGAAGTCCAATATACCAAAATTCCAAAACTATAAAATCCCAAAATTGCACTTCACAAACACCCAACCCCCAAAATTCCCAAAATGTCGCCATTCCAATCCTAAAATTCTAAATTCCATAGCTGTAAAATCCCACAATATTAAATTTATGACCTCCCAAATCTCTAAAGTCCAAAATACCAAAATTCCAAAACTATAAAATCCCAAAACTGCACTTCACAAACACCCAACCCCCAAAATTCCCAAAATGTCGCCATTCCAATCCTAAAATTTTAAATTCCATAGCTGTAAAATCCCACAATATCAAATTTATGACCTCCCAAATCTCTAAATTCCAAAATACCAAAATTCCAAAACTACAAAATCCCAAAACTGCACTTCACAAACTCCCAACCCCCAAAATCCCAAAATGTCGCCATTCCAATCCTAAAATTCTAAATTCCAAACCCGCGAGACCCTAAATTCTCCCAAAACTCGAAATTTCCCAAGTGTCTCTTCCCACGAAACGTCACAACTACCACAAAGCCCCAATAAGAAAGTAAGCATGAATCACCCTTTAGTATTCGAAATTGTCCATTTTGGGAGAGCGTGTAGAGGCTCATGTATGCAACGCGTGTTCCCGTGTAAGAAAAGCGGCGATAGCGGAGCAAGCGAGAAAGGAGTTTCGGCGAAAGGGGGGTGGGGTGTTGTGAAATGCAAGGAAAGATGCAGTGGTGGTGTGGCGAGCAGGCGAATCAGGACCAGTTTCAGGTCTGCACTCAGGTCATACCCACGTTTGCTACGTGCAGTCGACAAGTCACAAGAAGAAGATAAAGAGGACGAAGAGGAGGAACAGCGCGTGTTTCTTTAACTTAAGATTAAGGGTTTCGAGAGAAAGACCATGGTCCGGTACGTGGTCACTAGTCTTTTGTTGCTCGGAGCGGTGACCTTCAGCAGAGGGCAGTTTAGGTGCCCGGAACCGAAGGGCTTCTTCCCGGATCCGGAACAGTGCGATCTCTATTACGCCTGCGTGGACGGCAAAGCGGAAGAGAAACTGTGCAAGGACGGACTCGTCTTCAGGGACGACAACCCCAAGAAGGAGTTCTGTGATCTGCCGGCCAATGTTCCTTGCGGAGATAGAACTCTTCTTCGTAAGTTTCGATCTTCTTTCTTTGCTAGAAGTAGATTAATGTGTCTAGCACTCTCTTGATTGCGATATTACGATGCGATGTTGCAATGCTACAATTTTATAATACTCTGGATGGGGTGATGTTACAATACTCATTCTTTGGTGGTGTTACTCGTTGTGTGGTGTTGCAATACTCATTTTCAATATTACAATATTTTATATTTTCAATGTTACAGTATTTTAATATTCATTTTTTGTATGATGTGATGTTACAATATTTATACATATTCCGTATGAATTGATATATGATTCCATATGAATATTATGATATTGCAGTATTGTAATATGTTAAGGGATGTCGAGGACTAGTTTTCTGACGTAATTTTAACGACAATTGAAAGCTTTTTCTATAATTTAAATTAACCCATCAAGTCTCACATCATTATATTCACATACAGTTTTTATGAGCTGGGTAAATTTTTACTCGTTGAATTATTCAAGACTGCATAGATTTAAGATGTAATAAATATATTGAGTGTAACTGAGGAGATTACAGTTTGAAATACTTATAATTGTAAATATAATAATTTAGAAAGTGCAATATATTATTTGTCAAATATGATAAGGGTAAGAAGGGGTTGAATTCTTCGTCTACTGTCTTTAATAAAATTCTGAACTTTATATCTATAGTTTAGCAATTTTTTTATAATTAGTATATTAAACTAAATATTTAATATTATCCACCACCAGATTTTGAAACTTTGAATCTTTGAAAGTGTATTTTATGAATTGTAACACACTTAAATTACAAAATTTACAAAACTAAACTTACAGAAACATAAATTTAATCCTACTAAATTGAGTCCTAGACAAGTACCATAATTTTGATGTACCTCATACGTAACCAATGCAGAAACTTCCGTGATCTATTCATAAACTAGCGCGTATATTTTTCGCGTATTTTGAAGCTCGTTTGAAAGGGCAAGTAGAAACTTGAATTTATCTAATCGAACAAGATATAATCACGGAAACATCAGTTGTAGGAGCAAACTTATGCGAAACCAAAGGTGAAAGTTACGAGTATCGATATCGTGCGCGCGAGAATATTCTGGTCACAGTGTCTTCTTTTTTCGAGAAATTTCGAGGAACGTCGTAAGTCGCATTCCCAATGAACTACGCCCTATATTGCACCCAATACATATATTATTACAAGAAATACATTTTCTTTCACAAATTTTCGAACATTCAACTTAAGAAAATTAACTTCGAAAAATTTTGTGTAAAATGTGCATAAACATGTTTAATAAATATTGCAACAATTTTGTTATATTATTAAAAAATCTCATGTATGGTTTTCAAATTAAAGTGGTAATATTATTAATATATTACAAGTACATAATAGTTATATATATTATTTGATGTATTAGTAGTATTATATTTATAGTTATATTGATGGTATTATATTTGAGAAAAATTTTAACACTGTTCTGTGTTAACAACTTTCAATACATGAGAGATAACAATATCTTAATTAATCTAGTTCCACAATGATCAGATAATCACATGCAAATTTCTATTTCTCTAAACTTTCGAGTCTTAAAATATGCACGCTTTCTTCCACAGTCTCCACGATACTTCATTTTCTAAGTTTCCATCCTTCATAATACCCAATTTCTAATAACATATTACCAAATGTGCCAGTAGACCAAAAGCTGTCTCATAATTCTAACCTTACTTTCTTATTTCTGCTATTTTTATTCCTACCACATATAGAGTCATTGTCGAAACGTTTCTGATCTAAAAATGGCGTTCAGGTACCATTTGATGACTCCGCACAATCTCCCTTTCGCGAATAAAGGAGTAAATTAAACGATTAGATTGGCAATGTCACGCGATAAATTAGGATAAACCAGTTTCACCGTGCATTCTTTGCTAAATTCGTTTCCAACCTTCCTTCTATCGTTGTCCGCCTCTTCTGTTCGGCTCTTTCAGGTACCATTTTTTATCGAGTGAATAAATCTGCATGTTAATCTCCACCATTCCTGCGGACCCAAGAATCTCGGTGAAAGGACAAGAGTTCGATGTTTCTTTTACTATTTCAGTGATTGTATAAAAACCGGTATCACATTAAATAGTTACCCAAAGGATTGCCCGTTTTCTTCGCGAAAAACATCTTAAAATCTTGCATTACTTGTATTGGTTAGTGAAATGAAGCAAGAAAAATTTCTTTTAATAATATCTACTTGAAAACTACATTTTATATGAACTACTTAAAAACTACATTTCATATGATCTACTTAAAAACTACATTTTATATGAACTACTCAAAAACTACATTTCATATGATCTACTTAAAAACTACATTTTATATGAACTACTCAAAAACTACATTTCATATGATCTACTTAAAAACTACATTTTATATGAACTACTCAAAAACTACATTTTATATAATCTCTTTAAAAACTTCATTTTATATGATCTACTAAAAAAGTACATTTTATACGATCTACTTAAAAACTTCATTTTATATACTCTCCTTAAAAACTTCATTTTATATGATCTACTGAAAAAGTACATTTTATATGAACTACTAAGAAACTACATTTTATATGAACTATTCAAAAACTATATTTTATATGATCTACTTAAAAATTACATTTTATATGAACTACTTAAAGACTTCATTTTATACGAGCTACTTAAAAACTTTATTTCATATGATCTATTTAAAAACTACATTTTATATGAACTACTCAAAAACTTCATTTCATATGATCTACTTAAAAACTTCATTTTATATGATCTACTAAAATAGTACATTTTATATGAACTACTTAAAAACTTCATTTTATATAATCTCCTTAAAAACTTCATTTTATATGATCTACTAAAATAGTACATTTTATATGAACTACTTAAAAACTTCATTTTATACAATCTCCTTAAAAACTTCATTTTATATGATCTAAAAAAGTACATTTTATATGGACTACTTAAAACTTTGAAAACAAATGTTGCAGAGGAACCACAGCCAAGCAAAGGATGTCCACGCGCCAACGGGTACTTCAAACACGAGGACCCAACAGCGTGTGATCGTTTCGTGAATTGTATCGATGGCGTTCCTCAAATGATGTCTTGTCCTCCTAGTTTGATCTACGAGGACAAGGTGTCCAGTTGCGTCTGGCCGGCAGATGCCACCAGATTATGCGAGAACGTGAGGAGAGACGTCCTCGACGATGGCTTCGTTTGTCCCGAAGGAGATGTGTCTGGTCCTCTTGGTAGAATCTTACCGCATCCTACTTATCCTCATCCGGAGGACTGCGCCAAGTTCTACATCTGCAGAAATGGCGTCCAACCGCAAAAGGGACAGTGCGAAGCTGGTACCGTTTATAGCGAGGACAGCTTCAGGTGTACTGATCCGGAGAATGTACCTGGATGGTGAGAACTTGAGGGAAATTTTTTTATTCGATTAGGTTATAGTTGCAAGTTTTTAGGTTCTTATTCAAGGTATATAAGCTTGCCAGTTTTTAAGTTATCAAGTTTGCAAGTTTGTAGGTTTGCTAGATTTCAAGTTTGCAATTTTGCTAGGTTTCATTTTGGTACATTTTTAAGTTATCAATTTTTCAAGTTTATGATTTTCGAACATTTAAAATTTTTAAATTTGCAGACTTCCCTATTATCTAATTTTTTCAATTCCAAATTTCTATATCTCTAAATTTCCAAATCTTCAAATCCTCGAATTCTCAAATGTGTACCTTCTCAAATTGGCAAATTTCTAGATCCCCAAATCCTGAAAATTCCCAATTTACAAGTCTCTAAATCCCCAAATTCTTAAATTCTCCAATTTACAAATCTTTACAACCTCAAATCTCTTAATTCCCAAAACCCCAAATCCTCAAATCCCTAAATCCCCAAATCTCCAAATTCTTAATATTCCCAATTTACAAATTCCGAAATCTCTAAATTCCCAAAATTTACAAATCCCCAAATCCCTAAATCCCCAAATCTCCAAATTCTTAATATTCCCAATTTCAAAAATCTCCAAATCCCTAAATTCCCAAAATTTACAAATCCCCAAATCCCTAAATCCTCACATGCTGAAATTCTTCAATTTTCAATTCTTCAAATCCTTAAATTTAAAAATTTACAAATTTCTAAATCCCCAAATCCTTAAATCTCCAAATTCTCAAACATCGTCCCAAAATTAAATTAAAAAAAAAAATGAACATCTTGTGAACGAAGAATCCTGATTTTGGTTTCTAATTTCTTGTTGCAGCGAGGACTACTATAAGAACAAAAACTGAGAACAAAGACAAGGTGCCAGTTACTCAGCGATACGTTTGTAACGCTTAATTATTATTATTTTTTTTTTTTACACTTAGGAACAATAAACCCGCGATTCACTTACGTAAATGGGTGGCTTTTGCATACTCCTCCACGATAATTATACCTTTCTCCTTATGTAAACGGATATTACGCTCAGGAAATTTATGGCGTCGACAATTTCGTTGCCGTTTGTTGTAACGGGGAAATCAATAGTCGCCACTTAACATGTAACGGGGAGAGATTTAAATGGTATCTGAAGAAAGGTCCGCAGCGTACACATTTCTTTCCTGTTCTGTCAATAATTTCGACTGTAAAATACGATACTTCAATTGTATCTGTAAAATAAAAAATTCATACGTAGATGGTTGGTTCTTTATTTTTCCACGTTTTAGAAATTTAAAGATGGTTGTCTTTTCGTTGCAGAAAATGGAGAAGTATTATAGAATTAATGTTTCTATCTGAGTATGGAATAAAATAAAACTCACCACAATTTAAAATAACAATTTCTTCTCCCATTTTTACTTTCGAAAAATTCAGCGATTTTTTTATTACATAAAATAGAAGAAAACATGATGCAGTTATTATGTGATTCATTTAAGTCCACATGTACTTTTTATTTAAAAGAGAAATTGAATAAGTAAAATAAAATACTGTAACTTATATAAAAATATAAAAATAACTCGTCAATCATTCCTTTCTTTTTGCTCTCAAAGAAATTCCAAGGCGAGTGTTTTCTTTTTATCGCAAGCATTACAGTCATCGTTAATGCATTTAAACACGTAGGTCTCCGGAGAGAAGCTGAACAAGTGACAATTTTCGACTCGAATCATCGAAAATTGATCGCATTTGAATACAATGGGTCTCGTATAAAATGATTTCTTACGTGGGTAGACAATTTCACTTAATTCGTCCGATTGCAACCTTTCTCTTTACGTAATTTATAATGCGCCACGTGGAAATGCATTCTCCAGACGAATGACTTACATTTCCGTTCATAAATTGTTTTAAGAACATTCGGTACAAAATTCAACACTCATTCCTTATAATTATTATTTAATATATTTTATATATTATATATTTATATTAATAAATACTTCGTGAAAGTTTTTGAAAACTTGCAAAATAAAAAAGTTTCTAAACTGAAAATATCTTATAGAATTGCGAAGATGATCAGATAATTTTCTATCTAACTTCATAGCGAAATTAGCATTGTAAAAATTTGATTAACATTCCATGTATTTGTTGTAATTGGTGTAATTAATGAATGACGGTTTGAAGTGTTGATGTAGAATGTGTAATTTGACGTGCGAAGATTTTAATGAGTGGTGTTGCAACATGTAGTTGTACAGCACATAACGATCTAACATGTAGTAATCTAATGCGTAATAATATTACGCGTAGTAATTTAACGTATAGAAGCCTAATGCGTATTAATTTAATACGTAAAAATCTTGTAGTGTTGTAACGCGTGGATAGTGATCTAATGCGTAGTAATCTAACTCGTAGGATTCTAATGAGTGGCAATCTACTATGTTGATACTAATCTCATGTGTAGTAATTTACCGTGTAGTATTTTGATGTAGTACTCTAACGTGTAGCAATCTAACACGTAGTAGTCTAACGTGTAGTAATCTAACGTGTAATAATCTGTCGCTTAGTAATTTAATCGCGTAGTAATCTAACATGTAGCAATTTAACGTGTAGTAATCTATCGCATAGTAATTTAATCGCGTAGTAATCTAACGTGTAGTAATCTAACGTGTAGTAAATTACGCGTTGATTGTAATCTAGTATGTAGTAATTTAGTGTGTAATAATCTAACGTGTAGTAATTCAACGCTTAGTAATCTAACGCATAGTAACCTAACGTGTAGACAGTAATTCAACGTGTAGTAATTTAACACTTATCTAATGCATAGTAATCTAATACTCTAGTTAATACTCTAACACGTAGTAATTTCCTGCCTACTAATTTAATACGTAGTAATCCATCTAATCATCCAACGAGTAGTAATCAAGCATGCACCAATCCAACGCGTACTAATCCAACGCGTCGTAACGTGACAAAATCTAACATATGGCCACCCACACGACGCTCTAATCTTCAAATCTTCCTAAAAATCCCCATATGAATACCTCTCTCCTTCAAATAAAATCCACCTCTCCTTACACCTTTCTCTCAATTTTATATTTAATATCATTAATAAATTATGAAGAAGATCAATACCTCATCTTGAATATCACATCTCAGTACAATAAATTTTAATCGAATTCATGTGAACAGTGTAAGAACTTAAAGGTAGAAATTTGCGAAGTAACGTTTTGAAAACGTTCGTATTACCAAACGTCGAGCACATTCGACGGACACAGGATCAAGAGCTGGATCGATCATCGATCAGCGACATGACCGTGACGTGTTCGTTTCGTTCATCTGACCGGTTCACCGACAATGCTGATCGTGAGTAGCAAGATCGCGAGTGGTACTCGTCAGCTTTCACTATCCATGCCGGGAGATCTGGTTCCCCCTTCGGGCCCGAGGTAGCGATAGCTGTTGCGTAAGACCAGCTAAGACCCTGAGGGGGTAATCGTTCTTCACGTTATATGCTACATCGACAGCTGCTATAAAATTTATCTATACATATATCTAGATTCAGGAGTACATGTATATCTTGCACGTATATCTTAATACAGAAACAGACTTAGGTAAACTAGACTTAGGTGCACATTGGGTATGGCACACTTAAGTACCATACAAAGGTACTTAGGTACACTTAGGTTATTAGGTACATTATTATTAGGTACACGACTTAGGTACGAGACTGAGATTCAAATACTACTGAACATTTGGATGGGTTAGGTTCAGTAACTTCACAAACAATATTCAATGCTTGTTACTTTATTTTCATATAATTTTCATTCTTACTGACTTAAATTCGTTGGTAACGATTTTGTTTGGACTTAGTAAGGATAAGTTTGGTCCACACGTTTATTTTTATTGAAATATGATTTTGTGAGTCGATGAATGTTCTTTGTGACGGTTCCAATAATTTGTTATAAGGTCAGAAGACTCAAATCGCAATTTTGTAACTGATTTTCATTATAGAGACTCTAGTTTCAATTTTGAGAATGTTGCGTTACACTCTGAGTGGTTAAACCGCATTTTGGGGTGCTAGTTTATATTTTCAGGGGTTAAGTTCCATTTTAGAGGGACAGCTTCTAGGGACATCAGACTCACTCTAACCTTTATTTACATCCATGGGTAAACGTAGACACATAAGTAATTCTAGATAGATGAGTGAATGTAGATACCTAGACAAATGTAGATGCAATCATATCAGGTAGATCAAAATAGATCTAGACATAAATGGAGCTAGATACCCAAGTGAACGTAGATATGAAGGTAAAGTTAAGTAATGTATATGTAGGTAACGGAGCTGGGGGTGAAATGGCTGATGTAAATATAGGAGTAATTACATTGGTAGGTATAAGAATATAATTTCGTAGGTAAACGTAGATTTGTACGTTATTATCTGATCCCTAGGTCCACATAGATATGTAGACTATAGATCTAGAACATATGCAGGTGCGTAAACGGAAAACCTTGATACACAAATGAACATAGGTATACCTAGGAACCTATCGCTTCATAAGTAAAAAGTTCATAGGTAGACCTAACGCGTCGTAACGTGTACTATTGACCTAACTGAACTCAAATAACATAAATAGATTGATAGGTACATGCAAACCTAGACGTGGCGGCGTACAAATAGACCAAAAACAGATGTATCTTCCATCGTTCGCCATCTACCATCGAACCCCAGCACCATCGAGTCCGAGATGGTTCTCTCTCGTATTTTCGGATAATCGGGCAAAGCGCGCGAAAAGAAATCCGGCCGAGGAATCGTTCGCTCGGCTGCACTCGCCGTTAAACCGAAGCCGCACGATCGCGGTAAGAAACCGCGGTGCCGATCTGGTGGGGTACCGAAACGGTCGAGCAAGCGTACAAAGCAAGTGAAGGGAGAAGTTGTCCCGAGGTCGATAACTAAGTGTCAGTAGTCAGAATCAACCCGTGGAGGATTAGACCGAGCCGAGAGCAGCAATGAGCCACCCGAGGATCGTGACCCTATTGGCCCTGGCGGTTTTTTTGCTCTCCGGTAAGTGTTTCTGCGGCGATCGGCATTCATTCAGGAAGGTCGCGTTTGGTGAACCGGTACGGTTCCATCCTCTTCAGGGTTCAGCATCCGACGATGCGTCAGGTGCATCGGCCGTTCTCCAGGCTGCATCCCCGCGTGTGTCGCTGCATCTGGTACCGTTCGTTCCCTCGTGTTACGACAGTCGTAGGATTTCAATAGCTTTCACTGGGCCCGCCAACGTGATCCTCTCGCCATATGGTTACGTGGTCTATGATATAATGGCGGAGCCTGTCTGCCGTTCACGCCTTCGTGTCTATTATTTTCAAATTCATCTATCGTTGGCTACCATCTCGTAATCGGGCTGCATTATTCATGCACGCTGTCTCCTAGACGGCTCGTTCATTGTCCCTTTTCCCGCGTCTTCCTATGTCTTTCCTCTTCTATTTTTCCGTGTCGTGCGCCTCGACTGCGCTCGTGTCGCGAGAATGCTTTCTGGATTCAATTAGAGGCGGTGGTAATTTATGGCTGCGGGTGATACTCTTTTCTGTGCTATCCGACTACATCGATGGTATTTAACGATCTATTGATCGTTTATCTTCGATCGTTGCTCGATGTGCTCTTTAGATTCGACCGATGATATTAAGAATCTTATTCGAGGATCCAGGGTGTTTGAGTGTCTGGGAATGTATCTGAGGATCTGTTCTATACGGAATCTACTGAGAGTTCGTCTGTAATTGTGATCTGCATACTTAGAGATATCTAAGGATCTATGTAGGGATATATCTACTTAGAGATCTGTTTATCTGCAATTGATATATTGAGCATCTCAAGATTTGACTTTCTATAATACTGATCTAGGTGTCTAGGAATCTGCTTAGGGATCTGGATAGCTAGAGATTTATAAGGATCTAGGTATTTAGGAATCTAATCTAGGTGGGAATTTGTCTATAATAGGGAGCTAAGTATTTGTGAATTTAAGGCTTTCAGAGACCCAGCTATTCAGGGATTTATAAACGTAGAAACTTGGGAACATACGAACTTGTGGTACTTCGGGATCTAGCAATATAAGGATCTAAGTGTAAAGAGATTTAAGATCTGGGAGATCTAGATCTAGAAATCTAGAAACCCAGAAATGTAGAAATCTAAAAACCTAGAAATCTAGAAATCAAGAAATCTGAAGATCTAGGAGGAATATAGGAATCTGGCAATCTGAGAATTTAAAAGTCCAGTAATCTAGGGATTCAGAGATCCAGATATGTAAACCTAGAGACGTAGGTATCAAGAAATCTAGGAATCCAGGAAACTAGGAACCTAGGGGTTTGAGAGTCCAGAAATCTAAGGAATCTAGAGAATCTAGAGATCTAAGGATTTAGAAATTCAAGGATCTAGGAATCTGAGAATTTACGAATCTAAAAATCAAGGAATTTAAAAATTCAATTTAAAAATTGAAAGTTACACGTGCTGATATAATACCGACAAATGTTTTTCGCCTTCATGCTGCTACAGTTCCATGTGATAGATGATCACGTTCTTTCCTTTCTCTTTCAGCATTGATAACGACCACGTTGACTTAGATCCGCACGATCTAACAACGATATATCGTTAAGGATATTCAAGTTTCTCCTTCCACCAGCGACAGGATTGTTCCTCGTCCTTATTTCGTTTCCTTTCTATTTTGACTATCGGTTAGAAATCTTCGCGCGATCAATTAGCTCGAAATCGGCGACGATTTGCGGCTACCGCGCATTCCATCCAGCATTTCTTCGGCGTAAAAAGAAGCGTGGACTTTCCACTCGACGATGCACGAATATCGTCGCTACGTGACTCGCCTCGATGATTCGACGTGGGAATTTAAATCGCGAAACTTCGTCATTTCCTCTCGGCTCGCTTCAGAAACTGCATCTTCGGATGCTAACTGGTTTCGTTAATCGTTTTATCCTTCGCTATTGTGAATTTTAATTGTTTTTTTTTATTGCGTCGTAACAGTTCTATCGCCAGAATTTATGAGGCAGGTTTCTGCGCAGCGGAGATTGGTAAGTTTATGAAAGTGACTTCGACATCGTCGATCGCAGATCTGATACATCTTACAGACATTGCAAAATTAATTCACTTGTAAAGGAGATACTTTTTCTCTAGACTGATAGATCACGGATATAAAATTCACTTGTAAACGAGAAATATTTTTTTTTTCTGTAACATGCTCTATTTTGTAATGATTTAATATTTATTTTTCTAATTTCTGTTGTATAGGTATGTACATGTTTTTAGAAACATCGTTGAAGTTTATTTAGTAATTTTGTGATAGGATGATTTTTGAAGTATTGTTTTTTGTTACGCAGTCGAAGGAACTACTCTTCTGGGTGCACCACCCTGCCCAGACCCATATGGGATCCACGCGTACCCCCACCCTGAAAGCTGCAACGCTTACTTCCTCTGCACAAATGGCACCCTGACCCTCGAATACTGCGAGAATGGACTACTTTTTGACGGTCACGGATCTGTGTACCAACACTGCAACTATTATTGGGCTGTTAATTGCGGAGATCGCAAGGCTGACCGTAAGTATTGTATATCACCTTACGCCCTCGATTATTCCTATCGATGTCACATACATATATGTACGTATTGCGAAATGACTGAAGTAAATATTAAATACAGGACATTCCAAAAAATCTGTACTTATAATCTGTAGCCATAGCAACACTTGTTAGTTTTTATAAATAATTTATTCGAAATGATGTGACGGCCATTTTGGTTCAAATTGCCATTTTGGTAATGGTGCTGAACGATGCAATTATAGATATCTATTGTAAATTATTTTATTTGTGCTTCGAGATATTCAAAAGGTAATGAGTAATAATATAAAACAAATAATATTTTAATATAATAATTGCCAGATATTATTTATTCTACTAAAATATTAGTAACTTCAAATGTTAGGTTAAAGTTTCATTCTGTGAAGCTTAATTCATTCCAATTATTATTTCAAGCGAGTTACACTCGAAGGGAAACAGAAATTTAACTAAACCTAAACAAAATTGTAACTGAAAAATAATTTTAACTGAATCTAAACTAATTTGTAACTAAAACATAATTTATTTAATTTCTGATTCAGAAATAATTTCGACTAAAATTAAAAATTTAGTTATAGACAAAAATGTGCATATATTCTTATTGAACATGTATTTATTTTATTGAACATTTTGATCATAAAAGTTACCTAACAGAAAAAGATTATAACGATATTTTAATTACCATTCGTTAAAAACGATTAGCAAAAATAAAGATCAATATCGGCAGCTTCTTTTCGTTATTACCAAACTTCTCCGTTTAAAGGGTGAAAAAGGAGATAAAATTTATGCTGGGCATACGTAACAATTCGTACAAGAAAGTAAAAGTTCCACGGCAAAGTAATTTCGGTAACATTTACCGTGCTTTAGTAGGTCACGTCACTGTCATCCATCATGAAGACTTGCCACAAATTACATCAATTACAACGATGTGTTCTCCGCTGTTCGCTCGCCTTTTAACAGCGATGTAAATCAAACAACTTATTCCATAAATTCACTTGTCTTGTTTGTAAATTAGTCTATAAAATGTAACAAAATATTGTTACATATTTGTTGTTAGACTGTTGGTAGATGGTAGACACTTTTCATTTCTTTTTTAAGCTACTTGAAATTGAAATTTCTATGTACAGTGACATTTTGACGAATACAAAATTAATTATAGAGTCAGAGACTAATTTTTTGTCAAGTCTAACGAATTGTATAAAATTGACAATGCTACAACAGTATACAAATTGATAATACAATGCTATATTTCATAAGTTTCATAACTTTAATATTTCATAACTTTCAAGGTCAAATACCTTCTCAACTAGATGTGAATTTGGGGAATTGAGAATTTGGGGTATTGAGAATTTGGGGAATTGAGAATTTGGGGAGTTAGGAATTTAGGGAGATAGGAACTGGAAGCGTTGAGAATTTGGGGACTTGAGAATTTGATAGCTTGGAAATTTGGAAATATATAGATTTGGGAAATTGGGAATTTGGGGAATTGAGAATTTGGGAAATTGAGAATTTGGGGAATTGAGAATTTGGGGAGTTAGGAATTTAGGGAGATAGGAACTGGAAGAGTTGAGAATTTGATAGCTTGGAAATTTGGAAATATGTAGATTTGGGAAATTGGGAATTTGGGGAATTGAGAATTTGGGAAATTGAGAATTTGGGGAGTTAGGAATTTAGGGAGATAGGAACTGGAAGAGTTGAGAATTTGATAGCTTGGAAATTTGGAAATATGTAGATTTGGGGAATTGGGTATTTGGGGACTTGAGAATTTGGGAATATCTAGATTTGGGGATGTAGGAATTTGGGGAATTGGGAATCTAGAGAGATAGGAATTGGAAGAGTTGAGAATTTGGGGACTTGAGAATTTGATAGCTTGGAAATTTGGGAATATGTAGATTTGAGGAATTGGGAATTTAGGGACTTGAGAATTTGATAGCTTGGAAATTTGGGAACATGTAGATCTGGGGAATTGGGAATTTGGGGACTTGAGAATTTGGGAATAGATTTGGGGATGTAGGAATTTGGGGACTTGAGAATTTGAGGAATTGGGAATATAACGTATTTATTGCTTGCGAGAAAAAAACCAATAGAATATACAAGTTTACATACATAGTTCACATTAATATTTACTATTCTGCAAAAGAATATTTTATTTGAAATGTTCAGTAATTTTTCATATCATTAAATAACTAAATAATATAAAATCTTGTTTGAAATATTCTCCTGTATCTTTTCAATCAGAAATATGTACGCTTTCATGAAAATTATTTGCAGTGACCCCACATAGCACCCCTGGCTGCGAATTTCAGTTCGGATTGTACCCCATCAGCGATTCATGCAGCACGACTTATATCAAATGCGTTCACGGACATCCTGAAGAAGTACATTGCGATGCAGGATTAGTATACGAAGCAAAGAGTCACAACTGTGTGTGGCCTGATCAATTGTTGCCCTATTGCAACCCGGAGGAAATAGTTGGATTCAAGTGCCCTCACAAAGCGCCCTCTCACGGGGCGGCTGCCAAATTCTGGCCATATCCCAGGTATGTACAAAACTTATTTTTATTTTTATTAAAATAAATAATGCATAAAAATTATATTGGTGGTATAGACAAGTCTTAGGCTGTTTGATAAACAATCTTGATGTATCATTGATTTTGCATAAATATTTTTCATCAAGTTCAAATCAAGAATGGAAATTTCAAATCAAGAATACAAATCTGCTGTATGTGCCTAGGTTAGGGAATTATTTTTTGTTTAACAAAATTTATTGACAGAAAGTATCAATATTTGTTATCTAAAAAAAGCTATGAATAATTGTAATGACACTTTCATGAATATATTCATCATTTATTCACATTGATCTTTGCAAACACTATTTCATAAATAGAAAGGGATTTTTAAAAAAAGTGGATCTAGCAGACTTTTATATTTTTACTCTTTAAATCTCGAAGTGTATGTACATTCTTGAATACTGTATGTACGCAAAGAAGTATCTGACAAATAATAGCAGTGATAGAATGTGGTAATACAAAACAACATGAACAAAATTTCTAAAATCGAACAAATTGTTAAAAAGATTATAAACATGAGTGACTCAATGATCCCCGTTAATATTAAATTAAATATTAAAAAATAAATAAATAGTAAATTTCTTTCGTCTAATGGATCATATTTTAAATAATTATTTAACCGATCTAACACAGTCATTTCAAATGTCTCATCAAAAATAATACAAAACAAAATTTCCAACAAGTTGAAGTAATAAAATAAGAGGGAAATGGATACCTGCTTAAAAAGGATTCCAAATAAAATACTACACAAAAACAGGAGATCCTTCTCGAATAACACCGGAGATTCATCTAAAAAGAAAACATTACATGGGTCTCTTTCGAAAATAAATGAAGTTAAATACTCAGCGAATTCGCGTTTACTCAGCACACAAATTAAAAACCGGTCCAGCTCCGGATATCGGAGGGTTTGACCGCCCGCTGAGAGAAGACACGTGTTTTACGATTATTTTGTTTTACCATCAGCTCTGTTAACAAATGCACCGTGTTCTCCTTTTTATTTACATTACAATCGCGATGAGAACCGAACATGATATTACTCTTGAGCGCCGCTATAAATAAATGGTTGCCTTTGATATAGCGATGATAAAAACACGGTAATTATGGTGTATTAAAATTTATTGCGGACGAGTTTTATCTACGACATTTTTTGTTGTCCTTGATTATTGTATTTAAGTGCGATTCGAGTTCTAACTTCCTCTAGAAACTTGCTCTAATTTTTGGGTAGTGATAGGTACATTTTTTGAAATTCACAGTATGTGATTAGGGAATAGCTTGGTAGACTGTTATAAGCTTTTAAGGCTTTTATAAAATGTAAGTGAGGGATCATTTATTTGTTTAATTTTCCGAATTCTCAATTCCCCAAATTCTTAATTCCCAAAATTCCGAATTCCCCAAATTCTGAACTCTTCCAATTTCTATCTCCCTACATTCCCAATTCCCCAAATTCTCAAGTCCCCAAATTCCTACATCTCCAAATCTAAATATTCCCAAATTCTCAAGTCCCCAAATTACCAATGGCCCAAATCTACATATTCCCAAATTTCCAAGCTATCAAATTCTCAAGTCCCCAAATTCTCAACTCTTCCAGTTCTTATCTCCCTCGATTCCCAATTCCCCAAATCTACATATTCCCAAATTCTCAAGTCCTCAAATTCTCAACTCTTCCAATTCCTATCTCCCTAGATTCCCAATTCCCCAAATTCTCAAGTCCACAAATTCCTACATCCCCAAATCTACATATTCCCGAACTCTCAAGTCCCCAAATTACCAATGCCCCAAATCTACATATTCCCAAATTTCCAAGCTATCAAATTCTCAAGTCCCCAAATTCTCGACTCTTCCAGTTCCTATCTCCCTAAATTCCTAACACCCCAAATTCTCAATTCCCCAAATTCCCAATTTCCCAAATTCTCAAGTCCCCAAATTCTCGACTCTTCCAGTTACTATCTCCCTAAATTCCTAACACCCCAAATTCTCAATTCCCCAAATTCTCAATTCCCCAAATTCCCAATTTCCCAAATTCTCGACTCTTCCAGTTACTATCTCCCTAAATTCCTAACACCCCAAATTCTCAATTCCCCAAATTCTCAATTCCCCAAATTCTCAAGTCCCCAAATTCCTAAATCTCCAAATCTACATATTCCCAATTTCAAAGCTATCAAATTCTCAAGTCCCGAAATTCCTAAATCCCCAAATCTTCATATTCCCAAATTCCCAAATTCTCAAATTTTCAAATACACAAATTACCAAATCACTAAATCCTCAGCTCTTCAAATTCTCAGATTCCCCAAAATTCTAAATTTCCAAATAATGTAACAGCAGCCCTAAAGAGTTAACGAATGAAGTACTAACGAATGTCCATTTTTCAGATTCCCAGTACCTGGTGATTGCGGAAGATTAATTACCTGCGTCGACGGCCACCCACGACTGTTAACCTGCGGAGAGGACAAGCTTTTCGATTCGGTAACTTTGAGCTGTATGGACCGCGACGAACTGCCTCACTGGTACACCTATTAATCAAAACATTCTATTCGCATTCTATGAACACAGTACAAACACTATTCCTTTCTGTTTCAGTGCCAATAACCTCTAAATTATTTAGAAGCGTCAGTGAATTGCATCAACCATCGAGGAACCTTGAAATTTTTGAACATTCGACTCATTTTCTCAAGCTATCTCTTCCGTTCGTTCATTTACGAGAAACAACACGAAGTAGGATTATATAATTTATTTGATTCTGAACCATCGAAAAATTCATTAGCTCCGAAAGAAAAATTTTGAACGCTTAAATAGATCTCTGTAATTATCACAAATTTATTTCTATCTCCGTGTAAACTTAGTTACCATTTTGAATAGAGATAAAAGGAAAGAAAAATAAGCAATATGTACAATCAGTATTCGAATAAAAAATGTGGACATGCGTACAAAAAATATACAACGTATACTTTATTCCAACGTGTCTACATTCGTACAGGTGTGAACGTTTCTGATCGACTTACCTATGATTAACGCGAGAAGACGGTGAGAATGGCTACGAGGAATATTTACACTTTGACTAAATAAACAAACATATGATAAAAGAACGGTCGGTGAGAGCTTAACGATTAAAGGGGGATACAATCAAAATGTGTACCTTACGATATTACATACATCGTTTAACTTAAAAGTACGTGCAGAAACGTCGACGATTATCGTCGACAAGAAAGGACAGAAGAGAAGAAATCTGCTACTTCCGGTAACAGAGTTTCACGTATTCTAGAACGAAGCGGTGAATATACATAAAACGTAGAATTTAACAAGAGTGCTCTCGTGGTACTCGTTCAATCGAGGAGAGCTGTTTCACCAATCGGTGAATTTTTTGTTTTTATGCCAAAAATATGGCGGTTTTGAAAGAATTTTTGAAGCGTTCCTCGCGAATCACTCTTAAGTCGTGTTACTACGTATGAGTTACTACGTATGCAGTTTATGTAGGGAAATTGTGAATACTATAGATCAGAGGCCATTTTAGAAAAAAATATTTACATATCTTTATGTTTATGTAAGTCAATAGCGATACCTCTATTAGTAATCTGTTTTTTACTATTTTTATTTTAGTTCAATTTTGAGTCTCTATTTTAAAATTAAATCTTGAATCTCTGTTCTGGAATTTAATCTTGATTACCTATTTTAAATTTCAATTTGAATTTTTGTTTTGAAGTTAACTTTTGAATTTTTATTTCAAAATTAGCGCTGAACTTGTATTTTAAATTTGAACTTGAATTTCTGTTTTACATTTAAATAATGAATTTCTGTTTCAAATTTGTATATTGAATTTTTATTTCAAATTTAAATATTGAGTTTCTATTTCAAATTTAAATATTGAATTTCTATTTCAAAATTGAATCTTGAACTTTTATTTTAAATTTGAACTTGAATTTCTGTTTTGCATTTAAATAATGAATTTCTGTTTCAAATTTGTATATTGAATTTTTATTTAAAATTTAAATATTGAGTTTCTATTTCAAATTTAAATATTGAATGTCTATTTCAAAATTGAATCTTGAACTTTTATTTTAAATTTGAACTTGAATTTCTGTTTTGCATTTAAATAATGAATTTCTGTTTCAAATTTGTATATTGAATTTTTATTTCAAATTTAAATATTGAATTTCTATTTCAAAATTGAATCTTGAACTTTTATTTTAAATTTGAACTTGAGTTTCTGTTTTGCATTTAAATAATGAATTTCTGTTTCAAATTTAAAAATTGAATTTCTATTTCAAACTTAAATATTGAATTTCTATATTAAGTTTCAATTTGTACTTTTATGTTACAAACCTAAGTTCTAAATATGAGGTTAACATCCAAAACTTCAATATAAATTTCCATTTTAAATCAGTCGAAACGACCTCAGCAAGACATAACCTCAAATGTTATAATATAAACTTCATAAATTATCATAAACTTCAAGATACCACAATTTTCCCTTAAAAGCCAACCCAAGGTCACAAACACTGACAAAAATGTCTATCCTCGATAGTTCTTTGCACACGTAGCAACTCGACTTAAGGTTCCACAAAAGAATTTCGCGATTTAGTTTCTGGAACGAGCTCGAAGAGGAATGGGCAGTGCACCAGCAGGCAGAGGCGGAACACCAGGTGGAAGATTCTCTTCTTCCGGTTCTTGTTCGTTCCTTCCTTCCGGAAGATCACCCTCGAGGTTAGGTGGTGTCGTAGGTACGTCGCAATCTTCCGTGGGTGGAACAACGCACCTCAACGACCTTCTGTCGAAGACCAACATCGCTGGACATCTCTGCAATCGTGGATAACCACCTTGACATTGCCAGTAACGGTTGCAGGACTTGCCCAGGGGCACATTTCCGTTCGCGTCGTCGTTGCAGAGTGCTGTTGAAAGATTAAATTACGGATTGTTGAATCATTTTGAAAGTCGCTTTGCAGAATAACCTTCAGAGTAGCTGAAGGGAAATTATTTTGAGAAATATTGGAAATGTTAAAGATGTTATTGACGAAGAAATCTTGATACGTATACAAAATGGTTATATGGTGTATAGCAGTGGATGGTAATATATGAGACATGTCTTTAACAAACTAGTTGAGATGCATCACCAAATAAGGGTTGAACATTTGAAAATGAAGAGAGATTTTTCGAAATGAAATAAAATGGCTGTAAAAGACAACACGTCAACTTTCTGATAATCATTGTGAAGCTTCAGTATACAATTTGATAGTGATTTAGCTCACCAAAAGAAATTTTCAAGCTCCACACAGTTTCAGAAGCCTCAGTCTAAAGGTTAACAAGGGTGTCCTAAGAGGTTATAGCAGTTTAAAGATTAAGAAGGGTGTTCTAACAAGATATTAACAGCTCGCACATTAACAAGGGTAACTCAAGAAGTTGTAACAGTTTAAAAATTAGCAAAAGTGTCCTAACAAAGTATAGTAGTTTAAACATTGAGAATTTCTATCAGGAAATTTTGTGTCTAAGTGAGCAATAAGATGGAACTTACTATCTTAACAATTGCAATGTTAATTCTGTGTTGTATCTTCTATATGAATTATAATATAACTATATGATAACTATTTTGAATTTTTTCTGTGTCAAAGTAAACGTAGCCTAGTTTGACCAGCAAATTTTCAGGAAGTGGTCTCGACAATGAAACATAATACTGCAGTTAACCTTGGTACTGTTACAAAGTACAACAAAAAAGTATTCGCATGAATAGATGTGCAAGGTGATTGCTGTTCATAAAAATCTGCCACGCGATGAACGTTGCGTAACGCGACATGGTTCTACAAAATGGAGGTCAACATCCTCGAAAGAAAGTTCCATCCGAGAATATTCTAGAGCCATAATTTTAAGATGACTTATGAACGGTTACAAAATCCTTACATAAAGTTCCTAAATATTTACAATAGCTTTCACGTAACAATTTACAATAGCACACTCGATGTTCGAACGTTTCATCACCCACATTTCTTCCATTGTTTACGGAATCGATTATCTCAATGAAATTTTTGTGCGTCAAATTGCCAAGCGATTCGAGCAGACGAAAGCAGGCGAGACTTACTTCGAATGTTAATTAACCATTCGCCTCTTTTTCTCCGGGGAGGGCAGTGACTTCGAGCAACGCCTCGAGCAAAGAAAGAAAGAGGCAGGGACACACGTGTGTGCGTTTTTCTTGTACGGCCACTTTCGAAAGTGAGAATGATCGCGAACTTTGCTATGGTGTTTTGCGAAACGCAAGAAACTGCCTCTTCAAAATGGAGGAATAAATAGAAAATTCTCCATTTCGCAATTTGTGAAATTAAAAGTAGGTGTGACAAAATTAGAATTTGTTGCTGGTGACACGGTGAATTGCTTTGCGGCGATATAGCAAGTTGACGAGCAAATTTATGTGATGATACAGCAAATTTTTGGTAAACTTTTCATTAGTGATATTGCAAGTTATCAAACGGTTTGTTAATGATACAGTATATTCTCAGTAAACGATTCAATTTGTTAATAATAATATAGCAAATTCTTAGCAAATGGTTCTGTTAATAGTAATCTAGCAAACTGTTAATAAATTGTTCAATGTATTAATGATGATATAGTAAATTGCTAGCAACACACTTTGTAAGTGGTGATGCAGCAAATTGTTAGTAAGCATCTCAATTCGTTAATGATAATATAACAAACTTTTTAAGATAACTAACTCTGTATTTGTTAATATACAAACAACACTATATCACAAATAATGTGTAACATATTCAACATTCTCACTGTACTTGTACATAATATTTCATTCTACTTGTTCATCAAACTTGCAGTTTTCAAAATTTATATTATTTAACACTATTAAATTTTCAGAATGACTCACAGTGTTCCCAATCACCAAATTTTTATATTTTTACTCACGATGTTTCTGGCATCCCTCGACGTTTTCCGGCCAATCGCAAGACCTGGCCCTCTCGTTATACAAAAGTCCACCGATACAAAGTTGTTCGGTGGCGGTACCGTTCCAGCAGGTCCAATACCTCGTGCAAGAAGTCTCATGACCGAAAATGCCATACAGCCAATCGCAATGTTCGGCTGGGATAGGTGGATTCGCCTGACGTTTTCCGTCGCAGTAGTTCGCTCTCCAGGGGTAGTCGCAACCCTCGGTCACACCTCGATGTTTCCCAGCGAATACCAGACCATTTGGACAGTCGAACAATTCTGGACGTCCATTGACGCATTCCCAGTAACGATCGCAGTAATCTATGTCGCCGACGACTCTGGACTTTGTTTGGCAAGGATCTTCTTGCTGCTGCTTCTGGGCGTGTGATCCTGAAATAATTATAGTTTATTTAACTCTTATGTTAAGGATTTATGTTTAATGTTAAGGATTATTAGAGGGTTGAGGTTTAACTCTTAAGGATATATGCTTATTGCAAAGTTAAGGATTACTGTTGGGGGTTGATGTTTAACCCTAAAAGTCAAGGATTTATGTTTACTTCAACGTCAAGGATTAATGTTGAGGGTTGATGTTTAATCCTTATGTCAAGGATGTATATTTATCTAATCAATATGTTGAAGGTTGAGGTTTGACCCTTAAGTCAAGGATTTATGTTTACTTCAACCCTCAAGGATTACTTTTAGGGCTTGATGTTAAACCCTTATGTCAAGGATGTATGTTTACTTAATCAATATGGGGGATGATGTTTAGCTCCTGTGTTAAGGATTTATGTTTATCTGATCAATATGTTGAAGGTCGATGTTCAACCCTTATGTCAAACATTTATGTTTACTTCAACGTTAAAGATTACTGTTGGGGGCTGATGTTTAACCCTTATGTCAAGGATGTATGTTTACTTAATCAACATATGGGCTAATATTTAACTCTTACGTTAAGGATTTATGTTCACTTAATCAACGTGTCGAGAGTTGGTGTTTAACTCTGATGTTAAGGGTTCATGTTTACTTAATCAATACGAGGGTTGATGTTTAACCCTTATGTTAAAGATATATGTTCACTTGAACTCTTTCCAGACCAATGTCATATAACATTTTTCTTAAATGTTCAATTCAGTTATTCTCATTCCAATATCCTCATATGGTAAAGTATTCAAAAATCGTTTATATGAACATAACCTTACTTCTCATTGCATTGTACGTGTTTAGAACACAAGTATTAATAACAGAAAATTACTTTCATCGATCAGAATGATATAAGGGTGGTTAAGTAGACAAGGTTATGATGTATGAAATAATATCATAATTACTCAGCAAAATAACAAGAGTCTACTCTACATTTCGCAGCTGATCTACATACTTCGTTATCTACATAACAAATTTTGCTAACAAATATATTATTTTATACAATGAATAAATAAATTATTCTATACAGTATTTTATACGATAAACAAATTATGCTTGTAACTGAAAATATTAAGTGTACACCAATGAGTGTCGATAAAGAAGCGATTGAGCTACTGAAACAACCCCCTAGCCAACTCGAAGTTGATCATCGTTCAAGCTTCTTTCATCGCCACCGTTCAAGCTTCTTTCATCGAGTTAATAAATTCCACCGAGAAATTATGCGTGATTCCATTGAGAAGGCCAAATGACTGGCGATATAATATCAAGTTGCACGACAGCACGTTGCTTCTCTTCTTTCGATTCAGGAACGCGTTCCCGGCGACCGTGAGGCATAGTAACACGATTTCTTGCTTCGATCCGATCGAACAATCGTGACTCATCGTTCGTTGGCACACCGATCCTTTCTTCGTGATCTCACGTTCGACACATCTTTTTTTTTAATGTCAGAAAAGCTTAAAACTGTGGGAATCTCGGGACGCAAGGTTCCGTGGTATTTATAATTCGGGACACCAGTATGCAAGGTGCATACGTGGGGATAAAAATATACATCAGGTTCGTACGATGCTTTTGGTCACTTTTTTTGGTAAGACTTTCCGGTTCTTTAACGGACACTTTTGCCAATTTTATTCCTTGATACAGGACATTTTTATGCAGTTTAAAAACACTACTTTATGAATTCAGTTGGTCTTTTTTAAAAATGCAAGTAATTTTGGTTGTACAAGTTTGACTCCTGAATTTAATTACGTGGTTTAGTTATGCCTCATTTAATTCTTTTGGATTAAATTTTTTAAGACAAACATTTCTTTACTTGTACATTTTTTTATTCAAGAAATATACTGTTTAAAAAAAAATAGTAGTAGTTTTCCATAAATCAAATTTCATGTATTTTAACAGAAGTTAGAATGCGTAAATAAACTTAACACACAATCGAGAATATTAAGTAAAACAGTATAACATCTTGAATATGAATATGGATATGAAGAATTACAATTTTTTGCAAAGGAGAATTATTGTTAATACTATATTATTGCAATTAGATTATTAAATCTAGTATTATTTTTAATTATCATAATAAAAATATTAGTTCAAAATTAGCATCTTATTATGGATCAATTCTGCACTTTCAATATTATATAAAAATTCAAACTACGCATTAAAACGTGAAATATACTTTATAAGTGCAATTTGTCAGTCTTCTAGAATTTTCCTGTTACATCGCAACACTTGCTTTCTACAGTCATTAGCAGATAGATAAAATATAATTATGCATCGCAGTTTATAACGTCGTCATAATCTCTAGATCAAACATAAAATGCAGTAATGTGCATTATGCGTTGCAGAATGCAATCCTCCGTGTGATACTTTCCCAGATGTGAATTATAAATGGAAAGGTGTTAATGTTCGTTATAAGCGTTCTGCGTAATCGTGTGAAAATTGCGATATAACCGGTGTGTATTATAATCGGCTAGAATATACGATTTATCAATGTCTATTTATTCTCTTCGTTTAATTACAATGTTGTAACAACTACTTCCATTATTATTGTGTTCAAACTGATTAAAATAATATTATTTAAAATTTAAAAATTTAACGTTACCAGTTGAGTATTCAGTGAATTTTGAAGGTTAGTTTCGTGGGGGAATTTGATGAATTTTGGGATTTGAGGAATCTAGGGAATTGAGAAATTGGGGACTTAGAGATTTTATATAATGAGAATTTGGAAAATTGGAAATTTGGACTTCTGGAAATTTTTAACTCTAAGAATATGGGGAATTTGGTATTTGGGGAATAGGAGTTCGGGGAATTTGATATCTGGGGGATTAGATATTTGGGAATTTTTAAATTTGGGGAATTGGGAATTATTGATTTGGAATTTGGGGAATTTGATATTTGGGGGATTAGATATTTGGAAATTTTTAAATTTGGGGAATTGGGAATTAGGAATTTGGAATTTGGGGAATTTGGTACTTGGGGGATTAGGAATTCGGGGAATTTGATATCTGGGGGATTAGATATTTGGAAATGTTTAAATTTGGGGAATTGGGTATTTGGAAGGTTAAGAATTTGGGGGATTAGGAATTGGGGATTTGGAATTCGGGGAATTTGATATTTGAAAGATTAAGACTTTGGGGAATTTGGTATTTGACAGATTAAGAGTTTGGGGAATTTGGTATTTGGAAGATTAAGAATTTGGGGGATTGGGAATTGGATAATTGAGAATTTGGCAAATTAGAAATTGGGAGAATTAAACATTTGGGGAATTGGGAATTGGAGGTTTAGGAAGTCGAGGAATCTGATATTTGAAAGATTAAAATTTTGGGAAATTGGGAATTGAAAGTATAGGACTTTGGGGAATCTGATATTTGGAACACTCAGAATTTAAGCAATTGTGAATTGTATAATTAAGAATTTGGCGAATTACAAAAAGTTTAAATTAAAAATTTGGTAAATTACAAACTGGGGGAACAGGAAATTAACTTCGTCGATAATTTAACAATTTTACAATTCGTATAACTGAGAATTTAACAATTTCAGAACTTGGGAATGTAATTAAGAAATTTCTGCGAATTTCGAAAACCATCACCGCTAACAGCTTCAACGCAGTGTCTCAATCTCTCAGATTCGTTTTCAAGTATCTTAAAACCACGAAATCGTTTATACCACAGAATTATACGCAGCCGGTTGTAATATCTCCTGTAATGGGCGTAATTCGGTCGCTGTACTTAAAGACCAGGTAGAAAAGTAAATAGTAAAGTAAGGTGGGAAGGTAGCTCGTGGTGCGCTCCCAAGAGAGCACGCTACGGGCGCAAGTGAAAGTCCCTAGCCTTGACTTGCAACCTTCATGGTACCCCTTTCCTCCATGCTCCATAAAATGCGAGATTCGGTTCGTGACGTTCTATCTAACTATCGTTCTCATCCTTCATCGCGATTACGAGGATCACGGTGAATAAAAAAGGGCGCGACACTTGTTCGATTTTTATCGACACTTTTACTTTCTTGAACAAATACTGCAAGGTATAATTAGGTAACTTTTCTTACATCTGTCATTGGTGAATTATTTATGTTCACTTCTCATGAAATTTATGTTTATTGTTATTGATTGATCAGTGCTCCTAATGGATTAATGTCAGCAGAAAAATAAATGCATGAGTTGCAAATTTATTTGTTCATAGCAAGGCATTCAATTTTATTCTGTACTTTTTGATATTTCTGTTATTGTACTATTTCTGGGGTGTTTATCTTTTTAGTACTATTTCTACTACTACTGCTTTTTTTAGTATTATTATTACTCTTTGATACTACACATTTGATCTCACTTCTTTGATACTACTTTTCTGATACCACTTCTTTCATACTACTACGATTTCACTTCTTTGATATTTTTTATGATGATTCTTACTTCTTTAACACTTCGAGTATTATATCTAATAGAATTCTTGCATGGGACTAACTTATTTTACCGAAAGATAGTTTGCTGTAAAATATGCTATAAATTGATTTACCGGTGTTCTAGAATGGTTACTAGTAGTGCATGAAATAATAGGAAAAACAGGAGTATCCGGTTTCACCCGCCTACCCGGTTCTACCCTACTTTCCCCTAGATATTCCTGTTATAACGTTTAGGGTACTTGCGGGTCTAGTAGTCCTTCCGGTTGCAATTCAGGCTTTTTCATTAGGTGACATATTCATGTCACATTTCTTCTTTCGAATTTATATCAATAGTGGATTGAAAGTTCACAAATTCCCATATCTGTACATCTTGCAGTCCAAAACTGACTTCTAAATATTTCTAGGTTCCAATATCTAAATCTTGAGGAATCTATAATACATTTTTTTATTCCTACATCTTCCACCTCAAAAAGTTACAAATTCCATGATTCTTAAATATCTACGTCCATATTCTTCAAAGATCTGTATATCTTCAAAGTTTCAAAAGTTAAAAAAGTTCCTAAATCGAGTAGGAGGTATTTTTCTCTTCTCAGCAATATTTTTCCCTGGAAAAACCGGATTTGAACCGACTGCATCTCGTTTAAATTAATTTAATACTTAAAAACTCGACCCTCGTAATCCGTGGATGAGTAAGACAGGGAGATTATCCTGTTTTACACCTTCCAGCGCGTGTGTCCTTGACATTCAGGATTCTATTCTAGGTCCACCATTTTTCCTCGAAAACATGTTTAACACGAAAGAAATCCACATTTCTTGTTTGTATTCAGTGAGCAAATTCCAGTGCATCAGAAAATGATATCTTTTAATGTCGTGTGACTAATTTCATTGTAGTCAAAAATGTTATGTTGTTATTTTCTTTATGTTTGTTACAATGTTTTTTCGTTATGTTTGTCTTAGTAAGCAAATTCAAATGCATCAGAAAATATATTTTAACATCGTGCGACTAATTTCATTTTACTAAAAAATATTATGTTTGTCATTTTCTTTGTTATATTTGTAACAATGTCTGTTCGCTATGTTTGTCTTAGTAAGCAAATTCAAATGCATCAGAAAATATATTTTAATATCGTGTGACTAATTTCATTTTACTAAAAAATATTATGTTTGTCATTTTCTTTGTTATATTTGTAACAATCTGTTCGTTATGTTTGTCTTAGTAAGCAAATTCAAATGCATCAGAAAATATATTTTAATATCGTGTGACTAATTTCATTTTAAGGGTGTATTATTTAAGATGAGTATCTGCATTATTTTTATTGTTGTCAGATGCAGGAAAAAGGAATGACGAGAGAATATACGAGAGCGAATTACCTTGAAATTTTGTTATTGTTATGAAATCTGCGTTTCGAAATTAAAGAAGTTAGCATTAGTTATCTTTTTCATATTTTTAATAACAATTTTTAACAGGTACGTGTTATTCAGTTTATGAAGCATCGAGTAACGGGGAGATCGCATATCTGAGGAAAATCGAGCGCACGCCTCTGACTATCCCATACCTTTCAAAATGGATTGCTTTGCCGCCTTTCAGAAGTCTAGAATGCTCGATAGAATGTTGTTTCATGCGAACAGGCATAAATACAATATACACAAATTCGCCGACGAATGTTTTCAGATTAATTCGCTGACACGACAAGAAATATTTAAAGAAACTATTCGATAGTTGGTTAATCTTATGAAACCTCGCAAATAAATTTAAATTTGGTACCTTAAGTAAAGGTAGGTTTAGAGAGAGAATTTAGAAAGAAAATTATAAGCAATTACTTCGAGGGAAAATGTTAAAATAATTTAGAAATATTTCTGAAGAAAGAAAATGGGAGTATGAAGCAGTAATAATATAATATTTTGTACAATCTTAATTTTTTAAAAATTCTCAACAAATCTTAAATGCTTGCTGGCAAATGTAGAACATTTTATTTAACTTGTTAGTGCAATAACTTGCTTTATAATTCAGAATTATACTTCTATAAAACTAGTTTACCATTACAATTGTAATTATGGAAATTTTTCTTATCTTCATCATCGAATTACGAAAAAAAAAGTATATCAAAATTATACCGTCATTGAAATATCATTGAAAACTTAAATTATATTTCTTCATATAATCACAACAACTTGATTACCCAGAATACACGATCAACCAAATTTTCATAATACACTATCAAATTTTGCATAATGAATTTTGCAAATAAATACTTTACTTAACATAACCGTTCGTGAAATTAAAAGCACAATAAGAATTTTATAAAATGTACCTAGATAATTATTAAACCGAGCAGAATTAAACTATCAAAGATGAAAGTATCGCCACGTATCTGCACATGTCATTGCTTCCCAGGCATTGAAATCACTGGAAGATCGCAGTCTGCTAATTTTGTAGGTGCACAGATCGTCGGTTAAACGGCTTAGTTATGCAACAGGGATTCCTATTAGTAGTGTCATGGCAGCAGGTTACTTTCCCTTCCTTTATGACTTCTAGCGAAGAAGTAAGTGCTTGTAGTCAATCAGCTTTTTGTCTTCAACAATAAGCATCAAAGTTGACAGTGTTTCAGCGAGAAACAATTATTTATACTTCTTAAACCACCAATTATTTAGGTTTTGCCAAAATAATCATTCAGTTTTTTTTTTACTAATCATTCAGGTTTTGTAAAATACTAATAATTTAGGTTTAATAAACTAATCATTTACATTTTGCAACCCCTTAATCATTTGCGTTTTATAGACAGCAACAAAGATCTCTCTCATTTTTGTGCTCGTCAAGTATGATTAGCTACTTATTGTTCGAATGTCAAGAGATAAGAAAATTTAACTATTGCATAAGTACTATTTATCAATAAAACTTGTTAAAAGGTTAAATCATACCGTCAGAAGATGGTGATTACGTGATTCAAGACATAACTTCAAAGTCTGCTATCAAGCTGAGAAGTGCTCTGACACTTGAGTGACTGTTTAATAATTTTGTAGCTATTATTATTCGTAGTGATTTATTTACGGAAGTCCTCTCAAGTTCAAATGATATTACGACAGAATATATCTTGCAATCTAACACGTTAGTTAGCTAGATTTGTTAGCAATCTAACAAATTCATAAACAAACTATTACCAAACTGAATACTAATAGAAAACGAAACAAATTGTTTATAAAAATTAGCAAAGTTTGCTAAGAAATTTTTTTTCTCCTAGAAAATTTCTATAAGAACTAATTAATAGTAGCATTAATTAAAAAGGGAGAAAGATTTTATATTCCCAATTTCTTCCTAAAATAATTACTATAACATCATTATGATAAAATACAAACTAAAATAAATCATTCTGAAATTAAAAATTTTTATTCTGAATCAATTTAATTCGATCAATATACAATAGCTTTCAATTAAACCTTACAAGAATTTTCATGTAAATGTAAGTTTCCATGCAATTGAATAGAGTTAAGTGAAATTGTGGGATCCATTTATAGAAAATGGTATTTGTCGGTTGGAAAGTTAATTTCGCTTCGAATAATGGGCTACTCGGTAAAATTCGTCGAGCTTATGGTTCTCGAATGGATTTAGAGAATTTGTATAGACAAGTACGCAAATCGACCTTTCTCTCAGCTATGCCTGACGATGTAACTGCACATAGATGTTGCATGCATTCGTTTATGCATATCAGAGAAGTCATGCATGACTAAACCTGTTTCCGTTTGATTATTATGGGACGACACTGTGCTTCACCACATATCTATTTTCTGACTACTTCGTTCACTTTCCAATCGATATCGAGAACGTCGTGTTTTAACGAATTTTTTATTGATTTATGGGATTTTTTAATTGGGCGAATGATAATTTGTTCAGTTGCAAAGTTGGGAATTTGAGGATGTGGAGATGTGAGGGTTTAGGGAATTATAGAATTTAGGACTTTGGGAAATTTGGGTGTTTGGAGAATTGGAAAATTTGAAACTTGGAATTTGGGGATTTTGGTAACATGGGAATTTGGGCATTTGAGGAGTTGTAGATTTGAGAGTTTGGGGATTGGAAGAGTTGCAAATTTGAGAATTTGGGGATTGGAGGAGTTGCAAATTTGAGAATTTGGGGGTTTGAGAAATTGGAAATATGACAATTGGGGGATTTGAGAATTTGTGGTTTTGAGAAGTTGCAAATTTGTGAATTTGGGGATTTGAGAAGTTGCAAATATGAGCATTTGGGGGTTTGAAAAGTTGGAAATATGACAATTGGGGGATTAGAGAATGTGGGGATTTGAGAAGTTGCAAATTTGAGAATTTGGGGGTTTGAGAAGTTGGAAATATGAGAACTTGGAGATTTGTTCAGTTGCAAATTTGAGAGTTTGAGGATTTGGGCTTCGAGAACTTGAAAATTCGGGGTTTATGAAATTTGTAAATTTAGGAACTGGAGAACTGTAGGAATTTGAGGATTTAACAAATCTCTGCATTTCAAGTTAGATAAATAATATTTCGGAATTTGGAAATTTGAAGAATTACAAGACTGAGACCTTAGTTATTTAGTACTTAGACAATTAAAAATCTAAAAGAACTATCAAGTATACACATGTAATCCCCTAAAATGACAAACAACGCATAAACAAAATGTAAAAACCACAAATTCAGATCAACCTATCATGTATTAATAGGCGAGTAAATTTACCCCGTACAAAACGGTACAACTCTCCGCAAAGAAAAATGTAGTCTGACGTTTTAATGATCTGCTTCCTGAATGTGGAAATGATTAAACATCAACGGCCTTCCCTGGACCCGTAGAGAGTTGCACGAACGGTTGCTATACAGACAGAGAGCCCCACCTTTTCGCGTTCCTTCCGTAAAGTGCAACGTTCCACGTCAAAAGCCAACTCGTGTAATAAACTGCACCGATCGGGACACCGTTTGCTAGATATGCAACAACACTTCCCTTTTCTTCATCTCTATCTAACCTTTTTTCCTTCTCACGACTCTAACTCGTATTTGTCGCTTTGTACTTAATGGTAATTAAACGTCCCTGTTTTTCTTCAGCATCTTATTACAATTTCTCAAACCTTGCTATAACTATTTCTGTCACAATCAGATTTTGTATGGACACTTTCAAATCGTTTAAACTGGTTTCTTTTGTGGAATTTGTTATTTGGGGGATTAGGAATTCGGGAAATTTGATATCTGGGGGATTAGATATTTGGAAATTTTTAAATTTGGGGAATTGGGAATTATTGATTTGGAATTTGGGGAATTTGATATTTGAAAGATTAAGAGTTTTGGGAATTTGGTACTTGTGGGATTAGGAATTCGGGGAATTTGATATCTGGGGGATTAGATATTTGGAAATTTTTAAATTTAGGAAATTGGTAATTATTGATTTGGAATTTGGGAAATTTGATATTTGAAAGATTAAGAGTGTGGGGAATTTGGTACTTGGGGGATTAGGAATTCGGGGAATTTGATATCTGGGGGATTAGATATTTGGAAATTTTTAAATTTGGGGAATTGGGAATTAGGGATTTGGAATTTGGGGAATTTGATATTTGGGGGATTAGATATTTGGAAATTTTTAAATTTGGGGAATTTGGTACTTGGGGGATTAGGAATTCGGGGAATTTGATATCTGGGGGATTAGATATTTGGAAATTTTTAAATTTGGGGAATTGGGAATTAAGGATTTGGAATTTGGGAAATTTGATATTTGAAAGATTAAGAGTTTGGGGAATTTGGTACTTGGGGGATTAGGAATTCGGGGAATTTGATATCTGGGGGATTAGATATTTGGAAATGTTTAAATTTGGGGAATTGGGAATTAAGGATTTGGAATTTGGGGAATTTGATATTTGAAAGATTAAGAGTTTGGGGAATTTGATATTTGGAAGATTAAGAATTTGGGGGTTGGGAATTGGAAAATTGAGAATTTGGCAAATTAGAAATTGGGAGAATTAAACATTTGGGGAATTGGGAATAGGGGGTTTAGGAAATCGGGGAATCTGATATTTGAAAGATTAAATTTTTGGGAAATTGGGAATTGAAAGTATAGGACTGTCTTTCTTCAGCATCTTATTACAATTTCTCAAACCTTGTTATAACTATTTCTGTGACAATCAGATTTTGTATGGACACTTTCAAATCGTTTAAACCGGTTTCTTTTGTGGAAAAGAAGTTTTATCATTTTTGTGATATGGCGGATTTTATGTTGTTGAAATCGTTTGATTAACAATCTTGTTTGTTTTTTAGGAAGGAAGTTTTATCATTTTTGTGGTAAGGTGTACAAGTAGTTTAAAATTGTTCACTTTAATTAGATACCTTTTTCTTCTTTCTAACAGAAGTTTTATAGTAATTTTTGTGATATGGCGGATTTTATGTTGGTGTTCTGAAATCGTTTGATGTAATTTAATAATCTTGTCTGTTTTTTGGGAAGGAAGTTTTATAATTTTTGTGGTATGTAAGGTTTTATGTAGGTACTTTAAAATCGTTCACTTTAACTAGCAACCTTTTATCTTTCTTCTAACAGAAGTATCATAATAACTTTTATAATACGAAAGGTTTTATGTAGGTACTATGAAATCGTTTGATATAATTAACAACCCTCTTTCTTTCACCGAGAAGTTTTATAATAATTTTTGCGGTATACTGCAATTTACGTAGGTACCTTGAAATCTATCATTTTTTGCTGTAACCATTAATCATTTTATTATTAAGAATGTTAGTGGAGAATTAGCCAACGTAATTATTAGGTTTTTATAGGTTAAGTGCCTTGTAGGCGAATTTCGAAACATACAGTCCCGACTTCACAATTTTATAAAATAAAAAGGTAGTAACACGACACTCATTTGTTATATTTTTCCATTTGTACTTTCAAAAATATTGTACAAATTATATTTATAAAACACCAACTTATTTATGCAGACAATTAAATATTTAAATTCAGAAAATGTATTTTGTTTGTCGTGCATTTGTGATTTTATTTTTATGAGAATGTATGAAATTTTCATTTTGTACTAGTTTTGTACATTATCTCCATTTTTACCGATGTTCAAAATTTGTTTAAAATACTCCATTTATATCGTTTTATTGTTCACGTGTGTTTATTTGTGCCACACTTTTTATGCAGAGAATAATTTTCTCCACAGAGAACGAATTTCTCTTCGCGCTCTTTTTCCAACGATAATGGCGGTTTTTCTCCGGAATCAGCGTTTCCGGTTCCAGAGAGCCGGAAGCGTCTCAAGGTTTCCGAAGGAAGTATGGCAGACCAGTTTTGCCAGCGAATTCCGGAGGAAGGAAAGCGACCGCGGAAACTGTCCAGTGAGAATAAATAAATAATTCGAAGATTACGTGGGACACCGGTTATCTCGCTAGCACGAAAATAATCTCTAATAAAACTGAACGCTACGATAGAAAGTGGAATCTCTTACGTAAAGCCGCGTAGCTGCAGATCGAAGGAGATCGATGCATGGTATCTTGTGATTCAAGATGGAGAATCTTTGAAGATCGACGTTGTAACGCGGTTCGAGATTAAACGAGGTGTTGTGGAAGAAGATGGACGACTTGTATGGTATCTGACATGTGTATTCAGATTAATTTTGTCTGAGTGTAATTTTATTGTAATGTTATCTGAGATAAATTTTATCTGAGTGTACTTGCAAATAATTTATCGTTTGAACAAATAAAATGTGTAATTAAATCAAATTTCTGTTACAACATTAAAGATCATTAGAACATCGAGTAGTCTTTTAAGATAAATTAGATAAACTAAAATTAGATGTGTGAGTTCTGACTTAACATTCAAATGCAGGTTCTAATTTAAGATTCTGTGATTTATATCAAAATATTATTCATGAATAATAAATAGGAATGTGACCAAAATACTTGTGAAGTAAGGATGTATAATTAGAAACAAAGGAGAATAAATTATGATACCTGGTATTTTACATTTCAAAATAACAAACCAGTTTGGAAACCTTTCGGAATATCTTTCACGCGGAGTCACAATTTGTATTCTTTCGATTATAATAAATTCAATAAACGTAGATTTAAGTATTGATTAAGATAGTATTCAAAAAACAATTTTAAACAATTCTTCTGATGATTTGAATATTTTTTATAATTTTCTTCAAAGAATTTTAAAGAATTTGATTTGAAGTAGGATTTTAGCGACGGTGATTCGACGTCCGCCATTTTGGTACAAGGTATCTAATTTTCCGCGAAACTGAGAAAACAGTTCATCAGTTTGTCCGAATTGATTTCTCCGGTGCTGTTCGTGTGGAGAAGAGTGAAAGTATTGAAAAATCATGTAACAATTACTCCGTCAGACGAGGACCAAGTATTTATTTAGAAAGAATTACGAAACTTGAGGAAGTACTTTTACCTCACTCGTGTTTCGTAACTGAAGAAGCTGACCGGGCAAGTGACATTTTGCGAATCGTTGTGTTTATCGGGTGGTACGTCCAATGTGTGTATACTGTATTTTTTTTAACAATGTATCAATCTTTTGGAAAGTTTGAGATTTTCAAATTTGAGAATTTGGGGATTTGGAGATTTGTGAATTTGAAGATTTAGTGATTTGAGAATTTGGGGATTTGGGAATTTTGTAATCTGAGAAATTGATGATTTGGGGATTTAGTGAATTTCAGAATTTGGGGATTTAGGGATTTAGACAATTTGAGAATTGGGGAATTTAGGAATTTTGTAATCTGAGAATTTGGGGATTTAGGGATTAGTCAACTTGAGAATTTGGGGATTTAGGGATTTAGATAATTTGAGAATTTGGGAATTTACGAATTTTATAATCTGAGAAATTGGTGATTTAGGGATTTAGTCAATTTGAGAATTGGGGGATTTAGGAATTTTGTAATCTGAGAATTTGGTGATTTAGGGATTTAGTCAATTTGAGAATTGGGGGATTTAGGAATTTTGTAATCTGAGAATTTCGGGATTTAGGAATTAGCTATTCGAGAGTTTAGAGATTTGAAAAATTGGGGAAGTTGGAAAGTTGGTAATTTGAAAATTTGGAAATTTTGATATATGAAGATTTTGTGATTTCAAGATTTGAGAATTTTGGAATTTGGAAATTTGGGGATTTAGGGATTTGAGGATTAAGTGATTGTAGTCTTCGCAAATTTGAAAATTCATGGGTCCGAGAATCTGTAAATTAGGAGACTTGATAATTAAAAAAATATTAACTTCAAAAATTTTTGAATTTGATAACATGAAAACATAAAAATTGTAGAACCCAAAACTGCAAAGTTTACAAATCCATAAACATGATAATTTCTTACTATTAAACTCTGTAATATTCAAACACATCAGTTTGATATCGTGCTAAACATCAATCAGAATAAAAAACATCATAAATTATTTACGACTGAATTCAATCTACATCAGTTTGATTTATGATTGTTGAAATCGTGCCGAGAGTAAAAACTTTCTTCCCGGGAGATCGAGACTATCGAAAAATCGATCAGCGAACTTACGGTCCGCGGATGCAAAATGTGCGGAGGAGAACAAGAGAGAGAGAGAGAGAGAGAGAGAGAGAGAGAGAGAGAGAGTAATCTGTCCGTAGAGCTACTTTCATATTTTCACTCCCGAGACACGGGAGAAAGTTCTCGAGATGTGTGAAACACGGTGAATGGCCGTCATTGTTTAACGAACACGCGTGTAATAATTGTACGAGGTGGGGGCATTCTTTGAAGTTACGAACACCGTGTTGAACGATAATGGAGATTGTGTAACGAAAAAAAAGTAGACCGTGTATACACGTCCATAGTGTGAGAAAGAAAAAAACTTAACCATCGTTCGATCGCGATCGGTTAACGTTAACCTAACCTAAACCGCCAGGTAAACCTAACCTAACTGATTATATCATTTAATGGTTGACCATTTTTGTTATTATGCGCTGCTCTTTGGACAATATTCTTTGCAACAAAGATTTTATGAAAATTCATTTTATAAACATTGATTTATGACAATCTTTTATGGAATGACTTTAATTATTGTAATTGTGGTTTGGAAGAGAGGAAATAAACAAAAATAAAACTAGACAACCAAGGAATTTTATACATAAAAGTATTTCATAAAATATAGCAGTCACACTGTTTTATAATTTGTTATATTTTATAATAAAATTTAAAAAATATTTTAGTTCCGGTCAGGAATTTGCAATTACTAAAACTGAAACTTAATAATTTTACAAAAGTCATGAATTTGTTACTGAAGTTTAATTTCACAACAAAATTTTACAAAACAATTTTTAGTCAAACAAAAATAATTATAAGCATTCTGACCAGAATAAAGTATCACTCAGTGAGTGCGTACAATTGTACAAGTAAAGTAGCGATGTATTACAATTTATAAACGATTCATAAATTACAACATATAAAGATATTTAACTGCTAAAGTTATCAAATATAATTCGCAAGATGCAGAGTCCGATCGCGATCGAGTAATCGTTTAACGAACGCGTCGATGGTATCTGTGCCACGGCATCGGTGAAATTATTTCGATCGAGTACGATTAATTTCTACGTTGGTTACACGCCAAGGTAACCGGCAGCCGATTTTACGGCTAATTAATTGCTGAAATTACCGTCGATTTCACGCGGGACACGACAGATCGCGAGTATTTATAATTGAAGCATCGCGAGAGCGTCGACGAGGAACGCAAACGCGAAAGTAGGCCGACGCGCACTTTTTTAGATCCAGCGGCTGCAAGAAATGCGCTCGTCTGATCACAGAAAGTCCGTTTTCACTTGCACTCGCGTCGCGTAAAACCGCCTTACCGATGCTTTTTTTCTCCGTCCACTTAATTAACAGTAAAACTAGCAAACCGGTCAAATGATCGCTTTACAAGTTTCTTGTTTCGAGTTACAAAATTTATTGAGATGGTTATCTCTGCGTTGATATTCATTGAAATAAGGAATTAATGTGTGTATTCGTTTATAAGTATCGTTTGCTCATTTATTTTTTAGTTATATTTATTTCAATGTTTGTGTTGATTTCTTTAGAGACGATTTTTTAAGGTTAGGTTAGAGAAGGTTAGAAAAATTATTTTATATAATTGTCTTTGTGTATACTTTATGTACTTTACATAACAGTATTTTATATAACTGTCTTATTTGTCTTAAGCAAAGAAGTAAAGAATCGAGTAAAAGGTTGTGAACTTTTTGGTAAGAATTCAATGAGAAAGTAAAAATATTGATATAGGAGAAAATGAAGTCCGCATATATGGCCGCAGGGCTGTTGAATTTGAAAGTGTACATGTCAGTGTTCTGGTCACAAAAATTTTGGACAATTTTATTATGTTTTTAGTATTTGTTTATTTGCAATAATTAAATATTCAGGTAATATTCGATGTTCAATTATGTTCAATTAAATTCGATCAAATATTCAATTAATATTCAGTGTTCAATTATATTTAATCAATTATTCAACTAATATTCAATGTTCAATTAAATATTCAATGTTGAATTACACTCAATGAAATATTCAATTTTATTTCATTAAATATTAGATGTTCCACTATATTCAATTATACATCCAATGTTCGCTTACATTTAATTAGAAAATTGATTTCCGAGTGTATGTAAAATAATTCATAAATCAAGTTGTACTAATATGTACTGCTATCTGCCATATTATGAATTTGACATTATCCAGTAACTAAAGGAAGATAAATTAAAAAAGACCTAATACGACATTAATACCATACAATTAGCCAGTGAGAAAGTTAATCATACTTCGTCAGGAATTTTTAAGGTTAGAAAGAGAAATGATTAGATTCTTTACGTAATATTTTACTTATCTTGAATCGATAATTATTAAATAAAACTTGCCGAGTTGTTAATAAATGAAAGAAAGTGATAAAATTGACATATGTAGTCATTGATTGTTAAACGTATGCAAACGTTTTAATATTAAACATCCTTTTTGATATTAAACGTGTGACAGTGTCCTTGATCAACGCATTGTCACAGAAATTTGATAAATAACAAATGTCAGGTATACATATTAACTAACCAACAAACTTCACTAAAAATAAAATTAACTACTTCTCAGGATATTAAACCACGGGTGCTCAAAAACGTTCATACGTAACTGCCGTATTTAACCCCCAAGTGGACAATCGAATACCCAGAAACCGTTAATAAAAAATTGCGATCATAAAAATCTGGAAAAATTCCACAAAAGCATCGGAAGAAATTATAAGCAACATCCACTTGTCCTCACAAGAATTAAACACTAACGAACAAGCACACGCGCAAACAGTTCCTCGTATCGGCCAGTAAATCGTGATTTATACAGACAAGTAATTCGCGTCGGTCGAACGGCTTAATAAAACAAAATGGCAGTATACGTCACGGAGGGTAGAATCGATCCAGAGGATACCGGGAAGAACCGAGAACGGGAAGAGGAAGAAGAGGAATAAAAGACTCACCGTGGGCAGCCAGGAACAGCAGAAGAATCGAGAGAACCTCGGAGGACACCATTTCTGACTTCTGTCCGACACGGCCTTGAAGAAGACCAATTCGATTCGATGGAATCTACTCGAATTTCAATCCGGCGGTTGGTACCATTCAAAGAAGGGTCTGAGAGATGCCAAGTGGTTGCTATGAGAACCGAAGAAGCTCGGCTGATGAGTTTTCGTGTCGAGACTGGTCACTGGGAGAGGCGTTTGGCTTCGTGTCTTATATGAGCTCCCCACTCTTCCGGCAGGTCCGATCTCTGCCGCATAGGAAGGCCTCACCATGGAGAACACACCTGGTTTCTTCTATCGAGGACTCAGCTTGCTTGCTATCCTCATTGATGATACCGAACGATGCTTCGTATATACGAAAGCTTGCTACGCTTCCCTAGGGAAAATTACGGTACTGGGGAACGAGGTACCTGCTGGGCTTCTGGTTGCCACTCTTGCGGAGTTTAGACACTGTTAACGCGGGGAATTGCGGATTTAGGGATTTGGATATGTGAAGGTTTGTTTAATTGGGGGATTTAGGGAATTTGGGAAGGTGGGAGTGTTGGGGAAATTAAGTAATTGTGGGAGTTTGGGGGATTTGGGGAATCTGGGGAGTTGGAAGTATTCGAAGTTGTGAATTTGGGGAGATAGGAATTGGAAGAGTTGGGAATTTGGGGAAATGGGAGTTTGGGGAATTGGAAATTTTGGGAAATGGGAATTTGGGGAATTGGGAATTTGGGGAATTGAGATTTTAGGGAAATAGGAACTTGGGGAATTGAGAATTTGGGAAATTCGATAATTGAGGATTTCGGAATTTGGGGAAATAGGAATTTGTGGAAATAGTAATTTGGGGAAATAGGAATTTGGGGAATTGAGAATTTGGAGAATTGGGAATTCGGGGGTTGAGAATTTGGGGAATTGGGAATTTGGGGAATTGAGAATTTGGGAAATTCGAAATTTGGGGGATTAGGAATTTGGGGAAATAGAAATTTGGGGAAATAGGAATTTGGGGAATTGAGAATTTGGGGAAATAGAAATTTGGGGAAATAGGAATTTGTGGAAATCGGAATTTGGGGAATTGGGAATTTAGGGAGACAGGAATTGGAAGAGTTGAGAATTTTGAGAATTAAGCATTTTGGGAAATTTAGAATTTTTCGACATATGGAATTTTGAGACTTGAGTATTTGAAGAATTAGGCAAAGTTAGAAACCTAAAAATTTGAACATCCTTGACTTACTCAATTTGTAAAATGACAAGAAGCAACTCTAGGAACCTGCAAAGGAAACTTGAAAATTACAAATCTGAATATTCGATATAACAATTCAAAACATTGTAAATTAAGGGCTTTCGAAATTCAAGAAACTAAAAAATGTTTACTTCGAAAGTATACAAACATAAAATTTAGAAATACTTTCTATTGATTGTACCAAATAGAATATACCAAAAAATGTTATCTTCGTGTGCGTACATGTTCAGTGCATGGCATGACAAAGTATTAAGAGCATCGTAAATGTCCTTCAGCGAGCTTTTTTGCTTTCCAGACATTTCTTCAGCGTCATCACGCTGTGCGGCTATAAAGATAATGTGGTACGATTAATATTGATTGATTGATACGTTGATATCCCTTTCTTCCTTTTTTCTTGTTTGCGATTCAATGTTACCCGAAGCAAAAAAGGAACTTGTTCTTGCGTAATGGATGAGTAATTTGATTCATGTTTTGATATGGATCGTTGGAAGGAATTTTATGGGAATCAGTGATCGATCAGATCGATCGGGATCACTTTCTACAATTATTTTCTTATTTTATGATGATAATCAGCTACCTTGTGGCTTGGTTTTACGAAATATCCTGCAACTTTGTCCTTCGGAAAATTTCCGACTTCTTCGAATTACGATGGGTAATTGTGTGGGAATGTTTGCGGAATATGGCATCCCATGATTCAACAATTCTGTGATTTTTGAGTGTGTGTAGTGGTAGTGTTATTTAGTAAGGTCATTGGTGGACAAGTGGTTTCGGGTAATTTGGGAACTTGGGAAATAGGAAAATTGGAAAATTGGGAAATTGGGGAATTGAAAAGATGGGAATTTGGGAAATTGGGAAATTGGGGAATTGGGGAATTAGGGAAATGGGGAATTAGGGAATTGGGGAATTAGGGAATTGGGGAATTAGGGAATTGGGGAATTAGGGAATTGGGGAATTAGGAATTGGGGATTTGAGAATTGGGGAAATTAGGAATTGGGGATTTGGGAATTGGCAATTTAGGGAATTCGGAATTTAGGGAATTGGGAGATTAGGAATTGGAAATTTGGGAATTAGGAATTTAGGAATTGGGAATTTAGGAATTGGGAATTTAGGAATTGGGAATTTAGGAACTGGGAATTTAGGAATTGGAAATTTAGGAATTGGGAATTTAGGAATTGGGAATTTAGGGAATTGGGAAAGTAGGAAGTTGGGAAATTGGGGAATTGGAATTTAGGGATTGGGAAATTAGGAATTGGGGATTTGGGAATTGGGAATTTAGAGAATTCGGAATTTAGGGAATTGGGAATTTAGGGAATTGGGGATTTGGGAATTTGGAATTTAGAGAATTCTGGATTTAGGGAATTGGGAATTTAGGGAATTGGGAAATTTGGAAGTTGGGAAAGTGGGGAATTGGGGAATTGAGAAATTAGGAAATTTGGCCTTTTAACTTGAGAAAGTAAAGATTTGATAATACCTAAATTTCTCACACAGTAATTGTTTCCATACTCCCAGTAAATTAGGACAATATGCAGTATCATTGATAGCTACATAGAAAAGGGTACACTTCACTGATTTCCTTGACCTTGATATGTGCATGGTCTCAGGGTCAACGTTCTGAGTAATTTCCCCTATACATATAACCATGTCCGACTTAAGCTTCCAAGGTGCCTTTATTTACAAGAACTGACTTCTGCTATTGTATATTAACAATCTTCATATATGACATAAATTACGATGATATTACGAAGTAACCCACTTTGTCTATTGAACATCTTCTCCTCTATAAATATATCCTCCATAAATAACTATAAATTCTCTATGAATTACTATAAATCCTCTATGAATAACTATAAATCCTCTATAAATAACTATAAAACCCCTATAAATAACAAAATAAACAAGTTATCTAAAACAATAACGTGATCCTAGTAAATATTAATAAACAACCTGATCTAAAAATTGTCCAGACATAATTTGTACAGTGTCCAACCACAATAATCGAGAATTCTGTGTTTCTTGACCGATCCCACGACAGCTGTTGCTCTTGTTAGCGGTGCGATATCCTTTTGCGTTTCAGCGATCTCAAAAGAAGGCCTTCACGGTTTCTTTCCCCGATTCGAGTCGCTTCACGTGATAACTCGGTGAAAATAATGGTGAAACACTGTTGATCGTTGAATAAAATTTGCTGACACTGTTTTTCATTCTTATACCCTTCTGTGTATGTGTACCTGTCTCGTACCTCGGCTCGTTACGCTTAGACACTTAGGTTAGAAACCTGGGTAACAATCAGTGGGAAATTAAGAGCGATTGGATAAGACTACTGCGTGTAATTTATAAGATGTTTATCAATGAAATGCATTTGAGTGTGTAATCTCTGTAGTTAGATAGTATACAGCTGAATTGTTCCAACTTTTTTCCACTTTTTCGCTGTAATTATAGTTTCGTAATGGTAATTAAATCAGAAAATATCAGTTTCAAAGTTCTGTTGGTTCTGTTCGGTTGGACAATTATTTTTCTAATTTAATTTTCTGATTTCAATCTTTTTCATCAAGATTCTTACAGAGATTGTTGTGGAAGTTTAACATCGATGAATAATTTTAGAATTTTATCTCTATGGATCTAAAAATAATTCAATGAAACTGTTTACAAAATTGAAGCAATTAATGATACAAAAATTAAATAAAATTTTTACAAGGCTTACACTGTAGCAATGTTGGACATTTTTTAAAATTGAAACAATTAATGGTACAAAATATTCAATAAAATTTATATGAAGCTTATATTATTGCAACTTCGAATATTTTTAAAAATTGAAACAATTAATGGTACAAAAAATTCAATAAAATTTATATGAAGCTTATATTACAGCAATATTGGACATTTTTAAAAATTGAAACATTTAATGGTACAAAAAATTCAATAAAATTTATATGAAGCTTATATTACAGCAATGTCAGATATTTTTAAAAATTGAAACAATTAATGGTACAAAAATTCAATAAAATTTATATGAAGCTTATATTACAGCAATGTCAGATACTTTTTAAAATTGAAACAATTAGTGATGTAAAAATTCAATAAAATTTATATGAAGCTTATATTATAGCAATATTGGACATTTTTAAAAATTGAAACAATTAATGATGCAAAAATTCAATTTTATATGAAGCTTATATTACAGCAATGACAGACACTTTTTAAAATTGAAGTTAAAAAACTTGCAATATTTTTGAGTCGTTAAAAATGACTCAATTTCAATACTCGTCTAATTCACCAGAATTTTTCTTGAGACACTAAAAAGTTTCTAGTTTGAAGTTTCTACAAAATAACAGTGATCTCGCAACAGGTGACGGAAAAAGGAAAAGTCGCATCCTGTTGAACGAACGGTAACGAACAAAATTCTGCAAGAAGATTCACCGTGCATGTTTGTTTACAGAGAACAAAAGAAAAGACTTTCTATAACGAAATGTATATCCTTAAAACGATCGAGAGCCACCACACGGTTTCTTGCTTTTCCATTTATAGGGCCGCGTCGTTGTGCAACAAAGTGGATCGTAAAGACAGAGCGTTTAGAATTTATTATTAATTCCACGGGAATGAATAATGGAACGGTTTCTCTGTGCCCCCGTCTCAATTCGGTCCCTACTCTTCCGTTCCTTTCACTCGTTTCCTAGTGATCCTGTTGACGATTTTGCAAAACCGATCGGTCACTAAATATTTACATAATTTCGTGGAATCTCTTCGTACCTGGCTCGAAATATGTCGCTTTCGAATTGGTATGCGTGAAAAGCTCCGACGAAATCCGGGCGATAATTGAACACGTTTAACAAGTCATTCGAAATCAAAAACACTTTGTTAATGCTTAGAAAGCGAGCATAGATTTGCTCGATGTCTTCAACGCTTTCGCTGTCGTTATGCAGTGGTTTGCAACAATCATTGGGTCGATTAGGAGGTAATCGATGGTGAAATAAATAATTTTTCGTTATGCAATCTCAGGGATTCTCTTCTTTCGCGGTTAATTGTGTTAGAAGAGTACGGACAAATACACCTCGCATATTTTTGCATATTTTTACTGTACATACTTATATAGATCGATATACAGTTATCAAGTGATTCACACTGTATAATTTATACGATTTATTTTCACGATAATTTATACGATTTACTTTTTTTTTTATGTAAAACTATTTTCCCCGAAAATTATTCTTGCAAACTTGAAATAAAGGAAAGAATTTGTATACATCTTTATAATCGTTTTAAGAAACAATTAATGTCAGTTAATGAAGTTTTATTACCTTCATCATTTAATATATTTGATAGGAGAAAATCTGTGCTACAGTTCTTAATTAACGACTGTTTTAGAGATAAAATTATGCTGATCTCAAAGGTGTTCTAACCTCAAACTTTTCGAAACTTCATATTTTAATAATGTACCAAGTACATTATACCGATAAATTAATTGGTAATACTTGAATTATTCATCATGTTAATGTTATTAAAGCAACAAAATGTAATAATTCTGCAGAAGTAGAAGTTTCACAGCCGTGTGAATCATCGTAATTGAGTGTCGTGTGAATTAGATGTCAGTCGGAATGGAAGCTTTAAAATAATGAGCGAGAAAGTAATTAAACTTGATTAATTGCTCTTGACGCTTCCTCAGATTATGAACAGTGATTAACGTTCATTAAATTGATTCTGTCATTCGGGAATTAACAAATAATAACACGAAGGCGTTGAAAGATATAAGTGCTAATTGATTGATATTTATAAATATTTAAACACAGTTTGTTAAATTAAGAGACAGCTTAATTACAGAGGTGAACGTATGTATTAGCAATTATAAGAGAGGGTAATTATAAGAATGTTACTTTGTATTTTAAGATGAATTTCAAACTGTGTATTTGCAAAACAATTAATTGTTAATTGTTCAAACTTTTAATATTATTATAAACCACTTAAACAGTATAGATAATACTAGTAATAATTAATTTTTAGTTATTTATACTCCAAAATGGTGGTTTGATTATTCATGTTAAAATAGTGTTTTGGTTCACACAATTTATTTGTTGAAAAATCATTTTCATCGTATAAAGTGTTCATATCAAAAGAATTGTATACTTCAGAAAATTGCAAGAATTTTTAAATGCAGGAAAACTACAAAAAAATCTGTAAGGTATTAAATTATTTATATAACTATAAATTGATCAAATGTTCTACCACCAAAGATCCATCAAATGTTACAAATATTTTCCTAAAACGTTTTCTTTGTATATTACAAATAAATCAAAGTCGTGCTATTTTGCAGAGAATCTCTAGTATAATTAGACATTATCTGCCATCTTATAATGGAATATTTGAATCGAGCGAATTTACAATGAAAAAATAGAGGAAATATTTCGTAAGGAACCGAACATACTTCCCGGAAGGAGGAACACTCGAAGCTCAGTATTTAACAAGGACTCTCACCTTGTTCCCTTGTGCAAGAAAACAGAGGACGAGCTGTTACTAAACAAGGATTATCTCGATGCTCGGTGAGAATGGTCACAAGAGGAAACGAGACACATAAGAATGAAACAATGGTCGCCATGTTTCGAAAGTCTCTCGCGGTGTGCGTTTGTAGCCCCTCGTTCCCCTTCATTCTTCCTATTCTCTCTATCGAACTTAACAATTACTCATTAAACCCTTTAATTAATCGTGTTGTTCGATTATACGAGGCACCTTGCACTTCGATCGGGAAGAGACGATGATCCTAACCTATAGGTTAGATATCAGCACGGGTTTCGAGATATTTCTAGATCTTTTAGAACTTGTGGATTATTATAAAATATTGATGAGGATTTAGAAATTATGATTTGATGCATTGAAATTGTTAATGAGAAGAAATTTTATAATTTGTACTAGTATGGGAACTTACTATAGCAGTACTTGAAAGGTTAGACTAGGTTAGGATGTTTTTACAGTGAAATCCCTATATCTACGTATTCAGGTATTTAGCTTGAAGAAATAGAACAGCAAATTATTTAAAAAAAATAAAGAAAGAAAGTAAAAAATAAATACAAATATATTTTACAATTAAGTATTATAAAACAAATTTCTGTTTAATAGATTATTAACAATATTTCGAAAGTAATATCTTGTACAGTTTCCCTTTTGAGACTAAAAAAATACATTAGAATGCGCCTAAAGTAGAGGCAACTTTCCAACGTCGCCGCAAAACTGGTTGCAGTTTCCTGCTGAAAACATCCACATCATTTTATCACACTTCATCTCGAAGTCCTTCAAATTATTTCCATTTTTTAAACTCTACATTTCTCTGTTCACACTCGTGACCTCGAAAAATGCACTAATTAACGTAAAAATTAAAGACAAGCACGCGATTAATGTTACCATAAATCATGTCCCACTTTCGATCATCATTACGTCTCTCTGAAGCAAAAAGAAGTAATTATGGAGGAAATGCATGATGCTTTCTAGCATGCTGCGTTTTTCGTTGAAACTTTCAGCACCTCACGATTATGTAAATATTGGCTCTGTGCATAAATCCATATTTGATTTTGCTAATCAACGAACAAGTTTTTTAGGAGAAACCGAAGTGAGGTTGAACCTTTTCGCTTCTTTTAGGAGGAAGTAAATCGTTGATTAAGGAAAAGGTAAATTATTGATTCAGAGAAAAATAAATCATTGACTAAAGGACAAAATAAATGATGAAATCAGAGAAAATGATTCGTGCAGGAAGAAGTAAATGATTCATTCAGAAAGAAGTAAATTCAGAGAAAAGTAAATAATGCAATAATGCAAAAAATGCTGGAAGAAAATAAAGCAAGATGATGACGTGTGTTGACGTAATAAAATGTTGATTGTTAAGAGAAGTGTTTGTACATCTGCGGAGAAAATTGCACAAGTCCGGTGGCAGTTTCTTATCTTTCATTTTATTATGGGGTCCTCTGTACGCGTTGACAGATTAATGGCGGGACACCTCAGCTATCTCCGTCGGATGACTCGAGCGTATTTTCGTATTAGAGTAACACTTTAATTAACATGTTGCATGCTGAAGTGAAATCCACCATATTTCATGCGACACAATGACTGCTATTATTTACGCAAATGTGAACACAAAAAGTACATACAAGTTCATTGAGACATTCAAGGATTAGACACTGCGATATTTTAATAATACATAGTACTAAAATAATTATAAAGTGGTGATAGATACAAATATTTATAAAAGTTCTGTATACATTTAAATAAATTTGTAATACAATTGTAAAATTTAAAAAATTTTATAAAATTTGTAGTACTAGACAGAAAAGTAATATTAAATAAAATTAGGGATTGTGAAGATTTAAAAAACTTTACTGTAAAAAGTATAAACAAATCCAATGTTACACTACTTTTGTTGAATCTAGATATAATTTAATTCTTCGTCTTCTTTATTCTCAATTTAATTATTTATCCCAACTTTATTCCTCCATCTTGAAAGTACAGTCCTAGTTCTATTATTCTTCCAGTTATTAATAAAAATCCCAATTTCAGCTGTTAAAAATGAAGATATCCGACAAAGCAGTTGATGAATGAAGGAGACAAAGCAGGATTAAAAATAGATTAAATTTGAGAGCCTCTGGGTTAGCCCGAAGTACAGAAAGTGTTGTGAGTCTGTGGCTCGCTATGACCCGGAGAGCAAGGACCTCTGGTCCTTGACGAGTTCGAGTCCACCACTTCTTCTCTTCTCTTCTCTTATTTTCTGCTCTTATCTTTTATTTTTCTTCGTTGCCGGACCCTCCTGCGGTACGTCTCATCCTGTTGGTCCTTTGCTTCCTTTTTAATTGTTTTATCGCTCGCTCCATCTTTCTCCTCGCCGAAATATATTCGCTTCATTAGATCGTCTAACCGAACCATGGGAAATCCCGACTTGTGTCGAAAATCGCATCCATTCTTCAATTCGTCTACCTTGCATTTTTCAATTCTCCTCTCCTTTGGTCGAAAGACTGTAGACACATTTTATACTAACTTAATTTACAATGATTATTTTATGAGAATTTAAAATATAATTACATATTTGATACAAAGTTATAGAAGTATTTTATTCATAATTATTTCTAATTCTTTTTTAGGTATCAAGGATTTTAGAATTTTATATTGAAAATCATCCCTCAACTCAATTTCTTAATCCTTGACATGATTTGTCCACAACTTCAATAATAATTATATTTAAAATGTTTTTTTATGAACAACTAGTAAAGTATAATGTTAACCAATGAATGGCAATTTGAGAATTTTATATTGAAACTTATCCCTCAACAACTAATTTCTTAAGCTTTCATATGATTTTTACACAACCCCTATAATAATTGTATCTAAAATTGTTTTTCTTTACAAACAACAAGAAAAGTACAATATTAACCAATGAATGGCAGTTTGAGAATTTTATATTGAAACTTATCCCTCAACAACTAATTTCTTAATCTTTCGTATGATTTTTACACAACCCCTATAATAATTGTATCTAAAATTGTTTCTTTTACAAACAATAAGAAGAGTACAATATTAAGCAATGAATGTCAATTTTAGAATTCTATATTGAAAATTATTCTTAAATAATTTGTTCCTTAACCTATTACATGATTTGTCCACAACCCCTATAATAATAATATCTAAAATTGTTTCCTTACAAACTAGAAAAATATAATATTAAGCAATAAATGTTAATTTTAGAATGTTATATTGAAAATCATTCTTGAATAATTTCCTTAAACCCCTGACATTTAATCAACCCTACGTCGCATCCACCATTTTTCACCTGTAAACCACAATCATCCGATCATACCAAGCTAAAATACAGGCTTCCTCGCAAACACAATTTATTTCTTACCACGCACGATTAAAATTTGATCACGTAAGATTCACAAAAATGTGCATGAATCCCGACACGTTCGCACCTTGTAACAAGGATGTTGAACGGGTTGCAAGAATGGTGTAAAACGATTAAACTCCTTGTTACTGCAAGCATTGCTCAATAGGTACACAATAACGGTACGCATGTGCGTGACAATCGTCGCAAAAGCATGAAATAAAACGCTGTCACGCGAGCGAAGGTAGACAGTAGTCAAAAGAAGAAATAACTCAACGTGTTTATGAAGCTTGCTTCGTGGATCTTTTATTTTATCTGAGCTTTCCTACGAACCTCCTCGGTGAATCCGTAGCTGTGTACCTTTCAGATGCAACGGAAGAATGCAACCCTGCGTAAAGGAATTTGTCTTCCTGGAATTAACGCGTTTCTTGGTAATTTTATATCTTCTAAATATTTGAGGTTCGTTCTCTTCTCAAAGGAGACTTTCAAGGATTTTTTTCTTTTAGGATCAATTGTGTTGAGTTGGTGTAGTGATGTTCACTTAAGTAATGGCGGTGTTCATTTAAAACTATTTCTCTCTGACGCTAAGATATTTTATTTGGAATATTCTTGTGTACGGATGTGTTGAACATGTACAATTTTTCGCTTGTAATTTCTCCACCTTCTAAATTTATATTAGAATTTGTAGATTTGCAAATTCGTGAAGTCCAAAATTTATTTCTATACTCTCAAGTTTCAATATTTTTCAATTTTCAACAAGTCAATTTATATTTGTAAATTCCTAAATTACCAAAGTTGACGTACCCAAATTTTCAAACCACAAAATTCATTTTCCAGCCAAGTACCTCCAACCACACCTCACCGTGTCGAGCCACACTTCAAGCATCAATAAACAATTAAAATTCCTGCCAATAACGTAGAGGCACTGCAGTTCTAAAGCAATTTTCCCGCGGACGAAAACAAAGTACAAAGAATATTTACGATGCTTCGAGGAAGCGAAGGGTTTCATCTCCACTTGTCTCAACTGTTACAAGGTATCCTGGCATTTAAGAATGCACTGTTCCGAAGGAATCGCCGATTATACCTGAAAAATACCATCAGTCGTGAGTTTGTTTCGGGAACACGTTCATCCAGCTATTCTATATTTATCAAGGACCGTTTCGCGCACCTCGCGAGTGTTTTTTATGCAAATCCATTGAACGGTTAGGCATTGTGACCGGTCGTTATTCACGGTGCAGAGGTGACCCTAAAAGAATTAATATCGACGCCCTTTGTGAAGGCTGCGTGTTCCTTTTGGTGGGCCTCGCGAATGCCTGAAATCTTTTGGGTGCACTCTCGACGCGAAGAAATAAAAATACGGACAGCAATGAAAATGCAGAACCAGCGAGAGGATACCGTAATGCTCGTTCGAATTCATCGGAGCGTCTCGTTAGTCGAGAAGAACGTAAAAGGTGGACCACCCTTCGGAGAAACTCGAAGATCGTTCTTTGTGGAGTGTTTTAGAAAGAGGGGAATAAATCGCGGGAAAAGATACGAGCACTTACCGTAATCGACGCCCGATGACTCCCTGAATTTTCGGCGATCGCCGGACAACGATCGGCCGGAAGAGGCTTCGACTGGGATCGTATTTTTCGGGGACTCGTGCTTCGAATACCAACACGTTTGTACATGTTTCGATGGTTTTTACAGGTTTCTACTGGTTTGTTGTTGGATGTTATTTTGGTGCAAGAGTGTGGATGATGACGGTAGAACTGTAGTGTGAGGTCTGCAGGGATTAGAGGAGGGGTTGCAGGGGTGGGAAGTTGGGAAGGTGGAAATTTGGGAATTTGGGGAGTTGGAAGGTCGAGAATTTGGTGATGTGGAAATTTGGGGATTTAGGGAGATGGAAGTTTGGGGAGTTGGAGAGTTGGAGAGTTGGAAGGTCGAGAATTTGGTGATGTGGAAATTTGGGGATTTAGGGAGATGGAAATTTGGGGAGTTGGAGAGTTGGAGAGTTGGAAGGTCGAGAATTTGGTGATGTGGAAATTTGGGAATTTAGGGAGATGGAAATTTGGAAATTTGGGGAGCTGGAGAGTTGGAAGGTTGAGAATCTGGTGATCTGGAAAATTGGGAATTGGAATTTGGGGAATTAGGGAGCCGGAAATTGGGAAATTTGGGGAGTTGGAAGGTAGAATTTGGTGAACTGGAAATTTGGGAATTTGGAGTGTTGGGGAGCTGGAGAGTTGGAAGATTGAGAATTTGATGATTTGGAAATTTGGGAATTGGAATTTGGGGAATTAAGGAGCTGGAAATTTGGAAATTTGGGGAGTTGAAAGGTAGAATTTGGTGAACTGGAAATTTGGGAATTGGGAATTTGAGATCTAGGGATTTGCAAGATTGGAATTTGACAAATTGGAATTTTTGTGAATTGGGGATTTAGGAACTTGGGGAATTGAAAGTTGAGGAATTTAGGAATTTGGGAAATTAAGGAATTTGGACATTTTGAAACTTGGGGAATTTACAAATTTGGGGTGTAGAAAATTTGGGAAATTAGGATGTGGAAATTATGGAATTTGAAAGATTGGGAGTTTGAAAATATAGAAATTTGTGAAGTAAGAGATTTGGAAATTTAGGAACTTGGAGGAGATTGTGATTTGGAAGTTTGGGAATTTGGAAAATTGAGAATTTGGAAATATACGAATTAGTGAGTGTACGGATTTGTGAATTTATAGATTTAAAAATTTGAGAATTTATAAAATGAATGTAAGGATACAGGAAGTAACTTTGTGAGACTCAGAATTTGAAAACATGAAAATTTGGAAATGTTTGAATTTAAGTACTTGAAGATTTACAAAATTAAAAATTCAAAAATATGCAAGTATAACATATTTGTGAATACATTAGAAAATAATTCTTTTCAAATTATAAAAAATAACGTAGTAAATAATAAAGTTTCTTAAATTTCACAAATCTACCTTGTATGTACCTGTAATACAAATACATAATATATCCATGCATAACATACCTACATAACATATCCATGCATTCTACATAACATTAACATACCGTCCGCATATTTCTTGCATAGTTGAACAAATTTTATCGGCACAAATATCCGCAGACTAGTTACAACACTAATAGCAGGTACACACGTGGATACTTTGCGTTGCTACCGAAAATTAATGCAAACGATTTTTTCTTTGTGTAAAAGGCGCGATTGGAGTTTGAGAGAAAGTAAAATTACGCCTCGACGGCTACAACTTTCCTCGGGAAATACCAGAACCAAAGCTTACGTGAAAAGTTGAATTATCTCGTTTGACACGGTGGTTTTCTTGCAGGTTAATCCTGTTACAAGAGTTGAAACACAGTGACGGACAAATGAATTAGTCAAACTGTTTTCTTGTTTAGGTTTGTGCAGAATTGACTAACTCATTATAAAATAGGGGTTGTCAAACAACCACCGAAAAATGTATATTTTATGTCCACTTAAGAATGCAATAAAATTATTTAAAAAAATAATGTGTGCAGAAAATGTATGTAGACTATTTATTCGTACATCATCAATTTATATGAAATATGTAAAATACGTGAAATGTAAACAATTTATTTATATCATCATCAATTTATATTAAATATGTGACATGTGTGTAATACGTGGAATGTGAGAAATATGTAAAATATGCACAATATGTAAAACATATAAAATATGTAAAACAAATAAATATGTAACACATGTGATATATGTAAAATTTTTTAAAATATGTGAAGTATGTGACATATGTGAAATATGTATTTGCAGAATAAATATGTGCAATCTAGTGTGTCAACTAATGAACAAGTAAGTAGAAAGTGACACGTTCTGTTCTTGTTCTCTCGCCGTTTATGCGCATTCCTTAAATAACACGCAATTCAGTTGAAAATGTAAGTGTTAAATGATAAAAAAGTAAACAGTCGCTACCGACAGTATTAATAATGTTTTATACAGGGAAAATTAATATATGTTGGCCACAATAATCGAAATTATGTGTTACATTATTTCTTACACAAAAAATTATATTAAAGGTGCAACTGATTCAGATACGTCGCCATTTTGAGTTCAGTGAAAGTGAAATTTTTAGGTTATCTAAGACTTTTAGGTTATTTTTCTTTAAGCCAGTACAAATGTATAAATATACAGTGATATATGACAAAATTAATTATTTGTTAACAATAAGATTTGACAAAATTTAGTATTTCTTACAATTTAAATTTCTAAATAAATATTATACATACATATGTACATATGTCCAACTACATATTTTATAAATACAAAAAGAGAAATTTTAAATATATATAACTGATGTATTCAATAATTGCATTATTGTCTCCCTCCTTCTTGAATAATTTCTAAGCAACGTGTTTATTTTTAAAAAATCATATGAATTCTACTAACAAATATTTAACCAACACCTCCCACTTCTTTTCATTCTCCTCTTCCTTCATTTTCAACAATAAAATTCCTATTCGAATAAAAAAAAGAACCAACTACCTAGGAATCTGTGCGTTTCATTTCTTCACCGTCCTTTCATTCGTCCCGACAAATTAAAACAGACTCGGAAGGACACGCACGAGAAAGAGAGGCCCAGACACGATAATAAGATCTCAAGGATCAAAGGGGACGACTGAAAAGAGCACTTTCCTGTCCGTCACGAGCTGCCAAGGAAATTGAATTGTTCCACGATGTTGCTCGGAGACTCACGTGCGAGTAAAGAGCTGCTAGACAGCGTTTAAATATGCGTGATTCAAGCACATCCTTTCGAAGGATATCGCGGTCGTATTTGGACTTAAGTGGCGGATCGTGTAAGTCGCGTCGAATTTATGGCCCGATTCGACACCGTGCGAGAGTAATACTTTATGCAATATAGTGGTTGGCATTATCGGTAAAAGAAATTAATTGTGCTGAAGGATGAATGACCGCTTTTCATTCCTATCGCACTATCATTGCATTTGGAGACATTTTATTGGATTGATCAGACTGTTAATTGAGGGATTGATATATGGTTGGAACATTTTTTAGTAGCCAATTTCTACATTTTTAAATGAACAGTTTCTTAATTTTGAAGTTTGTAAATTTTTTACATTTGCAAATTTGATAATTATGATTTTCTAGAGTTTGATATTTTGGAACTTACAAATTTAGAATTTTATAAATTCATAAATTCACAGATTTACAATTTTTTTACAGTTTTTAAGTTTCAATTGTTCAATTGAATTCTTAGTTTCACAATTTTCGATTCCCTAAATTCCCAATTCTTTATTACCCCCATTCCCTAGATTTCAGAATTTGCAAATTTCTAATTCCCCAATTTCCTAAATTTCCAACTCTCTAAATTCCCAAATCCCCAAATTTCCAATTCCCTAAATTTCCAACTTCCTAAATTCCCAATTCCCTAAATTTCCAACTTCCTAAATTCCCGTTTCTCTAAACTTCTAACTTTCTAAATTCCCGATTCCCTAAATTCCCAACTTCCTAAATTCCCAATTCCTGATTTCCCAATTCCAAATTCTCCAACTCCCTAAATTCCCAATTCCTAATTTCCCAATTCCCTAAATTTCCAATTCCTAATCTCCCAATTCCCTAAAATCCCAATTCCTAATTTCCCAATTCCTCAAATTTCCAAAGTTCCTAATTTCCCAATTCCCTAAATTCCCAATTCCTAATTTCCCAATTCCTAATTTCCCAATTCCCTAAATTCCCAATTCCCTAAATTCCCAATTCCTAATTTCCCAATTCCTAATTTCCCAATTCCTAAATTCCCAATTCCTAATTTCCCAATTCTCAAAATTCCCAATTCCTAATTTCCCAATTCCCTAAATTCCCAATTCCTAATTTCCCAATTCCTAATTTTCCAATTCCAAAATTCCCAATTCCTAAATTCCCAATTCCTAAATTCCCAATTCTCTAAATTCCCAATTCCTAATTTCCCAATTCCTCAAATTTCCAATTCTCCAAATTTCCAAAGTTCCTAATTTCCAAAACCCCACATCAGCAATCCCCAATTTTTCAAATTTCAAATTCCCTAAACGCAAATTTCCACTGTAAATTCCCAAATTCCCAAATTTGCAGAGTTCCTAAATTCCCAAATTGCCAAGTATCTCCTAATACCCAAAGTCCCTAGTTACGTCAATGGCTGATCACGAACAAAGTACCCAGTGTGCTCAAACGATAATGCCTCAAGTTCTCGCCCACTCTTTCCTAATATCGGCTCGTTAGCATTCCGCGTACAGTGTCATATGCATTATTCGTTAACGTAGGAAGACAATACGTACAACATATAACATTTTTATAGCCGGTTACATATTGTACATATTACCGTAGCTGTCTAGGAACATACGAGGAGAGGCAGGGAAGATCTGCGAGCTCCTGCGTGCAGAGATAATATGTGAAACACTGTGGTTATTCGTGACGTGAATTCGTTAGCTGTTAGACTCGTTGAAACTTCATAACTTCGTACAATCTCCGCGATCGTACTCGGCTCAAGCTGTGTTTACTAAGCAGATTCACGGATACGTCAACAAATCACGGATGAAAAAAGAAACTTCTCTCTCCAAATATAGCTGTACGCACACGTATAACCTCTTTTATTCGACTTTTCGTTGAACACGCGATGTAAAACGAATGTTCGTCACTTAAACATGAGGGTAATTACTTGCGCAGATGAAGATAACTAATGCGTTCGTGCTCCAGATAAATTAGCAAAAATGCAATTAAACGATATTAAACCGGGTATGATCGGTATCAATTTCTTACCTATATAAAGTCTACGTTCGTATGGTTTTAAACCTGCTTCGTGTAAATGTTTTCCAGTTTTTGCCTGGTTCAGTTTTTCTTCAACTTTATTTCATGTTCCTTTATTTTATTTTCGTAGGAGTCGTGAAGGACACCATCGCTTAATTATTAAATTTTTAGAACTTGATGTGTATATTATAAAGTATGTATACGTAAAGTATATAATGAGTTCATTAGTTACGAATTCAATAATGGTAAATTAAGAATTTATGAATTCACTTGTATTTGATTCTTATGAATTGTATTTAACTCTTACTTGTATTTAATTCTGATTAATGAGAATAGGATTTGGGCATTTAGGAATCTAGGTATGTAGGAATTTGCATATCTAAGAACCTGAGTATGTATCTATTAACACAGGTACCTGGAGACTTAGAGATCTAGAAATATAGAAATCTAGATATCTAGGGATTTAGGAGTTTAGATACCTTGAGATCTAGAAATTAACGTATTTAGGTATCTAGGGATATAGCAATATAGCGTTCTAGGAATGCAGTGATCTAGGTGTCTAGTGATCTAAGTATCCAATGACCTAGGTATCTAGAGATCTAGGTATCCAGTGACCTAGGTATCTAGGGGTCTAGGTATCAAGTGATCTAAGTATCCAGTGACATAGGTATCTAGAGGTCTAGGTACCCGGTGATCTAAGTATCCAGTGATATAGGTATCTAGAGGTCTAGGTACCCAGTGATCTAAGTATCCAGTGACATAAGTATCTAGGGATCTAGGTGTCAAGTGATCTAAGTATCCAGTGACATAGGTATCTAGGGATCTAGGTACCCAGTGATCTAAGTATCCAATGATGTAAGCATCCAGTGACCTAGGTATTAGGGATCTAGGTATCCAATCATCTAGGTATCCGATGATCTAGGTATCCGATGATCTAGGTATCCAATGATTTATGTATCCACTGACCTACATATCTAGAGATCCAGATATCTAGCTATCTAAGTATTTAGAGATCTAGAAATCTAACGATCTATCTAAGAATCTAGGTATCTAAAAATCTAAAAATATCGATATCTAAGAAACTGTACCGTATTCAGTAAATATATTATTCTCTCATAAAGTCACTCAGGATTATAACATTGACTCTGAACATTCCCTACCGATACTGATCTGCAGACCGAATTATGGGTCATGTAAAAAATATTAAAATTGACGCCAGAACTTAATCTGACATATATCCAACAAGCTTACACCGTTATCGTTTATTTCACCGGCCGAATTAATCTCGTCGATCCTTTCTCATTTTGCCAACCGAGTATCGTTCCTCTCCCCGTTCAATCCTGCTGCAGGGTTTTGCTCTTGTTTCGGTCAGGTTCCCGTTCAAACCGAGCAGCCCGCAACGAATAGCCGCAGAGTGAGACTGAATAGTCGAAGAGAAGCCACGGTGTGCTATCCAAAATGAACGAAATGGAAAAACAAGGCATGGTAGCCATGAAAAACGTGGGCGAGAAATAGCGGGCCGAGAAGAAGATACAACTTATGAAAGGAAGGGAACAGCAGAACTAACACGACATCAATTGTGTATTATTAAATATAATTTCTCGCTTCGCTGTCTTATTTCATTTCGGGTTCCATTTGGGGATTTAGGGATTTAAAGATTTCAAGGCTTGAGAATTTTAGAATTTTAGAATTAGAGGATTTGAGGAGTTTAGGGATTTAGGGATTTAGGGATTTAGGGATTTAGGGATTTAGGGATTTAGGGATTTAGGGATTTTGGGATTTGAAGATTTGGGAATTTCAGAATTTGAGGATTTAGAGATTTTGGGATTTTGGGATTTAGCGATTTTGGGATTTTGGGATTTAGCGATTTTGGGATTTTGGGATTTAGAGATTTAGGGATTTAGGGACTTAGGGATTTAGGGACTTAGGGATTTAGGGATTTAGGGGTTCAAGAGTTTAGAATCTTAGGAATTCAGGAATTTTACAGATTTGTAGATTTAAGGATTTGGGAATTTGGAGATTTGGGGATTTGAAGATTTAGGGATTTAGGGGTTTAGGAATTTGTAGACTTAAGGATTTGAGGATTTAGGGATTTTGAGATTTGAGGATTTGAGGATTTGGGGATTTAGGGATTCAAAGATTTAGAAGTTTAGGGATTAATGGATTTAGGGACTTGGAGCCTTGGGAATTTAGAAATTTATGGATTTAGGAATTTAGAAAATTAGAGATTCGCAAATTCGAAGATTGGAGTATCAAGATTTAGGGATTGACTCATTCAGAGATTTAAGTTCGGATTTAAGAATGTAGAAAATGTTTACATCCACAAATTTCAAAGTTTAAGAATTTGAAAATGTTCGCACCTACAAGTTGCACATTTGAGAAATTTGAAATTTAGGAACTGACCCCACATCTGATAAATCCCTATCTCACATCAATCTAACCCACTCTACTCCCAACATAATAACCCAATACTACTATGAAGTTCAAATCAGAAAAATAACTATACCACAAAGATTTTTAACAATACAATTATACGTAACATCCTATAAAAATTAATAAAATTAACTAAGTGTGAGGCGAATGATCGTAGTGAACATATCAAACGTAACTTTACCTCTCCTCATCAATATTTTAAAAGTATCCAAATTCTGTCCTGACCATATAAAAATAGAAGGTGTGTCTTCCGTGGGTCGCAGTTTGTCGACCTCCTCGTTACTAGATAAGGACACAAATGTTGTAACAACCTGAACCGAAATCGTGCGAGGGAGCAACAAACTGTTCACCGCGAAAACACTGAAAATATCGTGTCATTTAACTGTTTCGGGTAAAATGTGAACCGTATCGCGCATGGAAAAGCAAGTGCTGAGGTCACGCGTGACTCACGAGCGTACGCGGTATTCTTGCCAAAAACTCGTGGGTCCATCGAGCACGGATATCTGGATTTCAGGATTACGTGGATTCGTTCGTCGTTCTTGTATCTTTATTTCTATCCCCGTCTCTCTCTTGTTTATTCCACGCCGAAGGAATCTTCCTTATTGCCGTATAATAAAAAAGACGACGAGGCCCGGTCCTGGCAACGCAACCTGCACCATAAAATTCACGCAATATCCCGAAGCCGGACACCAGGAAAGGAGTCAGGCTCATTTAAGGACCAGTGTCCTGTCCGAATATCGGAATGCATTTCGGTAATGAGTATCCCTCTCAAAGAGCGAACTCCAGAGTGCATTCCAGCCGCAAGATTCACAAGTTCAACGATCGAGATTTTTGTCTGTCGCGAGTTGCGTCAGTTGCCAAGGACACCGGAAGCCCGACAGATTCCGACGTTCTACCCGAAACGTGGAATCGAACTTGGTCTGTATTTTAATAGCTCGTTCGCGCGGAGATCAGTGACTTTTGTCCTTCCTGTACGGAATAACAAAAGTGGGTTTCTTTGTCGTGTGCGGACGTTGAAGTGTAGCCTCGGAGTCAGAGGTTACTATCCGTGTCTACGCTTGGATACAATGTTATTACTCTACTACAACGTACTGTGTTATACCATCTGTAAAACATTCTGCTTTCTGGGAATTGTCTAGATAGACATTATCTACGTTCAAAATCATGTAAGGATTTCACTTGAGTGGAAGATTAAAATCATTCTTGATTGCTATTAAAATTAGGAAGAAGCAAATGACATCTTACACGGTTTCGAAACATTTTAACGCAGACAGAGAAAATTGGTCTCAAAGTCTATGAATTTGTTTGTGAATTTTATTTCAAGTTCATCTAATGACTCACTGTAATTGAGAATGATTACCTGATGATTCATCTAATGATTTAATTGAAGTTGTTGGATAATCAATTAACATCATCATTCAATTAAAATTACCTGCTGATTCAATCAATATCTAATGATTCAATTAGTTATCTAAATTGAGAATGATTACATGATGACTCATCTAATGATTTAATTAAAGTTGTTGGATATTCAATTAACATCAACATTCAATTAAAATTACCTGCTGATTCAATCAATATCTAATGATTCAATTAGTTATCTAAATTGAAAATGATTACATGATGACTCATCTAATGCTTTAATTAAAGTTGTTGGATATTCAATTAACATCATCATTCAATTAAAATTACCTGCTGATTCAATCAATATCTAATGATTCAATTAGTTATCTAAATTGAGAATGATTACCTGACGACTCATCTAATGATTTAATTAAAGTTATTGGATACTCAATTAAGATCATGATGATTCAATTAAAGTTACCTGGTAATTCAACCCAGATCTACTGATTCAATTTAAGTTATCTCATGATGAAATGATTCGTTATGAAAATAATGTAGATGTACTTAAATAATACACTCCAAATAGTTACTCTATGATAAAAGGTATAAATCCTGCACACTCTAAATTGTGCTATGAGTTTCCAAGTTAACGTTACTTTATCGCAAGACCAATTCAAACGTCCGTCTCAGGATGTACCGTACCATTCCCAACACGACATATCAACGAGTAAAAGCTCGTTAAAACCAGCAAACACACGAAGTTTCCTGTTGGAAGAATCAGCAAGAACCGAAGAAACTAGGGGTCACCCGGCGACCCCGCGATCCTGGTTGCATCAGGACACCGTGGCAGAATACCAAAATTGAGCGAACTGCAACGGCTGGTGACAATACCGTTACAGAGTGTTCGAAAGGCTGGAGAATCCAAGTACGTAGATCCTGAAGGGACCTTGACATCCTACGCGGTCGTCCGCTACGTCCACCACCATCTTTCGACCATACGACAGTTTCGTGAACGACGAATGATCAGCGGGTAACCACGTCGGACCTGACCGGTCATTTCGAATCTCCTCCAATAAGAGTCCGTACACCGAAACGCGTCCTTGTGGCGTCTTCGACCCCGGTGACGAGCAAGTGGAGGGGCATTTTGCCGGCAACGCCGAAGAGCGTTGCAGAAGCGTGCACTTCCTGAGCAACAGTCCACCGCAGGGTCCTCCTGCGCCCGTGTAATTGGGGTCCTGAGAAGCTACTCCCTACGGGAAGAGCAGAATGGTGGGGGATGCCCTATGTAAGCCCTCGAACCGACCAGGTCCAGACCATCCAGCATCAGGACATCGCGCAAGGACTCGGAGGTTCGCGAACGATCCCTCAACGATTAACGCGAGTTCAACGTGACGGTCACTTATAGGGTGCTTGTACCCTTGGATTTATCGATGATCAAACGGTCAGAGGTCACCATGAGGTTCATCTTGATGGTGTTGCCCGCTGTGCTCGCACTCGCAGACGCTAACAGACGAACGACCACCGCTGCAGTCACCGCGGAGAACATCGATGCCAGGCAACGGACACACCCTCGACATCAAGGTCAGTCCTTTGATTCAACTTTAATTGTTTAGGCATCTGATGAAACTTTCGGTCATTTTTTAAGACTTTTTTAATCGTGTAGGATACTTTGTTTTGTTGGATTTTTTGCGACTGCTCTGGGGTTTTCTGTTGGGTTTGTTCCTTTTTGGGACGAGTTGGTGCTAACTGATGAGGTCGGAGGACGTTTCAGGGTTTTGGAACATAGTCTGGTTGCACTTTCTGTGTACTCATTTGGGGCGAATGTTTTCGTTAACCAATTTTTGTGTAATATTTGTGTGATTCAATGTTAATTAAATTGTACTATCTGGGTAATTGAATATTAATATCGGGGATTTGGGGATTTCGGGATGTGGAAGTTCAGAGATTTGGAGATTTAGGAATTTGGGAATTAGACATTTGGAAGTTTTGTGATTTGGGAATTTGAAAAATTCGAAATTTGGGGAATTTGAAATTTGAGAAATTGGGAATTTGGGGAATTAGGAATTTGGGAAATTCGAAATTTGGGGAATAGAGAATTTGGGAAATTGGGAATTTGGGGAATTGGGAATTTGGGGAATTAGGAATTTGGGGAAATAGAAATTTGGGGAAATAGGAATTTGGGGAATTGAGAATTTGGAGAAATAGAAATTTGGGGAATTGGGAATTTGGAAAATTCCAAATTTGGGAAATTGGAAATTTGAGAAATTGGGAATTTGGGGAATTAGGAATTTGGGAAATTCGAAATTTGGGGAATTGAGAATTTGGGAAATTGGGAATTTGGGGAATTAGGAATTTGGGGAAATAGAAATTTGGGGAAGTAGGAATTTGGGGAATTGAGAATTTGGAGAAATAGAAATTTGGGGAATTGGGAATTTGGAAAATTCAAAATTTGGGAAATTGGGAATTTGAGAAATTGGGAATTTGGGGAATTAGGAATTTGGGAAATTCGAAATTTGGGGAATTGAGAATTTGGGAAATTGGGAATTTGGGGAATTAGGAATTTGGGGAAATAGAAATTTAGGGAAGTAGGAATTTGGGGAATTGAGAATTTGGAGAAATAGAAATTTGGGGAATTGGGAATTTGGAAAATTCAAAATTTGGGGAATTGGGAATTTGGGAAATTGGGAATTTGGGGAAATAGAAATTTGGGGAAGTAAGAATTTGGGGAACTGGGAATTCGGATATTGAGAATTTGCGGAATTGGGAATTTGGAGAATTGAGAATTGGGAAATTCGAAATTTGGGGAATTGGGAATTTGAAAATTTAGAAATTCGGGGATTCAGGAATTTGGGAATTAGAAACTTGGAAATTTGAAATATACCTAAGCAACCATGCTAACAAAGTTATAAGATCGCATATTTTATACCTTATGATAGATTTAGAAAGCGTCTGGGACCTCGTGGATCTCCAAAAGCTGGGTAACCGTGGCGGCAACTGGAAAGATCTTAATACCGCCACGAACATAACCGGATCAGAAGATTCAGAAGAGGTGAACACGAGACAACTTTATCCGCTAATTCCTGGTCCTGGAGACACGAACGAGCTACCAGGACCTATCACCATTGCACCGATACCATCTATAACACCACCACCTGGATGTTACGCTCCTAGGGGACAATTTCCAAGTCCTAAAGGTTGCGCCAATTATTTGAATTGTTGGGACGAAGTGGTTACAGAGCAAACTTGTCCTGATGGTCTACTCTTCAACGATATTACCTTGGTTTGCGACTACGACTATAATGTGAACTGTGGTAGTCGACCTCTGCCTACGCCGAGTAAGTAGATGTACTGTTTGACTATTTGGAAGGAAATACTTAAAGTTTATTGTATTTGTCGTTCAGATTTAGTGGTAGATTTTGTTGTCGTATTGTACTTTTTTTTGCTCTATTAATATTTTTTGGTTTTTGTATATTTTTTAGTTGTGTTACAATTTGGAAAGTTTGTTATTTTATTGTTGTGCCATTTTGCTGTTTTACTGTTTTACTATTTTACTATTTTACTAGTTTATTATTTTATTATTTTACTATTTTACTACTTTTTTATTTTATTATTTTACTATTTGGTATTTTGCTATTTTACTATTTTAGTACTTTGCTACTTTGCTATTTTACTATTTTACTATTTTACTATGTTACTCTCTTCCTACTTCACTATTTTACTACTTTAACATTCTATTATTTTACTGGTATGCTATTCTATCATTTTATTATTTTACTATTTGACTATTTTACTATCCTGCCACATTTACATTTTGTTACTTAACTATGTTCCCATCTTGCTGTTCCATCATTCTACTCTCTTATCGCTATGCTATTCTACAATTTTCCTTTTTAATCGTTTTCTTAAAACATTTAATTTACATTATAAAACAACATTGTTCTTCTTAGTGCATACCCTAATTTTACCACATCTCAATACATTTTACACATCTCCATAAAACATATTATTTAATGCCATGTATTATATTAAAAGTTTGAAAACTGCAGTCCTCTTAATTGAAGTTGAAAAATTCATTTCAGACTTGCATTTAAAATTTCATTTCACCTTGAACGCACTATACAATGTTGAACTCACTATACTTTTCTTACATCATGCAATAATGTTTGCAGAACTGCAGAAGCATGATAAACAATTTTTTTCCTCATTTAACGACGTAATTCTTTTCGCAGGGCCGCCACTGCCGCCAGGGACGAAACTGTGCCCCGAACCGAATGGTCGTTACAGAAGTGCGACGAACTGCTCGGAGTTTTACGTTTGCGTCTACCGAAAGCCCATCAAATTCGCCTGTCCTCGTGGTCTGGTCTATAATGACGTAAGAATTTCATTCTCGGGTTATTCCTAGCTCGCTGGCGGAATTTTAAGTCGCAAAATGACAGCATGCGTCATGCGAGCGTGAGAATCACCACTCGTACTCCCACTTGCCCTCCGTACACGGTCAAAGGCTACTTCCACTTCCGTGTCGCTTCTTGAAATTAAATTCCAGTTTCGAAAATCCGGTTAAACGATCTCTAACTGTAATTTGAAGTCGTTGACATTCACACATTTTATAATTAATTTAATATAATTTACACGAGAAAGTATTTGTATCTGCATCCAACGGTAAAAATTATGTATTCATTTTTGCTGGTGGTTGAAATATTCAATTCTTATATTCAAATGAGAGAGTAAGACTAAGGTTAACCCTTAAAAGTCAGTAGAATAATATTGATTTATAAAATTTAACTTCATGAATTTTAACAACTACCAAAATGTTCAAATGACCTCCACAAGTTTCAAACTAAAGTTCTACAAATTGTGTAGAAGCTTCTTTTGAAATCTAGGTTGACTTTCATCAAGGTGAAGAATTAATGTGTGTACAATTTTTGTCTTTTTTCAACTTCATTTTTAATTTAAAATTAAGGGCCTATGTTAAATGAAATTATATAATTTATTGTTTATATGACTTGAAATAGAGAACGTGTTCTGTGTAGAAGAGTCTTGAAACCGCATTTAGCATTTGCTAGCGCAAATTGTAGTCCGTTAAAGTACGTCTAAGAACACGTTTGCAAGCTATGCTAATGAGGAGCACGCTAACTCTCCATTTTAGGAGTACCATCTTCTCCCCGTCCGTGCCTTATACGTCTACTTTGTGCAGCCCGCAACCTCTCATTTCTGTAATTTATTGCTTCACAGTTGCTGGGTGTCTGCGATTACCCGTACAACGTCGATTGCAAAGGTGCAGCGACTCCTAGACCCACGCATCCAACGGTCCCTTCGCAAACACAGTCACCTGTTCACCCTTCTTTACCTCCGCAACCTACTTATCCGACCTCGCCACCGTATGTGCCTTCACAACCACCTTACGTTCCTTCGCAACCACCTTACGTACCTTCGCAACCACCTTATGTTCCTACACAACCACCTTACGTTCCTACACAACCACCTTACGTTCCTACACAACCACCCTATGTTCCTTCACAACCGCAGCAGCCATCTTATGGACCGTCGCCATCTTATCCCAACAATCCCTGGCTGAACAAAGCGGAACCAGATCCGTGGCACCAACGACCCGTAGCCTCGCAGCTAGAGCTCGACAGTCAAAACAAAGAGTTGCTGGGGGTGCAGGATTCGCCACAGGAAATCGAAAACGCGTGGAATTTGTTGCAAACCATTCCTGCGAGTCTGAGCAACGTTCCTTGTAACGACGGCGATATGCATAGATTGAATGGTGCTTGCACGAACGTGGTGGTCTGCAGAAACGGAAGGCCGCAGCTGGTGCAGTGTGTGACGGGATCGACGTACGACAGGCCTTCGGATACTTGCAAACCCTTCTCTATTGCCAAATGGTGGGTAAATTTGGTTGCGTGGTAGTTTTATGGGGTTATCGAGATGTGTAGGGTGGGATACAGGGTTAGTTTAGTTTCGGTTTGGTTAGGTTAGGCAGGGTAGGTTTTCTAGATTGAAGGTAATCTTTTCTGGAATGAAGGTAATGTTGATGTTGGGTTTGATGGGGTGGGTTTTATGAATTTGGGAATTTGAGAGTTTGAGGATTTGAGAACTTGGAGAATTTGTGAGATGGGATATAGGATATGTGGGAATTTAGAGATTTGAGAATTTAAGTATTTGGAGAAATTTGAATATTAGAGAATTTGGAAGTTTGGGGGTTTAGGTATTTGGGGTTTTAAGAGTTTAGAGAGTGAGGAATTATAGAATTTAGGAATTTGGGGATTTACGAAGTTGGGGAATTAGGAAGTTGGAAATTTAGGAATTTTGAGATTTAGGAATTTGGGGATTTGGGAAGTTGGGAATTTAGAAATTTGGAAATTTTGGAAGTTGGGGATTTAGGAAGTTGGGAGTTTAGGAAGTTGGGAATTTAGGAATTATATAATTTACGAATTTGGGGATTTAGGATATTGGGAATTTAGGAATTATATCTTTTACGAATTTGGGGATTTATGAAGTTGGAAACTTAGAAATTTTTAAACATAGAAATTTGCAGATTTAGAAAGTTGAGAATTTAGGAATATTGAAACTTAGTAATTTGGAAATTTAGCAAATTGGGAACTTAGTAATTTGAGAATTTAAAAACTAAAATAATAGGAGGTGGAAATTCCAATATGGCGGGCACATAATTCAATTAAATATTAAAATACAAAAGTAAATTAACTAATTTCAACCAGAAGTACAAATATAGTTAATAAATTATTCTTCTTTTTTCTGTTTCAGCTAATCAACGAGTCACTTACCGTTAGTACTTACGCTTTGTATTAAATTCGCTGACTATTTTTACTTAAATAAAGCATCGACTTTTCCTACAATCTGAGTTTACTTCAAATATCCCCTTGATTTTCCATTCGTAACAAATTTTTAGAATAATATATTGAAAGTACTAATCTTTGCAATATTATTGTTAAATCTAAATTTTAAGTAACTACAAAATTATCTATTCAAAATTATTTATATTTAAAATGAACCATTAACTACACTTGACTTAAGTTTAAATTAAAATTTGCTTCTTTCAACTACAACTATGAGACCACATATAAATATTGCATAAAAACTTTCTACAATTTCCTCCTTGTCTTTATACTGCATTCACCATAAAAATAAACCACCCCAAATATTAATTTAATCGAAATTTCAATTTCAATTTTTACATTAATAACTTTGAATTAATTTAAGTAAAAGAATATGGAAAATGTTGCAATGATTGATCAAGTAAGAAAACTCCATTATCTTCTGGCTGGTAACGGAGAATTCGAAGAAACAAGAACTAAATAATTCCGTTCTCCACCATAAGAGCGCGACACCATACCGTCGCGTTCTCCAAAAGCGTAAAACAGAATAAGAGCACGATATTTCATTCTAAGAGAAAGGATATTACGCAGGATATACTAAAAATAGATTTTACCACACGAAACCATAGAACGGAATTACTTTTTTTTTCATCCTTCGTCGACTATTTCTTTATCCTTGAACAAGAAGCGCCAACGTCGACTTCCGATTGTCGATCAAACGGTCGCGGCGTTTTTCGAACATTCCTTGCTAGTCGAATTTTACGACTCGAAGAAAGCATGCAAAACCAGAAAAATCTGGTAAAAATTTGGAAAGTGTTTAGAAACGAAAGTAACGAAAGTCGAGTCCACGTTTCACCCGGCGCTATCGTAAAATTTCGGAATTACGTAATGGTAGATTCTTTGATAATGACGCACTCGCGAGAATGTGGAGAATGTTATTTTTGTTAAAAAATTAGGAAAGTAGAATAATTCTTATTGGAACATTTGTTGTATAAGAAATTAAATCAGTTATGTATTGAATTATAATTTATTTAACCTACAAGGAATTAATATAATGAATAGCTTAAATAATAAATATGATAGTATTATATCTAAGAAGAGGTAAAAGTAAAAATGATTAAAATGGAGAATAAATTGTTTAACCTGCAAGGAATAAATACAATGAATATCCCAAATAATAAATGTGAAAGGATTTTTAAGAAGAGATCAAAGTAAAAATTATTGAAATGAAGAATTAATTATTTAACCTACAAGGAATAAATATAGTAAATACTCCAAATAATAAATATGAGAGTATTATATAAGAAAAAGTAAAAGTAAAAATTATTAAAATGGAGAATAAATTATTTAACCTACAAGGAATAAATACCCTAAATACTAAATACGAGAGTATTATATTTAAAAAGAGATAAAAGGAAAAATTATTGAAAAGAAGAATGATATAGAAAATGGCGAAGAAACGAAATTGAATTTCTTTGAAAGAGAAATGATGAAGAAGTGATTGAAATTGAATGTTGGTAAAAGAGATGATAGAAAACAATAAATTTTGTAAAACTAGTTAATTAATTTCACTGTCGTTGGAGTAACAGGGTTAAGAATAACCTTAATCCGTTCCTGAATCGAACAGAACACACTGACAGGAAAGAGATATCACTTTCCCGGCTTTCTTGGTGCCACGCCCGACAAACGTGCTTTTGTGCGAACTTGAACGAAACGCGTGTACCCTAATGCATACTAATCAACAGAGGAAAAGAAGAGGCGTTCTAAATTCTCATGAAATCACCGGCGATGAGCAGAAGCAATTTCAGCCATCTTTTACGATGCTCATTAAGGAGAAAACGAAAGATTAACGGAGCGAGTACCGATAGTCCACTTTTTAAATTGTCTACGCTCAAAACATTTATCTATTATTATCTGTTATTATAAATTCAGGAGGAAAGAGTTCACAATTGCTTATAATGTTAGAGCACCTATGTGAACTATATTGATGTCAATACTTTATTTATCTATTTTATATTTTTTATCATTTTTGGAATTTGAGCAATTTAGAGTTATTAAATTTTTACGTTGTTTTAACAATTTTTTATCATTGAAGTTGATTCTTTGTTGGTACGTTGTTTTATTGTTAATAGAAATTAATTTCTGTAGGATTTACTTTCGTTAACATTTAAAAATATCTAAAATTTCGAGTTTTACATTCTTAATACTCGAAACAAATTATAATTTATGAATATCATTATTATCATATGTTAATAAATATCAAAGTACAGCATTCCACTTCTATTCATAAACCTTTTTCCATAAAATACTTTTCACTTTCCGTATTTTATAATTTTAACTTCGATTCATACAATTTTTAAAGAATTAAAATTACAAATGCAATTATTCTCCGCGTAAAGCTGTATAAATGTAATACATCATTAAAGTGTAAAATTAAAGAAACAAAAGTAATTGTTCACAGAGAAAGCCTCGTTAGATGTTAATTTCGATGAAAGATTCGACTTGTAGTTTCGATTACAATGAAACGTTCGAACATCGTGTAATTATGGCCGAAATAGAACGAGGAAGTTGATTATTCGGTTACGTCACAGAACCAATCAACGCTAATATTCCTGATTCGAAATCGATAAAACTTGAAAACCAACGTGGATTACGTGCTACGGCCGGCGAAACGTGCTAGATTCATGCGTTCAGACGTGCAAGAGACACGTGTTCACACACTTATGGCGGTTCCCAATTGACATGTTACGGTTCCCTTGTCGCACCATCTTGTATGAACCATTCACATGTGGAGACAAATTAAACACTCAAGAATGAATTACTGAAGATCGATAAATCTTCGATTACAAATTATTGACTTATTGAAATTATTTAATTATTGACTGATTATATTTATTTGTCGTAACAACATGTTTGTAAAAATGCAATGACGAATTTTAGAAATGCAATTTTTGGTTAGGCATATGAAAAAAAGTCAGATAACATCCTTTACCTTAAAATATCAAAATAACATTCACTAATGTATATTATTTTGACTGTTCATATACTCCATGTATATAAAGCATATATCAACATAAAATACTTTCTCAAATTCACCTGTCTCACAGGATTATAAGCAATAAATAGTGGATGAGAAAATCATCTTATCAATGAATTGTGCACATACATATTACTGCAGGATCTGATTAATTCAAACCGAGCTGAATATTTTACATGAATCAAGATAGTGCAACAACTAGGAATCGTTGCATTAGGAACGACTGTAATTTACACAGTCGAATATTATATAAATGGGAGTGTAGGATGAATGTAGCCTATGAAAGTTGACAGTAAAAGTAGCTTATCTTTCTATTACTGGCCTTTTCATGGGGTTGGTAACTTTCCTGAATACCGTACAGTTACTATGTAACACCAATTAATTAGAAACGATAGCCAACTCCAAATTGCAGGCGTCCACGCTATGTTTATAAACGAGTTAAGTTGTGCTGTTGTTATGTACAATGGTAGCTGGTTAATTTGTAGACAGTAATTTTTATATGAAATTTGGAGTTGGGGATTTGGAGATTTAGGAATTTGGAATTTGAGAATTGGGGAATTTAGGAATTGGGGGATTTAGGAATTGGGGGATTTAGGAATTGGGGGATTTAGGAATTGCGGAATTTAGGAATTGGGGAATTTAGGAATTGGGGAATTTAGGAATTGGGGAATTTAGGAATTGGGGAATTTAGGAATTTGGGAATTTAGGAATTGGGGAATTTAGGAAATGGGGAATTTAGGAATTGGGAAATTTAGGAATTGAAAAATTTAGAAATTGGGGAATTTAGGAATTGGGAAATTTAGGAATTGGGGAATTTAGGAATTGAAAAATTTAGAAATTGGGGAATTTAGGAATTGGGGAATGTAGGAATTGGGGAATGTAGGAATTGGGGAATTTAGGAATTGGGGAATGTAGGAATTGGGAAATTTCGGAATTGGGGAATTTAGGAATTGAAAAATTTAGAAATTGGGGAATTTAGGAATTGGGGAATGTAGGAATTGGGAATGTAGAAATTGGGGAATGTAGGAATTGGGAAATTTAGGAATTGGGGAATGTAGGAATTGGGGAATGTAGGAATTGGGGAATGTAGGAATTGGGGAATGTAGGAATTGGGGAATTTAGGAATTGAAAAATTTAGAAATTGGGGAATTTAGGAATTGAAAAATTTAGAAATTGGGGAATTTAGAGATTTGGAGATATGAGAATTTGGTAATTTAGGAATTTGGTAACTTGAGAATTTGAAATATGAGATTTTAGAAATTTAGAAGTTTAGAAATATAAGTATTTGAGAATTAAGGAATTTGAGAAGTTGAAAATTGACGAATTTCGAAATAAATTATTTGCACCGAATCTTCAAAACCAGTTTGAGAATCACTGAAGTATATTTACTCTTACGCAAGCTCTCTACTCTTTTCATTCAGCTATATCAGCATCTCATTCACAAAAAAAGTTTCGATTAAGTGTACAGCAAAATTTACTAAATCAAACGCTGCTAAGATATCCACATAACTTATTTCGTTGAATATTTCACTTAATACAGTTTCGCGTCATCGAAGTACTAAATCATGCTCGTTACGATTAAAATTTAAATAATTAATTCATTTCTTACTGCGCCGATGAACATTTATTCCAACATTCACGAATATAGAACATTTTATTCCATCAAATTTATTGTATCCTTGTACAATCTGCACGCGAACCATTAATTATATTTGTAATTACTCGAAGCATCAGCACCACGTGCTGATTCAAGAAAGTGTAATTTACTAACACGAATTTCCGCCATTAATTAGGTGCATCTGCAGTCGTGCTGTGAGTTACATCCCTTGTCATTTTGAACGTCGCGTGTGCTATATTTATTGCTTTTTAATTTATGCATTTTTTCATTTTCAAGTTCTAAACTTTCGAAATTTTAGATTTACAATTTTTGGAATTTAAAATTTTCGAATTTTAGGAATTTCTAAAATTACAGAGGTTTAAATATTTGAAGTTCTAAGGTTTCGGATTTACAGATTGAGAAATTCTCAAAGTTACGAACTTTCACTCTCTCGAATTTCTAGTCAAATTTTATGAGAATTAGACATTTCTAAGGTTGCTAGTTTTCAAGTTTAGAAATTCAGGAGTTTACAAGTTCTTGTATTTAGAAATTTAGGAATTTATAAATTTTGACATTCACAAACTAATTTCCAAATTCTAAAATTTGCAAATTCTCTAACTTCCAAATTCTGAAGCACACAAATTCCCTAATTTCCAAATTCAAAAATTCACAAATTCTCAGACCTAAAAATTTACATATGGAATTAGAACATATGGAAGACAAATATGAAGAGAGAAGTCCTTTAAAACTTCTCCAAATCATCCTATCATAAGTTTAAAAATTGAAAAAAGAAAAATTAGTAAACTAGTTGAAAGACCTCTTCCTATATTGCCTATTACTACAGTCTCACCCACAGCAATATATGAAGAGTCAACCGTACTTGTAACTCATCCCTGATCCAACGTCCACCGCCACTATAACCTTCATACATTTATCCTCAGAAGTATCAGATCTGTGTTTCTCTAAATATTCCGCATGATTCTAAAACATTTCCACGCAGTCAGGTCATGCACCCGTCAAGGAACACGCGTTGTTTCAGGGCCGAGTTTCCGCGAAGCCATGTGGGCGTCCTAACTGCATTTCTCGTGCGTGACACACGCGAAAATACTCGAACCCGAGGTACGCAAGGATTTCGCTTGATAAGCACGGACATGAACGATTCAAAGAGTCTGCGCGATTAAATAAAAGCGCAAAAGACAACCGAAGGAAGATTCCGTGGGTTTCCGCGCCCACGTCTCGCCGTTGCATTCCCCTTCCCGGCATTTCTTTCTTTTTTCGCTCGGTGCAAGGCGAATATCTCTTGGAAGTCATTGTTTCTAGGTGTGACTTGAATTCCTTGGATTCTCTCTTTCTCTAACCGTTCCTTTCTTCCTACCTTTCTACCTCTGTGTCCGTGTTACTTGCCAGCGGTCCTGTTTAGAAACGCGTTCTGCCTGTTCCATTTAAAAGAAAGGCCACACACGTGCACAGCCATCGGAGAACTTATGCCTTCTATTCGAAAATTCTTCCATTCATTTTTACTCTTTTCGATGGAAATTTTGGTTTATTTCGTTTTTATAGGTTGCGGGATGTTTGTGGATTATTTGCATCGGTTTTATAGGTTATGAGGTGTTTGCAGATTTTTATAGGTTATTTGCATCGATTTTATGGGTTATTTGCATTAGTTTTATAGGGTGTGATATTTATTTACGTAGGTTATTTGCATCAGTTCTATAGGCTATGAGATTTATAAATTTTTGTAGGTTCTTTTGTTTAATAGGTTAAGAGATGTAGCAATCCTGATATCATAAGTTATAATTAAATTCATTCTTCGAAACTACCATTGGGAACTGATTGGTTTTTGGTTTTGTAATATAACCTGGATATTATGCAAACTGGATAAATATGCAAATAATTAATACCAGCAGATGTTACATTCTTTTTAAGCATGTTGGAAGCGAATTAGACTAGATCGATGAGGTTAGATTAGATTGGATTAGGCTAGGTTAAATTAGGTAGGGTTACATTAGGTTAGGTTCGACTGTCTGATTAGCTCAGATTAAGTTAGGTTAAAATGCATTAGGTAAGATCATATAGTGCAGTTAATTCACAGTCTGAAGACAAATTTTATATGAACTTAAATATTTAAAAGTGTAAGTTAGGTTAGGTTAACATATGTTAACTACATTAGTTAGTATATTAATAATATATGATAAAAAATATTAATCTTAAATTCAGAAGTAGAACCATTAAATTTTAAATATATCTATAATTACAATTAATACTTGATCATACAATTAACCTAACCTAAACCTTGTATCATACAACACCATATCCACATTAGAAAGTACCTTAAAAATAATTCCAAAAAGAAAATATAAAAATTTGAAATATGATTATCGACTTAATAACCAAATTAAAAGAACGAAGTTAAAGAAACATAATCGAAAAAGAACACAATCTGGCGGTAACTCAACTGAATCCTTAGGTTCTCCAACCTACTTCGATCGAAGGTACAACTAGGTCACCTTGCCGGAGGTTTTGCAACTCCGGTAGGTAGCCGTCTAACAGAAGTAAGTATATATAGACTTAACAGGGACGGATCGGCACGGTGCATACACCATGAACTGAAAATCCGGTTTTGGGAAAATAAAGAGAGGTTCCGAGGAGCCCCAGGGGACTGTCTTTCTGTCAGCTTCGCAGGGGCCATGCTCGAGCAAACTTTCCTCGAATTCCTGGAACGCATTAACCACAGCCCACCGTCTTGTTCATTCTTTGTTCGCTCGGATAATTTTAACATTGCACAACAATAAAAATAACTCCTCTATGTTCTATTACCATCAATCGCAATCCATTTGTGAAATTCGTAATTTCTGTGTAATACGTATTAAAATCTCTTCTATAATTAACTCCGACATTTTATAATTGTAATACAACTGCAAGTGCAACTTTTTTCCCAAAAGTGCTAAGTTTGAAAGTAGAAGTCATTAAATAATTACAATCGTAAAATACCACGTTATCCATATTGTATAATGTACGAGTCAGAAATGTTAACATCCTTCAAGCAGCATTCAATAATTCATTGGTCTTCGAATTTCCTTCGGGAAGACAATAGGTTCTTGGCAAAGTCTCTTTTTAAACATAAGGAGAAAGCTATGAATTTGAACAGCGATCATTGCAACGTCGATGATCTGTATTTCTCGTAGAAAATAACGATCGGCATCTGGCAAGGTCGATGGCGTCGACGACTGTCGTTTGACGCTTGAGAAATGGAAGGCCACTTTCCCTTTCTCTTACTCTTTTCAACAATAAGCTCCTCGTGTTTCGATCAAATAATATCGTCGAACGAAATACCTCAACTTGTCGCACGGAAGCTGGTTACCTTAATGTCACCGACGGGTTCTTAAGGTATTTAAACAAATATTTACGCTCGCACAGGCGCGGTGTAATCGCGCGTTTACTTTCCAGTGAAAGACCCCGTCGATATTTATGTAACTTATAATTTGCACACGTAAGCGCGCATTTTCAACGAGGATTAATACAAATAATTCTAGCCTCCTAGATTCGACACTTTCAGGAAATTCTTACGTGGCTGATTGCGAACGGGACGTAACTACTTACTTCCTAGGTGACAACTCGTTAGCGAGAATTCTATCGAGATATTCAGTGGGATTACAAAATCTTTTACTGGCAGTTAGCTGGTTAGACATCTAGGAACTTAGGTTGGAACTTTGATCGTCAATTTTGAAAGTATAGTTTGGACAGGTAAAAAGAGTTTGCACGTTTATAAATGTAAAAATTTTCAAGTTTGGTAGTCTCTGAACTTCTAAATTTGCTGACTCAAATTACAACAGCTAAATTGTTCATTTGAAAAGTTATACATCTAAACATTGTAGAAATAAATTATATTGCATTATAGGTTGGATAAATTGTAACAATATATTTGATATAATCTTCCAATATGAATATGAATATTATTAAAACAACGAGTAAAATTCTAAGTATAATTCATAACTCCATAAGTATTAATAAGTACAATTATAATTGCATAAAAATTAATAAGTATAATATCACAACGACAAAGCTGAAAGAAATTAATTGGGAAGTAAATACAACATCGTGTACCGAGATACGACGAAATGAAATGAATGGTCACGGTTGTTTGTGAACAAATGGAGAGACGATGAGTTCGTTTAATCCGGGGCCATATCTCGAGACGAAAAGACGAAGAAAGCAGTATTCCACGTCGATTCGAACGGTGAAAGTCGTCCAAAATGTCACTGGAGTTTAACCTTACCGCGAATACGTACGCACAGCTGAGTTGCTTATGGCAGGCGAGGCGAGAGGAACATGCATATAATATGTCGTTGCGTAATTCACCTTCTGGCACCATAAACGCATCGGGATGAAGCGGCAAAGGTACGTGGTTTCACTGTAAGGTCAAATATAGTAGTATTTTCTTAATAATTGTACCGTGAAAAGAAAAATTGTTTCAAATATTATTTTTTGAGAAATTAGTTTTTGTTTATATTGTGCTTATGTAACGAGTTGTGTCTGTAGTTATAATTATTGATTCAGTCAGAGATATTACAATTAATTTAATGAATATTGCACTTACTAATTTAATCAGAATTATTACAAATATTTAGCTAGAGTTACTGTAATATTTTAATATGTAATAATAATATTAATTTAGTCAGAGTTACATTTATTAATTTAGTCAAAAATATTACACTTACTGATTTAATCAGAATTATTACAAATATTTATCTAGAGTTACTGTAATTATTAATTTAGTCAAAATTATTATAAGTATTAATTTAGAATTATTATAGTTATTAATTTAGTCAGTTACATTTATTAAATCAGTTAGTTTTATTGTAATTTTTAATTCGTTTGTAGTTATACAAATATTAATGTATTCATAGTTACTACAATCAAAGAATGAAAATAAGCTCTCTAAATGTGAAAGACACAAAAATAATAATTTTATCAAAATATCTATTGGTAAAATATATCAAGATTTATTAGCTAAGAAACTATGCAGCAAGATTTTCATCCAGATTTACAAGCACTCGCTATCATGTGAACACTCTTTTTATGCAAAGAAATATTTTAAACTTTTAACAGTCACAGCGAAAGAATGTACGATATATTTTGTCAATAAGTATACTTTTTTAAACAAAAAGTTGTTTTCTCCAGAAATGTAACTTTGGAAATTATAGCCCTGTTTGTTATCGCTCTTCTATTTGTAATTGTTGTTAACTCGATGACGAGGTAAAATTTAAATGGCGAGTTAAACGCGCGGAATTTAAACGGTGTTGAGATGTTAGTAACGGCATCAGATGGCGTCAGATGCATCCTTTAAGAAATTTTTAGGTTCGTGTTATTTAGAAAGTTTCGTTCGTTTAAATGTTAAGTATGTGCATAACTTTGATCGTAAATCTTTTGCTTCGGATATTTTATTATACATTTGTAGTAGTTGATGTTGCGGTGACATAATTGATAAAGGACTTTAATATGAAAATTGATTTTTAAGAAAATTAAATATGAAGAGTGGTAAAGCAAAATTGTTTATGATGATGATAATTTTAATAATCTGTTTGATAATTTAGAAATTGGTGGATATTATATTACATAATGAATATTATAATATAAACAATTGATATCTACTATGATATTTGTATTTATGAACTAAATAATACATTTTTAATTAATTTAAGTCCATCATGCTAAATACTATTTATTTTAATAATATTATGTGTATTATAATTACATTATAATGTAATTGATGAATTAGTATATAACTTATAATATTCTCACCCCCTAAATAAATTTTTTAGAAAATATTTAAATAAATGTTCAAATTAAATTTTCTTAAAAATGAAATCATTTATCAGGAAATCACTAATCTAAATTTTTTGAAAAGATTCCTTTATTTGTAAAAACAGTAGTAGCAATTATTGTACATGTTATGTTATATTATGCAAAAGTTGACATTAATGGTAGAGTTAGATAAGCATCAAAGAATTAGCATAATTGAATAACATGTATAGTGAACCTCTTTGCATATTGTCACGCGAATAACCGTGTTAAACAATTTCATATTAATTTCCTATTTCCTTACTGTCCTTAACACGTTGCTTACTATTGGGGTCATGGATGACCACTGTTATGCATTTAATGGAGTTCAATAACTACGAAATAAAGAAAGACAGAATAATTTAAGTATTATTTAACTTCATGCATATGGAAAGTATTGTTTAATATTCATGTTAATGTCTGGTATAGATATCCATTTTGGAGATTTTCAAATTCCTGAATTTCCAAATACTTCAATTCCCAAATCTATCAATTTTTACAAATTTACAAATTTACAAATTCTCCAATTCCCATATTCTCAAAATCTTTAAATTCTTAAGTCCCTAAAGCCATAAATTACTAAATTTCCAAATCTCAACATTTTGAAATCTGTAAATCTTCAAATTCTTCTCAAATTCCCATATATTCCGAAAACCCTAAATTCTCAACTTTCTAAATTCCCAAATCCCTAAATCCCTAAATCTTCAAATCCCTAAATTCTCAACTCCCTAAACTCCTAAATCCATGAATTCTCAACTAAATAAATTCCCAAATCCCTGAACCCCAAATCCCTGGATTACGAAGTCCCTAAATTCCCAAATCCCTAAATTCCCAACTCTCTAAATCCTCAAATCCCCAAATCCCCAAATACCTAAAACCCGAAATCCCTAAATTCTCAACTCTCTAAATCCCCAAATCCCTAAATTCCCAACTCTCTAAATCCCCAAATCACCAAATACCTAAAACCCCAAATCCCTAAATCCCCAAATCGCCAAATCCCTAAATCCCTAAATCCCTAAATCCCCAAATCCTTAAATTCCCAAATCCCTAAATTCCCAACTCTCTAAATCCCCAAATCCCCAAATCCCTAAATCCCTAAATCCCTAAATCCCCAAATCCCTAAATCCCCAAATCCCTAAATCCCTAAATCCCCAAATCCCCAAATCCTTAAATCCCTAAATTCCCAAAATCACAAACATGTAAATTACCAATTTGAAAATCTAAATAACCCAATTTCCAAATTGGCAAATTTCCAAATATCCAAATAATCAACCTGTAAACTTAAATCACCAAATGACCAAATAAAAATGAAAAAATCTGAAAGTTTGAAATCACTGCACCCACCACACGACCCGATGGCCCATGATTTGCCCATCACTGCAGCGGCACATAAATTACTGGAATAATTAAATTGCACGACCGTGACACAAATTTTTCGTCCTGAGAAACTGGAGGCCGAAAAGACCCTGGTGGAGACGGGGGATTAATGAACGTAACGATTAGCTAGCTCGTGTGTCGAGGAACTTGGTGTAGGTTTTCCGTGGTTGAACAGCTAGTTTAAAAGAAATTACGATTCTAGCTGCATGAGAAAAGCTCTTTACGTTAAGTAATAACTGCATAAATCGTGTGTAATGCCGTGAATACGTGGAAGATTGATTAATCGAGGGCGAATTGTTGCGATAATCCCACGATCTTGCATCGAGAATAAGCGTCGTGTGAAATCGATTCTTGGAACGAAGCGTGCATTAACGTAAAACAGTTTTCTTTTCTACGTGATTCCTATTTCTTCCTTCTTTCTTTCGAACGTGCCATTAAAATACATCGTGGGTTGTTAAAATACATGCATCATGAGAGCAATTATAGCGATAGGAGTAATAGAGGCATCGCAACAAGTCAAGTTATCTAGATGGGAGATTTAGGTTACTGAATATTTGATGTAAACGGTTATGTAACTGCCTTTACTAATTTTCAAATTTATAAATTTATGCGTTTCAATTTTGCAAATGTACTGATTTAAGAATGTTTATATCCCCAAATTATGAAATTTTCAAATGCACAAATTACTAAATCCTCAAATATCTAACTTTCGAAATAGCCAAATCCTCAAATGTTCAGTCTTATAATTTTCGAAGTTACAAATTTACAAATCCTCGAGTACACAAATTACCAAATTGTCAAATTGTCAAATTGTCAAATTGTCAAATTGTCAAATTGTCAAATTGTCAAATTGTCAAATTGTCAAATTGTCAAATTGTCAAATTGTCAAATTGTCAAATTATCAAATTGTCAAATTATTAAATTAGCAAATTGTCAAATTGTCAAATTGTCAAATTATCAAATTATCAAATTATCAAATTGTCAAATTGTCAAATTATCAAATTATCAATCAAATTCCCAGTCCCAAATTTGCAACTTTCCAAACCTCCAAATCCCCACACCAATAAATTCTCAAATTCCCAAATCCTCAAGTTCCCAATTCCTCAAATCCACAAATCCACAAATCACCAAATCACCAAATTTCCAAATCTCTAAATTCCCAAACCCCCAAATCCCAAAGTTCCCAAAATCTAAGACTTACAACTTCCCAAATCTCCAAATAACCAAATCCTCAAATCCCCAAAATCCCAAATTCCCAAATCTCCAAATCCCCAAATCCCCAAGTCTCCAAGTCTCCAAGTCCACAAATCCCCAAATCTCCAACTCCCCAAATCCCCAAATCCCCAAATCTCCGAATTCCTAAATCCCCAAATCCCCAAGTCCCCAAACACCCAAATCTCCAAATCCCCAAATCCCCAAATTCTAAAATCCCCAAATCCCCAAATCCACCAATTCCCAAATTCTCAAATCTCAGATCCCCAAATCCCCAAATCTCCAAATTTGCAAATTAAATTAATAAATGCAAAATGTCGAAACATGAAAGTCTTGCAAGATTCGACAACAGAAAGGTACCTGAAAATAGCACATATAACATACTAGTTTTATACACTCGAAGTTTAAAGGTTGATGAAAATGATTACACAAACCTTTCATCAACGTTTTTAATAGAAAATGGCTGGTTGCCAGTTATAGCAAACAATGATCAATTTCGAAACGTAGAAAGTCCGACACGATCTGATGACAGAGAAGTGCCGCAAAATGGCACTTATGGCATATTAAGTTAAAACTTAGAATGAAAGTGATGAAAGTGATTGGATAAATAGTTAATCAATATGCCTCCTACAATATGGCTGACTCTTAGATAAAGCTAGAAGACCTATTTATCTTGAAATAACATCCTCTCGTATACAAAATTTTCATTTAAATAAATATATTTTATTAGTTTAACAAATTTTTAATTTTAGGACTTTCAGAGTTGAAATCTTCTAAATGAAAAAATGTTGGATCCTCGACGCTTAAAGACTTGAAATGTTTGGTGCTTGAGTTATCTTATAACAAAACTGTCAAACTTTGAAATTTTTTGATTTCATCATTGTTGAATTTTGGGCCTCTTAAATTTTGGAGCTTAAGTGGTTCAGGACTTTGTGTTTGTAAATTTGGGACTGTTAAAGCACTATTAAAGATATCTGCACTTCATAATTCTTGAATAAGTGAAACCATAGAACCTCAGAACATTATAATTTCTGTAACCCCTAAAATTTGGTCGCGTCTGCAGTCTATATTTTTGAAATTCAGCAAAGCAAGGAAAAGGCAGTGAAAAAGAGTGGAAAAGAGAACCGAGTGGAGATGCATGGATTGGAATGCGGCATCGGTTGTCCAAGGAGAACCACTTCGCTGCGCCCTAGATATTCCCCAGGTATCCGTGGGCCTGCTATGTCTCTCGCTTATACGATTATCGAGCGGACAATTATCGAGCGCGTGATCGTGTAACGCGGTCGGCTAATCGGCCGTCGAGTATTGAATATATATTTAGACGGATTTCTTCCGCGATCGGATCAAAAATGACGCGTACCGGCTCGCGACCGGTAAATCGGCCGTCGATACGCTTCGCGCGCTCCAAGAAACGCACCGGCGTGCTTCGGCGTGAAAAAGCGGCGGGAAAAGCGGGGTGAAAATAGGAATCGAGAGTTGTTGCTCGTTTTGCATACACTGGAAAGGCGTGTACGCGGTTCGTTTGCTCTCGTTCTCGAACGCGTGCTAGCTTTCTCTTGTCGTGATCCGAGGATATTAGGAATTCGCGGTGCCTAATGAGCTAATAACGATGATCGAGGTGCGAACTAGCTGGCTCGAGCGAAGCGGATCGCGAGGAGGATGTTGAGGATTTTTCTCCTCGCAATTTCGTGCACGCAAGCATTAATCCTTGCTGCATTTCCAACGAAAGCGTACACGTGCGATTCTTTCCTCGCGTTTCATGACCGCCCTGTCAGCCATATTTGGATGACGCGTGGATTTACATTTGTAACAGTCGACCGTTATGCGAGAAGCATACTTACTTGACTAATCATTATTCATTTTATTTGACGAGAATTTTGTTGGACTTGATGGAATATGTAATAAAGGAAAGCTGAGTATCGCAGCATAACCTAATCATTATTAATTTTAGTGGATTTGAGTAGAATTTTGTTGGACTCGATGGAATATGTAATAAAGGAAAGCTGAGTATCGTAACATAACCTAACTAATCATTATTAATTTTAATGGATTTGAGTAGAATTTTATTGGACTTCATGGAATATGTAATAGAGGAAAATTAATCGTCTGAATAATTAATTAGATCTGTTGGAAGTAAGGTTAGGATTTGTTATGATATTTGAAGAATTCAATATGGCGGTCAAATACTGTAATTGAGAATGGTTTGAGAATGGTGATTCCTTTTATTTTATGATCATAGTTCTCAACGTCATAAAGTTAGTAATTCTCATAATTTCATAAGGACAAGATCTCAACCTTCCAAAGTTTCAAACTCTCAAAATATCAAGCACCTAAAGTACCAAATTTCCAAGGTTCTAAACTCCTAATGTTGCAGACTTCCAAAGTCCCAAACTCCCAAACTCTCAATGTTCCAAACTTCCAAAGTTATTAATTTGCAAATATCCCCACGCTCCCAACCCTCCAAAGTCCCAAACTCCCAAATTCCTAAACTTCCAAAATTCTAAACTCCTCAAATCCCAATCTCCCTAAATTCCACTCTAACCCAAATCCCAATTTCTTCAAATTCCACTCTCCCCAAATCCCAATTACCTCAAATCCCAATCTTCTCAAATTCCACTTTCCCCAAATCCCAATTTCTCCAAATTCCACTCTCCCCAAATCCCAATTTCCCAAAATCCCAATCTCCCCAAATTCCACTCTCCCCAAATCCCAATTTCTCCAAATTCCACTCTCCCCAAATCCCAATTTCCCAAAATCCCAATCTTCCCAAATTCCAATCTCCCCAAATCCCAATTTGCTCAAATTCTAAGCTCCCCAAATTCCACTCTCCCCAAATCCCAATTCCCCCAAATCCCACTCTCCCCAAATTCTACTCTCCCCAAATCCCAATTCCCCCAAATCCCAATCTCCTCAAATCCCAATTCCCCCAAATCCCAATCTCCCCAAATCCCAATTCCCCCAAATCCCAATCTCCCCAAATCCTAATCTCCCCAAATCCCAATCTCCCCAAATTCCAATCTCCCCAAATTCCAATTCCCCCAAATCCCAATCTCCCCAAATCCTAATCTCCCCAAATCCCAATTCCCCCAAATCCCAATCTCCCCAAATCCCAATTCCCCCAAATCCCAAACTTACCAAATCCCAATCTCCCCAAATTCTAAACTCTCTAAATCCCAAATTCCCCAACTTCCAAATTTACAAAGTCCAATACTCCCTAATCTCAAATCATCAGTCCCAAATCCACAAATTCTGAGTACCCCAAAGTCCCAAAACCCAAAAGCTCCAGAATTGAAATTTTCCCGAATTCAAGAGCAAATCGAACGACACAATCATCCGATTGTAACCGAGCCAAAGTGAAATCTAAAGCAGGTTTCGAGTTTAATTGCTCTCAATAGTATTACTTAAGCTTACGCAATACGTCAATTCGTAATTTCTCTAATTATCCACATGATCAGATTCCATGGTACAACGTTGTTCTACGCTTGTTAAGCTTCATTCAAACGTATATGCTTCGTGAATGGTGATGGATGAAATTACAAAGGCCTTAGAAAAGATTGATTGTTTTTTTATTTTGATCAACGACAGCGTTACGAATTTGTCACGATCGCAGTAACTGTTTTACGGTGACGTGACGGAATACGGAAACAGACACGTAAGTACGTGATACGTGGAACTATGGTTACCGAGGTGTAGCAACGGTTTACTTAGAACTGGTATAACTATTTATATTTATTAAGTCCGCTTGTGTATACGTCTGATCACAGAAATAGTTTTGCGATCAGATCATAGTAAACGAGAGTACTTAATATTCTCTTTCAAACACGTACTCGACACAAAAGACTGTTATCACGTTGCAATACAATTAGTGTGTGATTATTTTAATATTACTACTCTTATTGTTAATATGTTATATAATATGTAGTATGTAATATTGTTACTTAATACAAAATATTGTTAGTACCATTCAGTATCACGCTATTGCTTTACAATTATTATGATATTATAGTACTTAATGCGGAACATAGTAATTACAATACAATAAGTCATAAAATAATGCGATACAATTACATTGAAATTATTGTAGCACTCCACATAGTGTAATTTAGAATATTTACCTTTCGAAAGTAAACGCCATTACTCTATCAAAAAGAAAAGCAGAACCAGAAGATTTGCTAAAAGCAAGCCGCTAAAATAAGTTGAGAAACAAGCCTTTAGGCTAAAGTTATGCGTTCACCTACATCCAATCTTATCGTAAATCTCGTCCCGTTACCGAGCCAACACTCCAGGCGAATTTTGTAGCTAACGTATATCCTTGAATCGTAATCAACATCGTGAGATAATCGATCCGATAATTGTTATTTAACTAGGAAAGTACCGTTGACAGTACTAAACAGCGATGCACCGGGAATTGCAACTTAAATCGTGGGAATTAGGTACTTTACTCGCAATCATCTCATAATTCACATTCGTTGTTGCGTTATTCTTTTGCAGCTAATTAGCTTCATTGAGTGCAACGAGTCAGGAAAAGTTTAATCAGATTTATTCCATTCATTGTTTAAGGAATAATTAAGTTTATTACGCGACAAATTGTGATGATTGCTTTTATTGGTGTAATAAGTAGAGATTAGGATGGGTTTCGGCGATATAACGCGTGGTATTACGCGTGGCCATATAACTCGAAGTAATTGTATAATATAATATAATATAATTGACCTGTGATTATACAGTGCATGGTGAAGTAATATGTGGTGATACAACGCGTGGCAATATAGTGAGTGGCGATATAACGCGTTGTAATATAAGGCATGGTGTTACAGCTTGTGACGATATAACACGTAATGATACAACGTGTGGCGATTTAACGCGTGGCGATATAACGCGTGGCGATATAACGCGTGGTAGTGCAACGCGTGGTAATACAGTACGTGGCAATATAACGCGTGGTGATGCAACGCGTTGTAATACAGTGCGTGGCGATATAACGCGTGGCAATATAACGCGTGGTAGTGCAACGCGTGGTAATACAGTGCGTGGCAATATAACGCGTGGTGGTGCAACGCGTCGTAATACGATGCGTGGCGATATAGCGCGTGGCGATATAATGCGTGGCAGTATAACGCATGGTAGTGCAACGCGTGGTAATCGGTGCGTGGCAATATAACGCGTGGTAATTCGGTACGTGGCGATATAACGCGTGGCAATATAACGCGTGGTAGTACAACGTGTGGTAATACAGTACGTGGCAATATAACGCGTGGTGATGCAACGCGTTGTAATACAGTGCGTGGCGATATAACGCGTGGCAATATAACGCGTGGTAATACAACGCGTGGTGATACGATGCGTGGCGATACAACGCGTGGTGATACAATGCGTAATAATCTAACGCATGGCGATTTAACGCGTGGCAATATGTAATAATCTAATTGATGCCTGACAATATAGTTCGTGGCCATATAACTTGTTTCTAAGTTAACAAATCATAATTTCTGTACCCGTCGTCATTGTCAATTACTATATACTAAGTGTATCAGTACTCGACTTGAATTCTTCACTATAAGTTGTGCATGCATTTATAACGAACGAATTGAAAGTATGAATTTAATCGAATTATCAAACATTGTACATGTATGTATTGTTTCATCATGCTTAAAGTATTATATTCACGTATGCGTGTATTACACTACACGCGACATAACGAGCATACTTCTTCTAGCACGTCGTAAAATCTTACATAATGTTTTACGAGCGTCGATTAACGTTTTGCGTGACAATAACATAGAAATCGATGTCCAACAATCGGACAGTTTTGATTGTCATCGAGTGTAATACAAATTTTTATTCCAACGCGTTACTATAGTATTACGATCATTGCGAAGCGGCTTAGCAAATGGTTTGCCGCATCAGCGAAGTGCATCCACTATAACCGTACCGATTCTGAATACATTGACTTCGTTCGCAAGGATTCCCCCTTTCCATTTGACTAATCGAGCATGAGATCTAATGGTTTCTCATTATAATACGTTTATAACAGGCTGCTGCACGATTTCGAGATACTGAAATAGAATTGCAGGAACATAAAACGTGGAATATAAATTCGGACATTCGTTAACCTTTTCAATGCAAAAGAGTTTCTAAATCATTTCGTTGAAAGTTGCGGTGACTCGATGAAAGCATTCGTGTAAGATACTCAAAGGTCTCAAGTTTGAACTCCTACATTCTCTTCAAAATATCTCAATGTATTTAACTCAAAATTTATAAGATTGCTAATTTACTTGTTTGTAACTTTGAAAATTTACTAATTGGACTATTTGTAACGTTGAAGATTGACAAACTGACTGTGACACACGTGTACTCATAGAAAATATGAGGACAATAGTTATGTAACTCATCTGGCAGAATACCAAAAGAACAGCTGCAATTAATTATATCAAGATACATATAAGCTTCATGTTTCGTAATGAATTGTTTTAAATACGTATGGAAATATCATACTAGAAATGAAAAAGCAAAGGACACTTGATTTTCTCAATTTTGAGAACTCATCTTGTGAAGTGAATTCATCTGTCGAAGTTCAAACATAGTTGCTTTCATTCATCAAAGCCGCCAATCTAGTTTCTTTCATTCATCAAAGTCTAAACCTAGTTGCATTCATCCATCAGAATTGAAATCTGGTTTTATTCATCTATCAAAGATCAAACCCAGTTTCAATCATCCACCATAGTTCAAACCTAGATTCATTCATCCACCATAGCTCAAACCTGGTTTCTTTCATCCATCAAAATTCCTATTGTACCTTTTGTAACCATCAAAGTTGAAATCTAGTTTTATTCATCCAACGATCAAACCTAGACTCATTCATCCACCATAGTTCAAACCTAAATTCATTCATCCACCATAGTTCAAACCTGGTTTCTTTCATCCATCAAAATTCCTATTGTACCTTTTGTAACCATCAAAGTTGAAATCTAGTTTTATTCATCCAAAGATCAAACCTAGACTCATTCATCCAGCATAGTTCAAACCTAGATTCATTCATCCACCATAGTTCAAACCTGGTTTCTTTCATCCATCAAAATTCCTATTGTACCTTTTGTAACCATCAAAGTTGAAATCTAGTTTTATTCATCCAAAGATCAAACCTAGACTCATTCATCCAGCATAGTTCAAACCTAGATTCATTCATCCACCATAGTTCAAACCTGGTTTCTTTCATCCATCAAAATTCCTATTGTGCCTTTTGTAACCATCAAAGTTGAAATCTAGTTTTATTCATCCAAAGATCAAACCCAGATTCATTCATCCACCATAGTTCAAACCTAGATTCCTTCATCCACCATAGCTCAAACCTGGTTTCTTTCATCCATAAAAATTCCTATTGTACCTTTTGTAACCATCAAAGTTGAAATCTAGTTTTATTCATCCAAAGATCAAACCTAGACTCATTCATCCAGCATAGTTCAAACTTAGATTCATTCATCCACCATAGTTCAAACCTGGTTTCTTTCACCCATAAAAATTCCTATTGTACCTTTTGTAACCATCCAAGTTGAAATCTTGTTTTATTCATCCAAAGATCAAATCCAGATTTAATCATCCACTATAAGTTCAAACCTAGATTCATTCATCTACCAAAGTTCAAACCCATCAAAGCCCAAACCTATTAAAATCGACACCACACTAAACGACTACATCGCCATAACGCGATTTAGTAAGAGTTGAACGCGATCGATGAGTCTTTTGAGCTAAATGAAAGCCGTGAAGAACGACGGAGTCGAAAACTGGGGGACACTTAAAAGTCCTAGCGCGCAGAGTTCGTTCAGAGAGAAAACCGTTTGAACGCTTCGCGGAATAAAATAGCCGGATTCTCGCGAAAGGGAAAAGACGTGCCAGGCAGACAGACTGACAGACAAACCCGTGGATTTACGGACGGAACGTGAATATCTGGGCTGATTTCGAAATCGTTACGAGAACTTTCTTCGAACGGATCGTCTATAGGGAAACTTGCGGATCGGAGCTTCGTTAATTGTCTTTGCCTCGGATTATGGAAATTTTCGTTCGGAATGTGTTAACGAGCTACACTATTGTTCTCTTTTTCTCTTTCGTTGAATGCTTTTACATACTTTTAACATTCACAACATACTTTTTCGCGCAATTTTAGATAATAACACCTTTCGTACATTCATAAATCATGTGTAGGTTTTAACACGTTCGTATAACGCGATCTTAAAGGTGATTGCTTGTAGGTTTTGTAATTAAAAAGAAGGATAAAATGTGGAAAATTTACTTTCGAATGTGTGTACATTCTATGACCGTTTTTTGATATTTATAATGTAGACAGAAAAAAATTATTTATTTGCTGTATTCAATGTTACCATAATAATATGATAACAATTGAACATGTTAGATCAGGAATAAATTTTGTCGTATGATGATTACAAATATTTTATCATTTCATTCTTTGTTTCTGAAATGAAAGTTAAAGAAAGTTTGAACCTAAGTACAGTATGATTTTGTGTAATACAAAGTGGTATTACAGTAATATAGCGGAATAATGAAATAATAAAATAGTAGTGTAGTCAACATTTTGTCTGCCATGTCACTGTGAGTGACACTCGAATTGCCATACATATACATTAATAAAAATTATAACAGATCCTACATTTTATTAAGAATTTGTTCATTTACCTCACTGAAAACACTCCTGTTAACTTTCTGGAACTGTGGAAAATAAATATAACAGGATATTGCGAAAATACTTGACGAGGGTTGCTAAAAATAAAAATACTTCCTAATACAATTTTTAACTACTTCAATGTCAGCGTGTTAAAAAATGAAAGAGTATAAAAATAAAGTAGTAGTACAATGTAACAGTGAACCACGAGTGTAATAGTACAGTCATATTGAACAGTGAAAACATAAAATAGTAGAATTAATATACTAGAAGAATAGTGAAATACTTGAACAGTAAAATAGTCAAACAGTTCCTAATCCCAAACACCAAGACACTAAATCAAATAACAAAACATCCCCATTTGCACCTAAATTAAAAATTCGTATATTCCCTGCACATCAGCAACCTAACCTCTAAATCTGCACAAAAGAAATAACAAAAAATCGCAAATAGTACAGCACAATCCCTAAATTTTCATATCCATTACCAGTGCATAATCCTCTTCACAATCAAAAATTGCATCCCACGTAACCCACTTATTACGACGAGCTGAAATTCGAAAAGAATACCCTGGAAATTAGCATGATCCACGAGGAAGAAAGATAGCGCGTGAAATTACGGGTACCGGTCGTTTCAATACAATGGTACAATGTTTGCCGGCGGTTGATATCGGGCTACATGATCGCGAAGGAAACGCGAAATAGAAATGCAAACCGCGTTCAGGGAGGAGCTTCTCTCTGATCGGCATTCTCAGAGCAACGTGCCGCCGACGTCGACGTCGAAACGTTCAAGGAACTTAAGCAAGTACTATAACCCGGTGTCAACAACCTCGGCCACCCTCTTTCACCCGCGCCGAAGAAACCGTGATGACTTTTACACGCCCCCGTCTCTGCTTCTTTTCGCCGGTAATGCCTATCGATCGCGACATCGTAATATTTCGCGAGTGAGACGTTATGTTGCGAGGCGTTGTATACAGACGCGGATAACTATGACGTAAACGCATTGTGTAACGATCCTGATTAATGAACTCCGGCTATTTACAACAATGTCGGCCGCTGCACGATAGCCTAGTCACGATCCATATTGTTATTGAAATGTAATATACTAAGATAATTGAACCGTTCCAGATACGACAATAGAAATTACAGAAATAGGTGCTGAAATTTGAAAGTGATCGACTGGAACTGCGAGGATTTTTATGGTTTGGGTGTTGGTGATTGGATGTTGCGATATGTGTATTGGAAATTTACCGGAGCAATTTGGAAAGGGGACTTGGGGATTTGGGGATCGAGAGTTAGGAAATTGGGAAATTTGCAAATTTGGGGATTAGTAAAATTAGAAATGTGAGAATTTGGGGTTTGAGAATTTGGAAATTTGGGAAATCTAAGTTTGGAGTGGGAATTTTAGGAATTTAGAAGTGTGAGTATTTGGGGTAGGTAATGTGGTTATTGCGAAATTTTTAATGTGGAAATTTGAGATTTGAAAACCTGAGAATTTAGAGTTTAGAAATTTGAAAATATAAAAAAATTAAAAGGTTCGAATATTTGGAAATTTGCAAATGTACACATTTAGAACTTTGATAAATTTCCAAAATGCTCCTCCAAATTTCTCAAATTCCCAAACTATCAAATTACTAACTTCCAAGTCCTAAAAATGTCAAAAAATCCAAATATTCAAAACCTCAATGCAAAGTTTCAATTGCAAAATTAGAAAGGTTCAGCTTCCAACAAAATTGTTTCCAAAAAACAAAGCATATGACAGGAGAAAATTAAGGACACGTCCCGAAAGATCCCACACAAAATTATTAATCATCGATGAGATCGTAAATCGTGCATATAAGTACAGAAGCCAAGGTGCAGCTTTCGGATGCTGAACGCTCATCGCAGCGTAGCACTCGACTTTCACTCTTGTGACTGGGGCGAACGATGCACCGAACCAGATAAAAGCATGTCGGGTCGTCTGTGCACCCCGTTTCATCTTCAATCTCCCGGCAACAGTCCTCTCTGCTAACGCGTTCAGTACCGCTTATGCAACTCGACGTTGGCACGGTTTATTATGCTGCACGATTTGCATTTGAAAATTTGGGGATTTGATAATTTGGAGAAATTTGGGAACTTAGGGAATATGGGGAATTTGGGGAATTTGGGGAATTTCGCGAATTTGGGAAATTTGGGAATTTGGGGAATATAGGGAATTTGGGGAATTTCGCGAATTTGGGAAATTTGGGAACTTGGGGAATATGGGGAATTTGGGGAATTTCGCGAATTTGGGAAATTTGGGAATTTGGGTATTATGGGTAATATGGGGAATTTGGGGAATTTGGGAACTTGGAAAATTTGGGAAATTTGAGAATATGGGGAATTTCGGGCATTTGGGAACTTAATAATTTGGGAAACTTTAGAACTTGGGGAATATAGGATTTTAAGGATTTGAGAATTTAAGAATTTGGGGAATTTGAGAAATTTTGGGGATTTGAGAGACTGGGGAATTTGGGAAATTTGTGAGTTTAAAAATTTGGAGAATTTCGGAGTTTAAGAATATGCGAAGTTTGGGAAATTTGGGATTTTTGAGAATTCTGGGATTTGAATTGTAGAATTTGGAATTTGACATTTGGAAAATTTTTAATTTCAGACTTAGAGAATTCCAAGAATTCGAGTAACTTTTTTAGTGACTTCAAAATTCATATATCTGAAAATGAAGGACCTACAAATTTGACCCACATTTGACACCCAAAAATTTGAAACTTTCCAGAATTTATTTATGAATTCATAAGTTTGAAAATTTGTAACTCTAACATGGAGTATCCACATCTATTGCGTGCATATGCATCCTACGTCTAAAATCCCCACGCTGCATATATGGCCAAGTCATCAAAACCAAGAACTACAGAAAGTTTTTCAGCCACAATTAAAGTACGCGTCCCTAAGAGAGCTTCTCGAAGATGAACGACCTCGTAATGAATACGAAACATAGATTTGTTAAGATGGAGTGCAACGAAACGGAGTGGAAGACTTATTAAGAATCTCTAGAATAATGCTTCACGTGCATTGAACTCGCTAAATCCATATCCGTAACGAGATCTGCCAGCTCGATAAAAGGCGGAATAATGATTCGGCATCGTCCATACGCAATCCCCTGCACCGTTTAGATGAATGATTTATCGGCAGCGAACTGTCGTGTCATTGGCCATAAATGAAAGGTTGTAAGGACCCACACGGTTACGTCGATTACGAATATAATTATACCGCATCGGGAGCATAATTCTTCGAATCGAGTCTGATACACCGTGGTCGGTTCCGGTGACGCGAACGGATGTCGTTGGCATACAAAAGACTCCATCATAACGGTAACCTTAAAAAACTGGTGACTTTGTTCGACGAAAACATCGTAAATCATATGCAACGGTAGACTTTGATTAGAAAGAACGAGTAGATACCTTCTAAATTGAAAATTGGGGAATCGAAAGGAAATTAGGTTGTTGAACATTTATAGAATTGTAAATTAGGGAATATAGAGATTTTTACGTGATTTGATGATGTAAATAAATATTGTAAAATAATACCTGTGATGTATCAGAAGTTGTTTTGTGTAAATACTACATGGATATGAATGATTATAACACAAAATGGTGGACGATCAGTTACTGTGAATAGTCGAAGTTAAAACCAGGACTTAAAATTTGAATAAAAAATATAAGGTTCAATGTCTTGAAAGTATGATGCAAAACAATACTTGTGAAGCATATCAATTTTAAGTTTGAACTTTCGTACAGGTACTACATGAATATTTTATGAATAGTTGTAGCACAAAATGGTGGACGATCAGTTACAGTGAACAGTCGACGTAACCATAACTTTTAGTATAATGTTAAGTTTAAACTTAGGTTCCGGATACATGAATATAATACAAAATGGTGGACAATGCGTTACGAAATAGTCGTCATTATTATTACAGCGCATTAAACATATTTCAAATGATTAAACCTTGAAATAAGATTAAAATTTAACATTGGAAAAACAACTACAAATAGGATAAGTAATTTCAAGAGATCAATAAAACTCGTTGAATCGTATCAAACCTATTTGTATATCTCTCATTGATGTAGTTTACGCAATATTTCGCTGGAGTATCTCTTTGAATCGGCATTAAAAATCGCGAGAGGCTATTCAAGAATCTTCACCTCTTACGTTTCGCGTTTGAAATCATGAGAAACACGGTGTGAATGCAAACGATCCGATTAATCATAAGGAACTGTATCGCTGCTATTTTCACCCCGTTCATCGCTTGATCCGGCATTCATGTTTCCAGCTATCCTTGGTGGAGAGACTCGAGCAACGTGTTTCCAAGTATATCGAGAAGCAAGCCTTCGACGACGAATTTTTATCGCGAGAAAGGCTGGAGAGGCTCGATTAACGACGAACAAAAGGAAATTAATGTCACGAGGAAACGGATTGTGTGAAGTGAGAAAAAAAAAGAAAAATGTACTGGGTGTGGGGAAGAATTTATTGGGATATCAAGAGGACTAAGTGGTTTTTCAAATTTCCTACAATATAAAATACTTGAAAGTACCTAAGAATATCGAAATATATGCAAACATTTTAAAACATTTATGAACACCTAAAAATATCTAAAGGTATCGACAAATACCTAGAAAGGACTTGATCATTGAAAATACCTGTAAACATTTAAAAAATGTATGAACACCTAAAAACATCTAAAAGCATCTACAAATACTTAAAAAGGACTTAAGAATATTTGAAGATACCTAAAAAAGCGGTAAAAAAATACCTTCAAGAATATGTACAAATAAACACATACAAGGATCTAAAAATGTCTTTAAAAATTTATTTAATGTACCTAACTGTACCGAATCATATTTAACCCGTCCAAAAACACCTTACCAAGAAAGAAACACCTAAGGGTACCTAAAACTACCAGAAAATTCTTCAAAACATCAGAAGAACTTAGCAAATACTAAGGTAAACTTTGGATGCCAATGCAATTATGATACCTATATAAAAATCCGTGAAACATCCAAATCACCTAGTCCCCATATTCGTCCTGCAAATCCCCATTACAGTGAGAAATACTTCGCAGACATCGATATATCATAAACGTATAAACATCCGCAGGCTACATATGACACCTGGAGTGCGCATATTTCTCAAGATACCCTGTATACCTTGCAAAGGCGTCGAGCAGGGATTCAGGGCAAGGTAACAGCAAAACCCAGGGGGAGGACGTCCAGTTGTCCTGCTTGAATCGGCTGACTTAAGGAGATCAACGAGCCGAATATTAATCAACGAGAGAGGCGCGGCACCTGCATCCTTGGCACGTTGCGGCACGTAACACCTACTGCTACCGCAATAAAACACACGGTGCAACTATACCGTTATCCGGAAGGTGTTTCTGCATTAGCCATCCGGTGCCGGACTCCCTTCCTCCTCCGAGAATTTCGTATTCGGGTGTCCTCCGCGTACTTAGTCTCGTCACGTTCAACCCTTTGCACGTGGACTTTTTGCTGCAACTTGAAGCTACTTTGACAAAAGTTAATTCTTTAGACATTTATGGATTCTTGTTGGTGGTATTAATCACTGTTAAGACGTGTTTGAAATGTTACATGGACTTCATTTTTAAATGATGTAGAGTACAACGTACTTCTAGATAAAGACATGTGGAGAATATACGTATGGAATTTTTCCCACATATACGGGGAATTTTTGTATTCTTGTATTTTAGGATTTTATAATCGTAAAGCTTCTAAATTCTCACATTCTCTATTATGACATTTTAATATTAGTTAAGTGTGTATATTTCCAAATGTCTAAATTATCAAACCCCTAAATCCTAAAATCTGCAAATTCTTACGTCCTCAAATTCCTAGTTTGTCGAACTCAAAGATCCCCTTTCTACATCCACAAACTCCTGATACCTCTGTCTATATCCATAGATTGCTATATGCCTAAATTTCTAGCTGAAGTGCATTTTTTGTTCAACCTTTCACTTTCTTAAAATATGCATCGCAATGGAGCGTTAAAATGACTATTTTCGAAAGTGGATCCCAGACATGGAACTTTCAGAAGCTCTCCCATAGATGAAATAACTACTGTGACCTTTCAGGCGCCATTCAAGTCGCTGTGACAGGTGCAAGTCACCTCTGGAGTACAAAGGATTAAAGGAGTGTTCGTACAAATACCTAGAGTGTATTTATAAAACGATTATAATAATTATATAATTATTCAATGATCACCAAATATAGGTTTTACAATGATGCTTAAATATTTTGAATGTTTTGGTGTTCAATGAACTTATTTGTACAAACGGTTATAAATTTGTATAAATTGTATAAATTTCTGTTCATCACGTAAATTCTTTTAAACGAGAAAAAAATGAAGACAGAAGCTTTTACCGGAAACGCAGCCGATAAAAGAAGAGTAACTGGCTATACTTATATCTCGAACGAGTTATCGATAACCGGACAAGCGATTTCCTTACGACGATGAGCCACAAAAATGTTATTTCACCTCGTAACCATTAAGCGCGGACGTGAAACTCCTAATTATCCAGCCCATAAGAGCATTATAAGCTTTGATTTCTATCCACTTTCATGGCCGTATTTAATTCGCAAAACTGTGGCCTTGATTGTGGCTGCGACCTTTACCAACAGGCGCTGTATATCACTCGCCATTATTAAAAACTTGATACGTTTAATCAGACAGTAACTCCGATTTTATTGTTACTGTAATCGGATTTTAATTTAATGTTCAAGATTAGGGGGATTTGATGATTAAACGAGGGTTGTTTGTTTTTCGGATGAAAATGAAATGTACAGATTTCAGATCGTTTATATTGCCATTTCAGGGTTTTTAGTATTTTAGTATTGATACTATTTTAATATTTTAGACAATACTTCAAAATTTGTAATATTTTAATATTGGAAATAAGGCACCAAAATTTCAACGTCTACAGCTCCAAAATCTCAACGTCCCTCTTCAAACTACCTAATATTTCAAATTCCCGAACTATCCAAAATTCTAGAATTCTAAAAGTTCTTAAAGTACCAAAACTCAAAATCTCCAGCATTCAAAACATTCCAAAGTACCAAATCACCAAACTCACAAAATTCTAAGATCCCAAAAGTCCATCAACGAAAACTTACGTACACAAAGTCCCGTTTCCGAGAACTTCAAAAACAATTAAATTGTCCCATCATATCCGCAAGTGAAATCCCCATACTCGCAATAATACCACATGTGATATGTCAGCCTACATACTATCTAAAATCGATAGAGTAATTGGTAAACGATGTGTATGGAGCCACTTTCGCCTTCGTTTACTTCGAATCGCGAGGATCCAAGGTCGATCAACCCGCGAGATCGATACGTGGTTTTTTGCCGTTCGTTAGATCGCTAGATCGTGGACGTGCACGTAAGCGTAAACACCAAGCAATGCGATTTATTCGAGAAACTGGATTAAGCCGAGCGAGAAAGTTCCGTTGTCGTCGAAAGCGCCCCGCATTAACATGCGCCTGTCCTCCTTGATTGAAACCGTCACAGAGATACCTTGAATTAGAATATCTTCGTACGTTTTGCTACTTTTCTTCGTACTTTTTCTACAACATTGTGAAATTTCGAAAATTCCTTTCGAACATGGGAGTGGCCTGGAATATCGAAGAGAACACGACAATTTACAAGTTCACCCGATTTTTTTGAGCACCTGCTTAAAATTATTCTTGAGAGCGGACTTCTTGCGCGGGAAGATTCGACAAAATGGCGGATACGTGACATGATGATGGTTTTAGCGAAAATGGTGATATATAAGATTGTTGTGGCACTTGGTTAGTGTACTATAATTTCGGTTCTTAGTATTTTGTTTTATGAGAGGTTTTTTCATTTTTTTAAATGAAACTTTTACGTCCGCGATTTTGGCGGGAAATGTCTGATAAATATAATGAAAACTATGAACCTTACAACTCTATAAACACAAAATATGTAATTAAACAGTGACAATAACAGAATGGTTATTTAATTAACATCATCAATGAATGAACGTGTATTTTTTAAATGGAAGACTGATCGATCGCTTTCAAAATGCAATTCCACGAAACCAATCTTCGCCGCAAGGTGTAAGAGAAAAATGTCGAAATAGTTGCAAAATCCTAAGAACTTTCTTGTAGAAGAAACGCAACAACTGACAGAAATGCGAATCGATGATGTAAGGAAATAAATGTCAAATTGTTCGAATCGTCCGCGTGTGAAGTCCTATCGAAGTCGACGAAATCATTTTCCCCGACGAAAATTCTACGGACAGACGTACCAAGGTTAAGGAAACGTTTTTAATTGGACGATGTTGGCCAGGAACGAAAGATATTCTGTTAGATTATATCATGGTCAGTATGGACTTGATCCTAATGAACTTTCTATTCGTGGTAGCCGAAAACTGAGCCACGTAACAAACGGTTTCTCCACAAATTTAATATACCTCCTAAATATAATGAATTTCAAAATTAGATTTACAAATTTCTAAATTTCTACGTTTCTGAATTTCTACGGTTTTATATTCGCGACAAGTTTCTATATTTCTAAAATTTATATTTTCTAAATTTCTATGTTCACAAAATTTATAGGCTTCTAAAATTTCTAGATTTACAAATTCCTAAATCCCCGAATTTCTGCATTTGGAAAATTTACAAGTTTATTTTCTAAATTTACAGATTTCCACCTCTTTGTATATTTACAAAATTCACAAACTTTCAAATTTCGAAATTTACAAAATTCTAATACTTCCAAGAACTCAAAAATCAAGCTTCAAAACTTTCAGACCTCATACTGTCGAACTAGATATTTGTGCACTTGCAATATATCAAATTCTGCTAAGTAACCATAAATCCACATTTAACCACCATTTCATCCACAGGTATCTCGTAGATTACATGACTTGTTTACATTTTACTCGGTACCGTCATAAACATCGACAGTCTGCAATTGTCCTTGTACATCGTAATTTTCCTAGAGAAATTTCCTAGGAAAATGTATTCGTTGCAATAATTTGTAGTGGCTGCCATTTTGAGACGCGTATTTTCGTGCACGTCAATGAAAATTTTTTTGGTCACGACTGCAGACAGTCATCGTGGTATATTACATGCTATATAAGCTTCCATCCGCTATATTGTCATTGTATCGATCTGTCGGCGTGTACGTGAGCTATCTGGCCATCAAAATTCGTCGAAGCCGTGCAGGTGCGACTGTTTTCGTACACAGACAGCGTACATTGTATGGTCGTACGATTTGCAGAATACTGACCGATCGTAACGTGATTATAATAATAATAATCGTAAGGCCAAGCGGTTAGGCGATATAAAATAACGGAGAAGGCTGGAAGGGGGCGAAGGTCGAGCACGAGCAACGTGACTCACCGTGACACCCAGTCCTGATACACCACCCTGTTCAACATTCCGACAGAGGTTAACCAACAGATACCAGTTAGCGATCGCTAACTCGATTCTAGACTACCGATCGACCAAATATAGACCTAACGAGACTCGAACGTTTAGCCATGTCAGAATTTAAGGATTCAGGGATTTAGATGTTTGATAGCTTCAGAAATTCGGGGGTTTGCAAGCTTGGAGTTTTGGAAATTTGGGTATTTGGGGAGTTTTTGGAATTTGGGGTTTGGGACGTTTGCAAGTTTGGAGTTTGGGGATTTAGGAGGTTTGCAAATTTGGAATTTTGGAAATTTAGGAAATTTAGGACTTTGGGAGTTTGGGACTTTAGATTTCAGAATTTGGGAGTTTGAGAATTTGGGAAATTAAGAAATTTGGAAGTTTGGGACTTCACATTTCAGAATTTGGGAGTTTGGAAACTTCAGCATTTGAAGATTCGAAAACTTGGGACTTTGCAAATTCGGAATTTAGAAATTAGTAAATTTAGGAAAGAAAGAGTAGGAAGATCAAGAACATTAGAAAACTTAGGTGGTTTAGGAAATTTAGTGAACAACTATAATAAGTCCACATATAACTGTCCACATGTGTCTCCACATCGTTTGTCCACATGTGACACCCCAGAAAATTAGTATAAAAATTGACAATCCGATGTGTCCATAAAAAATATTCTACTAGCAGAAACTTGGAAACTATCCAACTAGTTTTGGTAGTAGCGAGCAGGTCTAATCAAAATGCTTTCGACATCCTCTCCAGAATCTGTGTCTGCATCTCCAAAAGGAGCAAAGCGGTTGCGATAAAAATCAAAAAGTGAATTTTGAGGTGTATCTTAGCAAAAACCAGCTCGGAAACAGGTCTGGTCCGGGATAAAGGTCCAGAAAGAATAAAAAGTATCGGGAATCATCGAAGCAGAAGATATCGGTTATAAAAAAATGATTTTAGCATTTAAGGCAATGCAACGGGCAAGGATGCGACGGTGTCGAAGAGGGGGGCAGAGGAACGAAGGAGAACAGAGGTTATTACGGGGGCCTTCTGTTAGGTCTTCGGGTGACATTTTCAGCGGAGAAGAATAAAGGAAAAAGGAGAGGGAGATCAGACTCGGGTGAGAGGGAGAGAAAGAAGAAACGTAGCGAGGTACCAATGTACCTCTTCTTGAAGTGACGAGGAGAAGAGAAGGAGGTTCTGCAGGAGGTGGAAGAGGAACAACACGTGACCAATCACTTATATAAAGGTGGAGAACGACAGGGCGCAAACACACAGAGTTCTCTCTGCACGGTGGAGCCTGTGCTCGCAATAGTGACAGTAATTTTTTTTTTTTATTTAAATTTCGATCCCGAGAGAAGTAACTCGATCACGACACCACGCGGGAAGACACACACACGATCGTTACCATGAGGACGTACTACGTGATTGCCGCCATTCTGATCGCCGGTACGTACCCGAGATTAACGCGATTACGAGGATTGTAAAATCAGGGTGGATTGTAGAATCGGAACTGGGTGGAGATTTTACGGAACGGGGGATCAAAGTGTTACTCGAGGATTTATCGTTCTACCGGAAGTGGAGGACTATCTAGTGTGTGACATATGCGTGTGGATCACAAAGGGAGTGAACTCTTCTTCCAACGTCGCGATTTTCACGATAGTACCTTCGATTCCTTCATAATTAACGTTCAATATTATGGACGGGATTATTGTGCGTTCGCGTTTCCTCCACCGTTTGTCTCTCATGGGTCTTTTGTGACTGTTCGAGAATTCATTCACCATATTGCGTCGCTTCATAACTTCCATCGATTTAGACTCGATTCACCGACAGCCATTTGTATTTCAAATCGTAGCAATTTTATGGAAGTGTACTATCAGGTGTATTGATTAGTAATCTACATTTTCGAATTTAGTGGTTTACGAGGAAATCAAACTTTTATCCTGTCGATGTAAGAACGATAATTAAAGACACTTCTTTAGAGGAATCGAGTAGCAGTGTATTTTGAATTTGAACTGAATGCATATCTGACTAGGGGATACTTATTGGCACACCTAATAATTACTCCACAGTAATCCATCTAATAGTTAGGTTATAATAACTTATTTAATAATCACTCCACATCAATTCATTTAATAATTAGTCCATTATAATCCATTTACAAGAATCCATTCAATAATTGGTCCACATAAATCCTGTAGCAATTAGTCTATAATAATTCATTTAACGATTAAATTACAATAATCCATTTAATGAGTAGTCCATAATAGTCCATTTTACAAATTGATCCATAACAATTCATTTAGTAATTGGATCATAATAATTCATTAAATAATTACGTCATAATAATTGTCCATGTAACAGCTATACTTTAATAATTCATTTAACAATCAGACTACAATAATGCGTTTAATAATTGGTCCGTAATAATCCACCCAATAATTGATTCGTAATAATCCATTTAATAGTCAGTCCATAATAATTCATTTTATAATTAGTCCACAATAATTCATTTAATAGGTAGTCCCTAATAATTCATTTAATAAAGAGTCCATGATAGATCATTTAATAAAAAGTCCATGATGAATCATTTAATAAATAGTCCATGATAAATCATTCAATAAGTAGTCAATGGTAATTCACATAATGGTCCAAACAAATTTATATAAGAATAAGTTCGCACAATAATTATTTGACATAATAAAATGAAGTACCTCATTACAGAGTCCATATTTGAAAAGCAAGATTACAATACGATACAACGCATGAATAGCTAGGGAAAGGAAAACGAGTTCGCAGTGCGGTTAAACAGTATCCACAATACAAATCAATCACTCGTAACGCGACTAGAGTAAATTTGCACAAAAGCGATCCGGTATAAAGCATCTAGAAACTTCTCTGCGTGTTTCTCGGCCGTTCTTCGCGTCAACAAACCCCGAGCACCTTTCCCGAGGCTTTCCTGAAAGAAAAATCGGCACCGTTCTTCCGAACGATCTACCGGTGGAACGAGATCAAAAAGTATTCGATTTCCGTGCGCGGAGAAACCTTCTCGTCACGCCATTCTTTTTGCACGCCGACAGGATAACCTTGGCCCAGATCTTGACCCTTCTTTTTATCGCCATCGTCGTCGATTGCCGAAAAGGGGATCGGGTCCGGCTACTTTTGGGACTCGAGCGAAAGTGAATAAAACAGAGACCAGGGTTCTCGGGGCCGTATATACACGAAAGTACATACGTCGGCCGTGTACATATGTACACACGCGTGTGTGTACGCGTGTGGAGGAGAGCTAAGTGAACGGGATGCTGGGAGGGCCCAAGTCACGAAGCCGTGGCGGTTGCTGGTAGCTTGGGCCTGGCTCTGGGCCCAAAGTGAAAGCGCCTGGCGAAAGTCACTTTGTGTCCCTTACATAAGACGTTTAGGTTATTCAGACATCATACTTTGTGCCGGAGAAAAAATAAGAACAACTGATTATTAGGTGTAATTGGCGGTCGCGAGATGCCACGATATAAGGCCGGTATTAGCATCGGTAATAAAAGGAGTGGAACGGTGTCGACGTCCTGCGTGCCTCTTTGTCTCGGATTCTACCCCCTCCTTCGTGGAACCACCTCCTTCCACTTCGGGATCGTGAACACGCATTGTGATGAGAAATTGAATGGCGCAGGAGGATGTTTGCGGTCTGCAGTCACCTTATTGTTTAATTTTCTCGCGAAAGCAATACTCAACCAACGGTAAAATTGAACCGCGATTACCGGCTATCTCTGACACCGATTAAAGTGTTGTTGTGCAGCCTCTGACCACAGAACACATTTTTCTGCACGATTGATCGAGGTTGGAAAACGCACTGTAGATGAGCTCTAGACGAGGCTTTGCACAATCTTCAGATTTATTTGGGACGTCTCGATTTGTACTCGATGGTTGTTCGAACTGTAGGATTACGTTTAGGTTACTTGTACTTGGCAGTTTGTAGTTTGGGAATTTTAGGAATTTGTAAAATAGTTCCCCCTCTATAAAATCCATTAGTTAGACAGGATCTCGATAATCTTGTTCTTATTACTTTTAATACTTCCTTTTCAAGTTATGTAATGGTTGCACTTATTTAACAATTTTCTGTTGATTCATGATTCGTAACTAATTTCGAATTCCTGATTTATTATTTTTCTTTGCTAATCGACTTGTGCCTTTCAATTTCTTAATAATTAATAACATTCAATTTACCAATTTCTATCTACAAATTACGTCAACTGTTATCTGAAATTAAATTTCTACATTTATCCTCAGTCATCTCTTTGATTACATCATGTGGAGATAAATATCTACATATATCTATGACTTTGAAAAACCATTATATAATAAATAATTTCACCAAATTTATTAAATATTGTCTAGTAAGCAGAAACTACATGAACAGGGTTTATTAAAAAATTTCCTAACTAAAAATATGTTTTGCAATTTCATCCTGACATTTAAAGTATTAATCCACCATTAAAATCAGGAATGAAGTGTTACCAATATAAAATGACCAAACGAAACCGTTTCACGATCAAAAAAACATTGAATTGCTTTCTCCATACACACCTAAAAAAACAGATTGAACTTACCTGAATGGAAACGAAACTTTCTTCGTCCTCCTTGTATTGGATTAAAAAGTGCTGTCGTTTTTCAAGGAGATATTCGATTACAAGTCTAACATACCTAACTGGAACCTTATTACACAACATATTGTTTATCTAATGTGAAAGAAGAATTATCGATCGTTTAACCATCTAGTATATGGATCATTATTTGATAGATCAAAAGTTTCAAACAAGTATGCGAAGGAATATATCCAACAAAATTTTGCAAACCGAAATTCACACTTGCAATCATTTAGTGCAACCTTCCTGTATATTATACATATTTCTTTTTAATTTAAATGACGTTACCTTCATTGAAATATAAAATAATATTGTCAAAACCAATTTGTATCTTCCATTTTTAGCCACTTATAATAGATGAGAAACTCCATTATATACTTGCACAGTTTTCCTAATCAAATACCCTAAACTTGAAGGCCATAAGTATGTACTCGTTGAAGAAAAAGTGGTGCCGAAAATAAATAAAGAGAATAAATGTCATTTACCAACAAAAACGACATAACTTTCTAATAAATACAATAGTAGTTTTCATAAATGTTGAAAGACCATTTTCAAGAAGAAGCTACTACATGATATTCTTTAGTTGTTTGTCCTGACACTTTCGCATCATCGACATATTAATATCATACGTTTACATGACATAAAATCATACGTATACTTATATCAAATCATACGTTTTCACGTCCTACCATACATTTAGAATACACGTACTTTGAGAACCGTTTCCTTCTTACCACTTAACGCGTTAATTTACAATGTCCACAGGCGCGACCGCCCAAGAATCCTTCAAATGTCCGGACGACTTCGGCTTCTACCCCCATCACATATCCTGCGATAAATACTGGAAATGCGACAACAACGTCGCGGAGCTGAAGACGTGCGGCAACGGTCTCGCTTTCGACGCATCCGACAGCAAGTACCTCACCGAGAACTGCGACTACCTCCACAACGTGGACTGCGGCGACAGGTCACAATTGGAACCAGCGATCAGCACGCCACATTGTCCGCGTCTGTACGGTATTTTCCCCGATGAGAAGAAATGCGACGTGTTCTGGAACTGCTGGAACGGAGAGGCGTCCAGGTATCAGTGCAGCCCTGGACTTGCTTACGACCGTGAAGCTAGAGTCTGCATGTGGGCTGATCAAGTACCTGAATGCAAAAACGAAGGTTCGTATAGTCAAGGACAAATATGATTTAGGGAGATTACTCGTTGATTTTTGGGGGTGTTCAAATTCGGGGACTAACCCAGATTTGGGGGTTCTTGAGATTTAGGGACGTCGGGTGTCGGAGAGTCATGGATGTGGAAGTTTAGGGATTTTGCCGTATAGGAATTTTGGGAACTAGAAATTTAGAGACATAGATATTTCAGAACTTTGAGATTTGGAGATCTGTGATATGGGAATTTAAGAATTTCGCGATCTAATTTGGGGGTGTAGGTATTTAGGGGTGTAGGAATGTGAGAATCTTGGAATTTGGGAACTTTGGGATTTGGAGATCTGTGGATATGGGAATTTAAGAATTTCGCGATCTAATTTGGGGGTGTTGGTATTTAGGGGTGTAGGAATGTGAGAATCTTGGAATTTGGGAACTTTGGGATTTGGAGATCTGTGGATATGGGAATTTAAGAATTTCGCGATCTAATTTGGGGGTGTTGGTATTTGGGGGTGTAGGAATTGGAAAATCTTAGAATTTGGGAACTTTGGGATTTGGAGATCTGTGGATATGGGAATTTTAGAATTTTGCGATCTAATTTGGGGGTTTAGGTATTTGAGGGTGTAGGAATTGGAGAATCTTGGAATTTGGGAACTTTGAGATTTGGAGATCTGTGGATATGGGAATTTTTGAATTTCGCGATCTAATTTGGGGGTGTAGGTATTTGGGGGTGTAGGAATTGGAGAATCTTGGAATTTGGGAACTTTGAGATTTGGAGATCTATGGATATGGGAATTTACGAATTTCGCGATCTAATTTGGGGGTGTAGGTTTTTGAGAATCCTGGAATTTGGGAACTTTGGGATTTGGAGATCTGTGGATATGGGAATTTAAGAATTTCGCGATCTAATTTGGGGGTGTAGGTATTTGGGGATGTAGGTATTTGCGAATTTTGGAATTTGGGAACTTTGAGATTTGGAGATCTATGGATATGGGAATTTAAGAATTTCGCAATCTAATTTGGGGGTGTAGATATTTGCGAATCTTGGAATTTGGGAACTTTGAGATTTGGAGATCTACCGATATGGGAACCAAAGAATTTGTAGAAGAAGGATCCAAAAATTTGTGAATGATAAAATTTGAAAATTTAAATATTCAGAAACCTAGAAATTTGAAGATTTAAGAAATAGAAAATTTAGAAATACAGAAGTATCAGTCTAAGTAATCCGAAGCATCGGTTGTATCTGTTCAAGTATTATTCATTCATTGCGTTGCTCGTCGATAACCGATACGTGACAGCAATCCCCAGGCACATCCTGTGTTTCTTCATCGTCATCTTCAGCGCCAGAATCGAAAGCCGTATATACTCTCGTTTTATTGTTCGCCGGTTTACAACGCGAACGATTACAGAAAATAAAGAACAAGAAACATTCGCCTCTCTCTTTCGTTGGTCTATCTCATCACGTTTCATGTGCTATTTATCGCATTGCGCAGAGGTCGCAGGAGGTTTCGCGTGTCCGGCCGCTGGCGAAGTGAGCGGAGCATCCGGCAGCTTCAGCAGACACGCCCATCCTGAAGACTGCAGAAAATATTACATATGCCTGGAAGGTATCGCCAGGGAATATGGTTGCCCCATCGGCACCGTCTTCAAGATCGGAGACGCTGACGGAAGCGGAGCCTGCGAGGACCCTGAGGATGTTCCTGGATGGTGAGTTCATTTTATTGATTTATTACACAGTTATACATCTAATATATAGACATATAAAATTAAAAGAAAGAGAGAAACAACCTCATAATGCGTTAGAATATAAAGTACAAGAACAAACACGAATTAAATTACAAATAACTTGAAGGTAAATTTAACAACATGATTAAGAACATGTTAAATCACATATAACTTGAAGTTTTTAATAACATGATTAAGAACTGAAATAAAATAAAAACAGTGACATAAACATAATACAGAAATCAATTTTACTCGTCTCATTTTTGTTTTAGATTATCATATTAGTTACAGTGATATAGTAATTAATGTATAAATTATTGTGTTAATTACTGTACTAGTCAGTGTATTAACTACCGTGTTAGTGTACTAATTAGTGCATTAATTAGTGACTTAAATTTTTTACTCCTGTTTTGAAGTCTTACAATTAGCCATATCTTCACATGTTATATAAAGTGTTCATAGGAAAACAACGCTAGATTATTAATATTTCTTACTTATAACATTTTCAAGACACATCTGTGACCCATCGTGTACACGCGATGTCCTTTATGTTCTTTGTAATTAACACTATATCTAGATATATCATTCTAAAGGAAAGGATTACATTGTTATTTAATTCTCTCTACGTGTTCTTACGAGTAGAATTAAAAATCCGTATAACCGCAAGTGAATCCCAGTCACGACCGAAAGAAAGTAATTATATTACGAAACCGGACAAAATAAGCCTCGTTTCGTTCTTCGAAAGTAATCGGAACGCGAAAGTGTAGCGGTAAAGTTGCTCCAGGAAACTTCACGGTTTGAACTGGAAAAGAAATGCTTTCGTTTTTCTTTTTTTTTTCGAAAGGGATTTTTAAACTTCCTAGTATGCTTTCTCCCGAGCTTCGAGGAGCGATAAAGAGAGTAAATTTCAACGGATCGGGAAGGTTTCAGACCGGGTGTTATGTAAAGACGAATTCTGGATAAACCAGATAGTCCGTGGGTGATTACGGGTCTTTAAAACTCGCGAATACGCGGTCTGGACGTTCGTAAGATATCTCAATTTTTCCTAGAGTGACGTAATTAAATTCAAGAGACATTCTGCTCTCATAACTGGTCGATAGCTTTTGCGTAACAGCCATAATAAATGTTGGTAACATAATATTTACATAATATTCGTTGACAAGAGGAATAACGTGTACGAATGTTTTATGACTGCAACATGTTATTAAAATCGTGGATACTTGTAGACACGTGGTGTATTTAATATGGTATATTCTACTATTATATGTATAGATATTATGTTATAGGTTAAGATTCATATTTAAATGCGAGTTGTGGTGGATGAAGGATAATGCGGGACGCTGAAATGTAGAAAACCGAATTGGCATTTGAAAATTATAGGAATTTGGGGATTTAGGAATTCGAAATTTTTAAGTTTCGGGATTTGATAATTTGAAGATACGGGGATTTGGGGATGTGGGAATTTGGGAATGTAGGAATTTAGGGGTATATGGATTCGGGATGTAGGGATTTGAGAGTGTAGAGATTTGGGGATGTAGGGATTTGGGGATGTAGAGATTTTGGAATGTAAGGATTTGAGAGTGTAGAGATTTGGGGATGTAGAGATATGGGGATGTAGGAATGTGGGGATATAGGGATTTAGGAATATAGGGATTTGGGGATGTAGGGGTTTGGGGATGTAGGGATTTGGGGATGTAGGGGTTTGGAAATATAAGAATTTGGGGATGTAGGGATTTGGGGATGTAAGGATTTCAAGACGTAGGGATTTGGGGATGTAGGAATTTGGGGACGTAGGGATTTAAGGGTGTAAAGATTTGGGGATGTAGGAATTTGGGAATGTAGGGATTTGGGGATGTAGAGATTTGGGGATGTAGGAATTTGGGGACGTAGGGGTTTGTGGGTGTAGAGATTTGGGGATGTAGGGAATTAGAAATGTAGAAATTTGGGGATATAGAAATTTGGAAACGTAGGGATTTAGGGACGTAGTAATTTAAAAACATAGAGATTTGAGAATTGAGAGATTTCAAAATCTAAAAGTCTAAAAACTGATCATTGATCAATGTCCACAAAAGCATTCTACCTGCACATTCGCTAAATATCGCGTATCAATCAATAGTATAATGAATATACATGTAGATATAGCATTAATATAAACACCATATTGAAATATAATAGATATTCGTATCCCACTGTTTCACAAGTTTTAAATTACCATATCAATTCAAATTTACATAAACCGTAACCAGTCACTTCAATCTAAATACGAAATAGGTATCATCAAAATGGAGACTTAAATTGAAGTTGATTAATGACAATGAATTTCCAAAGAACAATATTATATTTAATTAACACGTTTTCAATAAGGTCTAATTATAAGGCTAAGGTATGTACACATGGTTCTTTCCAATGGTTGGAATATTACAATAATCAATGGTGTTAATTAACAACAAAATCGTCTAACAAATGGAAGTAATTAATTTATGACAAGATGACTTTTTCTATAATATATAGTTTGTCGTTAAATAAAATGTATGATAAATAGATTGAATTTATATTGAATATATCTTGAAAATCTTTGGATATTTTCTCGACAGACTATATTTCTCGATTACACGTGCACAAGTGTACTAAACTGATTGTATGTGCGATTCTTCTTCGCGAATGTAATTAACTAAACACAAGGCTGCACACGAGGCAGGTAGTGATGGGCTAATCATTTCATTTCTTATTTCTTCGAACTCCTGTTTTCCCAAATTCTACTCTTTCGAAATCCCAATTTTCTTAAATTCTAATCTTTCAAAATTCTACTCTCCCCAAATTCCCAATTCCCCACATTTCGAATTTCCCAATTCTCAATTCCCCAAATTCTCAATACCCGAATTGCCAGTTCCCCAAATTCCTAATTCCCCAAATTCCTATTTCCCTAAATTCCACTCTCCCCAAATTCTAATCCTCCCAAGCTCCAATCTCCCCAAATTCCACTCTCCCCAAATCCCAATCTTCCCAAGTTCCAATCTCCCCAAATTCCAATCTCTCCAAATTCCACTCTCCCCAAATCCCAATTTCCCCAAATCCCAATCTTCCCAAATTCCACTCTCCGCAAATCCCAATTTCCCCAAATCCCAATCTTCCCAAGTTCCAATATCCCCAAATTCCACTCTCCCCAAATTCCACTCTTCCCAAATCCCAATTTCCCCAAATCCCAATCTTCCCAAATTCCACTCTCCGCAAATCCCAATTTCCCCAAATCCCAATCTTCCCAAGTTCCAATATCCCCAAATTCCACTCTCCCCAAATTCCACTCTTCCCAAATCCCAATTTCCCCAAATCCCAATCTTCCCAAATTCCACTCTCCGCAAATCCCAATCTTCCCAAGTTCCAATCTCCCCAAATTCCACTCTCCCCAAATCCCAATCTTCCCAAATTCCACTCTCCGCAAATCCCAATTTCCCCAAATCCCAAACTTCCCAAGTTCCAATCTCCTCAAATTCCACTCTCCTCAAATCCCAATTTCCCCAAATTCCAATCTTCCCAAATTCCACTCTCTGCAAATCCCAATCTTCCTGAATCCCAATCCCTTTAAAATTCCAAATTCCCTAAATCCTAACCATTCTAAATCCCAAATGTCCAATTCCCCAATATCCCAAGTCCCAATCTCCCCAAATTCTAAACTTTCTAAATACCGAACTTCCCAAATTCCAAACTCTCCAAATATCACATTCCTCAAATCCTGAACTCCCCAAATTCCAAATTCTCCAAATCTCAAATTCCAATCCACCAAATCCCAAATCCTTCACTCCTCAAATCCCACAATTCCTTAAATCCCCCAAATCCCTAAATTTTCCAATACCTCCATATTTCCTACGAATGCGCAGAACCCCAAAATATTAGCAATACATATCGTCACAGTTCTCCGCAAGAGAAATGACAAAACGCCCATCACTATATAAAATCCGGTGGAAGGTCACGCATGTCCTAACCGCTTTTACCGATTCTGCTTCACAGTGAGGATTACTACGGTGACTTGGACCTAAAGAGCATCAGGAAGAGCGAGCTGCTTACCGGAATTCAACACGTTGAGAACAGGAAGCCCCAGAGTAAACCAAGGCCCCCATCGGCACCTGCGAGGCCCAACGCACCCCTTCAAGAATAATTTCTAATCTCTTACACTCTTTATCCCCCCCTCTGTCACGCCTCTTCGCCCTATCCTCCATCCATCCTCTCATTCCTTTTTACCCCGAAACTTTTGTCTTCTACTCTTTCTCTCACACAACACACACGAACACACAACTCATACAATCTCGAGAGAACATGATGTTCGATACCTCGAAATATGTAACGCCGGGAGTCAAGAGCAATATTTCCATTCGATCGCATTCGAGACAGGCATTTAACTCGAATGATTAATTTTGTAGTTTCGTGCCTCGGAATGATAATCAAGGTCTGATTCTATCTTCATCGATGATGGCAACGCGCGTAAACGATGGACGTTTTATTCGCGCGATTTTAATTCCACACGCGTTTCGATCGATCGAGAACGTGGGGAATTATCCAGAGACTGATTGCACCCCGCCATTGAGTGGAAAGATGGATAAAATTGTCCCGCATCTTTTTTTTTTGCTTTTATTTTGTTTTTAAGTCGTTGCCATCCGATGGCACTTGAAAGTAATACGGAAAATCGAATTGAAGGTCGGATCGTCTCATCGATGACTTTTTATCGAGTCGGACTTTTATTTGTTCAACCTTGTATCGAGAGAATTGTTCATCCTTGTATTCGATCGAGAATCTGGAAGGATTTCGAGCACGAGTTCTGTGAATACACTGTCCATCGAATGTGATTTAACGAGTTCAATGAATAACGAGAAATTATTAGCAAGATTGGGTGAATTCGAACTTGTCCTTAAACACTCTTGGCCTCGGTCGAGCATGCTTGCGTAAACTAGACTCGTCCGTATATTTTTAAGTGATGTGAAAAATTCGTACAATAAATGATGAAAAATTCGTGAAAAACGTGTGTGTGCTTTCGATACCCTCGGTACCCAATCTCTACGTCTATGGTGTCATTTTTCTGCATTTGTTTCGTGTCGCTTTCTGTTGGAGACTTAATTTCTGTCGATCTAACTGCATGTTTGTTAATTAAATAACTGTGATACAACTGTTCTCTTCTTTCGAATAACACACAGGTACTTTGCGCTATGGACTTACGAAGGTAAATAATCATTGATGGAAGTAGGTAGGAACTAGGGTGAGTTATACATCCTCCCTCTTGAGATTTTGATTGGATTTCATTGTATAAGATGAGGGTAGGTGTAAGATATCCCATAAGATGTGTAAAACTTTTCATAGATACAAATTTTTTAACTTGCGAATATTGTAATTCCCAAGACTTCAAAGTTTGATATTCTTATATCTGTACATACTAAATTCTAAATTGTGCAAATACCACCAATCCCAAATTCCACCAATTCAAAATCCCACAAATGCCCAATCTCGCTAATCCCAAGTCCCACAAGTCTCATATCCCATAAATCCTACATCCCACAAATCCCAAAATCCCCCAAATTCCAAATCCGCCAAATCCCAAATCTCCCAAATTCCAAATCCCCCAAATTCCAAATCCCCCAAATGCCAAATCCCCCAAATTCCAAATCTCCCAAATCCCAAATCCCCCAAATCTCCCAAATTTTAAATCCCCCAAATTCTAAATCCCCCAAATCCCAAATCCCCCAAATTCCAAATCCCCCAAATCTCAAATACGCCAAATCCCAAATCTCCCAAATTTTAAATCCCCCAAATTCTAAATCCCCCAAATCTAAAATCCCCCAAATCCCAAATACGCCAAATCCCAAATCTCCCAAATTCCAAATCCCCCAAATTCCAAATCCCCCAAATCCCAAATACGCCAAATCCCAAATCTCCAAAATTCCAAATCCCCCAAATTCCAAATCCCCCAAATCCCCCAAATCCTAAATCCCCCGAATCCTAAATCCCCCAAATCCCAAATTCCTCAAATTCCAAATCCCAAAATCCAAAATCCTCCAAATCCCAATTTTTCAAATTTTGAAATTCCCTAAGTTTGTAGGAACATAACCAAAAAGTAATTTTATCTCGTGCACCAACGCCACAATATCAATAACTACCGAATAATCATTTAATTAGTAAACATTCTCTGAAATACTCACTGAATATTCTAATCACCTAAATATTTCAATCTACTCTACTAAAACTGAAACAATGTGGTCTTCGTGCTTAGGACCACTTTTCCTTAATAAAATAAATAATGGATTTCGACTGAATGAATATTAAATTTTATAGCGAAGATTATTATGGCGACGTGGATCTGAAGGCGTTACGTAAACTGGGGTACAAGAAGTGACGAAAATGTCAGATAGAAGTTTAATGATTTTCATGACAGCACTAAAGATAGATGAGAAGATTTCGACTCGTCGCAATCAACTTTCTATCTACCGAGGATAAAGAAGACTCATCTGCTCACGATTGGTGTTATGCCAGTACCTTTTTATTTCGAAATTTATTTTCACAAATTTGAACTGTTTGGTTTTCTCGTTTACACAATTCACCAGATAATTCATTCATACACTGTCACGCTTATCAGTATTCCTGTTATGAAAGATTGTAATATAAGCTATTATGTAAATAAATTACTGTTACATATAAACTGTGTCTTATTTTGTCATCATAACCCCTATTGATAAATTACACCTAATAATTGCTCTATACAATCTCTACATTATCATTTCTTTTATTTTAAATACCTATTTTGTTATAAAATACAAAATTCAATTGTTTAATTTTTGTTGTTATAATATTTTAATGCTAACGTGTTAATCATTCAAGTACTGTTGTTGTGCGTCAAGTTACTGTACGAATTCCTGTTATATTTTGTGCGCAAATTAAAAGTTGCCCTTTAGCGGTTCGCAATCCCTACTAAAAATAATGTATTAGGATAACATAAAAGTGAAAGAGGTATACTCAGAGCCATTAACAAAGTTTTGCAGGCCTTTGTCATAAAAATAAAAATTGGGGCCCTTATTTATTTGTACGACGGCCCTATTCTTTCGTACTATCGCATGCGCGAAAAAACCCGGCCAACATTTCATCACTGCACATGCGCGAAAAAACCCGGCCAATATCTCATCACTGGTGACTACGTTCAGTACGTATCAGTATATCTTGTAATTAGAAGTAGATTATGTATTTACATTATAGTGTATAAATTTGTGTGTCTTATAATCAAATAACCTAATACAGATCTTTACTGAACATTACATAAAATAAAGCTATTTCTATCGTACCAAGGTGAGAAATAATTCTGACGTTTAAATACAAGAAGACAGCCGAGATGTTGCATGAAAAACAGTCTAACAAAAATGTTTAAAATCATGTTCTTTTTAAAAAAAAAGATCTTAATGTCTATTGTTCATTAATTGTATACTTTTCCATTTTTCGTTGTTTTGAACTATGAAGAAAAAGTTTAATTTACTGAAAGCATAATTTTTCATTCGTGCAGCTAAAGTTGTATCAATGATTTGAACAAAACAATGGAACTAAAGGAGCATGTTTTGCAAACAATGCAGACACCGTTTACAGCGAAGAATTCGTCGCATCATAAGAAACAAACTGCAAATGAACATATAAATAATTTATTCAGGAAGCATTTTCCCATTGTAAATAATGAACATTATTCATTACCTGAGCCAAAACTAATGTTTAAGGACTGTCTATGGAAGGTGGAAGAATTACAAATTTTGAAGGATGAATTAAATAATGTAAAAAGCTATTTAGATAATTATGATGTTCACGAATGGCAGTTGCATACAAAATTAAGAAACATTGCAAAAAATGTTATGACACGTTTAAGAATCGACATTGAGCCAGAACTTTTAACTCAAGCATGGTGTAAATTTTATGAGATAGTCTCAAGCTTTCCTTTAGTACCAGTAAATCATATTAATAGTAATAATAAATGTTTTACATCTATTCATTTATGTGAAGCACCTGGAGCTTTTATTACATCTTTAAACCATTGGTTAAAAACTAATGAACCTGATATACAATGGAACTGGATTGCTATGACATTAAATCCATATTATGAAGGTAACCCATCATCTGCAATGATCGATGATGATAGATTCATAAGGCATACATTAGATCATTGGTGTTTTGGAGAAGACAATACTGGAAATATTATGAATTTAAATAATTTAGATGAACTTATAAGAGTATCAGAACCAGAACATAATATATTTTTAATTACTGCTGATGGCAGTATAGACTGTACAGATGTTCCTGCTGAACAAGAAGGTGTTCTGGCACATTTACATTTCTGCGAAACTGTTGCAGCTTTACATTTACTAGCTACAGGAGGTAGCTTTTTATTAAAAATTTTTACCACATTTGAATGCAACACGATATGTTTGATTTATTTATTGTCTTGTTGCTTTGATAATGTTAATGTGATAAAACCAATAACAAGTAAAGAAGGAAATTCAGAGACCTATGTAGTGTGTTTGAACTTCAAAGGACCAACATTTATTTCCCCATATTTAGAAAAACTTAGAGAACACTATGACCATGGACCTGAACAGGCAATATTTAGTGAATCTGATATTCCACCTGAATTTATACAACAGATCATAGAATGCAGCAAATTCTTTAAAGCACATCAATGTCTAGTCATAGAGAATAATATTATTACATTTAAGTCTAATAATCGTAAAATGTTACATGATCTGAAACAAATGCAATATATAGTTGCTGATAAATATATAAATGATTATAACTTAAGAAAACTGAAATCAGGGGAAATTGTAGGAAAAGCAGTTGCATTAGAAAAAAGTACTAATACTAATGAACATAAGAGGACATTACAAGGATCTTATCATCAACGTTGTGAACAACAACATTTAGCACCATCAGAACGATTAGAAAGTTTTTGTAATGATTTTAACAAATTGAAGCTGCATGTATCATCCAATACATGTATGAAAGTAAGCCACTTTTTACCTTATATTATACTTGAACTTCTCTTTAAATCAATCAGAAGGTTTGTTACAACATATTTACAATTAAATTTTCTTTCTTTATAGTTTGAGTCTACCAAACTACCAGAAAATTTACATATATGTTCTGGAAAAATCTTTCATAGAATATGTAATTCAAAATTTTGCAGCAGAACTGCTTTAAAAATAAAAAATGGTGTTGATGACATTCTTATGAAGTTGGGTTACAAAATACAGTTTCCTTCCACAGAAAGTATAACAAAATTGGAAAATGAGGTTTCTAATAAATCTCAACATAAAATTCTAGTTTTCTCAAGTGCAAATGAATATGATAGCCATGAAATAATTACCAAAATTTATGATGCAGTACAATGTCTTAACAGTGGGGAAACATTAATTTTAATTGGTTATTCATTACTCACTTACCTTAATGTTGGACTTCTTTATATTTTAAGCTGTACATTTAGTTTACTGAAAGTAACAGCTAGTAATGATGTAGGCTTAGAAATTACTTTAGAAAATTATAACTCCAATCTCAAAACATTAGAATTCTTACATGAAATTAAAGCTGCTTCTTTCAACATTCAAAAACAAGGCAGAGCTGTTCTGGAGATAATCCCGGTATCAGTTTTGTATGAAGGTAAAATAATACTTCATTATTGTATTCAAATTACATTTGTATAATATTTCAATATTTCATACTGTTTTTCTAGGATTTAATTTATGTTATTCAGTGGAAGAATATAATCATTGGGTTATAAAAACATATATTAATTATGTATTATATAAGGTAAAAGACAATACTACTGATGGGAAAAGTAATACATGAAATATATGCTGTGTAAAAAGCTAAAGTTGTATTACTTCTGGTATAATAAACACTAGCTACGTGTATGTAAATGGTGTATAATTTTCTTATGTGACCATGAAGTAATGTTTGTTACAATCAGTATGCCTTTGCATAATAATATTTAATACTGGTAAATATTAGACATGCATATTATCTTTTACATATGTAGTCTTTTTTGTGAAAGAAATTTGTAATATAAAATTAACTAACACAGTAGTATATTCGAAGTAGTTTAGAAACAATAATCCTTGGCTGTCTTCTTTTCAAAATATTATATAGTTTCATAATATTTAGAAAATTAGTTTTAATATATAATGCATTTTCTTTTAATTTAGTACAATTATCGAAATGAATAAGAAATTTGGTACAATTTGCAACTATATTCGTTTATTTTCAACCGAACCTATTTTACCAAAAGTGTGTATTGTTGGTGCAGGACCAGCAGGATTTTATGCTGCACAACAGTTACTAAAGGCAAGAACAGTATATTTTCTTAGAAAATTATAGCATAATAAGAAGAATTTTATTTAGACTTCTAGTGATGTAAAAGTGGATGTATTGGAAAAATTACCTGTACCATTTGGCTTAGTTCGGTTTGGTGTAGCTCCAGACCATCCAGAAGTGAAAAATGTTATTCATACTTTTGAGAAAACTGCGTCTAATCCGCGTTTCCAATTTATAGGAAATGTTAATGTAGGGAAAGATGTTACACTAAAGGAATTGCAAGAAATGTATCATGCTGTATTACTGGTACAGTTATTAAATATTTGTCGCTGTTAAGTAATCTATGATAAACAACATTAACGTTATTTTTTTAATATTTTAGACGTTTGGTGCTGAAGAAGATAGAACACTTGGTATACCTGGAGAAAGTTTAAATAATATAATATCGGGGCGACGTTTTGTTGGTTGGTATAATGGACTACCAGCAGATAGTAATTTAGATATAAATTTAAATGTAGAAGAAGCTATTATATTAGGGCAAGGTAATGTTGCCATAGATATTGCAAGAATTTTGCTATCCCCGATAGATAAATTAAAGGTACATTTTAAGTTACCTATAAAGCATGGTTTACAACATAATTTTATAATTCATGTTTAATCATATTATTTTAGCATACTGATATAACATCATTTGCATTAGAAAGATTGTCACAAAGTAAAATCCGTAAAGTGTCTCTGGTAGGAAGAAGAGGACCATTACAAGCAGCTTTTACAATTTCTGAACTCCGTGAAATGTTAAAGTTGGATGGCTGTAGTACTTATTGGCGCAAAAATGATTTCTCAGGTGTAAGAGAAATAGTTAATAGTTTAGCAAGACCACGAAAAAGACTGACTGAACTAATGCTAAAACATATTGAAGAAGTACCTTCAGAAACAAGAAATACAAAAGAATTTCATCCAATATTTTTAAGAAGTCCCATAGAATTTTTAGGTTCTAATAGCATAAATAGTATTAAATTTTCAATAACTAAACTGGAAGGAGACGATATATCGAAAAAAGTTGCGATACCTACTGGATTATTTGAAGAGATACCATGTAACCTCGCATTTCGTAGTATTGGATATAAATCTGTTCCAATAGATGCATTAGTACCATTTGATGACAAAGCTGGTCGTGTGAAAAATACAGCAGGTAAAGTTCAAGATAAACTTTATGCTGCAGGTTGGGCTGCAACAGGTCCTGTTGGAGTTATATTATCAACAATGGCAAATGCACTTCATGTTGGTGCTTTAATAAGTAAGGAATTATCAGTTCTAGAAAACAAATCAGGTTCTAAAGGTTTATTTGAAATTCTTAAATATAAAAATGTACCTGTGGTATCGTACAGCGGCTGGCAAAAAATTGACAAAGTAGAACGTGAAAGGGGAAAATTATTAGGAAAACCAAGAGAAAAGATAGTTGATATTAATGAAATGTTAGAAATTGCTTTAAATTAATAAAATTATTTTAAAAATGTATAGACTGTTTATATTTATATTCGGGACTATGTAATAATATCTACTCATATATAAATACATATTAATTTTTATAAATAAATTTTACAATTATACCATCCTATAGCTTTCTTATTTATGTTTTCCTTAAATATACATTATCAAGTATAACTGCTAAAAGATTAAAATATAACATTTATAAAAAGTTATGCGTGTTATGAAAATTTTAAACTTTGTATCTCAATAATTTACAATACATTAATATGGTTCTGTAGAAGTATGTGCGCGCGCGTGATAAAATGATGCTGAATGCTGACAGACTTCACTATCTCCATTGCATCACGTTTCACCTTCTACAATAACCTTAAAAACAAAGTTTATTGTCGTGAAATGTATAAAAAAATAATAACGTACTTATATATATATAAATTGTATTACATTAATATAATATGAAAATAAAAGTTGTGGTAATTATGTACGAAAATGAACGATGTATATAACCAATATAAACACATAAACCTTAAATACATTTGTAAACAAAAATTATAAGGTTGATGTAAAATTCAATATCAGATTATATTGCACTTGATTATAATTTAATTGCGGTGATTCGGAATTATTAAAAATTATAAAATGAATGTACGAGAACCAAAGAAAAAACGGCGTGTCAAACTAAAAGAACAACCGCCTTTTCCAATTATAATAGGTAATAAAAATGCATGGACAACTTATACTGCTCAGCTTACAGAATTAGGATCATGTATAATTGACCCTAATGAAATTGTCGCAATACATTCCATGGTAATTATTCTTTACAATAACAAGTAAAGATTAAATTTTAAATTTATAATAACAATTCCTTTCTGATTAAATTTGAATGATAATTGTTTTTATTTATACCACACAATATATACTTTCAGTTATGCTTCATGTAATTTGTAATTTGTTCAGGGTTTCTTTGGTAAAGGTTCATTGTCTCGTGGTTTTCCTTCATTTGGAAAACCAAGATATGGAGCACCTCCTGTTGTAAGAAATAGACAATGGGTTCGGAGGGAAGAGTGGTTAAAACAATTTAATGAATTAAGTATGGTACCTAACAATAGTAAACAGACAAACTTAGAAGAATATGAATTTATTCATTCCGAAAATGAGGATAAGCACAATGATAAATTTTTAAATATTTCAAGGAAAGAAAATACACCGGATATAATTGAATTAGATGAAAATGATTCTCCTGAAAAAAATGAAGAAACTAGTAAACAAATTGACAAAAAGGCAGAAACAAGTCATACAGAGCTTGAGTCCATAAAAGATGATTCATTGAATATTGTAAGTGAAAATATAACTGAAGAATGTATTGATAACAATGATGAATGCATAGAAGATGAAGAGAAAGAAGGACCTTTTTGTTTTGAAGATTTTAATTTTAAAAAGGATGATGTGTATTTTATTAATGATGACGTAAATATTCAAAATGAATTACTTGTTCTCCCAGATAGTGATTCAGAGACAGAAAATTATTTAAAAGAAATAGAACCTAAGATTAAACATGAAAGTTTTCCAGTGCAAGAAACTCTGCATCTCACATTTGAAGAAACATTTTTTCTTTTGTATGGCTTAGGCTGTTTAAATTTAATAGACTTTGATGGTAATTTATTAGATGTTGATAGTGCTTGGCATTTCTTTTGTAAAGCTGATAAAAATTTTGTGCCAAAATATGTTGTATATCATTATTTTCGAAGTAAAGGGTGGGTAGTGAAACCAGGACTCAAATATGGTGGAGACTTTTGTTAGTATTATATTCTTTTTGTGATCACTTTCATTTAGTGATGCCACTATAAATAGCTTTTAATATTCTAGTGTTGTATAAACAAGGACCACCATTTTACCATGCATCCTACATTGTACTAGTGGATGTTGTAGATGGTGACACATTACTTAGAAATGAAAATAAGATTATGCATAAATTAACATGGAGTAATCTATTAGGATTAGAAAGATTATCAGAGACTGCTGCCAAGGTAATTTATACAAATAATTTAAATGAATTATGTATATTTAAAAAAATTTTTATTTTATTGTATATTATAAATTTAGGAAATATTATTTGCACAAGTTTTATGGCCATCTTCAGCTTTAGAAACATCTAATTCATTTAATGTGGATATATTGTCAGAATTTTCTGTAAGAGAAGTATTATGGAGGAGATGGAATCCCAAACATAATAGAGATGCAGAAGAAGAAGATGATGATTCATATTAATTTTATGCTAAGTAATTTATTACATTTACAAATAAGTGTCTGTACATTAATAAATATTACATTTTTATATGATCATATTCTTTATTATTTTATTTTTATTAATATACAAGTAATAATTTTTTGTTAAAGAAAATCTGGTACTACAAATATGCATATTTACATTTTTGCATTTAATAAATGCACAATTTACCTTTAACTTATGATGTTGATACAGCTCTTGATCTTTTTGATTTTACAGGTATACCAGTCCTTCGATATTCACTTCTTTCTTTTAAATATTCTTGTGTACACTCTTCCTTGAATGCTGGATCATTAAACCATGTTGCTAAACATGATTTTAATGCATTATTTACATCTCTGCATTTGATTACCATTAAAAAACTAGAATTTTTACAACAAGTGGCAAACTCTGTAAATTAAATGTACAAAAAATAATATACATGTGAATATACATACACCTTTTGACAATCAGTACAATTACATTGTTTCTATTTTATATTAAAAGTGCCATCATACTAGCATATTAATGAATTGTTAATACATTATTGAACATACCTTTAACTTCTTTGGCACATTTTTCTTCTCTTGCTTTATCTCTGATTTTTTGTGGTATAAGGACATCTTTTTCAACTTTTCTTAAAAAAGTGTCATCAGGGTCACCTATAAAACCAATTCGTATCAAATTACTGATATCATTACATTATTTAATATAATGTAGTGATTTATTATTTAATGATATTTTAAAATGTTAAATACTGTAATTTATAAACAAAAACATTACTTTATTTGAAAATTCTGATGTATTATGTTAACAACATATCAGTTTTAGTATAGTTTATGCTGAAAAACACAATAGAAAAATACGAACATATAACACGAATCTACCTCAAACTGATCAAAAGTATCTGTATTATTGCATGAGTAACTGTATGTTTCTAATAAATTGCTGATTGCAGCAAATTGAAGCTTACCCACGCCGTGTGGCCCCGCTCTTGTATTTCGTAGAACCGATCGTTTTGCTTCGCTCATTTTCACTATACTGTGAAATTCATCGTTCAAAATATTGTAAATGCTTACAGAAAATATCAAGTGGTGGGAAACTTACTGAAGTCAGCCGCGTTGCGCGAATAAATGATCAGAAAGCGAATGATAATCGCTCCAATAGGCCGCGCTCGTGAGTGTGCACATTTGATAGTTGTCAGTATATGTATTCTCGTACAAAAAAGTATTTACTTTGTACAACGAATGACTGATAAATTATAGTATATCTTATTAGTAGTTCAGTTTAATAAGTAAGTAAATAAATAAATAAGCCTTGTATGAATTATAATAATACCGCACTTTCCTATGTGTTTTGCATGAAATTAACCTTATCAGAAATTGTCAATTGTGATTAAATAAATTATGAGCGCCAATAATTAGAATGTTTTATATTTCGAAATCATAATTATTTTCATGGTTGTGAAGAAAGAAGAAATAAATAAATATGGACCGATTATTGAGATTAGGAGGTACTATGCCAGGCCTCAGTCAAGGACCTCCACCTTCGGATGCTCCAGTTGTTGATACTGCAGAACAGGTACAATGTATTTCAGTTTTAAATAGGACAGTTTTCATAATAAAAACTGGTTATGATGAAATAAACATCATTTATAATTCAATTAGTAAAGTATTTGGTTGAGTTTAAATGTGGTAGTGAATCTGTTTATTATATATCAATAATTTGCCTTATGTTCATTAATAAATTACTTGCTGTTATTAGGTATACATATCATCACTAGCACTATTGAAAATGCTTAAACATGGACGTGCTGGTGTACCTATGGAAGTAATGGGTCTGATGCTTGGAGAATTTGTTGATGATTACACTGTTCGTGTTATTGATGTGTTTGCTATGCCTCAAACTGGAACAGTAAGCATGAAAGCTTTTCATTGTATCATCTTTGTTTTATTTGAATTCATTAATTATTGCAGTTACACTGTTTTAATATTAAATTTGCTACTGTTACATTATTCATATTTTCTTAGGGAGTTAGCGTAGAAGCAGTTGATCCAGTATTTCAAGCAAAAATGTTAGATATGCTTAAACAAACTGGTCGGCCAGAAATGGTAGTAGGATGGTATCACTCTCATCCAGGTTTTGGTTGTTGGCTTTCTGGTGTAGATATTAATACACAACAGTCATTTGAAGCTCTCAGTGAAAGAGCAGTGGCTGTTGTCATTGATCCTATACAATCAGTAAAAGGAAAAGTTGTTATTGATGCATTTAGATTAATTAATCCAAACATGATGGTAAAGAAATAATTAACTAAAGAAATAAGCTTAAAAACTTATTGAAAAATAAGATAAGATAAATATGCATAAAATTACAGGTTCTCGGGCAAGAACCACGTCAGACTACATCCAATTTAGGTCATCTACAAAAACCATCCGTTCAAGCATTAATTCATGGTTTAAATCGTCATTATTATAGCATTAGTATTAACTACCGTAAAAATGAACTAGAACAAAAAATGCTATTAAATTTACACAAAAAGACATGGATGGATGGTCTTACACTTGCAGAATATTCTGAACACAGTAGACTCAATGAAAGTATTGTATCTGAAATGCTTGAGCTTGCCAAGAATTATAACAAGGTATAGTACTGAAATAGAATGTTAACTATTTTTTCAAGTTAGGATCGCAAATCAAATATACCTAACCTGGAAATTTGCACTTTTAGGCATTGGAAGACGAAGAAAAAATGACGCCCGAACAATTAGCCATAAAAAATGTGGGCAAACAAGATCCAAAACGGCATTTAGAAGAAAAAGTGGACACGCTTATGGCCACAAACATTGTTCAGTGTCTGGGAGCAATGCTCGATACAGTTGTATTCAAATAACTATTTCTTAAAACGTCATTTGCAATATATTATTGGAAGAAATATACCACATCTTTTTAAAATACGTGCGTCTATAATCTGTACCCAAGAAAGTACATATAATACACAATTTTTTTACTGACACATTTGTATTATTTCTACAAATGCAGAGACAAAACATTCCGAAGTTAATTAGTCTTGCATTCCGTTCTAATTTGATGCATATTATAGTAAATTAAGCCAATAAAATCAATGTTAATTGAATTTGAAAAAAAATGGGATAAGTGGCGCCATCTCTCCGGCAAACAGGGTGAACTACACGTGGTGGAAACTCAAGGTTCATTAGTTCCTATCTTCCACCGCTAGATGTCCTAGTATTCAACTTTAGAGCGAGAATCACAAACTCCTGCGACGTCTAGCGGTGAAAGGTGGGAACTAATGAAACTACAGTTTCAAATACATGTAGTTCACCCTGTTCGCAGGAGAGATGGCGCCACTAGTTTAATTTTCGAAAAAACTCAATTAAAATTGATTTTATTGATTAATATGCTATATATTTATTAATATTGATTTTATACTGTTTGTAATATATTCCGTGGGTCCAAAGATGCAGATTATATGCTCAGAACAATTCTCATTCTATCTCGTCGATGATATAGGGAATGACACAAGAATGGCAACAAATTTTCTTTCAGGTCCCCAAAAACCACTCTCACAGATATCTTCTTTTACAAAAAGGAACTTATTTGTAAAATTTGGTCGATATCGGAGCATGACGGTTTTCGAAGTTTCGCCAAATTTGCTTATTTCGCCAGGGATCACATATTCATTTCAGTAATTTTGTCGCTCAAACAATGTGGAAGATGGCGTTAAGTGTATTCTCCTCGAAATGCGTAGTTGTACAAAAGTAAAAAATAATACAAGAATACAGCTATCGCAGTATTTCTATTCTTAAAGGTTCCTATTTATACTCGAATCTTAGTTCCTTAGTTAATGCATCAATGGAGGTCAAATTTTTTCGTTCAAGCTGCACAAACTCCTTTTTCATGAAAAACAAAACGATCGAACATCGTTATTGTGTCGCGAACAATCGTGTTTCATGTATACGAAGCGTCATTGTCAAGCATAAAGAAAACTGGAACACGTTTATAAAGGGTTCGAAGTCGAGTAACCTGGTTTTATGTTAGCACTAGCAGTCGCTAGCGAAACGTTTTCAATTTCAGAGCGATATTTCTTATTATTATAGAGCGCGTGCAGGAAATAGGTAGACAATCGGTCATTAAGAGCGGAATCGTTGCCTTTGCAATCCACTTTCGAATTGAATCGTGCGATTCAATTATTAATTTCGTTTCTGTATTCAAATGTCAAGGTGAAAGTAATGCGCATTGTCAACTGTACAATTCCATATTAACTCGACATCTTCAAATTATATTGAATCTTTAATTGGCATTTGTACAAGGATTAAATATCGATACGGAATTAACTATTCACTTGTATTTTGAAATATGGAGTACTGTAGTGATTGTAGTAATTTTCAAATTACAAGCTTCCAAATTTTCAAATTTTCTAAACGCCCAAACTCTCAAATTCCTAAATTTTCCAGATTTCAACCCCTAAATGGTAAAATGCCATCGCCTTTTAAAATCTAAATCGCCAAATTTTCAAACACTCAAAGTGTCACATCAAAAATGTCCAAATACCAAAATTGCTAGACTGATTTTACTAACCAGAGTTTTACTACACGAGTATCAACTTCTACTATACAACTAAACCGTAAAAGAAGAAGTTAGTAGACCTTCCATTATCTGAGCACCCAGTTATGGCGAACGGTCCCTCACTCGGTCCGAATCAACAGAGCTTCACGAACATCAACTCCTATTACACAAACGATTGAACCGTAATAGAAGCAAAAGTTACTGGAATTCTATTATTTGAACATCCAATTATGGTGAACCTGTTGTTACTCGACCGGTTCGGATAAACTGAGCTTTGCGAACATCAACTTCCATTATCCGAATGATTGAACCGTGATTAGTAGACTATTATCTGAACATCCAGCTATGACGAACAATCTTACCCCTCGATTGGTTTGGATAAACGGACATTTTACTATACAAACATAAATTTTATTAGATGAATTATTGAATCGTGATGGGAGAAGTTAACTTCATGGAGCTTTATGAACTGTCGTACAAATGATCGAATGATGGATGTTAGCAGTATTAGTAATGAACTGTGATGGATATCCGAGCATTCAGTTATGGCGAACTGCGTTGTCTCTCAATCACTTTTTTATTAATCGAACTATTGAATCGTGATGGAAGAAGTTAGCAAACTTATCTTTAAATCGGTTTGCATAGACGGAGCTTTACGAACAACGATTATACAAATGATTGAACCATGATGAAAGTTAGCTGTGTAGTTAGTAGTGAACTATGATGGAGTTCTATTATCTTAGCATCCAGTTATGGTGAACTGTGTTAGATTTCAATCGGTTGGCATAGACAGACAAAGATTATACAAATGATTGAACTATGATGGAAGTTAGCTGTGTAGTTAGTAGTGAACTATGATGGAGTTCTATTATCCTAGTATCCAGTTATGGTGAACTGTGTTAGATTTCAATCGGTTGGCATAGACAAAGATTATACAAATGATTGAACTATGATGGAAGTTAGCTGTGTAGTTAGTAGTGAACTATGATGGAGTTCTATTATTCTAGCATCCAGTTATGGTGAACTGTGTTAGATTTCAATCGGTTTGCATAGACGGAGCTTTACGAACAACGATTATACAAATGATTGAACCATGATGAAAGTTAGCTGTGTAGTTAGTAGTGAACTATGATGGACTCTATTATCCGAGCACCCAGTTATGGCGAACTGTGTTATCTTTCAATCGGTTTGCATAGACAGAGCTTTACGAACAACGATTATACAAATGATTGAACTATGATGGAAGTTAGCTGTGTAGTTAGTAGTGAACTATGATGGACTCTATTACCCGAGCACCCAGTTATGGTGAACTGTGTTAGATTTCAATCGGTTGGCATAGACAGACAAAGATTATACAAATGATTGAACTATGATGGAAGTTAGCTGTGTAGTTAGTAGTGAACTATGATGGACTCTATTACCCGAGCACCCAGTTATGGCGAACTGTGTTAGATTTCAATCGGTTTGCATAGACAGAGCTTTACGAACAACGATTATACAAATGATTGAACTATGATGGAAGTTAGCTGTGTAGTTAGTAGTGAACTATGATGGAGTTCTATTATCCTAACATCCAGTTATGGCGAACTGTGTTAGATTTCAATCGGTTCACATAGACGGAGCTTTACGAACAACTACAATAAAAATGATCGAACAATGATAGAAGTTAGCTGTGTAGTCAGTAGTGAATTCTATTATCCAAGCATCCAGTTATAATTACAACGGTGTTATCTGGATCAGTTCGTATAAACCGTTTTGGTACAGAAAGAGGCTGTATATCCGTGTCCGTGCAAGATCGCAGGAAGTCACGCATATCAAAGCAGCTATCAGTCAGTAAGAGGAACGAGGAACGAGGCGACGTGTCTAAGGAGGGGGAGGCTTTCGAGTAAGCAGCGCGAGGGTAGGGGCTAGGCGTATAGCAAACGGCGTCGGTGGTGGTGGCTGTCGAGAGCCGGGCGAAAGGGAAAATGGTCGGGCGAACACTTTTTTTCTCCCCCATTTAGAGCCAGGTTTTTTGACACGGCGGTCGTTCGATCGACTTGCATTTGTCTCCGAGCATTCCGTCGACAAAGGTACACCACGCGAACACGCGCTGTGCCACACCGGTGCGATCGAGCCATACACCTCGCGATGATGCATCACGTTCGTTTGCATCTCACCTAACTCACCTCGTGCACTCTACGTTCAGTGATTCTTTCCCGACGAGAACTGTCCAAACCGACCGTATCCGCTTCACGTTGTGATTATCGACGTCCAGTGCGCGCGACAAGAAGGAAGAAGCCCCGGGTGTTTTGAAATGAAACATTGGATCGGACTCTAAGAAGCTGCAAGGTGAGCGTGATTCAAGTGCGACCGAAACGAGCCTGGGCTCCTTTTGTCTCGACATGGGAAAACCGTGAGTCTATGGGAACGAATCAAGGATATTTCGAGGGAAACGATGCACCTAGATAACGTTCCACTTTTCCGTACTTTGTTACGCTACTTCCATCGCGAACGCCTACGCCGTCCTTAACACCTTTGCCACCTGCGACTTTCCATGGGCCGCTGCAGTCACACGCGACCCCCGTTACTACGAACGTACTCCAATAGTACCTATGGTTATTCTATCTCTTCACAATTTTTGCAAATCTCTGATCAATCATTTTTACATTCGTCATTGAAAGCTTTCGGAGAACGGTTTGCAAGGTTCGCGATAATCCTTCGGGATGAACGGCGAGACGTGACGTAAAACGAGCGTGTTTTCCTGGGAACAGGCGGGAAAACTCGTTTCAGCCGGGTGGTGTTCGCATGAAAAAAGGCGTCTGGAATCGCGGTGGTCGGTTCCGTGATCGGCAGAACCGGCTGTAGTTGCAGAATATTAGCCGACCGACCGCGGAATTAACTGACCGTTGCCTGTATAACTCCGGTAGTCGACTTTCTCGCGTGCAAACTTCTAGATGTTCCCCCGCGCTTTCTTACGTAAAAACCCGCCGCTTGCCAGAGCGGACCGTGCCGAAATGATCGTGGCCCGGCTAGCCCGCAGCGCCGTGCAGCTCGTCACGGACCCTTAAATCGAACAACAACGCTGAAAATTGCCGGCGAGATCAGCGTACCGTTCAGCTACGTGCTTTTCTTAAATTATTCTTTCGTTTGCAGTCTTGTTCAAACTCTGGTTCACTTTTCTTGCGACCGTTTTCTTTCTTCTGATTAAATTGTCTATTGGAAAGCGAATGTCGAGGAAGTTGGCTGTTAGCGGATTACAATATGGTTCATATTTTTGGGGTTAAGGATTGGAGAATTTGGGTGGAGAAGATGAGGAGACATTACGGGGTAGGAGAATGGTTAGATTAATTAGTTATCGGGGTCTTAGAAACTAGGGATGTGGGCATAGTTATGATAGTTGGATTATCAAGGTCTTCTTGTTTAGAAACTAGGGTGGGATAATTATGATTGTTAGATCATTAAGGTCTTCTTGTCCAGAAACTGGGGATAGGTAGATACGTGGGAAGGTAGAAATATAGGAATCTAGATATATAGGTATCTAGGGTTATATGGATCAAAGGATGTAGAGATTGAGGGATGTAGGTATGTAGGGACGTAAGGATCTAGAAAGATAGGAGTCAAGGATCTAGACAGAGGTCAAGGGATATAGGGATGTAGAGTATTAATGATATAGAAATCTAGAGACATAAATATCTAGATAGAGGTTAAGGAATATAAAAATATAGGAACTTCGAGATGTAGCGATATAGAGATCTTGAGATATAGTGATGTAGAAATCTCGAAATATAGGAATATAGGAGTTGAAAGATATGGGGTTATAGCAATCTAGTAGAACTCTAGAGGTACCAAAATTCAGGAACATGGCAGCAGAGCGATATAGGAATACAGAAATTTAAGAATTTAGCAATATATGTTTTCTCATACAGTGTGTTAGTGTAACAACGAGATGGAAGTATAACGAAATAGTCAAGTGGTTAAACAATGGACCAATAAAATAACAAAAGAGTACAATAGTAGAAACATCAAAGTGACAAAGCAATGAACTAGTCATTAAAATGAACAACTGGTAAAATTGATATTGCATTACCTAAAAATTGCAAATATTTCTAGGAATTATACCAAGTAACATTGATACCATCTACTAATTTTGCCAATATTTTTATATTCCTATTACGAAATTAGAAGTATTTCATTTTACCGGAGTTTCGTGCACTGCAAACGAATTATTTTATTAGTTTTCTATTATTAGATCGAATGATACTTTCAACATTTTCGCGATACGGAATATGCTTCACGATCGCGGCCTCAAACCGATACGTGCAGTTAGCGCAGTTCTAGTGCAGTTGCATATAGCGCCTAGGAGAATTTACTTTCGATCGCTCGCGTGCACGATCGTGGAAAGGAATCGGCTCGGAAACTGTTCTCTCGTGAACGTTTTTAGTTGGCGAACGTAATAGGTTACGAACGAATTAATGGCTCTCCTTTTTCTACGCGGCTCTCCTACAATCGCCTCCATTTATATTACATTCTATACAGCATTTAATACTCCCACTGCTACTGACGCAAGTTCTATTAATTCGATAAAGGTAATTATCCAAATATTAACGAGTAACGATATCATACAAAGTTCTCCTTTGTACAAAATCAGATATGGTAGCAATAATTAGTCTACGAAAAGAAAATTGCGAGTGTTTCGTCGGTAGCGTGATTGAAACAGTCGAGGGGACGCAACGTGTGCGTCAGTAGGAGTGAAAGTGAGGTTAACTTGGTGGAGATTATTACCGTTCTTTATCTTTCACTCGATCGAATATAAAATCATGATTATAATGACTACTATAGACACCTTATTAGGAGAAAATTGTAAAACTGTTTATCTAATGTTAACTGTTTAGACGTTTAAATCCTTATTTAGGTTCTCCGCAACACATTTCTTGATCTAAAAAAAATCTTCATTCTAAAAATATAAAAATGTACAAAACTGTATAGGAAAAAAAATAGTGAAAATATAAAAAGAGTAATAATTTTACTTCGATTAATTTTTCTTTAAAATCAAGTCATTTGTACAATAAGAAAATATTTTCTGTAGCACAAGTTTATTGAAAGAAAAATTGTGTAATACTGCACAACATTATAAAAATAAAAAGAATTGTTGGTACAGCAAGAAATATTTTTGAATTATCATTATTTAATTTTTATTTTTCAACTATTTTTAAAAAGTGCATAGTATTGTTTTTAGCGTAACGGAGGGTATTGTAGCGAGGTGCGTTGAGAACTGAAACGGGTTTGGGCGAAGAAAATGGGCGCGGAAAAGTTGAATGGATGATGCAAAAGTTGAATGAATCGTAATGCAACGCGAACGAGTCTAACGGTATTTCGAGTACGGTCGTCGATCCATGGCTGATCTTGATCTTCCTCCTCTCCTTCTTGATCTTCGCGTTGAAGAGGAAGGAGGATCGAAAGAGCTCACGATCATCACGACTCACCGTGTACTTGAGACGACCTCGTTAGATCACCGTTTGTCAAATCCTGATCATCTGGGAACCGGTTTCACCTTTGTTGTCGATTTTCATGATGACACCGTGTCTCTTTAAAATAAGTTACACCATGTCTCTGTAAGATATGTCTTCTTAAAATAAGATACATCATGTCTCTTTAAAATAAGGTACAATTTTCTGATATATATCTATATCTCAAACAAGATATACCACGTCTCTTTATAATAAGATACAATGTTTCTTTCAAATAAGATACATCATGTTTCATCGAGGATCTAGCATAAGACTGGAGACAATGGTGAGAAAACGTGAGGCGGCCATATTCGTTAGGACACAGGTTATTACATTTGTCAGGATAAATTTTAATATTTGAGAATTGCATTACTTTGTAAGCTTGAGAATGTTGGAACTGAGAGTTAAATCCAAAAATTTTCAGACTTACAAGCATGAAAATTTGAAAGTATCCGAATGAAAGTTTATCGTGTATCTTATTCGCCACAATTTAACGAGCAATAATAAACGCGTGTAGCAAAAAAATGAGATTGGAATATCGTTTTTGCACAATCGACTCGCGTTATCGAAGTCCTTTCAAGAGTTGCAATTATTTTTATTGGCGGTATTTTCGCAAACCGGTATCGAGCAGAATTTTAAGATATACCTTGACAGATTCAGGTTTCCACGAAGCAGAGGGTGGGGCATAGGGATTTTGAAGCCTCTCGAAGCACCATGAAACAAACCTTGGCCTCCTTTCGAACCCGTTGCTTCTGAAGACGGTGCCAATTAAAGAGCATAAAACAAACAACGATATATATCGCAGTGTATTACGAAATCGATGCTCAAAGGATGAAATTCTATTTTCTATGCGACACCGTCAGTTCCTGTTATTTATAATGGAACAAATACGTGGCGGTTCTGCCGCAACAACGGGAGATAAAAATAAGGTTCGATCGATCTTTTTGATGTAGGAACAAAGAGGGTAATCGCGTATTCATCCTTGATGGCGTAAAAATAACCCTCGAGCAAGACAGAACGATGCGGTGTAACTTAATAATATCGAGGGCAATTTATAACCGGTGATATATTATGGGATAAATGATACGGAAGGGACACCGAAAGGGTCATCGGAAATATTTCAATGATTAAATATCCTACTTCAACCGCCATTTTATTTTGTAATACTGTTACAATTACTGCAGGAATATTCCTGTACAATTGCGGGTGATATTTATACTGCGAAATTGAAGGACTGCGTAAAGAAAAGGTTAAGGGTTTCCATTTTAACCTTTCAATTTCTATAAAAACATCGATGAAGTTTTTACCGTTTCCTTCTTTAAAATAGCTAGAAGTCGAACTGACTGTAGAGATTAAACAGAAATTGTTGAAATGTAAAGAAGTATTATAAAATAGAGGTTATGTTTCACCTGCCGAGCAACGATATGCATAGAAACAAAGATTTATGTATCTTCTAATATTCATTAAATGCAAATCAGTATTTTTGTTGGTACTAAACGTTCTTCAAGTTTATTTTGAATAAATTAAAATTTGTTTTAAAGTTCTGTTACAAAAATTCATTTCTTATTTTTCAACCAAGGAATCAAGGTTATACTTCGTATAACTATAAAATTCCTATATTTCATTAAAAATATTGAAAGTAGTTGTTGAACATATTACTTGTCTTTCATAATAGTAATTGTTATTGTACATTCTCAACCTATCGTTTTGCAATATTTTAATAGGAGTTAAAGAACGTATCTCTTAAAATTGAGTAACTCGTGTAACAGAAGCTTAATCAAAAGTCGAGTAGTTATCCGGTTTGTTTTAAAACCAGTTTTAAATAAAAAATACCCTTTCGAGCCACCTTGCTCTCCTTATATTTGTTTTTTTTTCGTTCGTTAACATATTCATGGGTTTCTTTCGCAGAATGGCGCGGAGATTTTCGTGGTGCACGGCGGTGGCATTGGTGGTGCTGCTTTTCGTCACGACCGAAGGTCTTCGTGAACGTGGCACTCAGGTAAGTAAAAAAGTTGCGAAACAGATAACTGTATATAAACCGTGCGAATAAAAAATCAATTACTTCTTAATTAAACTCAAACTTCGGTCAACTTTTTATGGAGTTGGTATTATTTCGTAAACTCGAATGGTTATTAACTTACATAAATGTTCTCGGTTGAGGGACAACGACTTAATTGCATTCATGAAGACCGTGATTATTCGAGATCGACTATTAAGGTTCACTTTTGATCTTAAAGAGTTTACAAATTCTGCATAATTGACAATTTTTAATTGGACTCAACAGATGATGTTATTAAAATTCAAAACATTCTATTTAAAAAGATTAGTTGAAAGTGAAAGGCAGTCAACTTTTAATTTAATTTTTATTAACACTAGGTTTACGGACGTTTATGGTCATTTATATCTAAATTTGAATTGAAAGTAGAAAAACAAATAAATTGGGGATGATATGTGAACTGCCTAAGACATTGATTCTTTAGCTTGACGAAAGTTGACATGCATTTTTACAAAAATTTCTTAATAAGTTTTGTCATTTAAATTAAAAGACCTATGACCCGTCATTTTGACGGGTTCCGTAAATCTAGTGTTAATTTACAATTATTCCGATTATGTATAACATTCATTTTCAGTAATCATTTACTGATAGAAATTATTTTTACTATCTTGTTACCATCCATAATGTAACAATATAGAAATTATTTATTATAAAAAGTATTTAAATATCACTATGGCCATTCACTTATAATGGCTATTTATTATAAAAGATATTTGAACGCTGCTATTATGATTATTTGCAATAAAAGTGATTTATATAATTCCATTAAGTTTCGCGCCATAACCTCAAATTTAAGTTACAAGAATCCAAATTGATGTGTCGCCAAGTCATCAATCAGCGATTTTGATGGTTCAAAAAAATGCAACGAAGTTGAGGTGATTGACACGATAAACCACAATCCGTTTCGCAGTTTTCCAGCGACACGATCGTTTTTTTTCCCCCATTGCAAATGTGATTCAAGAGTGCATCGATTCCGTGTCAAGGATATTGCGTTGCATTTAATGTGGTGGCGGCGTTAATTTTTTTCCTCTTTCCTTTTCACGAAGGCTACCGAGCCACTGGAACGGATTAATCTTTATAATTCGACCAAGTCTCGTGATCGAATGTGCACGCTAGATAATTAACGACGCAGAAAGGAAGTTATTTGCGAAGATGGTCCACGACAATGGGACCTTGCCTCGAAAAGGAAATCCTCACGTGTATTCTACGCGTTTCTTCGTTTCCTGTCGTTAAGTCGCATCTTCAATTTGCTCGTTCCACTGTTTTACTTGGTCTCTTTATCTGTGACAGTGGGCAGCTATTGTGCCCCAAGGGCAACGTGCATGTGACCTGCACTCGTGGACGTTCACTTTTCTACTTTTCTAATTTCTGCATTTCTATAGTTTTAATATTTTAAATCTTGTGGAATTTTCAAGTCTTCGAATTTATAATTTAACAAATTAACAATTTTCTAAATTTCTAAATTTAATGATTTAAATTCACATCTTTTCTATATCTTCAATTTGCTAATTTTGCAAGTGATCAAATTTCCAAGTTCGAAATCTTGATTACATAAATTTCAGTCTTTTTCCTACAACTCATCGCTGCAACCAATTACACATAAATTCCCATGAGCTATTCTCGGAGCACCTGATTGATCTACCGAATCACTTATGTCTACAAAGTTAATCAACTCACGTCACGTAACGCCGCAAAAAAGTTGTATCCACCGTTTCGACTTATTATTTCGAAAAATGGCCGCAAAACGAGGAAATCGTGATAGGAGAAGGAATTAATTACGTTACCCGAGAAATAGAAACGTGACGTTCGTTTCTCGATAGAAAGTGACTTAAATCGTTAACTTCGCTTTCCATAAAATTAGCGTTAATGACGCCACGGTTTTTTCTCTTCTTTTCAATTTCTTCGGGATGCTTATGACCTCGTTGCATCTTTGACAATTTTTATCTCGATTTCCTAATTGTATTCGATTAACAGGTTAATCATCGTCGATTTCTCAATCGGTTTATCCGCGTTGCGATCTCGATGAAGATGTCCGACGTTTCGATTCATTGAAAGGTTATCGAAACGTGTTGCCATCGTTAAAAATGACGTCCCGAATGCTTTCATGTTCCGCGAGTCATAATCCTGTACTTTAGACACCACGTGTCGATCATTCGAAAGTTTTCATGGTAAATAGAAGTAACAGGATCCAAACGTTACGCTAGATGCATTTCTATCGCGAGTTTCGAGCGTTTGCTGTTCCACTCGAAAGGGAAAGGTTATTACACGGGATTATTAAACGTACTATGCGTTAAATTCGATTAATCTTCAACTATTCTTTTTTCTAAATAAACATTTCATTCGATTATCTCATCTTGTTTGGTAATAGCATTGTTTCAAATTACGCTTTTCGATTAGAGGAAGTGTTATCGATTTTTATTGGCCGCCATTTTGGTTACGCAAGAACCATGGCGCGAAATTCAATTTGTAAGAACGTTTCTTTAATGAAAAGTAGGTAATTATAAAATTAATGAATATTGTGCAAATGAAATAATATTTAATATATTCTGATAGAGTAGAGTAATGTATTCGAATGGAATACCAAAAATAAATATTGAATAAATAAATAAAATGAATACATAGAATAAAATATAAATATTGCCTACGTATATACATGAAAATATTAACAACTGAAATTTCTACTTCTTTCATTTGTTACAAAATAATGTTATAAATTGATTTGCAATCAATTATTCGCTATAAGAGAATGAAGAAATGTGAATTGAGAATGTGAAGACTTTAGAATGAAAGCAATTTAAACCGATGAGCCATAATACCTGTTCCTAACATAACTTTCTATGTAAATTTCGTCGTAAATAACATAGAAGAACAAAGAATCGTATTCGATAACGGTGTCAACGACGCTGTAGAATGCGAAATCGTTCGGAAGATGGAGTTTGCTCTAAAAATGGCGGGAACCTGCGATCGCGTTATGAGCTCGCTCGCAAGTGTATCGTATTTTCAAGTGCTTCGAGATAGTAGATAGGCGATATAGAGAGAGACTGAGATGGACACTGTGGCGAAGAAAGGAAGAAAATAGAGCTGCAGGTTCGCGTGGGCCACGCCTAGTCGTGCGCCGGTCTCTCCTGGCGAATAATGCAACGGGTGCTCGTAAATTTTCGGCTTTTCAATCGATCTAGATAATATTTATTATCGCACAATGACGACCGAGATTGGCTGGGTGTGGGACAGGACATGAATCGGGTCATCGATTCAACCGGATGTGATTATGCGTGTCATTGAACAAATAACGTTACAAATGCGTCCTGACAGCTATACATAATTGTCTCGTGTGCTGCTTTTCTTGAAAATTAGCGATTAGTTTCGTGTTTATAGTTATGGTTTTATGTAGTGCTCGTAGTTATGGTTTAGGTTATGTTTGTTTTGGGGAAATTTATGATTAGGAATATTCAGTTTCATGGTGAACTCGGCAGATAATTAGAGACTGTTTACAATAGAAAATTGTGTATGGTAGAAGTGTTGGAAGTGAAACTTAGGCTTTTGGAAATTTAGAAATTTAATTGGAGAATTTGAAAATTTGAGAAAATGGCAGTTGGAGAATTTGGGGACTTAAGAATTTGGGGTTGTGGAACTAGGGTATTAGGAAACCGTGGAATTTGGGGACCTTCGAATTTGGGGTTGTGGAACTAGGGGATTTAGGTATTAGGAAACCGTGGAATTTGGGAATTTGAGAATTTGGGGACTTTGGAATTGGGGGTTGTGGAACTAGGGGATTTAGGTATTCGGAAACGGTGGAATTTGGGAATTTGAGAATTTGGGGACTTTGGAATTTGGGGTTGTGGAACTAGGGGATTTAGGTATTCGGAAACGGTGGAATTTGGGAATTTGAGAATTTGGGGACTTTGGAATTTGGGGTTGCGAATCTAGGGGATTTAGGTATTCGGAAACGGTGGAATTTGGGAATTTGAGAATTTGGGGGCTTTGGAATTTGGGGTTGAGGAACTAGGGGATTTAGGTATTCGGAAACGGTGGAATTCGGGGATTTGAGAATTTGAGAGTTTGAGAATTTGGGGACTTTGGAATTTGGGGTTGTGGAACTAGGGAATGTAGGTATTCGAAAACCGTGAAATTTGGGGATTTGAGAATTTAAGAATTCAGAAATTGAAGAATTTAGGAATTCGAGGATTTGAGGATTTGAAAATTTGAAATCTGTCAATTTTAAGGATTTTGTAATTTGGCAATTACCTGTTTGGATATTGTATAACTTACAAAGAGAATTGTTAGAATATATAAATTCCAATTGAAATCTTACTGAATCTTAAGTATTTGAAAATTGTAGAATTGGAAAATTTACTATACACATTATTATACCATCTCAGTAGCTGTAACCTAGATATTCAGGATGTTGAACAATGTGGGCAACACTGGGTGTCGACATAAGCTTTAAGAAGACATGTCTGAATTAATTTGTATTTAGCTCTTATCGAAAGTAAAACAGCCAGTTGTCGTCCTATTAGATATTTTAATCCTTACTAGAGAAAGCTTAGTTGATACGCATCTGACAATTCACTTCTGTTCTCGTTTAATGACCTAATCCTAATAGACGTATCTGGTTCACGTGATTTGTCTGATTCTAAATTTCAGAGTTAAACATTTGCTTCAAAATGACAATTAAATGAAACATTATTCATTATGATAGTATTAAATAAAATTATTCAAATGTATTTTTGATTGAACCTCAAACATAGGTAACAACCTAACCTCATACTCAGTTTTGTCATTTAGACTTGTTCTTTGTTTAAGTTTCAAACCTAACCAAGTCTAAGTTAATACGATACATAACGTTATTGTTTAGACATATTTATTTCTGTTTAAGCATCAAACTTAACCTAACCACATCTAACTTTATATGAATATATAATACTATTATTTTTGTTTAAACCTGAAACTTAACCTAACCAAATGTCACTTCATATGAATATATTATATAATACAATTATTCTAGTTGAAACCTGATATCAAACCTAACCTAACTTCGCTGAAGAATAGTTCAAACGATAAATTAATACATAAAATAATGTTAGGTCAAATTGAAAGTGTAAATAAAAGTACGTAAATGGATTACGTACGAGAAATGTCGCAAGGTTTATTAAATTCGTTTTCGTCCACCCGTTAGACGGATCGGAGGTATCAAGCGTTTGTTAAACTTTATACGCGACTGCCAGTGCATTCTGCAGGATTATCCGGTCTATATTTCAATGCAACTTCTCGTGCTCGTTATTTAACGTAGCGTTCGTGAAAACAGGCGACAGGTCGGCTTAAAGTAACACCGTTACTTGCGCGTAATTACCGTAGAAGCGATTAATTAATACGACGCGAAAAAATGCGCGATCGTTCCAGCCAGTTGAGGAGCTATCTTGATGGGGATTTTCAAAAGCGGAGAAAGAAAAATGCGGTTGCGTTAACGTTCACTCGCCTCTTATGCCCTTTGTCATTTTTAATTTTTCCTTTTCTTTGTTACGTCGTTACTTTTTAGAAATTAATTACGGTGTTAATATTTGTGGTGTTAATTATTGGTACAAAATTTGGACAGTTGGAAATTCAGGAACTTGGAGATTTAGGGATTTAGGGGTGTTGGGGGTTTGGATATTTGGGGATTTAGGGATTTAGGGATGTTAGGGGTTTGGATATTTGGGGATTTAGGGATTTAGGGTTGTTGGGGATTTGGGGATATGAGAATTTGGGAATATAGGAATTAGGGAAAATGAGAATTTGGAAATATAGGAATTTGGGGAAATGAGATTTTGGGGATATGAGAATTTGGGGATGTGTTTTTGGGGAAATGAGATTTTGGGGATATGGAATTTGGGTATATGGGAATTTGGGGATGTGGGATTTGGGGATGTAGGGATTTGGGGTGTAGGCAATTCGGGGTGTAGAAAATTAGGGATGTAGAAATTTTTGGATATGAGAATTTAGGGATGTAGGAATTTTGGGAATATAGGAATTAGGGAAAATGAGAATTTGGGAATATAGGAATTTGGGGAAATGAGATTTTGGGGATATGAGAATTTGGGTATATGGGAATTTGGGGATGTGGGATTTGGGGATGTAGGGATTTGGGGTGTAGGCAATTTGGGGTGTAGAAAATTAGGAATGTAGGAATTTTTGGATATGAGAATTTAGGGATGTAGGAATTTTGGGAATATAGGAATTAGGGAAAATGAGAATTTGGGAATATAGGAATTTGGGGAAATGAGATTTTGGGGATATGAGAATTTGGTTATATGGGAATTTGGGGATGTGGGATTTGGGGACGTAGGGATTTGGGGTGTAGGCAATTCGGGGTGTAGAAAATTAGGGATGTAGGAATTTTGGGATATGGGAATTTAGGGATGTAGGAATTTGGGGATGTAGAAATTTTTGTATATGGGAATTTGTGGATTTAGGAATTTCCATATTTTTGAATTTCTGGATTTCAAAATTTGAAGACTTAGGGATTTGGGGATTTGTGGATTTGGAGATTTAGAGATTTATAATTTTGCGAATTTGAGAATTTGTAGATCTAGTGATTTAGTGATATAGAAACTTGATGATTTGCAGATTTAAAAATTTCTTAATTTGTAAATAGGTGTCCGGAAGGATATTAAAACTTGAGAATTTGAAAAATTAAAGAAATCTGAGAAACACTGACACAGTATATGTATATTTCTGTAATATTATATATTATAAACCAATAGAGTAAATAACCAAAGCACTAATATCTGCATCACTCTTTATGAATAAATTTTAAAAATAATTCCAGCTACAAAATTGCAATGTAATTATACCTCCTTATCAAACTTTTGTTTCCAATACACGTCGCCATTTGCATATTACATATCACTTTTCCATCTCCACAGAAACAAATCGATTAAAACTTATAACATTCTAAACATAATATCGTGCGTTATTCATCTGTTCCGTGTCGTGAAAGTTGTATCTATCGCAAAGATTTCTTAATAAACGGCAATTGAAAAAGAGCGACCGACTTTCCTGTCCAGTAAAAAGCATCGATGCGTTGCTAAGAGCGAATAACGCTTCATTGATAGTGAAATGTGGGACATCGCGTAGTTGTTCGATGTCAAGATTGTATTTTCACTTATGATTCCTTTTTCCTATTTTGCAAATAATTTCAGCTAATTCGTGTGCGGAATTTAACGTACCGTTACAACAATCACATGAACAACTAGACATACATATTAATGAAACAGTTGATTGCTTACGAACACTGCTGTATGGTTATTAAGATTTCTAGTTATGCAATTTTAGTTATGATGTTTTACAAACCTGTTTTGCATTGATAAGCAGAGGACTCTTTTTCTACTTTTAAGAGACAGTTTCTGTTGTGTAAGAAACGTTTGGTGAAAAGTTACGTGGAACATCTTTGGACGCGTGTCTGACCAGCTATGACTGTTTCTACTGCGAGGTGTTTGATGATGGCACACTTTATTTTATTATAAAATGTGTGTGCACATGTATATACATACATTTTCTGGTCTTCATTATTTCTTTGTGCTATTTGTGGCAACAGTTTTGTTACGATTTATTGCATTTATGTAGTTAATTACAGAGTTGCTAGTTTAGAAAGTTACACGTTTTCACACCTTCAGATGTTAGACAATATTTGAATTTAGACATCAAATTTATTGATTCAGATTTTTATCAAATTTTCTGTTTTGAATGCTATCTTTACTGTTCTTATATGGTGAAATATTAGAAATAATAATTTGATACTATTATATTAAAGAGATAACACAAATCAAATTAGAAAAATAATACAAATAAATACTTCCAAAGGTGTGAATATCTTCGAATGAAATAAAATAAAAAATGTTGAATTTCAAATTGATATATCAAAAAAATAATACAAGTTACCTTAACAAATTATGATACAAATGAATACTTCCGAAAGAGTAAGCACCTGTGAATACTTGTAAATAAAATAAAAAATGTAGAATTTCAAACTAATTAAATTAAAAAAGTAGTACAAGTCAACTTCGAAAAATAATGAAAATAAATACTTTTAAAATTGTGACTACCTCCGTATAAAATAAATTTAAAAATGTAGAACTCCAAACTAATTAAATTAAAAACACGATAAAATTCAATTTAAAAATAATAGTACAAATGTGTAATATAAAAGTGTAACTACCTGTGAATGCTTGCGAATAAAATAAAAACTGTAGAATTTCAAACTAATTAAATTAAAAAAGTAGTACAAGTCAACTTAGAAAAATAATAAAAATAAATACTTTTAAAATTGTGACTACCTCCGTATAAAATAAATTTAAAAATGTAGAACTTCAAACTAATTAAATTAAAAACACGATAAAATTCAATTTAAAAATAATAGTACAAATGTGTAATATAAAAGTGTAACTACCTGTGAATGCCTGCGAATAAAATAAAAACTGTAGAATTTCAAACTAATTAAATTAAAAAAGTAGTACAAGTCAACTTAGAAAAATAATAAAAATAAATACTTTTAAAATTGTGACTACCTCCGTATAAAATAAATTTAAAAATGTAGAACTTCAAAGTAATTAAATTAAAAATACGATAAAATTCAACTTAAAAATAATAAAAGTGTAAATACCTGTGAATGCCTGCGAATCAAATAAAAACTGTAGAATTTCAAAGTAATTAAATTAAAAAAATGATACGAGTCAACAAAAAATTAAAGAAATGAATACTTCCAAAAGAGTGAATACCATCGAATACAATAAACCATAATTAAAATCAAATTTCCGAGCGCGTTCACATCACCGTTTCCCACCGCTAATTAATCTCTGAATTAAAGGACTGTCGCAACCTTGATTCGAAACGGTCTAGAATTAAATTCGATCTTCCACTTTTGAAAAGATGATTGCAAACTAGAAAGTCGTTTCGCGTTTCGCAAATATACCGGACTTGAAACATCTCGGAGATACGATTCGAAAAATACCACTCGGATTCCGATTAAGCAAACATTGCAGGCCTACATCGAAATATTAATGATCCCCATTGTTGGCCGATGGTTGATGAAGCTTTCAGACAAGATAGCTCGATCCCGTTGAAAGTTAATGCGCATCATCCACGATCTTTAATCTAAATTACACATCTATTACGGGCGTTACTTCCCGTGTTACGGCATTTTGTATTCCTTGCTCGGTTTTGCGTAATCGAATCGCAACGCGAAAAGAGAAGCAACAGGATGAGGTCAGCGGATTTTGTTTCATCAACGAAATTCATTAGTTTTTGATGATAACATTGCTGGAACGATGTCGATTGGCTATGACTTTCTGATTCAGGTACATTGCTCAGGAAATTTCATATTGTTGCCAAATAAAGTGTAACACACGATTTTCTAGCGAATTAATCACGAAACAGATATTATTTGCGCTCGGTGTGTGGCGAAAGAGTGGAGATGAGATTTTCAACGAAGAGTATATTGAGAAATACTAATATTGCTTGTTACAGGAATTCTTATTACTTTTTCTAGTAATGTATTTGTATTAGTACTGTATCTAAAATTTTCGTGTTTATGCAATATGAAAGTACTAATTTTTATTTTTGGGTAAGAATGGGTTCTCGAATTTTCAAGTGCTATAATTTATTTTAGTAATTTTACAATGAATGACCAATTTATAGAATTTATCAATTTTAATGTCTTCTTAGTAAATTTGGAAATTTAGAAAATTATAAATCTGTATGTGTAAATTTACAGATATAGACGTTTATAATTTTCTAACTTTTCAAATGTACAATCTACTAATTTCCTAAACTTATAAATTTCTAAAATTCCAATTTCTTAAACATTCAAACTTCAAAATTTCCAACATTTTCAAATTTCTAAATTCCCAAATCCCCAAATTATCAAGTTTCCAAGACCCTAATTCCCTAAATTACCAAATTTCTAAATTTCCAAAATTATAAACCCCAAACTTGTAAATTCCCAATTCACTAAATTGCAAAATTTCTAAATCCCCAGATTCCTGAATTGCCAAGTTCCTAAGCTCCCAATTCTCTAAATTACCAAATTTACAAATTCCCAAATTCTAAACCCCCAATTCTCTAAATTACCAAAATTATAAACCCCCAAATTCTAAATCACCAATTCCTAAATTACCAAATTCCTAAATCCCCAAATTCTAAATCACCAATTCCCTAAATTATCAAATTTCTAAATTTCCAAAATTATAAACCTCCAATTCCCTAAATTACAAATTTATAAATCCCCAAATTCTAAACCCCCAATTCCCTAAATTATCAAATTTCTAAATCCCCAAATTCTAAACCCCCAAATCCCTAAATTACCAAATTTCTAAATCCCCAAATCCCTAAATTACCAAGTTTCTAAATCCTCAAATTCCCAAATCTTCAAATACCTTTTCCAAATTTCCATTCTGTCAACAAAATATTTTCGAAATATTATAATTAATGATATCAAATGCAAGATAATATGAAACTATAATATTCCTAGCATAGTCAAAGTTTGTTATATGGAATCAGGTTTATCGATAGCGTATAAAGTATAGTAACAGGCGGATTAAAAAAGGCGAGAAGGCATTGTGGTTACGTTACGAGTAGAAATTAGTCATAGTTATGTTCTGTTACGTAGCCAGCTTTGATTTTATGGAATCCACACGTGCTTTATGGGATCCTTATGATAGGAAACACGGAAAACGCGAATCTTTGTTAGCAGTCGAAGGAATAGTGCTGGGAAACCTTGAATAATGAAAGTCAAACAATTATGAACACGCACCAACGGTATAATGATGACTCGTGGTAAGACCAATTGAAATTGCGCAGAAAATTGTTACTAACATAAGTTCAATAACCCTAATTGTTCATATTTCAAGTAACTACATTCACAAATTTCTGAATCTCTAAATTATCGAATTACTCAAATTACAAAATTTCCAAGCCTCTAAATCTCAAAATTTTCAAATTAACTAATCCCTAAATCCCCCAATCGCGAAATCCCCCAATCTCCAAGTCTCCAAATTCCCAAATCCACAAATCCCCAAATCCCCAAATCCTGAAATCGCCAAATGCCTAAATTCCCAAATCCCCAAATCCTCAAATCCCCAAATGCTTAAATCTCCAAATCCTCAAATCTCCATATCCTCAAATACCCAAATCCCCAAGTTCTCAAATCTCCATATCCTCAAATCCCCCAATCTCCAAATCTCCAAATTCCCAAATCCACAAATCCCCAAATCCTGAAATCGCCAAATGCCTAAATCCCCAAATCCCCAAATCCTCAAATCCCCAAACGCTTAAATCTCCAAATCTCCATATCCTCAAATCTCCAAATCCCCAAATCCCCAAATCTCCAAATCCTCAAATCCCCAAACGCTTAAATCTCCAAATCTCCATATCCTCAAATCTCCAAATCCCCAAATCCCCAAATCTCTAAATCCCCAAATCTTCACATGTCTAAACCCAAAAATTTCTCCACCCATAAACCTGAAAACTTGAAAGTTCACGAATTCCAAAATAAGAGTGAACAAGACCATTGTCGAAGCATACTAAGAGTTCAGGTTTCTCTAGAATGTAGAACTTGTGGTATCGAGATATCAGCATACGTGAACCATTTCATAGTTGCGTAAGAGAAATTTCTGAAAATCCTTGGACAGCATTGAAAGGCGACAGAAGATCGACAAGGAAGATTGCGCAATACGAATCTTGTTTATTAATGTGGAACAGTTTTTGTGATGCTCGACGAAACTTTTGCAACATGCCGTTATTAGGCATCTTCCTAGTTGCATGTAATTATCGAAGACATAGGTAACAGAAGTGTAGAATAAGGTGCACGGTCCAAGGTCGCCTACTCTTACCACGGAATTTCTACTATCCTTATCAATCTTACTTGAAGGACATGTGTATCCTTGATCGATCCTGATTTCATTCTGACAAATTGCATTGTGTTGGGGATTCGGGGAGGTCAGCTTCTTTTGTGGTGATTTGTTGTTAATTGTATTGTTACTTTTATTGGTACTGGTAATATTACTGCTACTATTACTATTACTATTACTATTACTATTACTATTACTATTACTATTACTATTACTAATAATTTTTACTATTACTATTACTATTACTATTACTACTACTATTACTACTACTATTACTACTACTATTACTACTACTATTTCTATTACTATTATTATTTCGGTACTATTGCTGCTACTATTACTGTTATTATTACTGTCATTATTGCTGTTACTATTACTATTACTGATACTATTACTGTCATTATTATTCGTTACTATTGCTGCTACTATTACTGTTACCATTACTGTTATTATTGTTGTTACTGTTACTGTTACTATTACTATTACTATTACTGTTACTGTTATTATTACTCTTATTATTATCATCATTATTATTGGTTACCATTGCTGCTACTATGACTGTTACTATTTCTGTTATCATTACTGTTATTATTACTGTTATTATTACTATTGCTGTTGCAGTTATTATTATTGGTTACTATTGCTGCTACTATCATTATTATTATAACTATTATCATTACTGTTGCTATTAGTCTTACTACTAGTACTACTATTATACTATGTATACTACATCATTACTATTTTCATTTCTATTATTATTAATGTAAATTTTACTCTACCATACTATACCATTATCATTCTACATATGCTACACTACTCCTCCAGTTCGTTTCTGCAGTTATATTTAACACTGTAACGGTAATATTATTCAACCGAAATAATTTATGTACTTTTTATGTCTTAAAGGAGTATTATGCAACCGTGAATCTCATTTAACACGGCAGAATGTGCGTTTGTTTAAAGCAATTAAGGAAATATGCACTTTAGAAATTCATTTACTTTATTACAGTACTCTGTATATTCATTCACCTTAGTAAATTTGTAATTTCTGTAAATTTTGAAATACACAAATTACTTAAATATAAATATTGAAATATGTAAATTTCGAAATTTTTAAATATAAATATTTATGAATATAGAAGCTCTGAATTTTCAAAGTTGAAGATATCAGATACAGGAATTAAATAATGTGGGAATTTAGAAGCTTGGAAAAGTTGAATATTTATAAACACAGAAACTTCCAATTTTCAAACTTGAATATAGATTTCAGAACGTGATAATAAAAATATAAAAATTTGAGAAATTTGAATATTTATAAATATAGGAACTTCGAATATTCAAATACGAGAATATCACACATTGAAACGTAATAATATAAAAACATACGAATATACAAAATTTGTATTTGTCTCAGAACTAACAAAACTTGTAACCTACCTAATTACAATTACCTTAAAAAATTCTAGTTAAAACAAGTAACTGTGTATAATAACACTTGAACAACTAAAGTCTGCAGAATGTTTCACATGGTTACCATGAGTGTCAAGGTCAACATTCTCCACAAATCCAATCAAAATGTACATACCCTCCGATCCGATAAATAAGTGGTTGTATCAGATATTTCTTACGCAAAACTAAATGAGGAACGAAGAGAAGTGACGAAAGTCCCCGAATACACCTGCGATTGTTCAAGATTCCTTTTCGATTAGAAACGAAACGATAGCCGTCACTAAACCACAAAATACTTCGCTCGAACAGGTTAATGGCAACCGCTCGTACAACGATGATGCAACGAAAAGTGCACGTAATGCAACAGGTTAATGCAACGGGACATATTCAACGTAACTAAAACCTGTAGCTTGTTTTTACACCGCGTGCGAGTAAATATCTGTTTTTGGTGGCCATTTCACGGAGGTTTCTTGTACACAGTTAACCCGCGCTACTTTTCTACGATTAATTATACCGCTGTAATATTAATCTTCCTGTATAAATATTAGTCTCGTTGTATAATTAATCGACTTCCACGATTAATATTACGGAGGTACTTGTGAATAGAGTGTGCTCGATAGGAAACTCATGGGAATGAGAATAGTTTGCTCGAGTAGAATAATTTAGTGCATTAAGTCACTTGTTATGAGGTTATCTATCGGTTTATCTGGGAAACGGAGAAATAATGACGGCTTCTGATCACCTGGTGACACGGTTTTTATACTTTTTGTTTAGTTAATTCTGAAATTTAGTGGTTTGGATGTTGGGGGAATTGGGAACTTGACAATCTTGGAAAATTTGGGGCATTTGGGGAATTTGGAGGTTTAGAAATTTGGGATATTTGGGGAAATTTGAGAAATTTGGGAGATTTGGGAAATTTGGGTAGTTTGGGAAATTTGGGAAATTCGGGATATTAGGGGAAATTTGGGATATTAGGGGAAATTGGGAAATTAGAGAAATTTGGGAAATTTGAGAAATTGGGAAATTTGGAATATTTGGGGATATTGGGACATTTGGGAAATTTGGGAAATTTGGGAAATTTGGGAAATTTGGGAAATTGGGAAACTTGGGCAATTTGGTGATTTGAGAATTTGGGAATTAGGGAATTAGGGAATTTAGGAATTGGGGAATTTGGGAATTGGGAAATTTGGGATATTTGGGGAAATTGAGAAATTTGGGAAATTTGGGATATTAGGGGAAATTGGGAAATTGGGAAAATGGGATATTGGAAAATTGGGAAATTGAGAAAGTGGGAAATTGGAAAATTGGGAAAGTGGGAAGTTGGGAAATATAGAAATTGGGAAATTTGGGATATTAGGGGAAATTGGGAAACTTGGGAAATTTGGTGATTTGAGAATTTGGGAATTAGGGAATTAGGGAATTTAGGAATTGGGGAATTTGGGAATTGGGAAATTTGGGATATTTGGGGAAATTGGGAAATTTGGGATATTAGGGGAAATTGGGAAATTGGTAAAGTGGGAAATTGGGAAATTGGGAAAATGGGATATTGGAAAATTGGGAAAGTGAGAAAGTGAGAAATTGGAAAATTGGGAAAGTGGGAAATTGGGAAATATAGAAATTGGGAAATTTGGGATATTAGGGGAAATTGGGAAACTTGGGAAATTTGGTGATTTGAGAATTTGGGAATTGGGGAATTTGGGAATTTGGGAATTGGGAAATTGGGAAATTGAGGAAGTGGGGAAGTGGGGAATTGGGGAACTAGGGAATTGGGGAATTTGGTAATTTGAGAATTTGAGAATTTGCAAATTTGGAAGTTTGGAAACTTAAGAAGCCATAAATATGAAACTTTGCAATATTTGCAAACCCCGAATTCGCACAGTAACTAAAATTTCATCCCAACCTGCTAATTAAGAGAACTATCCAAACACCAAACCCCAGAAATTAAAAATCGCCACTTCCCTACATCTTCAAATTTCAAAATTCTCAAATATCTAAATTTCTAACTTAAGAAACTCTATACTTCCGTAAATAGAAGAGATATTACATATCACTTTCTCTATCCCACACCTCACTGCCCATACAGTGTCCATACAATGTCCTCCAATGACCAGGCAACGTCCTCCAGTGCCCCCGAGTTCTTGCAACACATCTACCCATCGCTAATAAAACAAAATTCGATAACGACAAAATTAATGATAGTAAACGAAAGAAAAGAACAGCATGATTTTCAGGAAGTCAGACGAGGTAAACGATGCAGAAGCGACGCTTTCTCCGATAGAAAACCTGATTTAGATTACGTTTGCACGTGCTTGTGCAAGGTGCAACATCAATCTGGGTGTACGCACGCGTACATACGCGTGCTTTTGCACACTCGATAATCACGTTGCATCTGAACGTTATTTGCAATCGTGGTGCTTACAAACGCGTAGCTAAAACCAACCGAGTAAATTCAACAAACTCTTCGCGAAGGGACAGACAAATGATCCTGATTTACGAGCTGTTGCATCGACAGCCTTGAAGAGATTACGCTACGCGATATGTTCGACGCAATTAAACACATGAGAACTATGTACAATTGACGGGTTCGTTCAAAAGTTGCTGACGTTTCCATTTTTCATGATTACTACTTTTTTGTGATTTTTATGATTACTATTTTTTCTTGTGATTTTTATGATTATAGTTTTATCATGATTTGTATGATTATGTTTGACAGGATTTGACTTTGGAAGGATTAGTTAAATATTCAAGAAAATGCATTTTTGAACTCTTACGAGTAAATATATTTCAATTTGATATATTTAAATAAATATTTTATTCACTGAATTTTTACTAGGAAGAATAATTTGTTCAAAGAAAGATGTTAGATATAATTTTCATTGAACTAACATTAAAATTAGGATAGTTATGTCTATAATTTTAAATAATAATTTTATTTGAAGGAAGTCAAGGTTAAATACAATTTTAACATAATTAAAATTGAATTAATAATAATTATTTTATTAGCAGACAGACAATGTTAAGTACAATTTTGACTGAATTAAGAAATTAAAATAAAAATTGTTACAATGTTTAAAGATAATATTAAAACGAAAGTAAGAAATATAATAAAATAAAAATGGTGAGCATCATATGGTAATCTTGCAGCCCACACGATATCCTCTCGATCGCGATTTCTTATTAGCACATATCGTTACAAAATGTTATGTAACTAGATTACCGTTACGAACTCTGTTACTATTTATCCTGTTCGAAGTGGACGTTGGTTATTATCTCTGAAACAGCCGCGTGTCTCGTCGGGTTATGACAATTTAACCAGAAGAAAGATTTCCATTCCAGAAGAGATTCTCGTTTCCGCATTCTCTGTTAACTTCGCAGAAATCATGCGATGCAGAGCAGGCCAGAAAATTGAAAGAAACAAGCTATGCAATTATTTCGAGATTCATACAGTCTCGAGTTGTAAGCCCGATTTCTCGACAATTGGCCGATTTAAACGCGATTCACGTCGATTGTTTGGCACTATCTCCAATTTTCCGTATTTTCCACCACAATTGCCGCAGCTTTCTTCTCACAACGGTGTATTACATTTTTCTGCACAACGCGATTCACCTTTAATTTCATTTCCTTTCTTTTTCTTCCTTTTTTCTAGAAACAATGGTAATCGTACGTAGCGAATTTGCCTTCTTATTGCACACCGTTTCCTCGGCTGGATTCGCTTCCTGTTTCTTGTTACGTTCGACGAGTTCTACAATCGTTATCTTTTCAATTATTAGTTTCTCTTATCCTTTTTTTTCGCGCGGATCTTGAAGGACCGAGCAGAAAACTATATTTCAAGGCGAAAAGTTGCAACATTTTACGCTGTGTAATAAGAGATTGTCGCGCCGATGCCGCCATTTATGAATACTCGCTTCTCTATTTTTTTTAATATGAATATCAATTTTGTATTTACAAAGTGAGCTGTGTTTCTGAATTTCTGTAGTTTTGTTTTCTTAAATTTATTACATTTCTGAATTTCTACATTTTTAGATTTTCAAATTTATTACATTTCTGAATTAGTACATTTTCAGGTTCTTAAATATTATAATTATATTATTTTTATATATATTTCTAAATTTCCAGATTTACGAACCTTTTATATTTCAAGTCAATTTTCAATTTTCAGTCTTGAAAGTTTTATAAATTCCTTAGTTTTTAGATTTGTAAATCTGTTACTTTTGAAGTTTCGTGCATCAATGTGCTGAATACAAAATGGCTGCCGCGAAGTGTAGCAAATGTCTGACAAGATTTAATGATACAAAAATATAAAGTAATACTCTACATCAATTTGTAACACAAACTTTATACAAAATGTTTATGTGAACAATTCATTAATATTCTCACTACAAAATGGCTGCAACAAAATCTTGTTCCTCAAACTGCAAGAAAATAACTTATTTAACTTTCATATTTTATATCACTGAATGGTCTTAATATTGTTCAACGCTGTTTATATTGAGAATTATAGTTTTACTATATGTTTTTATAATTTTAAATGTTAATTTAACATGTTAACATTAAATGTTAACTTTAAATGTTAATGTACGATGTTAATTTTAAATGATAACTTTAAATGTTAATTTTAAATGTTAATTTTAAATGTTCACTTTAAATATTAATTTTAAATGTTGACTTTAAATGTTAATTTTAAATGTTGACTTTAAATGTTAATTTTAAATGTTGACTTTAAATGTTAACTTTAAATGTTAATTTACGATGTTTTCCGCATCTACATGTATCTTTAACTTTAATGAAAATTAAATTTAAAGGTACATACATTTCCATTGAATTTAAAGGTGCATATAGTCGCAGAAAGCATCCCGAACATTAAAAGAAATAAAAGGGTATAATTTAATTTTAACAACAAAAAAATAGATGCATCTTTAGAGTTTGATCGAGTATTTGATCTGCGAGATCTAACGAAGATCATGAATTAAAAGTTTTCGATAGCTTCGTCATTACGAATTATGCAAATCGTCCGGCCAGCATGAATTATGCAAAATTCATACGTTACATCTAATTCCGCTCCTGTTGGGTCAGGTTAGGGATAATAGCGATCCACTGAATTATGAAACGGTGCCATGCTAATATCCCAGAGATTGTTGAGTTGCACGGTGTTACATCTCTGACCATTACGTGTCGAAATCGCGACAATTAACCTGATTATACCAGCATGAGTGCGTGTGTCTTCGATAAAAACATGAAGATATGCCGAGTGTTTCACCTTTGATCGGAATTGATTAAACGGGAATCAAGTACGTTAGTGATTTGTCGTGTGAAGAAAAAGTTGATCACGAAAGAAACATTGTTGTTGATCGATACCTCTTTTTATATGTACTCTTTTTTTCTGGTACTAGAAAATGTTTACACTGGGTAAAATCAACGAACGTTAAGTAACGATTGATTTGCAAGATTGATTATTTTATTGGAGGAAGGATATCGCGTTTATAGGTGTGTTTATCGTACAGTATTGCGTACAGAAGTAGTAGATATAATTTTATTTTTTTGAAGCGACGAGTGGAGGTTATTTAATTATGAGTTCATTATTAGGAGAGTATTGTATATGTACTTTTCGATTTGGGCATTCTGGGGATTTAAGTATTTTGGAATTGGGCAATTTAGGAATTGGGATATTGAGGAATTGGGGCATTTAGGATTTTGGGAATGTAGGATCTGGGGAATTTTGCAGTTGGGGAATTTAGAAATTAGGACATTTAGGAACTGGGGAATTTTGGAATTGGCAAATTTAGAATTGGGGAATTTAGAAATTAGGGAATTTAGGAATTGGTAAATTTAAAAATTAGGGAATTTAGGAATTGGGGAATTTTGGAATTGGCAAATTTAGAATTGGGGAATTTAGGAACTGGGGAATTTTGGAATTGGCAAATTTAGAATTGGGGAATTTTGGAATTGGCAAATGTAGAATTGGGTAATTTAGGAACTGGGGAATTTTGGAATTGGCAAATTTAGAATTGGGGAATTTAGGAACTGGGGAATTTAGAAATTAGGGAATTTAGGAATTGGGGAATTTTGGAATTGGTAAATTTAGAAATTAGGAAATTTAGGAATTGGGAAATTTTGGAATTGGCAAATTTAGGAACTGGGGAATTTAGAAATTAGGGAATTTAGGAACTGGGGAATTTTGGAATTGGCAAATTTAGAATTGGGGAATTTAGAAATTAGGGAATTTAGGAATTGGGAAATTTTGGAATTGGCACATTTAGAATTGGGGAATTTAGGATTTGGCAAATTTAGAATGTGGAGAATTTAGAAATTTAAAAATTAAAAAATTTGAGAATCGAGAAATTTGGAAATTCCGAAATTAGAAATTCTGGTACTTGGGAATTGAGAAGTTCAGAAATGTATTTTAGAAATTTAGAGATTTAGAAATCAAGAAATTGAGAAATGTAAAACTATTAAAAATTGAAAAATGTGTCTAATAAATACACTTTCACATTTTATTGACCCTTTAGCATATTTCTGTACCTCTTCCTTTAAATAGAAGAGAAATTCAAATTTCTCTACTTTGCAAATTTCGATACATCACAACTGTACACATAAACATCCTCGGTCTACTTCTAAAGAAATTCGAATACAGACTCACAGCTTCGTAATCTTCGCATACGACAATAATTCCAGTAGGATCTTGAAAGAAACGTGGAAGTCGAGTGTCGGAAGTGATAGTTAAATCGAAAGTGATCGCATAATGTGACGCGATAATCGATCCTTTCTATATCCTTGTTCGAGTACGTTGTTTTCGATGATTTTTACACGCGTGTAAAGAAACTTGAATTTGCAATAAAACGCGTTCGGGTAAATGCAAATATTGCTTTCTCTTTTGATTTCGATGGGAGTTTCTTTTGCATCTAGTAACCTATTCAATTTTGTAGTCACACGCTGATCTCCGAATCATGAGATTACATAACCTCTATAAATATCAAAAGGATGTCTCCACAGGAATTTAAGAAGTGAATTCGAAATTGTCCTGCGTTTTGACGAATCTCTTTACTGAATACGTTAATAATTTTTTCATTTTACGATGTTGAACTTTAACAAAAATTTTAACTGAGTTAACGTGTATTATTTATGAGGTAAAATCTTATTTTGTAATTTGTATTCTTCAAGTTTTTATTGCAGTTTTTTGTACGTGGGAATTTGGATTTTTGCAGTTTTAGGATTTTAGGAGATTGAAATGGCAGAATTTTACAATTCTTGGGGTTGAAAGTTGTGGAATTAGGGACTTTAGGACTTGGAGACTTGAGAATTTAGGGATTTTTGAATTTAGGGACTGTAGGTTTTGGGGATTTTTGAATGTAGAGATATCTGGATTTGGGGATTTTTAAATTTAAGAATTTTGGAATTTGGAAATTTTAGGATTTGGGGATTTTTGGATTTGGGGTTTTAGGATTTGGGGTCTGAAGAATTCAGGGACGTTAGAGTTTGGAAATTTTAAGATTTGGGGATTTTAAGATTTGGGGACTTTAGAATTTAGGGACGTGAGAATTTAGGGATTTTAGAATTTAGGGACTGTAGGTTTTGGGGATTTTAGAATTTAGGGATATCTGGATTTGGGAATTTTTAAATTTAAGAATTTTGGAATTTGGAAATTTTAGGATTTGGGGATTTTTGGATTTGGGGTTTTAGGATTTGGGGTCTGAAGAATTCAGGGACGTTAGAGTTTGGAAATTTTAAGATTTGGGGATTGTAGGATCTGGGGACTTTAGAATTTAGGGACGTGAGAATTTAGAGATTTTAGAATTTAGGGACTGTAGGTTTTGGGGATTTTAGAATTTAGAGATATCTGGATTTGGGGATTTTAAAATTTAAGAATTTTGGAATTTGGAAATTTTAGGATTTGGGGTTTAAAGAATTTAGGGATATTAGAGTTTAAAATTTGTAAGATTTGGGGATTGTAGGATCTGGGGATTTTAGAATTTAGGGATTTTAACATTTGATTCTATAGAATTTGGGGACTTTACAATTTCAGAAGTATGGAGTTTAAGGATTTTAGAATTTGGGGACTTTAGGAATTCAGGGCTTAGAGACTTTGCAACTTTGGAATTTTAGAATGTTGGTACTTCTGAGACTTGGGAACTTCAGAACTTTGAAACATTGAGACATTGGAATTTTAGAATTTTAGAACTTTGAGATATTGAACCTTTATAATATTGGTGCTTTGGGACCTGGTAATTTTAGAATTTTAGAACGTTGAACTATTGAAGCTTTACAATATTGGTGCTTTGGGACTTTGTAATTTTATAATGGGTCATTGAGATCTTGCAATTTTGCAATGTTGCACCTTTGAAATTTTGAAAGTTCAGAATATTGCAGTTTTGAAACATTCTACTTATATCTAGAATATTAAAACTTTCTAAAATTTTCAAAATTTGCGACTCTATAATTTCTGAACTACGGTCTCTTAAACTTTATGTATTTTCCAACTTTGATATTTTGAAATTTTATAACCTTGATATCTTATAACCCTTGCATTTTAACCTAAAAGTCTCAGAATTAATAACAGTCTCCTATTAAGAGGATATTTCGAATCTCAGGTTACCAGGCAGCCCATTACAAAAGTGTAAATAAAGAAACGACAATTATAAGAAAAAGTATGACTCAGAATGTCAACCCGGTACTCAATTAGTAGATGTTCCGGTTATAAAATCGTTTTGCTTCCTGCTCCGTTTCACTTTGAAATCGAACAGAAAATGAAATGTTCGCAACGCGATCGCGACAGATGGACGACAAGTGATCGTTAGGCATAATATCGATGAAAAATGTAGAGGCGATCGAACGAGTTTTGCAGTTGGCCGCGTACGATCGAAACGATGCCGACCTTTAGCATGATTTCGAACCGCAAAACCGAGCGTCAACTTTCTACAAGGCCTCAGGCAACAGAGGCTGCTTCATCATTTTCCTCCTCGCACGATTTATGATTCGTGAAACCGTCCGTAGTTGTGTCCTTTCTATAATAAATAATTACACTCACAATTTTTAATATCTTGTAAATATATAAGGTTCTTTCGAAATGGTACAATGGAAAAATCGAAGTGAATCAACATGGGAAAATGAATCAAAAATATAAAATAATATGTTTTCGTATATGGGCTTATTTTCAGAAACAATTGAATTTTAACACTTTTTAAGTATTTGTAAATATATAAGGTTCTTTCGAAATGGTACAATGGAAAAATCGAAGTGAATCAACATGGGAAAATAAATCAAAAATATAAAATAATATGTTTTCGTGTATGGGTTGATCTTTAGAAAAAATTCAGTTTGGCATTTTTTAAGTATTTGTAAATATATAAGGTTTTTTCGAAATGGTACAATGGAAAAATGGAAGTGAATCAACATGGAAGAATACGTAAAAAATATAAAATAATACGTTTTCGTATATGGGCTGATTTTCAGAAAAAATTGAATTTAAACATTTTTTAAGTATTCGTAAACGAAGTTCACTGTGTACAAAATGGATCAACAAATTGTTTCTTAATTTTACAGTGAAAAAATATAAATCAGTAGATAGAATTATAAAATATCGCTGAAATAGGTATATTACTTTATGCTGCCTTATTAGGTTTGTTATTTATGTTCTCATTACATTAAACATTAATATGTACATCGATAATGTTATATGAATGAAGAATGACTGATGAATAATTTCGAATGAATGAATGAAAAATGACTGATGATTAATGTCGAATGAATGAATGAAGAATAACTGATTAATACTTTCAAATGAATGAAATAATATTAAATGAGGCAATAACGTTCAATGAAAGAATAAGTAATCGACATTGAAAATAAAGAGAAAGAGGATTTATTACAGGATTGTGGAAAAGTTTGATTACTCTGTTTGATTCGATGTATCTAGCTGCAAGTGCTATTGGAAAGATAGAAAACGAAACATTAAGCAATATTCCTGTTGAAGGACATTTGTCTTTGCCGTAAAAAATTTACCCAACAGTGAGCAATACACCAATTGGCGTAATTGAACAAAGCACACGATTGATTTTATTTCTTTATGACAGTGGTTCCCAAACTTTTTCGGTTTACTTTTTCTACACTTTCAAATTAGTCAAATTATTACAATACTTTTAAATTGTAGCGTTTTAATATGACTGAAGTGCTAAAATTTCGTGGTTCTAAATTTTCAATATTTTAGTATTCAATAGTTACAAGGTTTCAATATTCTCGAATTTCCGAATTCCTAAATTTTTAGATTTCTAAATTCTCGAATACCTACATTTCCAATTTCCCAATTTTCCAATTTTCAATTTTCCAATTTCTCAATTTCTCAATTTCTCAATTTCCCAATTTCCCCATTTCTCAATTTCCCTATTTCCCAATTTCTCAATTTCCCAATTTCCCACTTTCTCACTTTCCCAATTTTCCAATATCCCACTTTCCCATTTTCCCAGTTTCCCAGTTTCCCACCTTACCAATTTCCCATTTTTCCAATTTCCCAACTGCCCAAATTCCTAAATACCCAAATTCTCATAATCCCAAATTCCCTAATTCCCCAATTCTAAATTCGCCAATTCCAAAATTCCCCAATTCCTAAATTCCCTAATTTCTAAATTTACCAATTCCAAAATTCCCCAATTCTAAAATTGCCAATTCCAAAATTCCCCAGTTCCTAAATTCCCCAATTCTAAATTTGCCAGTTCCTAAATTCCCGAATTTCCCAATTCCCCAATTCCCCAATTCCCCAATTCCCCAATTCCCCAATTCCCCAATTCCCTAATTTCCCAATTCCTAAATTCCGAATCCCTTAAACTCCAACCTTCCAACCTTCCAAAATTCCAAAATCCCTAAACCCCTAAACCCCGAATTCCAACCTTCCAAAATTCCAAAATCCTAAACTTGAAACTACAAAAATCCTATAAACAACCATCAAATATAAATAAACAATATATAACTTGAATAATTTCTAAACTTCAGACCTTGATACCTACAAAAACTTGAAGATACACCAATCAAAATAGACCTATTGTAAGGACCCCTTTCCTCAACTTCGCTATTTTTTCCCAGGGAGACTGCCGTTGCTTATAAATGGATATTATGCACATATTGATTTATAAATGGTACCGTAAAATCTACCGAAAACGATCTTGCGAAATACGGATGCTAAGATACAGGTACATGTGAAAGGATCCGCTGGATCGTCTTACGGGGTCAACAAGGACCACACCCTACAATTTTCGAACCAGTTTTTTCAGGTCGTTTCTACCTGCATTAACATTTTTTCTTCTTGAGCAAACCTGGAAGCCTTTATTCTCTTTTCTTTTTTTAGTTTTCTTATATAACCTGCCTACTATTAAACATTAGGTCAACGCTTGCAACCATGATTCCCCGATCTATTCCCTAGACACTACCTGCTAAGGATCTTTCTATGCATAATCAGAAGCTTTCAAATCGCTTGTACTTTTCATTAATTACTTGTTAAAGGAAATGATAATGTAACATACTAGGTTTACATTAACACCTAAGTAACTACATATTTTATATTTAATATCAAAGTTACCAGGTATTTTATATTAACTCCAAAGTTGCTAAGTATTTAATATTAGTACCAAAGTAACCAGGTATTTTATATTAGTACCAAAAGTGCCAGATATTATATATTAAAATCAAAGTTACCAGGTATTTTATATTAGTACCAAGAGTATCAGATATTACATATTAATACCAAAGTTACCAGGTATTTTATATTAGTACTAGTCGTGCCAGGTATTTTACATAAATAACAAAGTGACCAGGTATCTCATATTAAGAATATTAAGCAATAGATTACATAAGAGTCATTACCATATTTCAAGTTTTAAATTGAGATACCATAAGTCTTTATGTCATCAACCCCGACTTTCTATTTTCGAAATCATTTCATATGCATCAACCTAATATTATCGATCTATTATATGTATCATTGGACGTATCTGGATCAGTTGCAAAATTGAGTGTTGTTCCACTAGCTTGACACAATTATACGCTGTACTGTATTGTTACCCTAGAATCGTTCCAACTTTGTCACTTTAATGAATCGAAGCATGCAAAATTGAAAACACGGTTAAAAATTAGTTCACTTCATTTATTCTCTTAATCATCGGAAATGACGCTTGAGTCTCGCTCATTTTATTCACGGTTCAAACTTATCGAGGATTTAACAATTTTCATCCTTTTATTAATATATGTTGTCATTTTTTATTTTATTGCTTTTTCCTTTTGCAACTTGCAGTCGTGTACAAAGACAATATAGGGTGTCTCTGTTAGGTGAGTCTGATTTAACACAGTGACGTAAAATTGCGAATCCTGGTCTAAAAAAGATGTAGTTTTTAGATAATCTAGATAAGACATAAATAAAGAAATATCTAGGTTCATTCTTCAGTTAAAATAATCTTAGAAAACAGAGGAAGCAAAGAATCTAGCCATAGACTTAGATATCTTTGGTAGACTAAGTTTGATTGCCTTACCCTGCTCGTGACTGACACGGGATACACTGTCAATGGGTTAAATTGACTTCAATTTATCATTTATTCACTAGAAATGAATGAGTGAACATTATTTTTAATTCTCTTCATTATTTAACCGAGTTTTGACTTCTCATTAGACGTTTAGACTCTCCCGACGCAAAGGTGCTTGATCACGTTCGCACTCGGCTCGAAGCTGTCACTCTCGCTGGGCGCGCGTAATCCTCACGCTCTGATTGGTCCGTGTTTTTCCTTAATAATTCAAAAACGAAGCTTCGAACCCCATTTTTGCAAAGGGAAATCTTGTTCAGAATGACGTTCCCCACCACCCCTTTCCGAGACCTACACTAGTTGTGAGACATCCTGTAGAATTATATCTCTATTGACATCGGTATATTTGCCATATTACTTTTTCCATACAGTTCATTCTCTTATGACAGTAATTACTAAACTAACGAAATATAGTAATGAATTTGTTGACTTATCGAAGAAGAAAATCGTAATCATTGGATCCGTGAGACTATTCTCTAGAACGATCTGGTGGAAACGCTGATGGTTTAAGTGAAACCGATGTCTCGGTTCACGGAGTCAAACGACGCGGAAAATCGCTAATAACCCCATGAATAATTCACAGCCCTTAATCAAGTGGTTGCCGGTAGGTCCGAGCTGAAGATCCGTTCTTCTCAGATCGCGTGATCGATTATTTCGTAGCTGGCAGAGCGGTAATCGGATTCACCGATGTCGGACGCCGAACGGCGAAAGTAGATTTTCGATCGCGACCGAGATGCAAGGCTTCGAGGTTGAAACACTGTCGAAATCCAAGGACATGCGCTGCGATATTGGTGACATTATTCCAGTGACAGGGATCGATTTTATTCCCCTTGAAAGACATTGAAATTTGACGTTCAACATTGAAATTTAGGAGACACGGATATCTTTTTCTGTCGGACTAGTTTTACGATTTAAGTGGTCATTCAGACTAATGGCACTATTAATTCATTTGTGGTTTTATTCTAAACTTTTTTAGAGGTCTAAATGGTTTTCGTCAGAAAATGTAGGTACTTCTGAAATTTCGAGTATTTGAAGTTTTAAATTTTTAGGTTTGTAAATTTGAAAATTTTAAATTGACAAATTGTGTAAGGATTAGATTTTCAAATTCTGGAATTTCTCAAGTGTCTAAGATTATGAATTCCTAAATTTTCCAAATTTTTACAGTTCTAAAATTTCAAAATACATAATTCACTAATTCCCTAATTCCCTAGTTCCTTATTTCCCTAATTCACCCATTTCCTACATTCTCCAATTCCTAAATTCCCTAATTTCTAAATTTCTAAATTCTAAATTTGCCAATTCCAAAATTCCCCAATTCTACATTTGCCAATTCCAAAATTGTCCAGATCCTAAATTCCCCAATCCCTAAATTCCCCAATTCCTACATTCCCCAATTCCTACATTCCCCAATTCCTACATTCCCCAATTCCTACATTCCCCAATTCCTAAATTCCTTAATTTCTAAATTTCCAAATTTTAAATTTGCCAATTCCAAAATTTCCCAATATCTAAGTTCCCCAATTCTAAATTTGCCAATTCCAAAATTCCCCCATTTCTAAGTTCTCCAATTCTAGATTTGCCAATTCCAAAATTCCCCAGATCCTAAATTCCCCAATTCTAAATTTGTCAATTCCAAAATTCCCCAATTCCTAAATTCCCAAATTCCCAAATTTCTACGTTTCTAAACTTGCAAGTCCCCAAATCTCCAAATCCCAAGATTTCCAAATTCCCTAAACCTTCAAATCCCTAGATAATCCAAATCCCCAAGTTCCAAATCTTCCTCCACATTTCCAGCTGAAAAATTTTGCAATTTCCCCACAAATTTAACGAACGCGAAGTACACTAATTTCTGCAGAATTAAAAATCTTATCCAGAATCATAACGATTGCAGAACTCTTGCATGCACCTAATTAGAGATGTGCACGAAATTACCGTTCGGTAGATTTCGATCGAAGATCCTCCTGATCGGTATGAATCCGAGATCGTGACGTCCAATTACACGAATTAACAGGCAATTTGTAATTGTACGGGGGAGAGCTAGCAATGTTGCAAGGATGTTCGTTCCACTCGAGTAAAAAAATTCTAGATAAAAAGGAGATAATTGAATGCAGCTCGTTAGAAATGAAGTGAACAGTAATCTGATTCGATTCGAGTTTCACTTTTCTGAAGAAACTGGACGAAAGATGCATATAGTGGTAATTGTCGAATTTTTGTGGTCGGTGGAAGATAAATATACCTGAGATAATTGACACTTTGACTGGCATATAATATGTGGCTGATATGGGATTAAATTTCCAATTCATAAATTTCTTAATTCACAAATATCCCAAACTTCTAAATTTCTAAAATTTCAGAATTACGTCATTCACTAATTCTTTAGTTCCCTAGTTCCTTATTTCCCTTATCTCCTAATCCCCTGATCCCCTAATTCCCTAATTACTTAATTTCTCAATTTCCTCAATGTGATAATAAGAAAATTAAGTAGATGACACGTAAATTTTCCAGCTCAACCTTGGGAAATTAGAATGAGGTTGTTCATTTCTAGCCGATAACTTTTCAACGACTCGATGGTGTTCCGATAACAATCTCCGTTGCAAGGTATTGAGTTAACCTCTCACTGTTGCCAGCTACCAGGGCTGGATCAATATTAACACGCTGATCACCACAGTGAGGACTGACATTTGTTGACAGATACACTATAATACAGTTTAGCAAGAACAAGAAGTAATTCCCCTTTATCTCGTATAGTCAGTCATTCTTCATTTCGTACATTCAATTGCGGTGAAGATACTAGTTTAGTTTAATACAATTGAACTGTTGTGTGAATCACGTGTGTCACACAATATTACTAATGAACATAAAGTTGCGCACTTATATGGAGACTCTAGGAGCCGCCATTTTGATGAGGTCGTCAATGCAGCGTTAAACTCGTTATTTATATGTTACTGTAATTATTATACTGTAATTATATGTTATGTAATTATATACTGTAATTAGTGGCTCAATATTAAGAGCTCTTTAAAGTTCTACAAATTCTACAAATTCTAACAAGTTTAAACTATAAAACCTGAAAATTCCCAAAGCTTCAAATTCTGAATTATTCCAAGTATTCAAAAGACCCATCTTGAAAAATGAAATTTTATTCCTTATGCAACATACAATGTGTACATGCACATTAGCTAAAACACCTCATAAAGTACAATTACAAGAACAAAACATGGTCTCGACAGATCATAATCCGTCCCTGACAGCCAAACGCACTTTGTAGCTAATATGCACAGCTGTATTTGCGTTGCCAGCCAACTTGTGGCAAATAGAGAAAAGCGTTGTCCAACTTGTTTCGAAACCGAATGAACGTAATTGCAACGTAGGAGGTTTCATTAATGTCCCCGCGGTACTCGCAGAATTAATTTCCCTAGCTATACCTTTTCAGCTAAAAATTGTTTCTCCCGAAGATATTGTGCAATTTTATCGTCGCTGAAATGCCCTGAAATTTGCATTCTACATATTTTGTTATAATTGGCGGGAACAATAGATTCGATTCCTAGAAACCCATATTTCTCGAGTATGATTCACTTCTTTTTTTACGAATCTCGGTGAAAAAGTACAAATCGATCGTCGAATCGAAAGTTTATTTCTTTGTTACAGTATCGAAGAAATTGTATAAGCGGTGACTTTGTAGCGAAACAATGTAGTGGTTTCTTTTTTATGACGAGAGAAAGTTTTTCCAGAATTGTCACAATGCAGAAAATGATTATTAGAAAAACGCGTTTGGAAAAATAGGATAGCGAATCGAAATGCATTTCTTCGCGAAATTATTCGGTCCTTGAACAATCGTTTCGAACAGTTACCTTGAGATTCTTTTATCGTCGCAAATACTTTCATAAGCTTTTTAAATTACGCGACGTAAAATGGTTCGACAAAAATATCTTTTACTGATCGCGTTTGCGTAATGTGTGCCACGAGAGCTTGTTCAGGGTACAATATTGTTGCGAAAATTTATTTCGCGTATGGAGAGTGTATGTAGAACGTTATTGTGCACTTTGTTCATTTGACGTTCGATCTGGAGAGATTATTGATTACGGGTTTATGTTTGATCCGGTTTTTCTTACTCATACTTTAGTTGATGGTAGTTTGGTTGCGGTGGTAATTGCGAAATATGGGAATATAACATTTTTTATATTTTGAAATTTGGTTTTTTGGATTTAAGGGATGGGAGGTTGAGAAATGGAAATTTAAAATTTGTGGATTTTAAAATTTAACGATTTTTAGATTTTTGGTTTAGATATTTGGTAGTGGGAGATTTTAGGAATTTAGAGATTTTGAAATTTGGGGAATTGAGAATTTGGGGAAATAGAAATTTGGAGAATTGAGAATTTGGAGAATTGGGAATTCGGGGGTTGAGAATTTGGGCAATTCGAAATTTGGGGAATTGGGAATTTGGGGAAATAGGAATTTGTGGAAATAGAAATTTGGGGAATTCAGAATTTAGGGAAATAGGAATTGGGGGAAATAGAAATTTGGGGAATTTAGAATTTGGAGAAGTGGGAATTCGGGGGTTGAGAATTTGGGCAATTCGAAATTTGGGGAATTGGGAATTTGGGGAATTGAGAATTTTTGGAAAATAGAAATTTGGGGAACTGGGAATTCGGAAGATTGAGAATCTTGTGAACTGGGAATTCGGGGGATTGAGAATTTGGGGAATTGGGAAATTGGAAAATTAGAAATTGGGAAATTGAAAAATTAGGAAATTGGAAAATTGGGAAATTGGGAAATTGGGAAATTGGGAAATTGGGAAAATGGGAAATTGGGAAATTGGGAGATTGAGAAGTTGGGGAATTGGGAAATTGGGGAACTGAGTAAATCGGAAATTTAGAAATTCGATAATTTAGAAACTTGAGAATTAATAAGTTTAAAAAAAGATAGAAATTTACAATCTTACAAACTTCAAAATTCCAAACTTTCAAACCCTCAAATTTCCAATAACCCACGCTATCCAAGGGAATGCATTTTGCTGAAAGCAATAAATGCAAATATATTCAGAAAACCGAAACTTCTTTCATATGATTGACCGTGTTTCGTAAAAATCACAAACACGTTCTTGAAAAACAATCTGTACCTTCGAAACAACATTCTTGGCAGGGATTTGTAACGTAGATATTCACATTTCGTAGTCAACTAGTACTCAGTATGTGGAACTCGTATAACGACCCAGCATTTCTATTAACGATATTCTACGCAGGTCCTGTCCGCTCAAACGAGTAACCGAAGTGGCTTCAATGTGAACAGCACTGACCAGCTCGTAGCAACAGTCGGCATTTGTTTAAAAAAATAGTGACTCTATGATGTAAGCTGACCAGGAGGATTCAATTATAGGTTACGAGGTTCATCCAGCGAAAGTACACTCACGTCGGGACTTGTTTTTCTTTTTATCAGTGCAGTGGATGAGAAAACACCTTTCACGACAGAGAATCCTTTCGAAACTCCTTTTATTAGCGATGGAACTGATCTCGAAAGCTGGTCATCTCTGCTTGAAATAGAGTTCTTTTTTAAGCTTTATTCGAACACATTATTCTCGTTTTTAGAAACTCTTGAAATTTAAAACGATTTAAACGTAGATGTTCTTGGATGATTCTGTGATTGTGTTAAAAGTTGAATGATCGAATTATCGAATAATAAAACAATTGAACACTGGAGAAATAAAGAGATGCAATCATTGGATAATTGAATAATTAAAAAATTGAGAAATTGAAAAGTGGAGGAATGTAAGAATGGAAAGATACAAAATTGATAGATGAAATAATTGAATAATTGAACAATTGAACGACCGAGCAGTTGGACAATTGAAGAATTGAAGAATTGAAGGATGGAAGAATTGAAGAATTGAAGAATTAAATAATCGAAGAATTGGATAATTGAAGAATTAAATAATTGAATAATTGAATAATTGAATAATTGAATAATTGAATAATTGAATAATTGAATAATTGAATAATTGAATAATTGAATAATTGAATAATTGAATAATTGAATAATTGAATAATTGAATAATTGAATAATTGAATAATTGAATAATTGAATAATTGAATAATTGAATAATTGAATAATTGAATAATTGAATAATTGAATAATTGAATAATTGAATAATTGAATAATTGAATAATGGAAGAATTGAAGAATTGAAGAATTGAAGAGTTGAAGAATTGAATAATCGAAGAATTGAAGAATTGAAGAGTTGAAGAGTTGAAGAATTGAAGAATTGAAGAATTAAATAATCGAAGAATTGAATAACGGAGTAATTGAATAATTGAGTAATTGAATAATTGAATAATCGAGTAATCCAATAATCCAATAATCAAATAATCGAATAATTGAAAACAGTACAAAATTAAAACCTGTGAAGATATCTAAATGTCAATATTAGAAGTTATTAACTCTTCAAACAACCCCAGTTCAAACAAACTTTCAAGCTACCAGTTTAACATTCATACTCTCATACACGCTAAAAAATAAATTAGTACCAGGAAAAAGAGTGTCATAATAACGATTCGCACATTGAGTGTCAATTTTCAGAGTATCGTGTGCACTCTCTCCGAACAAAAGAGAACAACGTTTTCTGTTTCGTTCTGGTCGACTTGGAGGAACGCGACACGGGAGACAAAATCGTGGCGAAAAACGGTTGTGCCCACTTGGGAAAGCCAACGGGGACTTTATTTCGTTGCAGGCCCCCGTTCGTTCGCCAAAGGCTGTTCACTGTTCGTAGTTCGGTTCCATGGTTGACTAGGTAACGTGACGTGAAACACCGACTTTTACTTTCCGTGGCGATTCTACGTGTGTCTTGGACAGATAAGGAGAAACGAAACTGGAACGCCAAGGCGTACTGGAGTCGAGTCCGTTGGTCTTATTATGCTGAAAATGTTCTTAGGTAAATACGACCGCCTCTTGACCCGTTCACGGGGTTCGTTCGCGTTTAAGAGCCGGCCAAACGGAAGGAGTTTTCTCGTTAGGGCAAGTGCCGTTCACCCGGCAGAGGTTATGACCTTTGGGTCACATTTGCCACCGCACCGGATAAAACGCTTCCCCTAACGTAGACGTTTTAGCCGTTTTGTGTGGATTTTCATCGGTGGTTCGAAATCGATACTTTAGTAGTTTTTGGGGAGAAATTTATTTCTATTGTAACGGAGGAAAATTGTGATTAATCACTATGTATAATTGTTCTGTATGTAAATTGTAAAGGTGGGATTATGAACGTTTGAGAGTGGGGATGGAAATTTTCAAAGTTTTCAATCTATAAATTCATAAATTATTATATTATTATATTCAAATTTCTAGATTTCAAATTTCTGTGATGTAAGTCCCTAAATTAACAAATTTCTGTGGTATCCAAATTCCCAAATTTCCACATTTCAAAATTACTAATTTTTAAATTTCTAAATCTCCAAATCTCTAACTCTCCAATTTTTCAAATCACTCAATTTCTAAATTCCCCAATTTCTAAATTCCCCAAATTCCTAAATTCTCCAATTCTTAAATCCCCAATTCCTAAATTCCCCAAATTCCTAAATTCCCAAATTTCTAAACCCCCAAATTCCTAAATTCCCCAATTTCTAAATTCCCCAGTTCCTAAATTCACCAATTCTTAAATTTCCCAATTTCTAAATATCCCAAATTCCTAAATCCCCCAATTTCTAAATTCCCCAAATTCCTAAATTCCCCAATTCCTAAATTCCCAAATTTCTAAACCCCCAAATTCCTAAATTCCCCAATTTCTAAATTCCCGAGTTCCTAAATTCCCCAATTCCTAAACTCCCCAATTCCTAAATTCCCCCATTCTAAATTCCCCAATTCTTAAATTCCCCAATTTCCAAATCTCCAAATTCCTAAATTCCCAATACCTAAATTCCCCAACTCCTAAATTCCCCAATTCCCAAATTCCCCAATTCTAAATTCCCCAATTTCCAAATCCCCAAATTTCTAAATTCCCCAATACCTATATTCCCCAATTCCTAAATTCCCCAATTTCCAAATCCTCAAATTCCTGAATTTCCCAATACCTATATTCCCCAATTCCTAAATTCCCCAATTCCTAAATCCCCCAATTCTAAATTCTCCAATTCTTAAATTCCCCAATTCCTAAATTCCCCAAATTCCTAACCTCCCCAATTATCATAAAATCCAAATATCCAAACGTCCACAATTTTATTTTATTCCCTTCTTTATCACAAAATAAAAACGTCTGAAAGCTTGTTAACTTCATTGTATTTCTCCACTGTATTTTGGGATCACGTCTCCGTGCAATTTTACGAATCCACCTCTCCAAGACTAATTGATTAATTGATCAGTTCGTGATTCAAGGCAGTTATCGGTGATTGTTCCGTAAAATTACGGGTCTTTTTATACCGTCGTTTACTATCGATGGACGCGGAAGAACCATAATCATAAGATGAGTTGGTGGTTACCCGATTTAATGATAGAACAAGCTTCAGTTAACTCCATTAGCTATGTTGTCAACGATCACCAATTTTCAGAGACTTGTTACCTCTATTTAAGCTAATCGCTTGTCTCATGAATAATTCCTTCCTTGACATTTTTTCCTGCGTTTACGTAACTTGCTATCAATCATCCCATAGTTCAAAGTTCAATCACATCATAAATAATTTAATATTTAATACTTTCTTCACAGTTTACTCATCACTTTATACATAGTGCTTTAGTTAAAATTAAATTTAAATTAGATTTATTTCAACATTATTTTTTAAATATACATACTTATATGTTATATTGTGCACATATCAGATTGTACTATGATATACTTCCAATTATGTTCCATTTATGTTCATTAATTTTTATGTATTATCAAATTATTAACAAAAGTAATCTATAAGATATAAATGCATAAACATCACTTGACAATTGACCATAAATTGTATTTTGCCTATATGTTCATGATCATATTCCTTTCACGATCAATCATGTTCCAGGTTTTAAAATATCCTCAATTATCTGTAACCATAAGCGTCAATTATTTTGAAAGATGTCCATGATATACCGTGTCATCTGGAAACGATCAAGTAACAAGTTAATTTCGTCCCGACTACTTTGTAATCCTCGTAGTGTTCCACTAGATTGATTACGCGAACTTCCTTGCTCTAATTGCAGAGAATTAATGGTTCACCTGTAACGCGTCGCAGGCGTATTGCATCAGACGATGATGCTGTACGTCTTCGTAACTCTTACGAAAGATTTATCGATCGAATTCGCGTGCTAAAAACTTTCATGCAAATCGATCCACCCTCATAATCGTCGCGTTATCGTTTAATTATGGAAATAGGTAACGAGAATCGTTTCGTTCGAGTGCATCTCGAATCGTGTCAGCCGAATAAATTAACTGGAGGTATAATTAAATTACGGTTCGTTAAACAGAGCCTGATGGTCGATCTGTTATTATTATTTTTTCCTGGATCCTTTTATTTTGTCTACTTATACTTTCATTTGGACTTACTTCACTTGTAATATTAATTAGTGTAAAAGGAACATGTGATCTTTGGTGAGATTTGCTTGACATTTTATGGAGGATTTAATTATACGGGATGTGAAATCGAAGTTTGAATAGAATTCACTTGTTCAGGTAATTTAACGCTAAGTTTGAACATAATTCATATGTTCACATAGATCAACGCAAAGTTTGAACATAACTCATATGTTCACATAATATAACGCTAAGTTTGAATATACTTCATATGTTCACATAAGTCAACGCAAAGTTGGAACATAACTCATATGTTCACATAATCCAACGCTAAGTTTGAACATAATTCACCTATTCACATAATACAACGCTAAGTTTGAATATACTTCATATGATCACATAAGTCAACGTAAAGTTTGAACATAACTCATATGTTCACATAATACAACGCTAAGTTTGAACATAATTCATATGTTCACATAATACAACGCTAAGTTTGAACGTAATTCATATGTTCACATAGGTCAACGCAAAGTTTGAACATAACTCATATGTTCACATAATACAACGCTAAGTTTGAACATAATTCATATGTTCACATAAGTCAACGCAAAGTTTAAACATAACTCATATGTTCACATAAGTCAACGCAAAGTTTAAACATAACTCATATGTTCACATAATACAACGCTAAGTTTGAACATAATTCACATAATTCAATGCAAAGTTTGAACATAATTCACCTATTCACATAATTCAACACAAAGTTTGAACATAACTGATATGTTCACATAATACAACGCTAAGTTTGAACATAATCCACTTATCCAAGTTCGTGCAATCGCCTTATCGAGTCATTAAAATAAAATTTTTCATTCTGGTCAACCATGACCAGAACCTGCTCCAACTAAACTAGACGAAACTGTCGAACGAAAATTCTGAAGCACTTTCGTATCGCAAATTTTAGGTCGACGATCAGAAAACCGCAGGTCGAGGTACTCTGAGGTTCAACTCAAGATCGTTAGAGGAATCCACAACCGTAGCTTCGCTGTCAAGATCCAGATCTCAGGACAGATCGCAGTCAAGAAAATCGAACTTCGAACGAAACGACAGAACAACCTTGAGGTCTCCGACCGACTCGGACTCCATAACCTACACGACCAAACGTCCAAACACCAGAGCAAGTGATGTGACCGAAAGTTCCGCAAGAAGGACCACATCGGACCCGGTGAACAGAAGAAACGGCAAAAGGTTCTCTCCGGAGAGGACAAGGCCGAAGGATGAAAATGTGATAGATTCCAAGATCATATCTCGAAGGGTGTCAAACGGTAGGTCCGATACAGAGGAGAGGCTGGACAACACAGGACCGTCGGTTTTCGCGTTGACGACGGAGTCTTCGAGGTCCAGGACCGGCAGGAAGATCCAGACGACGTTCTCCACGAAGGACCTGAAGACGCAGATACCCGCGTCGAGGAGGTACAACAACAAGAAGTCGGAGAACGTGGAGACGACCACAGCCTCGTTCAAAAGAGGTAGACCCACAACGGAGCGCAGTAGGTCCGGCAGATCGAAGGTGAACAGGGAGAACAACTCCGTTGCTCGCAAAGGTCAAGATGCCCTTTTGTACGAGTCCGAAAGCGTCAGGGTCGACATTCCTTTGGCGGTCGACGGAACGGAGAGTCCTTCCAGTGACGTAGCGACGACAGCCGGCTTCGGGATTGTTTCCCAAAGAAAGTCGGACACCAAGGAGACGCTCAGGGGTGGCAGCTCAAGGTCAGGAGCGGAAAGGTCGAAGAGCAGAGGTCGATCGAACGACTCCGAAGCTGCCGGCTCCTCCAAAAACGGTTCCCGAAGGGGATCCTCCAGGTTCAACGACTTCTCGACCACGGAAGTCAACGAACAGGTCGGCTCGAGGAAAAGCGCCTCCAAGGATCGTTTGAAGGAAACTAGGAAGAGCGCTAGTGAAACGAGATCGAGATCTAGGGGTAGAGGCGAACAGGTGAAGAGTTCGGACGTGGACGTCAAACGAAAGTCGGGAGATAGGAATTCTTTGGATAGGAGGTCCAGACTTTCCGAGGGAACTCCGAGGTCGGTGGAAAGTCGCGGACAGGATCAGGATGCCAGGAGATCCAGAAGCAGGTCGAGAACGGAGACGACGCCTCTGGCTACGGGTGAGTCACTTTATTTTTTAACTGCAAGCGTATGATGCACTCTCACTTCTTAGAACGTACACGTTAACTTTTTAACTTGATGAAAATGAACACAGATTTCAAGAAAAGTTAACTTAAAATAATTTATATAGGTAATATTTTATATAATTTAAGGTATATTGTATTTATTAATATACATATATTGTTTGTATTTTATATATTTATTTATGCGTTCATATTTTATTCTAATTACTGTCAGATTTGTTGTTTGTGCCACACATTTTTATCGACAACTAGTTATAATTGTTGAAACGAGTCATTCTATGGTGGATCTCTAGCTATTTTCTGAAGATAATTATCTAAATAACTGCATCGAAAGTCTTCAGAACATAAAGAGACCTATCAGATTCATCGGTCCAGACTGATGTCTCCCTTCATCGTTTCTGAATCGTACAAAACTTTGTATTTTGATAATTCTAAGTTACCGTGAATTTTATTTTTTAATCAGATGTTACCACAACCGTTGCGCCAGACACAACAGTCTTCACCGACTCGACGAGCACCGAGCCCGAAGTCTCTAGCACCACCATAAGATCAACGACACCAGCTTCGAGCACTACTTCAAGAAGCACATCTTCGCGATTGTCCTCTACAACGGAAGGACGAAACCGAGGAAGAGGCAGAAACGGCAGTCAAGGAAGAAAGCAGCTGAAGGAAGATTTCTTCAACCACGGACTCGGATTCAGAGGACGAAAGCCATCTCTGGACGCATCGAGCACCGGGGAGTCCAGAAGACCTACACCCAAAAACGATTCTTACATAAATCCCGGTTGGACCCTCAGGAGACGACCACCTAACTTGAACTATTCCGACAACCTTCCACAAACGATCCCTTCGTCGAGGGATCAAACGAACGAAGTGATTCCTCAGAACGAGGTATCGACGAGCACCGAAGTCGTAACCACGGTGGAAACCTCGACGTCCACCGTGAGAAGGGGTTCTAAAAAGCTGCAGTCCACGGAGGAGAGCACTACGGAGATAGACGCCACCACGAAGAGTTTCAGAAGAGGTAATAAAACGTTCGAGAAGAACAAGGACGTTGCAGGGAAGCAAACGGATCATGAAGAGAGCGACAACTATCCGCCGGAGTTTAAGGCCAGGTTGTCTCTGTTGGTGAGTTTAGCTTAGTGCAATTTTAGGGGTAAAAATGTTATCGGTTTGTGTCTTGTTATTTTTGTTTTGTTGTATGTTTTTAACACGTTCACTGCCGAAGATGTTAGACACGCGTGCAATTATGTTGGATTTTTGAGCAAACAGAATGAAAGTAAGATTGATACAACTGGGTAGAGAATGGGAAAATATGAGAAAACCAGGATTCGTAATTGATGACTTTAAAAATGTTTAAATTTACAGATTATGTCATTGTAGGTAGATTATATGTACCTACAATGTTGGATTTCATTTCATATTATTTCCTGTCAAATGACCGAAATCTAATAAATTATGATAGTGAACCGCAGTGAACGTGTTAAAGTTCTGATCGCAAATCCGTCGACGTCAAATCGAAAGTTACGCAAGCTAATTAAAAAGTATGATTTCAGAAGAGTACGAACACGAAAATACCAGCCCCGAAAACTACCTCTAGAACGCCATTGGAGGTAAGAGTTCCGTGTGTCCTACAAATCAGCTTACAGCATCCGATCAATTGTATCTTTCTTTATCTCTGATTAATAAATGTAACATATATTTTCTGTGCTTCCATTCTAGTTCAACGATCTTCAAGCTTTTACGTTCGAACGATACTTATAATACGTAGACGTAACACCATTGACGTATGACTAAACAAAAAAAATCAATCAAATATGGAACAACTAAAATTTACGTAGCACGACTGACAATATCGAAACCACTTGTATATATCTATGTAACTCTAACACGAAACAATAATATAATCAGCATGCACGTAACAGAACACACCAAGTAAAAATGGTTCCCTTTCTCGCGGACGATTGTTCAGACGTTACAAAGAGTCGTTTCAACTTTCCGAAAGAGTTATATGAAACCGTTGAAATCATTTCCATGTAGTTTAGGAGTATAGTACTTTCTATTTTGAAGTCGAAACGATTCGTGTAGGATCAGAAGAATACCTTTGGTCGACGCTCGAGAAGCAACTCGAGGACAATCGAGGACCTCGAAAACGCAGCTTCAGGGGATCTTGTAGTCAAGGATCAAAATTTTATTGAGAATCCGTTCGCGTTGATAAATGCCACCGGATTGCGACGCGTAAGAGTACAATATTTGCATCACGCGATCGCTTTTGTTCTAGAGTCTTACAAACTCTCAGACGCAAGCATACGTCACACTCGTGTCGTCCATTTTGATCAAACCTTTTCTGATTAACCCATAGTCAAAGCTATCTATATTCTCAATAATTATTATTTTGGGAAAATATTTAATATTTTGGTTGTTTATGGAAATTAGATGTAGCAGCGAAGATAGAATTGTTTTTTGAGTTATTCATTTTTATTTATTTTTTTTTATTTACTGTCATTGTGTAAGTGATATTACTACAAATTTACAGAGGTTTTTAACAATATACGACGTTTTTTAATGTTAATATAATTTTAATATAGACTAGCTTTTGCTTTGGATTCGTCAGAATTTTATCAGAATCGATAATGGAATGTGATGTCTTCTTGCATTACGTGTTAGAAAATGATATAGCAATCTTCGTATTTTTGGTGTGATAACATTTTCTATCAGTTTCTATATTTCTCAAATCTTCAAATTTCTATATTTTCAAACCTCCATGTTCTCTAATTTCTATATTTCTAAATATTTACATCTCCAAATCTACGTTTCTTTCAATATCCTCAAATATATTCTCCAATTTCTGATGCTATTTTTTTAAGTAGAAAATTTTGTATTTTTCTCTGCAATCTAAAAAATTAATAACCTGAGTTTTGAAGTGTTCTAACACAGTTTGACCGCTCTAGTTACCATTATAATAGGAACATGTCTACGTCAATCCGATGCCGTTCAGGTTCTCTGCTATTAAATGTATGACAACATTAATAATGTCCACATGTATTGCACAATGATATAGCCACCTGACGAAAGCTCTAATCTAGTAGCATTTCGATTCGATATATTATTTATCTTTCAAATGACTCCGTCATTTTCTACCGGTTGAGTATGAGTTAGATTCATAAAAGAGGTCACTGTGTGTCACTAAACAAACGTATCTATATCAAATGTTCTATAAACATTGGGCTACATGCACAATAAACTTAGAGTGAGTCATTCTTTTTTACACCAAATATAAATAAGTGCATATATGATTTTCTAACATACTTGTACTGGTCAATTCAAAATACAAGTTAGAATTCTTGGATTATGTGAGAAGATAAATATTAAGTGCTGGATTAACTATGTTCCGCTTTCTGTCATCATTGACGACCAAACAGGACTGGAAAATGATGCGCGATTAACAAGCTTAAGGGTTTAGTATTTGGAATTGTGGTGATAAAATAGAAACTTTGGTGAATCTTGCGAGAAAAGATAAGAACAATAATTTCGACGTAAAATTTTTAAATGAAGGAGCAATATTTTCTTGTACTTTTTCAGAATATTCTTCGTATAATTACGTAAATTGGTGCAGAGCTTAATTTTACAATTTGAAAGCATATGTCACTTTTGATAAATATTTTGGGAAACGAACTTCAAAATTATTTAACATGTTAAATTAGTTGTTATCATAAGTTATTAACATTTACTGACTTGCGTGATTGTACGAATAATATTTTGGAAAAGAAAGTATGAGGAGATATTGCTTCTTTGTTTCAGAATTTATTTCAGCGAAATTATTGCTGTCTTTCTCATTTATGAAGCACAGTAAGTGACAAGTATCACGAAAGTTTACAAATTTTGTCACATGAGGTCTTCAAAGTTGATTCGGAATTAGAGATCCTCTGTAATCTCGAAATAACGATGTATATTTTCACCGGTCCGCCATTTTGCAGCAAAGCGGCGCGAAATTCAATTTCTAAAGAATTTTATCTTAGCGATACATTTATAGAAAGAACAAATCTTATTGATTTTAATTTGTTTACTAACATTATTCTCTATATAATGATTTGTAATACATTCATAATTTTTAAATAATTGCTTCAGAACGCTGCAAAAAGCCTAAAGAATATACAAAACATTTTGTTAGTAAAACTACAATGCATAATACAATAGACACAAGTAAAAATTTATTTCTGTAACTTACTTTATATCTGTACGGTACTGTAATTTGTACCGTAACTTTTACCAAAATCATTTTTAACAAATTAAATTTCGCGCCACTAATTTTGCTGCAAAATGGTATCTTGACTATTAGCCTTTTGACTAATAGATTATGACTATTACCTCAAGTCTAATAGTCTTAACCTTGACTATTTCGTGACTGAGTCTCCATTCAGAATTGATTCTTACTAGACCCTTAAAAAAAGAAACAGCGACGGAAAACGAGCTTGTTTTGGTGGTTGGTCTCTCGTTCGAGAGGCGAATTTGTTGGGTACATCATCGACGATATCGTCTAATCTCCAAACAGGACTGGATCGAACGATATCCTAACACGAATCCTCGACGAGGAGTACTCTCAAGGTCCGTGGCGCTATCCGAGGGTCGTATTCGTCCAAGAAAATCGCCCGTTTATTTGGAGTACCGAGTAATCCGAGGATTTCACTCGAACGAGTTAAGAGAGTATTACGCAGCTGGCAAACTGGTTTTCGGGTTTCGTTCGGTTACTTTCGTTTCGGAATCCCGCCGGAGAAAGTGAAGGTTCGTTTGACCTAGCTGAATATAATGCGTTCCGATTTGTTCTCCGCGAGTAGCATGATCGATCTAGTTCGATTTTATGCTCCGAAAGAGATCTTCTAATCGAACGTTTCTTCTGTGTTGCACTTTCGACATTTTTCGATTTGATGGTAACAGGGACACGTTCACTGTCTCTTTCGAATCACGTTCGATCGAATGGGTTTCAATCTTGTAATTATATCGAGATTGATTTTGCGGAAAGCACCCTTTGTGTCTTGATGAGAATTGGGACCAAATTGTTATGGTGTACAGGGATTTCGTAAATATTGAGTTCAACGAACTCGAGACCTTATTAGGTGACGTTAATCTGGTGCCAATTATTTGTTGGCGATTGCTTCACTTCTGTACTTATTTTTTATTCGGTTACATGCAACGTAAGTAGGTGGGTACGAACCAGGGTTGGACGAGCCTTTCCATACCTGTCTTTGGACGATCATTTCATCATCAAACCTGAGAACTTTCAAACTTCCAAATTCGCATATTCCTAAATTTCTAAACTTACAAAGTCGAAAATTGCTCGATAAAAAATGCACAAATGGACCTCAACGTCGCCATTTTCCCTGAGAAAGGGAAGTCTACGATGCTCGTCAGTGACTTTTCAATGGTACCCGTCCTGGAACCAAATCACTAGGAGATCCCGTGGAAAGTTTTGCCGTCTTTCTTGGAATGGTGAAAGCAAACGTTACAATTTGGGTACAATATAGTTTACGCTCATCGAAATAAGTGTACATTCAACTATCGTGTGATGAAGTCATAGATCTATTTCATGTGAAATTTTAACTTAGTACCTAATTAATAACCATTGATGACAATGTACATCACTGTTGCGAGATGGTTAATTCGTTACTTTTAGATGTACCTTACTGTATATTGCAAAATACGTGAAAAACTCGTAAACCAATCTTGTGAAGAAATAGGTGGATACTTGTCTATAACATAAATCACCTAACTGGACAAATTAAAGTGACAGTTCGTCAACAAATTAATATTAATTACCACAGTGAAAGCAGATAACAGCAAAAAGCACTCAAAGGTGATTTGCATGTTTTGAGGTTAAGTTAATAGAATTTCGCATGAAACTCTGTGACCCAATTACATGGGTGAAAGAAGGTCGTATATGATTGAAATAAGATAACTGTCTGCACTTTGATGCGTTCACCAACGATGCTATTCCATTTACTTTCCCCGATACAAAAAGCATCAGAATTATCCACGGGATCGAATAAGCCGAAGAAGAAAAAAACCAAAAATCACCTCGTTCACCGCAGCTAATCGCTTGACTGACGCTTTTCAAAGGATACGTCGAACGAATACGTGTTGTGTTTCCTCACAGTAGAGTAACTTTCGTAGCGTACAATAAATTAACCGTCCGATCAGGCGCGTGAATCAATTCTGACCCTAGATCCGAAAGAAATGATCGACACAGCGAAAGAGACGATTGAAGAACTTTCTACCGAGGTCAGAATCGAGTCAAACGGTTCGGCGGACGGTTAAGAGTAGTTTGGTTTAGCAGATTCCGGCTTGTTAGGTCGAATTAGTCATCGACTTGGATCGTTCATTTAGGTCGTGATCACGCCTCTCTTCCTCTCGCACGTCTCCCGATCGCCTAATCGTCTGATAACAGTGATTAAACGTTTCAGTTGTTGTCCAGTACAGTGAAATCGTGGCTGACGCTCGTTACGAGCCAAATGGCAGCCTGGATCGTCTCGTTTCTGCGCTTCCTCAGGCTCCTATTCTTCATGTAGGAGAAAACCGAGCTTCCCCTAATCGAACTATTGTCCCCCCGACTTGTCGCGAGTGTATGCTTTCCGAGTGACCTTGAGAACGTCTCCCGGCGACGGGAACCTCGTCGAGACCGTGGCACACTAACAGAGTCCCCGCTCGAGCTTCCGGAGCCGGCTTTACTCTCTTCGGCGGTAATCCACTATCCTAAAACGGGGCTGTTTCAACGAACCTTTCAGGTGAAGAGATCGTCGGCCGCTCTGTTCGCCGAACGATCGAGGATGAAGCTGGAGCTGGCTAGGAGGTTAGTGAAGCCAGAGTTGAACATCGAGGAGAATGATCTCGACGCAACCACGGCCTCCTCTTTCAGCAAACCGAGGCCGACCGTGGCGTCGACGGTCGATGAGACGGCCAAGGTCGCCAAGTTCGTTAAACCGTCTGCCACCGGTCGCAGAACGTCCACGGAAAAGAGGTCTCGAGAAGACGAGAAGTCGAAAGTTTCCGCGAGGACAGGCGACGACTCCTCTAGGTTCGCTAGACCGAGTTCGAAGAAAGGACGAATCATCTCCGAGAGAATGGTCACCTCGATCTCGGTGGAGGAAAGGGCTATCGAAGACACCACGAAGCCGTACTCGTCGGGTCAGTCGGTGGTCACCTTGTCCTCCGCTGAAGAGGGATCAGCGACCACCATAGACACCACGCGGATTCGCCTGTCCAGTGCACGGAACGGAAAGAAATCCAAGGAGGAGACCTCCTCGAAGAGACGCGTCGAACACGACGACACCATTACCACCTTCAAACCGAAGAAGCCTTACGTCTATCAGTCGCGCGTCACCAAATCGCAGGAACAGTCTACGACCCCTGAAGAGAATCTCGTAACGTCCAAAAAGACCTACGCCTCGTCCAAACAGAATGGAGGGCAACGGAAGTTCCAAAGCTCCCGGGAAGAGGATGCGAAAAGAACCAAGTCCACGACCGTTACCAAACCCACCTTTAGACCCCGTTACAGCAAACGAACGAAACCGAAATCGATCGACGATAAATTGACGGAGTACGAAGCGACGATCACCACGAAGGTACCTGTTGCTACCAGCAGGTACTCCAGGAAGAAGTCCGTGGTGAAGGCTACAGAGGGTAAATCGAAGACCACCACGGAAGGAGTGGCGACGCAGGCGAAGAAGCTGGAATTTCGTCCTAGAACCGCGACCTATAGAAGACACTCCGAGGTACCGACGACCTTGGTGGAATCCAGTACCAAGGTTGAGGGTGCAGGAGTCGCCATCACTCCCAGATCGACGAAGTATCACGCGACTCTGAAGACCTCGACTGAAAGCGCTCGATCGGTAGCGCAGGAACCGCAGGTTAACCTGAGGATCAGCAACGACACCACGCAGGAAGCGGCTGGCATTACCGGCAGCAGTAACGGAGACACCGGCAGCAATATCTTCAATCCGACCAGAAGCACCATTCTCGCAGGAAATGGAACCCTGTTGGAACAACTGCGAAGCACCGTCGCACCGCTACTCAACTCGCTCGGTAACAAGACACCGGTGTTCTCTGGATCCTACAGCAACGTTAATGTGGTAAGTAGATCACTCGTTTTTGGGTACATTAGATTTTTGATTGATTGATTTTCCTTAGAGCCTTAATTGTTATGATCATTGACCTAGATTAGATTTTTAATTAATTGTGATGGGCAATTATATTCGTGAGGAATAGAATGAATACATTTATGGAGATTAATGGATGTTTGGGAAGTTTTTTTATTTGGAAGAATGAAAATATGAATATGTGAATTTTTGAATTTTTAGAACATTTAACTTTTCAGATTTTGAGCTTGCTAAAGTTATTTGATATTTCTACATTCCGAAATTTCGAAGTTAGAAAATTTAGAAATCTGGAATTATGAAATCGAGTGATTATCAAATGAAATAAATTTCAAAATATGTTCTGTTGAACTTAGAGTTGATTTGGTACTAAAGTTTTAAAACGTATATAACATTGTTTCTGAACAGAATTCAGCTCCCAGAATCACGCCAAATGGATCACCGCCACGATTTAGCGCGAGATACAAAGGTGCAGAATTATTTGTCAGAAAACAAAATAACATTTATCAACCCACTGTGCCATCGATCACTAGCTCGTCTACTACACCAGCTACAACCGTAGAGGTAAGATCATTTCAATGTTTCAATTCAATATTTCAATTCGCTCGCTTTCATGATATATTCATAATTAACTAACCGAAGGTATTTAAAACAGTTCCATTTTCAAACGTAAGTTCTTTCGTTTTCTTTAAGTATTTACTTAACCGTTGCTTTGTAACTTTAAGAGAATGCAGGTAGGATTATAGGGAACTTAGGAGACGTAGGAATATTGGGACATATGAATATAGCTATTTATAAGTGTAGACACAAGGATACATGAATTTTGTGATATAGGGATCTGAGGATATAAGGGTTTAGAGGTACAGGAATTTAGGAAACATAGAAATTTAGAGATGTAGAAGTTTGGAGGTGTAAGAGTTTAGAGATATAGGGATCTAGGGATCTATAAAATGGATATTGAGGTTTGGAGATATAGAGATTTGGGGACACAGAGATTACGAGATATGGAAATTTGGGAATATAGAGATTTGGGAGTGTAAGGTTCTGGGGATATAACAATGTGGGGACATAGAAACCCACTGACACAAGGATGTAGAGACATAGGAATCCAGGTACATAGGGATTTCGAGGCATTAGGGATCTTGAGATATAGGGACTTAGAGACATAGGGATCTTAATACATAGAAGTCTAAAAACATAGGTATCTAGACACCTATACAAGGTTTTAGAAACATAGAATTCTAGGGACATAAGTATATAAGAACATAGATGATCAACAGATATAGAAATCTAGGGACATAGAAATGTACAGACGTAATAAAATATGAATTTAGGAATACAATAAGGTTCAGTATAATACTTTTATATCCAATTAAACACATTTTACAATATTCCATGTTCTCCACCCGATTACATTTTATCGAGTTCCCCGAACGCGACTAAACGAAGGTAATGTAAAGATTCCTCGCAAATTATCTACTTAACCTTTGCACCGTTCGCTCTAAGAAAGAAAGTCGTAAGAATATGAAAAACAAAAAGATAGAATGTCGTGTGCGAAAGAGATGGATCGTGACGATGATTACCGAGGTAAGATTACGTGGCAGAAGAAAGTCGTAGCTGATTAACAGTGAGTCAGTGTGGTCGTTTTTTGTGTGCTTAAAAGGTTTTCACCACGAAGATAACCGAGGAGATCGAAGCTGTCGCGCCGCCATCTTGGACCGATCACATTGGTATCATCACAACTCCATCCGGGAATCACGATCTTAACGGCATCGATACGAATAAACTTCGTTAAACTAATTGTACCTTGTCCGACGCGCCACTAATTATATTAATCATCTATCTTCTTCATTTAGCGACTCGCCGCAGGATCATCATACTTAGTTTACTATGAAATTACACTTTTAACATTCATCATGCGTTGTACAAAATCTTTCACGTACACACACTAGCATTCTACAGTTAAATAGAACACAAAAAAAAATGATTACAAGTAATAGAGAAGAAAACGAATAAAAAAATGTGACCACTAATTTGTGATTAACGTTGAACTTTCTTATGGTACTTTTTCTCTTGGGTTTACTCGTACTAATATGTACAGATATTTACTTACAGTACAGGTATTTTCTTATCGCTTACCATACAGTGCATATATTGTGTTATATAGAATTATACAAATATATATGTTTTTGGTAATAAATGTACTTGGTTCTTGGATCGCACGCGATACGCAGTTGTTCGTTCTTGATTGTAACATTGATCAAATAAAATCTTCCAAATAGCTTCAAACCTTCGCTTGTTCTTTAATCTCATTGTACCGAGCTCGTACGTTCGCGAGATCATAGTACAAAGCGAACACGAGACTGTGATGCCCGTAGAAAGTACATAGAATAGCTATAAGTTAAATAGATTTTTGTACCCGCGCAGCTTCCAAGATTAAATAAACGTAACCGTTCTGCAACGAACTTAACGTTTCATTTGAATCCGACGTAACTGGACTTTACTTTCTAATATGAACGCATTCCGATTACGTGGGTAGACTTTTCGTGATCTGTCCATTTCGCGGTATTCGAGGCGGTAACGAGTGAAAGTAAATGGATGCTGCATAATGTGTACACACGTTGAAACTGTCTTAAAGCGTATCTGGGACACGTGGGTGGATCGGACTCATTATAAACGTGCGTAGCAAAAAAAAAGTCACGGATTCGGTTATTGATCTCGAACGAAGTTTTAAAGTAATTTTGTCGCAATCCTTAGTCCTATTCGGAAGTAGCTAACGTCGAGTTAAACCTCGTTGGGGTTTCGTTCCGATTCGACGTCGTTAGAGACATATCGCTGGAGACCTCTGTGAGAGAAGATTAACAGCTGCGAGAGATGGCGATTAAAAAGAAAAAAAATCAAAGTGAACGGGCAACCAGTCTCTATCGCCTGTATCAGCGATCCATTGCTCAAAGAACGAGTTTCTAGCTCGCTAATCCGCGCGTTTGTAGCGTATTAAAGCAGCCTCGGTTTCTCCTCTTCCTCGGATAGTTCCTATCTCCACCAAGAGATGGTGTATACTCCTTCGATTATGCGTCCGATCGATCGTCCGGCCGTATCGTTTAAATTAACAATCATTTCCAAGAACGAACACCGCGTATCGCGTGATTCTATCTGCTAGTGTATATATACTAGATCAACGTCTATACGTATGTACTAAAGTCTACAGGACCACCCGGCACCTTCGATCTACCGTATGTATGTATAGCACCCTGCACGCACGAAATTTCTGTTTTTAGAACTCTGGTTCGGCACCACCGATCGATGTCTCGAGTCCTGGCGAGCCAAGGTTCTTGACCCTTTATCACGCGTTGGAGTCGGCCGACATCAGGAACGAATTAGAAGCGAACACGAGCGTACAGGCCGACAGGGTTCTCCAGGTAGACTCTAACGCCACTGTCGCTAACGACATCAGCAGTAATTCTAACAATGACACCACAAGCCCCTCCGTAGCGACCACCGGCCCACAGACCCCAGACACCATCGCGAACACTACTCTGACCTCGAGATTTTCCGAGGATACGGAGAACAACACCCCCGCGGTTACCACGGGAGTCCCTGAAACCCCTGCGACCACCGAACAGGTTGCCACCACGACCGAACAACCCTCTAACGCCGAACAACAAGCTTCCAGCACGGAACCACCCTCTACCGAGCAACCTTCCACCAACGCAGTTTCCATGTCGCCACCTGAACAAACTAGCACGGATGCGCCGAGTACGACCGTTGCAAGCTCAGAAAGTAGTCAAATACTCTCGATGACGACTACCACTGAAGTTTCTACCACGACAGGGTCCAGTACCGAAGCAAATGTACCTAGTACGACCGAGGTCGCGTCGACCACTCAAGGTGCGCAAGGTCTGACGGAGAGTACCACGATGGCTGCCGTCAGCGACGCCGCGGTCGTCAATATGTCCGAAAGTCCGGAGAGCAATACTATACCGTTCTCCGAGTCGACTGCCACTCAGTCGGCTGATTTGAGTTCGACCGATGTCCCCACAACCGAAGCCTTATCGAGCAATATGGTGGATGCGGAGACAACTACCGTGATACCTACCACCACGTCGCGACCTAGACTGATCGATTTAGCGCAGGATATTCTGTCCCGTTTGCAAGCGTCTCTGAACGCGACCACGCAGCCGAGTGTAGACTCCACGACTATACCTCCTACGACCGACATATCGAACGTGATATTAGATGTTAGATTCGACGCGAACAATACCCTGCAGAGTCTGTCGCAGTTGAACGGAACAACTGGTGCTGAACCGGCAACCACCGATGAAACCACTACCCAGAGCGCAGTAGGTTCAGTCCCTACTACGTCACCTGCGACCACGACAGACCCGTCCAACTCAATGGTATCTACCCAAGAAGCCAACACGCTGGACGAATCGAGTCCAGTCACAACCACCACACCAGTAACACCACAAGACTCTCAAACAGTTCCGAACACAGAATCGACCACCGTAGGCGACCCCAACAGTTCCTCCAGCCCTCCGTTAGACGTTGATGCGACCACTGGGTCGACGGTTACCACCACGAACGATACTTTACTGACAGAATTAATGTCCATCGCCAAGACCCTCTTTTCGGAGGAGATGAACGACACCGAGACATCGGTACCTGTTCAAACAACGACCGATGTTTCTGGCGTGTCAGGCACGATTCAAGCCACGGAATCGTCGTCGATTTCGCCGGATGTCACGACAGAAACCGTAGAACCAACACCGACCACTGTAACTATGTCAGACGTTACCACCCTTTCGGTCGATCCCTCGCAGAACGAGGTGGACTCCACAGACCCCACCGTGACCGTTTCGTCTACGGAGAGTTCGACAGACACGCCCAGTACAACTCTAGTGAATAACATGCTCGACAACCTGGTGGATGTCGCGCGAACGAACGACACCGCAACGTTAGGAACACCCCTCGCCGAGAACGTAGAGTCGACCACCCCCTCGTTCACGACGGAAAACGAACAAACGACCCTCTCGATTAACGTATTGTCCAGGCTCGAAAGTGGCCTGGATACCACGACTCAGTTGTCGACAACCACACAAAACACGGAAACGACAGTCGCATCCACCGCCATTAATTTTGAACTAACCACTAACACGTTCGATTTGATATCGACCGATCCGACGACGACGACGACAGGGCCGCAAGCGGCTCTCGAACGACTTACAGAAACCACCACACCATTAACCGATCTCACGACCGTAACACCAGAGCTTTCGCCAAACACTAGCACTAATCAACCCGAAGTAACCACGATTCCTGAAACAACTCTGTCCACTGTAAATACGATCAGCACGCCATTGCCCGAAATGATAGTCGAGCAAACCACGGTGGTGTCCACTACAGAGTCGATCCAAAGCGTAACAACCGACGTGACAACCACGTCGCCGATCACGAGCACACCGCGATTGGACGTTAACCCGATGGACGACGCTGAGGTCACCACCATCCAGACCCCGCTAACGTCCAGCCTAGAGTCCATTGTGGAAACCACTACTAATACGCCCAGCGAAACAACAAACCTCCCCCAAACAACCCCGAACCTCGAGAACGAAACTCCAACTGTTGTTGCCCGTTTCCAGGATACGACATCATCAACCGCCCAAGGGACGGCAGGTTCAGGAATCGGCCAAACGACCGAGATCACCACTCCCATGACCACGATACCTTCCACACTTTCTCCCATGCAATCCACCACCCAATCTCTCGTTACAACCACTTCATCTTCGGTCGAGACTACGACTACGACGCCGACCATGACTACGACGACGCAGACAACGACGAAAATCGGACGCGTTCCCGAGCAGTTCTCAACGACACAGTCGAGCATGGGTGTCGTCACCGTCACGCCGATGCCCGACACGACGGTTCCTACGACGGTCACGGGTGCCAACGTAGAGGAGAATCTCGTTTCCACCGAAGCGGGGACAACGACGCAACCTATGGGACCCATGAGCACGATGATGGACGCTGGCATGAACGCTACTGCCGCGAACACGACCGCCGAAACGACGACCGCGCCGACGCAAACCACTCCTGCGACTTCGACGATGGCCGGTCCGTCTTCTCAGGCCCCGACGACGGCGTACATGGGTCGATTCGGGGGCTCCAGGTTGACACCTGCCCCCAGGTTCAGCCTTAGCTCCACTACCAGAGCTCCCCTGCGGGACTACCTGGTCTACGGGATATACCCTAACAAAACGATCGTTAGGAAACGACCGGAGGACAACCTGATCGACGCGAGGAACGTGGACAGCCCGTACGTGATATTCGGTATCTTCCCGGATGGCAGGCTGGTCCGGAAATTCCCGAACGGAACGATAATACCGGACCCACCTAGGAGCCCCGTCGAGGTTGTGTTCTCACTTAGCACTACCACTACCACTAACAGGCCACCACCCAGACCGTATTATAACCAGGCTAACCAAGGCGTTTACAATCAGTATCAAGGCCCGGTGTACAGTAATATTCGTAGACCTGAGCCGATGAGAATCGTCCAAAGTCCCGGCACCGTTGACCTCGGCCTTACTGGTAACGCGATCGTCGGCCCCAATGGAGGTGGACCCGGTTTCACGGGGCCACTTGGTACCCCTGCTAGCCTCCCGAGCACCAACGAAATGGTATCTCTTATTCCACCTGTTCATCATCGATCGTTAGCCGTGCGAGAAAGTTGCGCTCGACAATCGTCCGTTCATTTTTTCACTTTGCTGATTCTACCAGGAATTGTGTCATTGTTGCATAACGGGCCGACGCATGATAGGTCGAATATATTACACGCGGGAAAACTTATTTTTAACAAACATTTTGCATCCAATTTGAACGATTTTATTTTCTTAAACCTTCCCAACCACTGTAGGCACTTTAGGTCATTTATGGTATTTTAGTATTTTGGATTTTTAAACAGTTTGTGAAAAATTCTGAGTAAAAATCTGTTTGAGAGGGGGCACTTTGAAAAAAGGGAAAGATGATAATCATTTTATCTTTATTATAAAGATTTTTTCAATTTGGATGAAAATTGTTCGGGGATGTTTGATTAACCGTAGAATTGAAAGTCTGGTAATTTTGGGGGAGTTACAGCTTATTTACAAGTAAAAAAATAATTATGTAATAATTATGTTTACAATGACACAGTGTAGATACTTGCTTCTTGTTTAACGCTTTGGTTCGAAGTAGACGTTTTGGTGATTTATTAATTTTCCAAATGACGTGATTATTAATTACGTATTTTTGTTTACCATTACTTCCGGTTTCATTCTTTCAGAGAATTTATCAAATGCCCATTTCGTTATTTTAGGTTGCATTCTTTCATATCATCTTCATATGTATATTCAAAGTGTACATACATCACATGTACATATATTATGAACATTAGAAACATTGCGTATAATTCTACTGTAAATATGTACATATAACTTTCTGTGTTATTTGTCGTATGTTTGATGTTCATGCACCGCGCACTTTGAAAACGCACTTTTTGATAAGAAACTGATATCATTTTTATTAAAATGTCTCTATTGTCAACTTCAAACGATGCAGTTTAACTGATTGATAATGAGCGAAAGTAGCATTCATATAAGTCCCTACATTCAATTTTTTACATTAAAATTAACAAAGTTCAGAATTTCCCCACTCCTAAATTCCCAAATTTCTAAGTTCCAAATCTTCACGTTCCAAAGTCAGCACATTTTCAAATTTCTATAGTCCCTAATCTCCACAATCCAAAATTATTACATTCTCAAATACCTACGTTTACAAATTCTAGTATTTCCAAATCTCTAAATTCCGAAATCTCCATATTCCCAAATTTCTACATTCCAAAATCTCGATATTCCCAAATCTCCACATTTTCTGTATCCCTATATTATTAAATCTCTACAATCTCAAATTTCTACATTCCCAGATTCCTACCTTCCCGAATTCCTACATTCCCGAATTGCTACATTCCGAAATCCTCACGTACCCAACTCTCTACGTCCAAAAATTTCCACATTCGCCCGTCCCCATATTTCCAACTCCCTACATTTCGAGCTTTCTACATTTTCACACTCCTACATTTCTACATCCCCATATTTCCAAACTCCTACATTTCAAAATTACCACATTCGTAATTTCCTACATTTTCAAATCCTCACATTCTCAAATCGGCACACTCCCAAATTCCTCACATTACTGAATCTCAATATATCCAAATCCGCACATTCTCAAATTCCCACACGTCCAAATACCTACATTCCAACGTCTCCACGTTTCCAATCCCCACAAATCCTCACACTCACAAACCTCCGCACACACGTGAATCAATGGACAGAATATAGGTTGCAATACCTGTTCGAACGCTACTTTCGGTTATTACCGAATCGGTCAAACAACCGCATCATTTGAACTGGCTGCAGTGCTTACTCCAGACCTACATACTTTTGGTCCTCGAACATGAAGACAAAATCCAATACAGAACAAACAGTATACATACATACATACTGTCTTTACACATAATAGTATAAAAATACCAGCAGTATAAAAACTGTCTGGATATATTTCTTTCAACAGATTGGACCACTCACCCCTAGAAAATGGCGGCTCGTAGCTAAAATCAGTAGGGGTGCTACCGCAGAAAATATTTATTCTTTGCTTTAAAATTGTTTAAAAAGAAACAAACGCGTGTGAAAAAGAACTCTATTTAGAAACTTGAAAAAATTCTAAAAGGACAGAATCAAATATTGTTTACTCACTACGTTATCAATAATATCAAATGAAAGATGAGTTGCTGCAGTTGCACAGTGCCTAACAACTAGCACCAACAATAATTATTATCAAACAGTTTCAATAAACATTTGTTCGAGAATGACAAAAGTACGTAAGTCCCGGACGAGGCTTTAGGAAGTAAATACGACAATGTTAATGTATACGTTAATTGCATTGCTATTCGATAAAGTCTAGTTCATCATCATCCCCAGCATTTACCGTGTCCCGTCTAACGAACAATTGATGGGTATGTACGCATGAAAAAAAGTTGGAATAATGTCGCGTTGTTTAGAGCAATGCCCTGGTAAATACGCAAATGGGGACAGCTTCGGTGACGCCGACAGTAAGTACCGGTCGACCGCCGACCGTTTCGCAGGGCGGTCGTATCGTACAGGATCGAGAGAGGGACGAGGCCACCAGGACGAAAGAGGTCGGAGGTCAACGCAGCTCCGTGTACATCGGACAGGTAAGAAAGCAACAGAGACAGAACATGATTTACAACGACGCTGTGGCTGATTCTTTCAGCGCTGCAACGTATCTCTGAGAGAAAGAGACGAAAAAATACGAGCAATGTCGAATCTTTCAGGACAAGTTCGTCAATTATTGGACCGATGGGGCCTCCACCAGCAACCCGCGTGTCCTCGGTGTCAAAATAAACTCGGTGGCTGTAAGTTACATTCTGCACACCTGATGTTTATTCAAGTTAGCTTGCATTATCTGATGCAAACTTTGTTGGTGTTGATTTAGGGCTTAAGATAAGCTTTCAGGGGAGATTGATGTTTTTTGGAATTTTTTTGATAGGCTGTTTTATCGAAAGAAGCACTTGAGAATGTAGGTTTGTTAACAATTGAAGTATTTAGGTTTTTATTAATATTTTGTTGTGTTAGAATTTATAACATTTAGGGGTAATTTTGGAAAAATGTACGTACACAAATTGTAGTATGTAGGATTTATTTAGAACTTAATTTAGAAGCTGGTAATTTTGTTAAAAATTCAGGTGTTTAGGATTTCATTACTATATAGTTTCTACCAAAGTTATTTCGGGATTCGTTAGAATTTTATGAAAAAAATGTATTTAGAATTTTATTACTATTGATGAAAGTTGCAGCGTTTAGAGATTCATTAAAATTCCGTTTAAAATTGAATCATGAAGTAATAATTTTATGAAGAACAAAGATATCAAGTATTTGATTAAACTTTTTCTGAAAATCGAATTGGTTCAATTTACTTAATGCTAGTGCAATTACATACGAGTGCAATTACATTGTGTTAAAATATAGACTGGAACAAATTTGGGACCGTCGCCATCCGTGCCGTCTTTCGCAAATCTTTTGAACAATGAACCAGGGGGTCAAGTTACAGCTCCACCAGGATTCCCATGGAGGGATCCATTGGATCAAATTTTCGGTATTACTACCTCCTCGCCGATAATAACAGCTTCAGTTGCATCGAACTCGCTGGTTCGTATTCGATGGACGTTGCCCTCTAAATCAGTGTTGTCCAAAGCCCCAAATAGATTATCAAACTCCCCTTTGTTTTCAAAATAATATGGACTACATGTAGTAATATACTGACACACGTACATGTATTACAATTCGACATATAATTCACTATTTCAGGATGATTCTTCAGAATCAAGCAATCCGACTGCAGCAAGGCCGGTGAACCCATTCGTGGAAGTTTTCACTCCACTTTCGAACGCGATTGGTATGCCAAGAGGAAATGGTGTTCTCAGTGTCACAGGAGCTGTTCCTACCACAACGATGCAAACTACTCCTATTACTACTATGGCACCAACGCCACCAGAAACACCACCAGCACCACCATCAACACCTCCACCACCAACACCACCACCAACTACAACTACTACCACACCAGCACCAACTACAACTACTACCACAGCAGCTCCAACTACAACTACTACCACAGCAGCTCCAACTACAACTACTACAATGGCACCTACAACTACAACCCCACAACCCACAAATGCTCAAACTGCATCGCAAGCAACGCAGCCATCTACTCCTGCATCCACGTCAGGACTTCCTTCGACAACACCGACTAATTTGCCAGCAAACTTGTTAACGAATATGCAACAACAAAACGCATTTGGAACGTCGCTTAACGATCTGGTGTTCCTGAATTCGTTGGTAAGTGCATCAAACCAGTTTCATCGATTTTAATTGTTCGTACTATGTGTACCTTGGGGCACTATGTAGACTTCATATGTATGCAAGTTCAGAAATTCGCAAATAAAGAAATGAGACTGCAAGTTTAAAAATTTTTTAACAAAAGATGACCAAATGTGTATGAAGGATGAAATATGTGTACGTTCGGGTACTATGTGGACTTCATATGTTTGCAAGTTTAGAAATTTGCAAACAAAGAAATGAGACTGCAAGTTTAAAAATATTTTAACAAAAGATGACCAAATGTGTATGAAGGATGAAATATGTGTACGTTCAGGTACAATGTGAACTTCATATGTTTGCAAGTTCAGAAAAATGCAAACAAAGAAATGAGACTGCAAGTTTAAAAATGTTTTTAACAAAAGATGACCAAATGTGTATGAAGGATGAAATATGTGTACGTTCAGGTACAATGTGAACTTCATATGTTTGCAAGTTTAGAAAAATGCAAACAAAGAAATGAGACTGCAAGTTTAAAAATGTTTTTAACAAAAGATGACCAAATGTGTATGAAGGATGAAATATGTGTACGTTCAGGTACAATGTGAACTTCATATGTTTGCAAGTTCAGAAATTCGTAAATAAAGAAATGAGACTGCAAGTTTAAAAATTTTTTAACAAAATATGAACAAATGTAAAGTAGCCTTTTTCTTGTACATCACAATTTTCTTGATCTAAATTGCAGTTACAGTATTTTATTTTATTTCGTATTTCAGTTGCAGGATAATTCGCGAGGTTCCAACACAAAGACGTTGACACAAGTCGAGCAGCTGTTAGCCAACAAGGTATGTCTCTATAAACGCTTTGATAGTAATAAGTAATACTAGAAAAGTGAACAGAAAAGGAATTAGTAAGACGAATTGCAAATAAACGAATCATTAAGCGTTTCCTTTCACTTTGCACGCGATATAAAATCGCCTCGTCTGAATCATAGAGGAAGAAAAATTGGGTTTATTGCCGATTACATTCAATTACCCGAACGAGAAAAAAATGTAATGACTTATCTATGACGATCGTAATCATATTATCGACCAGTCACGGTGAATGGACCGTAACAACCTTGCCAACGGCCTTCTTTATTCCCCGCAACGGTTTGTACGATATGTCATCTGTTCATAACGCTGAGTCGATGGATAATGGATCGCGTTAATGTATCGGTGATAAATGAATTTGTACCTTCATTGAAAGATAAGAGTATAAATGATTACCCTCGATCGATCGGGGGATATCAATCTTCCTCGCTACCTGAGGAATGACAAATTATTCGATGATCTTGAAACCTTCAAATTTTCATTTTGGATGAAAATACGTGCTCAGGATTAAAATAGTGCACTTCATGTTTAAATTTTCGAGTGAAGATAGGACATTAATTTTAGAAAATTGCTAATCAATACCTCTTTCCAAATATTATAAATAAATGGTATCTAATGTATATTAGAGTCCATGTATGTTAGATCTTAAAATTGTCAAAATTTGTGAATAGATTTTATCCCTGGCACTGAACGGTCCCGACCCAGGCCCAACTCGAGCACCAAAGGCCATCAGCTTCGAGAACGCTTCTCCGAATTCCGTTTACCAGTCTCCGGCAAAGTCCTACGAGCCGATAGTGATCGATTTATCCCCATCATCGACCGCCACGTCACCGACGTGGAAACCGACCCAACAAACTAGTCAGAAACCAGCGCCCATTAGTTCAACGACGGAACAAGTCACTTGGAAACCGGTGTCGACCACGACCGCGAAGAGAGACATCATCACGAGCACAGTCCCTTCGTCAACGACTGACAAAACCACCCTAATAAGCACCACAAAAGTCCCAGTTTCCCCTAAAACAGTGACTCGACCCAGGACCACAACCGAGGCTCCCGTGGGCTTAGCAGGACTCTTGTGGCAGACTCTTCTGGGCGGAGGACTTTTCGGACCATCGACCACTGAGAGACCTTTGAAGACTAAGCAGGTGAAGACTGTTACGAAGTCTGTGAACATCACACCGAAGCCGATACAAACTACGCAGAGACCGGAAACGACAGCTCGTACCACAACTAGTACCACCACGACCACCACAGCTCGTGCTACAACAGTCAACACGATTGATATCTCGAAGATTCGTGTGAGCACTCCGAATTCGATCGGTGTAGCCGAAAAGAAGGCTGCTACGCCGGTTCCGTTGTTGTCCACGACGAAGAAGTCGTTGCTGAATAATCCGAACCCCAGGTTATCAAATGTTGCTACGTCCACTTTCTCTCCTGAAGAGGAGACCAGGTTCTTGCTGTCGATCCTGCGAGCCGCTCAACAGGGTGAGGAACAATTTGAACAATCAGATCACATGGTGGCGATTGTGGGCACTGATGGGTACTCGGGTTCTGAACTTGAAAATTTCTTAATTTAGACATTTCTAATTTTCATATGTAAGAACTTTTTAATTCCTCAACTTCCAACCTTTCATTTTTTAACTTCCAAGTTCTGGCAGTGCCCGTGAGATCGTTGATATGCACTTGAATGTACCTATCATTGTCATGAACTAATATATGATTTGTTTTTTATGATAGACGAGAAAGCTAGTGGTTCGAAAAATTCTCTGGACGATGAAGCCTTCTTAAGAGCAATTTTAAGCGGAAAACCTCCCCCGACAACTACTCCTCCTCCACAAACTGAAATCAGCAATGCTGCTCTGTTGGCAGCATTGTTGAAGGCTCAAGGCATCGAACCGGAAACGCCTGCTACTAACATCAGGGAGCAGTTGCAGTTGGCTGTAAGTACCTTAACAGCGTTATTATTTAACTATTTAGATGTGTCGTTTGATAAAACGGAAAATCCTAACTTAATTTTTAAAGAATCACATACCATTCACTTGTCACTTTCTTTAAAATCCCGATTCTTTTCACAATTTTTATTTAGTCCTACATTTTACATAATTAGTCAAGTAAGGCGTAGAAACTTGAAAAATATAAGAAAGCAAATTTTCTAAAAAATTTTAAATCTGTTTGTCATTCTACTGCCATTCATAAACAAATCGCAAAGAGGCAAAAAGTAACAGCTTGAAAGTAATATAAAAGTAAGAACAACTCGTAAGAAACAAGAAAAAAGGCAAAAATGGTTACAATTTATAAGACCGTTGCACAGTTTGATAATGATAAACGATCTCAAAATAAGACCAACGCGATAATCTGGGAAGAACGAACGATTTTAATTAATATCGATCTCGGTGTAATTGTTTCTGCCCGGAGCGGAAAAGGAGCAGAGAGCGGAACGGTGCGATTCGAGAGGCGTTTAATCGTACTTCGGAGCGAAGAAAAAGCGAACGGCGATAAAAGAAAATAATTGCTTGTCTTGTAACAGAGCCTCGGCCAGAGCGTCACCTCTGCTCCGAGCTTATCCCCGGCTAGCAGCGGGTCTACGACAATTACAACAAGGCCGACTTCGACGGCGACTCGGGCCACGGATACGACGAAAAACACGGTGACACCGAGACCAACCTCAAGACCAAGGGTACGCACAACAACGTGGTCGCCGAGCTCCACGTATCCACCTCCTCTCTTCAGCTCCTTCTCCAATTACGCTACACCGGGACAGTCGGCCGCCGCTGGCAATTCGGATAATGGCGCGATATTTGGTGCTACCAGGGCGTTCAGTCAATTCCTCGGTGCTGCATTAAGCGTAAGTTTATTAATTCGTCTATTAATTCAATTTATGGAATTTATTGGTAGGCGTGGACTGGAAGGGATGGGTACAGGTACGTGATGGAGAAGTAGACAACGGGGAGTATGAGAACAATAATGGCAATTTTGCAATTTTTTTTATATGATAGTATTGGTATATGGTAATTTTGGGGTTTGATAACTTGGTCATTTGCAACTTGATAATTGGTAGCTTGGTAAATTAGTGCATTGCCATGTTGGTAATTCTGAAACTTGATTAGTTGGTAGATTGGTAGATTGGTACCTTAGCAAGTTGGTACCTTCATGATATAGGAGAGTGATAATTTGATAGCTTGGTAACTTGGTAACTTGGTACTTTGTCAAGTTGGTACTTTCATAATTTGATAGCGTAGTAATGTGATAAGTTGGTACCTTGGTACCTTTCTATCTGGGTATTTTGATACCTTGGTATCTTGGTAGCTTAGTATCTTGGTACCTTACTACCTTGGTATCTTGGTATCTTGGTATCTTGGCAAATTGATACCTTGATAATTAGGTAGCTTGGTAATTTCATAACTTGATGTCTTGGTAACTTGGCAACTTGTGAATTTGGTGACTTGGTGAATTAATAACTTGGTAACTTGGTAATTTGACAAATTAGAAATTTGATAATTGCAAAGTTTAAAAATTGAGAAATTTTGCAAAATATAATTTGGAGATGTAATTATATCAAATTTTCAAAATACCAAAATGGTTCTAAAACATGGATACACTAACAAATTCAATGATTCCCAAATATAAAAATTAAAAAATGGAAATATCAAATAGAACTGTCAACTAGGAATATCAACGAAAATATAAGATTTTCAAAAAACAAATAGAATAATTAAATAATATAATAAATATATTATTATAATATAATAATATAATATTTCGAATGTTTGTGTGTTTCAGGGAGCGGCACAACAGTTGCAGTCGTTAGTGAGAAATGGTACTAGGATCGTGTCCGAAGTAGTTGGATAAAATTAGCAAGGAAATAATAAAAATTTTTCGCGTAATCCATAGAATAAGGAAGCGATTCGCGAGCATGAAAATCTGGGATACTACGAGCGCGAAAACGCTGTGTTGCTTCGAACAAGCTGGTGGTAGCGATGCTTCGAAATAAGTATTCTTTTAGATATTCATTAAAAGTCAATCTGTTTGCTCGATGTTGCAGAGAAACTTCTCGAAATTTCCTCCTCCTTTTTTTCTATGTATAGATCGTAGCGTTACGCGCAAATAGTTGTTGGGTGATTATGTATTTTATTTTTAATGTACGTAGCTGATAACGGGACGTGACGTGACTCGATCGTTCATTCTTAAAACACGAAGAAGGTATTTTCAAATGCTTCACTTCCAACTTTTCCAAAATATAATTTAGTCATTTTTAAATGTGCAAGTGTCAGTTTGTTAAATTTTGAGATACGGAGTTATAGAATTGTATTGTCAAATTTAGAAATATTAATACGTGGAAATTTAGAAATACTGGGATTTCAATTTTCTACATTATTTACTTCTAAGTTTTCAAAAATATAATTCAGAGCTTCAGAAATTTAGAAATTCGGAAATCTGATAATTTAGAAATAGGAAATCTTCAAATTTGGAAAGTTGGATAGCTGATCAACCCTTTCAAGAAATTTCAATTTTCAAATATGTCAACTTTGAAATGTAGAAATTTAGTAATTTGAAATTATACAAATTTCAGACTCTCGAATATCAACACTAAAAAATTGTTATTTCTACAACTATATAAATTAAAATTTTTGAATTTAAAAAATTGATTGCTCATTTTGTGCCTACCATTTGTGCCCACGAGTGCGATGATGCACACCCTAGTGAATGTAACTCATCCCAATAGTGTCAATCGCAAATCGATTTAAATGAACGAAGTAAACGTAGATAACCATATATCAATTTTGCACAAGCTTCATGTTTTAAGAGTTGAGCGATGCCCGTCGACAGCGATGACGAAACAATTCGAAAAGCGTGGAGTTTCGTTCCGATTCGCGACAGGAGTAACGACTGGACGCCTTGCAAACGTTTCTGAGGTAGGAGCGACCGATGGCTCGTACCTCTTTGAAACATTTGTAACGTTGGTCGCAATTAAGGTAATTAATCGAGGGCGATGCGGCTCGTCACGACTCTCTGGACAGTGACGATCCGCGGTGTCTTCGCGTGAAAGAGGGCGTTTCGACTTCCGATGCCCACCCACAAAGATCGATTTAAGGGTCCGGTACAATCGAATCGTGGACCTCTTCCGGGAAAATCGAAAGACCGACCTTATTTCTCCTGCGATAAAACAATTTGGCTGCTGTAAGATTTTCAAGCGAAGCAACATCTCATACTTCCATTCTCACAATATTCTCCCTACAATTATACAGATCGATGTAGAATTCGATTTTGCATTTTACCTCTTCAAACCTTGTAAAAAATATATTTACACTTTTTACAAAGTTCCGAGTAAACTGCAAAATCGGGCTCTCTGCTGCATAATTGTACAAATATTTTGAAAAAGAAAGTATGAGAAAATATTGCTTCCTCGCTTCAAAATCGTACGTTGGCGAAATTGTTGCTGTCCTTGTTTCTCCTGTACGAAGCAAGAGAGACAAGGATCGTCGGAGTTCTCGGTTTTGCCGCACGAGGCCCCCAATGTCGATTCAGAGACAATTCGTCACTTCACTAGAATCTAGTGACTAAAACTAGACCCTTGACGACGACTTCTCGTCGGCTGCTAAGAAGCTGGTAATTTATGAAACAGGGAGAGAATGAGAAAGAATGCGTGCATAGGTGAATGTGTGTAGAGAAAGAGACGGTTCAGAGGATGGATAGCGAAGCGTCGTGGGAGCATTGTGTACAGATCTATTTTTTTTTCTTTTTTACATAATAAAACCGAAAACGATTCTTGGGTCCTGTTCGTCTTCTTTCAATTGTTGACTTTGTTTTACGAAAGCGCGTCGTAACACTTTTGTAAATCTGTTCTTATTTTTTAATAAGTGTCCTTTGTAAATGAATGAAAAATAAACATTTCGGGAAACGTAGACCCAGAAAATTGTCTCCTTTTGGTTGAATCCTTCTGTTGTATTATAGCAAGTTAAGAACTAGGGAATAGCAAGAACGAGGGAAGAAATGTAAAACTAGGGGTGGTTTTGTTTGCGACTTCTTTCTTCCTTTAATATTTTTGTATACCACGCGTTCTCCTTTACAGCGAGAACAACCATGAGGATCGGTTTGGAACATGAATCATTCGCTATGTTGTATTTAATAGTCATTAAGGACAGCTGACTAGATATGACGTAAAGTGACGCACCGACAGAAATAATAAATATCGCTTGGAGAGATACTCTTTTTTCTTTGCTTGAAGACAAGGTAATGACGGATCTACGATAGAGATATGTTTATTGACTACATGTTACAGGTGTGAATCCCGAAAGAAGGTCAATGTTGAACGGAAAATTTCGGACAAGATCGTGATGTCGAGTGAGGTCACACTCATATAACTAGGATAAGCAGTTTTTAGACATTTAAACGTTTTCGAATTTCAAAAGTATCGGATCCTAAATACACAGGTAGCCACAGTTCCGAAATTTCTCAAAGGTTCTCAGGTTTTCAAATTCTCTAGTGTCTAAAATTTCTCAGTTGTCAAATATTAACCTCATTACCATTCCAAATTTTTAGATGCAGTGTTTGATATCCTCCTATAATTCTTTGAATTTAAAAAAAATTTGAAGTAGTATTCTGATGTAATAATTAAAGATGTCCAATAACTGTTTCCTCCATATTTTACGTATTAAACATCGCGATTTCAGATGATCTTGCTGGCACGGTGACATTCCGAAATTTCAGTGGTACACAGACATCATTATTTTTTATATTAAGTCGAATTTTAAATAAACTTCGTAATAAACTGTGTTGGCGGTAGAAGCGGCTTAGCTTGCAAGAAGGGAGACACGAATGTGTATTTCGATAATCCGGCCACTGTTAACACTCTCCTGTGGCAGAGTTTCAGTGGAAGCTCGAAACACGCTCGAGGATAAAAGGTGGAAGGCATGTTTGTACAGGTTTCACCGGCAGCCTTGCCACGAAAATCCCTGAAACGGAATTTCGCGCCGATAAATAACAAGAGAGTTCACCGACAATACCGGCTCGAATCGTTTGGTACCACATGCCACTTGGTTCTCCGGCAATTTAAATAAATTAACGGAGAGCAACAGCGAAATCGAAGTCCCGCGCGTTCCCTTCGTGTGCACGGTTAAAGCAGAAGAAGAAGAAGAGGAGGAGGAGGAAGGAACGAAAGAATAAGACGAAGAAGAGCAAGGAAGAAGAAGCGCGTACGCATCGATTGTAAGACCTGGAACACCCACGCGTGCTCGCGATGCCTCTGCAAATTTTTTTACTTTGCTCTCGGATAATTACAGCTAATGGCAGTCATCGAGAATGCGAGACGCGTACTTGTGTCGATACTGAAAGCTACTCCACGATAACGCTAGTATTCGATGTGTTTGCTTCGCTGCAAGGTTGACTTCTTTCGATATCGAATCGTCTGCGAATTTCAATATTTTCTTATTTCACGATTTCTGTATTTTTAAGTTTTCGGGTCTTTAGATTTTCAAGGCTTTTAAATAAATCTTCAAGTTTTCTAAATTGGTAAATTTCGAGATTTCTAAATTGCTAAAATGCCAAATTCCTGGACTTCTAAGTACAGAAATTTTTAAATCCATAAATTTTCAAATTTTCTAAATCTGCAAATATCTACTTTGTAAAGTGTGTTGTAAATGAAGCGTAAACTTCATAACTTGCTGTACAAAGTGTGCACATGTACTGCATCTAGAAAGTTGACATATCAACCAGTAGTCTCCACACACCTTTATGCCAACTTGTCAGAAGTGAAGAGTGAATACAAAGATTATTAAAGTCGGTAGAGAGTAAAAAGTTACAGCGAAGACTACGTTAAGAACTTAATACTTGAAGAAAATAACATCTCTTGTTATACAAGTCTCTACACGCACAAATATAATATTTTCCCCTATAAAATGATTCAGCCGTTTTCGAGACATGACATTCTTCAAACAATCGCCAAGAAGCAGACCGGGTTTTCTCTCGCAAGTGTCACAACAACAAGTGGTTTCTCTTCTTTCACCTAGTATTTTATGATTGAAAGTCGCGGTCTTTGTCTTCTTCCTGACAGATTTTCTACTACTCTCGAGTGATTTAAGAAAAAAAAAAAGTTCCTAATATACTACCGTAACATTTCGACGTTTCGTAATCAAGAAAGACAGTGACTGTATAACACAACGGTACCGAATCGTGTTGCAACCGCATTTCTTTATACATAAAAAGGAAAAAGAATAGAGAGCTGGGTCTTTCGTATAGCATTTATCGCCGCATCGAATCTCAATCGCGTAACATCGAGCGATCTCTGCTTCTAGTTCTCATCCCGATTTCAAACCCTATCCATGCAAAATTACGAGCTACGATAAATATAAACGAACAAGGACGTTTTTAACGCTTTGAGCTTCGATCTCACGTATTCGTGACTTCTTGTACGAATTGCACGTCGAAAATCGATCGTTTCGACAGTTTATGGATAGTCTCATTTTCGGGAGATAAACGTGAAATTACGACGATCGGAGTTTTTGTCGTAAAAAATTAATTATCAGATGTGAAAGGTACGTTGCAACGTGTTTAGGTGCAACGTATAGGTATTCTGCGGATATCGACAAGTACAAGAGTCGTTGACGCCATTTTGTTTTGTACTTGGACTCTTGGCAATGATCAAGTTATCGATTTTCTGAAGTTTTTGATTTGTTAATATTGTTAATGTGAAAGGTTCTAAGATTTATTATTTATGAAGTTTATCAAATTGGTAAAGTTTGTAAAATTGCAAAATTTGTGAAGTTTATGAAATTTGTAAAATTTGAAGAATCTGTAAAGTTTATAAACTTGATAAAATTCGTAAAATTTGTAAAATCCGCAAAATTTATGAACTTGATAAAATTCGTAAAATTTGTAAAATTTGTAAAATTTATAAAATTGATAAAATTAGTGAAATTTGTAGAATCCGTAAAATTTATAAGCTTGATAAAATTCGTAAAATTTGTGAAATTTGCAAAATTGATAAAATTGAGAGTTGGTAACAAAACCATTTCGACATGAGAACGAACGAGCTGATATCTTTTCCCCTAGACCTCGTTTCTGCCTATAGAAACGTTATTCGTAAATTTGTAGCATTACCGAATCTTTCAAGCACTGAATCATAGAAAGCGTGTAGCAAGAGACGGTTGCCGTGCACGGAATGAGTCAGTCCTGTCATCTCTGGCATCGTTGGGCAAAGAAATCGCGGTGTATACTTTTCTCGCGCATTCCCACGATAGATCGATGTCGCAATCGCGACAATGCGAGAGAGCTGATTGCACACGTGGGGAATCGAATCGCAATTACACGGCCTCCACTCGTCGTCGTTGTTCTTCTTGCACGATACCCATGATCGAACGAACTTTCGTGAAAAGCTCCCCTCCGATCGGCCAAACGATAAATCGTTCTTGCCCGCTGATGAACGACTTTGATGTTCGCGGTTCGATTACCGACCAAAACAAAAGAGATCGCATCAATCCATAGACATACATGTAACAATAGTGAACCATGCGATATTATGGTTTTGAAGTCGATTTAAGAGGTCAATAGAAGAACTACATAGAGGGCTCCAGTGTTTTTGTCTGATTACGCATGTGCATTAGTGTAGTAATAATGTGTTATTGGTTAGGGGAGAATCATATATGTAATTTTTGTTTTGTAAATTTCTATATGTTCAAATGCCTAGATTCTCAAATTCCTGTATTTCAGAATTGTCTACGTCGCTTTCTACATTTCCAAATACCTAAATGTCCAAATTTCTATATTCTCAAATACCTACATCCTCTTTCCACATTTCCAAATGTCCAAATGCTCTTTCTATATTCTCAAGTGCCTAGATCTTCAGATTTCTATATTTCCGAGTGTCTATATTCCAAATTTCTACATTTCCAAATATCTGAATATCCAAATTTTTAGATCCTCGAACTTCTATAATCCCAAATGATTGAATCCCCAAATTGACTGCTTCTCAAACTCCATACTAACGAATATCCAAATCTACATCTCCAAACAGTTATAACCCTAAACTTCAGTACCTCTCAACCTCCATATTTAGAACTCCCAAGTCTCTATATTCCCCAGTTTGTATACCTGAAATATTTCCACGCTTTGCAGCGTTAAACAGATCGTAGTCAGGTTTCGGATATTCGGGTATTCGAAGCACATGGTCTATGTGCGTACCGCGAGGGGGTTGACGGAGGTACAAAAGACAAGCAGAAAATTAGCATCGCCGGGACATCCGCGAAAACGAGTCAATCGGGTGCGAGGTAGTCGCATAACTCGGGTCAACACGCCATCGGAGTCTCCCCTTTGGTCCAGGTTTTACCGAAAGGCGAGAAAGAGGAGCGAAGAAGGGAAAGAAGAAGGTGGCGAACGGAGAGTCGCGATATAGGGAGGGTGATGTTCGGTGGTGGGAGTAATGCAGGAGCAAAAGGCAGAAAACACCGGTAGGCAGTTTTGTAGCTGTTTTTATCAGCTTCTGGGCATCGGGGGTTCAGACCCGACGATGCCAGGACGCATCTTGGGGGGTTCGTGTGGGAACGTACGTCTCTTTAGCGTACCTCTCCCTCTCCCTCTGCTCCTTTTTTATCCTCGTTCGTTCACGTCTCGTCCTCTTCTATCCTCCCGTGGCCGCTCGAGCTTCCCTGCTTGGACTTCCTTTTTCCTACGTTCGCCAGCGAGCGCGACTTGTTTCTCTCCCGTTCGTCTTCCCTCCCCCTTCTTTCTTCTTCAGCCTCCTCTTCATCGTACGGCTGCCTTCGGGTACCGAGGGTCATCGAGGTCACCCTCCACGGTGCACTCGGCTACGTGGTGTGCCCTATATTTACGCACGGTAAGAGCACCCTGAAGAGGAGGTGGTCAATTCTCTTTGTCTCTTCCTCTTGCTCTCGTCCTCGTTCCTCTTCTTCTTCATCCGACGCTGCTGCTGCTGCCGTTGTTGCTTCTTGTTCTTCTTCTTCTTTTCTCCGCTTCTCTTCGTCTACCTTTTTCTACAACCCCTACTCACCTCCTCTTGCTCTTCAATAAGCGCCGATCGCCTTAAGATCGACTCACAACAATCATTTCGATCGGTTCCACGGAGGCTTCGCAGAAATCTACACGAGATTTGTATTTGGGGATGGAGGAAACTATTTCGGGATTTCAACAGATTTTCGTATTTCGTATTTTATAGAAATTGAACGAACAAGGAAAATATGCTGATTTGATCAAATTTGAAATTTGATTCTAATTTTGAAATCTGAGAAGGTGGACAAAGATTCTATCTACCAAATCTATCCCCCAATTCTGTTTTACCTTCACCTAACAACTGCCTAGAACATCGTATACAAATTTTGAAAAGTTGTCCCGTTAATACAATCACTGAGCACAGCACCATGTACCTTTCGGTTTCGATATGAAAAATTGCACGACACAGGCGTGGACACCGGGAAAATGGTAATTACGCTCGAAAACGATAATACCAGCTATTATCTGGTATGTTCACGACGTTCGTTGTGGTTTGCGAAAGGTTACGACACGGCATTGCAATTCGTATCGTAACCTTTGAAAAGTATTGTCGCAACCTTTTACGATACGCGTTCCCGCTGACTATCGACGGTTTATCATACAAATTAATACTCTTTGACTGTTCAACGATCTCCTTGTTTTATGGTTACTCTGTTCCTTTACCACGTCGTAAAGCCTGTCCTTTACAAGGAACCTTTGTGAACTCTAACTTTATGAGGACGTAGAGTCATTTGAAATGTTAATAACACAGGTAATTTCTAACTGCAGAAACAGATTGCTTATTCATAGATATAGATCATGCGTTGATTCATTCGAAAATCCCGCGCAAATCGATTCAATCGCGTCCGCTTGAATATGCTTCCAAGGATTTATCGTTTTGCGTTGCACCAGATGATGTTCTACGCTACCTTTATCATATTGATATAGAAGTGATTCTATGATGTCAATTTTTTATTATTTACCATGTTTAGGTAGGTTACATTAATACGCTGTGTATGTGGTTACTAATAAATGTTAACTATTGTGAATTATTATACTTTTTTAATAATGTACTTAGTTTTTAGTGTAGTTACAAGTATTTATTACATTAACGTTATACTATTTTACAATACAATGTAGAATGCAAGCAAGATTGTAATTAGAGCAGAACCGAGTTCACCAAAATGGCGTCATTTCGGCGCCAAGAACTTTCTGACGCTTCATTGATGGATAAATTATTGAATATTCTTCGAGATTGGAAAAACTAGAGTATCAGTCATGATGGAATAATTAACAGATACATAAATAAACCCATCACAAATATTTATTTCTTTAATTCGTAACTACAAAGTTACCAATATTGGCAGCACCGTTTCACGAATCTGATCGTTCTGGTTCGAATTGCAAGGAAAGGAAGCGGATCACTTTCCCATTTCTTCAAAATTCCCCTAGCATCGAGGGTAGAAGGCCGTCGTCCAATTATCGTGATGGCATCGGTAACCATCGACGGAAATAATTTACGGGGCGCCATTATCGAGGAATTTTCACATGTTTCCGTACGGCCGAAAGAAAATCATTATTTCATCCACGATGAAACATTATCTTCCGGCAATCGAGCAATAATTGTCCACCGTAACCGACTCGGTCCCGAAGATATCCCATTGTTCGAGGGATCTTGGCTCGAGATACCAGAGATTTTTCATCGTCCCGCATCTTCGTAACGTTCGCGTATTGCGACCACCCCGTGGTATCTTGCATGAGGTCTCCTGGAGCATCCTTAGGCCCCGTACACACCCGTCCACCGCGAAACAACTTGAGAAATTACAACTACGATCCTCGGTTAAAGATCGTCCAACTCCCCCTCCTGACTCTTCACCATAAATACGTCCGCCATCTTAATAATTCGTTCGAGATCCTCGATTATTCCTTTGCGTCCCCGAGGACGATAAAATGCGGCTCCTTTGACATAAACAATTTAATTAACTTCGGTAGAGGATAATTTATGTGAGATAACCGGCATTTTGTCGATCACTATCGACCTCGTACAAAAATCGATCACCTTTCATATATGACAAATTATGCGGTGGTAAATCAACGGATCCAGTATACGTATAATTTTCATCGGAGACACCGTTGACAACATAATTCGGAGAAAGGAAAAAATGGTGAAAAACACGGCCATTATAGCGGATGACTTGCATGTGGTTTCACGTACTTTGGAATTTTATAAATAGTGCTGATACAATATTTTGATACCATACTGCGTGACTAGTCAATGTATTCATCGTTTGATCTGTTTATTGAAAACCGTGTAAATCTTTTGTCATGCATCGGGATACTTAGGAGCTTCATAAGAAGTTATGAAGACCATAAACACATGGTTTCTCAATTTCAGTTGATGTTTCGCGTGAAATGGTAGAAGAGCATCATAATAAAATAGTAAAATTATAAGTACAGTAAAACGTTAAGATGAAACTGTGGAGCAGAGAAGTAATGAAATGGTAGTAAAATGGAGAAATAATAAAATATTATAAAAATAGCATCCTTCTGAAAGCATACACAAAGGAGACAGCCATTGATTTAAAGAAACTATCAAGACAGAGTGAAAACACGAGCCCACTATAACTGATAATCACAATTCATTGACTATCGAGCGAACTACATTTACGATCAATAAAAATTAACCACCCTCATTGATTCATCGCCACGATAATCCAACGAAAGCGACATTAAAAGCGGCAATAAACTTCCGTCTGTCCGATCCAGCACGAGGGAAACTAAACCCGCGATAAACTAATCGTCTCGTAAGTCAGCATCGCCATCGTTTTTGCCAGCACCTGTAAACGTTCGACACAAAAGACCCACAATATTCCCTTTCACCGGCTAAGTCGGCATTATATCTTCTTTTTCAGCCGATTTAATAGCAAACTCTCAACAACTTATCCCTTGGCTAAAAGACAGTATTGCAACGATCGCGTCGCGTCTATGTTTCGCTCGAACGGCTAATTAACAAGGCGGTCGCTTGTTACGGCCAACGATTCGCGTTTCGCGCGGTTCATTAGGCGTTTACTTGTTTCGACGTTGCTTTTTATCGCATCGACGTTGGCCGCCGGAAACGAGGCGCTTTTCGCGGAAACCGACGTGACGCGTTACACCTTCGGTCGTTATTACTTTCGCACCTGTACGATCGTGAAACACTGCACATTTCTATCGCAATAATAACCAATTTTATAACTTACTTTATGGATCGATAACTAGGTCGTTGTACATAAAATGGCGGATTCTGAAAATGGAAGCTTGATGTACTTATGAGATGTCAGTTCAAAGCTTAGACTATGATGGAAAAGATTACATAACCTCATTGTTAGTGTTCTTCATATGAAATAACCTAATTATTTCTATTGCAATAATATTCAATTTTACAACTCGTGTTATGGATCAATAATTAGGTTGTTGTATATAAAATGACCGATTTTGAAAATGGAAGCTCGATGTACTTATGAGATGTCAGTTTAAAGCTTGGACTATGATAGGAAAGATTACATAACCTCATTGTTAATGTTCTTCATATGAAACGACCTAATTATTTCTATTTCAATAATACTCAATTTTACAACTCGTGTTATGGATCAATAATTAGGTTGTTGTATATAAAATGACCGATTTTGAAAATGGAAGCTCGATGTACTTATGAGATGTGAATTCAAAGCTTGGACTATGATAGGAAAAATTACATAACTTCATTGTTAATGTTCTTCGTATGAAACGACCTAATTATTTCTATTGCAATAATACTTAATTTGACAACTCGTGTTATGGATCAATAATTACGTTGTATAATATAAAATGTCTGATTTTGAAAATGGAAGCTCAATGTCCTTATGAGATGTGAATTCAAAGCTTGGACTATGATAGGAAAAATTACATAACTTCATTGTTAATGTTCTTCATATGAAACAACCTAATTATTTCTATTGCAATAATACTCAATTTGACAACTCGTGTTATGGATCAATAATTAGGTTGTGGTATATAAAATGACCGATTTTGAAAATGGAAGCTCGATGTACTTATGAGATGTGAATTCAAAACTTGGACTATGATAGGAAAGATTACATAACCTCATTGTTAATGTTCTTCATATGAAACAACCTAATTATTTCTATTGCAATAATATTCTATTTTACAACTCGTGTTATGGATCAATAATTAGGTTGTTGTATATAAAATGTCTGATTTTGAAAATGGAAGCTCGATGTACTTATGAGATGTGAATTCAAAACTTGGACTATGATAGGAAAGATTACATAACCTCATTGTTAATGTTCTTCATTTGAAATAACCTAGTTATTTCTATTACAATAATACTCAATTTTATATCTTACGTTATGGATCAATAATTAGGTTGTTGTATATAAAATGACCGATTTTGGAAATTGAAGGTTGATGTACTTATGAGATGCCAGTACAACGTTGGACTATGATGGAAAAGACTACATAACCTCATTGTTAATGTTCTTCATATGAGATATTGCTAGAGTGTCTGATTTCGAAGTTTTTGCATCGTCTGTCTCATGAAAAGCATCTGCCATTTTGTTAAACTTCTTCGATTGATTCTAATTTAGAAGATGGCTACTTTTGTGTAGATTTAGATCATTGAGTTTATTTAAATAAATACATTATAAATCTTGGCAGCATAAAACTTGAAGTATGTCGAACACAAATCATCTTACAAAGACTGAGAAGGTAAAGCAAAAGAAGGAAGGATTACATTTTTATTTGGCAAAAAGTTAAGAAGTCAGCAGGAGAGGAATAAATTTTTGGATTGACGTGTATCGAAGTTAATGGTGAGAAAAATTGTCGCCGGTTTCTGAAAAAGAGAAGAGAAAGTGTGCTGTACGTCAGCTTCCACCGCGTATCCGCCAGGAGCTTCGCAGATTGCGAAAAGGGCGTACGTTTGCCCTTGTACGTTGTGCAGTCGCATACGAGCAGCAGTTCTTTTCTTCCCGACATAAATCCTCTTCGTTTTTTTCTGTCGTTCGCGCTTTCTCACCAGCTGAACGACGTTAACGTGGCGAACATCGACGTCACTGCTGTGCAGTCGACAGCTTTTATTTTCTACTCGCTTCTGCGATTCTCACACGATTCCCCTCGTTCAGGGTGCACAAAACACCGGCCGAGACTGTTTTCACCGAACGTAGCTCCCCCGATTTCCGTTCTACTGACGTAATTTCGCAGATAAAGAAACTGAATCGAGCGTTTAAGGTAGTCCTTAACGAACTCTACTAGCCAGATGAGAATTCGTTAACAGAGTATTGCACATAGTATGGTATTGTGTAGATAATTTTTAACATTATTCTAAGTTATTTCTATATTACTGATGGCATAACAATTTGGGAATTTTACGGAGGCTCTTAGAATTTGGTGACTTCTGAATTTTGGAATGATGGGATTTGCAAACTTTATTTAACACGTTCACCTCGAAATTTTGATAAATTTCTCAGGAGACATGTAATTAACCCTTCGGCTGCCAAAAGCTTATAATACGTTCTCGAAACTTTTCTTTCCATTGTACATTTACTGTTATAAGTAGAAATTTGGGGACGTGCCAGTATAACACTTTTAAAATCTGATAATTGTGTTTAACCAGTTAACCTAAAAATTTTGCAATTAAGAGTGAAAGTCTTGTGTTTATATGTAGACAATTATATGACAAACCGACTTCAAATTTCACTCGATTTCTTATTCAAATTCTCTTTTAATCACTGCTTCAAGTTGCTCCGAAAATTCGACCAAATTCGAAATCCGACGTTTACGCGAGAGTTACCATAATAAGAAAGCGAAAGCGTCGAGAGCAAAAGTTCGTTCGCACGTAATAATTTACACGGACGCACGTAAATTGATCTTTTCAACGCACGAAACGATTTAATTTCCCAGCCGGATATGGTGTTTCGCAATGGGGAAAGACCGCCACGTAAACTGCGTGTTAGAGTGGTGAGTATGGTCGTTAGTCTGCAAACGGTTCCACGTAACGACGATGAAAGTGTTTTTATTGGGTAATAAGATCCATTGAAATCGATAGATCAATAGGCTAGTAAAATTGATCATTTTACCTGGATCAATTGTGTTCCCGTAGGAATTCGTCGGGTGACCAAAATGCAATCGCGATCAATTCAATTGTCTTGTATCAATGTACATTGATTTTACAATACTAATAAATTTCGTTATCGGAACTTTATGGACGTTGATATTATAGACGTTACTAGGATTTTTGTCTGTACCGTGTTAATTTTGATAACACAGTGTTCGATATTTGGTAATACCAAATCAATTTGATATGTTACTTATAATTTAATATTTGAAAATTTGAAAATTACGGTATGTCCATGTTGCGATTCGTAAAGAAAGTGGCAAATTAAAAAATTTGTAAAAAGAAGTTGAGAATATGAAAGTGTGCACTATAAAATTGAGTGAGAAGCACAGTGCAAAATCGAAGAAAAGGATCTTCGCGAGCACCGAAGAGGGTCGAGTACTATGAATTCATTGCGTAAGGATTCTGAAAGTTCCTGACGCAACATCAAACGCGAAACAAGAACACGAAAGAGAAAAACGATTATCGACTTTCTCAAAAGACACGAGCCAATTCGATTTTTTGCATCAGCTTGATTCATCCGTCGTTTTTTATTCTTTCTTTTTCTTTTTTCTGCTCTAGACGCAGTAATAGAAATTTGCATGCATGACGCACGTGGGTGCAAAAACGCATGGCGATTGTTGCCACATGATCGATCGTTTCCGTTAATCAATGGTGAATTATAAATGCACGATACAATTAAAGGTTAATTTATACCTTGGAGCACTGTAAAATTAAGATATGTTCTCCTTGCGTATAAAAGTATAATTTATAATTTCCGCTGTTTCATGTCTGCTTTTTTATACGTTAACGTATAAACGTCTGTATTTAAGTGTTTCTTCGTTGAATTAGATTTGTAATGCGCGCTGGCACGCGTCTTTCGATTGCTATGAAACATTTGAGGAATCCGAAGCACTCGTTGTTTTGTACTACTGCAGCGTAATCACTCAAACGACGTAATGATTATCCTGCAGGAAATTAAATTACATTTATATTTAATCCTTGATTGAAATAACAGATGCATTTTTCGTATATGAAAATTAAGTACGGCGATTGTATCACAGCAAGGTTTAAAAATATTTAATTACTCCTATAACAATTAGATGATCTCATTGTAAACAATAATTGTACGTTTCTTAATTAAGAATTAAAATAAATCAAATTAAATTGTTAACTAGATAGATATGTATTTGAAAATTGAAGTATAAATTAAAAATTCAATTCAAAGTCAAATAAAAAATTAAGGATAATTTTAATCAAAAACTTCCTCAATTAATAATTAACTTTTAATCGTTAATTGAGTCCTTTGAGAAGCCTCGTATCGTTGATATAAATTGCGGAGAATAAAGATAATTAACCGTTTCAGAAATAAAAGTTCAGGGAAAAGACAGGTGCAGTTCTCAATACCATGTGTTCGACATAATGATTGACAGGAAAGATATTTACTTTTTTGCTTCTTTTATATCATACAAGTTTTTCACTTACATTGCATTAATATTTATTGAAAATTATGTACTCTATAATACTAAATTATGTAATAAATTTTAATTATCCCTGTTGCGACCAGTTGCAACTACATTATATAAAATATGAAATTTGAATAATTTGTTAAACATTTGCAAGTTTTTTAATTATTGACGCTATCGAAAACGTTCCTCGCCTTTATAATTATAATTTTTCATTTTATTTATATTATTAGTACTTTCTATTGTACATTACTTATTCAGAAACTTAATTTCAAATATTTCAAAAAATTTTTATGAATATAAAACATTTGTTAATAATTAACCCAAAGAGTCAAAATACATACACTCTTTCAAAATTGAAAAAATCATGCAACAAATAATTGAAATGTTCGTAGTGTTTATGAACATCCTAACTTTTGCACTTGACTGTTGCAACGCAGCCACTATGAATACAAGGTGTTCCCTTCGATGCTGACAGACGGATCATTTTCCAATTACATCGAGCAACGTGTCATTTGCGTGATCGAGTAAAGAAATCTGCAATTTCCGTGTTTTCGCGGACAGCATAATCTGTCGAAAGTTTGACGTCAGAGCCGGAAAACTTGGCCTGGAATCCGTTTCACAATCCCCGGGAACGGCGCCACCATCCTGTATCGCCATAAGTCAGAAAGGACCATTGTGTCCACTTTTCCTCCATAAAGCGTGTCGCGGATCTAATCGTCGACTAATCGCCCACGCAAATACCTGCGTGCTCTCGCGCGGATCGTTAGAGTGCGTTTCCAAGGAGCTCGCCACGCGTGTACCAACATATTTACTGTCGGATCAAGGCTGGTAGCGGATTCTACACGCTATGTCCCGAAGAATGCCGTAACAGAGCTTTTCATCGGTTATTTTCGCTCGTTACGATAACGTCTTTCGGTTTCTTTTTTCTCTTCACAGTTACATCGCGAACGGACCACATCGTTATCGAAACGACCGTGTTAACACGCTCGATACGAGATAAGATCTCGCTGTGATGCTCAACATCGACTAATATTCCTGGCTTTACAGCTTTATGGGATTTTTACCGAAAACTGCAAGTACAGCTAGCGATAGCGTTATGCTCGATAATTGGGTCAGGTAACACCAAAACTGCCAACACATCTCCAAAGACACAATTCTTATATTTATCAACTTTTAAGATTTTCAGATTTTCGAATTTTCAACTCTATAAATTCCCAAAACAAATCTTTTAATCCCAACATATCTAAATTTCTACAATACCAAATTCTCAAACCCCGTATAAATATGTAAGTTTCATTTCTGATGTGCATTAGGATCATTCACACAATTTTTCGAATGACTTAAGTATAATTTACACGAATGAAGATAGAATATCAATGAAAGTAAGACCTCTTCGCAATTCGTAATTGGCGCTCAAAAATTTCCCGCCATTCGTTTGCGATTGCAACAATGTTGCCTCAAAAAAGAAAACACTTATCACATTCGAAAAGTAGGACAGAATTCAAGAAAATTAACGTGTACTACTGTATCCCTATATTTCCTTTTTCTAAATCGTTTCATTCGAAAGTTAATTTATTAGCATACCACGATTTTTTAACGATAAATCGTCGCGCGAATTGCGTACCGGTTGCATCGTCGGTAAAAACAGCGAGTGCAGTGCGCATGCGCGAGAATCCTTAGTAGGTCGCGTCGTCGACTTGAACGAACTCGTCTCGCGCCGTTCGCACGGATCAGTCATCCAAAGGTAACTCGCGATATACGTCGTGCACAAATTACCATCGTCGTCAACAAAATAGTACCAGTGTTTGTCCCTTTCGGCTCGAGAAGTTGTTCCTCGGTCAGTGTCGTTGGAAAAAGTCTGTCAAAGTGAACTCGAGTGATTTCGTGAACCTCGAAAAGAATCGCGAGTGCGCGAAGTGAGTGTGACTGTAGTTGCGACTTTCTCGAAATCATCGCGTAAGAAGCTCGGGAACAGCTGCCTCGAAGGAATGGTAGATCGTGGAAGGAGAGAAGGAAGTTCTGAAAACATAATCGAATGATCGAGAGGAGTAACATTGATTCTTTGTAAGGTGTCAGTGTGTAAGGATCGTGGACAGTTTCGCGAGGAAGGCGCGAGACAGGCTCGCGCGCGCGCGATAGTAGGTCGAGTCGCGTTCGGTGACGATCGGCCGTGTTCGGGTGAACTCGGCGCGCTTGAATTCGAAGACCGTAGTGGCGGACGCGCGCTCGCCGCTCGGCCCAGTCAGTCGCACGCGGCACACGAAAGCCTCGACACGTTGAGGGAGGTTCGATAACGCGCGAATTAAAAAAAATATACTGGACAAGGTGAAGGGAAAGAACGATAAGTGACTCGAGGAAAACAAAACAGACCGAGGAGAGTACGACAGACGGTACTGCAGGATCTCGCGTGAAGACTGGAGTCGCCTTAGCGAGTGAGTCGATCTCTCTTCTCCGTTCGAGAGATCGACTGCCACCCTTCGAGGCAGCACCGTTCGACAGACGCGGGAGAAACTGTCAAAAGTGTGATACCACGGAAAAACACCGGGAAAGACGAGATGGTGTACGGAGGAGGATTCGATATGGTGGAAACGGTGAGTCACTTGTTTTTATTTATTTATTGAAACGCCTAAAAATTCTCGCGTGCGTATAGCTTTCTTTCGTTCTACGTGACAAACGTTCTGCTAAGATATTTTTTTATTTGTTTTAATAATGATTGGGTACTTTTGATCGTTTACGAAATCGTTTACTAAAGAATGAGAGTACAATTATGTGGTAACATCTGCTTGCGTGTGTATTCTTTAATTCAACGTACATGGGGTGGTAGAAAATTGGCGCCAAAACTGCCGCCATTCAAATTACTTTCGTGCAGCGTCAATTAGGCGCGAATTTTAAAATGTGTTATTTGAAAATGTAAACATAGCATTCATAATTAATGAAATTATTTCATAGGTAATGATATTTTGTAATTACTGAAATTATGAAAAACACTGCTTATCTTTAGCAATTACAATTTCTTGTTACACGTATTAATAATATTACAAATTCATAGTATTATATAATTTTTTACATATATTTTTGAAACAGTGAATTTGTAATTTTCTCATTAGATTTAGATTAGAACTAAAAATGGTTAATATAATTATAAAATAACGTACCTCATATTTTTCCCGCCAAAAGGATTTCTTGTAATTTTGAAGGTAACAAAGGCTAGAAAAAATTCAACTTAGCACGCGAAACGTGCGGTTTACGGCAATTAGAATTAATTTGACCGAGCCACTTTGAAAGTAACGGATGTTCTACAAGTGAAATGGCATCTAAGCCTGCTGGTTGACGATAATGAGCAAAACCGTGGACAGGAATCGCGTATAATAACGGGGGACCCGGATAATTTTTCATAGGCAAATTCAAATCGTTGGCGCACTTCCCGCGTCAACATCTGTCCTGCGTTAATCACTTTTAAAATTACGCTTCTCGCTACTAATTTGCAAATCAGCATGATAAATTTATCTGCTTTGAATATCTATGCTGATGGATAAACTGTAAGATTCTTGGAAAAAAAATACACGCATTACGTAATAATTTTGTTTCATAATGAACACTTTTGCGTTCGTTAAATTGTTTCAATAATCAGAATCGTATTGATTATTTGGCAATAAAATACCGAGTACATGTTCGAATACAGATCTTTTGCATTAGTTTAGTAATGAACGCACGAGTAACCGATACGCATTAAATATTAATCGGATACTCGAATTTTCGATCCTCTCAATGAACTTTAACTCGTTAATCTAATTTCACGTTCCATGATGCAATCTGGAAACGAAATTTCATTTTCACGGGAACGGTATCGTCCGCGAACGGTCGCGATAGACTCGCCTTCCCTCGCCGTTTAATCACCCGCAACCGTTGGACATATCATTGAAATTATTCAAAGTTTTATCTTCGCGGAGGATCGATGAAACAATTTCGCCGTTACGAACGCATTGTCCCAGTTTGTTTAAGTAGATACGGCCCTGTCGTAGAAAGACACAAACAACAGTCACAGAGACGGTCGCTCGCGGAAGGCTAACTTTCGAATCTACTACAACTAAACAGTTGGTAGTCAGCTACGAGAAATTCACTCGGCTGGCACGTAATGGAAAATTTTGCAGTAAAAACGGAAGCGAAAACAAGGTGTCGTTTCATCAAAATTTCATCAAATTTTCAAGCAAAACTGCACCTGTTCTATTGAAGGGTACGCCTTCGAAATTGTCTCAACATATTTCTCGTTTGCGACATTTTCGTCGTTCGCGACGTTTCGATTGATTTTTTCATCCGAGAAAGTCGTAAAGATTGATAGTAACGAGCGATTAATTGATTCCTTTCTTATCACGCCTGTTCGACGGTGAACTTTGCACGATGCAGAAGCTAAAATTATTTGTTTGTCGTCGTTTCTTGTAAAAATGTCGTCGTTTCTTGTAAATAAGATAAACACGCGGCCAAGAATTTCGCTTTCGCCAGATATTTATCTCGTTGCAGTTCTTTTTCAAAATTCTTCCTTGCTCAACTGTTCGCGTCGCGTCTCAACTGCGTCGACCTATTTTCCTGTTTTTCCGCATATCAATAAACTGTATCGAAATTATTCGTCGGTATTTCGTTTCCACGGCGAACGATACGTTTCGTTCGCAACCCGCATTATTCGTGCATGTTTTCTTTTTGTCTTTTCGCCGAGTGGTTAATGCGTATGTTCTGTAATAGAATTATGTATTCATGAAAGAGCTCTATAAGGCCAGACGACATGAATTTTACATTACCATATTCACGTATTAGATGTATCTAAAATTTCGTTGCTCATCTGTAACGTTGGACACCGTCTTCGATCCTTGAATTTTATTGTCTTCGCTTTCCTGCTTCTACAAACGCATATAAAGATTTGGGGAAACTAAGGCTTGACTTGCAGGGACTGTCATATATGGAGACTTGGGAATATAGGAATTTTAGTATATTATAGAGATTTGAGAATATTGGCATTTGAAGATATAGGTATCTAGGGGTTTGTGTATCTATGGAAATCGGGATCTTCGAATTTAAGTAGTTAGGGATATCGGAATCTAGGGATATCGGGATCTAGGAATATCGAAATCTGGGGATATTGGGATCTAGGGATATTGGAGTATAGGGATATCGGGGCCTACGGATATTAGAATCTAGGAATATTGAAATCTAGGGATATTTTGATGTAGGGATATCGGGATCTAGGGATATCAGGATCTAGTGATATTGGGATCTAGGGATATTTGGATCTGGGGATATCCGGATTTAGGGATATTGAGATCTAGGGATATTTGGTTCTGGGGATATTGGGATCTAGGGATATTGGGATCTGGGGATATCGGGATCTAGGGATATCGGAATCTAGGGATATTGGAATCTAGGGATATTGGAATCTAGAGATATTGGGATACTGGATCTAGGTATCTAGAGTTCCAGGAATATTGGATCTAGGAATTTAGGGATGCAAGTCTAGGAATATAAATATCTAGGAATATCAATTTTTAAAATAAAAGAATGTAGAGATATTGGATCTACGTATCTAGAGATCTAGAAATATCAAAACTAGGTAACTGCGGAAAAAAGTTGTTGTATCTAGGGTTATAGAAATATTATGGTCCAGAGATATTGCGTCTAAGGCTGCGATCTAGGGATATTGAAGGCCTAAGAATATGTAATTCTGTGGATATAAAGATATCGTGATATAGAGATGCAGCGATATAGGAATCTAGAGATCTATGTATTTATGGATATACGTTTTAACATGACACTGACACACGCACGTTGCGGTGTGGCTCAAGTTCGCGTTATCGACCTTCCCATGCTTGTTCGAGTATTTTAGCGGATCGCTTCTCGAATAGCGATCTATTCTTATTAAAATATTCTCCGTTCTCGCATAAAACGACTGTTCATTCCGTATTCTCTTCCACGTTTGCTCCACTCGATCGATCGATCGCAAACTTACCACGGTGGAAATCCCAAGAATAATTAAGTGGCTCTCGTATCCATTAAGTCGTTCCATGTTAGTCGAGTTTTTGAATTCCGATGCGTTATTCATACCAATTTTTCAAGTATTTAGACAATTTTTCAAATTATGAACTCACGCATTAAGCATTCGATGTCCTTTTCCATTCGGATTCTGCGTTGTCATCGCGAGTGATAAAAAGAAGGAAGATTTCGCGGAACAAATTACACCATGTTGCCTCCTCGTTCGGGCTCTTATAACGGTTATTAATTACAACATTGCGCAAATTAACACGCACTTCTTTATTATAAATATGCTTCCTCGTTTGATATCGTCTTCGTTGCTTTCCGACAATTTTTTTTACGAATTTATTAACGACATTCAAGTTTGTAGTATTTTTGTCTTACGAACAGATCGTTGCCCCTGCGCTTGGAAAGTGTAGATCTCATTAAAGAATAACTGCTTTTCCAGTCTGCTACATTTACACCTATTTCCTGTCGCTTACACAATTATTGGAGACGACCATACACATTGTACCTCGTAACAATACTCTTCATAGTAACATGCTACCGACTGCCGCACGGAAGCAGTTGGAAATTCGTTCAGGTAGAATATTTACCTCGTTAAATTAATCTCACGATATTTCATTACACATGCCTAGTTCCAAGTACTCGATACGAGTATTTAACGAAAATTTTACCGTCATCCATATAGAGTGACGTAGCTGAAAGCGTTAAAGACTATCGACACTTTCTCCTCGACACAAATTGCATCCGCCAACACGTGTGATCACGCGTGACAAACTGAAACAACCACCGTATTCTCGTTAATTCGTACAGTGTCCCGTGTAATCATCGAAATGTCCGTGAGGTTCTAAAAAATCTCGAAAATAATAGTCTACAATCTCGAACACCTGTTAAATAGCCGCGGAAATGATTTTCGACGAAGAAAAAGGACGCCGCGGACAGCGATTCCGTCCATCATAAATCTCATGGCCCGAGTAGAGTATGCCAGTCAGACAAGCGAGCATACTCTCGCGGCTGACCGCGTAAACAGGGTGTAATTAAAAAATCTCACTAGCCGGTCTTTGTGTCGGTCGTCGTATATAGTTGATGTCCTTGCCGAGGCAATTCGAAATCCTGTCCCGGTCTCGCATTAGCGAGGGCGTGGTTGGTCGTTCGTTCCTGGTCCGAGGATAGCAGCCTCGTAGTAATTGCGGCAGACTTGTTTCCACGACACGACTTTTGCGGGCTTGATTTCTCCTCTCTTCTTCTCCTTTCCTCCTCTCGGTCCTCTTTCTCTCGGCATTTTCAACTGTCTCGTTTTCCTCGTCATCCAACAGGCGCGCCGCGACGGAAACACATCGTTCTTGAGCTTTGCGGACGTTTCGTATTTTCCTCCTAAAAATTTCCCAATCTCTGCTGTAAAAGCGATACGTGTGTCTGTGCGTGTGTTTAAGGTCGCGAAGTATATTCTTCGACCTCTGTATTTTCATGATTATAGATTTCTGTATTTTATTTATTGGTCTAGATCACTGGATTTCGGCTTCCTCGACTACGTGCCTAGGTCTCTATATCGCTTGATCTTTGTATCTCTAGGTTTCTATATTTTTAGATTTGAATTTCCCTAGATTTCTATTTCCCTAGATTTCCATATCTACAGATTTTTATATTACTAAATTTCTATATTTCTGCACTCCTATATCGCTGGATTTGTATGTATGTGGATGTCAATACCCCTGGATTACAATATCCCTAGATTCCTATAATGCCGGATTCCTATGTCCGTAGATTCCTATATTCATAGATTTCCATTTCTCTGGATTCCTATGTGCCTAGACGTTAATATTTCTAGATTCCAATATCTATTGATAAAAATATTTCTAGGTTCCAATATTCCTGAGTTTCTACATCTTCAGATTTCTACATTCCGACATTCCTAGATTCCTGTAGATTCTAGATTTCTACCTCTCTAAATTCCAACATCCCTAGATTCCTGCATCCTTAGACCCCTAAATCTCTTGTACGCCTGTACACCTACATATATGTATTCACATATATCCCTCAAGCCCTATATCCACACATCCTTTGATTCCTATATCCCTAGATCTCTATACCTCTAGATGCCTATATCTAGATACATCCCTAGATCACTAGTTTCTTATATCCTAAGGTCCCTGTATGTACAGGTCCCCATATTTTTAAGGGATCTACATTCTTCATAGGAGTGTATAGCGACTTAGACATCAAGATCATTAAAGTTCAAATAAAAGATTGTTATTACAATCATCAAACATGCAAATCTACTTGTTAAAATCTTGAATCTACCTGTTAAAAGCGAATTTGTATGTTTGACCCTAGACCCAGAGACTTTGGTCACAATTTGGAAGTAATAATAAAAGTATAACGATGCAACAGAATGGTTGTATTCGATAACGGAGAAACAACGAAAGGTTCGCTCGTCACGATATCGAGACGTTAGAGGCGTTTGTTACGTAACCTGACTCGAGATTGTAATTACGATCTCGATGGTAACGGAGTGTACCGTTGTCGATAGCGGCGACGGGGAAAATTGCGGTGTTATTAATAGGATTTTCTTGAGCTGTCTCGATAAACGATATAAAGGGTGGCCTTGAGCGAAGCGCGACTAGCGTATAACCGAATTCAAAATGGACGGGTAACGATTTTTATCCGATTCGATGACGATGAAATAGAACATTTACATCTGATTGACACGAATATCACAGTCGGGATATCTTGGTACTTTGACTGACGAATCTGGAAGAAATTTAAAATGACCTGTATTTTGATGCTTTTGGCAATACTCGTTGCTCGGGGTGATATTCTTCTATTTCACGAAATATTAAATTAGTAAGTGATGTCCGAGTGTGGAAGGGAAAGTGATGTCATGTATTCTAAAAGTAGTCGTAGATTCTAAAGGTACTAGCAATCATTTTGTTTTTTGTTACATTTTATTCGATCCTTGAATATCTTATTATGGTATAGTTAATATATAGTATATTTATAGATAGTGTATTGCATGTATGTTATATTATTTACAACGCCTAGGGTGGTACCTGTACAGTGCACAGAGTGATCAAATATGGTAATGCAGTAAGCTTAAAAGCAATGAAATGTTAAACACGTCCTCAAATACTAGGAAATATTAGCAAAAGCCGTGAAAGAGTGGTCTGCAGATTCTTCCGCCATAGTTCGATCAAAGTCGATGACCCAACTAACCTTGCTAGTAGCCGAAGTGGCAGATTTCCGAAATTGTCGTCGCAACCCGTGCCGTCGCGTTCACCTTCCAACAAAGTAAATTCTACTCGGTACACTATCGTCTGGACGACCTTGCGGACCACCGCATCCCTGAATTTAATTGCTGAAACCGTGTAAGCACGATCGAATCCTTCCTCTCACGATTCATTGTTTCAATCGTTTCTGGTAGCCACGGGAGACTCGCGATGACCTTCTCGACTTTCCTGGAACCGCGTCGCGTTGTCGTCCCCTTTCGCCCTTTTACTCCTTCTTCTTCTTCTTCTTCTTCTTCACCCTTCGTCCTTTGGCTGGCTACGGGGCCAGCGAACCAAAGAATTCGCTGTATTATTCCCGAGAAGAAAAAAGAAAAATATGTTCAAGTGCGCCGACAAACCGTTCGCCGTGTTACTCAGGTGTCTACCCCCTTTGTTCTCCGGCGAACTTTTCAGTTCGAACTGCACGGATTTACATGCATACGGCACAATACAGCGATCATTACAACGTCTCGTGAACAATGCCGATTTACATACGACGCTTTTCGATTTTCTTCGGGTGCTTTCGACGATTCGTGAAAACTGAAATCTTCTTCTACCGTCTGTTCGCTTACTTCAGGCGACTTCGTGAACGTGCGATTTGAACAATCGCCGAGGAGTTTCACGTATAAGGATACCGTGCAGTTGTCCATTTTAACCCCCGTTCGGTTAGGGTGCATTCAAGGAACTCGTACACTTAATTCTCGTTCATTTATTCGGTCGAAATGTTCTCTCTCTTCTACTTGTATATGCAATTTGTATAGCTCACAATTAGTATGCAACTTATAACTATTTGTCAAGTTTCTTGCACAATTTACAGCTGCTGTACAATTCTCTGGAACAGTTTATTATTGTACAATTTCCTGGTACAATCTACAGTTGTTCAGAATTTTATTTCACAATATATTTAATAGTTCACATGATGAATTAATATGTCTCACAAAATTAAATCATTCTGCTTATTAATAGTCATATTCTTGATCATATTCTGTTAATTTATGATTAACATAATTGTTAGGAAGATAAAAATAGATACAGTAAAATAATTGTATATACAGTATGCATATATATTCACAATTTTATTATACAAGATATATCTAGTGGTATTCGTGAATTTCTCAAGTTTCAATTTATTTATCTTCCGAAATATTTCGTTCGAGAACCGTTGTTCTAAAGACATCAAAATAAACGAATCTCACATTAATCGCCCCGTGGTAGCTTGGAACACAGTTCCCAAATTGCTAGACAACACTTTTTCGATTTTTTCGGTAAACAAAGTAAATCAGAATTCTTCGAAGCTGTTGAACACCCTGCGAGTATGCATATTGTTGCGAAATTGGTGAATCACCGAGTGGAAACGACGCGAAGAACAAGTCTCGCGTGTTTGGCATAAATCGAGAGGCAGCCAGAACTCGCCCAAGTTTCAGTCGTCTGACGAATATCAATGGCATCTCTAAATACCGATAGAAAGACCGTTTTACGAACGGGTGAAAAGTCGTCGAACGAGACCTTGCACAACCGTTACGATCGGGTTCGAGCGGTACGCGGAGCAAAAGTGACGCTGGTTTCGCGTGTTGTCGTGCCGGCGATCTACGATCTAGGATCGATCAACGGGCCGAAATCGGGGGCATTAATCAGCGTTCGGTGCGTGCACGTGGGTGGTCGGTATTGACGCAAATCGTAACGATCGTACGATAACCGGTAATGCTAGGAACGGTGGATAAATCGAGCGAGGTCGAGGTTTCCGCAGAGAGCGCCACGACGGTTTTCGAAAGGCAACTACAAAGGTCGATTAACAGTCGATGTCGAGAAAGTTATCTGACGATTTACTTCACATACAAATACTACAAATATTACTACATATACTAAAACTGCAAATATATATAGATATTACTACATGTATAAAGTCTACAAATACAGATATCAGTACACAAATACAAATTTGACTACATATATTAAAGTTACAAATATAGAAATTTTTACACATACTAAAACTGCAAATGTGCATTAGATAGTACTATAGATATTAAGACTTCAAATATAGATATTACTACGCGTATAAATACCACAAATACAGATATTGCTACACATATAAATACTACAAATATAGATATTACTACAGATATGAACTACTTGCACTCGAAGGTATTTTTACTGATGGTAGATAAAACTCTGAAACTTTGTAGTTGAAAGGTTTGATGAATTCTTTTATTTAAAATCAAGATCTCAAGATATCAAGATAAATATCTTGCTTCGTCATAAGAGAAAATTAAGCGTATGACGTATAGATTAACAGCGACTGTCCCGATCGCGTTCGTTGAAAGTCGGAAATGTTCGCGCGATTTCGTCACGCGGTATTTTACGAATCTCGCACTGGGGTGTCCATCATCATATATTAATTTTTATTAATATTCTTCTATAATTATTCATTCTTAGAACGGGATTAACATACTTGAAAATTGAGAAACACCACGAAACCTGGCGATTGCATACTAACTTAAAAACTGGAAGATTTATGTGAGAAGTCCGTAGATAAATTGACGTCTACTGTCACGTAACTTTATTGAATATTGGAGATGTGGTAATCGAATTAAAAAGTCTTCGAAAGTAGTAAAGGCGATAATATTTACAGCCTGTACTTAATATTGTGTTATCGTAAGGGGGAATTGAGATGTAATCAAAATTACGTAGAAATTGATAACGGTTGTCGCGATAGGATGATCGTGACCGCGTTCGTTCGAAGTCGGGAATGTTCGCGTAATTCCGTCGCGCGGCATTGTACGAATTCTTCCTGACGCGCTAACGAATGTCTACCACAATATTGTTAATTATCAATTCTTAATAATTATTAATTATATAATTTATGATTATTAATTCTTCTAAAAGATGATTAACGTTCTTGAAATTGAGGAATTTTCCTCAAAATGAAGTTGTAATTAAAATTACGTAGAAAATCTGTCGCAATCGTCCTCTCGGGACCGCGTTCGCTAGAAATGGGGAATGTTCGTGTAATTTCGTCGCGCAACATTGTATGAATTCTTCCAAGCGCATCAACGTCTATTACCTTACTGATTTTTGTTAATGTATATAATTATTGATTATGTATATTCTAAAACGCGATAAATATGCTAAATTGAGAAATATCGCTGGAAACCTTCTGATCGCATAGGAAGTTGAAAAGGCGTAGATGCAGGTGAAAAGTGTAGAGACGTTAAGCGTGGTCGTGCAGCACCTCGAAGAATTATTCGTAGTTAACGGGTGATCGAGGCATCCTCGTCGCTCTTTCGGTCATCTCGACCGAGAAGAAGAAAAGGTTACGAGATCCCGTCGTCTCACGTTTCTCGCAATCTCTTCCCCGCTGCTCTAAGCGAGTCCCTTTTGCTCGGCTGTGTCCTACGCGAACCGTCCATCCGTCTGTCCGTTGTGTTCACTGTATCGTTTCGGCCTCGGTAACGTGAAATTTACAGCGGCCATTACCAGCTGATATTCTTTGTCTTGTCGCTCAACCGCGTTCATTCCTCGCCGCCTTTAAAATACTTTGTAACGCGAACAACGATCTCTCTTACCTTCAGGGATTCCCGTCTTGCAGAACGATTTGCTTGCCACGTTTCCTCGCCCCCCTGTTGTCTCTGATATCCGTTCACCCTCGAGAACGCGTCGTCGTTTAGTCTCGCTTAACCTCGCGATTCGTTTTGTCCTCGAATTTCGATGGATCGTACGCTGACGCGAGATTGGGGCATTTTTCGTTGACCCTTACTACTGAATCGCCAGCTGGGACTTAGAACGGGGGCGGTTAGGTAGCTGCTATCCACCATTATGGTTACAAAGTACTGTACTAGTACTCTGCCATCGTTTGTCTGTATATCTATACATCAGCCTGGGAGACATTACGTGTGTATACGTACCACGTGGTGCATGTATGACGTAGGCTGAATTTAATGCGGTAGATGTATCATTTGGGAGATCTTAGAAATTAACGAAGTTCGTTTGATCATTGAAAAGTTGGAGAACTTGGCAATCAAGGAGGTTTGCAATTTGGTAATTGAACAACTTAGAGGAACGAATATGTGGATATGTAAATGTGAACAATTTGAATTATAAAATATGGGCAATTTGAAATCTGAGAAGTTAGGAATGTGCAAATGTGGACATTTAGGAGTTTAGGGAGTTTCAGAATTTGAACTATTAAAAAATTTTTAAATTATTAATATGAGATATATGAAATATCTCGGATAAATACAAATTTATACATAGTCACCGTGGAAGATAACGTGGTATCAGGAAGATCCATACGGATCTTTCGCATTATCAGAAAAGATGAGCGCGTTAGATTGCGAAGTAAACATCACGTGCGCAAGGCTAATTTCGCATGGCGCGTTCATTCACGTAAATAACTCATTGAAGAAGTTTTTATTAGTTGAGACGATAAGATACCGTCGTAACGTTACATACGATCTTTACGAAACGGCTCGTGATATATTCAAGGTTTCGTTGTTTCGATCGGGACTACACCGGGGCACCCGTCTCTTACTTTCACCTCGTTTGTTACACGTACACCTTTTCATCTTATGCGATTACACGGAATTCTTGCGGATAATTGACCCGAGTAAAAGGCTCGCGTACGCGTGGATGCATCTCGTAAACGGCGATGCAATGGATTTCAACCGCTAATTCGATGTTAACAAATCCATTCCCAGGTGGTTGGAAGTTAGCATCGCGTCTTTAATCCCTTTCACGTGATCTTTACGCGCGAGAACGTGCTCGGTTAAGTGATTCCTGTATTTTTGCTGATTGTTCGGAAATACTGGGTTAGCTCGTCGTATAAATTATACTAATTTTCTTTCCTTGTACGTACATGAGGTACATCTCTATTAATAGCATTTTTATAATTTAACTCACAATTATTAATATGTATATGTTGATATATTCAGTAATATCTGAACTTGTTGTACATGAGTAAATGTTACATTAAATATGTATTTTTTATAATATATTATAACAGATCATGTAAAGATCTGAAAGACAAAATATAAAATTTATTAATAAACGAAAACAATTGTATTTTCCGCATGGCACGATATTCGCAGTGTTTAAAATCACGCAACGAGCATGGAGAATTTGTTATTTCACCGCAGGAAATTGGGACGCTTTCGACTCGAGTCCATGAAGAAATCAATTGTGTTATTTCCTTTTGAAAACAAAACGATTTTCCATTAGGAACGCGTCACGGCGTATAAACCGCGAAGAATTTCAAACGTCTCAATTGGCAATTTACACGTGCACGGTAATTAAACGTAACCAGCCGAACAAACCGTGTTACCGATTATCTATTCAGCCGGTTGCTTTCCACGACATACCGACGCGACGAACAATGACCAGAAATAGTTTTGGCCATCTCTAGAAAGCATATAACGGCTAAATAGCGGGGGCACACCAGAATATTAGATCGGTGAGTAATATGTACGGTTAATGTTCTGTGACGGTTCGAACGTAAGACGTGTCCAAGTGCGACCGGATTCCGCGATACCAGCGACCGTTTCACGCACATCCGGATGAGGAAGATGGAAAGAGCAAAAGTGCACGTACCAACGAGAAACAATAACCTCCTGTTGCGTAGATTGTACCGGTGCATTTCAATTACGACAACCTCGATAACTCGGAAACTACACTGCGTTGCATACCAACCCCCTCTATTCTGATTAACCCTGGTTTTCGGATAAAAATTGTAGCTAATATTCTTCAAGTTTGTAGTCTCCAAATAAAATTTGGTGTATTGTAAATATTCAGTTGATCTGCATTAAGGTTAATTTTTAGGACGTTCATAAATATATTAACCCTCTTTGCTTATATCGATCTCAGTCTTTGACTGAAAATTATAGATCAATATCCTTTAAATTTGTAGGTCTTAATCATAGTTATATTAGGAAATTTGTTATATGAAATGAATTTCATGAACTAGTTAGAAATCCATTGTTCATCATCTGTGTATTATATGTACAGTTAAAACGTCAACACTGTATATAAAATTGTAATAAAAACGTCTTGAAATTTAAAACTATAAACAGTGTATAAAATGTGTATAAAACTTGTATAAAACTTGTATAGAAGTGGCCCTGGTCATATAGAATGTGTATAAAATGTATATAAAACTTGTATAAAAGCGACCTTGGTCGGGAGTAACAATATTCTTTAAAAATAAGTCCCATGTAAGGGAATTTTACTGTAGCAAACGACTGTTGTCAAGAAAAACGACCGAAACGTGGAAAGGAAAAAGATCCGAGTCGAACCTTTTTCAGAATTTAGAAAGTTCGACTTTCTTGAAAGAATCGTTCAACGTGACAACGGGAAAAACGTTTACTCTTGCCAATCACGTAGGCTAATCTCAAACTAAACGCTGCTCGTCGATTACGCAGCTACGTTCAACTAATAATACCGGCCATTACTATTCCGTTCGCGTATTCGTCGAACCTTCGTGTTCTCGGTCGTCCAGGAACGCTGAGAAAAAAAGGAAAAAAGAGACGAACACAAGAATAGGTATTTTCATTTTCAACGAGTGCGCGAAGGTATGAATGGAAACTGTTTGAAAAAGGGTTCGAATTCTGTAATTTTCAGATCGTGGATTTACAAATTTTCAAATTTTAGGATTTGGATTTACTCAAGTACAAATATTTGTAAATTTAAAAATTTGCAAACTTACAAATATCGAAATTCTCTAGATTACCAAATCCCTAAATTACCAAATTCTCTAGAATACCATATTCCAAAGTTATTAAATTCCCTAGAGTACCAAGTTCCAAAATTACCAAATTCTCAAATTCCCTAGATCTCAAAACCCCTAAATTCCCACATTCCTAAATTACTAAAATGCTAAATTTCCAAATTCCCTAGATCGCAAAATTCCTAAATTCCCAAATTCCCTAGATTACAAAATCCCTATTCCCCAGATTATCAGAGTCCTAAATCCCCAAATTCCCTAGATTACAAATTCTCTAATTTCCCAATTCCCTGGATTACCAAATCTCTGCATTTCAAATTCCCTAGATTACCAAATCTCTGCATTTCAAATTCCCTAGATTACCAAATTCCAAAATGACCAATTCCATAAATTCTCAAATTCCTATGTTCCGAATTCCCTAGATTGTCAAATCCCTAAATTATCAAATTCCCTAATTTGCAAATTCCTAAATGACCAAATCCCTAAATTCCCAAAGTCCCAAATTCGTAAATTACCAAGTTCTGAAATTCTCGCTCAATATACAACATACATGTCAGTATATTTGTATCATTAACAAATAATGAAGTCGGTGCAGTCCATTGAACGTTAATCGAAGAAGAATAGTTAGCATTCCAGTTACTCGTTAAAATTAATGTAAATTCAGTACTGTTACGTTATTTCCATAGTTACCACGGTCTGCCATGGTTTTACTGCTTTATTACGGCGCGCTGCTTTCATTAAAACGGTTTTCCTCGCGCGAGTACCGTTTCCATGAAAGAAAGTTTCCGTTCGACGAGATCTCCGCGGGATCCAGGAATTTTTGCGAGCGTTCCTCATTTTACTAATTAAGGATGTACTAATTGAACGGGTCTTTTTTGCCTGCTCCGAAACTCGAACAACACCGTGAATTCGGTACTTATATTTTCCAATAAAACGATTACACGCGAGGCTATGTAAACACCTATGACGTCAAACTGTAAACGATTCTGAAAAGCCACAGAATCTCGACGAAACTTTACGCGATAGAGACGTCGATTTATAGCCCGTTTCACGCAATAAAGTGTCCTCAGAATTTGCAAGATTCTGCGTTTTATTATAATCGTTCAACAGCATTTTGTTCATACCGTAGGAATCATGCTTGTGCAGCGTGGTAAAGTTTAATAATTGTGATCAACCTTTCTGTGTTCCCGCTGTGACGCATGAGACACGGAAAATGGCGACGTTTAGAAAGGACTGTAAACTTTGCTCAGAAAAATTTTATTCAATGTGTACAGCATTGTACTGTTAATACCGTTAATACTATTGATACAATTTAATTAGTTTAATAATACATAATAAATAAGTATAAATTGTATGTACTTTTTCTGAATTAACCTAAATATTTGGAGAATTGTCTTTTTAAGACTATCGGTGAGATACTCATCGACATTTTCCCTAGGGAAGCCTATCGTGTTCGATATTGTGTTCTCTCATTATTGCGTCTTCATTCAGTTGTCATCGGTCTTGAAAAATTACCTAACCGCCGTGAGAACGAACGTTCCTCGAGTATCAGAACTATTCAATACCTAACCTCGAATTCTTCGTTAATTATGTTAATATTCATTACAGCGCATTAACCGAACTCGTGTCTTCACACCGGCGCGAAAGAAACGCTTGCTTTAAGTAATTGGCTTTCCCCTCGTTCTACTTTTATACCCGTTTTCGACTTAGACGTGAAATTGCAAACACCGACGTCTCGTTAAGGGTCTAGTTTTAGAAATTACATCTAATTTTTCATTTTTTCCCTTATTCCTTCTCATTCTTCGTATCGTGAAAATTACTATAATACAAAAGGAGACAATTTTCTGGGTCCACGTTTCCCGAAATATTTCTCATTCATTTACAAAGGACACTTAAAAAATAAGAACAGATTTACAAAAGTGTTACGAAGCGCTTTCGTAAAACAAAATCAACAATTGAAAGAAGACGAACGGGACACAAGAATCGTTTTCGGTTTTATTATGTAAAAAAGAAAAAAAAATAGATCTGTACACAATGCTTCCACGACGCTTCGCTATCCATCCTCTGAACCGTCTCTTTCTCTACACACATTCACCTATGCACGCATTCTTTCACATTCTCTCCCTGTTTCATAAATTACCAGCTTCTTAGCAACCGACGAGAAGTCGTCGTCAAGGGTCTAGTTTTAGTCACTAGATTCTAGTGAAGTGACGAATTGTCTCTGAATCGACATTGGGGGCCTCGTGCGGCAAAACCGAGAACTCCGACGATCCTTGTCTCTCTTGCTTCGTACAGGAGAGACAAGGACAGCAACAATTTCGCCGACGTACGATTTTGAAGCGAGGAAGCAATATTTTCTCATACTTTCTTTTTCAAAATATTTGTACAATTATGCAGCAGAGGGCCCGATTTTGCAGTTTACTCGGAACTTTGTAAAAAGTGTAAATATATTTTTTACAATGTTTGAAGAGGTAAAGTGCAAAATCGAATTCTACATCGATCTGTATAATTGTAGGGAGAATGTTTTGAGAATGGAAGTATGAGATGTTGCTTCGCTTGAAAATCTTCCATAAACCAAATTGTTTTATCGCAGGAGAAATAAGGATCGTCAAGGTTTCTATCTTCAATTCGAAATATTAGTTCTTTAATTTTATGTCCCACTGTTTCGATCATTTAAAAAGATAGACACGTGTTGTTATTGAAAATTGAATAAAAACATGAAATATACGTAGATGCAACGAGAACGAAGAGGATTGTATACCCGTTACGACACTCGCGATTATTCTCCCATTATCGATCAGAAAATTCTTGCGTTGTTACGGAAGTCTGCAATAATGTTCCTTCTTTATACAATTTCATTGATTTGTACGGATTACGATGCGTATTCTTAGACAAGCAACGTTTACGAGTGACAGCGATATATCACCTGGAATTACCGTTTTTTCTTGACTCGTGGGAAACACGCGGTTATTAAAAATGTAACAATTTTCTCTGCGTATCGGGAGTAGTATGTCGTAATTGCGCGTGAATTCTACGGGTCGATTTCTAATATGTATATCATTTTTCATGATTCTTATCTCTTTCGGATGGATACACTTTCTCGAGTGAGATAAATGTACCGAATTTTATGTGTACTTTTCAAATTCTCAAATTTTTCTATTTCCAAATTTCTAACCCTCCGAATTCTCACATTCCAAATTCCGAGTTCTCTAATTTCCAAATCTCCAACTCTTCAAATTTCCAAGTTACAAAATTCCACAATTCTCAAATTTACAAATCTCCACCCCACTTTCCAAATCTCCAATTCTTCAATCTTCCGAATTATAACGCTCTACAACCTCCAAATTTGAGTATTCCTCAATTTTCAAATTTTAATATTCCCCGACTTCCAAATCCCCAAATTTCCCAACTTCCCTGAAGCTTGAACTTCCAAATTCCAAATTTCCATCCACTATTAATACAAAAATTCATCTCTTCCACTACCCATTATCAGTCAAATATAACCAAATATTAGAATACACTTCAACATACCTCGCATTCGTCCCACACTCGACTCATATCACAATGTACACACACTACACTCATTCCACATATGCGCTACGTGATTTCACATAACATGCTCCTACCGTAATTATCTAACCGTACTTTCTAAAATACGAGACAAATAATAATATCGTCAAATAAAAATGCTAAACACATTCATGCGTCACATATGTTACACGCATTACACATTAAACGCTAAAACATATTAAATGCGAATCCATTTGTCCGTGCATCGATCATAAATTCCAGCCTGATTGTGGCAATCGAACGCAACCGACTATATCGGTATACCGTATATATATCGGGATGCCATATATACAGTTACGTGTACGAATGATTTTATGATAAGTATAAAATATTTCGAGCGGTTCTCGTTCGCGAAGATTTCGTCCGTGATTAGTTTTTTCGTTTGCTTGAATTTTCTACGCGTGCACGTACTTCGCGCGTGTGTGTACATACGTGCAGGTAAACACACATGTGTCTGGTTTATGTCGGTATGTAGCCGTGCAGCAACCGAGTTTCTTCGGTACGTGGCTTTACCGTTAGGCCGCTTGATACTCTTGTCCGCGAGTCGCCTACATACGAACCAGCCTTTACGCACGTTTAATGAACGAGTTTTCAAAGCTTTTTGTTCGCTCGTTCATCCTTTTCTTCTTCTTCCTCTTCGGTTTCGTTTTTTCTTCTTTCGTTTTGAACTGACGGTACATCGGTCGGTTAGAGCTGATAATTTACACACGTTTCTCGACGCAGTCGAGATCGAAATCGCGGTTGCTTTCGGATTAGATAGAAAGGTGTGATTAATCGTTAATCACTTATCATTAATACTTGCATTAGTCGTTACGATTACAAATGTAGTCGCTGGTATGCAGTTTTACACGGTGGACTGAGTATGTATGTTCGAGGGCGATTTGGTGATTTCTGGGTCTTTTGTGCAAATCAGAATTTCAGTATACATATTTATAAGAATAAATGTGTCGTTACATTCTAAAATTTATAAATGCACATACAGTTTATAAATACACATAAAAGTAAATGTATTTGAGTAAAAAGTGTGTTGGTGTATTTCAAACCAACTATGTAAGTGTATTTCAAAATAATTTCAAAATTATATGTATCCTCCTGAACACTTAAAGGGTTCAGTTTTTTGTTCAAAAAATTTGAAATATCTGTGGCTTTAAATTTTCAACTTATAAATTTCTGTGCTCCCAAATATGAAACTTTGAAAACTTAATGATTATGACTTGGATCAGTAAGGATTGAAAAATGTAAAAAATTTGAAATTAATTTCCTCAGCTTACAAGTCTCTGAATATCCACATCTCAGATTTATCAGGTTGTAAATTCCGATGCCCCTAATTATAATTAAGTGAAAACGAAATAAAATTTTCAGAATCACCAGATCATAAATTTCACTGTTCCTTATCATAATTACCTGAAAATGAGATCAAATAAAGTGTGCAATTATCAAGTCATAAATTTCGATTGCCCCTATCATAATTTCCTGAAAATGACATAAAATAAATTGTGCAATTACCAAATTATAAATTTCGGTTCTCCCTGTAATAATTACCTTAAAATGAAATAAAACAAATTTCACGATGACCAAATCATAAATTTCGATGTTCCTTATCACGAATACCTGAAAATAAAATAAATTTCACAATGCCCATATAAACTTCGATACTCACAATAATTTCTTAAAAATGAAATAAGATGTCGCTAATTTTCGAATAAGCTAACCTTGAAATTACTAATATACAACTAACGTGCAAACATCTTAAATATCATACAAAACTGATCGAAAGTACAGGTAGACTTGTTACCCTGAATACCTAGAGCACATCTTGTGGGGGGTGCATTGTGTCTCGAGCATCGCCTCCATTCTTCAGGCGACGGAAGACAAAGTTCAGAGCACACGAATTTTGTAATGTCATTAAAAAGAGAGGTCGCGGCAAGAGGTGTACCATCGTGGAAAAAAGATAAAGAAGAAGTGGAAAACAGTCACGAGCGGACGAGCCTCGGGTATCGTAAATCACTATCGACCTATTCTATTCAAATGAAACTCGTGTTCTCCCTCTGTGTAACGTCTTTTACCTCCTCCACCACTTATTTCTTTCTCTGTTCGTACAATGTATCCAGGGTTTTGTTTTACTTGGAATTCCTCCGTTAACGAAAGTATTAAGGACTTATCTGCTATTCCAAGCTGGCAGATTAAATTTTCGATTAAATTGTAGCCATTTGTATTCATTAACAGAGGATTCAACTATGCCGGTACGTCGTTAATGAAATCCTGCGATTCTTTACGGACTCCATGATCTTTGCATCAAAATATTTGCGGTAAATTTGTTGTTAGCAAATCGTTCCTTCATTTCTCGCTAGTTTATCCTGTTTTGTGCTCGGATCTTTGGTTGTGGATAGTTTCGATAGGGTTGAAGAATTTAGGAATATATGAACTTAAGAAATCAAAGGAGAGACTAAGGCATGACTGGTCACTTTTTTGGGACATATTTAATAATAATATTCTTCTGTTACAGAGGATTTTTAATACAGAAATTCAATTTTAGGTTAATACAGATATTTAGGGCGCCAAATTCAAACTGTGCACGTCTGCCTCAATTTCCACAATAGTAAAATTAAATTCTCAAGTGCACAAATTTACAGATTTCTACATTCTCCAAAGTCTTAAATTTTTTAATTTCCTATTTAAATTTAAATTCATAAATTCTGCAAACGAAAATGGAAAAGTTTGAATACTTACAACCGTAGTATAAGCATTTCGCCGCAGGAAATGATTTCAAAATATAAAAATGAACTTCTCGAATATAGAAAAGGAGAAATTGAAGACATCGAAGGTCAATTTGATCAGTGACAACAAACACGTCATTTTATCCAGTTGATTTTCATTAGTTTAACGAAGAATTAACAGATTCTTTCTCACGTAACGTCACCGCTTCCCAGAACTAGCTACAATTCATATTTCTATCCTCGAACGAGCCAATCTATGAATCCTTTCCCGACACCTTCCGCTCCCGGAAAGATTTAATGCATCCTGAACGAGTTCACACCTGTGGCAGCGCGCAACTTCGTCTCATATTTATCAAAGTTGAGTTAAAACGGCGTGCCCGCGCGTAAAACGTCAGACACGCCGAACGTAGAAGAAAAATCGCGGCGAGAGTTATAGTATCTCGCGTTTTAATTCTACACGTTCGCGTACACGGCGTCGCGGCTTGAATTTACGACGCCACGCTCTCCCTCTCACCTTTACGTTCATGAATACAAGTTCGTAAGTTATGACGCCGCAATAGAGAGCGATGCAAGCGGTTCGCACAGCTCGCCGAGCTATCAGAAGCGAGAAGGGTGCAGGACGATCGTGCACCGTCTGCTCCGGATGCGCAAACGGGTTCCGAGAATCGACGATCATCATTACCCGCGTCACCCACTGCTCGACCGACTGATATCTCAATAAGAATCCTCGATTCCGATCGTCTAATCCCTTCGATTCTCCACCGACCTCATCCGCAAACTGCTACGAGCAAACGGCTTCGTCGAACGATCGGACATTCTTATTCAGAGGGGTCCTCTAGGAGGGTTAACCCCTATTTTGACGCATCTCGTTGATGTACGTGATCAATTTTATTTTCAACGCGCTTCAATTTGGTGTTCAATTATTTGCATAGTCAATACCAAATTGACAAAACACACAGTGCAAGGGGTTAATGTCTCTAACACGGTCAATTGGTTATTCGAAGCAAGGTTTTTCCTGTTAGGTTCTTTTCCACTCAATATACCCAGTATGTAAGCGTCGAAATCTGGTAGGGATGAAAACGGAGGCAATGAAGAAGGTTGAAAATTGTGTCAAGATTGCTCAATAACCCGAATTCAATTCTACTTAAATAGACAGTAACAATCCACCGAAATCTGGTAAACTTACCAAACTATAGATGAAGTCAGAAATAGAGTCGCAAGAAGGGTGAAATCAGCCTGTGACAATTGCTCTCAAATAATCCGTAAACAATTCAATAATACTTCCATCGAAGTAGACCGCAAGCCTCGAAATCGGTAGGGTCAGAAATGAAGGCAGGTAGAGGGGTGAAATCTGATAGCGGTTACACGGTTACATATAGATACTTATACCCTGCATCGCGAATGCAGAAAGAGAGAGTAGCACATATCCTATCTGCTCTGGATACACAGGAGGCGGGTTCTTAGAACGGGAGGCCATTACCGGTGCCCGGCCACATACTGATATCTCAATACAAACCCTTAGTTTGAATCCATTATAATGGCGGGGTACGCGAGCACAATCGTCGCGTCGTGTACTCGTCCACGTATGCGGCTGTACGGTATTATCCTGCGAGGATGCCATCCATACCACGTTCCAGGAACGCCTCCTGCCAGGAACTATCCTTTCTCTTTCCTGACCACGGATTCCTGCTTCTTTCGTTACAGCCTCGTTTTCGATTAATTGCTCCTATCGAACGCTGAAAAATTAGCCATCGAAATACCTCATCCACCCCTGTTCGATCGGATATTACATTTTTTTTTTATTTAACTTAAGTCCCTTTGTTGGATATGAAAAAATAACGTCCTTTAGAAGTTGTTACTTCTTACTAATACCAACTCTTGTATGAGATGCTGATCATTTGTAGTTGATCATACAAGTTGATCCCTATCGAAACTTGAGGAGTTCGGACTTTAGACATTTTTCAAATCTTGGAAATTTTTTGAAAGTTCAGCAGGTTTGACAACTTGGACATTTTTGAAGGTTCAGAAGGTTTGGCAAGATGGACATTTTGAAAGTTTGCACAGTTTAGACACTTTGTAAGGTTTAGAAGGTTAGGTAATTTGGATATTTTTGTAGGTTTGGTTATTTTGCAATGTCTAACATTTTTGAAGGTTTGAAACTGTTTCAAGATTTTATCATTTTGAAATGTTTGAAATTTTTGAAGGTTTGAAAGTGTTTCAATGATTGATTATTTTGAAAGGTTTAGAAACATGGCAGTTTAGAAATGAAGAAAATTCAACACTTCAAAAATCTTCATACACGACGATGAAGAGGCTGAACAAAAAATGTGTGTATATTTTTCCTCGAGGTTTCTATGCGAGAAATTTATAAGAAACCGTAAACCTTTCTATCGATGATAAACTTTTTTTCTTATTTTTACGAGCTGTTTTATTGTACCGACAGTTTAGATTTCTAATTAACTTTTTCTGCCTCATCGACGTTTTGCCACGTTCCGGTGGTGCGTAAGATTCTTGACCTGAAAATCGAAGTAACTTAGCATACCAGGAGGCGCGGTAATGTTAAATATCGGACGATCGCGAACGTTTACGGCGGAAAAGTAAAACGTGTTGCTTATCGGTTCAGCTTCTCTCGCTCGTCTTTTTGTCACGTTTCATCGTAACTTTATGACCGACAACGACAATTAATTATATCTGAACTGGTTCGTATAATCGAGTCCCGTATTTTCGTATCGTTTAATTTTCATATTGACCTTTGGCAAAGGTCTGATTCGAGTGTTCGCTCGTGGAATGAAAACCGCGAATACTCTGTTCAGAGGTGTATCATTAGCCTATCGTATTTCAGGAACACCTCCCGTGACCTTTATTGTTTCTTCACACCCTTATCGCCTTTTACCTACCTGTATCATTTATCTTCCTCGCCTTTCTCCGACACTTTGCGACTAACCTACATAAGGTGATTGAATAGGGAAAAATCGGCGTGATTCAAGGCAGTCGAATCAGAACAATTTAACGCGTTGACTGCCATATCGAAGCAACTAAAACTTAGACAGCCATTTTGGATTCTAACAAATCTTACCGAATATTTTGCAGTGGTACAGTAGTTGTATATTAGCCATAGTTTCTTGTGATAGATTTATATTTTGTAACATCAACTATATGTGACGTGGTACTCAAAGTGTCAAAACAAATCAAAGATCTGGAGAATTTTTCAAACCGTGGTGTGCGTCACAAGTGACTCGATGTCATAAGTTAATAAAATTTGTCAGAGAACAAATATTACTGAAACGGTAAATTAAAAAGAGTTCCCACAGATATAAAATGTGCGCGGTAAGAAAATGGTTCTAGGAATAAAAGGATCGAGGGTTTTCGAGTCACCCTCGATATCGTTCGAATCGCGACGCGAAATCGTCCGCTTTAAAAGGGATGTTCATCGTCGGATTTTCTATCGTAAAATCGCGTGGAATAGCGTCGCAAGAACGATCTCGTTCGGAACAGCACGATACTTAGAGGAGAACAAGAGCCGCGGTTCTACGATTGCATCGACATTGCGGAGGCGAATGTCTCCGCGACTCGACTATCGTTACAACGACAACGATACAATCGAGGGCACCGATCGATGTTTCCTGCGAGGCTGCTAAAGACATAACGTTCACGTGTTTACGATACCTGGCCGCCACGATAATTCGCTCCGTAAGGGCGTACACGCGGTATACCACGTACGTATTATTCGCAGTTTGCCAGCGAATTGTTGCGCGAGCCTTAAGCGTGACAGCCACGGCCTTATTCTGCGAGCCGATACGCTTTTTACAGACATCAAAGCGTCGCGTCGGAGGCAACCTATAATGTCAAAGCGTTGGTGTTTCCACCCGATATTTTCATTTCTTATTGGCGAATTTTGCTCACGCTCCTTTTACAGGGTTATACTAATATTTGACAATTTTCGGACGGGGATGATATGCGGGGGTTGAAGAGCAGTCTTCAGCATTTATTACTCAACCAATTTTTCTGACATATTCTTGGAGGATTTGCATAGTTGTAAACATGCACATTTATTATTAATAGTACAACATTTTCATCAGGTTCAGGTGCGTTATTTGGAAGTAACTGTTCGTTGCTATAACATTGAAGTAGAGAAGGCTGATAACGATGTACCTATTAATCGGTCTAAATTATAATTGGACTTGAACTTCAAATCGAAGTATAATCAGACTTGGAGTAAAATTCAGTATACCTGAACCGTGAGTGCGTCATAAGTCAGATTCGTCAGACAAGAGGTTAAAAAATGAGCGAACAAAGGTTGTGAACTGTTATCGGATCGAGGACCGGTTATTTAACGAACGTTTGATTTCGTACGCCATTAATCCATTTTGGTATCCGACGTGTATGAACGAGATAAATCGTGATCGTAGTGACGCGTTACCGACGAGCCTCGGAAAACACCGTCGACGATTCATCATCCGCGCTTTGTCGACGTAACGCCACTATATCTTTGAGCGTGCACGCCATGCGTTATATTTAAAGCGGTACGCACCGAGCGATATAGTAAATAGTATAGTCCGCCCACCGTTTTCGCGAAGCGCGGGTGTGACGACAGTCCGGCAAAACGTGGGACGAAGAGGAGAAAAGTTGAACGCCCACATGGTCAGCTCGGCAATTTTCTGCGAGGTAAAAGTTTTTCGAGAGCATATCGCGTCAGCCTATTTTTTCCGACCACGTGAATCGCTCTTTCCTCTCGTTCCCTCCTAGCGGGTTTATCGAGCGTCGTTGGCCGATCGCAAATATGGCGAGCATGGCCGTACAAAGCTCGAGCTACGAAAATGTCATAAACCAACCAGAACTCGCGTATCGGTTAGGTTAGACGATCGTTTTAGACGGAGAGCGAATAGGGTGCACTTCTAGCCATTTTATAATTAAATCTGCGACTTTTCTCGCACACCTTTACTGACTTTCATTTTTAAAATGATCTTTAACCCTTTATGTTGACGAGTCGACGCAGTCGTACTTCAGCTATGATCAATTTTACTCGAATTTTGAATAAGCTTCAATTTGGAGTTTAAGTCAAGGTTGATACTAAATTGACATGACATTTTTCTTTGTCTGCTTCAATGTTCAAATACATCATAGTGTTTATAACAGCATTTTAAGTCAACATGTTAAATATTTGGTTCAGCATTTCTCAAGAATTCGGTAAATATGACCGTAGAGATCTTCAAAGGGCAAACATTTAAATATCAACCGAAAGTGCAAGGTGGATATTATTTCGATTATACTTGCAAGGTGTGGACGATCGAATGATGTTCTCTCGGTGAAAATATTTTATCATGGATTACACATCTCGAGATACAATGGAATTTATAATGGAATTCATGATGGTGCATAATGGTTATCGATAACCAAATTAAAATTCTGATTAATGATAATGGTTAGTAATACTGAAAGAAATTTTTATCGTTTGTAATACATAGGTATTAAGAACCAAAACAGTTGAAAATTAATATTTGTTAATTACGGCACTTTTAGACAATTTTCTTTGAGATCTCATGCAACTCTGGCAGATTCAATACAGAAAGGGATGAATGTTTTACAAGATTGTTCAAGATTGGTCAAAAAACATGTATACATGTTTATCGGACGTTTAGTGACTATTTATATTTAAATTGAAACTAAGTTAACAAATAATGGAGTCCAAACTATATAAATGAAGCACTCATCAAGTAGCTTATACAATGATTCTTTACCTCGATAAAGGTTAACGTTAAAGCTAATTTTCGTAATTGAAGATAAATCTAAAATCCGACTTTTGAACATAAATCTAGTTCAGTAAAAAAATGTCCGAAATTCGAGAAAGACGGAGAGAAAACAAGTCGTCCGTTAAATGGTAAGTGGAGGTCTAGGAGAAGAAGAGGAACGATCGAAAAAGGTGGTTTCGAAAGACGAAAGGCGATCGCGCATCGAAATGCTCGAGGCGTGGAGCGGGTCGACGTTGGAAGGCGCAGTCGGATGTTAGCGAAATAAATTATTGCCGCGTTTTCAATTTTTAACCCGTTCCCGGCCGTTCTTTTTTCACGACGTTTGCTCCCTCGACCCGGCCAATCTACGCTCAATCTTCCCGCATTCGCCGATCTTCTCTCTTTCTCTGTTTCCCGTATGCGAACTACGGAGCCACGGTGTTCCGCTGAATTAAACATAAGTCAGCGAGTATAAAATATGCCGCGAACGTTACCGGTAGATATAAAACGCGACTCGGTAAAGTGTACGTACGTGCCACGTACACCGGCTGAAACCCCCCAATATACGCTTCCTTTTTCTCTTTATCCGACAAGGGAAAAACTTTACGAACCGACCGAAAACCAACCGTCCGTTCTCTATTCCGTTCGGAACCTCGAGGATCGACCAAATATCGCTCGATCTTGCGGCGTACGCTCGTGAACACCGATCCTTATCGAACAACGGACACGGTTTTGAGGGAACGTTGATCGACCAACTTAAGATTTTCACGTTTTATCACCTGTGCGATTTATTGCATCGAACCTTGTTTGCTACCGTAATTTTGACAAATTTTTTGATACCTCGTTCGTTTGGAAGGTGGGATTTTTGGGGTTTGTTAGTTTGGGAACTTGGGTAATTCTGGGAATTAGTATTTAGGGATTTGGGGAGTTGAACATTTAGAAATTTGGGGGTTTAGTAATTAAAGAATTTGATAATTTGGGGATTTGGTAATTTGAAGATTTGGTTATTTGCAACTGTAGGAATGATTTGGGAAGTTAAGAGTTTAGGAATTTGATGATTCGAAAATTTAGAAATTTAAAGATTTGAGGGATTTGTAAATTTGTAAATCTTATTGATTTGGAGAGTTGGTAATTAGGAAATTCGAAGATTTTGAGATTATATAGTACATCTGTAAATTCATCAATAATATATTAAGGGCGTGAAATAACAAGGTTTTACGAAATAAACCATAATTCAACTTATATTACGTGCGACAAGGTTTCTGTTTCACAAAAGGTAATTCTGTTACTTTACATCGATACGACTGGAAGGAATTTGCATAATTTATCGCGTATTAAAAGTTGCGTTCGAGTTTCTGGTACGCTTCGTTTATTATCTTCACATATTAATAAATTACATAACACCTCGAAGTACCGAGAACACTAAATTAAGTTAATATTATCGAAATCGTGAAAGTTCAAATTGGTGAGAGAAAAATTGTCGTTTCGTTTAAAGATCATAACATCGTTATCGCGGAATAAAGTACTGCGATACCGTATTATATCTTAAATTTTCGCGGGCCGTACGTCAGATCCGCGTGATCTGTATAAAAAAGGCGCGTAAAACGATTTCCAGTTTGCGCAAATGTATCCTTCATGATTCTTTATTATGACGATATTTAATGGTACACACGGCGCGTATCCACCATTCCGACACAAATTAAAGCAATATTTTTACACCGGCCGAAAACGAACAAACGATTAGCGTCATAATAACCGTAGTAATTTATAATTACCTTCAATTTATTACCGCGCCAAGTATCTTGAGCTCGCCAGGAATTCCAACCGGTATGATAATTATTAGATACTGGCGAAACGCGGATGAAAAGAATTACCTGCCGACTCGATCGATCTCGTAACTTTTAAATAACGAGTTTCAAGTAACTCGGAAGGTGTTCGTTTTTAACTATATCATGAAGACCACTCTTCTTCTTCGATTTCAATCTTCGTTCGCTTTTCGGGTGCTTCTGAGATATTTTATGATGAAAAATGTTCAAGGAGAATACTTCTGGGTAGTTCTTTTCCGTGCCTTTAGAATTACGTGTAATATATTATTTAATATTTTATATTTTAGTATAATATATATTTTTATACTGCATACTTTAGTGTAATAGACACTTATAAGCGACAATTTTAATTTATTGGTAAATTGTATACAAAAATATTTGGAAATTTGAAATTTTGCTATTCAAAATTTTGCAATACGAAATTTTGCAATTTGAAACTTAGAAATTCCAAATTTTGAGATTCAAAATTTTGCAATTCCAAATTTTGCAATTCCAAGTTTTGCAATTCCAAATTTCGCAAACTGAAATTTTGAAATTCCAAGTTGTGCAATTCCAAATTTTGAAATTCCAAGTTTTGAAATTCTAAGTTTTGCAATTCCAAATTTTGAAATTCCAAGTTTTGCAATTCCAAATTTTGCAAACTGAAATTTTGAAATTCCGAGTTGTGCAATTCCAAGTTTTGCAATTCCAAATTTTGCAAACTGAAATTTTTGAAATTCCAAGTTTTGCAATTCCAAATTTTGAAATTCCAAGTGTTGGAATTTGAAATTTTGAAATTCCAAATTTTGCAATTCCAAATTTCGAAATTCGAAATTTTGGAATCTGAAATTTTGGAATTCGACATTCTGAACTTTGAAATTTTGACATTTTGAAAATTAAAATTCTCGAAATGATGTAAAAATTTGGAAATGTGAGAATTGTAAAAATTTGCAAATTTGAGAACATGTAAACTTGAAAATTCGAAAATTTTACAGCTTTCCCACTATTCTAAGCCTTTCCAGCCCATTTTCCTTCAAACTATCACCCTCCCAAATTGAAGATGTCACCGTCACAAATTATCCAACCTAAACTCGTCCACATATCCCAGCGTAAAATTTGCCCATAGAACGTAAAAGCTAATTACGTATGTTCGTTCGATGAGCCCCGGTATCTGTATGCACGAGGAAACTCGGCGTCTCGTTTCGCATGCAAAAAATCCGCTTGTCCACTGGCTGCGTTTTGAGATCGACCTGTTCGCGTACGGCCGTACACTTTATTCGTTTCGTTTGGTTCGCTGTACCGTTGCTCGTGGCATCTTCAATTAAAACTCCACGACTACGTGTACTCGTATAGCGTTAGTCGATGTTTCTCTAACGTTTCTCCGCGCCTTCTTCGTCGCGGATTACCGGCTTATGGGGACGCGTATTAAAACGAATAAATTATGTCATAACGGTCTGATCGGTGTCCGTTGTGTAAATGGTAATACGTGGCTCTCTTTGTGCGTCCCATCGACACTCTGGCGAGAAGTGCGGTTATGTTAATTAGACGACAGAAATGTGTAATAACCGCGTAGTTAATAACTCGTCCAGTAATTAAAACTAGTTCGGTGTCGTTCTTTCCTCTTTGCTCGAGTGTTGCGGACAGCCGGGAAGAAGACAATTAACCAGTTAGATCTTTCTGATTAGTACCTGTCCTGAAGTGGCGACCGGTCAAATGAAACGGCTAACTGGCTGACGATTTATGTTTAGTACTTTCTTGCTTTACTTAAAAATATCGTGAAGTCGTAGATGAGTTAAGATATGTACAGTTTCTTTGTTGTTAACAGGGAGTTTTGGTGGGGATAATTGAAGGAGGTACGTTGGTAAATATATGGGTGTTTGCACAGGAAAATTTAGAAGTTGGAGAATTTGAAACTTGGATATAGAGGAGTTTGACAAATTTGGGAATTTGGAAAGTTTAGGAAATTTAGGTAATTTAGGTAATTTGGGGAATTTAGGAAATTTGGGAGTTTGAGACTGGAAAATTTAGGGATTTGGAAATATGAGAATTTGGGGAATTTAGGGATTTGGGAATGTGAGAATTTGGAAAATATAGGGATTTGGAAATTTGAGAATTTTGAAGTTTGAGAATTTGGGAAATTTAGGGATTTGGGAATTTGAGAATTTGGAAATTTTAGGGATTTGGGAATTTGAGAATTTGGAAAATTTAGGGATTTGGAAATTTGAGAATTTGGGAAATTTAGGGATTTGTGAATGTGAGAATTTGGAAAATATAGGGATTTGGAAATTTGAGAATTTGGAAGTTTGAGAATTTGGGAAATTTAGGGATTTGGGAATGTGAGAATTTGGAAATTTTAGGGATTTGGGAATTTGAAAATTTGGAAAATTTAGGGATTTGGAATTTGAGAATTTGAAAGTTTGAGAACTTGGGACTTTGAGAATTTGGAAAATTTAGGGATTTGAGAGTTTGAGTATTCCTAGGATTTAGAAATTCGGAAATTTGAGAATTTGGGAGTTTGAGATTTTGAAAGTTTGAGAATTCTGGAATTTGAGAGTATGTAAAATTTAGAAATGTAGAGAACTTGCCACTTCAAAAATTTAGAAAATTCATTTTGAAAAATCTCAAATTTAAAAATTCCAAGATTGTAAAACCATTAAACCCTATTTTCACCGTCACCTAATATCCACGTACCAATAAAAATCTCCACCTCTCATCCAAAATGCACCTACACTTCCACCGAAAATAAACCTTTTAAAAGCCAGTTACAGTGTATATTTGTAACAAAAGAACAATCACGTTTCAGGGTCTCATGATGAGAACACTTGAAATTGTATTCATTTAAGCGTATTGTGATGGCAGGTTCGATTTTGAGGGTCGGATCGAACCAGTTTCACGAGGCATTTGTCAAGTCACGTTCGGCTGTTTTACCGGGCTACCTGGTCGGTAATATTGTTAATTAAGAAACGGTATCGCGCCTTATGGAACGGGCACGATGATTTTTCTTCGCGATCGTGCAGCTCGAAATGTAGGCAAGTGGATTTGGGTGGGTGAACTCGTGTATGGACGCGTAAGTGGTAAGTAAGTAGCGTGCACATACTTAATAAGCCGCATGAATTACGTTATTTTATGCTGGGCTGCGCGTTAAAAATGTCCGAGAACTCGTGCACTCGTTCGAATAACGAAGGTGAGCATTACTTCGTCACGCTAACGTTTAGATTGCTGTATATGTTTCTCTAAATACCTATTTAGAGCCATTTTCAAATGTCAGTATATAATATTTTAACATTTATTACGTGTTCACGTGTTTACTTGTATTTATGTGGTACATTAGTGTTCTCATATGTAATTATACATATGTTAACGTTTTCAAGTGTAATTATATGTATAGTATGTTAATATTCTTGCACGTAATTATTCATATATGTTAATGTTTTTAATTGCAGTTATTTAGTATGTTAATATTCTCATATGTAATTACACATATGTGACAACGTTTTCAAGTGTAATCATAAGTATAATATGTCAATATTCTCATATGTAATTAATCACATATGTACATGAATGTTTTTAAATGTAGTTATGTAGTATGTTGATATTCTCATATGTAATTATACATACACATATGTTAACATTTTCAAACGTAATCACATAAGATGTAAATTATTAATTAATATAACATGTTCACCCAAATAAATCATAATAATGTACATATATTATATACAAAAGTTAACGAAGATATTTTCAAAAAAACTTGAAGTCACACAGCACCGTATTAAAAAAAGAAAAGCAGTCAGAAAAGATATCTATTTTTTGGAGCCTTGAAATGCGAATACCATGTTGAAGAAACTGCTAATGAATTTGATAGGAGCAACAGAGTGTAGAGGCAGGATCCTTAATTAAGTCCATTTATGGATTGTGCCAATGTCGGCAAGCTGATTGTCTGTGATGCTAGCTATAATTCATTTGTCAGGTTCGCGCGACGAGTCTCCGGTGATTTCGATGCGTGGCAAGGAAACGACTCCGAATTATTCGTATCTCGTGAACCGCGAAACTCCATTGCCGCTAATTAGTTCTGCTGTTCTGGTCTCGTTTAACCTGTTAACCGGGAAACCAGTTAACTCGTCGTTCCGTCGAGAGAAACGAAAGAAAATTCTTATCTCTTCGGGCTGTAGATTCAATTCGGTCGAGTACTGGCTGAATGAACAATTGATAAATAATTGAAGGATATTTAGTATTTATGTAGTAGAATTTAAAGAACATTATTTATGTACGTGTGCCTCGGAATGTAGGAGTGTTTTCTAGATTATGGAGTTACGGATTTGTATATTTTTATATTTTCAAATTTTGGGTCTCTGACTTTTAGGTTAGGTTTTCAAGTTTATATGTTTCTGTGTTTCATAATATTGTAATTTTTTAGATTTTTAGATTTTTAACTTTGTGGTATTCTAGGTTTTTAGCTTTTCAATTTCCTAATTTCCTAATTTCTTATTTTTATTTTCGAATTTCCAATTTTCTAAATTTTCCATTCCCCAATTCCCGAATTTTCAAATTCCCAAATTTTCAATTTCTCAATTTCCAAATTTCCAAATTTTCAATTCCCCAATTTCCAAATATCCAAATTTTCAATTCCCCAATTTTCAATTCTCCAGTTTCCAAATTTCCAAATTTCTAAATCCCCAAATTTCCCAATTTTCAATTTTTCTAAATTCCCAAATTTGAAAATTCCGGACCTAACAATTTCCAAAATTCCCTATTTACCCAATTCTCAAATTTCGAAATTTTCAAATTCTTAAAATTTTTCTAACTTTCCTAATTTCTCCAATTTCTCTAATTTCCCCAATCTCTCTAATTTCTCCAATTCTCCTAATTTCTTCAATTTCTCTAATCTCCTTAATTTCCCAAATTTCCGAAACTAAAACTTAATCCTCCAAAATTCGTGGTACTCTATATTTGAACAACATTCCATTGGAAGCTCTCTTTATATGGCCGTTTCTCAAATACACTCATTCCATCTAAACAAAACTGCAATATATCAAGATCTAATCTCGAATTCTTGAGATTCAGAATAGTAATAATTATCAAACATTTCCTATTCATATTTCAAGAAGATTAAAGAATAATATCGTAATAATAACGTAGAATAATATCGGTTCGAATCGATGGATTAACAGGAATTTAATTCGATATCGTGAACGTTTTTCATCTAATGTAAAACGCTCCGAACGGGCCACGATTCCTTGCGGTTTAAATCTCGCGAAAACTATTAAGGGATTAAGCAACGCGTGTTTTCTTGCGGCGAACACGCGCAATTGCTCGATGCCGCGATTTATCGTGCCGCTCTGAAAACTGCCGCGATCAACGCATCGCGTAAAACGGCATTACAACGTGAAATATGTATCCTCCGGCGAGTTGTACCACCACAGTAATTTAACGCGCTTTCATTTACCAATTTTGCGCACCGCTTCAATTATATTTTCACCCGAGACCGTGGATCGAGAAGCTCGTTTATCGAGTATTCCGAAAGTGGGTGGCGAACATGCGTTGCGTCTCGCGAGAGCGAAATTTACTCGATTCGATCGAAATTTACCGGACATCGCACGCGATTCGATATAAATTTACCGGACATCGAACGCGATTCCATCGAAATTCGATCAAATATCGCACTTTACGATATCGAGAAGGAGCTGTACAACGTCCTTCAATTTATAAGCCACCTTTCGTTTAATCTTACCCTTATATCTTTCCAAACACGTGGAATCTTATTTTATCGAATCCTTTCATTCACTGATTTAATCGAACGGGTTTATTAAGTAATCGAACTGATGTATTTTCTAAACTTCGAAATTGCATTTTTTTTTAATCGATAATATCACGCTAGGGATTAGATCATATAATAAAGTGTGTACACAATTTTTTACGATAAATCTGCAATCAATTTTATATTGTAAACATCACGCAGCAAAGGATTAGATCGTATGATAATAAAGTGTGTGTATAAATTTTTATGATACATATGTAATCAACTTTGAATTTCATTTTTTTTATATTGTAAACATCACGCAGCAAAGGATTAGATCATATGATAATAAAGTGTGTACATAATCTTTTTAGATAAACAATCAATTTTCCTTTGACCTGCAATCAATTTTAAATCAATTTGTTTTTATTTATAATCAATCTTAAATTTTTCTTTGACCTGCAATTAATTTGAAATTTTTCCTTCATCTATAATTAATTTGAAATCAATTTTTCTTTAATTTGCAATCAATATTAAATCAATTTTCCGTTAACCTATAATCAATATGAAATTAATTTTTCTTTGATCTGCAATCAATTCTTGCAATATAAAATACTTGTTTGTTACATATTTTCTTATCAGTATCTCTCGAACAGCTTCAAAATGGCAATCCTTAAAGTCCGCACAATAAATTTCATTTTTTTAAATATCCCAACAAAATAAGAAAGTGCGCACACTTTCTTGAGACATTTTACATGTTCATATACTCCCACCATTTTGTTTGCACGCCGATTCGCAGTCGAGCGATCATCAGCTTCGAAACTTGGACGAAATCCAACGAATCATCCTCGCCGAATCGAAACTTTTACCGACTCCATCAGCAGCTCGCTAATTTCCGTCAAGTTTGCATTTCAGCGGCGATTAATTTAGAAAGTAGGAAGCTTTGAACATTTAAAACCGAGTCGAAAGGTGAAAGTCGATCGTTAAATAAATATTTCAACGTACAATGTCGCGAACGCGTCTTTACTGGCGAACAAAGCGTATCCACAGTTATGATCGATTAGAAAAATGATAAATCGTCGGATTTTAATTCGCTCGACGTTCTACGCGATGCAACGTATTACTTAACGATTATTTATCGGCTCGAGTATTTTTTTTTTCCCTGTCCCGAGGCTCGCGTTGATTTATCGCGGCGCGTTTATTCAAATCAACCCGTTATCACACTCGATGCAATTTACACGATCGCGGAAAAGCTGTTAATTAGTCGAATCGGTGGTGATCGAGCGGCTAGGTCGAACGTGAAGTTTTTCAATCGAGCCGCAGATACGGTTCACCGGGACGAAATAAATTATTCAAGTATGCGGTTCGACATTTACCTGCTTAGCAAATCCTATTAAACCTTTTTTCTCTTTCTCTCTCTCTCTCTCTCTCTCTAGGCCGATACGTGAAGCTTCGACTTGGCTTTTGTTGTCTGGAAATGGAACGGTTGCGCAAAGAGAAAGGCGGCGCACGATGCCTCCTTGAATAAAGGAAAAGAAACTCTGTGTCTAATCTTTTATACGAGCTCTGTTAACTGCTTCTGCGATTGTTTTCAACGGCCGTGTCGTACGCGATTAGATATCGAACGATAAGGCGGTCTCGTTACGTTTCGAATTCGACGAATCTTGCGAGAACCGCCGTATCGACTCGACTTTGCGTCGGAACTATTCGATTTTACTATGTTCGCTCTGGTGCAGTGTACGACTTCTTTTAGACGAGTATACACGAAGTTGAAAATTTAATAAATTGCAAATTTTTTCATTTTTATGTTTGTAAGTCTTGTTTCCAAATATTCCAATCTTCCAATTTTGACATTTCTAAATTTCGTACATTATCAAATTCATATATTTCTAAATTGCTATGTCTCAAAATTTGCAGAACACAGTATCTCTAAATTCTTATAATTCTGGACCACAAATGTTTGAACTGTAAGATTCTTAGATTCACAAATTATAAGAATCTCAAATTTCCAGATTGCCAAGTCCTTGAACCTCCAAAGTTTTACGTCACTAAATTTCCAGGTTCTCAAATCCTTAAATCTTCAAATTTTCACGTTCTCAAAGTTTTCGATGTCAAAACCCTTTAATTTCCAAATTCGAAGGCCCCCAAACCTGTAGGACCCAAATCCAGGATCTTCAAATCACGATGTCTTCAAATCTCAAAGTCCCCAAATCCCAGGATCTTCAAATCTCAAGGTCTCCAAATCTCAAAGTCCCCAAATCCGAGGATCTCCAAATCTCAAGGTCCCAAAATCTCAAAATCCTAAGATCCCCAAGTTCCAAGATCCCCGAACTCCAAGGTCCCCAATTTCCAAGATCCCCAAATTCTAAGGTCCCAAATTCCAAAGTCCTCAAATCCCAAGATCCCCCAGGTCCAAAGTGCCCAAATCTCTAAATCTCCCAATTCTTATGCCCCCAATTTCTGGATCCAAATTCTAAGGTCCCAAATCCCAAGATCCCCAAATTTCTAATCTCCCAAATCTCCAAGTCCCCAAATTTTTACAACCCAAAATCACTAAATCCCCAAATTGTTACGTCCCCAAATTTCTAATCTCCCAAAGCCCCAAGTCCCCAAATCTTTACGTCCCCAACTCGCTAAATCCCCAAATTGTTACGCCCCCAAATTTCTACGTCCCTCAATTTCTAATCTCCCAAATCCCCAAGTCCCCAAATTTTTACAACCCCAAATCACCAAATCCCCAAATTGTTACGTCCCCAAATACCTAAACCCCCAAATCCCTAAGTCTTCAAATTTTTACATCTCCAACTGACCAAATCCCCAAATTGTTACGTCCCCAAATACCTAAACCCCAAAACTCCTAAATTCCCAACTCCCAAACCCCGCAAATCTCAAAATCCCCCAATTTCTAAACCCCAAAACCTCAAAGTAGCAACAAGCAATAAATCAACGTAAAAATTATTAGTCAGGTATGAACAATATGGCAGTTAAGAGCGTGAAAGATCGATGGCGTTAATTAACAGAACGAAAGGACGATTTAAGATAGATTTGCTGCTAATTACTCGAAAGTTCGCGTAGCGGCGGTGTATTCGGTAACGCTGAAATAAGATCATCGTTTAACGCGTCGTTCGAACAAAGCGTCGAGATAACAGAATCTGATTCGTGCACGGAATAAAAAGAAATGTTTGCTGGCGAATCAGAGCTCTCCTTATCCCCACCGGTCTACTTTCACCCTGTAAACATTTCAATCGGAATATTGCGCAAGCCTGAACTCGACGAGAATCGTAACTCGTGGCATCGATCGCCGTAAACTGTAAACTCTAAACTGTACATTGTAAACGGGGCAATATAGGAGTCCAAGAGTATCGGGATCCAGAAATATAACGCCAGTGTGGAGATCTATGCATGGGAATGTGAAGATACGGGGATATGGAACTGTAGGGATATAGGGATTTAGTAATATGGGGATCTGTGGACATAGAGATAGAGGAACATCGATATCTAGGCATACGGGGATCTAAGAATATCGATCTAGAAATATAAAAGCAGTATGGAGCTGTATGGGAATAAGGACGCAGGGATAGGATAAGCTAGGGATATGGAGATGTTGAAATATAGGGACCTGAGAATGTGGGAATATAGGGACATCGAAATCTATCCATATGGGAATCTTAGAACATCGCGATCTGGAAATATAAATGCAGTATTAAGATATAGATACATGGGAATATAGAGATGGAGGGATATGGTAATCTAGGGGTATAGGGATTTAGAAGTATGGGGACTTGAGAATGTAGGAATAACGAGACGTCGAAATCTAGGAATATAGGAATGTAGAGATGTACGAATGTTGAGATATAGGGATATAGGAATATAGAATTATAGTGATCCTGAATTTAGAGAGATAGGAATACAGCGATCTAGAAATCTAGGGATCTAAGGATCTGAAATAGGGAAATAAGGATCTAAAATAGTGATCTAAGGATCTGAGAATACAGTAATGTGGAATATTAGGAATATAGGAATATAGAAATCTACGCATCTAGGGATATAGGAATACCTCAAATTAAAAATTTAGAGACGTGGAAATGAAAAAATATAGGAATCTAGAAATGTAAAAATGTAAAAATCTAAAAATCTAGAAATCTAGAGATACAGTAGTCTAAGGACCTAGTAACACATAAATAAAAGATTTCAAAATATACATCCGACTATGCAACACGTGTCTATCCAAATAACAAAGACAATGACCGAAAGAAGAAGAAAAAGAGACAGAGAACGAGCGACGAAGAGAAGAGAATGTCGAGCAAGAAGAAAAGAGAAGCTAAAGAAGGGAAGAAAAAACGAGACGAAAGGAGACAGAAAGAAGGTTGTAAAGAGAGGAAGAGATTGTCCTTCTCTCGCGTGGAGAACGGTCTGACACTTTCAAGGTCGGCCACTCCGGGTTTTCAAAATCACGGTCCCACATGACCAACAACTTCCTAACTCCGTCTCTCTCTCCCTCTCTCTCTATCTAGCTCGTTCCAGTCTCATATATTGCAACAAAAAGAATGACGCAGAGGGTGTAAAAACGAACAGAGGGAGACCATCGACGTAACTCGACGAAAGAAAAAAGTACACACGCCTGTACAGGGTGAGTCACAAATAGTGAGCCTCACCTGTTATTCTAATTTGAACGTGCGCCATTTTCCCGCCAAACACGCATGGACACGTTTCGTAATAATATAATATTATAGTACATCATATCAATCATACAGAGTATTTTTTACTACTTTTTTTCTGTAAATTCTTGCTAATCTACTTAATATTATAGTTTATACTCCTTGCATTACATGTACAGCATATACTACTTGTAACATATGTTACATCTATAAAAGCTGGATAACTGTATAAACATATATTTGTAAAAATTTGAAAACAATTTCTTATCAAACTACAAGAAGAACAATTTCAAAAAATTTAATAACATAATATAATTTAAAAACTTATAAAATTGTGAAAAGAACAATTTTTATTCGTTTAAAAATAAAAATCAGAATAATTTAAAAGCTCAGTTCATTTAAAATATTGTTCTTTGATCTTTAAAGAACTGTATTAAATTCTTTTTACATTAAGTCAGAGTACATTTTGTAAGCACATTTGCGCAACGTATACGAAGTTTTAAAAATGGCGCTGCCCCCTTTTGCTGCAGGGTCTTCAATTAGCCGGTGATTAGACAGAAATAAGATAGTAGTTGCTGACGTAAAAACTCGACTAGTTTATATTCACTGTCGGCACGACAACGACAACGATATTAAATGAAAAATAAGACCGTTGTAAATCTGTAGAATACATAATGTTTCCGTGATTCTGATCGTATCAGCTCGTGTGTCGAAGGTGAATTTTGTCATCGTGTTTTACGGGCGTAGATGGTATCGGTGTAAAATATGAAAATGTTACTTAGCCAAAAAACAAAATATTCGATTTAATTGCAAATTCCAGCTAATTGCGAATAGTTTCGACAGATCCTTCCTTGTTGGTGACATTAAAAAGCGAACTAGAATTTTTAGACTCCGAACGAGTTACTTTTGATTGGTCTATAGTCTTAAGCCGGTTTGCTGTTACTTAATAACGTAAAATAAAAATAGTAACGAACAGAGCTGTAGATAGAGTTTGTAGAACCCGAGGCGGAAGGTATATTTTTTGATCATGTTGATGATCAATAATGAACGAAATGACAAATGACTCTAGTTACATTGCAGCGGAAGTATGTAGCAGTGGACATCGAACCTTCGTTTGAACTTAAATTATTTTTCCAAATTTTCTTTGGAAATTTGAAAATTCCTATACTTTAGAATTTGTATAATTCTAAATCTGAAAACATCTCATAACTCTGTGAATTTATGAATTTGTGATATTAAAATTTTGCAAATTTAACAAAATTAAAAAGATTGCAAACTTGTTCGAGAAAGCTTAAATATGTAAACAAGTGTAAGATATACTGAAATTGAGTGCAAAGGCAAAGTGCCCGGGGCAGCCGCCCCGTTTGACCAACGCTAACGGCGCTACCAAGGTATGTAACCATAACAAGTTCGTTAATAATATGCTAGAATCTGGTCCGAGAAAGAGGCTCAACGACGGTCATTTTTCGAATACCAAAACACTGGTAGCTCATTTCTCTTTTTTCATCTTACGAAACTCGTCGAACGTCCGATGCGTATCGATCGTATCGATCGTTACGTCTGAATCGGTCGTTTCTTTTTTCCGTTCGCGTACGTGGGTGATCGGCATTCTTCCGGGTAGCTAATTTAAAATCGGATCGAGGTTCTATCCAATCGTAAATAATGATTGGTGCTCCCGTATCCGGAATCCCGTGGCCTAAGAATCAGCATATTCATACTCGCGATCATGAGTTCCCCTCTTTTTCTTCTACGAAATCTTTTTCCAACCAGGATTCGCGTTCCCCGTTGACGTCCACGGATGTCGGACAAACGTATCGATCGATCGGTACGTTTTTCAAGAATTATATTTATATTCGATCGCGGAAAAAACCGTGTAACTTGTCATGGAGGCATAAAAAAGAACTCGGAGAGGAGATCGTATCGTTGATGGCTTCGCGATCGTTTAACAATCGATATACGACTCATGACTTCACGAGACGGTTTTTCCCGATACCAATCTTTATTTGCTGATTTTCTTGCCTAAAGATCGCTTAGACCGATACGTATCGCGAACTTGCCGCGATTTACAATCCATTGCGATCGGCTAACCGCGCAACACAAAGTCTGTTGCTCCATTTAAGAAAATTAATGGTCGTGTCGTTTATTTATATTCGCGTTCGATACGCTTGATCGGTACGCCGTGCCGGGTTTAGTACCCTCGTTCACGGTGATTAATTTAAAATCGGAGAAATTAGATGCTTGCCAAATAAATTCGCAACCTGTTCCGCCGCCGATGTTGCTCGATAAGTAACCGAGTTCGGGGATGTTGAATTTTTACGGGGATACCGATTACAAGCTCTGTCCTTATTACCTAATCTATTACACACGCTGCATTATGAATTTTTCTAATATTTTTATTATTTTCGTATTTTGTGATTACATGCGTGATGATTATATTCCTCATTTCCAAACTTCTTTTTAAATCTTCTAAAAATTACAAATCCCAAATACAGAGTGCTTCTAGCAACTGAAGAAAGAAGTTCATTCTTCGTTGCATAACATTTTCAATTTTGAAAATTCAATTTTGTTGAATTTTATATCTATTAATTTCTTCGAAGTAAAATTCCATTGAAAATTCGTTTTCAACCTGTTTCAAACCTGTTGTTTCTCGATCGATTTCATTTTCGAACAAGAGAAAAAGAGAGCTGATGTAAGAGAAATAGATGATGGAAAAAGTATGTCGATATTTGTTGCGTTTTCTCGATGGAGAGGAAAGAGCGAAATAGCAAGGAGGAGAAATCTTATGGGGCAATGAATACACCGTTGAACGAGGCTCGTATCCGTGGAATTGAATCGTTCGATTATGCGGAACGCGGGCTTTTCGCGCCTTTGTTGGACCGCTGCGTGCATCTTTGAGGATGCATCGTAATGTATGCACCGCGATCGCAACGTGCACACGTGTAACGCGCGGGACCCACTCGCAACAATGGCGATGCGTGGGCGGCAAAGTGTTATTAATAGCGAACACTGCCAATATCTCGGGTACAAACGATGCGGCGCAACGGTGCGCAATAATGAGGCAATTATTAACGAGACTCGATTATGCGCTCGAGGTAGCAAACGTGGAACTCGCGACTCGCCGATAGAAAACGTTTACGATTCAGTTCTATGCTCTTTCATCATACGACTGCATAATCGTGTAATAATAATAGGCTACGCGTGATGGGGTTGCTGCTCAACCACTTTTGACTACCAGCTTTTCTTGCTGATCATTTTATTTATTGCCACATGGTCGTCGTAATAATCATATGTGGTCCACGTTGCTAGTTTAGTTAAATTATTTTTAGGAGATGCGAAAGGAACATCATTTAGGATTCTTAATACTGAGATAATTGTGTGCACTTAAAGATTTAAAGGATGAAGTTGGAAGATTATGTATATTTGTTCTTATGTCATATGTGACATATATGACCAACACTGTACATTTAATTAAATTTATTATTTATAGGGGAAACAAATGAAAAGAACATTTTAGGACTCATAATGTTGAGACAATTATATGCACTTAAAGATTTAAAGGATAAAGTTGGACGATTATGTATATTTGTACTTATGTCATATGTGACATATGTGACAACACTGTACATTCAGTTATATTTATTATTTATAGGGAAACAAATGAAAGGAACATCTTAGGGCCCTTAATATTCAGACAATTATTATACACTAATAGATTGAAGAATAAAATTGAAAGATCAAGTATTCTTGTTCTTATGCCATATGTGACATATGTGACCAACATTGCAAATTCGGTCAAATTAAATATTTTTAGGAGAAACAAGTACACGTTAGAGACAAGTACACTGATTAAGTTGAAAATAAAGTGGAAATAAAATTGTTCATTGTATTGATGGCCAGATGCTGTGCGCCGCAATGATCATATGTGACCAGCGCAATTCAGTTGTCCCATTCCTAACCCATTCCAATTACGTGACATAACTTTACTTACTGAGAAATATTCTACAAATATTTATTCAGAAATTGAAATAAGATTAGTGTTTGGAAAGTAGTGAGGTTTTTCTGACCCATAGGAGGATGCGAAGGGTGTCTGAAAAACAGAAAATCCCGAAAGGAAGACATAGTGAGAAGGTGTAAAGAAGGCGAGACAAGACAAATAAATAGGGAGTCGCGATAGCGTAAATAGTAACATAATACCGCATAATGGGGGCATAACGCGGCTCGATAATGCCGCTTGTGCATCACCGTGAAAGAAGTTACGGCAGGTCTGCCTTTGTCCGTCGTGCGCGGCCCTTAAGGCCGCGTTATTAAACGTTTTATAGGGCTCAGCGGATCTTTCCGAGGCCGTTGTCCTAGAACACCGGTCTGCTCTCTTCGTATAACACCGTGGACGTTATAAATTCGACCTGTTGCCGGTACGAACACCTGGATTCTCGAACTGACCGGTTGAACTCGAGCCAGCGAACGATTCGCCGGTGTTCATGCCGAAGAGAACGCTCTAACGAGGCCCAGTTTTACGTCGCAAATTCGTCGAACCGAGCAATGGTCGAAAGTTTCGTGGTTACGTCATTCGTCGAATTTAAACACGACTCCATTTGATAATTTTATGAATGACGTGGGATTTCGCGGACGAGCGGTTAATTTATGGATCGTCGCTGCGATAGGACGATTTAAAGTGGATCCGAAACGAGGTACATCGACGAGTTATGTCGAGTTGCGTGATTTCATGATGACTCATTTGAGAGAGCGAAGTTTGATAGTCGATGGTTCAGGGATTTTTGAATAAAGGCGAGCACAGAGGATTACGTCCGGAGACTTCGACGCATGGGTAGGGGAGCTCTTTCGATTCTTGTGCGTCATCAGTTATCGCGGATAGATGGTTCAAAATTTCGGGATACGGAGGTTTAAGACTCTTGGATTTTGCATATTTTTATGACTGGAGATTTCGAAGAATCGAGCTTTCAAAGTAGTATCAAAAATATTCGACTGAATCACCCAGATAACAAAAGAAACCTTAGGTTCGCATAGTTCTAATTAACAGGTAAATAGAGTTGTTATCTGGAGAATTAAATACCTTGACAATGCAACATCGAAGGAATAAAGGGTATTTTCCGTATCGAAGATTAATAAATATGAAGGTGGTTGCGGCATTATTTGCCACTTGGCGTAGAAACGCGCATTCCTTATCGAGCGAAGAAAGGTGCGGGAATAAAGAGGCCCGTTCCCGCGGCCGTGTTTAGTCAACGTTATTGCCATTCGGAATCTTTAGCTAGTTTACCATGCCAGCTTTCCATATAGCAACACCACGAAGGTGCAACGTCGATGGTTCTCGCGGAGTACTTGCATTATATGCGCATAAGTTATGCACATTATCGTTATGCGCCGGTTCGAGCATAACTTGTACTCCCAAGTGGTTCGTACACACGCGCCATGCCGATGCACGTTACTTAGAAACTCTGATTTTAGTTTCTTTTCATCGACGTTGCTCCTTTTATCTCCCTATATTCCCCCTTTCCTCTTATTCGATCGTCTATCGATACACCTTCTTCTCCACGTTCTCTTCACGTACAGTCGTCGGCAAATCTTCCCTAGGGGAAATGTGCCTGAACAATTACGTTGATTCATAGGGATTTTTCAAGATCTGCAAATTTTAAGACGGGTATAAGAATTTTTGGTGAGTCGACACTTGAGGTATTAGGGATTTCAGAATAGGTAAGGAAATCTAGGGATATTTTAATTGTGGAATTTTTGAATCTAGGGATTTGAAGATTTAGGAATTTCGGGATATAGGGATTTGGAGATTTAGGAATTTTGGAATCTAGGGATTTGGTGATTTAGGAATTTCGGGATATAGGGATTTGGAGATTAAGGAATTTTGAAATCTAGGGATTTGGTGATTTAGGAATTTCGGGATATAGGGATTTGGTGATTTAGGAATTTCGAGATATACGGATTTGGAGACTTAGGAATTTTGGAATCTAGGGATTTGGTGATTTAGGAATTCGGGATATAGGGATTTGGAGATTTAGGAATTTTGGAATCTAGGGATTTGGTGATTTAGGAATTTCGGGATATAGGGATTTGAAGATTTAGGAATTTCGAAATATAAGAATTTGGAGATTTACGAATTCGGGATATAGAGATTTGGGGATTTAGGAATTTTGGAATTTAGGGATTGGGAGATTTAGGAATTTCGAGATATAGGGATTTGGAGATTTAGGAATTGCGAAATATAAGAATTTGGAGATTTAGGAATTCGGGATATAGGGATTTGAAGATTTAGGAATTTCGGGATATAGGGATATGGAGATTTACGAATTCGGGATATAGAGATTTGGAGATTTAGGAATTTTGGAATTTAGGGATTTGGAGATTTAGGAATTTTGAGATATAAGAACTTGGAGATATAAGGATTCAGGAATCTTGAAATGTATAAGAAAAATTACCAAGTAGTCAGACCGTTAAAAATATAAAAATCTAGAATTTCCAATGAATCTAACACCTCATTGCACCCCCTCGCTGCTTATGAGTTGTTCCCCGGGCACTCGTTCTGCCCATCACTCAATTAAATCATCGATTTACGTTGATTTCCTCGTTTCCAAGAAATATTTTTTTCTTTCACCCGTGTTACCCGCTTTCCAAGAATTGACGCACGCATTTGACATCTGTATTACATCTACGTAATAACCACCTATTACTTTGTAATGAATCATTAGCAGTGTTTCGAATTGTATTCCACTCGATTTGAAATTACGAGAAGCGTTAATCTGTGAACAAGTATGATAATAGGAAATAAATTTGAAATCGTATACTTCTCCAACATGCATTTGCATAGATTTTTGCACAGATTTACACGCCGTTGAATTTATAATAAACGAGCATACAGATGGCAAGCTAACGATAGCAAAACGTTTTGAATAATAATTTCTACTCTTTTTTTTTTGTCGTCGTTTTCTCGTTTGAGAGAACAAGGACTAACGTTAAGGAAAAGACTAGACTTTTCTTTCGCGATTAACCTTTTCCTCTTCCTGAATTACAAGGACGAGAGGATTCCTCGTTGCAACGGTAACCTTATGAAAATTACTCAGATGTTTCCTCCATTATTTTCACAAGAATCCCGCGTAATCTCAATTACGATCGAAACCGTCGATACGGCTCGATTATCGACTCCGTTCGATCTATAACGCGAATCCCGATGATCTCACGAAACAGCATTCTTTTACCGATTAAATTGCTAAAACTTGTAATTAATGTATTAGTTTCAATGTACGATAAGTTCAATGTTACTTTGATTCATGACCTTGTCCTTTGCTTATTTTTTTAAACAAATTCATATTGAAATTATCCTATTTTGTTCATTGTATAAGTAGTATACTAAAGTACATACTATGAATTAAAATATTTTTATCTTTCTGAATAAATTCATATTGGGACCATATAATTTTATCTTGTACATTGGAACATACACATTTATTTTTCTAAACAAATTCATATTAAAAACAGATTATGTTATATTGCTCATTGCAATATATTTACTTCACCAAATAAGTTCATCATAACACTAAATAGTTTTATGTTGTACATTGGAAAATACATGTTCCTTTTTCTAAGTAGAGTTAATAGAAAATTATTTTCTTTTACTCAAAACTGCGTTAAAAACCAAAATTTTCATAAAGTGTACGGTAAAGAAATCTAGAGACAAACACCTACATGTAACACACTTATTGTTTTTATATTATAAATGTACCGATATAAATAACTGTCATAAAATACATACTTGCTTCGGTGTCGCATAAAACGATTAAAATCGTGACAGAGGAGAGCAACGGGAAAAAGGGACTATGCAAGTGTACATCGGTGAACTGCAAAACTGGCACATACATTTGAATACGCGTATCGTGAGGATGACTAACGGTATACCCGTTGGATTCCGTTCGAGTAACGCAAGAATGAATGAGAAAAAATTGAAAAGGTAACGCAAAAAGCGAGAAGAAACCGTTTATTATTCAATTAACCACGTTCGATTAAGCCGCGATCAATTCAGAGCGTTTTTCAGTGATTCAGTAACAACGTATCTCCATCTGTTCTCCATTTTTTGCATCGTCCGAAGCTTCACACTCATTCTAAGGCGTGTGAGTGTTAAAAGTACCCGAGTTCTTTTATTACGAGCTGAGGTATTTCACATTATTATCGCCGCATTATTTAACTTCCCAAATTCTCATATTTATAAACACTCGACATCCTACATTTTTGAAAGAACAAATTCTTAAAAATCTAGTCATATTCAACAAATTTTAGATTCTCAAATCATCAGATTCCAAAATCTATGGATTCAAACGTTACTAGAATACAAATTCCTGGACTACCATATCCCTAGATGTCTTCGATGTATCTAAAATGTCTAGATTTCGAAAATCACTACGCTTAAAACTCATTGGATGCAAAATATTCTAAGGGATACTAAAAAAACCTTGGATTTAAAAATCGCTGGATAAAAAATCCCCACACAAAAAAATTCAAAATTCCCTTGATTCCATAACCTGCAGATAAAAAATTCCTGGATAAAAAATTCCTAGACGCAAAAATTCCTAAATTCAAAATTCCCTTGATTCCATAACCTGCAGATAAAAAATTCCTGGATAAAAAATTCCTAGACGCAAAAATTCCTAAATTCAAAATTCCCTTGATTCCATAACCTGTAGATAAAAAATCCCCGGATAAAAAATTCCTAGACGCAAAAATTTCTAATTTTAAAATTCCCTTGATTTCACAACGTACAGATTAACCCCTTGCACTATTTTTACGAGTCTGACGCACTGATACTTCAGTTGGGATCAATTTTACTCGAATTTTGAATATGCTTCAATTTGGAGTTCAAGTCTAATTATAATTTGCATAGTCAACGACTGCATAATACCATGTTGTCATAACATTTCAACATTTTTTGTCTGTTTCAATATTGTAGCTATGTTTAGTTAGTTCTGACTGACGCACCTGACAAATAGGTCATAGTGCAAGGGGTTAGAAATCCCTAGATTTACAAGTAGTTAGATTCCTATATCCCTGGAATAGTGTGAGATCTGGATTCTCCTAGGTCCGAAACCCCTAGATCCTAAAATCCAAAAATCTTCAGGCCAAACATCCCTACATCTCGATATTCCTAAATCTCCGAATCCCTCTATTTTGAAATTCCTAAATCTCCAAATCCCTAGATTCCGAAATTCCTAAATCTCCAAATCCCTCTATTTTGAAATTCCTAAATCTCCAAATCCCTCTATTTTGAAATTCCTAAATCTCCAAATCCCTAGATTCCGAAATTCCTAAATCTCCAAATCCCTATATTTTGAAATTCCTAAATCTCCAAATCCCTAGATTCCGAAATTCCTAAATCTCCAAATCCCTATATTCTCAACTCCTTAGATCCTCAACTCCAAAACCCAAGTACTCCTCAATCCCGAAATCCTTCAAAGAATCCCTAGATCCCAAAGTCGTTACATAAAAAAATACCCAGTTCAAAAGATCACTACCCCATAAAATCCCTACATACATCCCTAAATACGCAAATCCCTAGATTCCCTTATCCACATCTCCTAACATCCTGAAATCTTAAAATTCCACTTGTTCAAATTCTAATTTTTACCCAAATCCCTAGATTCCCTTATCCACATCTCCCAACATCCCGAAATCTTAAAATTCCACTTGCTCAAATTCTAATTTCCCCAAATTCCAATTTCCAATCCAAAGCCATCCTGAAATTTCCATATCTTAAAAAATCCCTGAAAAATCCCTGAAAAGAGTGAAGGTTAATACTTGTTCAACAGGTTGATCGACGTATTTTCCGTGGGGAAAGCAGATTTGCCGCGGACTGTACGGCGTTGTTCGAATGTAGAGTAAAACGTATAAATGGAGAGGTGGGACGATCTCTCGAGACGATGATCTTAGATAGTACGCAACTGTCATGGATGGTACACGTGTTCGAGAAGAGCGGTCGTTCACGTCCGATTCAGATACTCGACCGCCCGCGTAGCCATCGCAACATTTCCAGGTGAACGTATCGCCGTTTAATCAGCATTTTCGTTGTTTCGAACCCACCTTCCGTCGAATTCAGTTTCTGTGTGCCGTGCTTTCAGTTACCGTACGCTCTTTAGCCATCTCACGCTCAAAGAGAGCCTCGCGAAAAGTGTCGAAACAATTCGGTGCAGTGATCTCGGGTGGCGAATCGTTTCAACGCGGAATTCACCAGTCATCCCAACGTGTTTCTTCGCCGAGGTGTTTTTAATTCGATGTTCGCGGTTCTTAATACCGAGACAACGCCGCGAAGCGAGGATCGATCCTCGAGGTTAAAAATAATTGAAACTCGTATCGAACGTCAGTTCCTGATTCTCGATGCGTCCGCGGATAATCGATTTTAGTCGACGGCTTAATCGTTTATTCTTGCCGTTACGTGATTCTGGAAAAACATCTCTGTAATCGATGGTTCATCTTCGCTTCATTGTTGTGCACCGATGCTCGCAACTACGTTTAAATCAGTCTCTTTGACGTTCTCTTAATTATCTCACCGTCTTCTTAATTACATCGGCTTGCATGGGCCGGTTTTATGCGATATCTCATAAAAAGTGATCGGTTTATTTTTTTTAGTTTGGTTTTTATTCGTCATTTTCGAACTTGTGACATGACTTCATTGTTTTGGCTGAAATGAAATCATTTTTTGTTCGAGCTAATTAAGTTTGAAGGAAATAACCTGTAAGACATTGTGGTAAGATTATCTGTAATCTTGTTTCAATCAATTCACTACAAAATCGACTATAAAATATTACATAATTTTGTTTAATTACAACGAATACCAAATAGAAAATTTATTTCAATCACGAATGCTCTTGAACAAAATCATTTTGATCTTCTAATAATCGTACAATTATTTAAAGTAAGAATTATTTCTAAACAAACAAGATAATATTCAATCATTTTTCGAATTCTATATAATATTCAAATAATTTCGTACATTTTTCAAATAAAGTATGATTTGAATAATACTTAATTTCGCGTATCGTCAGATTGTTTCAAAGAAAATTATGTTTGATTAGTTTCAAAATTGCCGCGCGTATTAGGCGCACTTCGATGAGACAATTGAAAGTAATCGATTTCATCCGGCAATTAAATTGATCGTGTCAATTGCGCTTGCTCACGTCGTTAATTACTTCTCAGCTCATTTCCGTGCTGTCACTTTATTTCTCTCAATTTCATTTCGTAACACTTTAAACATGTTTGCTCTTCTCTTAAAAATATACTAACTCATGTGAGCCTTTTTGCGTATTTAAATGTTTGCTTATTCATTTTACACTTTGATCAAATTATACTGATGATAATTTAAAATGGAAATACCCTTTTCTTTTATGTTAAATATTTTGCATTGCACATCTTCTTACTTTAATATATAAATATTAAACAGTATTTTAATATTTCTAATAATATTTGGAATATATGATTATTATTGTGATTGTATATAAAGTAAGATCATTTTAAATGAAAAATATGAACAAATTTTTATCGCAGATTATTGTTACAAGTTATGAAACTTTACTCAATTTGTATATTTGTATAATGAATACATATACAGGATAAATATACATAGTATGAATAAGTATTGCATAGAAAATACATAGAATGAATAATTATACATTTAAATACCAAACAAAAAAATAAAAAAAAATGTGAAAAAGGAATGGTCGCAAACAGATTCGAACTTGCAACCCTCTGTTTCTAACAACAGTGTTCTCCACTCATCTACATAACAAAATTACTCTCTACATAAATATTTACTTTACTAAAATTTGTGAAAGTTTCCTCGAAATTACAACGAGAAAAGTAATTTTCCTCAAAAACTAAAAATTACATTTTACTTGAACGAATTAGCGATCGTTCATTAAAGAAAGTAATGAACTTCAGAAGAATACGACCATCTGTTCTCTCGTCGATTATTCAACCACACCGATAATTGTTCGAAAACAAACATCGAATTAATTAGAATGTCTTCTATTCTTCTCGAAATTGCTGTCACGCCGCGTCATTATTGTAAACCGCGAACTAATCTCGAGCCACGTGTAACGATCATTACGGGCTGCCACGAAGAAAGAAGATTAATCGATCGTTCCTGTTCTCCGCTTCTTTTTGTATCGTCGTCTTACGCAACATTTCAGCTGGTCGTTCCACGAAAAGTTACGTTTCTACCGTTATTTCGCGCGATCGTGAATTTCGGGGAACGGAAAGGTGACAGGCGTTAATCTCGAGGTCGGATTGTTTATCGAACAATTAGCGGCGAAGGAAGTTCGATCGGCATCGAGTGTTCACCGATGGATCCCGTGCATGCGATCCGCTCCAACACGCTTCGGATGGTAATTATCTCGGCGAGAAGTATGCGGATCGACGCCGTTGAATGTCATGACAGGTAACGGTATAATCTTGTGACATTCGAACGTATTAATAACACCCATTTCGATTCGAGAAGCGCAAAATGTCCGAGCGTTCAACGCTCGGAGAATCTGAGCCCGCGAAAATTTGAATTATTTTAAATATACAGAAATAAATATATAGAATGTCTCCTTTAAGTCTCACTAATTATTTAATGAAATGAAGTTAGTTAAAAATTTGGTACACCATATCCAAGCACGTTATAAAAATACGAAAGAAGAATCAGGCGATTATAAATCCAACGCGAAGTTAAGGAAAAAAAAGATTAATCGTGCTAAGATACACGTAACTTCGAAAACACTACGAGATCGATGCGAATTACATAACAGTTATCGAAACGTCAGCAAGAATTTGTTTATCGAAAACGAATACCTACACGCGTGTAACGGCACAATTAGCCGTTATCAAAGAACGAATTGTTCGATTAATCAAAAGCACAATTCGACAGAGAACCATACACAATTGTCCGAGTCGAATGAAAAGAAGTTGAAGAATCATAAGAGACTGACGAAGTGGGACCCTGACGGCATATTCCTTTCTAATATCGTTACGTCACGACAGATTAAGGAGCATCCTTGAAGTTTGGTCCTGTGAACAATCTTTGTCCTTGAACCTATCTTGCTCTCGAGCCAGGTCATTGAACTACAGCCCTCTCTTTAGGTTCATTATCTTCAAATTTTAATTTGTTTATAAGGTTGCTCCTAAGTTGAGTAGAAATATATGACTACCTTTAAACAGAGTACAGATATATGACTGATCTTAAATTGAGCACTATATGACCGCTTTTAAATGGAGTACAGATATATGACTGTCCTTAAATTGAGCACTAATTTATGCTGCCCTTAAATTGGGAATGAATATATAATTGTCTTTAAATTCAGAATAAATATAAATTCCTTACATTCAATATAAATGTACGACTGAAATTGACCACAAATAAATGACTGCCCTTAAATGAAGAATAAGTATATAACTGTTTTCAAGTACAAATATGTGACTGTCTTTACGTTAAAATATGACTGACCTTCAATTGAGCACAAATACATGCTCATCCTCAAATGAAGCATAAATATGACCTTTAAATGTAGAACAAATATATGACTGCCCGTAAATGAAGTATAGATATATGACTGTCCTTAAATGGAGCATAGTACAGTTTCCCTTAACACTGAACAACTGCATACATGATTACAATTTTTTGTTTATTGCAATATTGAAAATATCAGACAGGAAACAAAATGGTGTATCCATATTTGATTAGTCTCTGATGCAGTGTCAATTAAACTTGTGACGTTTTAAAGAAACGGGATATTCCGAAATGCGTGAGTTTAAGATGTCTCACGATAGTCACATGATCATCGTGGAGCTTCGAAGTAATCATCATCTGGACCAAACGAGCTTCGCACGTGATCGATAATGGTCTCGAGCGAAACATCCTGACCTTCGATAGCCACTCATGAAGAAAGTCAAAGAAATTTCCATGAATTCAAATCAATCGATTTCCGCATTGGTTGTCGCAACACGTCATTGTTCAATCGTTGTATCACTACCATTTTGTATCACAAAATTTCTTTGAAATTGAATATACAAACGCTAGAGATATTTCGAAAAGATTAGCCGTACCAAAGTAAGAAGTTTAAAATTTGCATTTAAATCTGCGATTAAGTGCATTCAAATTATCATACGGAGAAAAAAAATTCGCCGAAGACGTGCGTGTCTCATAAGTTGGCAGTTGAGATCCATTAGTTCGGCAACTTAACATTTTTTCGCTAAAACACTGTTTCTCAAGCAGGAAAGAAAAAGTTTCACTTAGCTCGATGCTCGCAAATTAATTGATAAGTCGGGTATATTTGAAAGCGGTCGATTAATCGATGAGACGCGGATCGACACGCCGCTCGAACCGTTCGTTTTATGACCCGGAGGACCACAAAATCGTCTCGGTAACAAGTTTTTACGGCTTCCTCGGTTTCCTGCTATCTCTTTGGCCTTTCCTAAGGACCAGTCGTTGACGTCACGTTACCGGCTAACCAACGGTGCAGCTGCATTCTCTCCTTTCGTGCATTAAACGCGGAATTCCAGCCGAGTCACGATTCGGGACTGGCCTGATCGTTTTCGAGAAATCGACACCGGTGACGATCGATCGGTGACGGAACGAACCGAACAATGATATTCAATGTCGCGGCCAATTAAAACCGCTTTATGCCTCGTAAATCGAACCATCAGGCCGTTTTTCGGAGAATTTCCAGCTCATTTCGAATATTAATTGGCGTATTAAGATTGTGAACTAAGCTTCGATACGTGAGTTATTAGTTTTTGAATACTCGACACTACTTTTCATATTGTTTACCGAAGGAATGAATTATTTATGGGAGAATATTTTTATATCTTTATTTCGTAATCTGAGGTCACCAATATTCTGATTTGAAGAAACATTAGTTATCCTTTCATTATTTTCAGTTTCACCCTTTGCGAAAGGGGACTCACCATTCGATTTAATACAATTATACATATGATATGAACATAGCGAAACAGACAATAACTAATAATAGAGAAATAATAATTTTAAAAGAAGTCTGGAATGGTTTTGCCACCTACTAACAGCAAGAATACCTTGAAGTGTGAAGGGTTGATATATCGCACGATACCTGAAACAAATTTTAAAACTTTTCATACGTTTACCAGAGAAATGAATTAGTTATTTTAATTCGAAACCGAGTATATGAAATAACGTCGAGGATAAAAAGGGGTGAAAAAAGTTGAATAATCGGTGAGTAAAAGGGATCGTTTCAGACACCTTTTCCGTAGGTGAACGCTGTCGAGCAGCATCCCGTTCTCTCACGGGCGATTCAGGAAAGCCCCGGCAAGAATTCCATCGTCCATAGATCCCATCAGCATAGATAAACATTCTCTTCTCCCTGGGACCTTTCGCGGGAGGCTAGGAGAAGTCAAGAAATAAGCGGTTCTCTTTTGTGGCTGAACCCTCCCCCGTATCTCTTCTCCTCGTAGCTTATCTTTCTCTGGTTTCGCGGTGTGTTGCTTGCGAATACACTGTGAACGTAATAGGGAAGGGGTATTGTTATTGTGTCTCTACGCGGGCATAAACGAGTGTGTAAGCGTGCAAATCCACGGCTCGGGCCCCGTGGTATGGGTATAATCGTTTATTTCGCGTCGACCTTTGCGGGGCACTACGTCAAAATGTCAGACGCGACCCCGCCTGAGCGTAGGGAAGATGCACTGGGAACGTTGTAATGGGCTTACAAAGCGTAACAAACTGATGCGAGGTCAAACACGCGACGGGCAATAAACACACGGAAAGATAAATGGGCCCTTAAGGTGCACAACGTACACCATCGCGTCCTGGAAAGTGTTTCATTTCGGCGCCGAACGCTTCCTCTCCTTTTCGACCAAACATCCACGTTAATGGCGAATCGTTAGAGATTATTTACTAGGAAACTGTGCATCGTATTTATTTATTAGCTGATGTGAGAGATTGCGATACTATTTTTTTATACCGCACAGAGATCGAGCCTTTGATCCTTTGAACCCGATCGCACGGCCAGGGGCTGAAGTTTTAATTACCGCTTCGCTCGATGAGAACCAAGCTGGATCTTCCTCTTCATTTTACGCTGCGGGATTTTGCTTCGGAACGCTTCTTGCGAACTTGATCAATTTCACGATCTCAAAATTTACGTTTTTATTGTTCAAAAGTGGAAAGTAGTTACTTTTTATTTATTATCAAATTCCTAGACATGCTTAAGTTTCCAAACCTCTAAATTATCAAGTTCCTGGGTTTCCAACTCTTTACATATTCAAATCCTTAGGTTTGCAAATTCTGAGATCCCCAAATTCCTAGGTTCACATATCTCTAGATTTTCCAATTCTAATTCCTGAATCCTTAGGTCCCCAAATTTCTACATCCCCATATTCCTAAGATCCCAAATCGCAAAATTCTATATCAATAATTCCCAGATCCCCAAATACCATGTCAGTAATTACCAGGTCCCCAAATACCTATGTCTCCAAAACCCTAACTTCCAAGGTACCAAAATTCTTAGACCGCCAAATCTCTACCGCGCATTAAAAGTGTGGACACCTATTCGTATTGAAATGATCATAACGTTACCGTTCAAATTAGACGGTTGACAGTAGGATACGGCAAGGATGAACGCTCCGTGATCCTTCAAGGATGGACCTCGAGATCGCTCGGAGCCATAAGTGACTTACGGAGCGTAACAAACTGACGCGAGTTTAAGCGCTGGACGGGCAATAAACACCGTGGAAAGATAAATGGAACCCTTGGTCCATCGTTGCTGTCTCGAAGAAACTGTATCATTTCGTTTAGATCTTTTCTTTCTTACCTCGTACAGCCCTAAATAAATCGTGGCATTGTCGGCGATATAAAGCAAACTTGCCTCTCTCCATTAAACTTTATCTCGTTCGACAAACGAACGGGTAAAAATCATCCCGCTAAGTATCTCATTCTCAGATTGAAAAACCAATCATTTTATTAAACTAATTCAACATCACGGTCATCCTTAAGATTCTTAGGATTTTTAAAATTATCTACTGAATTATATTTATAAATCTATTGAACTCACCCAGACCACAGATTGTTCTATTTTATCTATAAATAAATATGTGTATATTATATATAACTACATAATTTTAAATAGAATTGAAGAATCCCTCTCTTTAAGACCACTCTCCATCCAAAACAATCAAAGAACTTGTATTGAAATACTAGCTCCAATATGATGTGACCTAACAGCAGATTTTTTGTTTGCATTGTTTCAGATGCCACAAACAGTGCCTTCAGCAGCCGGCTACTTGCCGTCGTTCGATTACATCACGTTTCAGTTCGATTTGTCCCTTCTGTCGGACGATTACAGCGCCGCAAATGCTCAAAATACTTTGAAACCAGCGCAAATCAAGCAGGAAGCACAATCGCCGCGTCCTGGTTCACCGATCACATACTCGAGCCCGCCATATTCGGGCGCAGCCGGCGAACTGTCGCCAAATTATTCGCACGAAGGATCGCCGGGATATCCTACGAGTCCTTACTACGTGCCGAGAAGTCCTCAGAGCGCGCAATTCTATCCAACGAGTCCAGAACCCTCCGCCAAACAACCTATCAAGAGGGAGAAAAGCCTTGATCTTCTGGCCATCTTGCAGGAGTCCAGGTACATTTATATAAGTGCATTTGATTACTGGAATATAAGTTGCTGATGGGTATGTTGATGGGCAGGTTGCCCATTGATGAGCTTATAGGCATCGGTGGGAAGGGTATTGATCAGATTAGGGGGTCATGGAAATTTTTTATTTTAGACTTCAGAAATTTTGTAGTTCATGCAACTGGTGATTGCAAATTTTACAGTATTATGAATTTGGTAATTTGGCACTACAATCTTAGATTCTTGAGATTCCATCATAGTTTTCTTTGTGTTCGATCCAAAGCAACGAAGACATATCCCAGAGAGATCAGAAGGAAAAAAATCACCCCATAAAAAGCACAAAAGCACCCCATAACATCGACGTAACCATGATTTCAGACTCTTGGCCGAGAGTCTGGGCTATCGGGAGGACTCGACCGATTGCACGGTACCCTGTACTCCTCCTAGAACAGAGGAGGACATCTACAACAGCCTTGACGCGGACTTCTTCGCCAAGAAAGAAGATACCACGGTGCAAGGACACCCGTTGTTGAAGGAAATCCTGTTCAAGGAGGAACCTCGATCCAGTTGCAGCAGCAATTCTTCCTCGTCGTCCTCCTCCTCCTCTTCGTCCTCGTCGAGCGCTTCCTCGTCGCCGGACCCGATAGAACTCGAGAACGGTTCTCCGTTGAGGAACTTGCTGTTCAAGGGTGCACGAAAAGAGTTCACCGACGTGACCAGGACGAACTCGAGCCTGAAGCTGGAGAGAATACAGGACGAGGTCAGGAATCCTCTGCAAAAGGAGGAGGAGCTTTTCAAGGACGGGCAAAAGAGCGACCATCAGTTGCTCAGGGAGGTTCTGAGGGACACCAGCTTTCAGAGGAAGTACAATCTGAGACCCGTGGATCTCGGGAGCGTCGGGACCGGGTTCGTCGAAGACATGGAACCCGGCGAATGCGTCGGGGACCTCACCAGAGAACAGATCGAACCCGTGCTCAGCCTGGCCATACAACAACTGCAGAAGGACTTCGACAACACCTGCGTCGCACTCGGCATTCATCCTGGTGAGTGACATTTATCGGTTTCCTCTCTTCGACCTCTTGTACTATGACTATGCTCGTGACGCACTCGGAGTGCATGATAAATCTTTGTCACGTTTTCAATGCGTTTTAATTTTCAATTTTAACTTGATTGTAATCTACAAAGTCATCGTTGACAGACATTTTTATTTTTTTTTGTTTTTGCATTGTAAGTTAGGTCGCACCTAAATCGTAGTGCAAGATTTGGAAAAATCATCCTTCTCATATATCATTTTGCTTAAAAAGAACTACCCTCCTATTAATTAAGACTCTGAGAGTATACTGTATATCCATTTAATTACGCGAGAAAATGAGCGGGAAGTCGAGATTAAAAAGACAAACCGATGTTATTCCGGATAATTGCAATTACGGTAAGCAGTTTTTACCGCGACGTGAACGTGTTAATTATCACCGAGATCTCTCAGCAATTTGTCGCCGTCCTTTGAGACTGGAAAAATCTCGAAGTCGTTATCGCGTTTAATGACCGTTGGGTTAATTGTCGCGTAATAAATTAATAAATTGTATCGAGATACACGGTGTTCCTAAGGCAATAAGGAGGTGCGTGAGCGTCCATTAGACTGTTAGACCTTGTTGCTACCTTGCCGCGGGCAAACGTGTTCGACGTTATCTTCGTGAACGTAGGAGCGACCGGTTCGACTATTAGTTGGTAGCATGATGTCATGCTCGGAATAAGTTACGAAGTCACATAGTGCTTTCACGAGAAGTTACGAAATTTCGAGGCTCTACTCAAGGTCGTACCTCGCTTCCGCTACTTTTCTAACATTTTATTGCGAACCAAACTACTCACTTCCTTGACAATATTTAAAAAAATAAGACCAACTTCAAAGAGACGTTCTTCAGATAAAATTAAAAGAAAATTGTCATTGTAAAAGAGTTAATATTCGCTTGACATTTGAATCCTTTAATCTACTGATGTCAACTGTTTGAAATTGGCGCCAAATTTGAAGGAAACAGATCAATTGAATTTTGTAGAAAAAACATATGCAAACATATACATATTAAAAACGAATACATCTACCGTAAAATTTGTAAATATATTTCAACGAAGGCACTCTGATTCTAATAATATTTAAATGCTTATAATTTGGCGCCAATTTCAAAACATGGTTAAGGAAGAATTCAAATAACATATAGGGTGTATATAAAAGTCGACTTAAAAAAGAACAGATAATTACCCACAGATCAAAAATATTTTTAAATCGATATTAAATAATGATTCTTGTGGAGTTTTGTTCGTTGGTAGCCATAGTGGGTGACGTTCGAATAACACGCATCACGATGGGTGAACTCGATTTCAAAGTAGCACAACGATCGACGGTTACCGACGAGAAATTCCAAGAAAAATTCTACCAGCAAAATCGAAAGTGACTCGTATGAATGGAACGCGTCGATCTCGAATATGTTAATAAAATACGTGTATCGAACAGAAACGTAATCAATTGCGGCAGGAGTAGATTAATCATTGAACAAAATGGGCACTAAGGGAGAAGACTACAGAATTTCTTCATTGTAGAATTTAGAGAAGTTCTCTGTTGTTAAATTACGGAAATTCCATAGTTTTTAGGCTCTTAAGAATTGCAATGTCCAAAATCCTAGAAAAATATACAGTACCATACGCAGTACCAAACTTGTGAAGTCCAAAAATTCCAAAGTTCTAAATTTCAAAGGTCCAAAAGTCCCAAAGTACCCAAAATTCTTAATATCCCTAAAATTCCCAAATGCCAAAAGTCCAACCCCAATATCTCAACATCTCATTACATCAAAAATCCAAAAATTCATAAAACCAGAAATCTAGAAATTAAAAAATCTCAAAGTCGAAAACTTCAAAAGACCCAAAGTTTAGTATAAAAAAATAAAATTCTATTTGACAATTTATAATTTGACTAAAATGAAGCGTATTTGCAGAGTTGTTAATCTGTCGTTGAATAAAATTGCAGAGCCACGACGCTGGAGCGCAGCGGACGTAGCAGCTTGGATACAATGGGCCAGAAGGCAATTGCAGTTGCCCTCGGTGCCATTGGAGAGTTTCAACGTGGACGGTGCAACCTTGGCTTCCCTCACGGAAGAAGAATTCTGTCAACGAGCCCCGCAGGTGAGTTTCCCCCGAAACAATCTTTACTGCACGCAGTTTCTGTCGCTCAACGACCGGTCGTCTCGTTAAAATCGACTAACGCGTAAGTCGCGTTTTCAAACGGTACCGTTACGCAATGCCGTTCGAACCGAAGAGCAACGATTATTCGCGAACTCGAGTGCCGTTTTAACGAACCAATTAGTCCCTGGAATTTCGTGACGTTCCTTTTAATCATCCACTGGTGCGAATTTGAAAATTTGGGTATTTGGAAATTAGAAATTTGAGAAGTAGGGAATTGAATGTTTGGGAATTGGGAATTGAAAATTTGGAAATGTGGAAATTGGGAAATTGAAAATTTGGAGATTTGGAAACTGGGGATTTGGAAATTGGGGAATTGAAAATTTGGAAATTGGGGATTAGGAAATTGGGGAATTGAAAATTTGGAAATTTGGAAATTGGGGAATTGAAAATTTGGAAATTTGGTAATTGGGGAATTGGATAATTGAAAATTTGGAAATTTGGAAATTTGGGATTTGGAAATTGGGGAATTGAAAATTTGGAAATTTGGAAATTGGGGAATTGGATAATTGAAAATTTGGAAATTTGGAAATTGGAGATTTGGAAACTGGGAAATTGAAAATTTGGAAAGGTGGAAATTGGGGAATTGGGGAATTGACAATTTGGAAATTGGGGAATTGAAAATTTGGAAATTGGGGATTTGGAAATTGGGGAATTGAAAATTTGGAAATTTGGAAATTGGGGAATTGAAAATTTGGTAATTGGGGAATTGGATAATTGAAAATTTGGAAATTGGAGATTTGGAAATTGGAGAATTGAAAATTTGGAAATTTGGAAATTGGGGAATTGTGGAACTGAAAATTTGGAAATTTGAAAATTGTGGAATTGGGGAATTGAAAATTTGGAAATTTGGAAATTAGGGATTTGGAAATTGGGGAATTGAAAATTGTGGAATTAGAAATTTCGAATTGTCGAAATTGGGGAATTGAAAATTTGGAAATTTGAAAATTGTTGAATTGAAAATTTGAAAATTGGTGAATTAAAAATTTGGAAATTGAGGGTCTGAAACATTGTAACTTGAAAAGTAGAAAATTTGCAAATAAGACGTGGCCATCCAATCCATAGCAGTAGACATCTAATACTTGGCGATATAGTGCGTGGCAAAGAACACTATAAGATGCAGTCTATAAAATAGCGAGAACCGAATATCATTAAAGGAATCCATAACAATTAGCATGTTAAGTTGATGGCGCATTTACTTAGCCGTAATATTCGGGAACGGTTTTACGACGAGCGTGTAGAATCGGTTTGATCGTTAATAAGAAAAGGGTTGAATCGAGCGGAGTAAATAACGGTGTGGAGAAGACTGTACGGAAATCGGCGATCGACAAGACTAAAAGCACGTATTCAGACGCACGTAGGAAAGGTATCGGGAGAATCCTGGTTCCCGTTAAACGGCACAAACCGTATTATTACGCCAGTTGCTTACTCACGCCGACGTTCTTGTGCCCCTTCGCGCCATGGATTACGAGGAAAGAACGTGGACGCACACCGATTTCCAGGAAATTCACTTTCACCGGACCTTGTCCGTGAGTGTTTCTCGGCTGACTCGCCGCCATTAGTTTCTTTATCGAACGAGCCCAGGATATCGTTTCATTCTTTTCTTCGTTCGAGTAACAACGGCGAAACCGCAACTCGCAATTTACTTCTAAACGCGATCACCTTAGATCTAATCATTTTTTTTTTTTTATCAAATAAAACTTCGTACAACTTTGTTTGAGTCCTCGAACAGGAAAACACTTAGAGTTAAAGCGTAGCGTTGAATATCACGAGATAATGCTCTTTTTTGATCTGTTAGCATCAACTTTTTGAAATTGGCGCCAAATATAAAACATTTAAATTAATTTCAAGTGCAAAGAAAAATAACATTGGAAAGAATAAAATAATCGATTTAGAATGTAATTATTGGTGAATATTATGAGCGAATTAACATTTGTGATCATACAAATACCTTTTTATCAATGTTTTGAAATTGGCGGCAAATTTAAATACCGCAGTCAGTGATGTCATTGATATATGCAAGAATTTGACGACACGTGTATTCTCTTTTAACTCGATTTTTGTGTACGTTGTTAATAATGAATTTCAATTACTTTATTCAACAATATTCAATTATAATTCTGTGTTAATTTTATTATTCTCTTTAGTGCTTTTCCCAAAAAGTTTCGATATCTGAATTTTTAATTTAATCTGACATTTCAAGTTTTCGTTAATTTTGAACATGATAGTAATTAGACAAGTCACTTCATATTAATTTATATAAAATATTAATCCTCTTTTTGAAGTCGGTTAGAAACGGAAGCGGAGTGTACTGTTCTTTCAATATGTTTTTTATTATTCAATAACAGGTTCTTATCTTTCTTATAAGGCTTGTGATCTTTGTTTTGAATTCCTGGTTAAGACACTAGATAACCTCTTTGAAAAAACACCGCGAGATAAGGCTTTACACTTAACGAACCACGAACATCGTAAAATCCATGACCTTTGTAATTTGATGGACTTTTTTGTATCTCCAACAGAGACCACCGATTAGATAGGTGTTCGAGTAGCTCCGTTAAGCCGTAAAACCGCTAATTTCCAAATTACGACCGATAGCCCGCATTCACGGTCATCGGATCGTTGCGAGAACACCATGTACACACTTCTAATCGTACATTCCACGAATTCTAATTCCTCAAATTTTACATATTTAATAAACATTGTTATGAATAAACATGTACCGACGAAAGCAACATAACTCGTCGATAAAAAACAATCACTCAACCCAATATAAAATTATACATTCAATGTCTTCCACCGAACTAATAAAAAATTATACATTCAATGTCTTCCACCGAACTAATAAAAAATTATACATTCAATGTCTTCCAATCCAATAAAGAATTATACATTCAATGTCTTCGACCCAATAAAAAATGATACATTCAAATTCTTTCAAGCCAGTAATAGCTGCTTCAAGTTGTTCGTAAACGTAGGTATTAAAATGCAGCAGAAGCCATGACGCTAAGTTAGAATTTTTGTGCAACAATGTGATGGAATACCGGAAGGTCGAAATACCGCGAGCATAGGATGATGATACGGGTAGCCGCGCATAATAGATTCAGTTTTGCCTCCGGTAATTGGATAATTGTAGCACAGTTCGCAACGACTGACTTAGTAACGTGGAATCATGATCGAGCTCGAACTCGTTCATGATCACTCGCCATAATTCGCCGGAAAAATCAGATTCCACAATGCGGCGCAGCCCGTTTGCCTTTGACCTGATATACCAAACCACCGGTTAAATAATTCATACGTTCGTGAAACCCCGGAGAAGAAGAAGAAGTCATTAATGTATTCCGCATTCGTTATGGATGTTCGGCGTGCGAGCCGGCGCTGTAATCGAACGCTGGGAATTCGATTCACGGAACATTTCCGAGGGATCGATGCACCGCTTTCCCATTGCCGGGACAGCGAAATTGCTCGGAGAGCAGGCTCGCGTGTTTATTTCGTTCGTGCCCCGAAGTTGGTACGCATGGTCGCGGTATACGCATTTGCATCTCGCGAATATGCAATTTTCTCGGTACTGTCGGATGCGAATACGGCTTGCCTAGGGTTCGCTGAGGTTTCTGGAATTCGATACTTTATGCTTCTTGGGACTTTGGGCTTCTAGGGACTTGGTGGGGCATTTATAGGAATTTGGAGAATTGGGTATTTGGGAGATGGAAGCAATTTGGAAGTTTGGATTCGTAGGTATTTGAATAGTTTGAGATTTGGGGGTCTAAGGGTGTAGGAATTTAGGGATTTGGGAATTTGGGAGTTTTGGATGTAGGAAGCTTGGGAAGTGGAGATTTGGAGACATAGGAATTTGGGGACTTCTAAATTTGGGAGTGTAGGAAATTGGGGTCATAGAATTTTGGGGGGCTTTGAAATTTGGGAGTGTAGGTATTTGGAGACATAGAAGCTTCGAGACCCAGGAATTTGGGGGCTTCGAAATTTGGGAGTGTAGGAAATTGGGATCATAGAATTTTGGGGGCTTTAAAATTTGGGAGTGTAGGAATTTGGGGACATAGAAATTTGGAGACGTAGGAATTTGGGTGCTTCGAAATTTGGGAGTCTAGGAATTTGGGGACATAGAAGCTTGGAGACCCAGGAATTTGGGGACCAAGGAAGTTTGGGTTCTTAGGTATTTGAGCGCTTCGAGATTTGAGGATTTACAGACGTCGGAATGTAGGGTTTTGGGGATCGAGAAATTTGGGAACATACGTATTTGGGGATGTGGGAATTTTGGGACGTAGCAAGTTTGGGAATTGGAAATTTCGAGTCATGGGAATTTGGGGACATTGAAATTTGGGAGTCTACAGGTTGAATGACGTAGCAATTTGGGGGTGTAGGAATTTGGGGACGTAGAAATGTGGAGACCTGGAAATTTAAGGACCAAGGAGGTTTGGCATCTTATATAATTAGGGACTTTGAGATTTGAGGATCTACAGATATAGGAATATACGGATTTTAGGAGCCAGAAATTTCGAGACATAGATATTTGAAGATCCAAGAATTTTAGGACAAGAATTTGGAACATTTCTGGATCTAGGAATATAGGAGCGTAGAAATTTTGAGACATAGACATGTGTCTATACCTTAGAATTTAGGAATCTACTGATACTAGAATCTAGGAACCTGGGACAGTTTAAAAATTTTGGAAACCTACAAGTTTACCAATTTCTAAATTTCTAAATTTGACAATCAGAAATATAAAATTTCAAAAATCTGAAAATTTAGAAATCACATTTAACAATCCAAAAATTTGAGTATCTAAAAATGTAAAAATTCCCAAAATTTGAAAACTCAAAAATTTCAATCACAACATTTTACTAATCCAAAAAACTCCAAACACGAATTTCCTTAGTTCTCAAAAAACGTACTTTATGCAAAAAAGCACCTTTATGCAAAAAAGTACATTCCTGTAAAATTTACGTAATTTTCATATTTGTTGTAATCACGCCAAAATTAAATTTCCTCATTTCGATCTTGAAAATTTCGTGCAATGTCTTAAAGAAGATGTATTATGGGATCCCATTTCTCCATTGTCTCCCGTATTCCCGCGATTCCAGCTTCCACGACATCAAACAACAGGATCGATGCTCGTATGGCGTATATATGTATACGTTCGCAGACGAGCTATTTGCCCGGCAGAAACGATCGAAAAGTGGGTCAACCGAATGCCTGGCTTGCTCGACTGCCTGTTGCGTCTCAACAGAGCCGCTTTCTCTTCTCTCGCGGCGCAACGACTCCGTCGATGGAATTCTAACGCTTACGTATCCAGTATTCCCCTGCAGATACCAACTTCCCCTTCCTATGGATTTTCTACTTTTCACGCATTTTCCTCTTATCGCTTTCCTTCTTCCCTCTCTACCTGTGCTAGGACGATTGGATCGTACGATTGAAACGATTCGTCTACTAAATGTTATTTTAAAGAAATATTTTATGTTTTAATTGTGGAGAGATTTCTGAATTTGGAGATTTGTCAGTTTGAATGTTTAATAGTTTTTTTTAGGAAGCTCAGAATTTATAAAATCACAAATTCATTTTATGTTTTAGCTGTGGAGGGATTTTTGAATTTGGGGATTTTTGAGTTTGAATGTTTAATAGTTTTTAAATTTAGGAAGTTCAGAATTTCTAAATTTATATATTCATTTTATGTTGTAGCTGTGGAGCGATTTCTGAATTTGGGGATTTGTGAGTTTCAATGTTTAATAGTTTTTAAAATCAGGGGGGTGAGAGTTCGACGGTTTATAAATTTGAAAATTTGAAAATTTTAGAAGATTCATATTGGCTGGGCTGAAAATTCGATAGTTTGCAAATTCACTATTGTGCAAAGTCAATGATTTGTAAATTCAGTAGTGTGGTAATTAAATAATTTCCAAATTCGCAAGATTGAGAATTCGATAATTTCCGAATCTCAAGTTTGAGAACTCGATAATTTCCTAATTCCCAAATTTGAGAATTCGATAATTTTCTAATTCACAAGTTTGGGAACTCGATAATTTCCTAATTCCCAAATTTGAGAATTCGATAATTTCCTAATTCACAAGTTTGGGAACTCGATAATTTCCTAATTCCCAAATTTGAGAATTCGGTAATTTCCTAATTCACAAGTTTGGGAACTCGATAATTTCCTACTTCCCAAATTTGAGAACTCGATAATTTCCTACTTCCCAAATTTGAGAACTCGATAATTTCCTAATTCCCAAGTTTGAGAATTCGATCATTTTCTAATTCCCAAATTTGAGAATTCGATAATTTCCTAATTCCCAAATTTGAGAACTCAATAATTTCCGAATTCTCAAGTTTGAGAACTCGATAATTTCCAAATTCTCAAGTTTGCAAATTCCATAATTTGCATATCCAAAATTTGAGAATTCGATGAGTTCAAAATTCAGAAGTTTCAAAAATGAACCCCAAATTTTCAAGTTTAAAAATTCTACAACTTCCAAATTCTCAGGTTCAAAAATTCAACAATCCCCAAACTCACAATATCGAAAATTCAGCAATCCCCAAATTCACAAGTTCCAAATTTCCACCATAACGATTCCACAAATCCAATTTGCTTCTGCAACCTCCATAATTTCCAAATTCCCTATTTAAAAAATTTCAAAATCCAATTTTACCCAAATCAAAACTTAATCTACAACTAAAAAGTGCTTCAAAAAAAAATTCGAATCAAAAATTAAAATTTGTTCCATGATGTCCAAGTGAAATGTACCTGTGTGGCATCCCTAACGACTCCAGCGATTATCCGTAACACCCATACGAAATATTCCATTAGCTCTCGGAACCGAGTGCATTTTCCATTCAAGTTGTTCCTCGATGTTACAAAGTAATTGCATCGTGTTTCACGGTGGCTCCAAATTATTCGAAAATGTACAGTTATCGTTAAGTATTCCAATTCTGTCCGTGTACGCTTTTGTTGGTCGTTCCGCCACCTTGCGTTTCTTCTTATTTATCTTGGGCTTGTTCGTACGGTTACCGTGAAACTTAATTGTTTTACATTACCACGGAACTCTTGCGGGGTGCTATTAATCTCCGGCTATGATAAATTTATCTACTCGACTCTTCCTGACTTCTTCTTCTTCTCTTCCCACCGGTTCCCTCTCCGAACACCGCCGAACACATTCTTGGAACTTCTTACAATACCGCGGTGGTAGGGGCACGCTATTTCTGCAAAATGGACACCGCGCACGGTCATTAGAGATAAGATGATTTTTCGAGATTGCGGGAGAAAACGACTGCCGCAGGAGAAAACGACAAATTAATTTGATTAGTTTATTAAACTCGTTCGTTTCGCGATTCGACACGCGATAACTGGTGAAAATGGAGGAATTTTAAGTAGCGACATAACTGGAATATTTTTAGGTTGACTGAAATATTTCTAGGAAACAAACCTACAATTAATGCAAATTTTCTCGTGACTACACTTTAAAATACAACTTTTCATATTTTTAAAACACTTTTCTTATTCTTGAAAAAATTGTTCATTTTCATTAAGAACTTGTCATGTTCTTAATAACTTTTTCATGTTTTTAGAAAACTTGTCATGTCCTTAAAAAATTGTTCATTTTCTTAAAAACATTTGTCATGCTCCTAAAAAATTATTCATTTTCTTAAAACATTTGTCATGTTCTTAACAAATTTGCCTTGTTTTTAGATAACTTGTTATGTCATTAAAAAATTGTTCATTTTCTTAAAAAGTTTGTCATGTTCTTAACAAAGTCATATTTTTAGAAAACTTGTCATGTTCTCAAAAAATTGTTCATATTCTTAAAAAAACTTCTCGTTCGTAAACTGATGAGCAGCTGATCATGAAAAAGATGATGATAAAGTGTTCACTGTCCGGGTTATGAATGGGTGTTATAAATAATTGCAATTTTTGTGTTACCAATCACTATTATTAACGTGGCTCCTTTTTTGGTTACCGACTACCATTACCGACGACGAGAATTAATTTTTTGTTACCAATAACCATTATCGATTCCGAACACTTTCTGTAACATAACCATCGTCTGCTATTGGCACGACTGATAATTATCGTCCATCGGAAGCATAATATTAATTACGAAACATGTAGATACATTTTGTTAAATGAAATTGGTACGAGAGTTTATGAAACAAAGAACAGAATAAATTCTCCTGAATAAATATTTCCGATAAAAATTGTGAATTATATTTATAATTTAAACACATGCCCTATAATTTATTTAGTCTTGCAATGACCTTACACTCTGCACATATAAATTTTTTAATAAAATATTTTTCTGTATGCAGTTTGACGCACGGAAATTTGAATAAAAGATTAATAAAATTTACCAAAATATTTTAAATAATATTTGGATAAAATAGAAACAGTGTAAGAAATGTTTAAAATAGACAGAAAAACAATGAAATCAGTCACAATACTGAAAATAATATTTGTATAAAATTGTACAAAAATATTGAAAATAATATTTGAATAAAAGAGTACCAGTATAAAATTAACTTCTAGTATACGAAATTAACGACAATATTTAAAATAATACTTGTACGAAAATATTGCAGATAATATTTGAATAAAAAATTTCACGGAATATTTCAAATGGACTAAAAATTAACGAAGAGGTATAATTTTTGTTGCAGTGTGGAAGTATTCTGCATGCCCAGTTAGAAATCTGGAAGGCAGCCGTCGAGGAATCTCCACGTAACACACTGGCAGCTTCCTGGAGTCCCGCAGGCGTTGTTCAGACACCAAGCAACAACAGCAGCAGCAATAACAGCAACAGCAACAACAGTGCTTCATCCCCTATCGGAAATGCGGCAGCCGTCAGCGTTAAGGGCTCTTCCTGCAGCGTCGATTTCTCTGATGGTGAGTGAACTGATAAATTATATTTAACTGTAATACCCTGAAGAGATATGTTACGGGCAAACGATGAAATATAACCACGATTGTTTCTCGTTTAAACGCCTTTTCAACTTGCGCGTAACCTTACAATTATGCGTGCTAACAGAATCTTGCTGATAAGACACACGATATGCACGACACCGAGATATCGGACCGTTATCGACGCGGTTAATCGAGCCAAAGCGTAATTACTCGACGCGCCGACTGTAATTACGAACATCAGTATGCTAAGCACGAGTTGTAAATTCAATGTCGAGTCTTTGTATCTCCGGGTTATACGCAAGCAATAATTATGAGATCGAAAAAAATATCGGTACCGTTTTGATCGGGTTGGATCAGTTTGGGGAAGTGTGGATGTAGAGTCTCGCTATATGGCCCTGGTTGCAAGAGAGAGTGGACAGAGCAGTATACGTGAATTTGTCGCACGCAATGTTTGATTGTTGAAATTTTTGTATTTATTGCTTGCTAATTGGAAGTTGGAAATTTTTTAACTTACGGATCTCGAAATTTAGAAATATGAAGCTGGATTTTCAAATTTAGGAATTTAGAATTTTCGAATGTACAAATGTAGAGATTTGGGAATTTGGGAATTCGGAATATTTGAATCTGCAGATCTAGAAATTTGGCTATTTGGAAATTTAGAACTTTTGAATCGACAAATGTAGAAATTGGACACCTTTGCAAACGCGAGAATTATAGAAATTAGGAAAGTTGGAAATCTAGCAATTCGAGTATTCAAAAACTTACAAATCCAAATTTGAAAAATATAAAAGTTCAGGAATTGCAAAATTATCAAGTTTATGTGTCCTCATTCGAAGAAAGGCTACGTTGCGCTCAACTATACCTACTGTCCATTTTCTTCGTTCTCATGCTCGACTCAACCTAGCAAAATTAACCCTCCAATTTATCACACCAAAGATCGTACCGTATACATGTTAGAACACCAAATCACTGACCAGAAACTGTATTTCTCCTCATAGCTAAAAAGACCCGCACTAAGCGTGAGGACCCTATTTTTCCAGACGAAGACGAAGACTGCGGTTCCTCTCAAACGGGAACACCCGGTGGCGGTGGTGGCAAGATGCGAAACGGCGGTTCCCACATCCACCTGTGGCAGTTCCTGAAGGAGCTGCTGCAGAGTCCCGGTGTTCACGGTTCGTGCATACGCTGGTTGGATCGCGGCAAAGGCGTGTTCAAAATCGAGGACTCGGTTCGAGTGGCCAGGCTCTGGGGCAAGCGGAAAAATCGTCCGGCCATGAACTACGACAAGCTGAGTCGTAGCATCAGACAATACTACAAGAAGGGTATCATGAAGAAGACGGAGCGTAGCCAGAGGCTCGTCTATCAGTTCTGCCATCCTTACTGCCTTTAAAACGATGGGTCCCGTTAAACCTTTGCTCTCGCTCGAGGTGTTACCGCGGTTATCGCGAACACGGGGCAAGTTCGCTTGGATCGGATCGAAGCGGGGCCTCGTCCGCTACCAAACGATTCGTTCGAGTATTTATTAAGTATATAACCAGTCGGGGTAACGTTTCGTCCTTTCGACAGCAAAGGGTTAACGCCTCTCCACCGATTCCGGGCACCGAGGCCGTCCACAACCGGTGCCCGGCGTTCATCGAAGGGAACAAGCTTCCGATTCCCTTTCAACGTGCAATCATTTTCAACTTAACACGATATAACGATGGTGTGCCTGTCCTGTTGCGTGCGTGCTTTCGGTGTGGCTGATTAAAAGAATCAGTAACGGAGGTCGAAGGTAAAGATACGATCCAAACGTGACGACGCGTGGTTCTTCGTGGACCAACGCTTAGACACGCTTTGGGTACCATTTAGTACGCCCGTTTTGGGCGAACCCCGAATTCTCTATTCCCCTGTCCCCCATTTTCTTCCACCAACCTTTCTCTCTGTCTCTGTCCTAACCTCTCTCTGTTGTAATATAATCGAATATCCGGTAAAAAGTAAGACGCGATCCACCATTTCACCGCGACGCACCGGTCGCGTCTTGTGGTTGGGACGACCGCAGGGTCGATTTCGCGATCTTTCGACTGGTACGTCTGGTCACGGGATTCGCGTTTACGATGTTGGTTTTTTTCATTACCTTTTTTTTGCCGATGATAAATTTGAGAACGATGATCGCGTGCCGACGCGTCGATGGCGGCCAACACAACCGGTATATTAAGCACAGCTAATACTAACGTTATACTAATACGGTAATAATAGAGTACTACCATGCTGAGTACACGGACGAGGCTGCCTTCTAGGGAAAATGGCGGCGGAGAGGGGGAAAGATTTACCGGTTATCGGCTTTTCTTTCGATTCGTACTCTTTCACTTGAATTTCGAATTCACAAGTTTTCCAGCCTTCAAATTTGAATGTTAAAGAACATTTTAGCGTTTGGATCCTTGAAAATTTGCAGAATTCTAGGCTGTTAAATGTTGCAACATGTAAGTTTTTAATATTTGAATTTGATAAATGTTAGAACATGTAAGTTTTTAATATTTGAATTTGATAAATATTAGAACATGTAAGTTTTTAATATTTGAATTTGATAAATATTAGAACATGTAAGTTTTTAATATTTGAATTTGATAAATATTAGAACATGTAAGTTTTTAATATTTGAATTTGATAAATGTTAGAACATATAAGTTTTTAATATTTGAATTTGGTAAATATTAGAACATGTAAGTTTTTAATATTTGAATTTGATAAATATTAGAACATGTAAGTTTTTAATATTTGAATTTGACAATATGAAAATATGGAAATTTGAAAGTTTGGAGGATTCAGAATTTGAAATTTTGGGATGTAGAAGTCTAGAATGTTTTATTTAAAATAACCCTGTAGTACTTACAAAAAATTTGTTAATTTAAAGACGTTGAACTTAAATTTGAAACTTTAGATACTTGTGAATTAACAAATTTACAAACGTAAATAATAATTTGATGCTTACGAATATACGAAAATTACAGGTCGAAAAACTTCAAAACTGACAAATCTAAAAATAAAAAATTTTCAAGTTGCAAATACTTACCCCTAAAAAAAGATATACTTCTGCCGCTAATCCAAAGGCCAACCCGAAGTGTACTTATCCCCAGATTCGCGAAACATACCCAAGAATCCGCTAACCGCCGCGTTCTCACTAACCATAGTGTATAATCTAGTAACGTGCTAATGCAGCTATTAAATCGGTATCATATACCGTTGTACTGGCATTAGTTCGTTACCGACGCACCACACCGCCCTTCTCTCGCGTTGGCACGCGACACTCGCGATCGGTACCCGTCGAAAGATCGACGCACGATCGACGCGCTCGATATCTCGACCGGAGGTACGTCCGGCGAGTTTCGAGTGTGCGGCTTCTACGATCCCTCGCTTCGTTGCCCGAGAACGGAGAAACAACGAGGAATAAGCGAAGTAAGTGAAGATTTCGTTGGAGAAAAGGGAAGAAACTGCTCTTTCCTCTCTGTTCTCACGATTGCTTACCAGCGCCGGTCGCCGGAGCCTCGAGCTGAATCCGATCTATGGATCCACGATCTAGGACCACGGTCAGCCAGCGGAACCATTCGCTGTTGCCCGCTCCCGCCATTTTTTACCCAAAGTCTACCTAAAAACTCTATTTTTATACCGATATACATATTTTTCGAACTTTTAACATTGAAAAGTGCCTTAATCGTGGTGAATCAGGGGCGGCTATGTGGAGGACTGTCACAACATGAGTTAAAATACACAAGTCTATTTCTTGACCGGTATAAATTCGCTACTGAATTTACCGGTGTGAAATTTTATTCTTATAAATTTTGTCATCAATCGGAAATTGGTTTCAGACAGAGCTCATCTTGTAGGTTCAATGAAAGAAAAAAGGGGACCACGAATTGAAAGAACATATTACTCTTTATTTATTTTCGTTCAATCGCATGAAAAGATTTCTTTGTAAAGGTCGCAGCAGGTTTCAATGAAAAAGCCGTCCCTGAAGATTTTCAGGACGAAATCCCGACAGAGGGATTTTCAGGATGCGTTGCGCGCCGAGCGGAGCGGAAAATTTCGCTCGTACGGCGTGAAATGATCGACGCACGATCAATTCGTCCTAGGATACTCAGTCACGCCTTCCCTTTCTCGAAGGGCATAGAATTTCCTCGAGAAGGTAGAGATAAAAACGGTTGAATGGCGATCGTGGATGGCTCGAGGCGCGAAAGTTTTGCGCGGCTGGTTCTGGTGATTTTGGTCCCATATATCTATGATATATTAAACGTTGTATGTTCCATGAACGATCTAGCGTGTAAGTTCAATTTAGGCGTATAAGCATCACGGCGACTCACGTGAGTCGCCTGTTAAGTTACTCGAAGAGATTTCCGTCTTTTTTTTTTTCTTCCCCTTCGACTCGTTCCCTTCTATAACCGTTAATCGATCATCGATACGACTCTTAACTTTCCGAAACATTAACCAGTTTTTTTTTTGTTAAGATTTTATTTAAACTGCGGATACTTGAATTCCTGCTGATCACCGATCTCGCGTTCATCGATGTTTTGCAGATGAATGAGATTGGAAGGTCGTGTGAACAGCTGGAATTCGATGGTTTGTATTTACAGTGGCGGCTAGTTCGATCCCTTCGTAATTTAGAAAATATTCTGGTTTCAAAATATTGTTACGTGTTGTATTTAATTCGTATATCTTGATAAACGTTTTGTGAGATAATATAACTTTATTCTCGATATTGCTAGGTTTTGTTACGTTCATCTAATGTTACGTTTTGTGGAAACGCGTCGACAAAATGGCGGACAGGTACTTGGAACCAGTGGACGGACCAAATGTGTGCCGTGGAAATTATGGAAGGTAATTTAGAAATATAGGGATGTAAATGTTTGTAAATTTGTAAATATTGACAAACTTTCAATTTTAGTAATTTAGTGATCAAGCAATCGGTTTGAAAATTTAGAAATATGGAAATATCAAGTTTCTAATTCTCGAACTTCTGAATGATCAAATTTGTAAATTTAAATATTTGAAACTTTGAATTTTAGAAATGCACAAATATAAATTTTGGTGATTTCTAGATTTGATAATTTGAAAAGGTGAAAAGTTGAAGAGTAGAAAAATTGGGAATCGGTGAAGAGAGAAATAGTGAAATTTAGAAAATTGAAAAATTAAAATAAGACATATTGAAATCTAGGAACTTGGAAATTTGTAAGTTAAAAAATTGACAATCTTAAAAACTCTAGAATGAAGAAATGTATGTGCAATTCGGTGAATTATCAATAATTCGATAGTGTCGCAATTAGTCGAAGATAACCGATCCAAAATAAGGTTATGTTACCTGTCCCAAAAACAACAACTATCGATCTCATTTAATATCGAAACTATGAAGCGATCTTAACTAACCGACCGCCACTGTACATGTTTATTTAATGCGATTTTATCACGTTTATTTAAGAACTCACCCAGTTGAAGCTAGTTCTACTAACTCTCGAAACGTTTCGCTCACCGAGATACGGTTGTACATAAAATACTCGGCATAATCATTTTGTACGTTCGCGTTTATCTTCAATATTTTTTATTTATTTAACCGAGTTTGTTCGTAGTCGTATTAATATATATACATATACATATATTTTATACGTAACTATATATATATATATATACATACATATCGTTAGAAAGTTCTGCGTAAGACGTCGAGGTCGCATGACTGGTTTCGATTTCGCGTTTGGCGTCGAGGTGCATTGTAAATCGAACGTTGGAGAACAAAAGGGTGATGCAATTAAATTGCAACGATCGAAAAGTATGTAGTTTGAAAATGTTCTTTCTTCTTCGTCCTACAACTGCAATTTTCCGCCAAGTGTTCGTGAAATTCATGTGAATGGATCGTTAAGCCAAAGAATGTGGCAATCTAGGGGTGCTGATATTGATTATCGATAAATTATCTATATCTCATCAATAGATAATTATAGGTGCGCTTATTGAACTCCACTGTCAATTAGTTGTGTAATTTAATTACATTACACTTTTGTTTTGCCGGGTTGTAATTTGAATTGCACGGTAATTTAATTACCTTTCTATTTGAATTGGATAGTAATTACGGTGCAGTTTAAATTAGACGGTGATTTAATTACGTTTCAAATTGAATTATAGAGTAATTTAATTGAGCCTCAATGTGGGTTACATAGTAATTTAATTACGTTGTAATTTCAATTAGACAGTGATTTAATTACATTGTAATTTGCATTACATAGTAATTCAATTACATTGCACTTTGAATTAAATAACAATTCAATTGCTTTGTAATTTGAATTGCACAGTAACTTTAATTCATAATTTTTTCTAAATTCAATATAACATATATTTTTCTTCAATAAATTATTGCACTGAATTATCAATAATACTTCGATAATATCGATATTTATCGATAACGTAGTCGATATCGCACCTCTGCGACAATCGGTTCGATTATTTTCTCGAAACCAGCCGAAACGAATCTTTCGCTTTTCTCATTGCACTAATCGAAAATTAAACGATATTTTTTCTATGGTACATTCCCATGAGCGTAGCCAAACGCGGAACTAAGGAGGGTTAAATACAACCCTTAACAAAAAAGTGCCCTTAACACCACTCCAAAAGAAGAAAATTAAATGTTGCCTTTTGCAGTAGAAAAAATAAAATTAAAGTCGTGCTTAATAATATTTGATACATGTACAATTTTAATAGATATACGAAAATATATTTTTGTGTGATATACAAAAATTTTATAAAGCATATATTGTATAAAAATCTGTAAATCGTAAATAAATCAGTAATTAACTGATATTTAGTACAAGTATGTTTAATAAATTGTACTAACTTAATACAACTACATAAAAATAAATAAATTATATAATATTTAATACAATTGTATTGTACAAGCATTAAAAACTTGTATTAACTAATATTTAATACAATTGTGCTGCACAAATAATAAATCGTGCTAACTATTATTTAATACAATTATACACAATCAAATAAATTGTGTTAACTAATATTTAGTACAATTGTGCTGTACAAATAATAAATCGTACTATTATTTAATACAATTACGCAGAATCAAATAAATTGTATTAACTAATATTTAATACAATTACACTACACAAAAATGAATCTAAAGTCTCTTAAAAGTGGTATGATATTTATCATAAAAAATATAGAGCCCCATCAACAAGCTGGCTACGCCCATGAACATTTATAAAAGAAACAGTTTGAACTTTCTTCGCAAAAGATATTCTACGGAAATGCAAATTTTCGCTCGATATCGAGCACGAATACCTATCAAATTTATCCGAAATCGAGACATGTCGTTTAAGAAGGTCGATTGCTCGACACACGAGGCCGGGCGAATATGTAAATTGGCGGGAATATTCGATTGCAAATGGCGCGTACGCGGTAACGTCGCGTTTCGAGAGCGATTCTCGTAAAATCGCGAACGAATATCGGGTCGAAATCGTTGCCCCGTCGGTTGAACGACGCTTTAATAATCTCCATAAAATTCGGTGTTATTAGAAATTGAAGTCGACTGTTCGCTTCTTATCAAAATTACTTCGAAATACCTGTTCCGCCACTTTTCAATCTCTCCCGAAAAACTCTTTCGTCCGTAATTTCTCAGCTCGTTGCAAATCAACGATAACCGTAAACTATTCTGGATTATCAGTTTCGTTCGGCAATATTATCGATTCCGATCGAACACCTCTCGGATTTACCTACACGCCTTTTAGCGGTCTTGCGCAAACAACAATAATTCGCTTTCGGAATCGAGCGAGGAGAGAAAACAATTTTTTTGTGCCTTACGAGAGCTTTTAGGCGGGAGAAATTTATTTGAACGATCGATAACTTTGCATTGATTCTGTCCTGTGTGAAACATTCTATCAAATGCCATGAAATTTTGATTCGTCAAACGGGCCTTGCATTTGGACTCAACTGTGTGCTACATACATTAACATATGATACTTTTATGTGCTACATTAATATGTAATAATTTAATGTACATTGGTACATGATAATTTAATGTACGTATTGCATACATTAATATACAAAGATGTAATGTATATATTACATTAATATATCAATGTTTAATGTACGTATTACATACATGAATATGTAACAATTTAATGTATGCAGTACGTACACTCACATACAACAGTTTAATATGTTACATACATAACATATGACTATTTGATGTATTGTACACATCACATGCAAAAAGTCAATATATTACATATATTAACATATGATAATTGAATGTATTACATACATTAACATATAATGATTTAATATGTTAATGTATGTAATACATCCACATATGATTTAATGCTTTATGTACATTCACATATGATGATTTAATGCATTACGTACATTCACATATGACGATTTAATGTCTTACACACATTCACATACGACGATTTATACTTTTCACATATGTTGATACATGACAATTTGATGTATGTAACACACATTAATACACAATGATTTAATGTATGTTTTACACTTTTCAATGCATGAATCCAAAATCAGAGATATTAAGATATTAAGACCGTTTTTTCAAAAAATGTTTCTTCTGAAATTTTTTAATATTTTCAACGATAAAATTATCACGCTCAAAGTAGTCATTTTTGCACAGGAAGAATCAGACAGCTGAGACAATTTCGTTTCTAATTATAAATAATGACAGAACTTTTATTACGGTTATTAAGTTAAAATGGCGTAGAAAAAATGATTTCTAAATTATTTCAAGAGTTTTGATTAAAGAAAGGTTTGCGGTTGGAGAATTATTCTTCTGACTGCGTTTTAGTCGTTAAAAATTCGAATGAACACGAATAAAAAACGATACAACTCTCTGAGAGGAAATTTTCCAAATTACAACTCGTAAACGACAATAATTAGCAATATAATTATATAATAAACGTAGCTACCAATTAAGCTATTCAGTAAATGATATCATAAAAGAGGAGATTTAAAAAGTTTATACCGATTGGCTGTTAAGAGTTGCTTAATTAACGTTTACCAAAAAACAACAGGCAATCATCGATCCAATCGAGATGTTTTATAACGCTTCGAAATTGGAAAATATGAGAATGTTTTTTAACTTGTTTTTTTTATCGAGCACTATGATTGCCAAGGACGCGATTAAAGTTTACGAAGCCCGGTAAAAATTTATATTTTTTTCGATAATGTTAGATGATGGACACTGATGGGTATATTGACTCTCGTTATATTGCCACAAAGGGACTAACGATGCAGTAAGAGTACAAGTACTTATTCAAATTTTAATATTTCTTCTTCAAGTTTAAAAATTTGCAAATATATCAGTTTGACTATTATCATTTGTAAAAGTTTGTAATTTTCTAAATTAAAAAATGTCAACTTCTCAATTCTGGAAAATAAATTCAACTTTCTTATCTGAAACTTTTAAATTGCAACTTCTAAATGTGACAATTTGGAACGCAGTCATTTTAACATTTGACAACTCGGAAACTTGGAGTTTTGGAAATTTGAGAATTTGAAAGTTTGGAAATTTGAAATTTGAAAACTTGCAAATTTGAAAACTCGTAAATTTGGAAATTTGGAAATTTGGCAACTTGGTAATTTAAAAATTCAGAAACTTGAAAACTAGGAAATTTGAAAATTAAAAAATTTAAAAACTTGAAAATTAGAAAATTTAAAAACTTAGAAATTAAAAAATTTAAAAACTTAATTTCTAAACTAGAGAATAGGAAAATTGAAAAATGTTTTAAATTTATGAATCTCCAAATTAATCAATTTAATAATCCAAGCATCTCGTTTGTCCAGCGCAATGTACCATCGATCATATTTTAATTATCTCCGACAAAAACGCGTGCAATTAAGCGAAAGGCAAGAAGAAGAGTGCTTCCATATTAGACCAGTGATTCTCAGCGAAGCGATTATTCGCTAAACTTGTAAATAATCGCGAAACGACGATACGCGAACTCATTATTTATATCCAGGCGGTGCAACCGCCACTTAATTATTACGTTAATTAAGGGTTAACCGAGTTTATTTAATTAGTATTAAGAGTTGTTTCTTTGCTACATTAAGGTCGATCTTGTTGCGAGTTTATTAGGTATTTATACTAGCATCGTTTACATCATTGTTTCGACTGTTTCCGTAATGAGATTAATTCACAGACACATCGAACCGTTAATTATTAATTATTAATAACGAGGTACTGATGTCAATCTATGAGTTGGTGCGTGAGGCTGATGTGTTTAGAAGAGCATAATTGGTCAGAATAGAAAAATGGACAACACTCGCATATTTTTGGAAATTTGGAAAATTTCTCAAGTTGGGAAAATTTCAAATTTGGGAGATTTCGAATTCGGGAGATTGCAAATTCGGGAGATTGTAAATTTGGGAGAGTACAAATTCGGGAGATTTCGAATTCGGGAGATTGCAAATTCGGAAGATTACAAATTTGGGAGATTCCAAATTTGGGAGATTGCAAATTCGGGAGATTTCGAATTCGGAAGATTGCAAATTTGGGAGATTCCAAATTCGGGAGTGTACAAACTCCGGAGATTGCAAATTCGGAAAATTGAAAATTCGGAAGATTGCAAATTCGGAAAATTGGAAATTCGGGAGATTGCAAATTCGGGAGATTTCAAATTTGGGAGATTTCAAATTCGGAAGATTTCGAATTCGGAAAATTGGAAATTCGGGAGATTGCAAATTCGGAAAATTGGAAATTCGGGAGATTGCAAATTCGGGAGAGTACAAATTTAGGAAATTGCAAATTCGGGAGATTTCGAATTCGGGAGATTGCAAATTTAGGAGATTTCGAATTCGGGAGATTGCAAATTTGGGAGATTTCGAATTCGGGAGATTGCAAATTTGGGAGATTGCAAATTTGGAAGATTGCAAATTCGGAAAATTACAAATTGGGAAGATTTCGAATTCGGGAGATTTCAAATTCGGAAGATATCGAATTCGGGAGGTTTCGAATTCGGAAAATTCCAAATTCGTAAAATTGCAAATTCGGAAAATTGCAAATTCGGTGCATTTCAAATTAGGAAGTCTGCAAATTCAGGAGATTGCAGATTCGAAAGCTTGCAAATTCGCAAGTTCCCAAATTCGAAAGATTGCAAATTTGTATAATGGCAAATTCGGACGTTCGCAATTTCAGCCGATTTCAAAGTCGTAAAATTTCAAATTCAGAAGATTTCAAATTTTCGGCAGTAGTACCATCGGCTCTCACAATCCCACACACCAATTAGTCCTCAAAACAATGACAGTCGTCAAACGTCCCTCTAATAAGCGACATAGTGCTACTTGCGTTCGGCAGTTATTGTCATTATTATTCTCCTTTACCTGTATGCAACTCTAAATGTTCACACGAAGCTCATGTTCAATAAAGCTTCTTTTACTTTGCGTCACGCGCCAACTCATGGGTTGACAACCGTACACTCATCGACGGCGTAACACGTGATACCGGTCAATGTATGTACACGCATATTTTTTATCGTATGCCGACGTTCTTGCTGTCAGGATTTGGAAGCGAGATACTAACACGAAGCAGAGATAAAAGGAAAAAAAATAATAAAAAAAAAAACGTGCTGCAAAACCACCAAAAAGTGCATTTTCATTTAAACCTTGCCCCACCTCGTAAATGTTTCGCAACCGGTACTTTAATGACGATCGAAGGACACGAATTTAATGTTATAAATCTGGATCCTATTCAACCTTCGTTCGGTTTATGGCCTTCTTTTTATTGTCGCTCTGTTACTCAATAATGGCCGAGTGCATAAAAAGCCCATTAATCTCGAATTCGTTGTTCTGATCTTTGATATATTTCGAGAATAAAATGCTGACCGGATTGCGTGGATGAGCAATTTCTCGATTCGAAAATTTATGGTTGTGGAACTTATGGGTTATTGAATTTTTAATGGACCACTGTATATTTGCAACTTTACGGATTTCTATACTTGTTATTCTTTTCGATTTTGTATTTCTGTGTTTTTACATTTGTAAATTGTTAAATTACCAGGTTTTCGAATTTTCTTAGTTACTAATTACAATTCTTTACTAATTCAATTTTTATACTTTAACTATTATATTTCTATGAGCTTTCAAGTTCTTCAACTTTCCACTGGTCAAATTTCCACTGTTCTCAATTTTCAAGTCTTTAAATTTTGGAATTTTCAAGTTTTTAAATTTCCTAATTTTCAAGTATTTACATTTTCTAATTTTCAAGTTTTCCAAAATTTTCTAATTTTCTAGGTTTCAAGTTTTAAGGCTGCAAATTAAATTTGTAAAATAAAATCTTTAGAAATTTCACGCTTTCATATATCAGAATTTCTGAATAGAAAATTAAATATTTAAAAAATCTGAAAATCTTAAAATCTCTCGAGTGTTACTCACTCTCGTACCTTCATAAAGAACATCCTGAAAGAAAAAGCGAAAGCAGTTTGAAATTGTGGGCGAGTGAAAGTCCAGAAATTATGCGAACCTAATCGACGATAAATTCCAGTGTCTCGACTCGATTATAAAATGTTTCTACGGCTATCGCGGATGGAATTAAATCACGGAGAAATTGACGCGACGAACGAGGAACTGGAAATACCATAATTCGCGTGGACGTTTTCGAGAATATAACCGAATCGTATTAAATAAATGAAACTCTCTAAGACTCCCAAATCCCTAGATGTTCAAATTCCTAAATTTTCAAATCTTTAATTCCCCAAATTCCCATATCCCTAGATTACTAATTCCCAAGTTTTTCCAATTCCCCATATCCCTAATTTTATGAAGTCCAATTCTCTACATTCCCGAATTCTCTAGATACCGAAATCTCTAGATCCCCAAATCTCTAAAACCTCCAGATTCTTAGATTTTCCAATCACTCGATTTCCAAGTTGTGAGACTCTCAAATCAATAAATTCCCAAATTACCAGATCCCCAAATCTCCAAATCCCTAGATCCTCGAACCTCTAAATTTCCAAATCTTGAAGACTCCCAAATCCCTAGACCTTCAAATTTCTAGATCTTCAAATTCCTAAATTTTCAAATCTCTAGATCCCCAAATCTCTAAAACCTCCAGATTCTTAGATTTTCGAATCACTCGATTTCCAAGTTGTGAGACTCTCAAATCAATAAATTCCCAAATTACCAGATCCCCAAATCTCCAAATCCCTAGATCCTCGAACCTCTAAATTTCCAAATCTTGAAGACTCCCAAATCCCCAGACCTCAAAATTCTTAGATCTTCAAATGCCTAGAAATTTTCAAATCTCTAAGTTCCTAAATCCCCGAATCCCTAGATTCCCAATTTGTAAAATCCCCAAATTCCCTATATCCCGAATTGTATGAATTCCAAATCTCTACATCCCCGAATTCCCTAGATCCCGAAATCTCTAAACCCCCAAATTCGTAAATTTTTGAATCACTCGACTTCCAAATCTCTGAGACCCACAAATCCCTAAATTTTCAAATTCCCAAATCCCCGAATCCCTAGATTCCCAATTTTTCAAATCCCCAAATTCCCTATATCCCAAATTGTATGAATTCCAAATCTCTACATCCCCAAATTCCCTAGATCCCAAATCTCCCGAACCCCCAAATTCTTAGATTCTCAAATCACTCAACTTCCAAATCTCTGAGACCCACAAATCCCTAAATTTTCAAATTCCCAAATCCCCAAATTCCTAGATTCCCAATTTTTCAAATCCCCAAATTCTCTATATCCCCAATTCTATGAACTCCAAATCTCTACATCCCCAAATTCCCTAAATCCTAAATCTCTAGCTCCCCAAATCTCTGAAACCCCCAAATTCTTAGATTTTCGAATCACTCAACTTCCAAATCTCTGAGACCCACTCCCTAAATTCCCAAATCCCCAAATCTCTAGACACCCTCGAATTTCCTTACCCCCAGATCTGAAAATCCCCCAGATTCCGAAATTTCTGCATTTCAAAATTCTTTACCTTCAACTGTTCAGTCTCGAAAAATCCCTAAAGATCTACTAAAGAACAAGTGGAAGACTAATTCGTCGTTATATATTCCCTAGGGAATCCAGATTTGCAGCTGACTGTACGAGGATGGCGAGAGGATCTCTTCGCCATAAAGATTCGTATCGGCCTGAAAACGTCGAGCTCCTCTCTTCTCCTCCTCTCTCTCTGTTCTATTCCGGCCGATACATCTTTCGTTGCTCTCGCTCGATCATCCCCGCGAGAAGCAAAGAGGGCGGCCACACGAGGGCAGTGGGCGTCCCTTTTCGAGATTTACGACGATTTAATCGTACAATTAATCTAACACCTTGTTGCAACAACACCTCGTACCGCGTATCTCCGTTACCTCCGACTCTCGCCGAGATTCCGGGCGAAAAAGTCCGAGCCAACCCTCCAGGAAGGAAGGAAGAGGCGACGGATAGAGGAGGAACGAGCAAAAAGAGAACGGATGGATCGACGCCGGAGCCGTTCCGCTCTTCCTTTTCGATCTATCGTGCTTGAATCGCTGGCAGAAAAGTAGTACCGTGGTGTTAAAGGGGAGTAACTGACCAAAGTAGATGGAGAACAGAGGGCAACATACTTTTCGTCGCTGTCGATTGAACAGTGGTGCGCAAAATTACTTCTGACACGAGCTTTATTATCTCTTTCATTTACTATGAATTTGTTAGGTCGTTGAATGCTTATTACAGCAACAGGATTTCATCTCGGCACAAGTTTTTACCTGTTTCACGGTTTTTTGGTTCTTTAGACATATTTGTATTTTCGAATCAGTTGTTCTTCAAGTATGTAGCAAAATAAACTCTAGTCGTTCGAAGTCAGATTCATTTGTTAGATGCAATCTACTTATATTCGGCTATTGGGAATTTTATTGATCCTCACTTAATACTGACGTTATGACGCACATACAACTTCCATCGTTGGAAAATTACTCTTCAAGCTAAAATTTTACTCATGCCCACCGATACATCGTTCTTTTTCATGATAAAATAGGAGTGCACCAACCCTTTGCACTCGAGGGCTGCAACCACTTCAAGGTAACTGACAATCATTATTTCATGTTTCGAATTAGTACATAATTATTCGGACCAACTCAGGGTGACTGAGAGTCACTATTTCATTTTTTGAATTAGTCCATAATTATTCGGGCCAACTGGGAGTAACTGAGAGTCACTATTTCATATTTCAAACGAGTACATAATTACTCAGACCACTTCAAGGTAACTGAGAATCACTATTTCATATTTCGATTTAGTCCATAATTAGTTGGACCACTTCAAGGTAACTGAGAATCATTATTTCATATTTTGAATTAATCCATAATTATTCGGACCAACTGGGAGTAACTGAGAGTCACTATTTCATATTTCAAACGAGTATTACTCAGACCACTTCAAGGTAACTGAGAATCACTATTTCATGTTTCGATTTAGTCCATAATTAGTTGGACCACTTCAAGGTAACTGAGAATCACTATTTCATATTTTGAATTAGTCCATAATTATTCGGGCCAACTGGGAGTAACTGAGAGTCACTATTTCATATTTCAAACGAGTATTACTTAGACCACTTCAAGGTAACTGAGAATCACTATTTCATATTTCGATTTAGTTCATAATTAGTTGGATCACTTCAAGGTAACTGAGAATCATTATTTCATATTTTGAATTAGTCCATAATTATTCGGACCAACTGGGAGTAACTGAGAATCACTATTTCATATTTCGATTTAGTCCATAATTAGTTGGACCACTTCAAGGTAACTGAGAATCAGTATTTTATACTTTAAATTAGTTCATGATTATTTGGACCAACTCAAGATGACCGTCATCATTTCATATTGCAAATTAGTCCATGATAATTTGAACTCTTCAAAGGTAGTCCCTGGACGGTCGGAATAGGAATGTTACTTACAAAGTTTCTGTACAAGTTTGAGTAAAACTATGTGAAGTCTTCGACAAATTGAGAGACTTTTGCTAGGCTTATGATTGAACTCCTACTTTGACCTCTAGTTGAAATTCGATCGAATGGAAAGCTGCTTATCCTAACGGGAGTTGAGGATTGCAAGGTTTGGTATGAACGAAACAGTCCGAGCGACTGCATATTACCTGGACAAGCTGAAGATCTTGATAATTGTGTTATGAAATATTGTACAAGAAAAAATATGGAGTTTTAACCAATTTTCTTCCTTGTTATGTATAAAATGTTCAAATATAATAGATGAATCAAACGTTAAAATATAATAAATGTAACTGTCATACATGTTAATTTGCAGATAAAATTGTTTGAAGTTAGCTCTGAGAAATTGATCAAACGTGCTACAAATCATCTTGAATTATTGCTTCCTTCAAAAAAAGACTTCGAGTGAAAAATGGTTGAAAAATCGTTGAAATCAAATAATAGCTTCACACGTTAATTTACAAGTAAAATAATTTTAAGTTAACCGAAATTATCGATTAAATATTCTTGAGTTACTGCATCCTTCAAAAAAGAATAAGACATGAAGTGAAAAAGAGTTACAAATAATCGTTGAAATATTTTGGTAGAAAATTTTGGCCCAACGATTGCGCGTCACTGATCCTTAGGTTAGTCTTATGAGAGAGCAGGCACGTATAGTTACGGTAGAATAAATGAATCCTCCAGTTATTTTATCGGTCCGCCATTGTTTCGCGATCTGAGAGCGGTCCCGTGGCCGACACTCTTAAGCAGATGTAATTTAAACGTGGATGCGTTTAACCGTGCATCGAGAAAAATCGGTATCGTGCCTGTTTTAACGCTGCTCGAGATAACGGTTCGATAACCGACAAATTAAAAATGATTAGCTCCAGGTATCATTCGATGCATCGTACGTCTGCTGCTCACTGTGAGCAAAGTTTCTCTTCGGGGACTTTGTGTTTATTTTCTCTTTTTGAACTTTACCTTTTTCTTGTGTCATATGTTCTTCAAGGATTTTTATATTTTTTGTGTCGATTATTTCGCAAAGAATTTATATTAATTTCTTTTTTTTATTATTTTATTGTTTGTTATGAATTTTGTGTTACTTTTGCAAGAATTTTGTTAAATTTGATGTTATTTATTTTATCAAGTTTTTATAAATCTTGTGTTATTTTTGCAAGAATTTTGTTAAATATTGTGTTAATTATTTTATCAAAAATTTGTATAAATCTTATGTTGATTATTTTGTCAAGAATTTTGATACATGTTATTGTTAATGATTTTGTCAAGAATTTTCATGAATCTCGTATCAATTACATTATCAAGCATTCTGACATATTTTGCATAAATTATTTTGCGAATTATCTTAATATATTTTATACAAATTATTTAGTCAAGAATTTTAATGTATCTTACATCAAACATTTTGTCCGATATTTTAATACATTTTGCATCGACAATTTTGTCTAGTACTTTCGTTGTATATAAATTAATTTTTCAAGAATAACATGTCTTGAATAATTTTATCAGGTATTTTGAGATATTCTCTATGAATTATTTTGTCAAGTATTTTGATAAATCCTGTATCAATAATTTTTAAGACATTTTGTCCAAACAGTGTCAGTAGTCAATAAAGTTACGAAGATAATTTTGATGATCGTTTTGGTATTTCGAATTTTATCCAAAATTTATTTCTACCAAATGATTTCGCACCAAGATCATTGTTTGGGAGACAAGGAAAATTTTGAAGAGGCAGAACCATGGATCGAAGGAGGCATTGCACCTGCGCCCGTTTTGCACCTCCTGGAGAAGCCGTCCGGGTATGTTCGAGCGCGATATAGAGACTGCCGTGCAGAAGGGGACACCCCCGCAAACGAGCGGGATTGCTCGTGTGTCCGTACGACCAAGGACAACAACATTCTCCGCAAAACTAATTGCCAGGTAAATATATACGAGCCCGTTCGAGCGCGGCCGAACACGCGCCGATACACCTTCACGTGAACCGCGAGCACCTTATAGCCGAGCGTAAACGAGAGGAACGAGGACGAACAATGAGATCCTAGGGACGATAGGTGCCACCAGGGAACGAGGAAAAACTCGCAAAAAGGTACAAGTATTCGAAAGACGAACCGACGGGGCTGCTTTTTACTCATAGCCACGGATAATGAGAACGGGGAAATTGATGGGAAACCAGGGAGATAAGGGATGAACGTAAATTAATCGCTACTACCGATTCTTACCTCTTTACTGCTAAAATCTTCGATAAATTCGAGATACATCGATGAGGTGTATTTCAGTGGACGAATTTATCATTTTGTACTTTTTGAGGACTGTTTCTATCTCTTTGGTAGATTCAAGTGTGGATGGGTTGGTGAGGGACGTTTGAGAATGCAGACATTTTGGGAGTTTGTAATTTTCTTGTAGAAAGGTAGTTTTAGGTGGCTATTTTTATTTCTTCGATAGATTCGAGATACATCGATGAGGTGTATTTCAGTGGACGAATTTATCATTTTCTAGTTTTTGAGGACTGTTTCTATCTCTTTGGTAGATTCAAGTGTGGATGGGTTGGTGAGGGACGTTTGAGAATGCAGACATTTTGGGAGTTTGAGATTTTCTTGTAGAAAGGTAGTTTTAGGTGGCTATTTTTATTTCTTCGATAGATTCGAGATACATTAATGAGGTGTATTTTACTTGAGCAATTTATTATTTTGTAGTTTTTGAGGACTGTTTCTATCTCTTTGGTAGATTCAAGTGTGGATGGGTTGGTGAGGGACGTTTGAGAATGCAGAGATTTTGAGATTTTGGGAGTTTCAGATTTTCTTGTAAGAAGGTAGTTTTAGGTGGCTATTTTTATTTCTTCGATAGATTTGAGAAATATCGATCGACGAGGTGTATTTCACTTGAGAAATTTATTATTTTGGGTAGTTTTTGAGGACTGTTTCTATCTCTTTGATAAATTCAAGACATTATGAATTAGTTGGTGAGGGACGTTTAAAATGAGAATGCAGAGATTTTGAGAGTTTAAAATTTTCTTGCAGAGAGATAGTTGTAGATGACTATTTTTACCTCTTCGACAGATTCGATATACTGTAAATGCTTCGATGAGATATATTTGAGTTCATGAATATGCTTATTAATATTTCAGGTAGATAATGTTCATTACTGTTTTTGTCTCTTCAGTAAATATCAAGATATGAGTCAATGAGATACAATTAAATCGATGAGAATTTCTTTTCTCGTACAGAGCGACTTGTTCTGCCAGAGAAATAATTTCGTGTAACTAGTCTGTTTATTGGCGAACGCATGAAGGTCATATGAAAGTCAACAGTTTTACAGTAACACGTATTCAAGGAGACACTTGCATCGGTAGATTAAATTCACCCTGTAGATACATTGACTCTAATTAAAGTTTATTCATATAACACCTAATAAGGAAAACAGACTTGTTGGATCAAAACCTAGCTAAAAATAAAAGAAAAACTTGTTCCTTCGAGTCTAAATCAATTTTTCGTGAATAAATTTCAAAAATAATACGATAATAAAAGATAACCGTTGAATAAACAGATGCAAGTGCAGTTAGAACGTAAATTATTTATCGAAAAGGAAATTGGACGAGAAGATAATACGCAGACGTCGAAATAAAGATGGAGGGAAGAAGAAAAGAGGAGAGTACGCGAGAGAGTAAGTATATAGGATCTTATAGCATAGAATTTATTGCGAAGCCCACGGTGAAGCAAGGAGAGAAAGAGAGGAGGTTCGTTGTACGAGAGAAGCGCATAATTTATGCTCTCATTATGCGACAAGCAAGATTCATTATGGGCGACAAGCATTGTCGCGCCGATTCGGAGATCGATCGTGGCTCGGTAAATAAATACGCCGAACGATGATCGGATACGTGGCAGAGAAGAGAACGAAAAAGAGAAAAGAAACCGTCCACGGTTCGATCTTATTATCCTCTTGAAGAGTAGCGGTGTGTGCGTGGCGATAAATGGACAATCGATGATGAGGTCGAAAATAATAATTATACGGTTAATTATGATAGTGGTCTGTGTTAGAATTCTATAGAAATTGAATTTTTTTTTAATGATTGTAGTGTTATTGATCCTCTGCACTCGAAGGGTGAGTTACCATTTGATTTGCTAGATTTTAAGGTTGGTATATGATAGGTATCTTTTGGGAATCTGGGGATTTTAGGTGGTTTACGAGTTTGGAGATTTGGAAGCTTGTAGATTGAGGGATGCGACAATTTGAGGATTTGGGGAATTTGGAATTTGGGGAATTTGGAATTTGGGGAATTTGGAATTTGGGGAATTTGGAATTTGGGGAATTTGGAATTTGGGGAATTGAGAAATTGGGGAATGGGGAATTTGGGGAATGGGGAATTTGGGGAATGGAGAATTTGGGGAATGGAGAATTTGGGGAATGGGAAATTTGGGGAATGGGGAATTTGAGGAATGGGGAATTTGGGGAATGGAGAATTTGGGGAATTTGGAATTTGGGGAATTGAGAAATTGGGGAATGGGGAATTTGGGGAATGGGGAATGGGGAATTCGGGGAATTGGGAATTGGGGGAATGGGGAATTTGGGGAATGGGGAATTCGGGGAATTGGGAATTGGGGGAATGGGGAATTTGGGGAATGGGGAATTTGGGGAATGAGTAATTTGGGGAATCTGGGGAATTGGCGAATTGGGAATTTGGAGATTTGGGGATTTGGGGATCTAGGGATTTGGGGATTTGGGGAATTGAGAATTTGAAGAACTGAAAATTTGGGGGAATTTGAGAATTTAGGGAATTGGGAATTTGGGAAATTAGAAATTTGGGGAATTGAGGCTTTGGGAATTTGGGGAATTGAGACTTTGGGGAATTGGGAATTCGGGGAATTGGAAATTTAGGTAATTGGAAATTTGGTGAATTTGGATTTTGGGGAATTTGGAATTGAAATTTATAAATTTGGAAGCGTGGAAATTTGCAAAATTGAGGAATTGAACAATTTGAGAATTCGAGGATTTTGGGAGTTGTGGAGTTTCTAAATTTGGAAACAGGAATTTGCAAATTTAGGAATTTGGCAATTTGAGAATTTGGGGAATTTAGAAATCGAAGAGTGTCTAATTTAAAGACGTAGAAATTTGCAAATTAATACATTTGACAATTTGAGAATTTTGTCCCTAAATCTATAGTTAAATATCTGTCTCCTGTTCCCGAAACCCCTAAATCATATACAAGAATACCAACTTTGTAGCAAAATGCCCGAAGATGCGGGTGTGAAAAAATGAGAAATTTGATCCGTGGTAGCAAGAATGCTGACTAAGGTCATCATTACTAGTCATTATCCTGGCTCGGACAACCACTGTAATCCGTATTTCATTTTCTGTCGGTTTTTTGCCCCCCTCCCTCTCTTTCCGTAACCCTAATCGACCAAATGGTTACGGCTCTAGATTACAGACGTTGGCGGACGACGACCGATACTTTCCGCGATACTTTCCTAGCGAATCTCCCTAGTGATTTGCACGCTTTGTGGTCACAAATTTATTTTTGACAATTTCTTACGAGACATCGGTCCTTTACGGTGAATCGTCCATTCACCAACAGCTAAATAACTATAGCTAATTCTGATTAATCTGAAGCAAAAGATAAATTGAGTCGTATTCGACTGTTTATAATAGAGTTTCAATATTATGAAAGATATTTAGTATTCAATTTTTTTATTTTTTTAATGATGACAGATTTTTTTAGATCAACGTATTTGAAGCTCAAATCCTCTGACGATCAATATAATTATTTCCTCTTTGATACTTTTTGTGTTTTTTTACTTCTTAATACATTTTCATTTACAGTACAATTTACAGTTCAAAATACAGTAATTTTTCTTCCTTCAGCATGTAATAACTGAAATAAATGTAACAATGTTCCTTTCAATGCCATACGCAATTTTGTAAACAGCTTTTTTCAATTTACTCGAAATCCATCAAAATGGCGATGCATCCTTGAGGTCTATTTCGCAAATAAATTATTCGAAGCATAAAAGATTCGAGCGTTCAACACATTCGTGGTTAGAACAAAAAATTAAAGCACGTTACCTAACTTGAGGCCATGATACTAAAAACAGTGACAAAATGGCGATCCTTCAACTGCAAGGTCTATTGTGAAAATGAATTGTTTGAAACAGGAAAGATTTGAGTGTTCAGCATATTAGAGGTTAGAACAAAAAATTAAAATACGTTACCTAACTTGAAGCCACAATAATAAAAACAATGAGACCTTGAATATCGGTGTTTTTAACCAAAACCACCTAATTATTGTCTAAAGGCAATGAGAAAAACGGTACCTGGTGAAAATTTATTTCAACAAATTCGTGATACGTTTTCGCTTAATTAACCGAGAGAGAGGAAGCAACACGTGAGCAACATTGTCTCATAAAGAACAGGTTCACCGTTCTACACACGATGACCTTTCGTTTTAGCTCGTTGCTCTAACCCTAACCTCTAACTACTCCAAGTCACGAGGTTGCACAGAATAACAAAACGATAATTATATTCTGAATTCTCTAAATAATGCTGCAAATTTAGGTTCTGAATTTGAGAATTCGAGGATTTGGAGATTTAGACTTCTTTAAAGTTTCACATCTGCAAGTTTCTTAATTTATTAAGATCAAATTCTAAATTAATTATTTTAAAAGTATTGTGGTCACGGGTTTTCGAATTTGTAAATTCGCAAGATCACAAATTTCTGAATTTTCAAGTTTCAAAATTTCTAAATTTCTGAAGTTCCTAATTTCAAAATTTCTAAATTCCCAAAATTCCAAATTTCTATATTTCTAAATTACCAAATCCCCCAATTTTTAAAACTGCCAAATTTCTAACCTTCCAAATTACCAAATCCCCCAGATTTTGAAATTCTCAAATTTCTAACCTTCCAACTTTGCAAATTTCCCAAGTTTTAAAATTCCCAAATTTGCAAATCTCCCAATTTTCAAAATTCCCAAATTTCTAACCTCCCAAATTTCCAAATTTCCCAATTTTTTTAAATCCCAAATTTGCAAATCACCCAATTTTCAAAATTCCCAAATTTCTAATTTCCCAAATTTGCAAATCTCCCAATTTTCAAAATTCCCAAATTTCTAACCTCCCAAATTTCCAAATCCCCAAATTTCTAACTTCCCAAATTTCCAAATCCCCCAATTTCTAAAATTCCCAAATTTCTAACCTCCCAAATTTCCAAATTCTCCAATTTCTAACCTCCCAAATTTCAAAAACCCCCAATTTCTAAAATTCCCAAATTTCTAACTTCCCAAATTTCCAAATCCCCAAATTTCTAATTTCCCAAATTTCCAAATCCCCCAATTTCTAAAATTCCCAAATTTCTAACCTCCCAAATTTCAAAAACCCCCAATTTCTAAAATTCCCAAATTTCTAACTTCCCAAATTTCCAAATCCCCAAATTTCTAATTTCCCAAATTTCCAAATCCCCCAATTTCTAAAATTCCCAAATTTCTAACCTCCCAAATTTCAAAAACCCCCAATTTCTAAAATTCCCAAATTTCTAACTTCCCAAATTTCCAAATCCCCAAATTTCTAATTTCCCAAATTTCCAAATCCCCCAATTTCTAAAATTCCCAAATTTCTAACCTCCCAAATTTCCAAATTCCCCAAATTCTAACCTCCCAAATTTCAAAAACCCCCAATTTCTAAAATTCCCAAATTTCTAATTTCCCAAATTTCCAAATCCCTCAATTTCTAAAATTCCCAAATTTGCAAATCCCCCAATTTTTAAAATTCCCAAACTTCTAACCTCCCAAATTTCCAAATTCCCAAATATCTAAGTTTCTGCAATTTCAAAGTAACCATCACAAATTACCATATCTCCTTTGAATGGAACACCCTATACATTTTCCCCTAAACGCCTCGACGTCCAACGTTGCGAACACCTAAAACGCAACTTTTCTCCCGTTCCTTTTTTCTCAAAACCTTAAATCAGTTCTATTTTTAAAGCCACAATTTTGCTTACGGTAGCTACTTGATTTGCAATTCTGATCGACGAGCTACTTTGCCCAGTAGCTGTCCCTATGAAAAACACGGCACATCGTAAATTTTGTACCACAATGAGGAATCATTTTTCCTCTAGGTTAAAGATCCTCCAGACTTTTTGTAAATTCCAGACGTCAACGTAAAATTTAATTGACGTCTTCGATAAATTACGAGCTGTCTTTAAGCGATAAAATATCTCTCTCATAATTACCGTAATATTACTCAATTTTATAATTTTAGTTTGACTTTATAACTATTCCAGTTTTACGACTTGAGCCTCAATCATTTTTCAATTTTTGTGGTAATTATGAAATGGACTAGATAATTATGGTATATGCATAATGCAATAATAATTATTAGTACAGATGATTGCTATAATATTTCAATGCATCTACAGATGTCAACCCATAAGTTGGCGTGTGACCCAAAGTAAAACAAGTCTTAGTCTTAACCCCTTGCACTATTTTGACGAGTCTGACTCGTGACGCACTCGCACTTCAATTGTGACAAATCTTACTCGAATTTTGAATACACTTCAATCTGGTGTTCAAGTCCAGTTATAATTTGCATAGTCAAAAATTGCTGAATACAGGACCGACATAACATTTCAACTTTCTTTGTCTGTTTTAATATTGTAGCTGCGATTGGTTAGTTCTGACTGACGCACCTTACAAATAAATCATAGTGCAAGGAGTTAAAAGTTCCTAGAAGTTAGAACTTCTAGTCTAGGCGTCCATTTTTCTGTTCTGACCAACTGAAACCGTGGCTCTTCAAGTCAGCCTCTTCAAGCGCCAACTCGTGGGTTAACATCGTTAGCTTTCCATTTAACTACTATAAATTAATAAATAATATTAAATTCGCAAATTTGTAACTTAACTAAAAACTCCTGCGATCAGCGCAAATATCATAACAACCATTAGCAATATTTGAATAGCACGTGTCGATAAATATTTGCTCGACAGTTTAAGTGGACCTACCGCGTAAATAAAATCGCGTACGAGCCTCGCATAATTAAATAGTTCCATCTCGGAGTAAAAACTCGTTCCATCTCGGATAAAGACCGTCGTTCGATAAATACCGGCACGTATTAAGGCGCTGATTAAAGGACAACGGACGGGATTGAATTAATATCTTCGCCGAGTGTTTAATTAAACGGCTCGGAATAAATGAGGCTGGTGATTTTTATTAATCCCCCACCGCCCTATCGGTGTAACCGCGCGTATTTCTATGAGATATTACTTACCGAGCAATTAGTTCTATCTTTCTTAACCCTTTTAACCTATCGACCTCTCTTCCTCCTCAGGTTCGCGGCATCCTTGGGACCGATTACATTCTCGCGGGACAAGGTTGTTAGAAAGGGTAAGGAGAAAGACCGGTGAACACGTCTATGGCCGGATAATAAGGTGTAAGAGGAAGGCTCGTGATATAAAACAAACTAAACGTCGCCATCGGTGACCTCTGTTTACTCGACGATACCTCAGTTCTATACAAACACGAAAAAATTGCCCGACATGGTTCTTTAAAAAATTATAACTCGAGAACGCTTTTATCAAAATTCTATAAAATTTATTCTGTGTAATTCTGTATAATTTTGTTTAATTTTGCGTTTAATTGTATGCATTTTCTTTAAAATATCCGTGATGGGTCAATAATTGTAGCATAGAACCTAATAAAATACAATATCCCTCGTATAATACATAATTGTATGCATTTTCTTTAAAATATCCGTGATGGGTCAATAATTGTAGCATAGAACCTAATAAAATATAATATCCCTCGTATAACACATAATTGTATGCATTTTCTTTAAAATATCCCTGATGGGTCAATAATTGTAGCATAGAACCTAATAAAATATAATATTCCTGGTATAATACATAATTGTATGCATTTTCTTTAAAATATCCGTGATGGGTCAATAATTGTAGCATAGAACCTAATAAAATATAATATCCCTGGTATAATACATAATTGTATGCATTTTCTTTAAAATATCCGTGATGGGTCAATAATTGTAGCATAGAACCTAATAAAATACAATATGCCTCGTATAATACATAATTGTATGCATTTTCCTTAAAATATCCGTGATGGGTCAATAATTGTAGCATAGAACCTAATAAAATATAATATCCCTGGTATAATACATAATTGTATGCATTTTCCTTAAAATATCCGTGATGGGTCAATAATTGTAGCATAGAACCTAATAAAATATAATATCCCTGGTATAATACATAATTGTATGCATTTTCCTTAAAATATCCGTGATGGGTCAATAATTGTAGCATAAAACCTAATAAAATACAATATCCCTGGTATAATACATAATTGTATGCATTTTCTTTAAAATATCCGTGATGGGTCGATAATTGTAGCATAGAACCTAATAAAATACAATATCCCTGGTATAATACATAATTGTATGCATTTTCTTTAAAATATCCGTGATGGGTCAATAATTGTAGCATAGAACCTAATAAAATACAATATCCCTGGTATAATATACCTCGTATAGTACATAATACAGTAGTATGTAGTATAATATAATAATAGTGGTACAATAATAGTTATTTAATAATAGGAATATAATATCAAGTATAATATACTCTTATTAACCCTTAAAATGTATTAAAATCCTACAACATCCTATATGCAAGAAAAAGTGCGTTTCGATCCCTAGTGATCATAGATGGTCCGCCATATTGATCTAAACCGGAGCTGGCGCGGCGGCAAAATTCAAATCTATGAACTTCAGTTTTCATAATAAACGATATTCTAAATATTATAAAATCTTGCTGTATCAAATGAGAACCATCGTGATATCGATTCGCCAAGATAAAAATGAAAAATGCTGAATACCAAAAGTAGATGATCATCACCAACTCGGACGCTGATTGAGTAATTATTAATGGAAGTCGGTGATGCCGGCGGACAAACGTGAAATATTATTGTCAGTGGGTTTCGCAATTTTCCAAACGGGTTTCTTCGGTCAAGTACGATGATTATCGGTAACAGTAATCACTGGGGGTATTAAACGGGCGATCATTTATAATATTTATTCGCGACAGGGACAAAACGGGATAAAAAGGAACTGCGTTTCTAAACTCCATTTTTATGTAGAAATATTTTATTCCTTATTATAGTTTCGGTGTTAAGAAAATTAAAAATATAGAGAAAGTTATGGATATGAATAAGATACAGAAAAGAACTTTTTTATAAAAAGAAAGACTAACACTTTCATTAAAATGTATGTTAACGTTTGTCAAGATGAACAATTACATAAATTATTTTATCTATCACCCCTTACTTATTGCACTTTATTTTTCATATTGTACTTTTCATTTTTGTACTTCACTTTGATCATCGAACGTCCGTAAAGTTCCAATGTTACTAACATAATAATGTACAAAGTAATGTTAAAATTGTTCTTAATAATAAACCTGCTGAATAAAGTACGATGTCCATAAATAAGAGTCAATCTTCTGATTATTTATTTGTAGAGTATATTTTGTAAATCATTATTGTTGAAGATTTATGTTATCACTGTAAGTTTTAAACTTCTGTTCCCCACTTAAGTTCCATCATAAAAATATATTTTTATCTTCCAAATTTCATTACAAAAATTTTTATGTTCCTCCTAAGTGTCGTAATAAAGATATATTTTTATCTTCCAAATTTCATTACAAAAATTTTTATGTTCCTCCTAAGTGTCGTAATAAAGATATATTTTTATCTCCCAAAGTTTTCAACTAAATCCTTTAAAGATTCGATAGACACAGGCCCTGAAAACTCATAATCCGAGACTGCTCGATTGCTGCCGATCGTAAAGCCATCCGAGACGATTAATCTTCTTCGTCTTTATCCGTCGCGAGATCCTGTGTATCTCATCTTTCCATCGGAAGAAGGTTAATCCCCACCCCCGTTACAACCTTCCCACTTATCGTTTTAACCCTTTGACCCCATGGTTAATTCCTTGCGCGTCGATACTCCAAGTTTACCTACCTTCTGCTTCTCGTCCCTTCGCTACTTTGCATGTGACGAGCTTCCACAAGTAATTACAAAAAAAATCATTTCAAATTAACGTGGAAATCAAAAATCATTTCTGTTAATATCTTAACAGAATCGTGTTAACATTTAAATTTAGGAAGTCCTTTCATTTTACAATCTTGTATTAAACGCAAAAGGTAAGTGTTCACAATTATTTTAATTACGTCGTGCAAATTCAATGATCAATTGAATCAATCTGACAAATCAACGATTTTTATTCGTTTCACTGTCAGGTATATATAGACTAAATGTATGTGTCAATATATAGACTAAATAGATAAATACATCTCTTTTCAAAAAGATATACAGCATACATATATAGTTTTTTTATTTATAGTAAGTATATCTTTAAAATTGAACGTATTGTTAAAGTACAATAAATACGAGAGCAATATGTTGATACTTAGAATATTAAACTTGACAAAAAAGATTTGTATCATTTTATTACGATAATTGAAGTACATGGATTTGAATTTTGGCGCCACGCGAGCTCCGGTTTAGATCAAAATGGCGGACCACTTAGCTAGCGCACGCAGCATAGATCGCAGCGCATTTGGCAGCATTTTCTCACATATAGCATGATTTTAGCCTCGTCGACGTTTACGTGTAATGTCAGATAACATCTGCTGACAGTTTATCGAATTTCACGTATCAGGGAACACGAAGAAACAAGGCAAAAGGCGTTCTCGACCATCCATCATCCTCGCGACGTTCGCTCGTTACCGATTCCGTGATCGCGGCTTCTCGCGGCTCGATACAACCAACGGGCCCCTGATTTTTCTGCAAAAAGTGGAAAAAGAGGGCCCCCCAATCGAAGATCTGTCGGTGGCGGCGCGAGGTGTTGAGAGACGTAGCAGGACGTGCGAATGCGAACATAAATCCAAATTAGCGGCAACATAACGCAACCGCGGCTCTATCGGGTGCTACGATTCAGAGGGTTCTCTATCTGTGACCGTTGCTCGCCGATCCGCGAGAATGACGGTAAATCGTAAGCCTCGCTATCGGCTCGTTCGATCGAACGAACAGGAACATTCGTTTCATGAATTCCGGCCCATCGCCGTGCTGCTCTTCTCCCGCGAGAAAATCGTGTGCCGATTCTGCCGCGATCTCGTCCGGATTCTTTTCTATTTCGCCGACAGTCTTCCTGGTTCGATGGACGTGCGACCACTTTCAAAGTTTGGAGAAGGCTGCTATTGCAGAACGAATCGCGTACTGCTTTGTTCCAGATTTCTGAATTGGCCAATTTCGAAGTGTCGAAATTAACGGATTCTGAAATTCCAAAATGGCGAATCTGACGAGTTCTGAAATTTCAGTGTCGAATCTGACAAGTTCTGAAATTTCAAAGTGTCGAAACTGACAAATTGCAAAATTCTAAAACCTCGAATCTGACAAGTTCTGAAATTTCAAAGTGTCGAATCTGACAAGTTCTGAAATTTCGAAGTGTCGAAACTGACAAATTGCAAAATTCCAAAACCTCGAATCTGACAAGTTCTGAAATTTCGAAGTGTCGAAACTGACAAATTGCAAAATTCCAAAACCTCGAATCTGGCAAGTTCTGAAATTTCAAAGTGTCGAATCTGACAAATTGCAAAATTCCAAAACCTCGAATCTGACAAATTCTGAAATTTCAATGTGTCGAATTTGACAAATTCTGAAATTTCAAAGTGTCGAATCTGACAAATTGCAAAATTCCAAAATCTCGAATCTCACAAGTTCTGAAATTTCAAAGTGTCGAATCTGACAAATTGCAAAATTCCAAAATCTCGAATCTCACAAGTTCTGAAATTTCAAAGTGTCGAATCTGACAAGTTCTAAAATTTCAAAGTGTCGAAACGGACAAATTGCAAAATTCCAAAACCTCGAATCACACAAGTTCTGAAATTTGAAAGTGTCGAATCTGACAAGTTTTGAAATTTCAAAGTACCAAAACTGACAAATTCCAAAATTCTAAAATTCTAAATCCTCGAATCTGACAAAGTCTGAAATTTCAAAATGTCGAAATTGGTAAATTCCAAAATTCTAAAATTTAAAATCCTCGAATCTGACAGTCTAAAATTTCAAAATGTCGAAATTGGCAAATTCCGAAATTTCCAGCAGTTCAAACTCACAAATTTCTTAATCTCGAGATGCTCACCTTAAAAATTACTTAACAATTTTGCAAGCTGTAAACTTAGTAAATTTTGAAATCCTCAAATGGCGAAATTCTCTGTATTTTAAATTATTCTGAAGTTTCCTAAACATTGAAATCTGTAAGTTTCGAAATTTCGAAATCTCAATTAAACTTTCTCAGTTCTAAAACAAATTGTTATAAGTTCCATTATCAAGCTAATTAAGGAATTCGAATATATTAAATACATACAATCGTGAATCAAAAATTGAGCCTATTTTAGAAGTCTGTCACTTAGGAGCAATATAAAAAATAAATTAACTATCCTTATAATTGACTTATACTTTGATATATATATTGATTAAATAATTTCCACAACGATTTAGTATATAAAAAAAATATAAAAGATACTAGTTTAGTATGAGGTAATAGATTTAAAAAATTGAAAACATTTTGGAGCCCTATTCCGTAGTATTTTCGCGCCCACTGGAAACAGGATTGCTATCGTCATCTAGCAGTCAAGTATGGAACTGTCGAAAACAAAAATTGAATTTTTTCGTGAATTAAGATATTTTTACATTTCTCTGACGATCATAAATTATGTGTGCTCTAGAAAAAATCTGACCACCTGGACTGGGGAAAGATGGTCCTCAAGATATGGAATATAATTTGTACCTTTATTGGTTTTTCTGATCAGTGAATACTTTTGAAACATTCCAGAGATAATTAATATCGTTTTCCAAAGCAATTTGACGTTTATTATTATCAATTAAACCGAAAAATTCAATATTAACTAATTTCGATTAAAAATTGTACTACTAGCGCCATCTCTCCTGCGAACAGGGTGAACTACACGTATTTGAAACTGCGGTTTCATTAGTTCCTACCTTTCGCCACTAGATGTCGCAGGACTTTGAGTTTCTCGCTCTAAAGTAGGATACCGCGACATCTAGTGGTGGAAGATGGGAACTAATGAACATGCAGTTTCAAATACGTGTAGTTCACCCTGTTCGCCGGAGAGATGGCGCTAGTAGCAATTTTTTCGATTCAATTCAATTAATATCGATTTTTTCGGGTTAGTATGCAATAATATGCCTCAAATTTCTTCGGGAAGCAATACTAATTAGTTATGCAACGTTTAGATGGTGTTTATAATTCAGGAAAGTTAAAAAATACTAAATTTGTATGCGATATTTAGTTCCATTAGTTGCTATCTCTGGCATCTTTCAGATAAATACATTTGCAAATTCCTACATTTAATTTCTGAATTCCCAAATTTTCAAATTCCTACTTTCCCGAATTTCAAAATTCCCAAATTCCTACTTTCCCGAATTTCTAAATTCCCGAATTTCTAATTTCCCGAATACGTAATTTCCTGAATACCTACTTTCCCGAATTCCTATTTTACTGCATTCCTAAATTCTTGAATACCTAGTTTCCCGAATTCCTCATTTCCCAAATTCCTAATTTCCCGAATACCTACTTTCCCAAATTCCTAAATTCCCGAATACTAATTTTCCGAATACCTAATTTCCCAAATTCTTAAATTCCCGAATACCTACTTTCCCAAATTCCTATTTTCCCGAATTCCTAAATTCCCGAATACTAATTTTCCGAACACCTAATTTCCGGAATACCTAATTTCCCAAATTCCTAAATTCCCGAATACCTACTTTCTCAAATTCCAATTTTCCCGAATTCCTAAATTCCCGAATACTAATTTTCCGAATACCTAATTTCCCAAATTCCTAAATTCCCGAATACCTACTTTCCCAAATTCCTATTTTCCCGAATTCCTAAATTCCCGAATACTAATTTTCCGAATACCTAATTTCCCAAATACCTAAATTCCCGAATACCTAATTTCCCAAATTCCTAAATTCCCGAATACCTACTTTCTCAAATTCCTATTTTCCCGAATTCCTAAATTCCCGAATACTAATTTCCCGAATTCCTAATTTCCCATATTCCATTCCCAAACTCCCAAATTACCAAATCCCAAAATTCCCAAATCCCCAAAATCATAAATCTCTAAACTCCCAATAATTCTCCCAAAATCGTATACCTCCAAAAACTGTATATTTTTATACAAACCGCCATCTGAATCCGTAAAGCTTCCTCCATGACAGAGGGCGCAGCAAATCGAAAAAGATGGTGGGGGAAAAAAAAAGTGGCGCGTTACTATCTCACATGAAATCTCATTCTACTTGTCTAACCATTCAACCGACTTTTCTACTGCGCCACTTGCGCGGTCGTTTACGTGCGAATAATAACTGGATTTTTCCTACTAGCGCCAGCTACTCGCGCGAGTATTCAACCATTACAAACCACTTCTAAGAGTTGGTAAGTTCATAGTCCTTTCTGTTATGTATATTTACATTATTTCGGTGCGAATTGCTCAACGGTAGCCTTCTTGCCCTTCGCTTTATCCCTTTTCTCTCTGCGGTGCGTGAAAGACAGGAGCATCCCTAACGGCCTTCGTCTGACCTTCAAAGCCGGCTTTGATTTTTTTATTAGGACTCACTGTGTAAAAATACAGGAGAAAACAGAACATAAATATTTATTTAGATATTGCAAGTAATTGATGCGTGGAGTAACAGTTAAAACTTTCATATTTCATGCTAAAAATTCTGCTTTCAACCTGATTTAGAAATATAAGTTGTTTGTGTGATATTTAACTGGTGTTTTAGTGGGTAAACCTTGAGATATTTAATGAAATTGATGTATGAAGTAATTTGTAATGTACAATGATTAATGAAAGTGACAGTTATGGTTAACTTTATTTTTTCTAGAATTGGAAGACATATGGAGTGGAAGTGTTAGCTCATGTTAGATGTGACTCAAAGTGTTAGATCATGCTATATGTGACTCAAAGTGTTAATCTATGTTATATGTGATTTAAAGTGTAATTTATTGTATATGGGACTGAAAGTGTTAATCTATGTTATATGTGATTTAAAGTGTAATTTATTGTATATGTGACTGAAAGTGTTAATCTATGTTATATGTGACTTAAAGTGTAATTTATTGTACCTAATATTGTGTCTTATATTAAAATATTAATTTATATATGGCTCAAGATGTTAACTTATATGACTCAAAGTATTATCATTAAAACCACAAAATATATCAAATGAAATGTTCACAAGTTACTTATATCAAATTATGAAAATTGTAAAGATATTTTTATTGAATCCTATGTTAATTTTTATAGAAATTATTTTGTATATTAATTTATATTTTATCGCATATTTATGTATTTATTTATCTACTTCATTTTTGATGTAGAATTAAGTATGCATTGTACACCGGTATGGTTAGTTACATAGAATGCAGTTAAGGTGTTAATATAGAATACTTACATGAATCATCTGGGTATTCAGGACCCGCGAAATACCCAAGTAGATCAAAGTTCCCCTACTTTCAGTGAAATACCGGAATTAACTCATACGTTTCGCAGGAAAATACAGGAACAAAGGACGAATTTGCGTTAAATTATTAGTCACGAGTGGGATGCCCTTTTGCAGCCTACTCGTGCTTTCATGGCCATCTACACTCTGCTGCAAAATTATAATACATCTACCATTTTCATAAATATTATTATCCTATATGCACTGAATGTAAATTACATTATAAATAATATTAAATATTTGAATACAATATTAAATAAATTTAAATATTGAATATTACATTCATTTCTTTTGTTAGGAAAAAAGAACAGTGGTAATATATGTACAATAAGTTAAAAATTATTTCACAGAATTATGTTTTTAAATCTATCAGTAAAATACAAAATTAAAAATTAAAAACTTTCTCATACATTCAAAAATTTATTTTTGTAAACTAGTTATTATATTATGTTATATATATGTATAATATATTTATAAACTATTTATTTTTATTTTTAAATAAAAACTAGTTTAAAAAGTAAAACTTTAAAACTACATAAATATTATAATAATAAAAATTTTTAAAACTAGAATAAAATAATAATAATACATTCTTTGAATATATTTTACTGCTACGTCCAAAATTATATTTTTATAATCAAATTTTTATTTACTTGCTAATATTATAGATATACTACCACTTTAATTTTTATGTACTTGCTTCAGCAAAAGAAAGAAATTCAATCCACAATGTTTACACTGAAACATAGAATCGTTCTCTCGATAATGATTTACATAATTGTTTAATAACACATCGATCCAGCGATGGCCATCTAACTTAAATGCAACTTTTTACCTCTTCCATAGTGTTGCATTATCTGCCGTTTGCATAACCTGACGTGTAGGCATCCTTCAACAGTTTATAATTTTAGATCCGGAGATCCGGCGAACCTTGACAGTGCGCAATAAAAAGTTGTATGTGTACATGTACCATCGAATAAAGGCTACTCCGAAACCGTGTTCATCTTCGAAACTGCATACCCGCGGAAAAGTTAATATTAGAACGAACAATTCTCATGGGAGAACTTGTACGGCAACAGCAGAAATGATTATTGCTGTGAAAAACACAGGAATGATTCCGTTATCGGACATATGTGAATGTGATTGCTTAAAAATACACATTTGTTATTGATATATACAGATCTTTTTTGTGAGATATTGATTATCGTAAGTTTTTAAGTTAATGAGTTTGCGTGATATTGAATCAGGAAAGATTGACGAATTATTATGAATGAAAATTAGTAACAATTTGGTATGGTCTACTTTATTGATATTTACACCACATTTTTTAATTGTAGAAAAGAAAATTGATGTCTTATTTTTATTAATGGATTAATGAAAATTAATAACAGTATGGTTCGATATCCACTTTATTAACTTTTACATAACATTTTATGATTAAATAAATGGAAATTGTTTTATTATTATTGCTGAGTTATTACAATTATTTATGAAAATCAATAACAACTTCGTTGGATATTTGCTTTATTAATTTTTACATAATAACATTCTGTAACTTCATGAATGAAAATTTTTTGTTGTTGTTGTGATGAGTTAATACAATTATTAATGAAAATCAATAACAATTAATTCCAATATTTTGTTGATGTTTACATGACATCATTTTGTAAATGTTACAGAAAAATTATTTTACTCTTAATTGCATTCTTTGTTAATTTCAGCAAATTGTCATTTAGATTATGTGTAGATCCATTCTTCTTATGTAACTGATGGCTTTAGAGATACATACCTGTTTAATAACTTATCTCGATAAAATTTGCAATTAAACTTGTTAACGAACGCTTTAATAAAACACCTCGTTTAAACAATCTTTTGATCAACGTTTTAAGAACATAAAGTGATTGTAACACCAATGTTAAAATTTGATTTCCTCTGTTTGTTTATCATTAATAAAAATGAAATGAAATGAAAAATCGTCTGACAGGGTCATGAAATAAGATTAACCTTACTATTTTTAAATTTCATTTAAAGACTATGGAAAGATTTATAATTTTGTCAAGGGGAAAACATAACATTCCAAGATTTATCATTTTTATTCTTGGAGTTATAGTCTCCGATATTTCATAAAACTGCACTTAACGCTTTCGTGTGAAGTAAATAATATTTAAGAGATGGGGATTTCTGAAACAAATAATGGTTTTCCTTGTATAATCATATCTTCCAGTTTTGCCCCTGAGTGTACTCAACGGAGAAACATAAATGAGTAGCAAGAATTTGCGATGATGTGGTAAATGTACGCGCGCAAACACTGTAGGCTACCTAGAGGAAAATGATATCATGATACTCATTAAGTAGTGATTAGTAAATTTACAAGTTGAGCAATGTGGATAGTTTCACATTCCTGTACTTTTAGGAATTTAGGAAATTAGGGAATTAGAGAGTAAGGAATGTAGGGACTTGGAGTTTTGGAACTTAGGAAATTTGGGGCTTAGAGAATTTGGGGTTTGGGGAGTTTGAGATTTAAGAAATTTGGGATTTAAGGGAATTTGGGGTTTACGGAATTTGAAATTTGAGGGATTTTGGATTTAAGAAATTTGGGATTTGGTGAATTAGGGAATTATAGAATTAGGGATTTAGGAAATTTGGGAATTAGGGAATTACGAAATTAGGGAATTAGGGAGTAAGGAATGTAGAGACTTGGAGATTTGGAACTTAGAAAATTTGGGGTTTGGGGAATTTGGGTTTTAGAGAGTTTGAGATTTAGGAAATTTGGGATTTAAGGGAATTCGGGGTTTAGGGAATTTGAAATTTGAGGGATTTTGGATTTAAGAAATTTGGGATTTGGTGAATTAGGGAATTATAGAATTAGGGATTTAGGAAATTTGGGAATTAGGGAATTACGAAATTAGGGAATTAGGGAGTAAGGAATGTAGAGACTTGGAGATTTGGAACTTAGGAAATTTGGGGCTTAGAGAATTTGGGGTTTAGGGAGTTTAAGATATAGGAAATTTGGGATTTGAGGGAATTTGAAATTTGAGGAATTTTTGATTTAGAGAATTTGGAGTTTACGGAATTTGGAATATAAGGGATTTTGGATTTAAGAAATTTGCGGTTTAGAGAGTTGAGGAATTATAGGACTAGGGAATTAGGAAATTAGGGAATTAAAGAATTAAGGAATTAGGGAGTTAAGGAATTAGAGAATTAGGGAATTATGAATTTGGGAATTTAAAGATCTAGAAATTTAAGGAATTAGAAAGATAGGAAACTAGGAAATTGGGAAAATAGAGAATTAAGAAATTAGGGATTGAAAAATTTAGAAATATTAAAATTTCTAATTCAGAACATTTGAAATTTGAAGATTCAACATTTGAGAATTAAACAACTTTACATTTACTATATCGGAAACTAGATATGTTACATAACTATGGTATATGTTATATAGCTGTGATAGTTGTATCATAAATAACGCAAAGCGTGAACAATCATTACCATAATGTAATCGAGTACTATAATTATTGTTCGAATCATCAATTCATTTAAATTCTTCGGAAGATCCTTTACGTGACCATGATTCTGAACGGATACATCTTGTGGTCTATGATACAGTACCATAACTTCGCAAACATGTTACAATACAATGTTATGTACAAAAACATTACAATCTTATGTACAAAATTACAATGTATTATATGTATAAATTATTTATTAAATTGTATATTAAGTTATGAAAAATATTTTTGCGCCAACAAAATTTCTTTATGTTATTTTCATAGATATGAACGTGAAATTTTGTTTCTTTTAATGCAACTATGTATATTTATTCATATCATTTCATAATGTTTTTCAGGACAAATTTATACTTGGATTTTTATTCATTTTAAAGACAGAGAAAATGATAAATTTTTTATTTACAGGAAAGAAGACGAACAGAAAATACGGATCCACCGATAAAACAGCGTGAACCTATGGCAACCGTATCCTTGTTTCATTTTTATTATATTACATTCACACTCTTTTCATTTGAAAATTGAAAAATCTATAATAACAAATACTATAAGTTCAATTTAGGATAGGACTGATTATGACACGAAAACGTGGAAACTCATTTCGCCTTCATTAAGACAAATTACCCTTGATTGACATGATCATTAACTGACCTAATTGATTACGTGTGGCCAACACTCTAGACTCTTAACTCGTATATCGAATTATTGTCTAACTGTTCTGTTTTGAAATAAACAAACACTTTTTTTAATCGCAGTACATCCGTAGTTTAGTTACAAAAACATCTTCTTTCATTTTTAATAATTTCGACGAGTTCATATAATATAATCTATTATAAATATTCATATTATATTGTCATGTACCAATATCATCAAATACAATTTTACATATTATAATATTTGCAATTACAAATTTAACATGTAAAATATACGATACAAAATATTTCACTTACCTGTCCATATATAGTAATACATGTATTAATCTGCAACACATCAGCAGCAATGTCTGACACATTATCGGACGATGAGAAAATTAATAATCACATCAAAGAGCAGTTGGTACCAAACAATTCTGATTGCGACGATGAATCAGGAGCATGTAATTCCCATGAAACAGCTACTAACGAAAACTCCATACATGTCGAAAGTAAAGAGGACGCCAATATCATAAGTGAGCTTATGTTTCTTTCCTAATTATGATCCACATTAATATTTACATTAGAACATTTATGTATCTTAGCATAATTTTTACAAATTTTTTAAATTTAGAAATGTGAGAATTTTTAATTTTCTACAAATTTTTAACATTTGAAAATCCAAGAACTTTAAAATCTAATTTCTTAAGTTTGAAAACTCGATAATTTTTAATTTTCTACGAATTCTTAACATTTGAAAGTGCAAGAATTTTTTAATTTTAAACATTTGAAAATACGATGAATTTAAAATATAAATATTCTCTGTTAGATAATGTTGGAGTAATACCTTTCGCTGTCATACATGATCTACCAAACAAGACAAACGACGATCGCTACAATATTTTCATCCCCGGAGAAGACGTCCGCGCAAAAGTCACAAATATCGAACGTACCGTAGCAACTCATCCCTTGTACCCCAATTTATACATCATAGAACTTACGCATGGACAGTTCACTTGGACAATCAAGAAACGGTATAAACATATTCAATACTTGCACAATCAGCTGCAGTTATACCGAGCTACCTTAGACATACCTTTCCCGACAAAGCTTCACGCAGAAAGGAGAAGAAATTTGAGAAATTTAGCGGATGGAAAAGAAAATGGGGGTCAGAAAGGTGCATTGCCAAGGTATGAGAAAATTATTTCATAAGAAATCAAATTTTAAGAAATATGTAGTGTGCCTCAAGAACTCTGTCTACTAAATATCTTAGTTATTTCAAACAATACTAGAAAGTGTTATTTACATTAGAAAGTACTTTAGGAAGTTTTATTAGGATTTACATTAGGAAGTATTATTAGAAAGCATGACAGAAGTTGTAAGGTTTAAGAAACTACAAACATAATGTGGTATAAATGATGTTCTTGCAAATAGAGGCATTCAAAAGCAGTCACCTTTGTTTCCTAAGATAGACTTTTTATCTTCTATTTCGATAGATTTGCGCATTCTGAGTATAAAAACACTGAGGTGCATTTGTCTTCAAGCTTAATGAAGTATATTTGTCCTAAATGCTGAGATGCTTGACTTTCTTCGTGAAGCGTGTAAATGGCGGCGATGTTGTACAGCATTGTCGTCTCGAAGACGTTCCATAACGAAAGTGATAGAATGAAAATAGTAAAACATCTCAGCAATGGTAAGATTCAGGACACACCTTCATGTGCTGAAACATAAGACATTAGTATTTTTATACTCAAAACAAAAGTTAATGTAAATCGTCGAAATTAAATACATATAAAAAATTGGACATTCCATTTAAGAAAACAGAGGTGTTTTCTCCTCCCACCTTGCTTGTATTATTAATACTATTACCAGATAGTAATATCAGAATAGTAATATAGCAATATAAGAATACTAATTATTACTACCAGATTGTGTAGTGTCCTAAACTTCTCCAAGTTTCTCACATTGTTTGAAACAACAAAGATTGAATGGAAAATAAACAAATTGACAATTTTCAGATTTCCCAATAAGCCAGAGTGTCTAGTATCCTACGAACAATTGGAACAAAGAAAAAAAGCGATAGAGGAATATTTAAATAATTTATTGAAAATCGAAATTTATTTGCGTCGTCCCGAAACTGTAAGTTGTTAAAATGGTATTAACACATTGTATACATATTTAATATACTAATTTCTACAAAATGTTTCTAGATTCATTTTTTAGCAGTCTCGCACTTGTCCTTCATAGCAGATTTAGGTGTGAAGGGTAAAGAGGGAATTGTTTTAAAACGAGCGGCCATAGGTGAAAGAATTCAGTATCGTGTCTGTGGACTTTTTCATGGAATGTGTTGTATGCAGTTTTATCGATTTTGCACATATTTGTTCGGAAAATGGCATTCGCGACACCTTGTCGTGAAAGATACCTTCGTCGCCTATCTCAAGCCTAAAGAGGGTATCATAAAGTCGGTCATTTTGATGGACAATGGATTTGAAACTACTGTCGGGAATGATATCGCGGTTTTGAGGAATGGCCTGCAAATTGGGAATCTTAGTAAACATATAGTGATTAAATGCTGGACCAAGAGGAACACCAAGGAATGGAGAGAGTGTATACAGGAAATTAGTAATACACATGGTAAACTTTTCAAGTTTATTTCATAAAGGTTTGGAAATTTGGGGACTTAAGGGTTTAGGAGACTTGGGAATTTAGGGACATCAAGATTAAAAATTATCAGAGTTATATTCTTGAAAAGATTGAAAATTATCGAATGTAGAGATATGGGAAGTTTGATCGTTTGAGTACTTGGAGATTTGAAAATTTGGGTATTAAAAATTTAGAAACGTAGTAAATTTGAAAGTTTAGAACTCTAGAAATCTGAAAACTTGAAAACTGGTAACTACTCTAAGTTCTAAGTCTTCACTCTGCCTTTTGGATGAAATACATCCACATATTCACAATCGCCATATTAACTGGTATAAAAGTTCACATTACAAATTTAATACAAATGAAGTAAAAATGTAGGAAATGCCCAATAAGAATTCGCCAAAAATTCCAGCAAAAATCTACTAAAAAGTATCAAAATTCTAAATAACAAATTACATTACAGGCCAAGATTTCATACAAGTAAATCCACATAATTCGTTCGCACCCTACCGTTCACCCGTGCCAGCTGCTTGGTTCGTCGACGGAGCAAACTACATGTCTGCTGTTGCAGACGCATTAGAAAATGCCAAAGAAGAAATTTTTATCGCAGACTGGTGGTTATCACCCGAAATTTACTTGAAGCGACCAGCAACTGACAATGACTATTGGAGGCTAGATAACATTTTACAAAGAAAAGCGGTAAGTTGTCAAACATTCCTATCATTTCCAACTATCGAGTCGATTTTTAAATTTATTGCAATTTCCAATTTTTTCATGCTAACGAAAAATTTAGGATACTTGGTAAGGCTAATATAACGTTCATTAAAACATGAAACATCTTGAGTTTAAAAGAACTGAATACTCATTGTAGTTAATTTTTCTTTCAGCTGGAAGGGGTGAAGGTATTTGTAATGATCTACAAAGAAGTGGAGCTTGCATTGGGTTTAAACAGTTTCTACAGCAAACAACGGTTAATGGAGAAATGTCCGGAAAATATAAAAGTAGTGCGTCATCCTGATCACGCGAGGATAGGAATATTTTTTTGGGCACATCACGAGAAAATTGTGGTCGTCGACCAGAGTATTGCCTTCCTTGGCGGAATTGATCTGTGCTATGGTAGATGGGATACATACGAGCACAGGTTGGTCGATTTAGGTGAGCTAAATTTATAGATGATAAAACCTCCGCTTCAACTCATTATATTTTTTCGATTACAGGATCACCACATCATTCCAGTGCCTACATTCCATCCACGGGACGATTTATAAATACGAGCAGCAAAAAGAACCCGGGTGATACGCAAAAACATGTCTTACTGCCATTAGCTATTACAACCAACACAGTCGTCATGGCAACGACGAGATCTATACCTGTATTGTGAGCAACTTTTTTAAAGATTCTTTTATATAACCCAACTTGATCAATTCTTGAACGAGTTTATTTTTCAGACCAGTAAGAAGTAAAAGGTCAATAAAAGCGCTATCAGAATTGGAACCTGAAAATTTATTATTGACTCAATCGTCGGATGACTTGCATACTGTAAAATGTGATACTCCGCGTGCAAAGAGAAAGAACTTGTTTGGAATGGCGAAAGATACAATGAACAAAATGAAACAGAGTATAAAATTAAGAGAAAAACGAAGCAGCGATAATGCACACGAAGCTGGTAACGAGGATGATAAGGATAAGTACGTACATTTCTGCAAAACACATATTTTAAGACTGATATGTTATTTGCTGATATATTTCCAGTAATATAATGCGAAATCTAACCGAGACTAGCGAAGCGATGTACGAGAACAAAGATGTACATTCGGAAAATCATGGGGAACCTAAATGGTGGATCGGAAAAGACTATACAAACTTTATCGTCAAAGATTTTACGGACCTCGAAAAACCTTATCAAGATTTAATAGATAGGAATACCACTCCTAGGATGCCATGGCATGATATAGGAGTTATGGTGCAGGGAGCTGCAGCTAGGGATGTGGCTAGACACTTCATTCAACGGTGGAATGCGATCAAAGTAAATATTTAATTTACTATAATGCAACTCTAACAGATATATTGATGATGGTGATGAATGTTGAAGAAGCTGAATCCACAAAGAGTAGAACTGTACCTGTAAAGAAATAATAGTAAAACTTAGTACATAGACATATAAGAGTAGAACTGAAGAAGTTATTACTTACAGGTAGAGAAGGCAAAGCTGTTAAGAACTTACCCGTTCCTACTTCCAAAATCGTACAAGGACCTCAAAAGCGACGCACCATTCATCAATTCAGAATATATGCACAATGTCAAATGCCAAGTGCTCAGATCAGTTAGCTGTTGGTCTGCGGGTTTCTTCGATACTGAAACTTTAGAGCAGAGTATACAGGAAGCGTACATAGACGCAATCAGTAAAGCTGAAAGGTAGAATTAATGTTTATAACGAGCACAAATTGTCAAAGAGAGAACTGTGGTTCTGCAGGTTACCAAGAATCTGTTATTTCTCCATTTAGGTACATATACATAGAGAACCAATTTTTCATAACTCTTGCATCCATGGAACAAACTGCGGTACAGAATCGTATAGGAGAAACGTTATTGGAACGAATTTTAAGAGCACACAGGGAAGGTGCAGTGTTCAGAGTGTTTGTAATAATGCCTCTGTTGCCTGGTTTTGAAGGGGAAGTTGGAGGACCAAGTGGTACCGCGTTACGTGCGATAACGCATTGGAACTATGCGTCCATAGCTTGGTAAGAAATCTGACCGATACATTTTGAATGAAAATTACTCCTCTTTCGATCACAAACAGGGGTAAAGGTGCTCTCCTAAGTCGACTGATTGAGGCGGGAATAGAGGACCCTAGCGAGTACATTACATTCCACGGTTTAAGAACGCATGCAATGTTAAACGGTGCATTGGTGACAGAACTGATTTATGTTCATAGTAAGCTGTTAATTGTAGATGACAATACAGTCATTTGTGGGTCGGCTAATATCAATGACAGAAGTATGATAGCAACGAGAGACAGTGAGATTGCAGTGATAATTCACGTGAGTTAATATAACAGTTGTACTCGGATATAACTGGAACTAATAAAATTCTCCTATTACAGGATCAAGAGTTTGAAGATGGAAGAATGAACGATATACCGTTCCCTTGCGGTAAATTTGCGGGCTCCTTACGGAAACATTTATTTTCTGAACATTTGGGACTGTTCAAAACGAACGAAGATATAGATGTAACGGATATAATTAAGAAATCGTTCTATAGAGATGTGTGGTGTGCCAGGAGTTATAGAAACACGGAAATTTTCGAGGAAGTATTTCACTGCATTCCCACAGACGTGGTCGTTAATTTTTCCATATTGAAAGCGTACCAAGAAGATGAACCACTTAGTTCGTCGGATCCACTTTTGGCTCGAGAAAAGGTCGAAAATATTAAGGTATAAATAATTACAAAAATGTTAATGTTATTAATAATTTAGATGTTATTATGAGAAGGTATAATTTTGTTGAACTTCGCAGGGACATTTGGTGGATTTACCATTAAAGTTTCTGTGTAACGAAGATCTGAAACCTGCTGCTGGTACAGTAGAGGGAATAATGCCAACAGTGTTATGGACATAAATTATTTATAATTCATTGGCATTTGCATGAACGATTTAACACTGTTGACATAAAACAATTTATTAACCAAAGTACAACAGATTGTCTGGTACTTATGACTGGATACTTTACCATTCCAATACTACTTAAACGATAAGAATTGTGACTGAATAGTGATGCATGGCATGTACAGAAGGGGTACAGAATAGACTACATATCATTTGAGACGTGTTCCATGTACTGAAATAATGTATAATGATTAGAATAAGATAATGAGCATATAAAACGTGATGTCTTTCGAAAAAATTGTCAAAGAAAATATTATTAAGAAAATGAAGTTTCAACTAAAAAGTAAACCGTAGCTCTTAGCTCGAAATCGTAATTTAAAGATGTTTAATAAAATCTTTAGAGTACGATGTCGATTACCAGGTCACACCACGTGGAGGTGACTACGACTGTGACCCATCACCATATCCCAACCACTCATCATAAGTATCTCTTTCCAACGAAATAAACAAGAACTCATAGACTCTCATAAAAACAGATTTTGTTTATCTGCCCATATGTTCTTTACCACAGTACAGTAAATAACATTTTGCACATTACGTATAAAAAAACCGCCACAAGAATAGTACATCTAGTGACATCTAGTAATACCGTTCCTAAATCGCATGTACCGTTGGTTACTGTATCGATAGGTATGTTTTAATTGATCTAGGTAAATCAGATCTATTCTAGACAACATGTGTGTGCGATGAGCTGTCACATTAGGAATACCGATGAAATCGTGTATGTAATCAGTCGCGACAATTTTCTATGATAATGGAATTATCTTTTATACGTATATCAAGTTCTCGTGACAGTATGTCAAATCCATTATCTTAGAATTGCTCATAAAACTAACAGTGTAGTATTTATAACCTTAATTGCGTGACATGTGAGGTTTAAACATAAATAAACTGTATCCTTTTACAATATTGTTTTATTTTTATTGTAAATTTGTACACTTTTTTGTTATGAGTGCGAATTTATGCTAATAAGTGTGGAGTGTGGTTACTGTAAGTTCGACATATGTAATTAACTGAATTGATGAATTATGACACAAAATCATAGAATTCCATTCCAACTCGTTAAGGTGAATTATATTTAATTGACTGTATAGTCAACATTCTAGACTCTTAGATCATACATTAGACTTTTGTCTGAGTCAAGAAAATACATCACTTCTTTGTCATTATACTTATCTTGATTGTAACTGTCTACCTGTTGATTGATTTTCTTATTGTCAGTAACATATGTGACTATATATATATATATTGTTTTCAATTAATAACATATTGAGTATTTTTGGGACATTTATATGCTTAATATATTTCTTTCAAAGAAGTGTATATTATGAAATATTTTGCTTGACTGTATTGATTTAGTAAATATTAATGTAGTTATAAAATAGCAACAATGTCTGACAATTTATCAAATGATGAGAAACCTGGTAATAATACTGTACTACATATGATGTCTCATGATTCTGAATATGACGATGCATTGGGAGTACCAGATTCTTTGGAGATCACTATTAATGAAAATGATGATGCTATTAATGTTGAAAGTAAAGAAGCTACTGATAATATAGGTAAGCATATGTTTGTCATTTCTTTGTTTCCCAATATTTGTTATCCTTATTAACATTTTATAATATCCTGGTTATGTTAATACATTTGTGGATTGTCCTCTTTTATCTATGTTAGAACATCTTGGTGTAAAACCTTTTCCTGCCATACACGATGTACCAAACAAGTTACAAAATCAACGCCACAATGTGTTTGTTCCTGGAGAGGAAGTGCACGTAAAGATCATAGATATTGAACGTAGTGTAACTACTCATCCCTTAAACCCAAACTTATACACCATAGAATTTACGCATGGTCCATTTACTTGGACAATTAAAAAACGGTATAAACATATTCAATATTTACATAACCAACTGAAGATATACCGAGCTAGCTTAGACATACCTTTCCCAACTAAACGCCACAAAGAAAGAAGAAGCAGTTTGAAAAGTTTAGGAGATGTAAGAGAAAAAGGGACTCGTAAAGGTGCACTGCCAAGGTATGAAAGAATGAGAATTTATAAAATGTGAAAGTTCATGAAAGTACAAAGAATAAAGTGAAATGTAATTTTCAGATTTCCCAATAAGCCTGATGTTTTAGTACCTTATGAACAATTAGAACAGAGAAAGAAAGCAATAGAAGATTATTTAACCAATTTATTAAAGATTAGAATTTATTTGCATCATCCTGAAACTGTAAGTTATTAAAGTACATGTTATTAATATATGGTATTTATACACATTTGATATACTAATTACTTTTAAAAATTTCTAGATCGAATTTTTAGAAGTCTCGTATTTATCCTTCATAGGAGATTTAGGTATGAAAGGTAAAGAAGGAACTGTTTTAAAACGAACTGGATCAGGTGCGAGAAGTAGATATAATTTTTGTGGCCTTCTCCAAAGCGTGTGTTGTGTCAGATGTAGTCGGTTTTGTACATCATTGTGCGCGAAATGGCATTCGCGACATCTTATCGTGAAAGATACTTTCGTTGCCTATATTAGGCCCAAAGACGGTAGCATAAAATCGGTCATTTTAATGGACAATGGTTTTGGAATTAGTTTTGGCATGTATACGACAGGTTTAAGGACCGGTATGCAAATAGTTAATCTTAGTAGGCATATAGTAATCAAATGTTGGACCAGAAGAAAAGCTAAGGAGTGGATGGAGTTCATACAAGAAACTAGTAATAAAGAAGGTGAGATTTCTAACATTTGACTGCCATTGGTGTAACTAGAATTTTTTAAATAATAAATTATGTTGTATAGGTCGAGATTTTACACAGAGAAATCCACATAATTCGTTTGCACCTTATCGTTCACCCGTGCCAGCTACTTGGTTCGTCGACGGAGCAAATTACATGTCCGCTGTTGCGGACGCATTAGAAAATGCCAAGGAAGAAATTTTTATTGCGGACTGGTGGTTATCGCCTGAAATTTACATGAAGCGACCAGCTATTAATAGTGACTATTGGAGGCTAGATAAAATTTTGCAAAGAAAAGCGGTAAGTTACCAAACATTCCTATCACTTCCAACTATCAACTATCGAGTCGATTTTTAAATTTATTGCAATTTCCAATTCTTTCATGCTAACGCAAAAATTTAGGATATTTGGTAAGGCTAATATAACGTTTATTAAAACATGAAACATCTTGCGTTGAAAAGAACCGAATACTCATCCTAGTTAATTTTTCGTTCAGTTTGAAGGGGTGAAGGTATTTATAATGATCTACAAAGAAGTGGAAGTTGCACTAGGCATAAACAGTTTCTATAGTAAACAACGGCTAGTTGAGAAATGTCCGGAAAATATAAAAGTACTGCGTCATCCGGATCACGCGAGAGTGGGAATATTTCTTTGGGCACATCACGAGAAAATTGTGGTCGTTGATCAAAGTATTGCCTTTCTTGGTGGCATCGATCTGTGTTATGGTAGATGGGATAATAACGAGCATAGGTTAATTGATTTAGGTAAGTTAAATTAAATTTAATAGTAATAACATTTACTTCTTGTTAACATAATTGATTTCCCGGGATTGTAGGATCAACTCATCATTCTAGCATCTATATTCCGTCCAAAGGAAAATTTACAAATACTAGCAGCAAAAAGGTCTCAAAATGCGTTACTCAAAAACATGTCTTACTGCCATTAGCTATTGCAACTAACACGGTCGTAATGGCTACTACAAGATCTATACCCGTATTGTGAGTACTTTTTCAAAGATTCTCTGTATATTATAGCAGTTGATGGGATCTTGAATGAACATCCTTCTTCAGGCCAATGATGAGCAGTAAAAGATCCATGCCAACAACGTTATCGCTACTACAACCTGAAGATTTATTGCTACAGTCACCCGACGATTTTGATGCTATGAAATGTGATACTCCAAATGCGGAGCGAAAAAATTTGTTTGGAATAGCAAAAGATACCATGGACAAAGTGAAACAGAATATAAAGTTAAAAAGACAGGAATTGATTAACATGGTATACAATCCACATGAAGCTAGTAGCGATGAAGAAGATGAAGACAGGTGTGTATATTTCTTTGTAGCAGGTGTATTTTAATATTGACGTACAATTAAAACAGTGCTGATACATTTTCAGCGATACGATGCAACTTCCGATTGAAGCTATTGAACCAATGGTATATACGGAAGAGGATGTATCCTCGGATTATCAAGGAGTAGCTAAACTGTGGCTTGGAAAGGACTATACAAATTTTATTGTAAAAGACTTTAACGATCTCGAGAAACCCTATCAAGACTTAATAGATAGAAGTACGACACCTAGGATGCCGTGGCATGATATTGGAGTTATGATGCAAGGGCCAACTGCTAGAGATATTGCTAGGCACTTTATTCAACGATGGAATGCAATCAAAGTAAATACCATCTAATTTACAAATAATGTAACACAGAGTGTGTGCTGATAGAATGAAACCGCTGCACATGAGTCGCTTCTGACACTGTGTAATTACACATGAATCATGACACAATTAATATACTGTGCGAAGGACTTGACCTTTGCATATCATGACATGGAGTAAAGAGCGATGCTATCAGATTGTGAATTTTGTTACACTACAATAATATATTCTGTAATGTAATTGACATTTTATGAAAATAACTCTTTCTACTTCCTATAGCTTTAGCGCATGTGGATAATTAACGCTATGAACATACCACTTTCATTTATAGATGGAGAAAGCAAAACTAAATGCATGCTATCCATTTCTACTTCCTAAATCGTATAGAGAGTGTAAAAGCAGCGCGCCATTCGTCGACCCAGAATCTGTACATAATGTTAAATGCCAAGTATTAAGATCAGTTAGCTCCTGGTCTGCGGGCTTTCTTGATTCACGAACTTTAGAGCAGAGCATACAGGAAGCATACATAGACGCAATCAGTAAAGCAGAAAGGTAGAATTAATGTTTACAATAAACATAAATTGCCGAAGTCACTGTTAGAGAACTGTGGTTCTGCAGGTTACTATACCATCTATTATTTCAATCTCTTTTTAGGTACATATACATAGAGAACCAATTCTTCATAACTCTTGCATCCATAGAGCAAACTGCTGTAAAGAATCGCATCGGAGAAACGTTATTGAAACGAATTTTAAGAGCACACAGAGAAGGTGCAGTGTTCAGAGTATTTGTAATAATGCCTCTGCTACCTGGTTTTGAAGGAGAAGTTGGAGGACCAACTGGCACCGCGTTACGTGCGATAACGCATTGGAACTATGCTTCCATATCTAGGTAACAAATCTGATTGATACGCTTTGAATAAAAATTACTCCAAACCTCTTTCGATCACAAATAGGGGTAAAGATGCTATCCTAAATCGACTAATTGAGGCGGGAGTAGAGGACCCTAGCGAGTACATTACATTCCACGGTTTAAGAGCGCATGCAATGTTAAACGGTACATTGGTGACAGAACTGATTTATGTTCATAGTAAGCTATTAATTGTAGATGACAATACAGTCATTTGTGGGTCAGCTAATATCAATGACAGAAGTATGATAGCAACAAGAGACAGTGAGATTGCGGTGATAATTCACGTGAGTTAATATAACAGTTGTACTCAGATATAAGTGGATCTACTTAATGAAATTCTCATGTGATTATAGGATCAAGAATTCGAAGATGGAAGATTAAACGATATACCGTTCCCTTGCGGTAAATTTGCGGGCTCGTTACGAAAACAATTAATTAGTGAGCATTTAGGATTGTTCAAAACAAATGAAGATATAGATGTAACGGATATAATTAAGAAATCGTTCTATAGAGATGTGTGGTGTGCTAGAAGTCATAGAAACACGGAAATTTTCGAAGAAGTATTTCACTGCATTCCCACAGACAAGGTTGTTAATTTTTCCATGTTGAAGCAGTATCAAGATGAAGAAGCGCTTAGTTCGTCAGATCCACTCTTGGCTCAAGAAATGGTTGAAAATATCAAGGTATAAATAATTGCAGAAACGTTAGTGGATGATGCTATGAGAAGGTACAATATTTTTGTTGAACTTTGCAGGGTCATTTGGTGGATTGGCCATTAAAGTTTTTATGCAATGAGGATCTGAAACCTGCCGCTAGCACAGTGGAGGGTATAATGCCAACTGCATTATGGACATAAATGTTTATAATTCAGATTCAGTAGCATTTTCATGAACAATTTAATGCTATTGATATGAAACGTTTTATTAACCAAAGTACAACAGATTGTATGCTATTTATGACCAAGTATTTTATCATGCCTTCTGAGAATTATAAATTTCTACTTATAATGAATTAAGGTTGCTAAGTTTTCTACAGTACCAGTAGTAGGAATCAGTATGCAAATTATAATGTTAAGAATGTAAATATTTTTTAATTTGACTTTTCATTAAATCTTAATCTCGGTATTAATGAAACCAGTATTTACATTAGAAACAATGTATTAAATTCAAATTTATGCAAACATTCCAATAAAATCTACCTCCTCTGTAGAAAACAAAATGATATTGGTATTAATGTAGCAATTGTTACTAATTATAGATGAATTTTTTGCTCGAATCGTTTAGGACAAATTTTTAACACTTAATCATGTTTCGCGACAGACGGTAAATTTTTTAAAACTATTTAAATGTGTCTTTTAATAAGTTGATTTTTATGTCACAAATTCTATTTTGTATTACTATTTATTTGTACTAAGCAATGCGTGAAATAAAAAAAATTTGTGAAGTTGTATTACCCGCTGAATTTTCAGTGTAAAAATTGCTATATTACTCCTTACACTTCGTTATACGAAGACGCCATTTTTGCTTTTATTGAGTTCGAAATGTACCGCTCAAATAAATATCAAAGTGTTATAAAAACTTATCTTATTTTCAAGTTATTTTCCATGAAAGTATCTAGAAACTGATTCTACAAGATTCTTCTTTCTTAAAGCACTTAATCACTAAATTGACACAAATTGCGAAAAATTTTATGCTTGTTACAACTTTCTTGACGCGCGAATCATTGCAAATTATCTAACTGGATGTGGTTACACTGTATTTCCTGTTTCCACGTTCCACACATTTATTTAGATTGTATATCAATAGCACTACAAAACTTGTATGGTATATTAACAATATTAAATAATATTATTACAAAATTTACACCATATATGAATAATAATGGTTTTACGCAGATACAAATTTAAACCACAGGCCGAGAACGCGTCCTCCCTCGTCAACCATTCGCGCGTAACTAAACAGAGTTGAACTTTGCATTCAAGATTATATTCTTAATTGAAGTACTTTAACGATTTAATACGTAAAAAAGTATGAGAAATAATAGTTTATTGTAAAGTTTAAAATTTGAAAGAATTTTTAAAGCTTAATACACGTTTTTTTAAATTTATATTCACACTCATACTTTATGAAAATTGTGGCGGCTAATTCAAAATCGTATAACAGCATCTAAAGAGTCCCAGCTTTCTTACAAGCGCTTGACGAGCATGTAGTTTTATATAATATAATTTCTGTCCATCCCTAAAATTAATTGACTTTTACGCCTTTGTGAAATAAGTAAATTACTGTACATCTTCAGTAGCATTAATATAATATTATCCACGTTTGTGATCTAATTAAATATTATAACTTTGATTAGATGTCGCCACGTGGCCAAATCTCATTTATACATGCCTATGAGTTTCAATCCGGTGGCAGGGGTCCATATGTCTGTTTTCGCTACGATCGTGTTGTCATTTTTGGCAATGTGTTGAATAAAATTTTGTATTGTTTGTTACAAAATTAGTGTAGTATAAACTCATCTGTATAAAATATTTCTGTTAGCGATAAACATGACGTATTTAAGTTCATGGGAAGAATTTGAGAAGGGGGCTGAGAGGTTATATCTCCAAGACCCACTGAAGGTATATTTTATTTAATATCGTATCAATTATTCCAATTTTCGTTCATCGTACAATATTATAGATTTCGTACAATTTATAACCATGGTATTGTTTAAGTATATTTCATTCAATAATTAAGAAAAAACTTCGTAGGTTATGTACGATGATTGACGTTTCAATATGTCATGTCATGTAAATATTTTATTTTAATAACTTCTTCAAATACAAAAATGATCTAATAATACATACAATGTTTTAAGTATAAGGAACAGAATTTTATGTCATTAAATAATATATGAATGTTGAAAATATATTCTGTTTAAAGTATTTTATTTATTTTGGTATTGGAGGTAAAGTCAATGAAATTTATAGAAATATAATGGTTTCTTTATAAATAGTTTAATAATCATAAGTTTATAATTTATGTTTTCTTGATTTAGGCTCGGTATACAATGAAATATTGCCACACTAAGGGTGTCTTATGTCTAAAGCTTACAGATAATCGAACAGTAAGTTCTGCCTTTACGTAACTTACCTTCTTAACTCTTAAGGAAGTTATTTAAATAACAGAATTGTGTTTTTATTTTTCAGTGTCTACAATATAGAACAGAAATAGCGCAAGACTTAAAGAAGATGGAAAAATTTATAGGAAACCTTATGAGGCACATGGCTTCTAAAGAGAGCTAAATAAGGGACTAGATAAGATTAGGGACACTTTTTTAATCAAGGATTAAAAGTGCTGCGCATTTAATTCATCGTTTATGTTGTTCCATTTCATAAGAGTCAGCGACTGATGGGATTATAGATATTTAATTTGAATGAGGTATAAAAAACTTTCTTAAATATACAATATGTGCATAAATGTCTATTTTTTATTTATTTAAAGCTTCATGCTCATTTCGGGCGGTTCCGTTGTCTCCTTGTTAAAGTTCTGAAACAGTACAAAATAAAATGTATCATAGCATACATTAAAATTGACTGAATAATAAATTTTCAAAATAAATTATTACTAAAATTGATACGAAAAAACCAGTACTTTCCAGAAAATGTAATCATCTAATTCCATCAACAAGAAGAATACTTAGCAGGGTGTAATGCATTTGTTATTAATAAAGCCAGATTTGATTGTAATTTGTAACTTATTATAAGAGGGAAGCACGAAGCAATGAAAAGAAGCACTTACGATATAATGGGCTGAAGAACAGCATCCAGAGTAGTATCAACAGGAGGGTAGATTTCTTGATTTGAAGACAATTCATAGCGTACCTCTCCCCCTAATTGCATTTGCGGCTATACCAAACAAAACTATTTTACTAATTTACTATGCAGAAAATTTTAGGATACAACACACTACATTCTAGTAACAGCATTTCGTTTGAATCGACTTTGTATTTTCATAGAACGAAAAGTAAACGACAATTCTATAAATAATAAAATGCTGTGACTAGCAGAGAAAGAAGTAGCAAGCCTTAACCACATATACGTATTTGTAAATAAGCGCTTAGTATCTCTAAAAAGACTTTTCTATAATAAGTGCCATTTTAATAAAGATTTTATCTGTGATTTAAAATCATGATTATCTTTTTATTCTCTTTCAGAAGCGACAAGCTTAAACTACATGAAGCGCAACAGCATTACTCGTTACTTTCCGATATTATTTACTAGAGTTTTAAATACTCAACTATTAAGTTGGAGAAGTTCGGGATTTGAGCATACAGCTCGAGTACCCGGCCGATTGGAATACATACTTAAATATTTCTTTAAAATAAATGAAGATTGTACGAAAATGGAAAGTAACGAGTTTCACTCGAAATAAAAATTGTTTACGAAATAGAAGCGTAAAAATACGTACTACACGGGTAGGTTTAGCGCTGTCGGCAGAGCTTGAGCAGCAACTTGAAAATTCCTGTGGTGTACTTTCCCCGAGCCCACTGTCCACATTATTTCCTATCAATATTCTGTTGTTACGAATATAATAAAAGTCCTTCCTCATATTGCACTCGCTCCTACTACCGTCGTAGTACTTTGTCTCGGTATAACTCGGCCTCGTCGGCGGCAAATTATAACTTCCGTCCCGACATTGTTGTATCACTCTTCTGTTTCGTTTGCCAACGGATCCGATTGTTCTGAAAGTGATTCCTTGACAGTCTTGGATATCACGGCAAATTTCAAGCACATCCCTGATCGGACAAACCATTACGACATCGATGCAAATACACGTTTTTAGTTCACCAAACGTTCAAACATTGTTAATACACACTACGAGCCATACGTATACATATATATATTGCATTCCTTAGCGATATACAATTTTATTCAATAACAATACTAATAATCACGCAAACATTTTCCATTCGTCGATCAACTTTTGTAAGTTCGCCAAATGTACATGTACGCTTGGAGGCCTACAGTATTTTAAGAATACCTAAAACAACGGGAACAAGGAATTCGTACGAACTGCCACGACAAATAAAATAAGTTTCGAACGATCGTTGACGATCTATTTCAAAAAATTTCGACGCTCCCAGATACCTACGTTCGTTCAACGAGTACACGAGGATGCATGGCACACAAACAAAAAAATAGTACATGAAACAACGAACAAAATGCTACGGATCTTCACCTCCACGGAGTAGCCACGCGTGATTTCCATGGAATAGCAAAAAAAGCATCAGTGGGTGCCAGCCAGGAAATAAATAAACAGGTGCGACAAGCTGTTAATCTCATCGATTTATTAAGGACCTATCATGCTTCAAATAAATAATAGGGGGCATGCTTAAGATCACGTACATGCTCTAAATAAATTAAAAAAAAAAAAGACACACATGCAAGGGGTAGTTTTTAAACAATGACTACGGATCCTGTCTCATCCTCCAGCTGCGGAGGATGACCGTGGATGTTGCAGGCCGTCTTGAGATCATCGTACCTAGGTAGGGACGACGAGTCTGCGTCGTCCAAACGGGAATTGCTAGATTGTAGCGTACATTGTTGAGCGGCTGACTGCGATTGAACCACGGTGTATGGTATCTCTCGACGCTGCTGTTCGCTCATGCCGGTGGTATCGATCAGCCCGAATTCTAAATGTCTGAAAAATCCATCGTTAACATTTCAGAGACTGTGGTGTGCAAGTCGTCCTGAGATCTTGAGAATTTGGGATGGGATTTCGAACGAGATCTGGTGAGATGTCTTTCTACATTTAGTTTTCAAATTTTTACAATTCTTTAAGTATATTCTGCAATGTCCAAGTATATTTACAGATCCCAGAATATTAAATTGGAAAATTTTGATTTGTATCAGGGTATCAACCGGATTTCATCCCATCTCAAAAATTTTGTTAGGCACACCCCGAACGTGCAAAGGGGACAATAATTATAATTCCGTGGACGATACTTACTTTCTAAGCTCGTCTGGCAGTTGTTTCTGAGAAGGGCTCCTGTGTCTACTCCTGTGCCTTCTCCTGGGCTCCGTATGGCTTACCTACGTGAAAGAGACTCATGAAGAGGACATTTCGGAACGCTTCAGGATACAATAAACACGTCTGGAATGTCGAATACCAGTTTGTTATTCAAACTTACGACGGCTCGTTGAACACCTTCGCCCTTCCGCTTCTGCGCTTCCCTCCATTGCGGTTCCGAGTCCACCAATTCGTGTCTGAAAAGATTCACGGGCGTGCACGTGCAAGATAATAATGTTTAACCACGGAGGGTGCGTTATTAATGTAACCGTGATAAACTAAGCTTGAATCGTTCCGCTTATACGGGCGTATTTTTCGTCGGGAAAGAGAAAGAACGCGGAGGTATCGCGTCGAGAGATTTCGTTAGGCCAAGTTGATATTTCCCAAGCGCATCGTCATTAAAATAATTATCACCTTTACGCGGTCTATGTACCCTACCGTGAGAGTATAATGAGTACGAGGGTTTCTTTCCCGTCCTCACGGTCGATGAACCCGCCCAAGACGTTCTACCGAGTTGTTTCGTTTTCACATCACCGTCTAAGGGGCCTTTATTACGTCAATTAATTACCAATTAGACCAGCAAGCATGTCTTAGCCGCTTAATTGTCCCGGCGTACGATGCTGATTGTAACCAAGTCGGATTGAGTTAATCGCTTCGTTCGAATTCTTTGAGCATTTTTATGTTCGCGTGTAGGGTACTCGTAGAATGAACAGGAAAAACAGGGGTTTAAGGAAAATCAAATTAACGAGGAGGGCGCGCGACTGTGGAGACACTTTCTACTCCTTTTGCGTAATTATAGGGGAAAGTATTTTGCAAAATTATGTCATTTATTTTTTTAAGGTAAAGGAATTTGAAGCTTTTTCTATAATTATGCAAAGTTTGAATCTAATCAGTGTACCGAAAGTCGCGCGGTCTCCTCGTAAGTGAACTGTACCTCGACGATCGTGAACTTCTGTGCTTTCTGCGATGCTTACGATGGCCGGACCTGGTGTCCGAGCCCCTCGAAAGCTCGGACTCGCAGTCGGAGTGACGGCTATGTCTCCGATGACTATGACTATGACTTCTTCTTCGATGGCCACCGCGACTGTGACTGTCCCCTGAACTTTGGCTCTCCACGGAGCTGCTCCTTCGTTGGAGTCTGCTCAAGAGCTGCAAACAATACGATCTGATTTAACGATATTCAATTGCTGTACAATACAGTACGGTTGGGAGCTGAGAAGATGGCAGTTGACTCCGATTGACTAATCTTTTTAATCTTGTTAGTTGATCAGAAGGTAAATTGATGTAGTTTCAAAGTGTTGTCAAAGGTGAAGATGGATATGAACAGTTTACTTCTTTTACTTAATCGTCAACTCAGCTGTCAACAGTACATATGATCTTGCCAATACTGCAGACCTTGGAGGTCATCAATCGATCCTATACATTCTACCGAATCGTAATTATCACTTAAAAATCTCACATCTCAACCAAAGTGTGGTGGAACATATTTACGTCCCTCAACAAAAAATAACATTGTAACAGCATCAGTAACACAGTGAATCAAATTTGATTTTCTCGAAAATTAACTCGGAAACCAAAGAATTCTATACTACATTTTTTTCTCAATTTTTCATAAAAGATCACGTAGTACTTTATACGTTATTTGACCAGATGTGGTATAATTTAAGAAACGTACTGCCGGTGCCGTTCCCGCAGACCGGACGGACCGAGGACTAGACGAAGTATAAAGGCCTCGAGGTTGGCTCTGAGTCCACGGAGCGCTCCTGGTGCTCCTCGGACTCGAGTTGTTCACCTGTCTGGTGCTCTGACTATTGCACAAAACGTTTCCGCCCACCGGGTTATTGCACGGGTTTGGGTTCACGCTGGCGGGTGTTTCCACGAACGGGCCGACCATTTCTTGGCCCTCCACCACGCGTCGTTGCGCCCTGCGACTTGGAGTCCTTTGAAAAACGGGAGGAGGATTCCGTCTGATCACCGTGTGCTTCTCCGATCCGGACGGAGGACTATACGAACGGAAACGGGAATAAGGACTCAAGGGCGGAGGTCCTGTGGCCATCAAACGGAAGAACGCTTGGTGTTCCAGACAACATTTCCAGAGATGCCGACAAGCTCCTTTCGATGGCGTCTCGAAACCGTGAGTCCTCTCCTCGGAATTCTTCTCGCTCACTCTCAGCATGAAGTATCTACCCTGGAAGAAGGCGTGAGGGTGTCTCGTTGAGGTTTTGAAAGGGAAACAGTAATCATTTATATGTTATTATACTGGAAATATATTAGGTCACACACGTCTTCGACAGGTGGTATTTGAGTACATCAGGGAAGCAAGTCTGAATTCCACTCGGAAGAAGTTGAGATATTTCAAGCAATCGAATTTAGAAATTTGCAAATGTAGGAATGTAGAAATATAGGATTATACGAATTTGAAAATATGACAAATTGGAATCCAAATATATGGGAATGTGGGTCTTTAGAAATTGAGAAAAATTGTAAAATTGCACAAGATTTGTAACTTTTGTAAATTAGAAAAGTAGAAATATAAGAACTTAAGAATCTAGGAGTTTAGAATTCTAAGAATTAAGAAATTTAACAATGTGAAAATTAGAAAGCTTGAGTTCGTCAGAATTTATGGGTCCAATAATTTAAGAATTCAGAAAGAAACAAAAATCTTTTGCATAACTTGTTCCTCTGCTTACCTTATAATAGATTTTATTGATTCGAGGCCAATAATAATTTCCCACTTTGGTCTTGTTGCGTAACAAAATGATCCCGCTCGGCGTCAGACCCAGAAAGTACTCCACACTGTCCTCGCCCTATAAATTCGAGTTACATGGTTCTCAGGGTTTAAACGCGTATTCGTTAATTTGAAACGCAAATACTTACCAAGACAGGATGCAAATCGACCCCATACATTTCTAGCCATTTCACCTTATCCAGATAATTCAACTCCGCGGCGGAGGGTAATTGTCCTCTGTAAAAGAAATCATCGTTACTGCAAATCACCATGATTAATCGTGGATGTAAAGCAACAAGCGATGGTAAACTTACACGAGAGTTTTATGAAGTTCCACTATGCGATTCTCCAATTCCGTGGTTTGATTCGCTAGAAATCGGAACTCGGTTACGTAGCCCACAGAGTGTCGTCTTGGATCGTAATCCCCGAGTTCCGCTGAAAAATGGAGGATCAAATGAAATTTAGACTTATGTCGACAAGACATGTATCACTACAACTACCAATTGGGGAAAATATCTCTAGGTTACACATTTTATATTTCAAAATTTGTTACTGTGCTTTTGTTGAAATATTTATGTTGAGATGAGGAGTACATGTTAGTTGACACTTGAAAATTTTATTTCCAATTTAGAAGCAAGTGTGCAATCAGCACTGGTAGTTCTAGAATTAATTCCTAATTTTTACATGTTAGAATAATTACATTCATAATCCTAAAATTTCAGAAGTTTTAAAATTTTTAAATTCTCGATCTAGTTTTCTAAATTTCCTGACTTGTAAAGTTTGTAGATTTCAAGTCAAATGAAGAAGAGAAAATGGAGGTTTAAAGAAATTAGTCGAAGTTGCACAGTAGTTTCTCGATGCACACGAATCCTTCAAATTTCCGAACTAGTAAACTTCGTAGATTAGAAGACAAATAAACGACATGAACTACAACGTCACAGTGTTCACAAAACGATTTCAGGAAATTAATCGAAGCTGCACAGTATGTTCGATGCACTCGAGTCCAAATTTCCGAACTCGTAAACTTCGTAGATTCGAAGGCAAATAAACGACACGAAATAGGACACGAAGTGCTGAGAAAATGAAGATTTCAGGAAATTAATCGAAGTTGAACGGTATTTCGATTCTCGTCGGTTCTGTCTCCGAGTTTTCTCCGCCCCCATCACGATGGCCGTCGATTCCCATAGGGTGCGCGATAGAAATGCCCTCCAGAAATCATCCTAGTCGGTTAATTGAATCACTGACTTTGATGAATATCGGCTCCGACCGTAGCGAGGGGGGCACTTTATTTTCTCGTTGGTTCTACCAGGAGAACCCGGCACTCTGTCGTCGCCGGCTTCTTGCATGCTCATTCGCTCGTGTAATTACGAGACCGCGAAACGATCGGTCGATCCGTATTATACGCGAAACGCGGACTCATAGGTCCTGGAACTTTTGCCGCGAACGTTGCGTAAAAGATCGTCTTGGGAGATGGAAAATTACCACGTTGCTAGATGCTTTGAACAACTATCGATCAGGAATTCGAGTCGATACAATTCGAATGACGGCAAACAAACTTAACGCCATGTTCTTTTATGCGAGCCTCCTTTTTACCAGATGGACTATTACAGTTTTTCTGAGCGATCCTCATTCAGGTGGTTAGAAAATATATTTGAAAATTTTAATATTCCAAATGATGGAGGTGAAAGGCCTCTTTGAAATTAGGGTTTGTGAATTTAACAATTTGACAATTTGAGAATTTTTAAATTGTTGGATTTCAAGATTTGAGAATTTGAACATTTTGAAGCATGAAAATTTAGGGGTTTGAAGATTTATGAATTTTGAAAATTCAGAAATTGAGGAGTTCAGAAACTCAGAAATTTGAACAAAAATATGTGAAATGTTGAATCAGTCGAATGAGAAAATTGCCAAACGTTTGAATCGAGAAATTGCACGTGCAATTAACGGGAGGAAAGAACTCTCGTTAGCCCTAAATGCCGTCGATTCTCTTTTATCCGAACGGCTATATATCATATATTAATCGTTTTACCGATAAACCCTGAGACGGCGAAAGGGTTAAATTTCCAGTTACGATTCCCATTATCCTCGCTTGAACGAATCGTCTTGGTGCAGTCGCGAAGAAAACGAGGGACCCAAATTAATTCAGAAAACAAAACTGCACCGTAGAAATGAATCTTCCGGATACAAAAGAGCCTGAAGAGATAGGGAAGAAACTCGCGAAGAATAATAGTATTCACCAGGCAAGATTTCGAGCAGAAAGAATGCCTAAAGGTGTTTTCGTCGCCGTTGTAATGGCATCGTGCAGGGACGTCGCGAGCTATCTTGTTTGAGATCTCCGTAAAAGCTGGACAACGCTTTCACCGTTGGAAGCTCTATTTCCATTTGCAAAATGGTCTACTTATTTCCAGAGGAACTTCAATATTTGCCCAACCCGACGGAGAGAAGCTAGCACCTTCGTAAAAATGCGACCGGATACCTCTACCTCGTCTGATTTCCTCACGCTCGCGTTTCCGTTTCATTTTCATCACAAATTCTCGACAATTGTTAGATCATTAATCTTCTAAATATTCTCTAACTTTCAAATAGATTACCTAATTCTAAATCTCAATCTTTGAAATTTACAAGTTTCTGAATTTTTTAATTTTTAAGTTCTCAAATCTTCAAGTACTTTCAGATTTTCAAATTATTAATCTTCAAATTTTCTAGTCTTTCAACTGTTCAAATCTAGAATTTAAAATGTTCAATTTCCATATCCTCAAATTTCCAAATTGTAAAACTCGCCACCCCATTGCAAACATATGAGTTACACAGTCAGTAAAACCACCCCTATTTGTAAATTTAATATTTCCAAATTTCAAAGCTAAAAATCTTCCAAAATCCCAAATTCCAAACATAAAAATTGCCAAACTCCCAAACTAAAATATCTTCAAACTTGAAAGAGTAAATTTCAATATTCTTAACTCAACAAACGCAAAACTTTGAAATGTCCGTAAATCCTCGACACCTGATCGTCGCACGCACGGGTGCCCACGAGCTGTTCTGTGGGCACTTGATCTGCTCATCATTGTCCTATCCCACAATGCGACGGTTCAGTGATCCGCATAGAAACGCGTGTCGCGAAGCGGAGGGTGAAAACCGCTCGCGATCCTCCTGGTTGCCGGCTTAATTAATATTCGTCGTTAAACTGTCCTCCCTGGGAAATTACTTTGCGACGTTGAACGGCCGCGTAATTGCGTCCGCTGTATAACGATGGGCGTTTTTTCTGTTTTTCTTTTTTTTTTTAATGGCGGAAAGAGGTATCGTTAATTGCTGTGCGTTGCGAGCGATATTCCTCGCAAAACGAAGGATTTACGATTGTATCCACAGAAAGAGTTCAGGGGACAGAAAAGACTTGCAGGGATTTTAAAATAGTTCATCGATTTTGATGTAAAATTACGGTTATTTATAAAAAAGCAAAGTTAACACTAGATGTGTCATGGCCGCTTAGGTTTAAATTGAAACTGAAAAAAAATAGATAAATTAGGGATACGTAAACTACCTCGTACGATTCATCTTGACAAAAGTTAATTTTTACAAAAATTTCTTTGCAACTTTTGTAATTTAAAATGAAGATATATTATAAACTCAACACAAAAATGACCACCACCAAAAACCAGGACCACCATAACCTAACCTAACTTCATCACCATCTTTAATACAGTTGTTGACCATTTAGTGATTTAATATTTCTTGAAACCAAAGAAATAAATATTAAACATCTTCCGAAAGGAGTGTCGATAGTTGACGTCAAAATTAGTTTCGTAAGTACAGTTTTGTAGATTAAAAGCTTGATCAAAACGGTCGAACGCGGAGTGGAATTATGTTGTTTAAGATGTCGGCGATCCATCGTCGACTCGGTGATCTCATCCGCGGCGGACCGCACGCGTATTCAGAGAGGTTTATCTCCATTTCGCGGAGCAAAACGCGTGCCGTGTATCCTCTCCTCGTGTCTCTTTTTCTCTCTGTCTTTCGCCGGTTTTGTCCGTCTCTGTTTCCGTTGTCAACAGGCACCGGGACTGAACGAGAAGAAAGGGCATTCATTTCGTCCCTTTTCACGGCGATGAGACGCAAACACGACCGTATCTCTCCTCTCTTTCTTCCGCCATTCCACCCTTTCTCTATTTGCATGACTTTGAATCTCGCAGCAGATAACTAACGCGTGGACCTGTAGCCTCCTTCTGCCAGCTCGCGTCTTTGCCTTCGTCAAGCGGCTACGCGATCCGCTTCCACGGATTTTCAACCCTCGACGCTCCGATCAAAATGCTGTTTTTATCTCGGCCGAACGAGCCGCTTCTATAAAAAATATCATTATTTCTCTAGCTTCTCTTGGTCGCCCACAATTTATAAACACCAGAACTGATTGTGCAACTTTTCATTTTTTCAATTTAAGTGCATTTAAATACACTTCACAAAGTTTTGGTTATGAATCTGTACAATCGAATTGAAATATACGAGCTCAATAAAATTCTATTATTCTACAGTAATAAGTTGGGATAATTTTGACTTTGCCCAAACACTCTTCGAACAGCCCTGCAAATTAACTGACTGCCATTTGTACGTACAAATTGTTAGAACGTTCTAACAATTTACAAAGCAATAAGGCAAAAACTATATAATAATTTCCTAACTTTGCAATAAAGTTACGCTAAGTGGGTCAAAAGCAGTTTTCAACAGTATTTTTCACTCAATAAATTTGTCCAATCAATGAAGTGAAACATTCCACAAAAGTTTATACCAGAATTTTATTTAAAAAATGAACAAAATCACTTGTCATATTTCTCAATTTACAATACTTCTGAGTGTTAATTTAATATAAAATTTTGATGAACGAAAAGATAGAACAAGATTTAATAAAACTTTTGATGAACAACAGCTTCTCAATGATGATGTCCTTTGATGCGGTAAGACAAAATGGCGGTCGTTATTCTTTATTCCAACTTCACGGAAGCGGGAATTTCGATTCCCCGCACGGAGGCAGAAACGAATAAATAGTTCTAAAAGGATTGGTTACTTGCCGTGTCTCGTCGAAGGTATTTCGAAATAACTGTCTGCAAGGGGAGAAAAGTTGAAAGTACTTTGCGAAAGTTTAACGCGTCACGTAGACGTCTCTTTTCGCCGGTGAAATTGAAATCACATGGCGTTCAAAGGTACCGCGAATCTTTTTAAATCGCTTTTCTCGTACCTTTCCCGGAAACTTTGACTTTACTGCCGGAACAAGGGATTTTAGAACTCTTCCCTCACGGAATAAACCTTGCTCTCTTCCTTCCTCTCTCTTTGTAACATTCCTTCCTCTCTTTGCAACATTCTTCCCTTTGCTCGTACTTCTCAAATATTTTCCCCGTTGTTTAACCTCCGAGCAGCGGACGATAATATCGTGTTAAAAAGTTATCGAAAGACGACCTAACAATAGATTGTTGCCGAGTACACAAGGCTCTTCTAATTAGCGGCCTATGAATTCTTGCCAACGCTGCGTTGACTTTTGGTTCATCAAATGCTACAACTACAAACACAAACACAGACAGAAATCTACTTGCCGGTAGTCGGACAACCGTTTACTCCGAAATTTCTAAGCAAACACATACTTTCCTCCGGTGGCGCCCTCAGCGTTGGGCGAACATTTGCCCCGGACCATGAGGTTCAATCTCAAAGTTCACATGTTCCGTAAATTCTTGAGTAAAGGGAAGATAGGGACTCGAGAAAAAATTCGAGAGCACCTTAAAATATGAAAAATAGAGAATATTTGCCAATAACGAGAAATAACGTTTTTAAAGAATACAAGAATCAAAATAGAAAACGACTTCGTGGAAAATGACACGGACGCAAATACAGTTTTCAGAACGCGAAAGTAAACTAATCACCGTACGTTCTATGATTAAGTTTATACGATCAGCCAGCAACGGACAAGTATCCAATAATTAATGACAGTTTATCATCGATAATCACCGGAGAACCAGTTTTACTGGATCCCGCGTAACGTTTTCGAGCGTTATACAAGCGTAGTCCTACCTGTTTTTCGCATAACACCCCGAAGCACGAACCAGAACAACTTCTTTTGCATGTAGGCGTTCAAGGACACTCGCGGTAAGAATCGTACCGGAAGATGAGGAGTCGTTGGCAGCGAAACAAAAGGAGTTACGGCTCATTTTCAGAATTATACTGGCACCTTTAATGAGGGACTCGCAGGCTATTTCACCTTAGCGTTCGTAATTGTCTTTCCGAGATCGCTCGTGATTCTCTTATCGTTTTCTTTCACGGACTGGATCGATTATTATCCGTGCCCTATCTTTATAATTTCTTAGAATGACTATATCTCGAAGGACTCGAACTTCCAGCTTTGAATTGATGCTAATTTTCTTATATTTTTATGTAATCGAGTGGAGCGATGTGAGAACGGTGGGCAAGTTCAAGTTCAACTGAAAGTTCACGGGCATCGGTGTTCTTGATATCAGTTGTGATGGACTAAATTTGTTGAATATTAAAAATTCGAATAAAATCACGAAGTACGAATTCGTAATGAAATTCCTTAAAATAGAGCAAGGGGTTCTTTTCATAAAACATTCGATCTATTTTACTTCACCGCCTATTTCCTATAATGTCGAATCACAATTTTATCGAATAGTGCAGTATTTGTGCCCTCGAGTGCAACTCGCTCCTCAACCACGCCCTCGCGCACGTCAGTTGCCCATCACGTTAGTCACCGCAACGGTACATATATCGCGAACCCATGTTTCTTCCTCGTTCGACCAACTTTCTTTGACCTTCGGAAGATTAATATCCACGGATTTAATTAAAGTCACCAATTTTAATCATAACGTTCATTAGAGCAGGTAATAACGTTCGTGTTCGGGCGGTTGTCGGAAGCATCGTTGCGAAAAGAAATCGAGCGAGCATTAACCATCTGATTGATTGCCCTCGCCACGTACGCTTCCGCCATGTCTCGCGTGATGCGTTTCTTTTCGAAATTATATATTTGCTACTCGACGAACATGTTTCTACTTTGTTCCATGAAAAACGAGCAAGATTTTAATAGAGCAAGTATTAATTCAAGGTAATTCAACACTAAACTCTAACGGAACAATTACTTAGATTACAAGCATCAACACGAATAATTATTTTATATAAAAATTTATGTTGCTACAAAATTCTTATAGAATTCTTAGGTACCTGATAACGGGATCATTTTCCTTAATTATTAATGAACATTATATTTAACCCTTAAAGTGCTCCCTGGGACCCGGCGTCCATTTTGTGCTCAAGTAAACCTAAATTCTAGCAAATTGAGATTATTTTTAACTAACTGATAAATGTGAGACCCCTTTATTATTAAAGTTTAGATAAAGACGTTTTTAAATTGAAACCGAAGTAAAATTTAGGGATGATCTCATACAATGATACTTCGTCTTGACGAAAGTTAAAATACAAAAGGTTGGTAGTGATTACGAGTAAACTAGAAGAATAGTTAAAATAGACTTACATTGAACGACGTAGGCGCCGAGTTCCGCGGCCAAATCGAACGAAACCGGCAGTCTTCCTTGAAGAATGTCCTGTTTCACTTGCAGGAAGAACTGGTACCTGCGAAACCGAAGAAACATCATTTTTATCGAAGGATGGAACATACGGTCCTCCTTTGATCGTGCTACGATATATTTTGCCGGTACGGTTAATGACGTGTGACACGTACGTTATGCAAGGAAAGCAAAAGAAGTCGAGGGAAGAAACCGAAGAAGACGAGGTAGAAAAAGAAGAGTAGGAAAGAAAAAAGGAGAATGTTACGACGGGGTCAGCCTCTGTGGCTTGTCTCGCCACGAACTTCGGTTTTACCATCGTTGCCCTCGCGGTTTCTCCTCTTGTAAAGTCATCGTTAAAGGATTTCTCAATTTGCCTTTTTTTTCTCTTCTTTCACGCTTTACCATTCGTTGCAGCCTTTCTCTCTCCTTGATGTCACTTTCCGTCTCTTTTTCGCTTTCCGCGTAGACGCGTTCCATACTCGGCCAAGGTACGCGTACCCTGTCCTTTGCACGCAGATTTCTTTTTGCTAGCTCGCCTCCTTTCTTCCCTTTTTCCTCATTTTCTACCTGCCAATCTCTCCCGCCGCTTCTTTCTTCGCTCATCCAACAGACTCGTTTTCATTTTTCCAACCGAACCAGATATTTCTCCTTCGTTCCACGCCGTGCGCTTATCAACGGAACCGTTCCTTCGATTTTTCCCGTAAATCGCTGCTGGAACCCTCGAGATTTCACGATTTTTCGATCAGAGCCCCTTCGCGGCGGACAAATTGGATTTTTGCCCCGAGTTTTAGGACACATACAATTTTCCATTTTTCGGTACTTTGAAATTTTTCAATTCTTCAGAAACCTTCGAATTCTTAAATAGAGACATGTACATATGTATGATTTTTTGAAATTATACATTCTTACGTTTAGAAGTTTTTTAAATTTCAAATTTTCATTTTTCAGTTTGATTTATATAGAATAGCTGGATATTTATAAATACAATTTTCAAATTTGAATTTCGGCAAATCTTTTAATCTGGTAATTTAGCAATTTCACGAAGACTTTAATCTTTTAATGTAATCATGTAGAAAGCTGACAAACGTTTAAATCTTTTCGTTTAGTTATTTAGAAAGACAAACTTTCACGTCGTTTAATTTAGTCATTTAGAAATTGTACAAACATTAAAATCTTTTAATTTAGTCATGTAAAAATTGTACAAACATTAAAATCTTTTAATTTAGTCATGTAAAAATTGTACAAACATTAAAATCTTTTAATTTAGTCATGTAAAAATTGTGCAAACATTAAAATCTTTTAATTTAGTCATGTAAAAATTGTACAAACATTAAAATCTTTTAATTCAGTCATGTAAAAATTGTGCAAACATTAAAATCTTTTAATTTAGTCATGTAAATATTGTACAAACATTAAAATCTTTTAATTTAGTCATGTAAAAATTGTACAAACATTAAAATCTTTTATTTCAGTCATGTAAAAATTGTGCAAACATTAAAATCTTTTAATTAAAAAGATTGAGAAATTTTAATTAAACACAGAATTAAATATCGTAAAAAATAGTATCAATTTTGGTCCGAGGCTCCGTAAATTCAAGAAACGCTTCAGCAAACGATAATTTTATCAGTAATATACGTAGTTAATAAAAAGCAAGCTTTTGGAACGTCTCCACTACTTCGCAGTCTTATTCACGGGACCATTTCTGCTTCCATTTCATTTTCTCGATACACGCGATCCCCAAACGCAGTTTATTAACGCATGAATAATTCCTTAACCGACTGTGAATCCTGCACAGCCAGAGGGAATTCCAGAGAGACTTTTCCCTCTTTCGAATTCTGTTTCTTCTCCCGACGCGTCTTATCTCTTTTTTTCCCTCTTCTCAGTTTGCTCGATGCAAGGATTATCCGCGAAATTCCTTTTAGGGTAATTCCATAAGATTTACTGTCGCTCCGCCATTTTTCTCGTCCTCGTTTGTCCTAGCGTACCGTACTCGCCATGAAATGAGATTCACGGAAACAAGTTTACTTTCCTCCTGTCTCTAGCTGGTGTATATGACTGTTGTAAACAATTGTTCCTCCGTTTTGAGAATATACGAGTGTTTCAAAAAATCATATACTTTCATATTTCACTTTTGTGTGAGGAGCTGACGAACAGTATCAACCTTTTTGTTTTAAATGTTTGTAATATTTGTAATGTTTATACCAGGGGATCTCTTTTGTAATACAGTTCCTATTTACAGCTTTGTAGTTACAGTTGCTACAGTAGCAGTAGGACTGCTATAATAAATACATAGGAATGGTAATATATGCAAATATTAATTAGAGTCATTACTTGTATACGCTCTTAACTTTCTTCAAGAATTTACATTACTATGAGACGATCTATCAGAGATAACTAGAGATTTTTTTATCGAATTATTTTAGATCACACTGAATTTCTATCGGAACTTAACCTAACTTTGAGACCAGGATATTTGATAAGTTATCCTGAGTGTCTTCCGTGATTAGATTATATAAAAGCATATCTATATTTTCAGCAGTTACAATTCTAACAGAAGAATCTACTGTCTGAAAGCACGTTGCAATCAATTTGACGAATTGTGGGGCTACTTGAGGAAATAATGAGCAGAGCCCGAAAACTTTCGAACATTTGAACCGATTCGAAACGATGATTAACCCACCTTCCGTCCTTTCTCTCTCAACAACCTTATTCTTCCTCTTTTTTGCGAAGTGTCCACGTTACGGGATCAGCAAACTACCACGCTTATTAACCTGCCGCTGACACGGAGGCTGGCCATAAATCTGCACGGGTTATTAAGAAATTGTCAATTCGTTTTCCTGCCCTCTTTCTCATTTTTCAACCCCGTTGGATGAAGACGTCTTCCACGTTTCGTTTCCTTTCGCCGCCTTTCTTGTCCCGCCTTCTTCCCTTCTTTTTTCCCTTCGGCCTCTTCTTTTCTACGCCCGAGACTGATCCCGCTTCCATTTACATCGCGTTTCCAACATTCCCGGTTGGCCGCGTTTTTTTGCATTTCCGCGTAAACTATGCAAAGTAAATACCGGTCGCACGCGATCCCGAAGCAGTTACGATCCCCGAAGCGTTCCGAGACGGTTAACAAAGTTTTTTCTTAGCGGTTATATTCCTCCTTTTGTACATTTTTCTTTCGCTATGCACTCTTCCTTTCTTCCACTCTCGTTCTCGGTCCCCTTTGTCTCGCAACCCCCCGCCACCCGACGCGAATCTGCCTTCAGTTTATTCCTAGTCCTTTCAACGCGCCATTCAGATTTCCATTCAGCAATTATTTATCCGTCCGGATAATTATCTTGCCTTTTCCGGCGAATTTCCAGACGGTACTCTCGTTTAATTACGCCGGTCGTTCGCGGAAACAAATTAAATTAAAAAAATGTTAGGAAACATTTTATTAGGAGAAAAATAACGTCGAGGTTTTTCTGCCCGGAGGATATTTCGCTTTCTTTTCTTCACGGTTCATCGCCTCTTCCTTCTCGATTTTCAGCCTCGTTCCAGCGGCTTGCTCGCGCGTGCAAGCGACGCTTGCCGAAGCGGCGATAAAGCGGTAAGCGGATAAAACGCACGCACGGACGATTTCGACGCATTCGGAATCCTCAAGCGTTGCCGGACGACTATGGAATTCCATGGAATTCGCCATAGAGAAAGAGTCGTGACGTCGAGCGAAAATCGTTCGCATTATCGAGCAACGCGTTAAATTTCGCGATTAACAACGCTTGGGTTCTTTGCGAGCATTCTTTTCGTCGATTATGCTATTTCTGGATCTGGAATAGTTATGAAATCGGGAGCAAAGAACTCGAACTGGTGTCTCCCGTGATTTAGGAAGATTTCTAATTGTCAAATTTAAAATATAGGTTCACCCTGTAGAATGAAGATTAAATATATTCTAATTAGGGTTGTTGTATTACGTTTATTTTATATTATAATTAATAGCATCTATCGAGTATATTTTATAGTCTTTTTTATTATATCTGTATGGAACGTAATTTAAGGTATGGATTTGCAAATATTTTTCAAGGCTAGGAATTTAGAATTCTGAAAATTTGACTTTAAACAATTTAGAATACAAGAGATTTATATTTTCAAATCGGTAGATCATAAAAGTCCCTAGATTTCTTTACATCCCCATATTACTTGATCTGCAAATCCCTAGATCCTTCAACTGCATGACTTCCACATCCCTAGGTCCTCAAATTGCTTGAAAGAATCCCTAGATTCTCCAATTGTAGGACTTTCCGAAGGTCTCCAAATTTTACTTGTAAATCCCTAGATTCTCAGATCTGTAAATCTCAAAACCTACAGGGTTTCAAAATCTATAGATCTCCAAATCCCAAGGACCTCAAATCATAAGGTCTCCAACCATTTGTGTTCTCCAATTTCTAGATCATCCAATGCTTAGGTCTCTAAATTGTTTAATTTGTAAAAATCCCTAAATTCTCAGATCTGTAGATCTCCAAACCCCCAAGGTCTTGAAATTTCTAGATCTTCAAATCCCAAACTTCTCTAGTTCGAAGATCTCCAAATATTTATGTTCTCCAACCCCTAGGTCTTCAAATTTTTAGGTCTCCAAATGGCTATATCCTGAAATTCCTAGGTCTTGAGTTCGTTACACTCCCAAATTCCTAAATTCTCGAATTGTTAGATTCTCAAATCCTCGATTTCCCTTATCTATACATTCCCAAAGTCCCAAATTTCACCAAATTCCTGCGCCTCCAATTTCCAAATCTCTCAAATCTCAAGATTTTCAAATTCCTAGCTCTCCAAATTGCTAAATCCCTAAATCCCTATGTCTCGAATTCGTTAAACTCCCAAATCCTACATCCCCAAATTGTCAGACCATTAAATCCCCGAATTCCCATATCTATAAATCCCCAGAGTCCCAAATTTCACCAAATTCCTACGTCTCCAATTTCCAAATCACTCAAATCTCAAGATTTTCAAATTCCTAGCTCCCCAAATTGCTAAATCCCTAAATCCCTATGTCTCGAATTCGTTAAACTCCCAAATCCTACATCCCCAAATTGTCAGACCATTAAATCCCCGAATTCCCATATCTATAAATCCCCAGAGTCCCAAATTTCACCAAATTCCTACGTCTCCAATTTCCAAATCTCAAGATTTTCAAATTCCTAGCTCTCCAAATTGCTAAATCCCTACATCCCTATGTCTCGAATTCGTTAAACTCCCAAATCCTACATCCCCAAATTGTCAGACCCTCAAATCCCCAAAATCCTATCTCCATAAATCTCCAAAGTCCCAAATTTCACCAAATTCCTACGTCTCCAATATCCAAGTCACTCAAATCCCTAAACTGCTATATCCATCCGTCCCCAAATTTAAAACCTTGATAAATTACTTAATAAATTAAACCTTGATAGTTAGAACTATCGATTAAAACTTTCTGACTCAGAATTACTGACCTACAATTACTAATTAGAACGAGTGTAAAGAAAGTGTGAAGAAACAGCGTTGAAAGATGTCCCCAAACTCTTAATCCATCTCCAACCGTTCAAATCCTCCTAAGTCCCTAAAACTCGACGAGTCGTGTCTTTTTTCCACTCGAATCGTTTTCCCTAGGGAAGGCAGATTTGCTGTTGACTGTACACACACACGTACACAGAGACGATGGAAGCACGCGTGTAGTCAGGCAAAAGCGGAGAACAGCGTCGGCGACAGAGTCTTATCCTTTCCTGTCCTCCGTCGCCTTCGCTCGAAGCACGGATTTTATGTCTCGTGGTCCAGTCGTACTGTCTGCCTCTCGTATCCTGTTATATCCTGCTATGGAACAGCCGGGGATTTCTGTCGAGTTAAGGACCCTTCACACCGACGTGCGGATTTGCCGATCCTGTTCGCCAGCGTCAACAGGGGATCTCCGAATTTCAAACGCTTTTTAATCTCCGACGACGTCCGCTTGTCGTTAGGGTGAAACGTGTTATCTGTAGCGGGAATCTGGTAGACTGGCTGATCGATTAGGATTCAAAGGATTTTTAGAGTAATGGAGATTGAAAGGTCAGAGGTACCAGCGAACACGTGTACGATTGTCGACATCATTGCACGGAATACAAATGATGGCATTAAGAGGTTAGATTAGGTTCTTCGGGACATACTTTGCAAACTTATGCATATCTTTTTTTTTTAGAAAGTTACATGGTTTTTCCATTTAGGAGCGCTTGGATTTCTAGGTCTTTATATTGCTGTGGGCTAAGTTTCTGGAGTTCCATATTTCTACTGTAAATTGTAAAATTCCACATTTTCAAATCCAGACGTTTAGAAAGTTATGAAGACCAGAATTCGAAAATGTGCCATAGTGAATAATAAAGAGTAAATACTAGAACAGCAGAGGTATTCTGGATTAATTAATAAGACAATAATCGTATATAAAAACAATAAAATAGAAAAATGACATAATAGTAAAACAGTAAAAAGACAAAAACAGTGAAAGCAGCAAGGAAGCTAAAATTCTAAACCAGCAGAAAATAATAAAATAATACAACGATAATAAATACTAATTAAAGCCTGTGAATGGTCAAGGCTATGAGTAGGCCGAATATTTCAAGTACCATTTCTAGAAGCAATTAATTCTTCCTCTTTTCTCCGATAATCAATGAAACACAAATGGAATTCCACATTCGGTATCGTTGCCCCTATAAAGTTTGACCGTACTTAAGAATTAATCGAATCGAAAGATACGCAGAAGAATAACACTCTGAACGAAAATTAGCTTTTATTTTGTCGGCTATCGAACGGAAAATTCAATTACTTTGGCAGGCAGTTCGGCAGAGGAGTTAGAAGAGAGCACTCGACCAACTTTCGCGTTATCGATCTCCATATTGCGTTACCAATTACCAGAGATTGCGAGAAGCAAATATCGCGTAAACCGACGTGCGCGAACTATGCGAACGTGTTCGAATACCGATGCGATGGAAACCAGGAGACGGTATTGCAACGTCAATGAAACGTCGTCGAGAGCCCCTGTAAGCCCTGCAAGGAGGAAGTTACGATGTTCGCGGGAATCGTGGGCGGACATTAGTATATAACGATAGGCGAACAGCTCGTGTACACTCGGATGCAACGTACGCCTCCCTTCGATACGTACGTGAAAATTTCTTTTTAGAAATTTCAAATTCAATAGTTCGAAATTCCCAATTTCTCAAATTTCTTGAATTACTTTCAAAGTTCTTGAGTTACCATATTTCAAAGTTCTCGAATTACCAAATTTCAAAGTTCTCAATTTCTTAGATTTCCCTCAAATCCTCAAATTCCTAGCTTCTCTAATTTCTGGATCTTCAAATTTCTAGATTATCACATTCTTAGATCTTCAAATTCTGAAGTTCCCTAAATCTCAAGGTTTCCAAATACTTATATCCCCAGATCCATAATTCCCCAAATCCCTATATCTTCAAATCAGTAGATCTTCAATTTCCTAACCCCCAAATCCCTAGATTTCTAGATTCCAAAATCTCCAACTCCCTAGATGCTTATCTAGATCTCCAGATTCCAAATTCCCTAAATCCTCAGATTCTCATCTATATTTCCAGATTCCAAAATCTCCAAATTCCTAGACTTCCAAATACCTATATCTTCAAATCACTAAATCTCCAATTTCCTAAATCCCAAAATCCCTAGATTTCCAGATTCCAAAATCTCCAACTCCCTAGATGTTTATCTAGATCTCCAGATTCCAAATCCCCCAAATCCCCAGATTATCATCTAGATCTCCAGATTTCAAAATCTCCAAACCCCTAGACTTTCAAATATCTATATCTTCAAATCACTAAATCTCCAATTTCCTAAATCCCAAAATCCCTAGATTTCCAGATTCCAAAGTTTCCAACTCCCCAGATGCTTATCTAGATCTCCAGATTCCAAATCCCCCAAATCCCCAGATTATCATCTAGATCTCCGGATTTCAAAATCTCCAAATCCCTAGACTTCTAGATACCTATGTTCTCAAATATCTAGATCCCTAAATCACTACATTTTCAAATTCGCAGTAGCGAAATCCTAAAGGTTCCTAGAATTAAATAGTTAAGAAGATTCTATGCACTTGGTTATCATATTTTCCCTAGGATAGCATTTGTTGTTGACTGTACACGGGCTACCGCGACGAAGAGAAGGCCGTATAACACCATTTTGTGGTCTCGAACGACCGTAAACTAACGCGGAGATATTATCAATTAAAAGGAGACGATGGTTATTCGTGGAACAATGAGAAGGCGCGAACGAAACGAATCATTTTGCTTTCTATTTTTAACGCGACACCACGTGATCCTTCTTTAGAGTCCAAACAATCTGTATATCACCAAATAATAATTAACAATCTATGATAGTCAAACAATCCACATATATTGCCAAAAACCTATAACATCAAAAAGATCTGTATTAGTTAAACAATCTGTATATATCGGTAAAAATTCTATAACAGCTAAAGAATCTATATATATCGCCAAAAAGTCTATATTAACTAAGCAATCTATATATATTGCCAAACTCTTACACAGCCCAAAAATCTATAATAATTAAACAATCCATATTGCCAAAAACCTACAGTCAACAAATCTATACTAATTAACAAATCTATATATATCGCCAAAGAGTCTATAATAATTAAACAATCCATATATATTGCCAAAACTCGACACAGCCAAAAAATCTATAATATTCAAACAATCCATATATACTGCCAAAAACCTACAGTCAACAAATCTATAATAATTAAAAAATCTATATATATCGCCAAAAAGTCTATAGTAACTAAACAATCCATATTGCCAAAAACCTATAATGAACAAATCTATAAAAGTCAAAAGATGTATAATAGTAAAGAAAGTATAGTTAGAACGTGTATAATAGCGAAACAATTTCCTATCCCATAAATAGCCGAAAACGAATAGGCCAGAATGCGAATCACCCGTTAACGTTGATTTAAAAGCACCGGGTCTCGATAAGGTATCAAGTAACCGGGATCAGAACGTAAAATCTTTTGAGTGCCCCTCTCGCGGCAGATTTTTACGCTTCGAATGGTCTATTTCGTTTTACAGCCGTAGAAATCGCGAGGCAATTCGCTTGATTGCAGGATCGGTGTATTTCAATTGGCATTAAAGCTTCGCTTTCCCTGAAAGCCAATACGCCAGTGTCTCATTAGTCGTGTTATTTATACGTTATTTTCCGAGCTTAGATATCCCGTGGTTCGCTCATTATGCAATGGTTTCGAAGCTGCAACCACAAGGGGCCCCTCGACAAGCGTCCATCGATTGCTCATACTCGAGATAAAGGATGAACGCATTTGCATATAGATTGAGTTCCTCCGTTTCCAGAGATGTCGTCGTTTTTCCTTTTTTGTTTGTTTTTCGTTCCCTCCTTTTTTTCCCACCGGATGATACGGCTCTACTACCGAATCAACGAGACTCGACTAGTAGATCCACGGCGAAATCTTGAATAACGACAGCCCCGGATCCTTCTTTTGTCACCGTTTAACGATTTAATCTCCGCGAGGAAATACCCGTCCACGAAACAAACCGGCTGAAATGATCGAATTTTAAGCAGCTGACAAATTTTATGCGTATCGAGGACGCAACATTCTGTGTTAACGAAGTTAAGGATAACGAGGGCTCCTAGGGAAAAATTGCGATACCCGCAGGAACTGGTTTCTCTTAGAATCGAAATTATTAACAGCGCGACAACGACGAGGCCACAATATTTTCATACGACGGTCGCAAAACGTTTTATCGAAAAAAATACGGGAACTCGGAGGATTGCCTTAATTCCACATACGCCGTTTCCATGAGAAAACGGCGGTTTGCATTCAAATACGTAATAACGAAATTGTCCTTCTTTTCAGGACGATGCTCTCCCGAGGAACTCTGGATTTTATCGGTTATGGGTTCCCATGGTAGATACGCCTAATGCATTTGCTCGAAAACTGCGAGTTTTCTTTGGCTACGTATAATAATTTTAATCCGAATTTAGTGACCATCGAAGAATGCGATTGGTAACCGAGTTGCAGACGGAAAAATTAAATAATATATCCCTTATGATGATCGTTAAAAAGTGCAACGCAATATAAATTTATATTATAAATATAAAGAAAGATACAGCATTATTAATAGCTACCAAGTACACAGTGGTAAATATACCATTATATAAATATGTCATATAAATTACATATCATGAATGTATTTACTATACCTATGAATAAGTATCGGTATAAATTAAATCGGAAGTCGAATTTTTGAAAAAATATTACGAGACACCCACGTTTCTCGATCCCCGAGAAAGCACGGAGTCGATACCATCCACGGCATGTTCTCGAATGAAGAAAAAATGCCGCTTTATCTTGGCGAATGAAACTTAAGGGGAACATGCATCCGCGACGACGGCAAAAAAGGAAGAGGCAAGAGTAGATCGCTGAGGGCGAAAAACGGGAATCGTTTGGGGTTGAAGAACTCCCTGGAGCCCGCGAGGAATCAATCGAGCAGGTTTATCGCCGGCAGAACCCTCAATTTTTCTCTAGGTTTCCATTAAAAAAGGCTGCCGTGCCCTTACACCCTATCGAGTTCGACGGTAAATCGGCCGCTCTTCGATATAAGTCGCGTGCTTGACTGATAAGCAGTTACGAGAAACGATGGCAGTTCGTTTGAGCCGAGTAGAGTGATAACCGTTCGCGTGGAACAGAATGTCGATGAACCTACTGAAACAATCTGTGAATTCGATGCATAAAATTGATTTATCGTTCCCTTTCGCGTGCTATCGACCATGTAAATGACCGAATAGAGACAGCATTTACGGACTAGACGATTTAGATGGCTCTTACGGCGATACGGGGATAGGAGAAAGTAGCTGTAATTTGCGAAACGTGATACTGGATGCATAAAGTTCGTACAATGCGATCTCGATGTCTTATCGTGGACGTGATCGAGTATTATAGTTGTTAGTACTTATCTTTCGCTATTACATTACGATATTTTCCTATACGTGTGATGTTCTGTCTTTGGACATTTTTTGTGTCACTAATTTAGAAATTGATTGTTCAAATTTCCAAAAAATTACTGAAGTTTCACATTTTTTTATTTACAGATTTTTAAATACTCAATTTTATACGTTTTCAGGTATTTTTTAATTATCAAATTGGTATAGATTTTTAACTTTTCAATTCTTCAATTTTTCAATTCTTCAATTTTTCAATTCTTCAATTCTTCGATTCTTCAATTTTTCAATTTTTCAATTCTTCAATTCTTCAATTCTTCAATTCTTCGATTCTTCAATTTTTCAATTCTTCTGTTATTCAATTTTTCAATTCTTCTATTATTCAATTTTTCAATTTTTCACAGTTTTTATTCATTGATTCTTCGATCGTTTGATGCTTCAACCCTCCAATCCTTCAATTATTCAGTAAACGAATTTTGCAACTTCGAACAATTTCTCAATGTTCCAACTTTCCAAATCTACAAAAATCTGAAATCAAGACTGCCACACAAAGAGAATGAACCGTACCCAAGTCAATATCGTACACAAACTACAATATCTCGAGTCGTATCACCTAGCAATCCGATCCGAAGAGTACTTGTCAACTGACGACAAAAAGAGAAGAGTCCGTCGACGAGTGTGTACCCATCGCCGAGTAGGCACTTGATCACGCTTGACTTACCAAACCGATTTGTAAATACGATTTTTTACACAGGAAGAAAAACGAAGGAATAGTACGTCGATTTATTCATGAAAAGAAGCGGGGTTACATTTCCGGAACGAGTGCAGCGTCGTGGAAAGAGCATTTTAAATTCTCTTAACTCGTTCGTCGCGCTGGAATGGCGCTGAGGTTAAAGGATTTTGAGGCGTGCTCGGAGAATTTTAAGGCCAACTCATTAGGATAACGAGACAGGCATCCAGTTGCCCGTGACACGAGACCCGTGCACACGCGTGCAAACGCGGGCTGTTTCGTATTCAACGGAGCCCCGGCTTTCTATGCACGATACGCGACAACGAGTGCGACCCGTTAACGTTGTCCCGCCTGATCGAGAGATTACGAAACTCACTTCGGCCATTAAGGGAGTATTCGGAGGGGTGAAAAAAACCATTCCTTTTCTATTCTGTTGCCTTACGGTACTCCTTCGAAACGTGCTCTCGAAATTTTGTGCTCGGATTCGCTGAAATAACAAAGTTTTCGGAGACCTAGGGATATGTTACAGCACTGCCAAATTTTCGTAAATTAATTAAAATAGTAACATAATAGCGGGTTGCATTGGTTGTCTTCAAATTTTATATGCACTTTAAAGCATTCTATTTAATATCGACTGAATCGTTTTGTTTGGAGAAGTCAAAAGTTTCATGTATTTCGGTACGACCGCCATTTTGTTGACAAACTTCCCTTAGGTTATAGTTCAGAAGAAAGTCACTTATTAATACTTTAATAATGTTACTAGTATTATGCATATTGTTTAAAATATTAAGTATATTAAGACTACGATAAAAAATAACAGAAATATTATGTAAGCAATAAATACTAAAAATTATGATTAAATATTACTACCAAAAATAATACTCACTAGTACTTAATCATAATACCGATAATAATACTGTAATATTCCAATATGAAGAGAAGCTTTTAGCGTACACATAAAGTAACATACTCTCATTTTTATTAAGAATAATAGAAAAGAATGAGCCAAATAATTTCCTCCCATAAAATACACGCGACGCACGTATCCATCACACGTTCACATTTAATTAACTCATCAACCGTTTCCGTTAGTCCGCAATGCAGACACCGCGAGATATAAAGAATGTAAAAGGCGAATAAATATACAAGCTCGAAATTACAATATTTAGATTAAAATACTTTTTCAAACGGCCTTCAACATATACGCAGTCGTAAAGCTTGCATAATAATTACGCGTAGTGAAGTTGCACTTTCATTAGAATATTTACGATTCATCATGAAGATCAGGATTAACCGATAAGGTCAATAATAAATTTTCAATTTCCATCGAGTGATGACATATAAACATTTTTAAATAATAAAAGCAACGGCTAACATATCCAGTGGTACTTTATGTGGACATAAAATTGGTTAGGTTATTTAAAATTCTGGTTGCAATTACAAGTGCGTGTTCGAGCCCGTCCGAATGAGTTAATTATCAAAGACGCGATACGTTCGGAGATAGTTAAGCAAGCAGTCACTCGATAAGATAAATTGAATCGGCTTACCTCGTGATCTCTTCTATCAGTTTGCAGGGGTCTGCCGCGTAGAATTTCACGCCAAAATAGAGGGTGTGAACGTCCGACGTTGGATCACCTTTCTGAACCTTCAGCTGCTTGCCGATCTTCTTGCTCGGATCCAGCCATTGCTAAACAGCCGAGAATTACGCGTAAATAAATTAATCTCCTAATCGGGCCGGAACACGTTACTGCGAAACTGTTCAAGATGGCCGGAAATTGCAGGCATCTCGACGTTTCCCGTGGATAATAATCCTATCCTCCGGTGCCCCCGGGGCAAATGCCAATCGTCTACCTTCGAGTAGCTCGTATGAATTTTTAATCTCGGTTTAATCTAATTAACGGTAAACCGGTCGATCTTCACCGTCATGCTTTCCTCTTCTGAATCAAGTTAAAGAGGACCAATTTGCCTTTCGATTATGATTCGAAGAAAACGTGTTCGTGATGGGCATTAATTGGAAAAAACTCTGGTAAGGGATATTGCAACGATTGCGTGAGAATAACTTTGGTCCGGAAGTCGATTTATATTGCAGAAACATTGACAGGTTTTTGAAAATATACGGAGTGTAATAAATACAGTTTGTTATTGTATATGTGATTGTATAATTAATAATAATTGCAGTGTTTGTAAATTCCAAAGCTCCAATTTCTGAACTCTCAAGTTTATTTCTGAATCCTCGTATTCTCAAATTTCTATGTTTTCTAACTTTGTTCTGTATTTCTATGGATTCCGAAATTTTTACTCTTCTAAGAGACCTAAATTCCCAAACCCCAAATTGAAAAATTTCGGAACTAAAATTTCCGTACTTCAAATTCCAAAATTCTATAATTCTCAAATTTCCCAGTTTTCAACTCCCTGGATCCCAAAATTAATTAACTGATACAATTAATAACACAAAATCACAAACTATACATTCACAAGAAACTTTGATTCTGCGAAAACAAGTTTCGCGAAAGAAATAAAGACACGTTATACATTATACCCGGTTAAATCCTCTATATAAATGTACGTAATTCCCATAGAGGTATAGGAACATATTTTACGAACATTACTGTCCGGTATATTAATCCCTTGAGCATTATGGTTCATTAGAGAAAGTGTCGGTACCCCACAGTGGCACGCTATCGTGTTTATAGGTTATAATTAGTATACGAATGTAACTCATACGTCATATCTATTATTTGAAAAAATTCTATTATGAGAAATGCTAGTATTCAAACTATTAGAGCTTCGAAAGGATTAAAGAAATTAAATTTAAGAATTTTCATTATGTGTATGGTCGCCATTTTAGCTACAAAATAACGTTGATCATGATATATGTACATATATGAAATAATCACTTGTGCAGCTATACGAACATATATTATAATTATAGAGAATGAAGAAGAGTGTTATTATGTATGATCACGATAACAAGTGATTATAATTAAAAAATGTTACTTATACAGTATAATATAATATTCGTAACGTAATAGACTATCACTTATAACAGATGTTTATATAACAAATTATTTGTAACATGATAATCATACCTATCATATATAGTATAATAAACGTGCAAATTATTTGCAACAAAATATTCGTAATAGACGAACATATTTATAACGAACTAGTATGAATTACTTATAACCTACGTATGTATTATTTACACCGTAATTGTCGAAATAGGTGTCAATACGTAGAAAATTGAACATAAGTAGTGTGAACGTTAGAATTATGAATCTTCATCGAACAAAAAGATAAAAATTAATAATCTTACCGTCTGATTGCCGTGATCGAGGTAACGAAGCCCAAAGTAAGCGGTCTCCAATAAATTCAGGTGCCTGAAGACCCTGTCCAAGAGTTCCTGGCCAAGGTTCGAGCTCTGCAAAGGAATACCGATGGTTGATTTATCGCGTCAATAACAATGTCGACGTAGCGACAAGAAACGAAATTACTTCCTGTACCGAGCCACATTAGTATCACCGCGAGGACTTTCGATCCAGGATCGATCGAGCGTGGCGATTTAAATCGTGATGCACACGCGTCATTGAACACGTCGTGGAACCGCATTAGAACGCGTTCTGTTCCTTAGCATTCGACCACTATCGATCGGGCCGATCGATCGTTCGATCGATCGTGATTCAGGGGTGCGCGACACGTTTCATAACGGGACTCCTCGACCGGAACCAGATTTCCATCTGGTCGATGAAGAACTGGTCTAATATGTCATTATCGGACACGCTCGTACACGGACTCTCTTCTTATTATTTCAAATTGGACTTCTGTCGGCGGATAAATTATTCCGGTTTGTTAATTACTCGATCGCCGGGGACGGTATGTGCCGGTGAAATAATTGAAAAGGGAATTATCCGATAGTTTCCACGTGGACTCGGGGTCGATTTAACCGCGGGACATCCAGTCGGTGAACTTGAGATTGAAATCGCCGGTTTCCGGTTCCCAGTGCTCCGAAGCGAGCCGTGACGCTCGTTTGTTCCCCTTCGGGGGAAACTAACGGAGAGCCACGATGCGTGTTTTCGTGCTTGATCATTTGTTCCTTCGAGATACGGCTGCGTACAGTCAATGGCAAATCTGCCTTACCTACAGAAAGTTACCAATCAACGGGGCACAATCGTTCGTTCACTTCCATTTTTCTAAATTAAAAATGAAACATAAAGTTCGAGATATACGAATCTCGGTAGATATTCGAGGCTCAAGAATTCGAGACCCAAAGATACAAGAAACTTGGAAATCTAGGGATTTGTGAATCTAAGGACTTACGAAGAGTATAGAAATCCAGGCATTTGCGAATCTCAAGATATGAGAATCTAAGGATCCTCCATTTGTGGATCTAATAATTTAGGAACATATGAACTTTGAAATGTACGTTCTGAAATATCTATCTAAGGAGATTACGATTTGGGGATGTACAAATGTAGAGATCCGACGAGTTGATTATAGAAACATCTAAACATTTGGTAACCTAAGAATTTGAAGAGCTAAGTTTTGTGAAGCAGATATTCGGGAACCGTGGAACTTGCAGAGTAATTTGAGAATGGTGAAGTTAACCAACGTGTCGTTATACGGGGGATACGCTGTACCAGAGTGTACACACACCGCTGGAATTCGAGGATAATAATTGAAGCTGTTGCTGATGTCTCTAACGATCCAGCGGTGGCTCGACTTTGACAAGTTGCGCGCGATATGTATTGATCATCAGAGCCTATATTCGAGACAATTGTTAGCTTGCACCGGCGAGCAGAGATGATTTATTCGCCGTGTTCGCTCTCGAGGAAATGCTTCTCTTCAGCCGAAGGTTGCGAGCAGTAATTAACGCTGGTTTCGACGCGAATCAAACCGCTAATTATGCGGTTCACTCATTTTTGTAGCGTTAAAGATCAAACATTAATATTGCCGATGTTCCACATGTTGACTATTAGCCAGTTAGAAATTGACTATGCCATTTGTGTCAATTAAACAAAAGAAACACTAATTATAAGAATGCAAGTTCCTGAACATTAAAAGTTGATCGTAATTTCGATGCTCCGTAAAGGAATAGAATTAATCTCTTTTTTTTTTAAATAATTTACGTAGAATGCAGCAAACAGCGAGGGGATGAAATTACTCGGAGCAAGCAAAAATGTTCGTTCTTTCCATAACTCATTGAGCGATCAAGTCGTTTGAACATCATCGTTCGCATCATCTTCTCCTGTCATTTCTTCTTCAAACGCTCGTTACCGCGCCGGATGTATCTTACACGGATTCGCATAGAATACCAGGATAATAAGAGCTGTTGATTTCTCTAACGACCAAATGATGGCCCATAATTCAACTGAAACGCGATACGTGGAAACGACGGCTTAACTCTATTTACGCGTCGTGTAATGCGAACGGAATCGATTAGAATACACTCGAAGTTCAAGATCGGTCGTGGAACATTTAACATCTACTTTCGATCGAATCAGGGAAACTGAAGCTATCTTTTTCTATATCCATTGATGCTTTTGGTATCTGGAATGCGATAGAATTTATAGTAGGTGCTGCGAACCCATTTGCTCTGGCATCTATTCCACTGCACCTGCAGTTCTACCTTCAAGAGGTAGTTTACACCTTCAATGGATCAGACTAGTTCTTCTTTTTCTTTTCAGATCAACGAACAAATGCGGAGTAGTTTTTTGGAAGTGTGAAAACTGGGGGAGTTACTTGGTAAAACCTTTGTAGGAGTTTTACGTTTGTAGACGAAGTGTTTGCTGAAGAGTTCATTTTTGCCTTAAACAGGTGGTTTACACATTCCTTGCATCAGGCTACTTCTTCTACCAGGGACAGGTAGAATGACAGTGAGATCGGTGCAACGAATGTACAAATATGGAGTTTGTTGGAAGTGTGAAAACTTCAGGTTATGTGTATTTGGTAAAAAAATCCTTTGGGAATTCTATGTTTGCGGTGGGTAGATTAAGTGCTCTCACGTCTTCATGGTGTGAACAGTGACCATGTATGGTGCAGATAAAACATTTATGAACTCTATATCGTTATTACTGAGAGAACAATTTTTTAATTTATATATTTATAAACACCAGCCTGGATGTTTTGAAACTTTCAACCTTCACAAATTCGTGAATTAAAAAATGTTCACAAAAGCAAGTTTGTTACAAATTATATCTTTTTAAATGTAGCACATTCGAATCTTGATAATTTAAAAAATAGAAATTTACAAATATCTCAAATCGAAGATATAAAAACGTAGATATTTGCAAGCTAAATCAAGAAGTTGAAAGTTCATAAATTCTCAACACTTTTAAATCGCGAAATCGTGGAATGGGTATCAATGGCCGCGCATGCGCGCGAAGGATCCATGCGTGAAGCCCGAAAGCGCGGGAAAATGAAGTTAAAGAAATAATTTATTCCTGATTTTCTCTACCGTTTATTCGAGTTTTCGATCGGTGCTCACAGGTGATTCCCCTTCCCACGATTCTCCACGAGCAATTTTATTAAAACGTTCCCTTATCTTCCGGCTGGCTCGCTGAATCTCCCCGCAACGCGAGTGTACGGACACGATTCAAATGAAATATAGCGTTCGCGGACCAACCAAGTATATCGCGATTTTATCTGGCCAGCGAAAAATAAAAAAGCAGCACGGTGCTCCGCAAGCAGAACAATGTTATCATAGGTGCACCGAAAGAGAGACGTAACCCGTACACCCGAGAAGAGAAAACAGAGTTGGAAGAAACAGAAAAGAAACGTTGAACGTCGATGGTCCAAGGTTTACTGCCCATCTCGACCGGTTATTCCCATAATCTATGGTGGCTGGCATCGAGTACGAAGCTTTTCGAGTGCAGCTTCTGTGTGTTTCGATTTAACGCTGAAATTGCAACGTTTGGCGAACGCCGTACACGGTGGCAAATTTACGCACAGACGGTGAAGGTGGCCGCCTCGGGCTTCGTAACATTGGCCTTCCATACCATAATGCAAATTTATCTTACGTAATAAATTTCGTTTAATATCCGGTGGACAGTATGTAACTTTTATTTCTGCGACTGGTAATCGCTGGCACGTTTTTCATTTCATCGTTTAATTACAAAAGCGAGACTGCTTTTTTCTGTCTTCTATGGAGGACAATCTCGAAATAATCTAGGAACATATGAATCTAGGAACCTCAGTATTTTGGAATTTAAATTAGTGATATAGGAAATTGGAGATCTAGGAATTTACATATGTAGGAAATTGAAAAGATACACGAATGTAGAGTACAGAGTACAGAGATCTGGGACATAGGAAGCTAGAAATATAGGAATCCAGGGATATGAGAATCTACGTGCATCAAAATCTAGGAAAATGCGAATCTAGAAATATAGAAATCTAGGGACATGGGAATCTCAAGACATGAAAATGTGGAGATATAGAAATTCAAAGATATGGGAATATAGGTAAGAATCCACATGTGTAGAGGAACCTAGGAATCTAAAAATTTTGGACATAGAAATATAGAAACTCAGATACTCTCGATATAAATCCACGATCATAACGCAAATAAAATGGCAAGTTTAAATTCTAATTCCACAATTGCAAAAAAGAATTAGACTGAACAGGTTATCCTAGGCTCTTCTTAGTAAAACTAGCAACGCTTTGACCCGCAGCTAGATACGTGCAGCAGGGTCAAGTTCGCGGGCAAACGAGTCGTCGAGGTCGCGTCAGAGGTGGTTCGTATCTCGAAAATTGGTATTCCCCGGTAGGTATGAGTTAGCGGCATCGGTATGTGGGTATTATACCTTTTGTATTCCGATGTGACACGCCTCCGTCACGTTTGCGACCGTACAACGACGACGACGACGACGACGGCGTTCGGCCACGAGGACGTATAGGTGGACAAACGATAAAGAGCGTCCACTCGGTTGTCGCGGACGTATATATACGCGCGTGACGCACACGTACGCGGCCGACAGAGTAGCACGTACGTGAACGGACCGTACAGTAAACCCACACGAACGGAAAGACCCATGCGGATGCCATACGTAAACGCTCACTGGTAGCCGAGACTCGTATGTACGTTTGAGAATACATTATGTAAGCAAAAGGTGAAAAAAGACCCTGGAATAACCCCCACCAGGATTCCACCGAGTCGTACCTACGCCCCTGCTCCCTTCCAGCCGACTCCTTGTTCCTGTACCCCCCGACCCCGAGACATCGGGCCAGGAGCATCAGGGCATAGACCTTCGCTCTGTTAAGGTCCGTTTACATCTACGGACATTCGATGTGTCAGACACCATATTTTCGACCATCGAATTCACGGACATCGCGGTTTTTACCTCTTTCGATATGGGCTATATCTGCAGAAAATTGTACATATACATTTAGATGATTGATCAACTTGGTTGTTGTACTTTTCATTTATATGTTACTTCGTTTGTATTGTTATATGAACATTTTTATTATGTACTGATCTTCAAATTTCTTTATGGACACTGCAGTTTTGTTAATATTTTCGATACAAGGTATATTTAAGGAAAATTGTACTTGTATGTTTAGATGATAGATTATCTAACTTGGTTGCTGCATTTTTGTTTCATATTACCGTATGAACAACTTTATGGTGTTGACTATTTCAAGATTTCAACATTTTACGTTGGCTGATTGTTGGTTACGTTGACTCAAATTTATGAAATTTGAGAATTTTGTGAAGTTTGAATATTTGAGAATTTGATCATTTTCTAGATTTAGAAAATTAAAGATATGGAAACTTCTGATGGAAGACTTGAAATCTTGAACTTCTCCAAATACTTAAATTTCAAAACTTGCCAGTACAAAAATTCATCTAGAAAACATATAAATTCAAAACTTTCGTAATTCAGTCAAACTATCCTAAATAAAAATAAAGTTTTCACCAAACGATCAAAAAAATTCGTCCATAAATTTAGAACGTATTTCGTCGATACCGAATCGAAGCGATGGGCGCAGCCTCACGTTGTATGTATACGCGTTCGAAAGTTGAAGGAAGAAGGGACGGGTTAAAAAAAGGTGAAAACAATGCATCCTGGAAGCGGCTGGACGAACGAAGTCGAAGGTATACATATATACAGGGACACGGGAAGAGAAAGGGAGAAATCGAAGGGCGAAGGGAGCAACGGTCGATTCTTGTTTGCGGACAGTGACGCTTAACCCCCTTCGATCTGCCGATTAGGAAGCTCCGGTTGCTCGATGGTAACCAGGTCGGGAATCGCTGGTCTTTCCCTTTTGGGAAACGGGATGATTGGCTGGGAACGTACAAGCACTTCTGATACAAGGAATTTTTGCTGATCAGCAAACGAGGCGCGTGAACGGTATCGAAACACGAACGGAAAATGAAGAGTACGATTCTGTGTACACTGCTGAGTACGGTGAAGTTGGGATATTGGAGGAATTGAGAGAATTGGAAATTTAGAGATTTGAGCATTTGGAGATATGGAAATTTGGAAATTAGCAGAATTAGAGATTTGGGGATTTGGAAATTTGGGGATTAGGGGGTTTGGAAATTTGGGAATTTGAAAATTTGGAGGTTTTGGGATTTTGGGATTTGGAAGGTTGGAAATTTAGAGATTTGGGGATTTGGAAAGTTGGAAGTTTGGTGATTTGGGGATTTGGAAGATTGGAAATTTGGAGATTTGGGGATTTGGGGATTTGGAAATTAGGAGATTTAAGGGTTTCAAGATTTGGGGATTTGGAAGGTTGGAAATTTGGAGATTTGGGGATTTAGAAGGTTGGAAATTTGAAGATTTGGAGATTTGGAAGGTTGGAAATTTGGAGATTTGGGGATTTGGAACTTAGGAGATTTAGGGGTTTCAAGATTTGGGGATTTGGAAGGTTGGAAATTTGTAGATTTGGGAATTTGGAAGGTTGGAAATTTGTAGATTTGGAGATTTGGAAGGTTGGAAATTTGGAGATTTGGGGATTTGGGGATTTGGAACTTAGGAGATTTAGGGGTTTCAAGATTTGGGGATTTGGAAGGTTGAAAATTTGGAGATTTGAGGATTAGGGTGTTTGGGAATTTGGGGATTTGGAGATTTGGAGATTTGGAAATTTGGAAATTTGAGGATTTGAAGATTTGGAAATTTGAAATTAGGAGAATTGGGAATTTTGAGATGTGTAGATTTAGAGATTTGGAAATTTGAAATTGGGAGAACAGAACATTTAGAGATTTGGAAATTTGAAATTGGGCGAACTGAAATTTAGAGAATTAGAGATTTGGCAATTTTGAAGTTTGCAAATTCATAAATTAAAAAATTTGAGAACTTACATTATTAGAAATTTGTAACCAAAAAATTTAAAAATGAATATATTTGATCTCCCCAAAAAATAGTAAGTAAACTAACCCTATAACCCCAAACCCTATAACACCTTCTAAACATCCCCCTATTCTGCATCCTATTTGAACATCCAAAGCAAACTCACGTAGAATCATCCTACTGTAACAATGTCTAAGCAGCTTCGAATCGGAAGAGAAAGTCTAGTGTTGGTCGAAAGTTAATCAATTTTACGATAATGAATGATAATTAGCGTTCACCGATCTTTCTTCGTCGAACGAGGCACGGATCGGCAAGACCGAATAAACAAAGATCGGCTCGTTACTCGTCGGATATAAATTACACGTTTCCGCGACGGGGAAGGTAATCGTTAAGTAATTAAATAAATTAGTTAATTAAACGCGCGAGAGACGATCAGCGGCGCGTACGCTAATGCGCTTCTTGCTCGCGCGAGGACGATGCCTCAAGTTGTTTGTCACTTTTTCAAGGCGTCGCTGGCTAAACTTACAACCGTATTTACTTCGCCTGCTTTGTAAACTTACTGCTTGAAACGGAGCTAGGCTTTGGTAGTTACGAGTTATGGACACGATACAGGAAATCTGATTTATTTGATAAAATATGTGATAGGTAAGAGTGGAACTTCATACTTGTTCATTTTTTAGGGTCTTTTTTGGGGAAATTTGAAAAATTATTGGTTAAAAATTTGGTTGATGGAAGGTAAGTTTAGGAAGAGAACAGAAATGAGTTTGGAATAATTTATGTTCGATTTAGAGGTCTAGTTTGGAGACATGTGTTGGAGATTGCACATTTGTATGTATTTTTATGGAGACGTATGAATTTGGAGATACAACAGTTTGGAGATTTAAGATGAATGTGGAAGTCTATGAATTTGAAGATATAACAATTTGGAAATTTAAGATGAATGTGGAGGTCTATGAATTTGGAGATTTAAGATGAATGTGGAAGTCTATGAATTTGGAGATATAACAATTTGGAGATTTAAGATGAATGTGGAAATCTATGAATTTGGAGATATAACCATTTGGAGACTTAAGCATTCAGGGACCTAGAAATGTGGAGATATAGGTATTTGGAGATCTATGAATCTGAAAACATAACAATTTGAGAATCTAAGGATTTGTGGACCTAAAAAGTTGGAGACATAACAACTTGGGGACCTAAGTATTCGAAGATCTAGGGATTTAAATATAGAAAAATTTTGGAATATCAGTATCTAGAAATTTAGAAATCCAGAAATGTAGAAGTCTAGACATCTAAAAATCTATAAAATAAATCTAGAAAGCTAAAAACCTAGAAACCTAAAAACCTAGAAATCTAGAAACCTAGAAACCTAGAAATTTCCAGTGTAAAAAATATGAAAATATAGAAGTTTACTAAAACCTCAAATCTCACTTTTCAAAATTAAAAAATGCACATATTCAATCTCCCAAAACTTTTCTGTGTCCTATACACTAACCCTTTTCCACCCAATTGTTATACAAGACACACTCCAGTTCTTCCGTCTCTTTTACAAAAATAAACATAAATTACTTTGTCTCAGTAATACAAATCGATATCTAAACTAGTTCTACTTATCAGCCGATTGTACCATAATTGCTGTGTCCCGCTACCTTTCTATCGCGAAATCGAATCAGTATTTCAAAGTCGAGGTATTTGTTCGCGTGTTCGATCGAGTTTTCACGATGCAAAAACTACTCCGGAAACAAGAACTACCGGCTTGTCTCGCCGAGACGATAACAACGTCGAGAATCATCGAAGCGTTACTTCCACCTAAGTAACTCCGTCGGTGAATCGATCGAAAACGTCCCACGAAGCACAAATAGTAAAGGTACAAGACGTTTCACGTCAACCTTAGGCGGTGCGGCTTAGAAAAAGTGACAAATGGCCTGACGAAGTGCCGTCGTCCTTGCGGACATCGAAACCTTCCCTCTAGCTACAGCATATTAAGTATGGACTACGCATTCTATGTTCTACGACTCTAGCCAACTATTTATAGACGACAACCACGACCGACTGACTGTGATAGAGAAATGCCTGTCGTCGCTTACTGTTCGCCTTCTTTTTTCATATCGAACCAATCGTTCAAACAATATTTTAGCTGTGACGATAAAGAAAATAATTGAACGTGAGAAGCAACTTGTTTGCAATTATAAAATTAATAATTTAATATTTCTGTAAAGTTGTGGTTGAATAATATAATTTTTCTACAATGATATAATTAAATATAATTTGTCTCTAATGATATGGTTGAATAATATAATTTTTCTACAATGATATAATTAAATAATGTAATTTATCTGCAATGGTACAACCATTGAACGGTCAGAGCAGGTCACCCTCGCTGAAATAAATTTTTATAATTTTGTCTACCTTATAGATTCATGAGTGGTATTTTTTAAATAAAACTCTGAAGTTTGACGTACAATATCCCGGTTGATCTACATGATTATCTATAATATTACTTGAGTTACGATTTTTTGCACTTTAACTCCTCATAACTTGAAAAGTTGTCTTGAAAAAAAAAACACCGGTGTTTAATTCTTGAATAAGATTGAACATGTTACAAATTTTGAAAAGTACAACATTCAGGAAGTGTGATCATTCTGCACAATCACTGTGTCATCATTTTGTCCTAATACTAAATGACATAAGTGCACATCGAAAACAAGAGGTGTGATGCATAAAATAAATCTGTGTCCAGGCAGAAATAGAAGCTCATCGAAACAACGAGGTTTCAGAAGGAGAATAACGCAGAAGAGGCATCGGATGTTTCAGCAAATATCTGCAGCGTCGTCCATTGTGCAAGTTCGCAGGCCCTATACCATTTTCGGTGGGGTTGTTGGAGGCGGCAAGCTAATGGATGGAACGAAATGAGAACGAGCGCCGAATCCAACGTGGAAAATCGAAAGCACCGGCAAGAAAATTGTGCTCTTAGACCAAGTCTCAACCCTGTTTACTGTTGTAGGTGAGCGAAGAACCGGGCAAACTACCAACCCGGTATTATTCGTACAAAAGATAGGCAACAGTTTCACCTGCAACAGTCTCGCGCCCACAGGCTTTCAACGGGAAATGCATCGTTGGCTCCACAGGCAACCGTGAAACGAACAAAACATCTACTCCTCTATGAGCATCCTCGGAGAGACAACAACCTGTTCAACCCTTTTTTTTTCACCTGGAGACTGTGTCGATTATGGCTATTTTATTGATGTCTTATGTGTATTTGGTAGTATTTCATTTGGAGATTTAGGGGGTTTGGGCATTTGGGGATTTGGGGATTTGGAAGGTTAGAAATTTGGAGATTTGGGGATTTGGAAATTGGCAGATTTGGAGATTTGAAGATTTGGAAGGTTGGAAATTTGGAGATTCGGGAATTTGGAGATTTGGGAATTTAGGGATTTAGGGATTTGGGAATTTGAGGACTTGGGGATTTGGAGATTTGAGGATTTGGAGATTTAGAAATTTGGATATTTGGCGATTTGGTGATTTGGAAATTTGGGGATTTAGGGATTTGGAAGGTTAGAAATGTGGAGATTTGGGAATTTGGAAATTGGGTGATTTTCTAAATTAGGAGATTTGAGGATTTGGAAGTTTGTAAATTTGGAAATTGGGAGATTTGGGAATTTAGTGATTTGGAGATTTGGAGATTTGGTGATTTGGAGATTTGAAGATTTGCAAATTTGCAGAGTTAGATATTTGGAGATTTGCAGACATAGACTTTTGTGGACATAAGATTGAAAATCTGAAGATTTGGAGATTTGAGAATTTGAATGTTTGATGAGGATTTGAAAACTACAAGAGTTAAAAATAAAAAAATTCAGAGTTTCAGATATTCTCACTTTCGTCCCTCGTACAAATCATCATATCATCGGCAAAATAGCGCTGCACGCTATCTCTAATCACGTCTGTACTTTCTCCAATTCCCTGTCACGTTCCAGTTCTGTCACCGCACTATCATTACCCATCGACTTTTTGTAAACTTCCCATTATTTGCGGTATCCAGATATTCAGATTTGTTTCTAAAAGCAAAAAACTGTGCCTAGAGGTATACGTGATAAGCGGTTGTGAGCGAGTTGCGTCACGAGTCCTAGAAACAGAGGATGGAGCAGACCCCGCAACTGTGAACCAGAGGCGTAATAAAAGTGCAAAGAACGAGCAACCACGAAGGAAACATAAGAAGAAGAAGAAGAAGAAGAAGGTCCACTTCCCTTCTCGTCTGGCCCGAGGCCGAATGAACCAGGGTATAGGTCCAGAAGGTAGGTAATCATCTTTAGGTTGCGTGCTCCGAACGACCTCTCTTTTTCTCTCTCCATGGTCCGTCTATTTGTCCCTTTTTCTTCCGTTCGCCGGTCACTACGATCATTTCTTTCATTTTTCATATACGGTGCAGGCAAACCGTTTATTTAGGCATACCGCCCTCTCTTTCCGTCTCTCTGCTACTTTTCAGCCCCCGGCTAGGGTTTGTCGTGGGAATCGGTACGGCGTAACGCGAATCGACCCCGTCGTGCGGCCATCTTGCTAGAAGATACGCAGAACCGACTAGCGAAAGATGGCCGACTACTCGTGTTCGAATTCCAGAAAAATATGAATCCGTAGCTACATTCCGCGGATCATTATTGGGTATGCAGGTACTGATTTTGCAGCAGATCTTAATACTGACTGTCGGGCTTAACGGTGCTTCGGTGAACGTTCTTGGAAATGTCTAATTTTCGTAGGTGGAATTTTGGTATTTTCACATTTTCTCAATTTTTTGGGAGGCTTTTTAAATTGGGAAGAATTCTGGTCTAGGCTTTTTAATTCTTCCGTTTTTCAGATTGATGTTGCTGATTTTTAAACTTGACAAATTTACAAATTTTTAACTTTTTAAGTTTGCTAAAGTAGTGAAGGTTTTGATGAATTTTTTAAATTTGCCAAATTCGTACATGTCCTATTCTTTAACTTTGCTAAAGTACATCTTCGACTTTCTAAATTTGCCAAATTCTCTTTGCAAATCCTTAAATCCTCAAATATCAAAATTGTTTAACCCCCAACCCAAATCTTTAAACTCCACTTCCAAATCTAAGACCTCTTTTCTCGACATCTACTTCAAAACCCTAAAACCTTAAAACTCTAAATCCTCAAATCTCCCAATTCCCATAATTTCAAATATCTGCCCAAAAATCTAAATAATTCCCACATTCGCAAATTTCTACTCCAAACGTTCTTTCCGGACTTCCAAATTAAAAAATTGCTGACTTAAAATATTTGAGAGCCTGTAGACGGAAAATTCTCTTTTTCTTGATTTTCTACTCGCTACGTAATCAAATTCGGCGAAGTTGGCCAACAACAGAACGGTATAATTCTACCACGTCGATAATTGACCTCTCTTCGCTCTTACGATTCGTTGGTCAACGTTTGTAGAAGGTCTTGAGAGGAAGTGCTGATCGCCAAGAAAATAAACTGCTAAGAAAAAGAGAGATTCTTGGCTCGAAAGAAACAACGGATTACCGATGGTCAACGAGCCATGCCGATTATCGGTGAACTTAATTGCGTTCGGAGCTGACAATTACACTAATCATCGATCCCTCTCGATGGTTTTGCTTCGGCCAAATAGAGATACGTTTACCAGTCATCTTTGGTCGGAGATCGGAGAAAAAACGAAGGTCTCTTGAAGAAGAATTTCTTTGTTTTAGGGAAACTATATTTTTGATAAATAAACTTATATTTGTTCAAAGCTTAATATGATGATGATGCTATGATATTTATTACTGTTTATTGATAATAATTTGTTTGTTGGTCTGTTACTATTAATCTATTACTATTACTATTTCTTAATTATGATAAATTTAATATATCTAATACTATTCTTTAATAATATGTTTAGTGATACATATATTGCTCTTCAATAATAATACATTTATTAATTTTTGAACAGTAAAATTATCATTTATTCATTACTATTTATTAATAATAATATCTACATTATTATTTGTGAGTAACAATATTGTATTTAATAATCTGTTTACAACTCGTTATTAATCATGATGCTCTTATCAATATATTTGGTAGTATTTATTAATAATAATATATTTATTAGTATATACAGTGCTACGTTTTAATAATAACATATTTGTTAATGTATCACTATTTAACAATAATAAGATACTTGTTACTACAATTATCTGCTTATTTGTATCTGATATTGAGAGTAAAGGCTAACCTAACCTCTCATGACGCTAAACGTTGACTATACGTATTACTTTCTGTCTTAGCTGTACTTATCTCACAGACGTTCTACATTCTGTCTCCTATATGGTATATAAAACATTCACAATATAAAATTAAAACAATATTGTACCTTATCAGTCAAAATACGGAATAAGAAAGATTTTCGATCGAAAAAGCAAGAAAGATACGCAAAGAAGATAGAAACAAAGAGGCTGTCAGGATGAAAATGCTGTTCGCGACTGTCATTTGACACCTTTATAGAGCAGGACGATATCAAAGAGTCTCAAAGAGCAAAGAAATACGCGGAGTGACGGTGATAATACTTCAAGGCACGATTCAACTTTTCTTCTGCTTGGATATTCATTTTCATCTTGAGAAGAAACTTTCATCCCGACGAGCAACAGCTATTCGAAACAGACTATCTTTTCCCGAGGGAATTTTTTACTTCGTGAAAATTCAACGCGCCTCCATCTAGAAAATTACTCGGAAGACGGTTAACAAAATAAAGAAAGGGAACCGCGTTACGTTTTCAGGTAACGACGGGGAAAAAAATCTGGATGCTCGAGCATTCACGTTCTTTATCTTGGCAGAAGGCAAGATAAAGAGAATGTTCGTTAACGACGAAACTTATCCGGCTGAGAGCAGAAATAAAAGTCGAGGAAGTTCGGAAACACTCGAGCAACCTCCCCGTAAACGGCAGAGTTTACTAAAGATGTGATCTTTATTCATAACGAATCAGCATTTGAATAATCAATACCGCGTTGTACCGATGTCGGCGAAGAAACATTTCTGGAGTGTGCAAAAAAGGGAGTCGGAAATTTTTGCATTCGGAGATTCGGGTATTTACTGATTTTGGCATTTGGGGGACTCAGAGGTGGGAAACTTGACGATTTGAGAGATTTCTTGAGTTCCTAATTTTCGAAAATTTTAAAGTTCTAAAGCCTCAAAGCTCTGGAAGCTGAAATTTGCAAGATTCCAATTTCCCTAGGTCCTATAAAGGTACAAAAATTTCTAACCTCGATAATTCCAACATTTCACAATTTCAAAGCGCCACAATGCTAAAATCTTAAATTTCTGCAATCTCAAAATCCCAAAATCCCAATCACCCTTATCGAACTTCCAAAATTTCTAAATCCCAAGATCCAAAAATGTGAAGATCCCAAAATCCCAATGGCCCATTTCAAACTTCCAAAATTCCATAATTTCTGCAACCCCATAATCCCAAAATCTTAAAATCCCAAAATTCCAATTACCCATTTCAAATTTCAAATAATTTCAAAATCCTAAGGTCCCATAATTCCAAAATCCTAAAATCCCAAGATCTTAAAATCCCAAATTGTCAAAGTTAAAAAATGTCTAAATGCAACCTAACCCAACCCCAATTCCCTAAAGTTCCACATCTCAGAATAAGATTCCATTTCGCAAAAATGACTATAATTAACATAATTCAACCTACAAGCCATAAAGCGATAAAAGGTATAAAAACCCCGATCCAAAGCCTGTATTCCTAATTAATAGAAAGCTAAGTTAGCAGAAATGAAAGGTGGCGCGTATCATTATACAGCGATCATAGATGCACAATTACTTATTGATACTACGTATCGCATCGCTTATAATCCCATCAGAAGGGAAATCAATGTATCGTATAATTTCGCGAAAGATATATAACAGTTGTTATATATCTTGCAAAATTGCTACCGTGCAAGTCGAATGAATGATGCCTTTGGCGAATTACATAATAAGCGTTATTCGGGTGTAATTGGCTGGAGAGAAACCGAGAGGAAGACATGAAAAAGGAAGAGAAAGGAAGAGAGCATCCTTTTCATTCGTTTCGTTTTCGTCAACTTCTTTTTTGCCAAGTGGGTATGGACGTAGCACGAGCTTTTCTAATCAGCTCTTGTTGAACCCTCCTCTTCTGCTGGTACTATTACATAAACGTAAATTACCGGATAAAATGTCGTACGAGGTAATTGGAAAATTCTATTAAGAAATGTCTCGGGTGGAGCTCGTCGCGTGTTTTAGTGGAGAAATGTTTACGTTTCTTCGAATGCTTATAGACAGGGGCTGCGTTCAGGGGTACTAGGGTAAATGTACGGAGGGATGAAAGAGTACGGATTTTAATTCACTAATTTGGGAATTTGAGATATTTGGAAATTGGTAATTTGATAATTTTACAATTTAGTAATTTGGTGATTTAGTAATTTGGGAATTTGGGGATTTAGAGATTTGGGAATGTGAGAACGGGGGGATGTGGGAATTGTGGGATGTGGGAAGTGGGGAATGTGGGAACTGGGGAATGCAGAAATTGGGGAATGTAGAAATTGGGAAATGTGGGAGTTGGGGAATGTGGGAATTGGGGAATGTTGGAAGTGGGAAATGTGGAAATTGGGGAATGTGGGAACTGGGGAATGCAGAAATTGGGGAATGTAGAAATAGGGGAATGTGGGAGTTGGGGAATGTGGGAATTGGGGAATGTGGGAATTGGAAAATGTGGGAATTGGGGAATGTAGAAATTGGGGAATGTGGGAATTGAGGAATGTGGGAATTGGGGAATGTGAGAATTGGGGAATGTGAGAATTGGGGGATGTGGGAAGTGGAAAATGTGGAAATTGGGGAATGTGGGAGTTGGGGAATATGGGAATTGGGGAATGTGAGAATTGGGGGTTGTGGGAATTGGGGAATGCAGAAATTGGGGAATGTAGAAATAGGGGAATGTGGAAGTTGGGGAATGTGGGAATTGGGGAATGTGAGAATTGGAGGATGTGGGAAGTGGGAAATGTGGAAATTGGGGAATGTGGGGTTTTGGGGAATATGGGAATTGGGGAATGTGAGAATTGGGGGTTGTGGGAATTGGGGAATGTTGGAAGTGGGAAATGTGGGAACTGGGGAATGCAGAAATTGGGGAATGTAGAAATAGGAGAATGTGGGAGTTGAGGAATGTGGGAATTGGGAATGTGGGAATTGGGGAATGTGGAAATTGGGGAATGTGGGAACTGGGGTATGCAAAAAATGGGGAATGTAGAAATTGGGGAATGCGGTAGTTTAACAATATAATAATTTGTGAAATTGAAAAATTGCACAGTTTAAAAATGTATATCCCTACAAATTCATAAACCCACAAATTACATGATTTTTATCCACCTCCCAAATCTCTCTCTTCGCAAACCTAAAAATTCCGAAATTTCAACCTCAACAAGTGCAAAAACGCAGCAATTATAGATGTAAAAATTTGCCAACTGCGTACTCTCGATCAATGGCCGCAATTGCACGCCACTTACCCATCCGTGCACCGATACCCTCGCAACCACAATAAGCCCATCATTGGCTTAGAATTACATTACCTCCCTCTCGATGCGTTGCTGCTCGCGCGCCGAATGAAAAAATATCCAACGGTGTTATATTCAGAATCAAGATCATCTATCGATTTTCCACCGTTCTTCTTTACCCCGCCACCGTTCAAAATTCTCCACGCGACCGCGAAGCGCAAACTCGTTTCCGCTTCTGGCTTAACCAGTTTCAATACCGAATGCCTGATAAATAATTTTCAAATTCCAGGAAATCGAAGCGGTGCAAGAGGAGTGTACAAGCTGGTTGGTATCAGCGATATCTAGTTCTGCCGGAAAGGGTTACGTTTATCCGGTCGCATTATCTTGACGCATGGCCATTCTTCGAGGCTGTTCGGTTACGCGAGACTGGTTCTATGAACCGGCGATATAAAACCGAGAAGATACCGGTCCTACGCTCCGAGTACAGTCAACAACAAATCTGGATTACCTAGGAAAAATATCGACTCGTTCGTTTTTACGGATTTTTGGGGACTCGCAAATTTGCGGTTGGTTTAGTAATTTGGGAAAGTTGAAATTTGGAGATCTATGAATTTGGAGATTTAGGAATTTTGGGGTTGTATTTGGGGATCTAGGAATATGGGAATGTAATTGCAGGAGGTCTAGGAATTTTTGGAACTAAAGATTTCAGGAACTTAGAGTATTTGGGGATCTGGGAATCTGGAAATCTAATGATAGGAGATCTAGGGATTTGTGGATCAAGAGAGGTGGAGATATAGAAATTTGTGGACTTTGAGATTTGGAGAACATGGAATTTGAGGATCTAGGAATTTTTGAATCAAGAGATTTGACTAGGGCTAGCACTTTAAGGATCTAGAAATTTGGAGACATAAGAATTTTGGGGAGTAACTATTTCAGGATCTAGAAAAATGAGGATCTAATAACAAGAAGTGGAGGAATTCGAGAGATTTGAAGAATTAGGAATTTGAGTGTCTAGAATATTTTGGGGACTAAGAATTTTTGTCACTAGAAATTAGGAGACGTACAAATTTTGGAGACATAGACATTTGGAGATTTGAAAATCTTTAAAAATTTATATTCATGCACACGACTGTAAGAGTCACATCGATTCAGAATAACTTTTTAATTATAACAGATTCCAATTAACGGTTAAAAAAATACCTACCAGACTGTACAATTAAGTTTAAATTAAAAATCAATTAAAGAATCATTCAATTAACAAACAAATTTTAATCCTGGATTCGAAAAGTATGTAATTAGCGATTATACTTGAATTCAATAATTAATAGGGCAATTAAAAATAATGAAATTTTTTGTTTTGAAGGTGTCGATATTACTTATGAGCGTTAGTGTATGTCGATGACGAGAAATAGTGGCTATAAGTATCTTGGTTACTATCCGAACAACCTCGACCCGCTCCATCTCTAATAATCCATGATATCGTGCTACCCTTTTCCCGTCCTCCCCCTGTTCCCACCCTTCTCTCCCCCCTCTTATATCCTCGTTCCTTTTCCTTTTGCTCCGAATTCCTCGTGTTCTCGTTCGCCAAGGAATATCGCGTTCCACAACCGGCAACGTTAACAACGAGCACCAAGGCTGGTAATTGAAATTGATGAAATCAACGGTGACATTACAAACCACGATTTATTATATCTTTCCGTGCTAGGAATCTCGTGGGACTCTGTTAATATTCTCCGATATCCAATGGAATTTATTCTTGAAACTTTTACGCGAAACTTTGTTTAATAAGAAATTATTCTTTGAAACTTGTCAAATCTCAGGGAAATTTTGTAAACAATTTTTAGAATTCTCATATTTACAAATTTATAAAATTCACAAGTTCTCAAATTACAAAGTTTTCAAATTTGTACGTTTCCAATTTCCCACATTCCCGAATTCCAACCTTCCCAAATTCTGACATTCCCAAATACCTACATGCCCAAATTCTCACATTCCCGAATTCCTACCTACTCCAATTCCCACATTCCCTAATTCACACATTCCCAATTTCTACATCCCCCAATTCCCACATTCCCCAATTCCTACATTCCCCAATTCTCACATTTCGCAACTCCCACATTCCCCAATTTCTGCATTCCCCAGTTCCCACATTCCCCAATTCCCACATCCCCCAATTCTCACATTCCTCAATTCCCACACCCCCAATTCCCACATTCCCCAATTCCCACATTCCCCAATTCCCACATCTCCCAATTCTCACATTCCCCAATTCCCACACCCCCAATTCCCACATTCCCCAATTCCCACACCCCCAAATCCCACATTCCCCAATTCCACATTCCTCAATTCCACATTCCCCAATTCCCACCTTCCCCAATTCCACATTCCCCAATTCCCACATTCCCCAATTCCCTCATTCCCCAATTCCCACATCCCCCAATTCTCATATTCCCCCATTCCCACACCCCCAAATCCCACATTCCCCAATTCCACATTCCCCAATTCCCACATTCCCCAATCCCCACATCCCCCAATTCCCACCTTCCCCAATTCCCACATGCCCCAATTCCCACATCCCCCAATTCCACATTCCCCAATTCCCACATTCCCCAATCCCCACATCCCCCAATTCCCACCTTCCCCAATTCCCACATGCCCCAATTCCCACATCCCCCAATTCCCACCTTCCCCAATTCCCACCTTCCCCAATTCCCACATTTCCAATTTCTACATTCCCCAATTCCCTAATTCCCCAAATGCCTAAATTCCCAAATCCTCAAATCGCAAAATCTAATAGTCCCCAAATTTCCAAATCCTACAAATCCCACCCAAATCATGTACCACACACGTCCAGCACGCGTTCGTACATAACATCTGCATATCTCGCATATCATATCTGCATATCTGTACATATCATATCTACGTATCTCTGCGTACTATATCCGCATATCTCCGCATACCTGAAGTGCGTAAACAACGTCAGTCTATTCGTATCAGAAATGCTGTTTCGCAGTTCATACTTCTGTGTCATAAAGCGGTATCTAACATACTATTTTCAAAATAGACCGGTCGATATGTAACAACCTAGGTAACAGAAGCAAGAAGACAATTTTAAACGACGTTCGTTTACCAAGTAGCAAACCGGTAGCTGTAAATAGACCCACCTCGAGCATGATCGAAAGAAACGCGCGAGTATGCACTGATAAATGAACCTTACCAAATGGATATCAGAGAACCACGATCTCGATCAAGGAAACGTCAATCAACTTCTTTTTTACCGTAAAAAAACTGCGAATTGCTGTTCGAGCTATTCACCTTCTTTTCGCTAAACTTAAATATCATCCACAAGGTTGCAGGTAAACCTAATCGAGAATGTCGCTAAACTAAATTACACTTTGTAAATGTTCAACATGTTATACATTCATAGTTTTTACTTGATATATATACATTTTTATTTTTATACTTTTTATACATTGTATACATTTCATACATGTACATATGCTTACTATGTTATGCTTGTATTACATATGTTATTATATAACATATGATATTACATGTTGTTATGTTATTTTTAATAGCATATATTAAGTATTTCATAACAATTTTTAATGCATAATAAGTAAAATTATGTGATATGTATTAAATAAAACATATGTAAGGAGGGATGATTTATTTTTACATATTTATTTCACTCATCTATCATTGTCAATACCACATGTTTATTAAAACTGTTTTTTTACATATTAAAGTAAAACAATATTTTTCTCACTAACATCTACCATACAGATGTAAAAAAAGTCAAAAAAATTGTAAATCGTTCTACATGTGTTATACAGATCATATGTGAACATAACCTAAAACCATAAGAAACCAATGTCTTCATAAAAATTTCTAAAGGCACTAAAAATTGAAGACAGATCGAAAGTTAATCGTGCGGGTAAAATTTTCTTAACATGAAAAACGACTTCTGACTAATTCGTCGGAAAACGGTGAATTTAATATAGCGAGCAGTGATGGGGCGCAGGTAGGGTACTGATTGAAAGAGCGAACGATCTACGGGCATAATTAGACTGGTTTCAATTTCAGCGTACAGAGAAACTTTTATCGGGGATCGTCGTTCCAGACGTCAGCCGGAAACGGAAAAGGATAGACGAAAATCGCTTCGAAAGTTCGACGGTGCACCCGTCGCGATTCACGGAAACGACGTTTCTATTGTCCTTGATTCGCGCGACCATTTCATATCCCCAGCCCCCGGTTCACGAACTTCCGTTAACTGCTGAAACACGATTCCTCTCGATGACTTTCGCCCGGCGGCGGATTAACACAGTCAAATTGAACCCGAATCGCGACTGATTAAATTATGTCCCGGATGAAAGTGCCTGCAGAATTTCCCAAACCCTCCTCCACCCCCGGGAGTTTTCCCTTGTTGACCGACAGTGGCTGCTTTCTTCACGGGACCTTCACGTTCCCCTCCCTGGGGAGATGATAATCGGCGAACGGAAGCAAATAACGTCGCGTTTGTTTCGCTTAGTTGGAACGCGGCTTAAGACCGAGAACTTGATTTTCTTCGCTCGTGGGAAATGTTTGGAGTAATTTCCTGCGAGCCAACGTACCGGAACACGTGCTACAATTTGTGTACACTGTTTTCGTATTATAATTCCCGATTATGTATTTAGCTGTTTATGCGAGCAAAATGTGAAGTATTCAATATGGCTGCTCCAAAAATTATAATTCAGAGATTGTACATTCTTTTTGTTGTTGGAAAAATTATAATGCAGGTGGTAGAGATTGTACACATTTTCTTTTGTTGTTGGAAAAATATATACATAGGTTAATATAATATGTAGTATGATTATAGGATATAATCTTTCAATGATACAATGTACAGTACATACTATATAAACTTTTACTGTACAATATACAATACATAAATACATCATAATCTTTCAATGTATAATATACATATAATAAGTAGCCAGTCTACCTACCAAATGCACATGAAATTGAGGTTAAGGTGACTTGTGGTACATATACAAATTTGACCACCACGAAATCTATCCTGAAATCATCCACAATATCACATCTACCTCTATGCAAAATTTAATGAAAAAATATTCAGTATTCTTTGTGTGATACATGTATAAAATAAAACTGAGATAAAGTGTCATATAAAAATGATTTTAATACTAGATATATTTAATAAAAATAATTTGAAGAGGTAAAAATTATCAATCTAATCTAAAAGTGATTTTTACTCCAAAATGAATTTAAAACGTTATTAAGAACAGTAATTCTTACCCTCGACTTTCACCCCTCATTGTTCAATAAAATTTGATTAATTCATTAAGGTCGAAGTCCGAGAGTTTCCCAGCAAAACTGTAATTTTCGATATTACGACCGTAAAGAGTTAAATTAAGAATCACCCTAATGAATGCAATCAACATAACTGAAGTGCTTAACGTAACTCATTAAATGATTTGTAATCCAGATATGATTCAATGGATAATTAAAAAAGATGAGTTTGTACAAATAAATAGTTTGAACGAAGACAAAAATATTTATTGTTAGATAATTTGATATTACACTGATTGTTCTTTAAGTGCACGAGGCTCGTAAGAAACGTGAGAATAACGATGGAAAAATCCTGTGAAACGGTATAAGAAGTACAATGAACGTTTCCACGTTTGTACGCTTCACGCTTGGAGTAGCCGGTGAACGCAGATACACCGAAGTAATGAAATATTCATGATACTCGATGTAACGCATAATATAACGCATTTATTCCCGCGTAACGTTTAAATTAGTGAGAATTTCCCACCCAGAAGCGAGGTATCGATTCGCGTTAATTATAATTGGAGAACGCGTGAACGGTATCGTGTTTATTTCCAATTCAATTCGTGCTGTACAAAACCGATAAGTTCCTCGTGAACAGAGCAATTAATAAATAATTACCGATTATTTTGCTGTCTAAGTCTTGGAAAATTAATAATTTCCAAGTTTTTGTGCTTAGATATTTGAAACTTTAGAGATTGGAAATTTACGAATTTCAAGTTTACTTTTACAAGTTTACAAGTTTACTAATATAGAAATATCAGAAGTGTTAGTCTAGAAATTTTGAAGTAATGGTAAGTCTAGAAATTTGGGAACAGGGTTAGGTTAGGTTTCAAATTATAGTTCCAATGGTAGTTTCAAATTTATTAACTTCCCCGTGCAAAAATTTCACACTGAACATTTTCAGGTTCAAAAAGAATTTACCATCCGCAGGTTTAGTAATTACCGGCCGTAAAGCTTAATTTTCAAACGAAAAAATTAGGAAACACAATTTATGAAACTAAAAGCATAAATCGTCGAAGTGAGAACCGATTACCAGGCAGTCGGCACTGGTTGCAGTACACGTGGTTCCTGCCCCCGCGGGCAGAGTAGCGCAGCCGCCCCGCGAGCCCCCACAAATCACAAGCTAGAAACGCAAAAGAATCTCGCGAAGCGTCAAATGTTCGCTCCAGATATTTATAACCGATCGAAATTCCAGTTGGTCGAGTACCCTGTCATTATCTGCTTCAAGGTAGAATCGTTTCGGCCTAGAAAAAAACTGGCAAAAACGAAAGAGAAAAATCAAGCCGTTTGGTCGAAGTTTCGTGGCCGACGCGAACTTTACTCCCGAAAAATTCTCTGGTCCGAAAGACAAGATTACCCTTTTGAATCGGGGGATCCTCGCATCTCATTCGGAGAGCCGGAGGGAAGGTATTCCAGGGATCTCGAGCTGGGTATTCGAAAAGTTTTCACGGTCGTTGTTAATCGGTACGGTAGACGGCGATTCCCTCTCTAGGCAATAATTTCCTCGTTCTTAATGTTTGCCGGTGGACGGCGTTCACGTACACGAGTATACGTCGGCGGAGGGAGAAGGAAGGCAAAGTTAAAAACCGCGTGAATTAGTGTGCGGGGTGGACCCGGAGGAGTTACGGGGTTGCCCCGTGGGGAAGTGGCCCGCCAATTTTGGTATATCGCCTAATAACAGAGCAGGTAGATGGTGCCCCGGGTACCCCCACGATGCGTACGCCCCTTATTCCGTGCACAGCCACCCATAACCCACCACCGACGTGGCCCTCCGGCCACGGGATCCATCTCGACACGGAACGAAACACGCTTCGAAACGAAATATCGTTGATCCGTTTAAATTACAACGCGGCGAACGATGCCGTGCCGGCCAGGATTTGTTTCGCGTCCTCGATTCTTCCTGCAGTGCATATGACACTGTTATTTGGTCACTCGGTCGAGGTTCCTTTATTACGGAATTTATGCACTGATATTTCGACTTCATCGACGTAACTCGTGTACACTAGATCTCATAGATTACTATTTTATGATACTCTAAAACCTTATAGATTATTTTTACTTCGTATCGTAAATGTATTCTAAGTGTATCGTAAATAAATATGCTGTCTCGTAGGAAATGACCAATGACTATTTATTTGTCTAATGTGTGTAACGATGAAATTGTTATTAACCCTTAACACTCTAATGGCCGCCTACTCGGTCAAGCGTCGCCAACGTCGGCAATATTTATGAAGAATTAATTTAAAAAAACTTTATGTAAATTCACGTGTGCGAACATATACATAAAACAAACGAAAACAATTACGACACATTTAATACAGTAAATTTAATATTTTCCTTTGTATGATAATTATTAAAGCAACCACCTACGTTCATCAATCATGTTGTGTGAGCCGCCATTAAAGTGTTAACCACAGTATTTAAAGATGTAAAATACGTTATATAGTACATGATACTGGTCATGCATATGATAAATACAAAATATAGTCTTCATTTCTTTTTAAACATCTATATATGATATGCAACGATAATGAAATTATTAACCCTTAACTATTATGGTTCTACGATGTCATAATGTGATTTAGAATGAATTTAAATATATGTATAGTAACTAAAATTATATGATTAATAGTGATGAAATTAATATTAATTCTTAATCACCGTGTTTCGGTATATTAACCCTCATCGTTCAAAGATGAAGTGTACGTAATATTTGTACTGACTGACTAATTCATAACATTCATTAACTGTTAAATTAACGAAAGAATTAAAGTTGTCAACGAAATCATCAAATTTTGTAATATTTTAAAGAATTAGAGTGATATTTATAAGGATGGAAATATCAAGTGAACGCCGAGTTTCATTGAACTCGCACGGTTCGCTACGTGAACGACCAAACCGTAGAAAGAAACATTTTCTTGTTGCTGCTTATATTTAAAATGTTGCGTAACTCGGCGAAACCGGATGGGGTGATCGCGATTCGCGTTAACTTAGTCTATTTGCAAGGAGAAACATTTTAATGGCGCCTGGATGATCACCAGCTACGATGATAACCAATCGTACTGGTCGTGGAGACGGCGCCGATAATTTCTGTGATACCACGATTAAGGATCGTGGGAATGAGGAAGATAAATTGGCGGAATAATATTAATCGACGAATAAATTAGTCGTTTAAATATTTTCTCCAAATTTATTCTATTTAATCTAACAAAATTTATTAGAAACCTTACGGTTTTAACAATGTTTCTGATTCTGTTTTACGAGCTTTTTAGGTTATGTTTCTTTTAAGGAAACGAATATAATTTGCCAAACATCCTATTTTACCCCATATAATGTGCTTTCAGATAACGTTAAACAAGGATTTAGCTGCAGTTGCATTTTTAGGATGAAGCTGCATTTTTTTTAAACTCACGTTCCTGTCTTTTAACATTCCGGTTATGCATCCTCCATTTTATCTTATCGGATGAACGGTTTATACAACATGTATAATCTAGACATGTTATGTTATGCTATTTATGATTGTAATTGATTTATACATGTTCATATTTGTAACAGCAGTTGATGTATGACCTACACATATGACTTATATGTTGTAATTTACATAACTGTAATTTTCGGCCCAGCCCTCGGATATTAAATATGAATAACTGTAAAATATAGTAGTTTAAAACTGGTGTATTTCATCAAACGTTGACGATACAACTCATTGCAGTAGTAAAAAAAATTTTGACATGAGAGGACTTGAACATGTCCTGTTAGAATTCTATTGCATTATCTTCACTACTATAATTATAATAAAATAGAGAAACTAAATATAAAAATACATAAAAATACTATGTATTAAACATTTCTGTAAATATTGGACAAAACTCAAATATGAAACTACCCTACTTTTTATCCAAATTTCCCCAAAAAAATCTACAGCACAGCTGTGAACTGTCCTACTGACAAATTCCTTACAAAACGTTGCTCCAGAACATGTTTAAATTATAAAATAAAAGAGAACTATAGAAACAATAAAAGAATTTTTGAAACGAAACTGAAACGAAGAAGATGGTGTTTTTAATCCGACCAGACGAGCAACCCGTTTAATGTAAGGCTGATTACCAGTTACAAGAACCATTGAGAGTGACGGCGCAAACAAATTTCAGAGAGCAAATTTGTCGTTTTTTTAAAAATCTCATTAGCAAAGATTAATAAGCCCCTTTGGAAAACGACTGGTACACGCGAAACGAAGTTTCATACGGTCAAAGAAAAATCATAATTACCCGTGACCTTACACTCGAACATCGAGCTTCGTAGAAAGTGGAGTTAAATTAACCATGGATCTCGCGGCGCGTATCTCTTTCTCCCTCGGCCACAAACGGAAAGTCAAGAAGTCAGTCTTTAGGCGAGTGAGTGATGAAGCGCGTAGGCAGACACATTTTTTTCTCTTAATTGCACCGGTAACGCTCGACGGTGTAACGTACCACTTCCGGCTAGCGAACATTTTCTTGCAACAGCGGATTGCATTTAACCGCGATGGCGCCGTTTTCTTGTTTGTCATTAACGTACACTCGTACGGCGCTTCTTTTTTATTAGGACACGAATGCAAACTTTTTTAATTATAGCTGCACTGAGGATCGAAGATTTCGAACGTAACGAATCTAAGGGTTCTAAGAGAAACACGTCTTTTTTTAAATTGATATTTTGTCATCGTTTGTTTTAACATGTTGCGACTCATGTCTCGCGCCCTCTCGATTAATACATATCCTTATGTTACCCCAATTATCCCAATACACTATACACTTTATGAATTCTTGTAATTTTACATTCCTATACCCTGAATCTCTAATTTCTCAGTCCAAATATTCCTAGATTGCCATGTCTTTAGAACCCCAAATACATCCCTAAATTCCTAGATTCCCAAATTTCTAAGTTCAATTTCTAATTCCTCAATTCAAATATTCCTACATTGCCATATCCTTAGAACCCCAAATACATCCCTAAATTCCTAGCTTCACAAATTCCTAAGTACAATTTCTAATTCTTCAATTCAAATATTCCTAGCTTGCCATATCCTTAGAACCCCAAATACATCCCTAAATTCCTAGCTTCACAAATTCCTAAGTTCAATTTCTAATTCCTCAATCCAAAGATTCCTAGCTTGCCATATCCTTAGAACCCTAAATACATCCCTAAATTCCTAGATCCCCAAATTTCTAAGTTCAATTTCTAATTCCTCAATTCAAATATTCCTACATTGCCATATCCTTAGAAACCCAAATACATCCCTAAATTCCTAGCTTCACAAATTCCTAAGTTCAATTTCTAATTCCTCAATTCAAATATTCCTACATTGCCATGTCCTTAGAACCTCAAATGCATCTCGAAAATTCCTAGGTTGCCAAATAGGAACGTCAGATTTGCTCCCAACTGTACGCCCGTTGCATAGCGCTCGATTACTGTTGATCGATTGCCAAGATGTTGTTCATTTGTCGTCTAAACGTGAATGCGAAGAATATCCAGGAACGCACGGTAAATCGGTGAATATCAATTTTAGAAGCGTGTACAAAATTAATCAACATCGACGATGACAGGTATTACGTATAAATGTCACTGGACGAACATTATCGTCTGTGCAAGACCATAAATCTGATAGTTTAATCGTTTAATTAATGCGTCGATTGGTACAACGCTAGTATGTTCGATACCTTAGGTGCGTTGGTAAGTTCGTGATTTACAGGTGGTATTTTATAGACTAATAAATCATGAAATTTTTATTTGATTATTGCAATATGTATGAAAGTGTTGAGTTAGATGGAGGGAAATGAACAATGTATATTATGCAAAATCCTATAATCCCAAGACCTGTAAAAATTTCCCAAATCTACAAATTTTCAAATCCATAGTTCTGTCAATCACAAAAAAATTAAAAATCTTCAAATATCTCGATTTTCAAATTCACAAAATTCTTAAAATCCCCAAACCCTGAAAAATGTCTGAAATTTCCAAATCCTCAAATTTCCAAAACCCCTAAAAATTCCCCAAACTTCCAAATTCACAGATTCCCAAATCCCAAATTCCGCAAATCACAAGAATCTAAAAAATCCCAAATATTCTTAAAATTCCAAAACTTTCGAATCCTTCAAATCCCTAAAATTTCCAACCCTCCAAAATTCCAAAATCCTTAAATTCCCCAATTTCTGAAATCCCTAAAATTCCCAAATTCCTCAAAATTCCCCAAACTTTCAAATCCACAGATTCCCAAATCCCAAATTCCCTAAATCACAAAAGTCCCCAAAATTCTTAAATTTCCAAAACTTCCAAATCCTCCAAATCCCTAAAATCTTCAACCCTCCAAAATTCCAGAATCCTCAAATGCCCCAATTTCCAAATTTCCGAAATCCCTAAAATTCTCGAATCCCTAAAAATTCCCCAAATTTTCAAATCCACAGAATCCAAAATTCCCTAAAATTCTTAAATTTCCAAAACCTCCCAAATCCCTAAAATCTCCAGACTCTTAAAAATTCCCAAATCCCCAAATCAAAATAATCTCCAAAATCTCTCAAATTGCCAAATTTCCTCGAAACCCAAATTGTCCATCGCACAAAATAACGCCTTCGAATGCACGAGATAATTCGATTGAAATCAAGTTTTATCTCGACACGCGAATATTTTCGCAGCCGGTCGATACCTTATTTCGACCTTCGAAGCTCGAACGTTACCGTCCGCGACATCTAATTAAAGGAAGTCCCGCGAACACCGGGATAATTTACAAGCTTCGAAGATCCTTGGGCAAACGTAGCTTGCGCCTGATAGACAGCGCTCGGCTAGCATGAATAATTGGCCAGTTACGTGTGCGAAGTGTCTTCGACTTAATGACCTCGGTGTATGGGCAAGCGGTAGCCCCGGAGCTACACCGTGTTTTACATTTCACGAAGGATGTACGAACCGGGATTAAGGTCGATTCACATTTAACGACGCGACAACTATCGACGACGCCGGTGTCGGGAAACCAGTTCTACTACGTTAAGTGGACCCGATAAAAAGCGGATAACTGCTACGAACTGATCATATACTCCGCACTTTTCCTATACTTTTATCTATTTTTTATTACCCGATTAAATTCCATTGGCGGATTTTTATGGTTTTGTGCATGGAAATTTGTGGGAATGTTGAGGAATTATGAGGTAAATAGGGAATTGCCAGTAATCACCAAGTTCGATTTGAAAATACCTCGATTCCTAAATTTCTGTATTTGCAAGTTATCGAACTACCAAATTTCTAAGTCACTAGATTCTTAAATTTAAAAATACCCTTTCTAAGTTTTCAATTTACCAAATTACCAAATTATCAAATTTCCCTATTTCCAAGCCACCACCTCCCAAAACTTCATTCACAAATTACTAAATTCCTGAATTCCGAATTTCCAAATCCCCAGACCTAAAAACCTCCAAATTCTCAGATTTCCAAATCCCCGACTCCAACATGAAGTCACTTTTACATCGAAAGTACAATACAACAAACACAAGTAATAAAAAATAAAAATATTAAAACATCAATAGATCACTAAATCACCCGAAATTGTATGAAAAATATATCACGAGCGCGTGAAAAATAGTCCGAACGTGACAGAACCTAGCCACGTGCGCCCATATTGCCCCTAGTTCGAATCGCATAAATATCCCCATTTGTAACAATACACACTTCCGGGAAATTACGAAGCAAAACGGTTATTTGTTGTCGGTATGATTTAGGAGCACCGCGATACAATGCCTCGTATATATTGCATCGCGTAAACCGTAAACACACAAAGGTTTATCGCAATAATAAGAGGTGGCCCTCGTCGCTCCAGGGATATTGCCTGTTGCGAAATTCATTCATACGGTCCAATCTATGGCAAATATACAGGCGAACGATTTACATTGAAAAGGACACCCTTTCAGCCGCGTTTGGCCCTGCAGCCCGTTGAAAACGCTCCACGGTATCGGCATATTTTCGACGACACGGTATCACGCGATGCTAGGAGACTTGGCAAGACTGCAACTTACACGGAATCGAGTATGTTCTCTTAGGATCAAGTTTTTCTTCGCCGATCCTACCATTAAGTGCACGCGAAACACCGCGGGTCTTTTTGATCACGACGATTTAGAGCTGGCTATTACTTTGCTACTGATTGATGTTTCAGACCTAAGGCACCGTTCACAGTACCGTGGTACCGACCGGGCCTATGTGTCACGGCGACCATTTTGTTTTTCATGTATTCCGTCGGACGCGATTTATTGCATTTTTTATCGTTTGATAGCAATTTTATATTAATAATGTTACGACTAATATTCGATTTAATGTTAATAGGACACAAATTTAAAATATTCATATCTGTTCAATATTCGAGTTTCTTAAGTTTTGATATTAGGAAGTTTGAGAATTTGGATGTAGAAATTTGAACGAACCACAATAATGTTGCAATTGTGCTGTATAAAATAATATGGTACAACAATTTGTACTTTATTAAATGCATTTATCAACAATTTTTAGACATACTTTACATATACATCAAAATTTGAAAAAAATTATAACGGAAGACTGGAGGTATTTTTCAATTTGCATCGGTTAAAAAATATATTTTCCAATTTGCAAGAATAATGCAATATATTTTCCAGGTTGCAGGAGTAAAAGAATGTACTTGTCAATTTGCAAGAGCAGAAAAATGTATTTCTCGGTTCGCAGGAGTTGAAAAATGTATTTTCTCCGCGTTGAAAAATACGGTGTAACGAGTGGTTAATGAAAAGCTGGAGAAAGGTGTTCACAGGCCGTTATTCACCGATGCAAGCATCAATGAACGCGAAACCGTCAATAATATAAGCGAGATCCTTTCTACCGCTGCGATCTTGATGGCAATTAAGCCGTATCGCGGTGCATCATTAAATCATAAGCCTTCGTCGGCCAGTTTATCCGCGGGATTTCGCTCTCCCACGCGCCAAACAGTCGTTAATTTGCCACCGAATAAAACCGTGCCCCCGGCTCTCCGTGATCTCGATCGATCCTCGTGAGTCCGCTCGAAGAAAACAACGATCCGAGTTCTGCTCCATCGACCCGCCATTAATGCCCGTCGAGATGGCCAATTACGATCGGTAATTTCACATTTTCTCTACCCGGTGGTCGTCGCGATGAGAACCGGCTTTTATTCGTAGCGATGCAAAGCGCGCGGCGACGATAGTTCTTATCGGTTAAGGTACCGAAAATCGATCAATAAACAACTGGATTGGCGACTGTCTCGGGTGCAAACGTCTTAAGCTTTGTTTCGATGTCGATGAATGTGGGAAATTGAACATCTTCGGATTTCAAGGTTCTCCAAATCTTATGTTTATAAGGTTTCGAATTGTTAAGTTTCGTATCTCAATCTTTTACGAAAACTTTGCATGTTTAAAGATATGACAATTAGTTAGAAGAATTGAAGAATTGAATTGAAAAATTGTAGAATTGAATTGAAAAATTGTAAAATTGAATTGAAAAATTGTAAAATTGAATTGAAAAATTGTTAAATTGAATTGAAAAATTGAATTGAAGAATTGATGAATTGAATTGAAAAATTGAATTGAAGAATTGAAGAATTGAATTGAAAAATTGAATTGAAGAATTGAATTGAAAAATTTAATTGAAAAATTGAATTGAAGAATTGAAGAATTGAAGAATTGAAGAATTGAAGAATTGAAGAATTAAAGAATTGAAGAATTGAAGAATTGAAGAATTGAAGAATTGAAGAATTGAAGAATTGAAGAATTGAAGAATTGAAGAATTGAAGAATTGAAGAATTGAAGAATTGAAGAATTGAAGAATTGAAGAATTGAAGAATTGAAGAATTGAAGAATTGAAGAATTGAAGAATTGAAGAATTGAAGAATTGAAGAATTGAAGAATTGAAGAATTGAAGAATTGACGCGTTGGAAAATTAGAAAACTGGAGAATGGGAAACTGGAAAAATTGGAAAAGTTGAATATTGAAAGATTTAATAATTGCAAAATTTGTTAGTTGATACATTTGAAAATTAAAAAGTTCAGAAAGTAAAGTATTTAGAAGTTGGAAAGTTTGAAGATTGGAAATTGGTAATTTCGAAAATTAGACATTTCTATACTTGTAAGTTTTCAAATTTCCTAATTTCCCAAATTTTAAAATATCTAACCTTTAAAATTTCCAAGTTACCAAACCTTCTCCCCAAATTTCGAAATCTGGAAATTGTGAGAAGGTAAACTTTACCAAACCCCTTTTCATTCGACGAGAAAAGTTTCTGCCATAAAACACGTGTCTTCCAGCACACAATTCATCCCAACTAACCTAAATTTCGTTTCGCGTAATTTAATATCGCGCAAAGTGTTGCGAGTGAATTAAACGAATTCTCTAAGCGAGCACAAAAGGAGCGTCCATCGCAGGTACATTTGGTGTTTCCACTCGTTTCCGTAAGGTACACGAGGCGACGTAATTTCGAGAAAAATGGTAAATCATTTTCACGAAGGCCCCGCTTTACCCGGCACTTAAGACCTCCATTACCAAAAGTGGGCGATGCTCGTCTATTTTAGAATGATTATCGGTTCATGGGGCAATTTCGTGCAGACGCGTCGCGTAATGAGCATCCTGTTAATTGCTTTTGCCCGTAGATATTGCATTCTTGTCTTCGTAATTCTCTACCCGGCAACAAATATCCCTTTTTCGGTTCGATTAAGCGAAATATTCCACGCATTTGTTGATGGAATCGATGATCGAACATTATTCTCGATTAACATGTTCGATAATGGACCATTATTACGTACATCGATTTCGTTACCTCTTAAATTATACCGTAAAAATATTGCTTGTACACGGATGATTGAAATAAATAGCGTAATAAATAGGTATACGAATTTTAAATTAATTAAAAGTATAACTGGAACAAACGTTTAACGCCGGTACGAAAAAGAAAGCTATTAACGTGATCAAATACAGCGCGAGGAGAGAGGCCCGATAACTATCGATATGCCCATCACGTACGCTCATTAAGAGGAGCGAAATGACTGGCGCTCTTTTCTGACAGAAGGTATCGATTTAACAGGTGTCTCAATTATGATACACTCGCAGACACCGTAATCTCGCGTTTCGTGTTTTAGTCGGAATACTTTGGACCGTGCTTGTGTCATTCACGGATTTTATGTTTGGAAGTTTAGGATTTTGGGTGTGTAGAAATTTAGGGATCTGGAAATTTAAGAATTTCAACATTGGGAATCTTTGAAATGCTAGAATTGATAAACTTTGTCATTTAGAATTATGAAATATGGAAATTGTGAAATGGGAAAATTATGAAATGTGAAAATCATAAAACGTTAAAATTATAAAATTAAAAAACTGTGAAATATAAAAGCCGTAAAATGTAAAAACTGTGAAATGTAAAAATCGTGAAATTAAAAAATTGCGAAATATAAAAATCGTAAAATGTAAACCCGTGAAATGCAAAAATAAAAAATAAAAAAACATGAAAATGTAGGAACTCGATTAAACAAAATTGCAATCATAAAAGTTTCGCTGAAAAATCAAAAAACGAAGAAAAATAATGAAACTAAGCGTGACGATTTTCGTGCTGGCAGGAGACACGAGCTTGAGTCCATAAATAGCTTGAAAAGCTTTTATCTACCATAAAATGATTATTAAGGGTGTACACGAAGGAACACATGTTCGCGACGCGAGAGTTCGCCCACATTGTCTGCCCACCTTTTATATTCTTGATTTCTATTGCCAGAAAAGGCCTACGTGTGGGTGTACGAAATTTCTGCTCGCTTGTTACTAGGTCGTGTGCATAAAAAGTCGAATTCAACTCCATATAAGACTGTATCAAACATAGCATTAAACAACGCATATTTCATTCACGGTATTAATTACGATATATTAATTATTTATGAAATGCAAATATTTAGAATCATACCTAACCTTCAAAATCACTTCAGCTGCATAATACTATTTCTATCATTACTTCTAATCAAAATACATCATCAACCTTTGTTCAACCCCTATAATTCTACGATCGCATCAGAAAATAATTATTACAATATGTTAATAAATAAAGAAAACTGACATGAGTATATTCAAAATTTAACAATCTTTAGTTATTCAAATAATGGTTACTAAATTCAGAATTTAATCCTAGATCAAATACAATTTAAATTCTTAACCTAATCATATGTGATCAGTCTAAGATGTTATAAGTCAAGGGACTAACTATTGCATCTATATTTTAAAGAATGTGAATTGTACCACTATGACATTTATCCTATCAGACATTTCGATAACTTTGTATAGTTTCCATCGGAAGATAAATGTTAGAAGAGAGATGATATATGAAGACTCACCAAGACATCCTGCAACAGTTCGTGCTCGTCGAGGAGTATCACCTTGCAGTGGAGAAGACGTGGCCTACGGCTTCCGGTCGGCCTAAGTCCAGGACAGAGCCACTCTACCACCATCTCTTCCTTCGACAGCCCTTATTTCCCTTGTGATTCCTTCCTGGCTTTATTCGTTCATCCGCTCGTCGGTTTCGGTCATCCTGAAAGACGAGGACGACGCTGTAATCCGATCAAAACTGTCCCCGTTCTTCAACCTTGTACACCGACCGACACGGTCAACTTCCATAACGACAGTGTCGACGGGAATCACCATCTGTTGATTCTGACGGGTAGGTTTGCAAATTTTTTTGGTTGGTTTTATTCGCTTCGGCTCGAATTTAGTCAGGTGTAAACTTGGGGGGAGTTATTCAAGTTTTGAAAGTGGAGGAGGGCTTAGAGATTTTTTGTTTGGGTATTTGGGGATTTGGGAATTCGGCGAATTGAAGATTTGGAGAATTGGGGATTTGGGGATTTGGGGAATTGGGAACTTGGGGAATTGGGAAATTGGGAAATTGGGAAATTGGGGAATTGGGAATTTGTGGAATTGGGAATTTGTGGAATTGGGAATTTGGAGATTTGGGGATTTGGGGAATTGGGAACTTGGGGAATTGGGAAATTGGGGAATTGGGAAATTGGGGAATTGGGAAATTGGGGAATTGGGAATTTGTGGAATTTGGAGATTTGGGGATTTGGAGATTTAGGGATTTGGGGATTTGGGGATTTGGGGATTTGGGGAACTGAGAATTTGGAGAATTGGGAATTTGGGAATTTGGGGATTTGGGGAATTGGGAATTTGGGGAATTGGGAATTTGGCGAATTGGGAATTTGGCGAATTGTGAATTTGGGGAATTGGAAATTTGGAAATTTGGGAATTTGGAGATTTGGGAATTTGGGGATTTAGGAATTTGAAGATTTGGAAATTTGGAGATTTGGGGACTTGAGGATTTGGGGATTTGGGGATTTGGGGATTTGGGGATTTGGGAATTTAGGGATTTGGGAAATTGATAATTTGGAGAACTGAAACTTTTGGGGAATTGGGAATTTGGAGAATTGGGAATTCGGGGAATTAGAAATTTGGGGAATTGAGACTTTGGAGAATTGGGAATTTGGGGAATTGAGATTTTGGAGAATTAAGACTTTGGGGAATTGAGGAATTGGGAATTTGAAACTTTGGAGAATTGAGACTTTGGGGAATTGAGGAATTGGGAATTTGAAAATTTGGAGAATTGGAAATTTGGGGAATTGAGATTTCAGGGAATTGAAGAATTGGGAATTTGTGTAGTTTGGGGAATAGGAAATTTGAGGACTTGAGAATTTGGGAATTTGGAGATTTGTTAATTGAGGATTTGGAGAATTGAAAATTTGAAAATTTGGAAATTTGGAAAATTGAAAATTTGAAGACTTGGGGATGTGAAGATTTAGAGATTTGTAGATTTGACAATTTGGAGATTTGCGAATTTTAATTTTTGGGAGTTTAAAAATTTAGAAACTTGTTAATACGTCATAAAAGACCCATTAAGCAATGAATTATCCGCACTCTAAAATGTTACCACAAAAGAAGAAAGCATGAATTGAAGTCGATGAAGTAAGCTCGTGCTATGCGTGACAAATTGTCGGTGATGCAAATTTTCACGGTGAAGAAACGCCGAAAATATCGGTGCCCATCGACGAGTCTGTTTTAAGGGTATCAAGAAAATTTATGCACGCCCCTGTCCGGGAATAATTACCGCGCTATGAGCATTATTTACATAACGAGTTTCAGTAACAAACATCGGTGTAAAATCCTCGTGGCAGTCTGTGGTCGTTTAACCCGTTAAACGAGCACGACGGGTTAACTCGTCACTCGACTGACCAACATTCGAGATATTGTACTTGTTATGGCGTATTTGTTCACGGAGATCTTTGACTCTAATTGTCCTCTAATTGCACTCCCATATATGCGACGATTGATTTCCTCAGAGGTTAAAACACAATTTATATTGGTTAATACTGGAGCATAATTATAGTTATAATTATTTATTATTATAGTTGTTGTTTGAGATTGTTTAAAGTTTAGTGCCGGTAAAATGTTATGTTTTTGAGATTTGTTTGTAATGTATTATTTTGCAATTTTCAAATTACAGTTTTGAGATTTGGAGGTTAGGAATTTGGGGACTCTAGAATTTGGGGATAATACGATTTGGAGATTTTAGGATTTTGGGATATTACGATTTAGGGATTTTAAGATTTGGGGATATTAGGATTTGGGAATTTTAGAATTTGGGGATTTTAGGATTTGGAGATATTACGATTTGGGGATATTAGGATTTGGGGATATTAATATTTAGGGATATTAGTATTTGGAGATCTTAGGATTCGGGGATGTTAGGATTTATGGATATTAGTATTTGGAGATCTTAGAATTTGGGAATTTTAGAATTTCGAGATTTGAGGATTTGGAGATATTAAGATTTGGGGATTTTAGAATTTGGGGACATCCAGATTCAGGACCTAGAGATCCGGAATAATGGGACATCAAGAACTACAGATTTAGAGACACTTTAAAGGCCACCCACACAACATGTGTATGATGATTGATGAACATAGGTGGTTACTGTAATACAAACTTAATAACTAATAACAAAGGAAAATAATGAATTTGTTGTATTAAATATTGTTGTTTTCGTTTTTTTTTTAACTAATTTAAAATTAGTTTAATTTTTTTAAAATTAATTCCTCATAAATAATGCCAGCCCCTAGCGACGTTTGACTGCGCAGGCAGCCATTAAAGCGTTAATTTGGAATCTACGAATTCAGGATATACGAACATCATTATCTAAGTACTAAGTATCCAAGTACTTCGAATTGCTATTCTCTTAATTCCAATTGAGTCTTTAATCGCGATTAAAAAGGTACCCAAGCATTTCACAACACTCTATATAGACAGCAAAAGAAGCGATACGGAAGTTTCAGGTTTTATCGAGAAACGATAAAAGTCACGATTCGAAAAGGAGTTGCCGATTAAAAAGCGACCGTTCCAGCAACTGACGATGCGATCGATGTCATAAATCACGAAATCAATTGCACGAACCAGGTCCGGTCAGTTACGCGCGTCTTCGTCCAACGACTCCTCGAGATCTAGATAATTCACGTTGGTTTCGTGTCCTCCTTTCTCTATTCTTCCCGTTTGTCATTGCTCTCTTTTTATTTTTTTTGCGCGGACTTCGTTCTATTAATCGGGAGACCGTGTCCCGTCCGCGGATCTCCTCGGAGGAGACATCCGGCTGATTAACGATCGAATCCTCTCCGCTAATTGATTAACGAGTCAGCTTAACGCGAGCCAGCTGCTTTTTGCGATTCGTTAGCGTTTCATTATTCCGTTGGCGAGCATCAGACTCCCGTTTGAACGCATCAGTCTGGTTAATTCGACCCCTTTATTCGTGCATTGTACATGGCGATTTTAATTGATTCCGTTGAAGCCGAACCACTTGGCGTTCTAGGAACTCGATATATTTTCAGCCTGATTTCATTCGGTGTTGCTTACACTTTCGGGACTATCTTTATTCCAAGACAAATTTGTAAGTGTAGAACTCGTTTGTGTATTGGTATGTGTACCTGAGTGTATTGCTAGATTACGTTGGGTAACGGTGTCTTCGATTTTCACTGATTAAATATAATAGGTAATATGATTGAAAATATTTCATTTTGACTGAAATAGTCAAAGGATGAGGGATTTCTAAATACAGATGTTTCTGAATATTTCATAGGTGATATTGTCAAATCTCTAGATACTGAAGGTGTAGATATCGATGTCTCTATACATCCACATCCTAAATCTCTTGTATATCAAATGTCCACATACCACATCTTCACATATCTCAAATCTCTATACCTCCAATCCCTACATCCCATATTTTTACATACCCCAAATATCCACATCCCAAATCTCTACATCCCAAATTTCTACATATCTCAAATCTCTATACCCCAAATCCCTACATCCCAAATTTCTACATAACCCAGATGTCCACATCCCAAATTTCTACATATCCCAAATCTCTATACCCCAAATCCCTACATCTCAAATTTCTACATACCCCAAGTGTCCACATCCCGCATCTCCACATCCCAAATTTCTACATATCCCAAATCTCTATACCCCAAATCCCTACATCCAGAATTTCTACATACCCCAAATGTCCACATCCCAAATCTCTACATATCACAAATCTCTATACCCCAAATCCCTACATCCCAAATTTCTACATACCCCAAGTGTCCACATCCCGCATCTCCACATCCCAAATTTCTACATATCCCAAACTTCTATACCCCAAATCCCTACATCCCAAATTTCTACATATCCCAGATGTCCACATCCCAAATTTCTACATATCACAAATCTCTATACCCCAAATCCCTACATCCCAAATTTCTACATATCCCAAGTGTCCACATCCCAAATCTCCACATCCCAAATTTCTACATATCCCAAATCTCTATACCCCAAATTCCTACATCCAGAATTTCTACATACCCCAAATGTCCACATCCCAAATCTCTATACTCCAAATCCCTACATACCCTAAATCTCCACATCCCATATTTCTACATACCCCAAATATCCACATCCCAAATTTCTACATACCCCAAATCTCTATACCCCAAATCTCTACATCCCAAATTTCTATACCCCGTATCCCTACATCCCAAATTTCTACATATCCCAAATGTCCACATCCCTAATCTCTGTACCCCAAATGTCCATATCCCTAATCTCTATACCCCAAATCCCTACATCCCAAATTTCTACATACCCCAAATATCCACATCCCAAATTTCTACATACCCCAAATCTCTATACCCCAAATCTCTACATCCCAAATTTCTATACCCCGAATCCCTACATCCCAAATTTCTACATACCCCAAATGTCCACATCCCAAATCTCTATACCCCAAATCCCTACATCCCAAATTTCTACATACCCCAAATATCCACATCCCAAATTTCTACATACCCCAAATCTCTATGCCCCAAATCTCTACATCCCAAATTTCTATACCCCGAATCCCTACATCCCAAATTTCTACATACCCCAAATGTCCACATCCCAAATCTCTATACCCCAAATCCCTACATCCCAAATTTCTACATACCCCAAATGTCCACATCCCAAATCTGCACTTCCCCAATTCTAAAATCTCCAAATCCAAATTCACCAACTCCCAACACTTCCCCCAGCCAATAAATTCCCCCAAATCGAAAGTCCCGTACAATCCTCCTGAACCAGAAGCAGGACTCTTAAAAAGCCAGATCTGACCAAACACGAGTACAAGAAAAATAAAATCTGTGGACAATCAAGTGGAAGCATGAAACGTTTACGATCGAGCTCGCTCCTGAAACGAGCCATTCGGTTTCGGATAAGCTGGTCGTACCGTTGAAAGAATCTCGAATTTGTTTTCGACGCCTGTAACCAGCTTGTTTCCTGGCGTCGCGTCGCGTCGATTGAAAGAAATCGTAAACAGCTCGCTATTCGCTGTGGCTACTCGTCTGTACCGTTAGCCCATAGTTCCCTCGACGTAACATCTCGAATACGATTGCCTGCCTATCAGACGTATACATACGTTCGTCCACGTTAACGCGCATACGTGAACGCGTGTACGATCGTCTGCCACTTAAAATACCTTCTTCGGGGCCTGTTGGCATGCGTTTCTCGGTGACTGACGTAAAAAACCGGCCTGCTGAGCCCCAACGAAATCGATACGTTGACGTGCTTCGAGGCTGCATCGATGATGCGGGTGATACATATTTATACGGGGGTGAAATTTACTTGAAAGGATAAAGAGGGTTATTGCGCATCAAACGATCTCGTTCTGGATGGAAAATGTGTATGTGTATACTTGTGATTGTTATGGGCGCGATGTGCTGAGAATTCTATGAAATGTGGTAAACGCTATTATTAACTTTGTTTCAACTAGCCTGGATGTAATGCAAGCTTAACATGATCTTGACTGCGCTTTAATGTGACCTAATCTAGTTTCAGTAGTAATTTAATGTAACTTTTATATAAGTTAGCATTAATTTTACATGATGTTCGCGTTTAGGTAATTGTAACAATACTTCAAACATAATCTTGACCTAATGTTGGTATATTTGAACTTAGTCTGAGTAGATGTGATCTAATAGGAAATTATTATAACCTTGATATAACGTTCATCTATTTCAACTAGTTCAACTTCATCTAGTTCAACCTAATCTCAGATGTAGTCTAGTATAACATTTACCCTTGACTTAATCTTATCCTAACCTGAGTAGGTGTAATCTATCCTATCCTAATATTAATACAATCTTCAGTAAAACTTAACCTAACCAAATCTAGTATGAGGAGACCTCATCTAACCGATGTCTAACCTAATCAAGCTTAATATGAATAGACCCAATTTAACCTAAGCCTAACCTTGTACATCTCAAAATACTAGACCCACATACCTATGTCTCAAATTACTATATCACAAACTCGAAGATTCTAAATTCCTATACTCTAAGCCCCTATATCCCAAATACCTAGATATCAAGCTCTTTAATTCCAAATTCCCGTACTCCCGATCCCTATATCCCAAATACCTATATTTCACATTCCTATATCCCAAGTACCTATATCCCAAATTTCTATATTCCAAATCCCTATAGCCCATTTCCTAGATATCAAGCTCTTTAATTCCGAATTCCTATACTCTGAATCTCTGTACCCCGAATCTCTGTATGCCAAATCTCTGTATCCCGAATGCCTATACCCCGAAGCCCTATATCCCGAATCCCTATATTCCGAATCCCTATATCCCGAATCCCTATATACCGAATCCCTATATCCCGAATCCCTATATTCCGAATCCCTATACCCCGAATACCTACACCCCGAATCTCTATACTCCAGATACCTATATCCCAAATCCCTATACTCCGAATACCTAGACCCCGAATACCTACACCCCGAATCTCTATACTCCGGATACCTATACCCCGAATCCCTATACCCCGAATACCTACACCCCGAATCCCTATACCCCGAATCCCTATACCCCAAATCCCTATATCCCAAATTCCTATACCCCAATTCCCTATACCTCAAATCCCTATACCCCAAATCCCTCTACCCCAATTCCCTATACCCCAAATCCCTATACCCCAAATCCCTATACTCCAAATCCCTATACCCCAAATCCCTATACCCCCAATCCCTATATTTTAAATTCCTATATAACAAATCTCTAGGTCCCAAATCCCAAAGACTATATCCCCAAATTGCCACATCCCCAAACCCCAAAATCCCTAAATCATCCCCAAGTCGCACCCCTAAACCTTCATACCCCAAAATTTCAAAATCTACAAATCCACCCGCATACTAAATCCCAAAATCGTCAAACTCCTAATTCCCCATAATGAATCCAATATCCACCCGCGTAATACGAGATGTTTGAAAATTGGATAAACCTCTCGCCTCGTAAAATTTCATTAATATCGACAAATAGGCGTTCGCGAGGCTCTCGTACGCACGCGGTCCCGAGTAAACGATGCGCTGGCCAGGTCAAGGATGTCCGTTAATGATACGCGCGAATTATCCATCATTACTGGGTATGCAACTATATCCACGATACGGTATCCCATTGTCTCGGGGCTATTTATAACGCATGGCTATTCGCGTAGGTCGCGGTTGATGCACGATCGAAAGGGAGGACCGATTAAAAAGCGAAGGTAGCGGCCGCCGCGGTGCAAGAAGGATTCCAAGGGTGTACTGATAAATGTACCGGTATATAGGCGAGAGTAAATCATCGGAGGGACTTGTTGCGCCGCTCGGCCGTCCGCTTCTGCCCGCTCCGGTGCAATTTAAATATTTAAACTCATTAGCCGGGGCAAAATTACGAAGCGCCTCGAGCCGACCGTTTTGTAATCGTCCGGTGTATTTCAATCGCGGTGATTTGCAATTGAATGTTTGCCTGCGAGTGGCCTCTTCATTTTACAATGTTCAACGGCGTTTCGACTAGCCTGCCCCGTTGTCGGTAGGAGGCCACCACCACCACCTCCTCCTGGCTCCTCTTCTTCTTCTTCTTCTTCGTCCCTCCACGTACGGAGCCGGACTCAAATAAAAATTACGCATAAACGTTGGCCGGCGCACCGAGCAATATATCAAGCCTGAAAAGAATGTCCCTACGCTCGACGAATCGCTAAGAAAATTAATGGCTCGTGCTTTGCATTCTCGAGAGAAGCTTTGAATACCGAAGGTATTCCGAGTAGCCTTCCAGGTTCTGGCAGCGACCGAGTCCGACCGGCTCCTCCTGCGATCATCCTCCGCGGATTCGACTGATCGTCGCGGTTTTGCTAGCTTTTTTCCCTTTCGTTCGTTAAACGATGCCTGTCGAACATGTCACGTCTGTACGGTCATGTTCAGACGTATGGGGTCTTGATGACTTTTCAAAACACTGACATTTCTCGGAACGCTATATTTTCAACTGATTACACCCATTTTGAAATGTGGATGTAGCCTCCTTACTCTCATATCACTCGCTTTGATATCTATTCATGATATTGAATGTGTCCAATAGCAATTTTGAAGTCTTTGAAGACTTCTGAAGTCTGGAAGAACTTTTGAATGTCTTGAAGTAAAGTTCACAAGAGAGTCTAGATATGAAGTTCTACTTTCCTTGTGTGCTCTTAAAACCGAAAGCGAACAGTGAAAAGCTTTTCCTGCTGCACTTATTGTTAACCAAATGGAACTTATGTGGCACTCGAGTGCGCATTTACTTTTAGCGTGCCAATCAAAGCGTAAAAGATTCCGAAAGCAAAGGGAACGAGACACCGTAATACTCGTCGATGTTTACGCAGGAAATTGCGGCTTGGTATCGGTTAACCGTATCAGTTCCGAGGAGTTTGTTTCGTTGAATAGCTGGGGCATATTTGTCTCTGCACGCACGGGTACCACGTTAGCTTCCTTAAACTTAACAATTCTTCAATTTTTTAACTTCTCAAGTTTTCTGTTTTGTAATTTCTTAATTTCTCAATTTTTCAGTTTAGACATTTTTTTGGACTTCTAAATTATTTCATCACCACATCTGTAAATTCTCAGGTTCTTAATTTTCTGGACCATAAATCCTAGATTCACGTATTCCTAGATCCCTAAAATTCTATGCATCCAAATTCCTAAACTCCGAGATCCCTAGATCCACTTTCTACGAAGGTTCTATATCCTTAGATCCACTTTCTACGAAGCTTTCAAGTCCCTAGATCCACTTTCTACGAAGGTTCTAAATCCCTAGATCCACTTTTTACGAAGCTTTCAAGTCCCTAGATCCACTTTCTACGAAGGTTCTAAATCCCTAGATCCACTTTTTACGAAGCTTTCAAGTCCCTAGATCCACTTTCTACGAAGGTTCTAAATCCCTAGATCCACTTTTTACGAAGCTTTCAAGTCCCTAGATCCACTTTCTACGAAGGTTCTAAATCCCTAGATCCACTTTCTACGAAGCTTCCAAATCCCTAGATCCACTTTCTACGAAGGTTCTAAATCCCTAGATCCACTTTCTACAAAGTTCTCAAATCCCTAGATCCACTTTTTACGAAGTTCCCAAATACCTAAACCCACATATTTCTACATTATCAAACTTTTATACCTTCAAATTTCTATTTTCCTAGATTCCCAAATTCCAAGGCACCTAACTTCCTAAACTTCCAAATCCCTAGACCCCAAATCCCAAGAACCACAAATTCCCACGTTAGCAAATTTCGAGGTCTCCAAATTCCAAATCACCAAACTCCCAGATCCCCAAATCCCAAGGTACCCATACTTAATAATTAACAGAATTAAAAAGTAGTTTCAATTATATCAAGAGCACTTATGCCACTCTCACGAAAGAACATTCCTCAAACACATAACAATTAAACTTCCTCTGACTAATGTACAAGTTGTATGCCATTGACTGTCATTATAAATATAAGACATCAATGTCTAAAAGAGTATCATTCAATATAAAAAAATGGAACTTAAGGTAAATAAATGATATAAGTAGAATTTTGTTTCGAAAGGTTCTAGAGTGACTGGCGAAGAGAATCGTACGAAATGGTTGCCATATTGGCGACGATGTGTCACGGTTGGGCGACAAACGAACGCGTTAATTGATCTCGGCAGACCTCTGGGCGATTAATCCCGCAATACGGGTTAAACCGTGGCAATTTGTTAAGCTCCGTCAGTTTCTATTATCCCCGGGACAGATTCAGGGATTCTGGATTCGAAACCTGTTCCGCGGATGCATCGAAGCCACGCCGGCTGGTGGCTCGAGGCTCGTTCCGAGTTCAATGGCACTCGTCGCGGTTCGGCACATCGAACATCGCCGATTTTTAACGCGACACCGAGGACAAAAGGTGTACTTGGACCGTTGACCTTACGCGGGAGACAACGTCTGTCGCCCTCGGGTGCCTTACCCGTGTGCAGACGTGACGGGAAACAATCAGGATCGCCGAGAACGCGTGACCCTGATTTTCGTGTCGTATAGTCATCGGGAAAAGTTGAACGAACCGACAGCCAAACGACTTTCGTTTAGCCTACGAAACCAGTACGATCTACAATCCTAGATCAACGATATGTCAACGATCAAGGTTGCCGGCTGTTCAAAATTAATGCGCCGTTATTGAGCAACAGTTTCTCCATGCTTTCGATAACGTCGATCTTCGATGACTAATGGATTCGATTCGGTATCATAACCTCACTTTCTAACTCTTCCACCTTTTCGTATCTTGATATTGCTACTCGATGTTTGTTTTATGTACGAACTCTTTCTGGCAACTCTTTGCAAAATACAACTCTTTGAGAAAAATGAAAAGTACAGAATTTTTGTACTCTTTATATTAAAAAGACTTATTTATGTACGATCTCTTTCTGGCAACTCTTTGCAAAATACAACTCTTTGAGAATGAAAAGTACAGAATTTTTGTACTCTTTACAATTTCACAATTAATAGAAGCGTTCGTTTAAATTCAACTTTTCGAGGTGGGTAAATTTCTGCGGTACATAAAGGTGGGAGTTTTTAACCCACTTAACCTGAAGAGTTAAGGGAGCTGTACCTCCACTTCTCGTTATTTTTGGTAAAAACTCTTTTAAAGTACTTGTATTGAAACTGCATTCTAATTATATTTTACATCGTGAAATTATACTCATGATAATTATCGTATTTAAATGTTTCGGTTTTTAATGTAATGTAAGAATGAATATATGAAAGTGATCAAGCATAGATTTATGAATGAATTAGGTGAACATGGCGTAATGTGAATGTAATCAATGAATCTCTTCGTGATTCTGAGGTAGACCATGGTACACATAATTCTGCAAGTGATAAGAATTGAACCTTTCGATTAAAATAAATTTTTCGTCCAACCACCGTGAATCATGAATTAAGCTTACGAATATTTCTTAAAGATTCTAACTAATCTGTTTTCTTCAATAAACTGAATATGACAAATATATTTAGTTATACAAATAATTCTTTTCAGAACCGTAGATCACTTTCATAATCAGCTCGTTCCGCACACGACAGAAGTTAGGGTAACGAAACGAAACGAATCGAATGAGTTCGGCTTCCTCGAATTCTTTTTCTCCCTGTTTCGTCCTCCCCTGCGTGCGTCAAGATGGAGGACGCAAACTCTCCAGCGCTTATTTTATTCGCGCACAACTATCCGTGGAAAAGAAGCGCGGCCGCCACAGTCCCATAATTGGTGCTTACAGCTAATAGCCCATTGTCTGCCGTGAAGAAGCGGGAAAAATGTTTCATTTATCTGAGACGTTTTCTGGAGGCGCACCATCAGAAAAAACACGACGTCGACGAAGCGTTCCGGAACGAACGGAATACAATACGCGCTCTTGTCCCACGTTAAACATTCGTCGATACATTTTTTCTCGTCGCGTCGACGGGACAAAGGAAGTGCTACGCGTAACCCTGCTGGGAGCAACGGTACCTGTTTATTTTCACCGGACTTTTTTCCCTTTTTCTGCCTCGAGTGACGCGAGGGCCACTTGCTCGAAAATCTGCTCTAAATTAGGGAAACTCAAAATGTACGCTAGTAGTTTATATATTTTTTTTTCACGTTCTGCAGGCGACGTAATTTCTGAAGTAATTTTTATTGTGAAAGTCGTCTAAATCAAAATTCTGATTGCCATACGATTTGTTTGTCGAATACGTCAGTCAATGGTGACTATATTGCTACAATGTTGAAACAAATAAAGTTATAATGTTATGTCAGTTTTCTATTCAGGTATCTTTGACTATGCAAATTATAGTCGGACTTAAACTTCAAGTTGGTATTCAAAAAAGCAAGATTCATCACATTTGAACTGTGTGCACGTCACGAGTCAAACTTGTCAAAATATGGCATAAAGTTACACTTTTCACATATTCGTATTGTATTAATTTTGCTATATTATTGTATTTATTCATTTTTCTACGTCACTGTCTGGATTAATCGTACTATATTGCTGTATTGATTAATTTTACTATATTACTTTTTTTAAACATTAGTAAATTAATAACGAAATCGATTATGTCATTGAATGAAATTTATTTTGATAATGATGTACTTAATAGAAAATTCAATTTAATATTGAACTGAGTCGTGTTTGATATTTTGCTGTTTTCCGTTCTCAAAAATTCTGAAGTAATTCTTATTAATCTAAATCATTGGTATATTATACAATCGTCCATTGTGTCAAATGTGTAATACTGTCTTTAATAAAAGTAAAAATTCGAAGGAAAGTGAAATTTCGCTTGCAGCATGAATCATTTGAATAACTACGTAGGGATAACGGGTTATTTAAGATTCTTGAGAGGTTATTTTAAATTGTCCTTCGATTTATTCTGAAACTGCTATTAACTTCTTTATTGAAATTTTAAAGTTTTGTAGATATAAATTTTCCTCGCATACAGTTCTGTCCTTGAAAACCAGACTACTCCAAATTTTTGTTACTTCTTGAAGAAACATAAGAGCATATATTCCTTATGTCAGACTTAATTGAATAAGAAAATAGAAAGGTGACTCATATCTATTATTTCAGTAAATTAATATAAACCTATTATTATATGTGTGTAGTAACTAATTGAATAAATAAACACTACAAACTGTTCCAACGTTTTCACTTATTTCATCTTTTAAAATGTAATCAAGGTTATTTCAAAACCTGATTATTGATTGTCATGAATCGTGAGCGTTCCTGAACATATGATTTACGAGCGATGGTCAGGTTTTCAAATAACCTTAATTAGGTTTTGAAAGGTAGTAATGAGTATCCACTCTTCGAAAGACGCTTTCTGATACTGCAAACTTCTAATTTTAGAAACATAACACGCTTTCGGGACGTTAAGTACTCATTGTTATTTATGGTTCTGTCAAAATTGTTCATATCTATACGGATCACTATCAGACTTCCATAAAAAATACTAAAATAAATGTACTGAGACGTAGAAATTATTTCGTGTAACAGCAAATGCAAACATCTATTTGTAACAAGTATAAATATTTCACGATCGCAAACATTCGACGAAAATAATGATATGCGATAGCTAATCGCAGCGATTGATATGTGAATATCGCATCGTTTATAACAGACTCCAGTATAACACCAATTTTCATTACACAAATTCCTATAACGCGCCAAAAAAATATCGAAACTACTGTTTTCATATAACTTCGTATAAGTCTAACACGAACAACACACACGTTAACTGCGTCATGCAGAATCTATTGTAATCGATGATTTTCACACAGGACAATTTCCTACAACGCTTGAAGCTATTACGCTGTTATCAATTCTACTTTTCGTTTGAAACAGGAATTCAAGTTACTTTTCTCTTATTAATCATCTGTTCCTCTATTTATACATTGTAGATTTAAAAAATACATATTTGTCGCATTAAATCGTACAGCGAGCGTGAGTCACCTCTCGAGTACAAAGGGTTAATGATTTGGTGCGAAAGCGCGGCGCAGTCGAGGGGTAAAGAGTGAAAAATTGAAACGCGAAGAGTAGCCGCGAGAAACAAACGGCGGGACTAATTGTAACGTTATCAAGAAGAGAGTTGGAACGTACCTTGACCGCGAAACTCAGATGGCAGATCGGCGGCCGGGTGTCGTTGCGTTGATCGATGGGGCCCGTCTCTCCGCGAGGATCATCGCGTTTCCGGTGTCCGTTCGAGATCCAGGTAAATCGTTCGTTTCCACGAACCGGCGCACTCCAATGTCACGGAACAGAAAACTGTCGACCGAAACGGTAGGCAATGATCGCGCGTAAATATCTCGTCCGTTCGGTCTCACTGTACGCGGGTGAACCGGTCGACGCGGTGCCGCTGCGTGCACTGTGACATGTCAGGTGGTGAATTTTCGTCTGGTCTCGGCGGAACTCGAGAGGAACGGAAGCGACTTGAACTGACCGCGCGCAGGGAGAAGCCAACGCCGGAGGAAGGAAGTCGGATCGGCGATCGATGACACCGGCGGATTAGAGAGGCAAGAGGTAGGAGACAGAAGAAGAAGAAGGAGAGAAGGATCCAGCCGCAGAACGAGCGAGGAACGCCGGATCAGGGCAGTGGCTTGGCTCGGATCAGACTGAGCCGAGTCAACCGAAGGATTCAGATGTGCCTTTACCTTGCGCGCCTTCCTTTCCTTTCCTTTCCTTTACCTTTCCTTCGCCGCTTCTCCCTCTCGCGCACCGACGTCTCGTGTGCTGTTCACTCTGTTAAATCGTGATAGCGTGGACAGTGGCGTACCTCTTCGCTCCGGGTACTCCACGAACGCCACGCCAGAAATTGCGACGCGTCACGCGACCACCGAAACCTTTTCTACCCGACACTCCTGCTCGCTTACCTTGCGTCGCGATTCTCCTCGATTATCCTACCTAGGACCGTACAAATCGCGCAACGCTCCCATTCGTCTTCCTTTATCTACAACCTATCCATTACCACATATTCTCCAACATCAAAACTCTCCTCCCTCTATAACATCTCTTGATATCAGCTCTAAAGTTAGCATTTTTTACGTGTGTCTTGTCAATGCCTAACAATATACCCAAAAATCACACGTACACATTTGAACCTAGCAGGTGTAAGTTCCCCTTGTGATTGTATCTTTTCAAGTAAAATAAGAATACCCTTTTCGAAGTTTGATATCGTTCGAAAAGTGAATCCGAGACTCTGTCTAAGGTTTATATGAAATACGTGGATGCGGGATTTGAGGGAAATTTGGCGTCGAACGAAATCGAATTACGCGGCCCGTGTTGAGATAAGTGCCCCGTGCTAGTACGGCCCTGCGCGTAAGCATGGCATAGCAAAGCGTCTGTCCCTGTCTCGGACGCAACTCACCTTCGTCGTTGGAGGACCCCGGCCTCGTGCCCGCCATTCTTCCTAATACTTTGGTGCACGCCAACCGGGGGGGAAAAAGAGTCCCGGTAAAAAGGTGCTGGCTCCATAATGCCCCCTGCAATCCAGTTGACTTCCGAAAAATAAAAGGATAAGCGAATTAAAGGAAGGAATAAAATGAAGGAGGAAGAAACGAGGTCCCTTTTCAGGACGTCTTCGTTGAACGTTAAGCCACTTTTCTGAATGATGCGCTGCCACGCAGAGTCTCGAGGGGTTTTTTGTTCGACGAATTACGAAGTTACACGGGAACGGATAGAGAAACCGGGCAATTTATTTGCTTCGAGCAGCGCAGAGGTAAATTGACGCGAGAGCGTCCTATTTAAAACAGGTGTTACAGGTGCGTGTTTCAACCAACGAGCGTAGAGCATTCAAACATTGTCGGCGATCTTTTGTCGAGACTCACGATGATTCACTGTTTTCTACGGAAATTATATTCAATGGAACACGTGAGCGGGACTTCTTCTTGGCGTTTAACAGCCGTTTCATCGGGGTAATGTACACTCGAAAGCGAATCTCGCTTTTCTAGAAAAATGGCAGCGGAGGGGAATCTTACCACCCGCACATTGCCACGAATTATGCTTAATTTTTACATTTCAAAAATTAATAAATAATATAATTCTAATACATAATTACTTTTAAATTCAATCTGTTCTTTTGCGTATTTTACATTTCAGAAAGAAAATTCTAGGAATTGGTCTTTCATAATTGATTTTACAAAATATAACAGATAAGATTGTGAAATAAATAATTATAGAAGTTCAAACTATTTTGGAATTCTTGATCTTACATATATTTCAAAACTTATGTTTTCGCGCGGGGCGCCTGAAAAAGTACTACCGGCATCATCTAGTGGTCAAGTGTGGAATTATCGAAACAAAAAGTTGCGATTTTTTACAAAATAAAGAATGTTTATGATTTGCTGGCGCATGCATATTGATGTATAGTTAATTAGAGTTACACTTCGATGTAATTTGATGCATATTATAGTAAATTAAGCCAATAAAATCAATATTAATTGAATTTAAAAAAAAATTGAACTAGTGGCGCCATCTCTCCGGCGAACAGGGTGAACTACAAGTATCTGAAACTGTAGTTTCATTAGTTCCTATCTTTCACCGCTAGATGTCGCAGGAGTTTGAGTTTCTCGCTTTAAAGTTGAATACTGCGACGCCTAGCGGTAGAAGATAGGAACTAATGAAACTACAGTTTCAAATACGTGTAGTTCACCCTGTTCGCCGGAGAGATGGCGCCACAGGTTCCATAATTTTTTTTTATTCAATTAACACTGATTTTATTAATTATTATGCTATATATGCATTGTATATTTACTAATATTGATTTTATGATATTATGTAAAAGAATTAGGCTTCCAAAGTACTCTTAACCCTTTAAATTAATTATTCCACAAGTTATTCCCTGATCCTTTTATATACTAAATTATTTGCAGTGCATCTGTTATGAATTCCCTATTCTAAACTTCTCAAATTCCAATCCACAAATATTTAAATTCGCAATTCTTTAACTTAGAAAACATTTTACATTCAGACTTTTGGCCCAAATTCATGATACACAAAACAAATATAACTACAATTTATCGTGAATTCAATCGTTTATTAATTTATTAACAGAACATGAAATCGCTGCTCGTGATAGGAAAGCCAAAACAATTATACGATACACTTTTATTTTAAAGTCTTAGATTCGTAAGAGTACAAAATAATACAACGTAAAACGACGATTTTCTCTCTCCGGCAACGTTTATCACTCCAAAATGTCTCTCTGTCCCAAACGGTTAGTCGATCTTGAAGTCAGTAAAACACTCACCGTTGTTTATCATTATAATCGTTCTTAATCGAAACTGAATTCTTGTTCCTTTTCACTCGTACACTTTAAAAGCAATGAGCACATTTCGTAGATTCAACGCACTCGACAGCCCTCGTCACAAAAATTTTGGATGCGTTGTATATTGCATCTGTGTATTTGTGTGTCCTGGTGTCTGTGTGTGATTAATGCGATGTGTACGTCGGGTGTAAATCGTGTATGTGTACGTGTATGTTAAGCGTACGCGTAACACGGCGGGTGTAGAAAGTGTCTTAATATTAATATTACGCACGTACGTGAAGTTTGATGCGTGTACAAAGTTAACAGCTTAAATACTAAACATTGTGTGTACGTGTTCGTTTTTTCCGTATCTCTTACAAATGTCTTTTTAACTCTTTATCGTCATTGCTTCGTCCGAGTATGTACGCGTGGTAACGATTATATTTTTCTTTTCTTTTGTTTATGTACATATAAAATCGAGTTTCGTTTTTGTCTTCCATCCGGCACATTTTGTCGGTCCGTTCTCTCCGAACACTTTTAGCACCTAACTGTAAGTAAATAGAGAACACACTTAGATATAACATTCACTTGATCCCCCGGTATTTTTATTTTCGCTACATCACTGCTTTTGCACTGCAAAACGGAGTTTCAGTGTAAAGAGCATGTGAATAGACACGAACTGACCGGAAACTGTTGCAACGTTACTTGACTCTGCTTAATATCACAGGCTGATTATTTCAATGGTAAGGCAAGACGTTATTGTTATTTCATTTAGCTAATAACCGAACTGTTTAGGAATTTATGATCTTTTCTCTTGATTCTTTTCAACGATCGTTAAGATCGTATTTATCGACGATGTTTCCACGTTGAACCTTACTAAAGTATATGAGAAGCTTTTTACGATGTAAAAATATGATCAGATCCGTGCTTTTTTTTGTTTTCTTAAGTTGTGGTAATGTTAATACCGTCTATCACGGGAATCCGAACGAGAACGGCGGTCTCGGCTGCGGCTACGGGTCAGAGATCTCCTGCGAGGGCTACGGGACCTTGACCTAAAATATTAAAGAAACATTTTATACCATTTTTAATAAAATTGAAACGATTATTCATTAATGCACGACCCCTACTTCGTCTCAAAAATGTTGATAACACTATTCTATTATTAGTCGTGTTAGTTCACGGCTCGAGATACAACAGCGAGCATGGTAGACTTCCCCAGTGAAATTGATCTGCGAGAAAAGATCTCACCATTCGTTTATCTTTAATTAACAAACTTCAGAATTTACAAACTTTCCCATTTAAGTATTTGTTATTTGAGAATTTTATAGGTTTCGCAAACTGAATTTGATAGTTTAAGAATTCGTAAATCTATTAGTTAAGTAATTTTGACTTTACAGTACGTGATTTCCAAAAATTGAAGATAAACGACCGCAGACTTTTCCCCGCAAAATAATCATCCGAGGGAAGCCCACATTGTACCCAAAGGTACATGCTCCGTCACCGAGGCTTACGATTTTAATCACATAATACGTAATAAGGGAATCTACAAGATAAACAAAATGATATCAGATACTTCGTATAAAACATATGAGACGAAACAGAACGTCGCACGTTAAACACATAGGTACGAAAAATGATCGCAAGGCAACTGTAATAGAATTAGGACTGGCTAATTCCTATTTGCCTAAGGGGTGATAAAACTAGTTAGACACAATAATTAATACAAAATGACATCTCACCAATAATGAGAAACCAATAAACGAAAGTAGGATTAATTTAGTTAAATTAAATCTTTACAAATAACTGTTATATATGTATATATGTATATATGTAATATGTATACATATATATATGTAATATATATACATATATATATATATATATACTGATAAACATATTATTATTATTATGTAAAGGGTGGCAGTTCCTCAGTCCAATGTCAAAACATTATCGCTAAAATAACTGAGAAAAGAAATATTAACCACAGTGTTTCTTTGTATGATGTTCCTTTGCTATCCTTGGCCATTGCAAGCTTAAACATGATACAAAACATTGGACTACAGGAAACGTGACACCGTAATTAATAAAAAAAAAAAAAAAAGAAAAAGAAAAAATGATAAAAAATCTTTGAAAATCGGTGAAATACCAGACAACTGTGAACATGTAGTGGTGGTTGGTGGTGGTGGTACTTGGTTGGGTGGTGGTGGGATGGTGTGTAGGTGGTGATCATTTTGCTTTGCTCAGTCGAAGAGAAGTGGCGGTCGCGTTGTCGGCTAAGTTTAACGTGATGATTGACGAGTAGTAGTAGTAGCAGTAGTAGTAGTAGTAGTAGTAGTAGAAGTTGGAACGGACGGACGGACTGACGCGCCGAGATTTTGACAGAAGTATTCGTTCATATCGCGTCGGCTGTTCGATGGATTCACGATGCTCCTAGCCGCTAGAGGTTGAGGTAGCCCGAAGAAGTCTTTTTGAAGGGGAACAGACGGACTGACGGACTGACGGACAGCATCGGACTGTCAACTGACGGACGACTTGGCTCCTACCGGTGACTGGTGGTGACTGATGGTGACTGGTTGGGAAGTTAGTGGGCAGGCAGGCTTTTTTTTGTTCAGTTTTGATTGCTAGACTTTTTTTCACGGTGGCTGTAGTAGTAGTAGTAGTAGTAGCAGTAGTAGTAGTGGCGGGGAGACGAGCAGAGCTAGGAGCTGACGCTGGTAGAATCTGCAAACGTCAGTTTTAGCAATATAACTATCAACGTTATCATACTCCTGGCCACTATATCGGTATACACGAGTTTTTCCTTAATCCAAATTCACAAAATTGCACATTTTCGACTTAGCAATAGGTTTTTTTTCTTTTACGATTATCCTAGACTGCCCACTCTGATGCGTACAAAAGAAGATTCTACTTGCAGCTGATCGATTAAACTTATATGAATGAATGTATCAATTTCAACTTATTCTTTTACGTATACTTATCGTAACGCATAGTGCAGTACACTAACGCAATACTATGTACTTCAAAAGTAAAATAAAATTCGATCTGGTGAAACTAATATGGAAAAATGGAATCAGATAATCGCAAGCTGCTTCAATGCGTGTACGATAAATAAAAGTGACTAAAATACGAAGTGCAACTGAACTATTTGCACATTAGTGCCTTCCGATGTAAAAAATTCTCTGCTATGTAGCTATTTAATCAAATTTAATAATTAATTTATATTTCATTCGGTATCTGAAAGGAATTTCAAAATTTTGTTCAAAAATCAAATAAGCAAACGCAAGCACTTATAAACAATTACTAGTACGATTGAGTACAATCGATCTTCAGATACCAAATAATCTATTTATGACACTTACAAAGTGAAATCAATCAGATTCTATAATAATAAGAGCACAATAAGCAATAAAAATAAATTGCTTTGAAATGATAAAATTAACACCAGACACCGCTAATTACTTTCATATGCCGACGGTGCTCTTATGCACCGAACGAGCTTCGTAGTTGCCAACTAATTCTTGATCTTAATCGTTTTCTTTTTTCTTTTCTGTCTCGAATTACTTCTTCGTCCTCCGTCTACCGCACATTATTTTACTTCTGTCCTCTCCAACTTATGCCAATCAGTTATAACAATATTTGACCGCCGATCGTGACTATTACGCAATTCTTAGTGTTCAATACATTCTGAACCGAATTACTCTACATGTTTCTTTTTTATATGATACATTGTGATTCTGCGTGCAAAATTGCGATGATCACAATACAAGCGGTACTTGCAAATACCTACTTGTAACTTGCAGATTGGCTGTTCTTGGTAAGGCCCTGAAAATTTGGTAAAAAGTTATAATATAAAAGGAAATTACCTGGAATATCGGCTTATTGGCGATCTGCGCGGACTTCTTGACCAGGACCTAAAAAAAATTAAGAAAAACTGTTGTATGTTTCAGACTGCTCATATGTTGTTGATCGCCATGTTTTCTTTCTTTTGTCTACTTGCACCTGAAAATTTCGGTTAACAGGGCTAGAAAAATCTTACCTCGGATAACGACCCAATGATCTCCTTCGAGGACTTCGAGATCTGGACCTATAAGTTTGTCAAAAAAGATATATGGTATGTGAATCCTGTTGTTCGCTAAGCATATTCACAAGGAGATTACAACGGGAGCAATATGAGCTGTAAACGAAATTACTACCTCTGCCATAACTAAAACTTTGCCCTAGCATCTCCCGTTTAGGTTTCCCATGCAGTGTATTTGGTTGCTCTTCGGCTAATCGCGCAATTATTAACATTTAATAGACAAACATTATAATAATACCCAAACATATTATACCATATACTGCCATTAATATCATGTTCATATATTAAACTATTGTTGACATAAGAGCACTAGCCAGAAGAGCGATAAGATCAAATGAAGTACATTTTATCCGCATTCCTATACAAAATAATGACAAAAAAATATAAATTTATATCCGCTGTGCATAAAAAACTGTTCACCGAAACCCGTGCATTGTTTCTTGACATTCTTATTTGAGAACTGCACTGTAATACCTACTTGGCGAGACACTTAGCCATCTGCAGTAGCTCAAATGTTGCTGTAAAATGCGAATCCATAACATTTAAAGATCTCTTACCTGGAGTATCTTGGACCTGGTCTCCGGCCACCACCTCCACGTCGACTCCTTCCTGAGGACATTTCTACTCTTACTCTGGTTCCACAGCAGCGTCTGTTATGTAAAATCATTGATTTTATCATACATTGTAATTTAATATTAAGTAAATATTGATAACAACGTCCTTTATATTTCACTTACGTTCCATCTAACCCTCTAACTGCATCTTCTGCGTCTCGTGGGTCTTCAAACTCTACGAAAGCGAATCCAGGTGGGTTTCGTGCAACCCACACATTTCTAAGTGGGCCATATTTACTGAATGCAGTTTCAATTTCGTGTTTGCTAGCACTGTTTCCCAGGTTACCGACATAAACTTTGCAAGAAAGATCCCATTCACGATAACGTGACATTCTGTCCATGTAAATAATAAAAGTAATATCAATTAATAATTGGAAGGCAACTCACACTGACCATTTCATTTAACACTTTGTAGTTTGTTGATGGCAGTGTACTATCATAACTTAATTAGATTACAAATAAGTTTTTTATTTCATGTATTTATAGCATTCAAAATTGAAACAAAATGGTAGATAACAACAAGTACTTTAATTTTAAATGTTATTCTTCAATCTCAGTATTTGTATAATTACATACATTGTTTAAAAAGCAAACCCAATTTCAGATGAAATATTGAAACATAACGAAACAAACAACTGTGATAATTCCATATTGTTAGAAATTATATCTTCAATATACATGTTAGGAATTCAATAACAGAACGGAAATGAGTTATCGCACCCACTGTCAGTTTATCTATATTAAAATAATATCGACCGGCAACGAAAATAATATCATTTAGTATAGAATTTAAACTACATAATGAACATATACTCATATAAATAAATTTTATAGTTAATTTAATTTCATTTAACTGTAAACATTTAAACTATAACTAAAATTTATATAGATTAGAATTATGCTTAAAAGAGAAAGTCGGAATACCGCCATGTTGTACTCTCGATTTACCGTGGTAACGAGAAACCCATTACGACGAACTAAAATGTTTCAGTTTAAAACAAAATTATAATTTATTTCTTCGTCTAAAATATTTCAATAATAAACAAAAATTATTTCTTCGAAGTTTATATTCACAGGGACACAAAAACACTGTGAAAATATGTTGAAACAGAAACCGACGCCATGGAGATTTCGTACCATTGTTCCTTTCAATCAGTGATTTTTATAACTATAAATATATAAAATTTTATCTATTATTAACAAATTACTGATTTACTTACGTTTTGAATGTGTAAATTTATTTAAGGAATTTTATAATTTTATAATACACACAACCGCCTCCTTGAACTGCACAAGCAGCAATGCCCACAAAATGGTGGCGTGTGTAGCGTTAATCTCCTTCCGTGGCCTCCTTTCGAAGATGGCATTGGTGCATGCATATTGCTTTCCATATTTTAGTCAAATCAAAGTTTAATACTGTGATTATATTTTTCTCTTTTATGTACAAATAAAATTTGTTAATACACACTAATTTAAGTTTTATAAATATCAATTTAACTCAATGTTTATTTAAGTCGTAATAAAATATTTAAATGAATTAGATTTAGTTTGAATTATAAATTATTTATAACAATCGTTACATAGAAGGTATACATCTTTAATTAGCAATATTGTTAAATAAAAGTATCTTCAATTATTTATATAACAAGAAAAAACGATGTCAAAAAGCTGTTTACAAAAATCGATAAGTGGTTTGTATTGACTAGCGTTGTGCAGAGAGCAAATGGTATACTCCCACTACACAACACTGCATCAATAATTAAATTTAAAGTACAGTGGACAATGTGTATAATGGGCAACTTAATTAAAATAGATATAAAAGTTTATTTTTACAGATTTTGAATTATGGAAAGTTGAAATATATGTACAATTTTACAAAGTAAATTTACAGACATAAGGAATACAATTTTGTAATAAAAATATAATACTAATTAATTCTGTAACTATTATATTAATGAACAAGTCTTTTGTAGTCAATTTTTTCCAGCTGAACCAAAGGTTTCAATTGTTCAGCAAAAATTCTCATATCTTCTGCTATTGCATCTTGACCACTTGGTGCTAAAACACTCAATTCCACTAAATAGCTTTGAGATATGGCTTCCATACTTTCAGGCATTTTTCCTTGCTGACCCATTTTAAATATCTTAGAAACTGTGACTTTCATTCTCCCTTTACGAAACATATAACCACGGGCAATGTATTCAAAATCTAATCTGCATCCAAGTTCTGTTAGAAAGTCAACAACTGTGTTACTAGTTGCAATATCTAAACTGCTTCTAACAATTGTTGGACGTGATTTATCACCCAATTCTGGTTGACCAATATAACGTAACTGCCAGGGCATATCTTGATAATCCAAAGCTCTCCTTACACGTAAAAGTAATGGTTGCTCTGATGCTCTGAAACATGGATTATCACATAATTGCATTCTTGGATATGATACCAAATCAGTAATCAAATGTTTAAAAACAGTTGTAATTACCTAATACTGAAACACATTTCATGATCATTAAATGTTTCTGGTCCAGTGTCAACATTATCACATAAACCACGTAACCTATGAAGCAATACTTCTACTGCACTATCCAAAACTGATCCTTGCAATAAATATTCTTGATTTGGTATTATGTTAGATTTAAGTGCAGCTGATAAACTGTCCATTGCTGTGCTTATTGGAGCACTCATTTTGAAAGTTATAATATTTGTGTAACAATATAAACACAATACTATACTTATTTCGATAATATATATAAATAAACGATATACATTCAATTATATAGGTTAACTTGTAACTTCAATGCCTCATTGTTGACGTCCAGTACATACATATGATTTAGTTGTTTATCATATTTGGTCCTACAACTATTGAAATAGTAGCTGACTTCAAACAGAATTTCGTGATTACATCAAATAAGTACACATGTAAATGGAAAATATAATTTTATTTTATTACATATCTACAAATATGTATAGGTATATATATAAACTCATAAATTTGAGGTTTAATTACTACATAAATAAGAAACTATTTATTGTTCGTTCCACGGTAAATCATACCCAAAAGACGACGAATTTTTATTTATTCTGCGCATCTCTCATTACTTCAGATGATTCAGAAAAAGCAAATTTCTATTTCATTCACCAGATGTCAGTAGCGATATTGTTTTCAAAACGCGCATGAATACAAAATTTCCACGTTGCATTAAAAATCGTAAATCTGCTGTGTGTTTTCTAAATGAAGTCTGTATAAAATAACAGTAAGAATCCACAGTAGACATATAATATTCTTAGACTATTGAACTATTTTTTCTGTAACAGGATGTCCTATGTATTATTGTAGGCACGTACATATGTTATAATTATAGTATTTTGATTATGAATGTAAATTTCAAAAGGAAAAGAATTGGTAATTCCAAAGAACGTTTCAATAATAAATGAGCAATAATTTATGACGATTTAATGTACAAATAAATTACTAGCGAAATAAATAGATGCAAATATTTTCTTAAACAGAACAATCTAGTAATGTGAATTTTGCTGAGTAATAAATGCGATACTAAAAATCTGTCTATAAAAAATATTTATTTATAAATATAAAATGGTTGGTCGGTCTTATTATCACGCCTGTGCTTTAGTTGACTAGATAAGATTGAGCGCGCAAGCGCAAATCAAAATTTACAACATGGCGGAACGTAGGAAAACCAGGAAGCGTAAAGATGTAAGCATCACATATGGCTGCAATTATCGCAATATAATTCAACTATATATATGTGTTATTGTGTTTAGTTGGTGCTCTGAAGTATAATATTTCATTTTATATGCATTGATTTTATATTATTTATTTAAATCACGTGTCACTAAGAATGTACTTCAACAAAGTTCGACGGATGACGTAGCAGCAAACACATCGTTTATTCTCTCTATTAAAAATTATCTAATTATTTTTAATGATATATGTACTTCGTTATTTATAACGCTACTTTATGGTTTTCTTATCGAAGATGAACAATTGTTCTAGATGTATTTTTTCTATATAAGTTATACAGATGTTTGAAGTGTACTTTGTTATAGGTCACCATCTGTAATATTGCAGTATTTTATTATTTTTATTTGTTGTAAAAATCACACTAAAATTAATAAATTTTTAGTGACACGTAAAACATTCAATTTATTAACATCTATAAATGTTCATATTAACATTTTTACATGATATATGTACAGATTTTTATAAAAATAAAAAATAAGATTCAACTTTTTTGAAACAGGAAGTATCAAATGTAGATAATGAAGTTGTTCAAGAAAAACCATCTAAAGGAGAGTATGCAGTAGCTAAATGGATTCGTAACAATGTACCATCAAAGAAGACAAAGTTTGATAGAAATCACAATGTTGAATACTTCACTGGTTCACGTGCAGTGGATGCTCTATTGGAAAACTCACCATGGAGTAAAACCAGATTTGAGACACGTGAACAAGTTACAGAATTTCTTGACTTGATGTTACGACATAAATTCTTTCATAGAGCTAAAAAAGTAGTAATTTCTGAGGAAGAGTTATGTAAAATACGTGGAATAAAGAAAAAACCTAAGGATCCCAAGAAAGACAAGAAATCTACTGAGAAAGATAAAGAAGAAACTAAAGATGCAACAGGTGGAAAAGATAGTGAAGATAAAACTGAGGAGAAAAAGAAAAAACCAAAAGTAAGATTTAAACAAATGATAATTATTTAAATTAAAGATTATGTTTCAAATATAAAATACAATAGAATAAGCAGGAATTTAACACAGTATTTATTAATTTAGGTACGTCTAGAAATGCACATGGAACAATATTTTGTCGATTGTAATGATGCTTATGTTTGGATATATGAACCAATTCCTATATACTACTGGTTTTTTGGAACATTGGTAGTCTTAGGAGCAATTGGTGTATGTCTCTTCCCATTATGGCCCTTAACAATCCGTCATGGTGTATACTACTTAAGTCTTGCGGCGGCAGGATTCCTCGTATTCATTTTGACATTAGGAATTATTAGATTGATCGTCTTCTGTCTTTTATGGGTTCCAACACTTGGAAGATGTCACCTCTGGCTTTTGCCGAATTTAACAGCTGATGTTGGATTTTTCGCTTCATTTTGGCCACTTTATCAAGTGTGTATTACTTCTTAATTATTCATTATTTAATGAATAGTTAGTACACATAAATTTATTTTCAGTACGAGTATTATGGTTCTACTGAGAACAATAAAAAAGCTAAGAAAAAGAGAAAGAAAGAAAAAGATTCTGATACAGAAGATGCATCATCAACACATTTGTAAGTTAAAATTAAAAAAAAAAACAATCATTTATTAATGTATTTAAAAGGAGGTAGATTTATTATAATTTGGTTATAAATATTATGTATTCTTTTTACAGAGAAGAGAAATCTAGTACAAAAGAATTATCTACAGAACATACTCAAATTGAAGAAATTACAGTTAGTGAAGATAAAAAGCTTCCTTCATCTGAATTGGTGGAAGGTGAAGAGGGTAGCGAAGGTTCGGAAAGCGAAAAGTCTAATACAGGTCGGGATTTTGTGATGCTTTAGAACAGGAACTCTTGGCAATAAATAGTTTCCCTTTATCTCCAGCAACTGCCGTGTTAATCAATGGCTGATTCTCGTCAATTCTGATTAAATGTAATATAATTTCTTACATAAATGAAGGAGTTATGTTTCACTGTTATATGCTCGAAAGATGTACCATTTATTTTATTAGAAAAAAAGACAGGATATTAATAACAGTCACGGCAAAAAAAAGAAGCGGTATATAAATTTAGCAAATTGATTTCGTTTAACGCTTATATCAATATCTTTGCATTTCTTGCATTTAAAGTGTAATAGCCAATTGAACAAGAAAATCGCATCTATATTTTAAATAAAAGAAATTTTTGTAAATTGTGGTACGGAAATGTACCACTTCTGAGATTCCAGTTAAGTATGTATTTCTATTTAAATAATTACCAACTAGTACTTTTAGATGTTCACATAATACTTACAAAAATTTACGTTGAAACGTATGATTACGTTAATGCAGGTGCCTGAGGTTTATCCGTTACTCACAGTCCATTTTTAATGTTTTACATACATTGAAATGCAGTATTTTATTAGTGATAATAATACATATAAAATTTCCGTAATATTGATTTTCTCAGGTTCCATAAATGTACAAAGCTGGTTAAATAGAATCTCCGTGAACAAGACTAAAATTATTTCGATCAATTGTTGCTCTGCCTGTGAGTTCCTTTTTAGCAGAGAAAAGACTTGATATTTCACAGATTTCATACAACAAATTGTAATTTATATTTTTATGTAAAAATTCCAATGGTAATAGTTGTTATTACTATTATTATTGTAACTATTATATTAATATTATTATTATGGAATATCGGTTTGAATCATTGTAGGTACACGGATCGTGATTTTACCTATATTGAAATAAATCATGAAAAAACATGGAATTATAAACATATGAATATATTGTTTATTAAATCATATAAAAAAAAAATATTTATAAACCTTATATTATGTAAGTTATTTTTCTTAACTCTTTGATTGCAGTATTTTCGTCGAAGTTTTGATACTCATAAGTATTTACAAACTTAATTTAAATATGTAATAATAAAACGAAATTAAGATTACATAATTTTATAATTAAAGTAACTCATATATAGTTGCGTATAATTACTTTTAAAACTATTCTTTAAGATTCTTTGTACAACAAGTTAATATTAATTCACAAATTTAAATGGTTGTTAAATTTATTTTCTGTTTATAAAATATCGCTTATTAAAATCATTTTAACAAATTGAATTAATCTTCAATTATGCAAAGTAAGAGATATGCAATTCAATTTTGAAATATAAACAGCATTAAGTTTTAACACAAAAATTGCTAAAGTAATTGAAAACTTTATACATAATTATCTCCAGTTTTGTAATTTTTGTTTTACGGACGTTATTCAGGAATCTCGTTTCCATTTATCGTTTTACGGCGAATTAATTGCATTACGTCATACGCTAATAAATTCTTTTGGAATGTCGTCGAACCGGCACTAACTTTTCCCATAACGAAGAAACATTTGGATGTATGTGTAATTTTATTTAAGACTTCTTTTATAATTTAATATGACGGACATAATCGTCGATAACACAGAAGATCCATTGTTTCCAAGCTCAGTATACACGTGTATAAACAAGTTCTATTGAACTTGGTGGTTCATGTTTAAAGGGTGTAATACTAAGTTAAAGTAATCAGATTGAAAATTGACAGGGAGATTGGTTGACTATTCCGTTTCCTCACTATCATGCTAATGAGCATTTAACATCGCGCTTTTTACCAAGGCCTGTAAATTTACCGTTAAAGGTGTTTAGATGTTGCGTTTGTGTCGCGTCGTTCCCACGAACGTTATTTCGAAAAAATGAATCCTTCGCACGGACCTTCAACCCAATGTGTGACGTTTCAAAGGTACGTATTTATAATTGGGTGCAATTTAGGAATACATATTTTGGGTAAGAATGAACGTGAGAGGGGGAGACTTGTTCATGTGTATTTAGTTTTGGGAGATTGTGTGTGTGTGAGAACTTGACAATTCACTAAGTTACAAGCTTACAAATTTTCAAAATTTTTAATTCCCAAATTTCCATACTTTCACATCATTAAATTCTAAAATTCTAAATCTCCAAATTCTCAACTTTCCAAATCACCAAATTCCTTAATGTCGGAATTGAAAAATTTCCCGCCGATTAACCAAATTACGAATACAACTGTCTCTCCCACCACATTCCCCAGTGTAACCTACAACGTTACAGTCACGTGTACGAAATCGGAAACAATTATTTACAATCCTAACATCGAACAGGATACCTTCAATTCTTTCTATCCTATTTCGGTCAGCGTTCGAAGTCGATCTAATCCTTCTCATTCAATAAAATTCAATTAATTCGTGCAAACGAGCCACTTAGTTAAACGTGAACATTTCGCTCGGTAGAAACACACGGCAGGCATGCACATACGTATGTATATACGTACATATGTATTTTTCTGCAGGCGTAGTGGCGGATTCGTAGAGTGGCTGGTCGTGGAGCGAAGGGCCGCGTCACGAAGGCAAAGTTAACGGCCCATAATTCATAGCCGACATATAATAAATATCGTTACTCCATCGTGAGCTCACGTAGACACGCGCACGGAGGTTTTACACGCACGTACCCCTTGGTATAATACGTGTGTAAGGATGTAAACGTTTCATGACTCCATGCAGGCTTTCCCTCAGATTACGTGTGGTGAGCTTTCGTCCTTGGCGGAGGTAATAAAAGTTTCCTTTAACAATGCACTCGCGCACAGAATAAAATAATAGTTGCCCCTTTTGGACGTTTCTTTACCCCCTTGACTTATGTACCGTATATATGTACATTGATATTTTTCTTAAACTATAGGTCATTGGATCGTCTGCGCCGTCTTCGCGGTTCTTCGTTCATCCTCTTTCGACATTTTGCTCTCTCATGAATATTCATTCGCCACTCTATGGTTTGGGGTGAATTAATTGGACTTGGCGCGAGAATTAATAGTCAAGTTCGTGTTCTTGACAAGTTTGTTCAAGACAAATTTATAGGTTCTCAAATTTCTAAGGTACTTTTTAAGGTTTTATTATTTACAGATACTTTAATTCTTTATTTTTTAAGTTCGCGTTTCTAAATTCATAAATTCTCAACTTCTTAAATTTTCTCAATGTTTGCCTACTTAGCGTCAAATTTCACGTTTGTCGCGATATCCATATAGAATCTCGGCAGAAACAAAAAACTGTAAATACGCTTGTAAACTCCATTTGCGAGCGAGCGTCAAACGTAGCGAGAGAAAAAAATAAAATGAAATGAAGCACGGAGCGGAGCCGAAAATAAGGTGAATAAAAAATACCTTGCATGGCCGACCACCGTGGTTTGCGGTTACAATGTGCAACGAAAAAAGAATTCTTCGTTTCGTCTTTCTTCTTTCTTACATCGTCTGGCTGTTTTCAGTCCTTCTTCCACTCTGCCCCGTCCTCTTCGTCCTTCTTCGTTCGTGAGACTTCCAATGTGTGTAGACAGCCGGATTTATATTCAAATGAATCGCCGTGGAAGGGTCGACTTATCAACGTATCAAACTCGACAAGGCGAAGAATAGACGAGGGGGTTGAGTCACGAAAGAATGTTTGCTTCTTGATCGATCACGGTTATCGATCGGCGAAATTGTTATTAATTATTTACGCAACTTATCTTTTACGAATAATTTGCAGATAGGAATGTATGTGATCAACGATCAAATTATTGTTTAATAATTATCTACGATTTAATCAGTGATATAAGAATTACGGAATACCTGTGTCAGTAGCTGACACTACTGACAGCATGCGAGTAGCTAACACTTTTACTTTCAATCTCATAAGTGTAGGTTCCTAATACAAAAAGTTAAGGCTCACCAAAGATACACTCTTGTGCAGAAGTTTATAATTTTCCTATTTTATACGTTCAGTTTTTTAAACATGATTTGTATGTGTAATTTATATAAATTTTTTTCTGTTTTTTTAAATCTTGTATTTTTGTTTTCAGATAAACGTTATATTTTATTCTGGTAGCACCTGGTACATGGAATTAGTTGAGCTAAGAATCTTAAGGAAAGATCAACTAGAAAAGATAAATTCTATTTATTCATAACCGGTTGGAAAAATCTATAAAAAAAATGCTAATTGAAAAAGAAGACTAATAATTTTAATTGTAAGTCCTATCATAACTATTAAGACCCTAATTATTGCAAAATTAAATAAAATATCCGTAAATTTTCAGTAATGTAATGCTATGTTTAAAAGCACCAGGATGATAAATTATATACACAGTCGGGGTATTAACATTATCGCCGTGCAGGAACAAAGTGATGCAGATGTAGAAATTATGCAGATACATGTTATGCAACGATGATTATTGTTCTTGAATATTATGCAGTGAATAATGATCGTACCTCGAGCAAGGACCTGAAAGTTTTTCGAGGGTGCAATTATCAACGGAATGATTTCCTTCGTTTGCGCCGGTACATGACTTTATTTAGCTTTAGTTTGTCGAAACCGGTTGCAAGCGACTTCTCTCCTCTCTTACTGCAATACCAAGAGTTCGGTGCTCCGCATCATTTAGGGTTCCTTGCGTGGAGGAAGGAATTTCGCGTTCACCACGCTCGACAGCTTCTTTCGCATAGAAATAATTCTTGTCCCAGAGGCTTTCAAACAATTTCATCCTCTTCAAATTTATCGACTATTCATTTATCAACTTGATCAATTTGTTATCTTAAATATTTTACATAATTTTCTCGTATTTTATAGTTCCGTTTAAGCGTATACGTCTATCACAGGCTTTCAACAGGTTTGGAAAGAAGTTTATCGAGAATTTTTTGCGTAGACTTTACGTTGGTAATTAATAAGCTGGTTTATTTGTTATTTATCAAATAGTTGAGGGTAATGAATGTATAATCTGTAATTCGAGATATATAAATATGGAGATATTTTCATTGTTTTTGTAACATAAAGATAATAAATATTTGTAGTTTATGGTCGTGTTCATTCTATGAAAGTATTTATGTAAATATTTATTTAAAAGCATATTTATACACTTTTATAATGGCGGACAATTTCCTACAGAATTAATTGGAATTTATTTTACTGAACACATAAAATACTGTATATTCTTATGATCAACTACTTGTTCATAAGAAAGTTTGTAAAGAATAAACATTTTGAACAAGTGCAATTATTAGACGAATGTGATAAATACATAATTGTAAGTAATTCAAACACAGACACTCTGATTGTTCTCACACAATAAAGACAATAATAAAAATTTATATTTTTAAAGCACATATATACAGAAGTACTTAATATACAATTAGTTAGAGGTATATTTTAGCAATTTTTATATTTTGTAATACCATAAAATTTACCATCTTATAATACCATAAAGTATATTCAAATGAAATGTGCATAATCTTACAAGGAATTTCAATAAAATATTATATATTATTTTTGCTTTCAGATGGTGTAATAATTTTATATCTGCAGCGACAGGAAAAATCATTGTAAGCATACAAGTATAATTAAATTGCATATTATTGTAAGTACAGTTAGGGTACATATTATTATAAGTAAGATTAGGTTACATATTACTGTACCAAATACAATTAGATTCTGTACCAATTACAATAAAGACGACAATGAATTAATTTATACAAATACAGTCAATAATTTCGAGAATTAATTTACAAAGTCGATGGTCGGCCAAAAGGAAGAGATACGATTTGAAATTTTGCAAGCTTCAAGATTGATCTTGAAGTGCAAAGAAATTCGGTCAGGGCCGTCATACGACTCGATCTTCCGCTTCTTGCCGTTAAAGGGTCGCGGTCTTAATTATCCTTTTTTCTTATTTGCCGTAGCTTGTAATTTACATTCCATGGTTGGTCGACGTGCCAGAAGGAAAGCGGTTCACCGTGCTTCGCATTAGATCGAGCGTGGGTAGCTTGCGTCATTAAGCATAGTAACTTACGGTACAAGAATGACTTTGGCTTTGGCGGAGAAAGTGACCGGGTGTGGCCATTGCGAGACATTGTACATCGTACGCATTTGTGTGTACATTAGCTTCGCCGAAGGATTTTCGTTGTTCAGCCTTTGACAACGTCTATTGTTCTACCGATTTTTCCTTTGCTGGAATGGTTAAGACGTTTCTGCGGGTAAAAGTGGTCGCGAACTGCAACCCGTAAGGACATAAATCGCATTTCTAACAATGCTAAGCAGAGCAGCCTAGCAATTATCGCGGAGAACCTACGAATATATCTAAAATATTTTTATTCTAGGCACAGTACAAGTTTTCGTACTCAAATAATATCATTCGAACAAATATTTTTACTCGAATAAAAATTTTATAGTACACTTGAAATTGACATTTCGACTTATTCGTACAGTTATTATATAACTGTTGTGTACACTTATTATATAGTAACTATTGTACACAGTTATATAATTTTGAATATACTAAGAGATAGATCGGATATGCTGATTAATACTTTGAGTACACTGTATTTGTATTTTATGCCGACACCATTATGTTAAATTTGCAGAAAATCCTTTCACTTAGTAATTTTATTCTCGCACCGTTTTTATGAGTACTCAGCTTTTTCCGCTGGGTAAACTCCAGTTTTTAACGCAATTGCAATTAGCTAATTAAGGTTACTCCCGTTGAATTAAACAACAAATCGATGAAAACTAGATTGTAAACTTGGTGAATAGCATGGTTCATGAATTTTTCTAGCTAATTTACGCCGTCGAACATTTAATTTTAAGACAAATTATCGAAAGTTACACAATGTAGCGAGTATATTCATGAGAGCAAATGGTCAATGAGTTCTTTTTGTGATTACATACTGTACAACGAAAAAATCCTTCGGAATACATGGTGTTACAAATTGTTTTAATTTGAATAATAACGAGATTCGTTCAATAGTCTCATTTGCAATTCATAATTCAAAACGGCTGCGCGTCGAATTACCGTACGCAAGAAACTACTTCTTAATTAAATAATCCTCAACGAATGTTCGAAGGTAATTTATAAAGAAACGAGAATAATTATCCGCGGTTGGTTCATCGTGATCGATGAACTTGTATATTTTAATTCGGTTCCCATTGAAATGAAATAATTCGTTTTTCGCGAGCGGTATCATAAATCTACCATTATGCTTCCCGTCGATCGATGTTTGCTTCGGATAATGAGCAGAATGTCGAGATATGTCGAAATCGAAGATGAGAGAAAAACTGTCTGCGCTAAAGGAGCAGAAAACTCCGTGCCAAATCCACTGGGTTTTAATATTTATGTTTCCTGCCGAAACTTGTTTGTCGGCAATATTGTTGCGGGATACGTGAAAAAATGTACGTGGTTCACTGAAGATTTTAAAACTAAGAAGTTTCTTTTACGTCGTACATGTTGAAAGAATTTAAAATGTATTTATTGCAGTTTTTGTAAGTTAAATTAATAAATTATACGTTTGTAATTATTGTTGGTGTCATTTGGATTTTTGTCAAATGAGATTGTTGTGTAGGTAGGCGTTATAACGTCACGTATTAGATAGCCACGCGTTAAATTATCACACGTTAGAATACCACGCGTTAGATTACTACGCGCTGAATCACCACGCGTTAGATTACTACACGTTAGAATACCACGCGTTAGATTACTACGCGTTAGATTATCACGCGCTGCATAACTACGCGTTGAATTACCACGCGTTGAATTACCACGCGTTAGATTACCACGCGTTAGATTACCACGCGTTAGATTACCACGCGTTAAATTACCACGCGTTGAATTACCACGCGTTAGGTTACCACACGTTAGATTACCACACGTTAAATTACCACGCGTTGAATTACCACGCGTTGAATTATCACGCCTTAGATTACCACGAGTTGAATCACTACGCGTTGAATTACCTCACGTTAGATGACCACGCGTTAGATTACCACACGTTGAATTACCACCAGTTGAATCACCACGTGTTGAATTACCACGCAATAGATTACCACTCATTGTATCACCTCACGTTATTCCACTACGTGTTAGATCACTACACAGTAAATTACCACATGTTAGATTACTATATAGTAAATTACTACGCGTTAGATCGCCACGCGTTAAATTACCACGTATTAAATCACCATGCGTTAAATTACCTCGTGTTAGATCATTACATAATAAATTACCACGCGTTAGATCACTATGCAGTAAATTACAAGCTGAATCACCACGTGTTCAATCACTGCGCGTTAGATCGCCACTGTATGGTTACACAGATTGCATTATATCGCCGCATTTACGATGAAGCATAATCATCTAAATACTCCAACACTCGGATAACTTACACATATGTAGTAATTTCAGTATTAACAAGAATTATTTAAAAAAAAAGAGTTCTAAAAAAAATTTCAAAAGAAAAGTTCTTTTAAATTATTCTCTTTTTAGCGTATAAGTTATGAATTCAAGATTTGCATCTTGTATAGAAAAATTACCATTCTAATTAACCCTAGATTTACGAACGCTTAACAACCGCTTGTATTTAAATTGAAACTAAACTATGAAAATAACTAGACAATGGATAATAAGTAAACCAGCTTATACAATTCTTTATCTCGATGAATGTTAACATAAAAAAGCTTCTTACTAATTGTCTCAAAGATTCTTACTAATTGAAGATAAAAACATTTTGCCGAGTTCTTTAAACCCAGTGTTAAGAAGATCATAGTACCAGCAGCGACCATTTCAAAAACTGATTCCCACGCAGCGAGCATTAAGAACGGTACAGGTTACAACGAAGGTTGTTGATACGCCTGAATTTTATACTGTTTATCTGACGATCAGTATCTCCGTAAACATTGTTTGGCGGTGTCAGCAAGAAATGTAAGGCATGTTTGTACACACGTTATTGAGGAAGCTCAGCCTCCAAACAGAACGTGCAAACGGTTTGTCCGGTTTTCGAGGCAAAGGGTTCATCGAACTCTTGGTTACAAGGGATCGATCGTGTACGGCTACCGAACGTGTCGTATGTGCGCAAACGATCATTGATCTGTGACGCCAGACCGCCTACATGTTATCTAGCTCGAGCAGAACGACAAATAAGACGCGCTAGTTGCCTCTATCATAGAAAGGAAACCTTCCCCTATTATCACTTTCACTGACAAATACTAATTTCACGAATCACTCGGGCAAACTCGGTATCATTTACCATTCTTGATACTACTGCACGAACGATCGTTTTCACTGTTGCGGTGGTTGTGGAGACGTGGAGATCTAGGAATGTGGGGATCTAGGGATGTGGAGCAATATAGAAATTTAAGGATATAGGGATGTGGGAACATAGGGATACAGGGATCTAGGGATATAGAAGTGGAGGAATATAGAAATTTAAGCATATGTGGGTATGTGAACACAGGGATCTAGGGATATGAAAGTGGAGGAATATAGAAATTTAAGGATATAGGGATCTGGGAACATAGATACAGGGATATGGGGATCTAGGGATATATAAGTGGAGGAATATAAAAATTTAACCATATGTGGGTATGGGAACACAAGGATCTAGGGATATGAATGTGGAGGAATATAGAAATTTAAGGATATAGGGATCTGGGAACATAGATACAGCGATATGGGGATCTAGGGATATAGAAGTGGAGGAATATAGAAATTTAACCATATGTGGGTATGGGAACATAAGGATCTAGGGATACGAAAGTCGAGGAATATAGAAATTTAGGGATGTAGACAAAGAATGCTGGGATATAGGGATGTAGGGATATAGAGAACTGGGAATGTGGAAATTTGAGGACATAGAGTACTTATATGTCGAAATGTGGTAATATTGAAATTTGGGGATATAGGGATCTAGAGATGTAGGGAATTGGAATATAAAGATCTGGATATATTAGAATTTGTAGATATAGGAAATTGGGATGTAGAAATTTGCAAATATTGAAATTTAGGGATATAGGAATATAGGGATGTAGAGATCGGGAAAATTAGAATCTAGGGATATAGGGATCTAAGACCATAGAAAATTGGTATGTAGGGATAAGGAAATATTGGAATCTAGGGATATAGGGAATTGGGACGTAAAAGATTGGAAATATGGAAATCTAAGAGTGTAGAAGCCTAAAAATATAGAAAGTGGACATAGGCATCTGGGAACCCAGAGATCTAAAAATCTAGGGATCTAATAACCTAGGGACCTAAAGTCCATAGATATTTGGAGATCTAGGGACCTAGAAATCTAAGTATCTAGGAACGTAAGAACGTAGAGATCTACGAATATGGATATAGGTATCTAGGGATATAGAAACCTAGAAATTTAAAAATACACCAGTTTTATAATAAATATATATTTGTTGACAGTAAAAATATTAACGTTACACAGAATATTGCTATAAATGAAACATTGTAGTAGCCAATAAGAAAATTGAAAAGTTGCATTTCTCACCGATTCGTGGTTTAATCACGAAAGATGATAAAGCAATTTTTCTTCATTCTCAGAAGCGTTCCCCAGGTTTTTCCCTCTTCTCAGCAGCGAAGAAGTACCTGGGTACCATTGTTGAAACTTTTTCGAGGTTATTACACGTACGATATGTAAATGCGTGGCTGGGTCCGGTCCTCGACGTCGGAGGACCAGCTCCTTTCTTTTTCTTTCGTTCGTACCGATCCTTCTCTATTTCTCTTTTATTCCACTTGGCTCCTTCTCTCATCTTGTCAGGGGCGGATCAGATCAAAACGGTCTCGATAAAATAGACCTGTTTCAGATAATTGCGAGTTAATTGGAATTCATGAAAGCCAAGACACGTCGCTTATCGAAGGCAATCTGACGGTTTTAGCATCGTAACTGTATCTGTAATAGTCTGCCTACGTTCATTCTTAAGTTATGCATATAATTCTGTTTCTTCTTTTGTTAATTAGAATTCGTGATGGACGGAATTCCTCCTCGAGACAGGGATTCATTATATGTACATGTATAATGTGACGGACAATGGTAATTATTTACGATAACAACTATGAAATCACGACAAGGTACTTTTCGCGATAAGTGTAAAATCACTGACTGAAATGTAACGTTCCGTAGTTTTGATATAATTTCATTACGCACGTATCAAGTTTAACTGTAATTTTTAAGTTACATATACTAGAATTAATTCTTGATAATGTAAGTACTAAAATGTTTATTAACATGTAACATATTAAAATCTGATTTTCCTAATATATCTGAACTCTAAACTAAGTTTAAGAGATTAAGTCTCAGTTCAAATTGAAATCAATAAAATTGAAACATACGACTAAATAATGTGATAAGTACAATTAACTTTTGGTTTAGTTGAGAGAATGATGAGGTCCAATGATTTTAATTATAATCACCAAGCACACCTTTTTATGACCATAATCTTATTGAAACGCTTTCGAATTCCGGAGATACATTACAAAGTTCTTTTCAGAAATTACTATCGTATTAATGGGTTTTTTATAGAATTGCAAATTGTTGAGTCCCGAAGTTTTCACATTTATATGGCAGTATTAGTCATACGATTTTTGCCCAGAGTTTTTAGAAGTAAATAATTATCTTGATCTATAAATTGATTTTAGTATTGTTCGGTTCTCCAATCGCATAGAAAAAGCGAATCCTGGACGAAGATTCGCGTGGATCCGCTCCTGTTGTATGCCACTACCACCTCAGCATCGTCATCACCATCTCCCTGGCTCCTCCGTAACGGATAGGCTTCACCTCCAGAACGGAACTCCAGTCTGCTTCCAGTTTCTCCCTGGAGAATGCTCGTTGGTTTAGTCGGAGTTTGGCTCTCCCAACGCGCGGTTCGTGGCCACTCGATTGACTTATCCCATCGGAGAACCGATCGCATGCTCTGACAGAGAATCACTTTCGATCGAATCTCTCTCGCTATATTGCCCAAGTGTTCGTTGGACTTCGGCTGGTCGAAGTATCCGGCGGAAGATACGTTCTCCAAAAATAACGATTACCTCTTGGTACTCGGTGTCAGATCGATTCGTCCACAGTGTTTCGATCGAAACAAAAGACAGACAAACATGTGGGAAGCAATATCGTCGAGATATCGAGGACACAGGATGATCGACACTTAAAAGGTTCAGTTATCAATGATTCGGTTATTGTCAATCTCTTACTTCGATGTACGATCGCGACAATGTACACAGTAGTTTGTTTTTACGGTTTTACTCCCGTTTTAATCAGTCTATGCTTCACTCTACTTACGGCTGACCCTGTTTATAATAATTAATGGTGTTAGCTCCGTGAATGCCTGCGGACTGGTCATGCCTGCCTCTCACGGAGAATAGGCTACGGTTTATTTGACTCTGGTCGAAACGATTCCGCAGAACATTTGCGAACTTTTTTGTCACAAATATTAACTGATATCTATTTCATGAATACACAAGTTCAAAATCTTCAGATTTATTATTACATTCATAAAAGCTATCTATTTACTAAACTCAAAGATCATATTTGTAAGAAAAGAAATTTGTCCTATTCAAAAACTGATTGTCCACTGTAAGAACTGATAAAAATCATATCCAAGTAAGCGAAACTCCTCGACCAGTTATCGAACATCGCGAACTAGCACGAATTAATCGATCCAGTAATTGAAACGACTTATTACGGAACAATGAGATTTTAATATAGAGCAAGTTTCTCGATCCCGATTTCCAGCCGTAAAGATATCTCGTTAAAGTCGATGTTCGTTTTTCCCCCGGCAGTTAATGCAGCCAAATGAACTGGCAAGTCTTAATTACCGCGATGAATCGTAATTGCAGGAGTGGCATTCGTCGCAGCGAAGAGGAGGGGGCGCGTAAGGATGCGCTTACGCAGGAAACGGTGCATGTCCCGGTGACGTTACAGAAACGAAAAGAAAAAAAAAAAAAAAAGAAAGAAGACAACAAAAGGTATAGGCAGAGATAATCGAGGAAGCACGGATGACGCGATGAGACTGAGCCCGATTATCCTGTCGTGGGCCACAGCTAGCTGGCTGGGTCCGACCGGGACCACGGCGATACGTGGCCAGGCATCGAAGGATTACGAGCTGTCGACGGAATTCTTCCTGGTACCCAGCGACGTGGCGATGGACAAGAACGGTTTGGCCAGCGTGGCCAGTGTCATCAGTGTACCGGCACCGAACAGGACAGTTTCGGTGTTCAAAATGGCTGGAAAGAAGAGCCAGGAGATCGAGGCCGATACTCGACTGTACTCGAGGTCCTTGCTCAGACAACGACCCTGGGCTCTTCCTCTGGCGGCCCTCAGCGCAGCCACGATGCTCCTCATGGCTGGCTTCGAGGTTTTCGTACTGCTCAAGGTCGGTTCGCTTACCTTTACGAGTACGTTTCCCCAAACTGATGTTGACTTTAACCGTTAATTTGGGTGGAGGTATTAACGATTCTTTTGCTATAATGGGGAACCGCTTTAGAGATGTTACGTCATTGCACTGTTTTATTTTACTGTAATTGGATTTTATTCTAGTAAATTGGTAGTATGTCCATGCTACCACTTTCTGTTGAATTCTGACTTATTGCTACTTTTGTATACTATTCTAATATTTTTATATTTGTTTTGTGTATTTTAATTGTACATGTTTTTTACTGTAATTGGATTTTATTCTAGTAGATTGGTAGTATGTCCATGCTACCACTTTCTGTTGAATTATGACTTATTGCTACTTTTGTATACTATTCTAATATTTTAATATTTGTTTTGTGTATTTTAATTGTACATGTTTTATTTTACTGTAATTGGATTTTATTCTAGTAGAATGGTAGTATGTCCATGCTACCACTTTCTGTTGAATTATGACTTATTGCTACTTTTGTATACTATTCTAATATTTTTATATTTGTTTTGTGTATTTTAATTGTACATGTTTTATTTTACTGTAATTCGATTTTATTCTAGTAGGTAGCATGGACATGCTACCATTTTCTGTTGAATTATGACTTATTGCTACTTTTGTATACTATTCTAATATTTTTATATTTGTTTTGTGTATTTTAATTGTACATGTTTTTTACTGTAATTGGATTTTATTCTAGTAGACTGGTAGTATGTCCATGCTACCACTTTCTGTTGAGTTATATGACTTATTGCTACTTTTGTATACTATTCTAATATTTCTATATTTGTTTTGTGTATTTTAATTGTACATGTTTTATTTTACTGTAATTCGATTTTATTCTAGTAGGTAGCATGGACATACTACCATTTTCTGTTGAATTATGACTTATTGCTACTTTTGTATACTATTCTAATATTTTAATATTTGTTTTGTGTATTTTAATTGTACGTGTTACGATATTGCTATTTTATGTGCTATTCTGCTGCTTATGGTGGTAGCATTCCATTTTCATTGTTTTACTGCTTTACTGGTATCGTGCACTAGTAATTTGCTATTTTGCTGCTCTGTTATCTGACAATTTTATTCTTTTATCCTACTACCTTGCTATTATGCAACTGTGTTGTAAATATTTATTTTTTAGAAACTTGAAAATTCGGAAATTTGGGAATTTTAGAATTGAAACTTTGGAGCTTGAAAATTTGAAGATTTGTAATTTTGAAAATTTCTATTATGAGCTATAGAAACATTTGAGAGTCCATATTCGAGTGGTACACCCCATATCCTACATCACTGCAATACTTGCTCCATAAGATGTGGTCCTGATACCCTTTTACAATATCACAAACTAATTTAGAACAAAACAATTTGTATCAATAAGTGAAAAACTTGATACAGAAATCTTATTTCACTCTGACTCAAATGTATATTTCATCACAACAGAATGCTGCTTCACAAAAATCTCTTAAGCTTGAAATGTTTCTAAAACGTAATAACCCGACCGTAATGAAGTAGTAACCGTAGTAGACCGTCCTATTTTGTCCAGAAATTAGGCACAAAATTTCTTTAGCAAACGTTCCGAACAGCGTGTTTTAGTAAACCTATCGCGTTTAATGACACGAAACGCGTTTTCGCGGTCGTATAAGCATCGATGATGGATATTTGAGGAAGCAGCGAATTAATAGAGCTTAGAAAAGAATCCTTATCTCTTTCTCACTCGATAGCACGTGGAAACGTGTACAAGAATCCGTGGTAATTGTTTTTGTTCGTAGCTGGACAAGCTCCAATAAGCGGCACGGCATGCTCGCAATTTTACCGAGACCTAGGCCTAGTTTGCATGTCGATCGCCTATTTCTCCTGGCTGTTCTGTTTGCCTCTGTCGATACATTTCACTGAGCAGAATCTATCAGGAACGCATCTCGTATCGTACTGACTCGAATAAATGTATCTAATGACGATCGCGTCTCTATTAGTGACCAACTGTATATTTCATTTCACTAAAAATTGCTATCTGTTAGTCTAAATCTTAAAACGAATCTATTTTATTTATTGTAGAACGTTCTTTTATTAAAGTGGTCGTTAACGAGTGTAATTATAGATACGTTGCTGAATTATCATATTAATTATATTTCTGTTTTATGAGGAATGTATGCATTCATGTGATAATTTATTCGTATTAAACATGCAGTTGATAGTAAAATAGTAAAGAACATCAATTTTTAGTCATGTATATAATTATTATACAAAGAATGGTAGTGATTAGTAAAAGCGTGCAGTGATTAATTAGAGTAATTTAATTTTTATTAATAATTTCTTCGAAAGCATTCAGTGTAGCTTTTAAAAATTTATTTATTTAGAAAACTTGAGGGATTCAACATTTTATGCACAAATTTGTATTTTTTCAGAGAAAAATTTTATATTTGAAATGTATGAAAGTCTGAGGTAAATTGTGAAAGAAAAGAAACGTTTTTAATTACAAAATAGTCGAACAATAACTTTCTACAGTAAAACAGTGATTTCCTGAAAATTTACTAATTAAAATTTCTTAATTATGTAATTATTCTAAAACACCAAGAGCACGATATTTTTCACTGAATATTATGAAAAGTTAGCATTAATATATCAGTATTCTAATGAAAATTAAAATTAGGTTGTGGATACGAAATCTTGTGTTCTCACTTTTCGTCATAAATTAGAAACAATTAATTGAAATAAACGTTTCACATTGTCGTATAATCAAGTTGATTTAATAAAGTTCGTTAGGGATAATCATCGGTTTGCTCATTGATTAATGTTGTGAATTAATCAAATCTCTTTTGTTAATTACAACCTGTTAGCTTATAAGGTTTATAAATTATTGTAATTAGAGAAATTAAGTCTCGTTATTACGGTTAATCTGTTTATAATATCGCGGCACGAATAGTTTGATGCGCAACAATCCTCGTCGGCACGTTTTTTTCTGTCTTCTTGAAAATTAGTAGAACAAACATAAGGAAAGAACGAAAGTCAGTCATGGAACACGTGAAAGATGGATGCTTTCTGGTAGCCATATTGAGATTTTCCTCGCCGAGGATGGAAAATTGGAGCACATGGTGTTGCGTGTAAAGACAACATAAATTTTCTCCACGATTCTTTCTAGTCAAATTTGCAAGTTTTATAGAAAGTACCTTTTTTTCAGTAATCTTTATTAATTGCACTTTTCACTTTTTTGTATTATCTATGGACAATTTATTAATTAATTGTTCGAATCGTTAATTATTTACATATTCAAGTTTTCCTGGCATTTGTTTACTGTTCAATTTGTAACATTTAGTGCAAAAATAAGACATTACTATTTATAAATAATTATTTGTCAATATAAAATGTAATTTGAAAATAATTAGTCATAAAAATAAAATATAATTTAAAAATATCTGTTTGCAAAAATATAATATAAAAATAAGTGTTTGCATAAATAAAAAATAATTTGAAAATAATCGTTCTTAAAAGTGAAATATAATCTAAAAATAATTGTTTGTCAAAATTAATATTATACAATATTTATAAAAGAAATTAATACAACAGTGGTAAAAATAGATGAGGAGAACCACTTTCTCACAAAACATTTCTTAAACCGGTCGGAATATAAACATTGCTGCTATTCCTGAACAAATGTAGGTCCTGGACTACTTTTCGTGTTTTAATGCCCTGTCGTGTAATTTAACTCCGTACCTTTTTTAAAAAAAGAAAACCTGCATGTTTTTATTCGCCTGCCATTGACGTGAATGGAAGCAGTCATTGTATTCATATCGAATTTCTCTTCTACGTTGTAAAAGGCGGCAGATATTGCTATTTCTACTGTAATTGCTACAAAATTGTGAAAAGACCATGATTTAACGGCAGTTTCGTTCATTAAAGGATTTAAAAACAATTATTACTGAAACGATAAGCCTAACTGTAATTATATGATTTTATTCAAAATGGCCGCTGGTTCAAAGATTCTCAAGTAAAGAATTTCAGCGAACTTGAGTTATATTTTTGAATTATAATTTTATACACAATTTTGTTATCTATTGTTTTATTGTAAGAACAGAACAATGTTTAATAGATTAATTTTTTATCAATATATAATAATCACAACCTTTTTAGAATTAATATGATTTTAAATATTTGCTGCATAGGTAAATCAAATATTTACTACAAAAGAAAAGAAAATATTTGCTAAATAAGTAAATGCAATATTTGCTACAGGATTAAAATATTTGTCATAAATAATAATATCCTGATCCTCCGAGTCATCCTGATATTTTCAAACTAAATACAAATACTTCCAGTAAAATAAATTAATATTTTTTTTTTTATTTGCAGGCAAGGGTAACCGCGCCAAACAGACGACACTTATTTCTAGGACAAGCTCTACTTCTAGGACTATTCCTTTTGGCAGGACTCTCAGCAGCAGCATCCCTTAGTCAGAATCCTTTGTCCTGCGCCGCGTTTCGATTAGTCGGATTGCCAGCTGCCCTCGTGTTTGCCGCTCTGTTGGTCAAATGTGTGTTTCTACTTTCTTTGAATAGCGGCGTTTATCTGCCAGCACCTTATCAAGTGAGTCCGTAAACATCTCGCAATATCAGTCGGATATTTTACGACATACTACATCCGGTACCACGAGTGAATCCCGAATTAATCAGAGACCATCTAAAGCTGGATTTACACGCTCGCGTAATTTGCAGAACGGAGTAATTAATCATAAAGTTGCTCGGGTAAACTGGGTAGACAACACAATTTACATAAAATGAATAATTCATATTTTTAGATTAATCTCTGGACTTTTTTAACTGGCTATTTTGTTTGGGTTACTTTTCTATAAATTAGAACTAAAATGAAAAGGAGATGCTGTCGATTTTTTTGATTTGACACACTGCGATGTTTGATGCATTTTTAGATATTCTATTTTGGGAGGTGTATATCTGATCATTTTTTGTATTATTTTTGTGAATTTGTTTAACCATAAACTTATTGGTTTGAAATAGTACATAGAATTGCTATGTTTTAATTAAAAATTTGCAGCTGTAGCAGATGATGCAATGATGCACACCATTTTGTTTGTCAACTGCGTTTATAACGTCTGTCCTTGCCATCTAATATTAAAATATCTGAGCTCATTTTCATTCTTAGACAGAGGAACTATTACTGCTGTCAAGAACATTACAATTATGATTCAAACAAAATGGTAAAACAGTAAAATAGTGAACTGGTAGATGATAAAGTAATAAAATGGCAAAATGGTAAAATGATAAAAAATAGTAAAACAATCAAACAGTCAAACAATCAAATAGTGAAATAGTCAATTAGTCAAATAACAACACGGTGAAATGATAAAATGATAAAATGAAAAAATGATAAACTAGTTAAATAGTCAAATAGTCAAACAGTCAAACAGTCAAATAGTCAAATAGTAAAATAGTCAAACAGTTAAACAGTTAAACAGTTAAACAGTTAAACAGTTAAACAGTCAAACAGTCAAATAGTCAAATAGTCAAATAGTAATATAGTCAAATAGTAAAATAGTCAAATAGTCAAACAATCGAATAGTCAAGTAGTAAAATAGTCAAACAGTCAAACCGTCAAACCGTCAAATAGTCAATTAGTCAATTAGTCAAATAGTCAAATGGTCAAATAATAAAATAGTCAAATGGTCAAATAATAAAATAGTAAAATAATAACAGAGTAAAAGGGTAAAATACTAGAATAGCAAAATAATAAAATACTAAAAATGTTAGCAACTCACTGAACCCACTAAACGAAACTAAAATTGCACAAGTATCTAAGTAATAATAAAAGCCCTAATTACAACCAAACCCAAAATACAGAGTATTGAAAATTAACTCGAGAGAAGAATGTTCCTTTTGTCTAAAGCAACAAACGAATTTCGAAATGGCAAGAATCCCGATTGCACGGAAGCTAAGCGCTCCTCATTCCGATTTCGAGCTATCTAAATTTATGCATCGTATCCAACAAAACGAAAGTCCGTATCTACAGTAACTTTTGCAACCGCTATAATCTCGGTATCTGGCCGATGTCTTTATCGGTGGACGTTCGAATGATTCGTTTGGACGCTAATCGCTTAAGCAATCGTAACACAAGCGAAAGTTCTCGCCGCGCAGTGTGTGAATAGAGCCTTAGAATACGGTCGGCAGAAACTCGTGGAACGACTCTCGCGAAGGATGCACGGATGATTTTTCTTATTTCGCCGTGTCGGCGATCCGGATGTCGATCTCGATCGACTATTTGTACACGCGGGACGGGACCTGAATGAAAAGTAACGCAGTAGTAACTAGTAATAGCATTAAGTGTGGCTATCCTGGTCGTCGAGTACGTCATGTTCTAGGTTGAATAACATTAATATTCTTGATATCTTCTGCGTAACGGATTCTCAACGGGTCTTTCTTTTATTGGTCGTCATCGCTAGATACGATTATACGTATTAAAGGATGCGACGATTAGAACGGAAACCTGTTTATGAAATATGATATAACTTGTTAGAGAAATCAGCCGTGATCTTTCTGCTTATATAATATCTTTTGATCACGTCGATCTACCCCTGATATCCTTGCATCTCCAATGACATCGTATGTCACGATAACATTAATATGTCATTAATTACTATTGGAACCGGGTGAAAAATTACAGTACTCTTTTATTTTTTAAACTATGAACTTTAAGGGTCGGTAGTTGACTGTTTCAATACTCGAGACGCGAAGAATGCTCAGTTCCCCAAAAATGTGGGTGCACTTAAAGAAAAGAAACTATACTATAGCCTTCAGTGACACAAACTCTTAGACCTGATGGTGCCTAATGGTTTTCTAATGCAGACAATAGACGGATCGTTAGATTCAGTTTTACTAATAATCCACTTAGGAATATAACATTAATCATGATCGGAAATTTCTATTTTGGAACCGCGGTGAAATGCGCGATTAGATAATTGTGATGAATGGTACATGATTCTCGTTGTTGCAGGCATTGGTATTAGGATTCGCCGTGCTGGTACAAGTAGCTATTATTGGGCAATGGTTCTACGGTGAACCACCCGCGGTGGTCCAGCTGCAAAATCCAGGAACAATCTCGACAGCATGTTGCAAAACACCTCTTGGACAGATAGTGGCTTCCCTCGGGTAAACTTTTCAAATGTAATCCTTCCACAGACAATATCTTCTCCGTTCGAGGACAAATTACTATTAACTATTTTTGTGAATTAAATGTTTCTTCGCTGAACTCACTTTCACCTTCGTACTTCATTGTGTTAGAACAGTTATGCTCGGGAGAATGAAGATACACTGAAATTCGAGCGTTTGACATTTTTTATATTTTTAAATACGTCTTTAGTTTTCCTAATTTAAGGATGTGAAGTTACAATAGTTTATAGTTTCTACATTTTTTAATTTTTGAAGTCTCAAATTATTGAAATTCAAAGCTTCGAATTTGTTAATTTTTACATATGGACATTTGGATGTACGAAATTTTTGTTATTACATTAACATTCTATGTTACTACTTTTATTTTTTTTAATTCGAATCTTCTAAATTTCTACATTTTAATTTTGCAATTTTCTAAATCCATAAATTTACAATTTTGAAGATGTACAAATCTATAAAAATCAATCCTTGAAACTCTGTATTTACATTCTTAAATCACCAAATTCCAAGTCTCAAAACTTGCGAATTAAAAATTTCTCCATTCCCCAAATGAAATTTGTACACCTCCAAATGAAAGAAAATAGAAATCTTGCAATTTAAAAGTTAGAAGCTTCAAAATTTCCGTGCCTGTAACTCGAACGAGCAAACGTGATCGGAAGATCAGGTTAGATCTGCGAGTGGACGTTGAAAGGTAACCACAGACTGTTCAATTATTCGATGATTTCAGATATCCTGGTGCACTGCTGGTAGCAGTTGCTTGTCTAGCAGTGCGAGCCCGCGGCGTACGAGACAACAACCGGGAAGCTGCATTTATCGGCTTGGCTGTTGGTTTATCGCTTCCGATTTGGATATCAAGCGCGATCGGCTCGGTGGCAGCTTCCTCGGAGAGCGACAGAGAGGCCTGGCTTGCTTATGGTTTATTAACTACTTCCCTTCTCGTGTTCCTGACAATGTTTCTGCCGAAGGGCCGCCAGTTAGCTGCCCTCGGACGAGAAGCTCCTGCCACGGTGATCCGTGATCGAGACGATGCCCTCAGCTCGCTTCCTGGCAGCGGTTACTCGCCTTCCTTTTTCCACTTCAAACCAGTCGAGGCTTCTTTGAAGAGAAAAATGCATTATCACAGCGGTGGTACGTGTGCACTCTTATACATTGGCGTAACTAGGTGGGGACCAGGGTCACCCTAATTATCCCGAAATGAGGATTCACGTGTCTAGTGTTAGGGTTGCAGCTTGTTGCGTACCATGTATTAGGAGTTTAGACAGATTCAAGGTTATTGATTTATCGTGTTGCGAATTTTGAAACTTTTATTTCATAAGATTTTGTAATGTTCAAGTTCCTGAATTTTTAGGATTTCGAGTTCTTCAATTTTGAAATTTTCTAACTCGCAAATTCACAAATTCCCATATTCCAAAATTCCTAAATGTCCATAGTCCTAAGTTTCCTAATTACGAAATCCCCAAATTTCTAAGTTTCCAAATCCCCAAATTTCTAAGTTTCCAAATTCCTAAATTTCCTAAATCCCATATCTGTAAATTCCCAAATCTCTAATTTCTAAATTTTCTAATTCCCAAATCCCTAAATTTAGAAATCTCCAAATTCCTAAATTTCCCAATTCCCAAATTCCCAAGTTCAGAAACCCACAAATTCCTAAATTCCCCAATTCCCAAATCCCCAAGTTCAGAAACCTCCAAATTCCTAAATTCCCCAATTCCCAAATCCCCAAGTTCAGAAATCCCCAAATTCCTAAATTTCCCAATTCCCAAAGCCCCAAGTTCAGAAATCCCCTAATTCCCAAAGCCCCAAATTTATAAATTTTCCAACTCCAAAATTCCCAAGTTTAGAAACCCCCAAATTCCTAAATCCCCTAATTCCCAAAGCCCCAAGTTCAGAAATCCCCAAATTTCTAAATTTCCCAATTCCAAAATTTCCAAGTTCAGAAATCCCCAAATTTCTAAGTTACCCCATTCTCAAATCCCCAAATTCCTAGAACCCCAAATCCCCAAATTGCAGCCTCCCTAAATATCCCAAATTCCACTAGACCATACAAAACATTTAACACTGAGGCTCTTACCAAAGTTAGGTGACCAAGTCTACCCTAAACAAAAATCCTAGTTACGCCAATGTTCCCTATCTTACATGCTACTTTAGTAGTTACGTGCACACATGAAAATATTTGTAACGATACCAGCTACTGCTATCAAATTTATTAGCAGCTACCTCGCTCGTGTCTCGATAATCATACATTATGCGGAAAGTTATAATTAGTTATCAGAAATTTGTTCTACAGCATCTTAAAGTAAGTGTTCGATCCAACGGTAGATTTTGTATCCTTATTACATTTCCAAGTCTAATTTTCTGTACACAGAAAATGAACGCTTTACTGGTTCTAAAAAAGTATACGATTTCTCCATTTTTTCGTTCACGTATTTGCTATTACGTTTCTGGTAGTTTCTATAACTGCCATTTTACATCTTTTTTATCACGAACGATAATTGCTAGTGCTGTTATTACTTCTGGCGATACTTACTTCTTTATGTGAGTAGTTGACGTGCCTAGGATTACGATCATTGCCATTTTTTCTAGGACATAAATTAAATGTCAATAATTTAGTAGTCATTTATAGTTCAAAAGAAATCAAGTTTTATACATTCTTAAAATACTTCAATACAAAAAAAATGTTCACCATACTTGTTCTCAAAAATGTTCACAGAACTTGTTTATATTTCGGAAAGAATCCACTGCAGTTCTTTGATCATGACCCTTTCTCGTTCTCAAAATAAGTACCTAGAATATGTAACCCTTTAGTCACTTACTTTTTGATCACTCTATATAATGAAATAGATGTTATCATTTACTGTAGCAATTAATGTTCATTGATTGTAACCGATCATGATTAATTTAAACATTAATGTAAGTGTTTGTTAAGTGATATCGTTTCAATTGCAGATCGTGTCGCATTAGTTTCATCCGCCATACCTGGATGCACAGCCTGCAGGCATGGTGGAAGTCCCATATACTCTGACGGTAAGATTTTTTATCCAACACTTTTACACATACTGATAATATGAACAAAATTGCTGCATTATGCAGTTAGTGTAACAATACTAGATTCACAGTCCGATGTGCAGTCACATTTAAATAAAAAATAAAGTACAATATATAGGGGATGATACATAAATTAATTTGTACGATTATTCTTCGTCTCGGTAGAAGTTAACATACGTTTCGACAAAAGCATCTTAATTTCTGTGATTTAAAGTAAGGAATCTAAGATGCGTCACTTTGACGCGTTTCGTAAACCTGGTGTTAACGCTATCTTTCTGTCCCATCGACGGAATGTCTTCGTATCTTCCGGGTTCGATAACGTTTCATGGGAAGTTTGATAAACAGAATAATAATAGACGGAATTATAGATCGCGTAGCTACCGGGAGTCAATGGTCCTCTCGTTCGGGAGGATTCTCTTTTAAGATTAACAAAAGTCCTTCAAGTTACCGCCTCCCGCCATTGTTTGTCGACGGATCTCGAGTGTATCCAGGCTTTGCATCGCGGAATTTTGTACGTCTTGTTTGACTCGCGGAGGTATTGGGTCCTTTAATACCATCCTCCTTTGCGGGAAATTTCTCTAACGCAGTGAAATGTAATAATTGGAGAATGTGTCGGTATTGAATGTTTAGCTTGGAAAATCTTGCGAAGTAAGTTGCACAGATGAATTTTTGGACGATCGATACTAATATATTAAATTGCAACTAATAGTTGAATTACCTAATCCAATACTTAATAAGTAATAATTTTCTATACAAAATTTAAGGATTTGACAAGGTGTCGGTTTTAATGTTCAGCGTGGATTTTGTACAAAAGCTTTGGTACCAAGTGAGAATTGAACATTTCTTTTTAGAGTATCATCGTGTTCGAAATGGTGGAAAGGTGAACAATTGCAGTTGAAACAGCAGTTTACAGTTAGAGAAGTTGTTTCACTGGTGCATGTGTCTTGATGTATTCCCTTTCCAAATTTTTCCACCGTTACGGAGTCGCCTGTTGCGACCTTCACCTCGAGGAACGAACGAAAGGGAGGAAAAACCTCCTGTAGGAAAGGTGGAGAGGGAGAAAGTTTCGAGGCGGAGGTCAAGCGCTTCTCCGAGAATTAAACTGGAAGGGGAAACGGATCCCGTTAGATTAGACGATGCTAGTTAATCGGTGACCCGTTGTTAGTGGTCGATCAAAATTGTTTTCTTTTTTTTTTCTGCAATGAATCTTTATCTCTCAAGTAATAGCTAGGTAGCTGCTTTCTATGATCATCGCTTAAATGCTTTCTCTAATTAACCCTTCAACCCGGATTGACGCAGAATTTATTGCACCGGCGATAATTACTTTGGACAAATTCATTAAGCATCATAATTTATTTAAAATAGTTGTACTTCAATTTCTTAAGAGAAATATTATAAAAAGAATTTTAAAAAGACAGACAGATACAGATTTTAGAATAAAATAGATGTGGATATTGAAATTAAGGATGCAATATATAAAAAAATAGAAACCATTGCAACTTAATAATTCTACATGACCTACACGTCAAATAGAAAAGTCTCCAGTATTACAGTCAAAAAATAAGACGATTTTTCACATTTTTTTTAAAAAGAATATAAGTCAAATTAACTTAAAACTTTTCAGATTTAAACTTCTTATCATCTGACTAATATTTAATATTTCCTGTTTTATGTAAATAAGTGATTCTACCAAGGTGTTTATCGATCATCGCCATAAAATCGTTGTGGTTGTCTGTAATAAAAGAACGAAACGTTCAGTCCTGGAACAGGTGTAAACCGCAACGAGGGCATACAAATTATTTTCATGTTCACGAAATTATACATACACACCTTTGTACTACACTTATTGTGTTAGGTCCTTATGACACCTACATTGCCTGTTTTGTACACTTTTATTTGTTCGAGTAATTGTTTCAAAACACAGTTGAGAAGGTGATAATGTGTACGAGCGTGACTAGTAGTTACAGCCTAACTCATCGATCCGTTTCGTTTAGTTTTCATTGGCTCTTCATGGTGGTTCGATTTCAACTCATCCGTTGTAAGAAACTTTCAAATAATCATAAGTTCCAAAGAAGAGTGACAGGTGTGACACACTTTGAATCCCGGTTAAAGCAGCGTAATTGAACCTCCGTTTTGCGGGGATCTTCTGTCAGTACTCTATGATTAATTTGTAGAAAGTGTCTAAAACTAATAAAGTTACTATAGATAACGAGATTCATTTACCAAATCAATGATCGACTTCCATTTATCGAGGTAATTAAATGTTATCGTTAGAAGCAGCCTTTGTAAAGTTTTTTAAAACTAAGTTAATAAATCAGTCAAGGTACCAAGATCTTAAAAGTACCAAGATATCAAGATATTAAAAGTACCAAAGTAATAATTTCTCTCTATATGTACATTGTTAAATTTCTTATCACATCGTTGGTAAAAATGCTTCGATAACTTTCGACATGCAATTAAAATTACAAATTATATCGGATAAAAATGAACTACAACAAATACGTACATCGTTAAAAAAATTACGGTCTGCTGATTGACCCGACCGGAAAAACAAACGGGAACGCGGTGTTTACCTCGTTACCGGAAACTAATAACCACATGCGGTAGGATGTTTAATGTAGATAACGAGTTTAGAGTCAATTTTTTAACTCGTAAGCTAAACCGTAATATATGTAAAAATTTCTATTTCCATATCCATCGTATTTTTGATATTCTTTATTAGCTTACAATTAGTTGACGTCGTTAAAGGTCAACAATTTGTATTATATCTTATAATAATAAAACATGTTCATACTTGCTTATACAAGTATATACATGTATTCAGAACATTTTATATATTTTATAAATTTCAAAATTTGTCATAGTAGAAGTTCATGTGTTTTAATACATAGATAGGATTGAAAGGGTCAGTATTAAATTTTAAAGAAGTGTTGTATGATTTTCAAAGTATATTATAACCTTGATGAAAGCTCTAATCCAAGACATAAACCTTGTTAAAATAACAGATTGAATCTAGTAAAAAGAACATACACATTCTTTTTTTACAAAAATTAAATTTAAACAAAATACAGTCAAGTATCATAAAAGTATTAAATATTATTAGTAACGTTATTGTTACTAGTACTTTGTTAATAATACTACAAGATGTTACATGAATGAATTAATAAATAAATATATCTTCCAGATGTTCACGGCCCAATGGAAACGTTCGTGTTGCCACCAGGGATGTATCTGAGGCCAGAAGATGCTGGAAACTTGTACACAACGTTATCAGCGAATCCGAACGTATTTTTTCAACGGGCAGCTCATCCTGGGATGATGTACTGATAATTGCCCGGAACCCCTTTCGACCACGAAAGCCCGCGAATTTCGATAACAGAACTGCTTTTCTACATTCTTATATTAGATAGCTACGGAACAATGGACTTTGTTTCCTATTCGTTTGTCTTGTTATTGTAAATAATATCACGTACGAGTGTTGCTCGAGACTTTTAATTCTCCTTTGTCTCGGTTATACTCGATTATTTCGATAACAAATCAAACTGTAGCAGTCGAAGGCGAATTTCGCGAGAAATTATAATAAAGGTACGATACATTTTTTTATAATCCTTCTTTTTTTTATTTCCATCGTTTTTTGTACCAAGTTAGTTCCTGGATAGTGGCAATGCTCATTGCTGTAGGAAGGACCATGAAACTATAAATCTGAAATTTTTTTATTATTAATTCTCAAGGTTTAAAATTCTAAAGTTTTAAAATTTTCGAATTTCTAAGTCCCCAAAATCTCAAACCCTAAATTTCTACATTCCCAAATTTTCGAGTCCCTTTTCTATATCTTCAAATTCTCACATACCCAAATTTCTAAATTTCTGAATTCTCAAATCCCCAAATTTTGAATCCCCAAATTCTCAAACCCCAAATTTCTAAATATTCAAATTCTTATATCCCCAAATTTCTAAATTTCTAAATTCTTACAACCCCAATTTCTAAATTCCTGAATTCCCACATCCCCAAATTTGTAAACCCCAAATTTCTAAATTCTCAAATTTCCTATTAACTTTTATTTCATAGTTGTACAATTGAAAGATCTGGATTACCTTGCAATCAAATAAAAATCCTAGTGCCAATAGCAATGCTATGTCACCCTTCACAGGTTATCTTTTCATGCACTTTATCTCCAGTGTAAGAAACGACTGTAACAAAGCTGTGAAGTATTTCATTTATCTTAATCTATGAATCATCAACCTATTGCCTTTTTTTTCTTGTACACAACCATTCAGTTCTAAATTCTGCACAAAAGAGAACAGCGTAATTAGTCTTTGTCAGTAAAGTGAACTTTTTAATCCCATTGCCATGTGTCTGTAATTCAACTTATGACCCAAAAAGAAGACTGTAAATATTAAAAATTGAAGAAATCAATATTTTAGTACTTAATAAACATTCTTATATACATTTACGTATTAATAATTTAAGTCAATGTTCTACGTCGTAATATTCCTTACTTTTATGTTATGTTACAATATCTCGTACGATATCAATTCTTTCAAATCGGAAAATGGGCCAATCAGTGACCGCGAATGCTCTGCGTAAGACATTTATTGCGTTTACTTGTGAAATTCTTGTGAAATTTCCAGGTATGTGGAGATAGCAAAATAAAATGTGTAGCAATCTGCGCAATATCGTTTTATAAACGGTAGGGTATTGTACAAACTTAGTACGTTACTGTCCATAGAATGATTACACTTGCGTAGTACAACGTATTCGGTGACAGTACACGGCAGGTTGCTTTTCTTGACGTCACGTGTTGAGTTCGGTTGGAGGGGAACCTCACTTTCTTTTCATCTGTCAACAGTATGGTTCCATGAGTAGTCGTTTTGCTGCATTCTAATGGAAAACAGACGTAATTTCTGTAATTCATCGATTGAATTATCTAAAAATAATACTCCAATGAAAGTTTACGACTGAAAAATTGATCGGCAAAGCGTTGCCGTTCCATACAATACTTCTTAACCTGTAACGTGTTGTGACATATACTGCACAGTCAGTGGAGTATAACCTGGTTTTAAATGCTAACAAAGTTGTGTAAACTTTAGTGAAATCTTTTTAACAGTTAAATAATATTGTATTAAAAATGGCTGGCAAATTGGAGCATCTTAGGTAAGTAGAAATTTTCTACACTTCCTTTTATTATAGATTTTTTTTTGTACATCTGCCCCTTAATCAAGATTTAAAACTTAAATGACAAATGAGAAATATCTTCTGATTTTGCAGCTTTATTACCTTTATTTACCATGTACATTCTAATAATTATAATAACATGTATTTATTATGCATTTTAGGATTTATTTTGTTACATGGAATGTGGCGACTAAGTATCCTGAGGAGGATTTACATCAACTTCTTGATCTTGGTCAAACATCAAGAAAGTTACCAGATTTATATTATGTTGGGTATATATAAAAGATATATGAAGTGTACAAATTATTTAAAGGATAAATGAATTTATAAATTATATTAGATTGCAGGAAGTCAAAGCTCAACCACAAAACATGGTATTAGATATGTTCTTTGAAGATCCGTGGACAAAATCTTTTAGGTGCGCAGATTAGAAAGTTACACTTATTTATATGTATTAATAATCACTTTATTCAAAAGTATTTAAGTTTCTGTGGTATTACTTTAAGCCTTTAAGAAGCCATCATTTTCTATTGAATTTTTTCAGAGAAGTATTAAAGAAATATGATTACGTGAAAATACGTACACAGCGTTTACAGGGTCTTGTCTTAAATCTCTTTTGCCTAAGAAAACATATTACACATTTAAGATTAATAGAAGCTCAATATACAAGAACAGGGTTTGGTGGCATGTGGGTAAGAAGAAACTTTAATTGTGCATCATTTCTTTCTAATATCTTTAAATAAAAGTGTGTTGTTTCCAGGGTAATAAAGGGGCAGTTAGTATAAGATTAAATATGTATGGGGTCAGTATGTGTGTAGTAAATACACATTTGACACCACACGATCATTTATTGGCAGATAGGATTACAGATTATAATACAATACTCACAAACCATAGTTTTAGTAACTCAGATACATCCAAAATACTATTTCATGAGTAAGTATAGAACTTTAATACAGATTACCATAATAATAATATATAACAACTTGTATTAACAATGATTACCTTCCAGTTATGTATTTTGGATTGGTGACTTAAACTTTCGATTAAATGGAGCAGACCTAACTGCCACAGATATTGATTTACTAGTTAAAAAGAAACAATTGAAACCTTTATTGGCAAGAGATCAATTAAAGGCAGTAATGGAGACCGGTGAAGCTTTTGGTGAATTACATGAAAATTCTATTACATTCCCACCTACTTATAAGTATGAATTTTCATCTCAAGATTTTGATCTCAAGTAAGACGAATTTGTTACTTCTGTAATATGTTTATAATATCTTCTTTCTTACTTATCAATTGTGCATGCAGGCGGCGACCGTCATGGACTGATAGAATTTTATACAAAGTAAATGCGGATGTTTACGACGATGTTAAACTTAGCGCTACTCAGCATAATTACAAGAGTCATTTCAACTACGTACAATCAGATCATAAACCAGTCACAGGAGAATTTGATATTATTGTAATATTAATAATGCTGTTATATTAAAAATATTTATGATAACGCTACAATCAATTTGTTAAGTTTAATAAATTAAATTATATTTACAGATCAGACCTACTGTGGAGGATCATGGGATAGAATTCCAACCTGTGACAGCATGGTTTATAGATGAGGAAAATTCAGTATCGTACAAATTATTAGGAGATGCTAGGCCTGCGAGCGGGGATTGGGTAGGACTTTTCCACAACGAATTTTCCAGTTTAGACGAATATATTGTATATGAATATGTAGGTCAAGGTAAGATTTCATTTTAATGTACTTCTTGAATATGATTGTTCAACGATGTCGCTGTTGATATATCGTGGCTATTTTTGCCGGTTTGTGATAAAGATTTATGTTAGGTAAATCGTCTCCAATCCCTTTCGAACCTCATGCCCTCATGGAGCGAATTTATTTCAACGACAATGCTCTTCGTTCACCAGGGATGTATCGATTGGTTTATGTTGCTCATCGAGGGAATCTTGTAGGAATTTTAGGTGTTAGTCCTCCGTTTCCGGGACACCATAGACCGGCTTGATAACTTTTTAGATATCTATGTTAACATAATAGCAATTACAGATGATACCTGCTTATGATAGATTTTTAATGTATAGCTGATAAATTGTTGCAATATGCGCGCGTTTAGTTGTCAGACTCATGTGAGTAGCTTCATTCAATTAGAGCAAAACGCGTTATTTAGATGTAACTGTTTGAGGTCCAATATTTCTTTAACTTATCAAAATCACTCATAAATTACAATTATTGATGATTATCTCACTTAAAGGTTCGTAAAGAATGCATTGACTATCTTTAGTACTTTAAATGTTTATACAAAAATAATTCTAGAAATTGAGACGAATTATACTGTGGAAACCTAGAATTATTTGAGGAGTATTATGTTTCTGTGATATAAAAGTAGATCTTAGATGATCAAGTGTGACGTGTATATTTCGAAAATTGTGTACTTTTTAACAAAATGATATTGCAGAAGCATAATCCTTATTAAAATAACCTCTTTTAGTTCCTGTAATTACTATCTATTTTAATGGAGCAAGTAAAATGATAATTGTTCAATACGAAAGAGTCCCAAGAGGTTGACATGCTATATAATTTTATATCAGAACACGAAAACACAATTAGGAATGTAAATATACAGTTTTACGGAATTGTGATTAGAATAGAATTAAGCTGATATATTACAGTATTTTTCAGTAGATAACGTATATTTTACAAGATAGTTCATTTTTATTCTTTTACATAGTAAGCATTTTACTCTTAAAATAAATATTTTTAACGAATCTTATCTTTTATTTTAAGTATTGAATTTTTTATGTATCAAATTATACGAGATTAATAGCATTTATAAATTCAGTACTGACACTATCTACTGAATAATACAGTAATATTTCGTGAAATGTAGAAAGAACATAAGCAGATATAAAAATATGTTGCCAGGAGACAACAAACAATCCATATCTCAACCAGTTTCTTGATGTTCAAAAGTTACTTTTGGTACCTGGTTTTTGCTGCTGGGTTATTACCCACAGGCACTAGTGCTTAATTATCTTATGCTACAGAGCTTATAAGAGTGTGCTAACCATTGGTGTAACTAGAATCTTTGTCTAAAGTGTGCTGGGTCATGGTTTTACTAATAATGTTAATGTTACACATTAAGAATAACCAAGTGCAAATTTAAAACTTGAAAATTTGGAAATTCAGAATTAAAAAATTGAGAAATTTGAAAATTTGTAAACTTGAAAATGTCTATTTGCAATATGAGATATCCTAAGGAAAGATCTATATTTTGAGAATGTTAATTCCACCATGGTTTCGATTTAGTTACGCCAATGGTGCTACCGTGTTTTTACGCACTTGACATACGAGCGAGCACCACTTAGATAATAATCAATGTTAGTTTTAGGAAACCTTTTAATTGGGTTGGCGAATTGTTATGATGGTTTGGTTATACAAACCTACGCTATTTTATTTTTATAGCGTGATAGAAACGCAAAGAAAACGAACAAATATACGCTGTGGTATAAAAAGGGGATACAAAATAAAGAACGATATTTTTAACTTGTTAAACAAATTATTTTAGCCTGTATCGAAAAGCTTGGAAAGAATCAAAGGAAAAGAATAAATACAATTTTCTAAAAGAAAACATTTAATTAATTAAGCCTACATAAATAACTTAAATAACAATACAATAAATAACAAATTACAATAAATAACGTATGTACTCGATAAAACTACGACATACAGAGTTCAATTATTTTCGTCTGTATTTTTCGATCAATTTATTATTAATATAAATAAATAAATCATCATGTTCACACCATTAGTCTCTAGCATTTTTACATCATAATTTTACCTCTTTTATACAGCTGGAATAAATTTGTTGTAAATGCACTGATTTTGTACTGTTCTACTTTTGAAATAATCTCGGAAACTGATGACGTGAACATGTTACGTATGCAAATTATACACTTTTACTGTACACGAAAGAAAAATGATTTATACGTAAGTCATGTTTAAAATGTATACTGCGAAAAATGCTTTTAAAAGCGAGAAATAATGTTCGTCACGAAGGGATAGTTATATGTACAGATTAATCTTCAATGAAATAGTATAAAATTTATGAAACGCGAATGAAGAGAAATTGAAAGTTAAATGGGTTGAGTGAAGACCGCCATTTTGTTCTATTATTCGATTAAGGGGGTACACTTGTACTGTTTTTAATTAAAATTTGAGAATAAAGGTACATCTATTAAAAAGATTAAAATGCATCATCTAGTAATTCCCAAAGAAATAAATTTCCTGTTTGACAAGTGTACTCCCCTAAGGCATTTATGGTTTTTATAGCAATTATTACGATATTATCGTTCAGTTGCATTCTCAAGGATAATTTTAGAACATCGTATTTCCCCGGATAGTACCCAAGGTAGTTTTTAATGTACATCATGAATGACAAGTGACACTATATACATATTAATAACATTAAACTTTTAATTCACGATGTGTCATGCACTCGGGAAGATTTTGTATCTCAAAGTCATGGGAAACGCTTTAACGTTGCTGTACAGAATTCGCGGAACATGTGCATTCATTGTAAGATCAACGATACAACCTGTCCGGCTTCCCGCTGTTATGCAATCGGTTGTACAAACATCACAACTTGCACGTGCTATTGTAAAACGAGTTGTAGATGTTTTTACATAACCGAGTAGTTCTTGAGAAATATGCTGTGTCCAAAAAAAAAAAAACGTAGACACGTACAAGTATCATATAACAATTCTAAATATGGTCTCAAATGCATCCGTTAAATGCAAATCGTTATCATTTTGTGAAAACTGCTTTGAACTTATGGTACAATGATTTTTTTTAAGTCTTATTCGATTTTGTAGATCTTTTGCTATTTTGTTAATTTATGACATCATAACTTTCGTTTGTATGAAAGTATTGTTATAATTTATAGTGATTCGTTTATCTCAGAAATAAATTATTTATCATTTATAGCAGAAAAGATTAGTGATCATGTTATACAGGGTGAGTCAGCTAATTTGACTACTTTATGTTTGGTGATACAAGAAATGTTTTTTAATAAATGTTATTAAGGGAGATAATGTAATATATATAAGTTAAGATAGCTTTTTTACTGGGTGTTTTGTTTTCATATATTCTTTGAAATATTCTGTGTGATATTGAAATACGAATAAATACTTAAGATATTATTAAAATTATTACTTTTCTAAAAATGTTAAGAAAACTGATATGCAGAATAATCTATAGAATTTTATTTAAATTAAATTGACCTTGGAATTCTCTGAGTTACCATGTTTAAGAAAGTACATAATACGTTTATATTGTAGAAGTTAAAGTAGTCAAGTCTGTTAACTCACTCTGTATACCATTGTTTCACAAACGACACAATGACATTCATGTATTTTGTACAATGAGTTGTAAGAATTTCAGAGACGATATACATCATTCCACTCACGCAATAAATAATTGAATCAAAGTCTTACTTCTAACGAATCAGCTAAAATCGTCAAATGTGTCCAACATTTGATGGATTTACATTGGCGTAACTAGGATTTCTGTTTGAAGTGGAGAAGGGTCTCTAGATTTGGGGAGATGGGGATTTGAGAATTAGGAAGTTTGGAAATTTGGGAATTGGAGATTTAAGGATTTGTAAATTGCTCAGTGGGGAATTGGGGAATTAGGGAATTAGGAAATTAGGAAATTAGGAAATTGAGGAATTGGGGAATTAGGGAATTAGGGAATTGAGAATTTGAGGAATTGGGGAATTGGGGAATTGGGGAATTTAGGAAATTGGGGAATTGGGGAATTAGGAAATTGGGGAATTTGGGTTTTTGCACATTTCTAATTTTTGGGAATTAGAGATTTCGAAATTTGAGAATTGGGAGATTTGAAAATTTGGGGTTTGGAACTTCAGTAACTTAGAAACCTGATAATTTGAAAAGTGGGATATGAAAATTTAGGAAATTATGGTCTTAGACATTTAGAAATATGAGAATTTGTAAATTCCTAAATTTGACAATATTTAAAAAATTGAAAAGTGTATAACTTTGAAGTTGTTTGATCGACCTCAGTTCCTACTTACGCCAATGTCCCACGCTGCATCTCTCCAAAACAAAGCATCCCGAAGCAGTTAATTCACTCCTCACGAACAAATACAAAAAACAAACTAGTTTCACGGAATGATCGTTTGTCTGGGCGTAGAATCGCCGTTCATCACAGGAAGTAAATAAAGTTCCAAGCTTCTGCTTTCCGGTTCAGCGACGTCCCTGCCGCGCAGTTGTTGCACTCGCTGCCAAACGAAGTCCCTCGGTGGCCTTCGTAGAACGAACAAACCGAACACGAGGACACCTTGCAGAGAATTCACGAGATCGAAGGTGGACCAGTCGAAGGAATTCCCGTGAACGAACCAGGATATCAACTCCATCGTCCAGTTCAGTCCCATCAGAAAAAAGATTATCAAACACACGAAAGTCGTTCTCATGAGACGTCGGAGGAATCTTCGATCCAACCGATCCGACTCTTGATTCCTCGCGAGTCGCCTCAAATCGAGATCCTTCTGATACTTTGTCAGTTTGATAAATGTCAGCACGAAGAGTACCACGTTTCCTAGAAGCAGCAGCCCGACCGGCAGGTAAAAGTATGGCATTGATTTGTCGCTCGCTGCAAATGAAAAAAGGATCGTATTAAATTTTGTATAAGATGAGTGATTTGTGTTTTTTTTGTAGCTATTTGGAAGCTAATTTTGCAAGTGTTTTTTGGCGGAAAGGTATTTTTGATTGTGGTAGGTAATTTTATAGATGGATGTAGAGGTCGTTTTATCTTTTTGAGGTAGATATTTAAATATTAATTGTAATAACCGAGAACAGAATTTTATGTACAATTAATGTAGCAAAGTAACAAATGGAGAATTTAAATTGTAAAGTACAGAGATCATTTTGAGGAAGATACTGTGAGGTAGATAATTGATAGTAAATAATTGAGGTAGGTATTCAAATATTAACTATAATAACCGAGAGAAACCGAAGAAAAGAATTTCGTGTACAATTAATAAGTGTAAATGGAGAATTTAAATTGCAAAGCGATGTTATAAAATTTCAGTTAGGTATCGTGCGACCTTCGATTTAATTAAAAAATACTGCGGCTATCGCTTATCGGAGATAATCAATGTTTACCTCGTACATCGAGAATGAAAAATGTATTGACTCACATTTGAACTGACAGCTCTCCTTGCCGAAGTTCGGTTTCACGTAAGTCGCCGGTATCGTGGGGCTGAGATCCATACTCATCGAGACGAGGATAAGTATCACCGAGGGACCCCAACACCATAAGGAGTACCAGAAGAACAACGTTTTTGGCTTCATTCTTCTGTATGTGTCCCTGTCCACGTGGCTGCGCACCAAGGACCACATTTCGATGCACATCACATTTAGCCAAAAGAAGCACGCGACGAAGGAGAACTGGATGACGAATCCTGGAAAAGTTAATTGTTTCTTAACTGATTTCAAACGAGCGTTAATGTTGCTTTGTAAGGTGGCTGTTATTCGTTACGTCATATTTTATTGCATTCCATAAAAGTGTGATAGACTCGGGGAAAGTTAACGATTCGATGGACGTAAGGTTCTTAGAATCTATGACTTTGCAATTTTACGTTTTTTTTTTGACGTTTATATTAGATACTCTGAGATGTTTTAGATTTAGAAGGTACTATGTTTTGTGTTGATATTTTATTTGCGTTACTAAATGTTAGTGGAAGTATTTACATTTAGTAAACATATATTAGTTTCTATTTGTTATATAAATATATAAATATACATAATAATAAGATAAAGTTTCTTTAAAATATGGTCTTACCTATACTGTTGCAAGTTTGGCTCGATAGATGCAGGTTGCCTAATTGCGTGATTGCTAAGATGATAAAAGCCAATGCTAAACAGCCACAGTAGCGACTCAATGCTTTCCCGAAAACGTCCTTTAATTTTGGAGTAATGGAGTATGCTAGAATGGTGAGAATCAGAAATGGCACGGATACTAGAAGACCGCAGGCATAAATTGTGAGTCGGGAGTCTGCTGCCACTATTATGCGATCTGGAACAGACAAAAGTGTTTGTGGCATTGGTATGGTGAAATACTGAAATTTGGATTTTTGGAAATTTGGGGGGGTAAATTTGGCAACTTAGGAATTTTGGAATTTGGGAATTGGGGGAATGGGGAATTTGGGGAATGGGGAATTTGGGGGATTGGGAATGTGGGGAATTGGGAATTTGGGGAATTGAGAATTTTGGGAATTGGAAGTTGGGGGAATTGAGAATTTGGGAAATTGGGAGTTGGGGGAATTGAGAATTTGGGGAATGGGGAATTTGGGAAATTGAGAATTTGGGAAATTGGGAATTGGGGGAATGGGGAATTTGGGAAATTGGGAATTTGGGGAGTTGGGAATTTGGGGAATAGAGAATTTGGGGAATTGGGAGTTGGCGGAATTGAGAACTTGGGGAATGGGGAATTTGGGAAATTGGGAATTTGGGAAATTGAGAATTTGGGAAATTGGGAATTGGGGGAATGGGGAATTTGGAAATTTGGGAATTTGGGGAGTTGGGAATTTGGGGAATTGTGAGTTGGCGGAATTGAGAACTTGGGGAATGGGGAATTTGGGAAATTGGGAATTTGGGAAATTGAGAATTTGGGAAATTGAGAATTTGGGGAATTGAGAATTTGGGAAATTGGGAATTGGGGAAATGGGGAATTTGGGAAATTGGGAATTTGGGGAGTTGGGAATTTGGGGAATAGAGAATTTGGGGAATTTGGAGTTGGCGGAATTGAGAACTTGGGGAATGGGGAAATTGGGAATTTGGGAAATTGGGAATTGGGGGAATGGGGAATTTGGAAAATTGGGAATTTGGGAATTTGGGGAATAGAGAATTTGGGGAATTGGGAGTTGGCGGAATTGAGAAGTTGGGGAATGGGGAATTTGGGAAATTGAGAATTTGGGAAATTGGGAATTGGGGGAATGGGGAATTTGAGAAATTGGGAATTTGGGGAATAGAGAATTTGGGGAATTGGGAATTGGGGGAATGGGGAATTTGGAAATTTGGGAATTTGGGGAGTTGGGAATTTGGGGAATAGAGAATTTGGGGAATTGGGAGTTGGCGGAATTGAGAACTTGGGGAATGGGGAATTTGGGAAATTGGGAATTTGGGAAATTGAGAATTTGGGAAATTGGGAATTGGGGGAATAGGGAATTTGGAAAATTGGGAATTTGGGGAATAGAGAATTTGGGAATTTGAGAATTTGAGAATTTGAGAATTTGGGAATTAGGGAATTTAGGAATTTAGGAATTTGGGAATATGAAAATTTGAGAATATGGGAATTTGGTAAGTTACAAAATTTAGAAATTTGAGAATATTAAAATTTAAGAATTTGAAAATTAGAGAATAGAGAGATTCGAAAATCTGACAAATTGGTGATATGAAAATTTGAAAGTTTGGGAATTAAAACAGTAGGGAATTAGGGAATTAATAAATAGGGGAATTTGAGGGCCTATAAATGAAAAAATTTAGCTATTTTGCAACTGAATACATTTTTGTGAACTTACATTCAGAAAAGCACACGACAGTTCTCAGTCCCAATTCAGGAATGACATCCATGCAATAATCTATTCCAGGCTGCAACATCATCTGGTCTAATTGAGGCGCAAACACGGATCCGTTTATCAATAAATAATTCGCATCGAAACTGCTCTCATTAGGATCTAAAACATACCTGGAAATGGTAAATACACCAATCAGATTAATCACTTTATTTTGGTTTTCTTTCATATCTTACACTTCTAGTTTCTTGCAAAATTTCAATTCCAGTGACAAAATCTAATAAAGGTAAATTTTTAACATGAACACGTATAATCATAAAGTAACACGCAAAATTTTTGTATAAAGTCTAATTGCAAAAATTAAACTTAATATTTTTATTAGAAACTTGTAATATTTTATTATTAAAACTTCATTCTCTTTTCGAACTATTCTTCTGTTATATATTTTTCATTTTTTCCATGGAGGAAATACCGATATTATACAGAATTCACACATATCGCTGTTTATCGAATTCTTCCTGCTTTGCGCAAAAATTTTCGGTAAAAAATTTGATATACAATGTCTTTATATTCGACCAGGAAGCAGGAAAGTTTCATTCTAACATAAACATTATTGAATACAATTCCGAAATAGCGTCATATGAATATATTCCATCGACGTTCTGTTTTTTATACTCTTTATTATATCGCGACACGCCAGACTAAAGATAAATAAAAATGTTCGTTATTTGACATTTTTATATCGATCTATTTATGGGGATATTCATGGGGAGATAAATTAGAAAATAATTATTTAAGTAGATAACGTTATTTAAAGATTGCTGAACCTATCGAAAGGATAATATCTTTATCAGAAGAAAAAACTGAAGAAGTTTTATTCAAGGGATTAAAGTCGATGTATAACGATTACGTGATAAAGATCTACTTTTAATAAACAAATGTTACGTAAGAATTTTTTAAAATATACAGTAAAGACACTGTTTTATACTGTATATTATTTTTGAACACGCTTTTAATACAATTTCTAAAAGAGAATTGTATTACAATTATTCAGTTTACAATCTTGTAATAATTTATTACTAAAAATGAGTAATAAGAAGAGTAATTCGTTCTTCGATTTTTTAATAAAATTTATAAATCGTTTTTGTAGTGTCTATTATTTTTTATACGTATTCGTTTAAATAAAATTTCTGAAAGATCACTGTATCACAATCATTCAATGCTATAATGAATAATTTATTACTAAAAATGAATAAGAAGAAGAATTCGACTAATTCATTCTCCAATTCGTCAACAAAGTTTATAAAATGAATGAATAATTTTTTATCTTTAAGCTAATCTGAGATAAATAATATTGAACTTATTGAAACATTTTATTCTATATTTCAGTTTTATTATTTTTGTTACTCGTGCAAGTACTCACATTTTATCTTTGCAAGGATTCCCAACGATTGCAACGAACGTGCTTTGTCTTTTACCAGGAGCCAGCAATCCAGTTCTGTTAAATCTACTAAAACGAGGCGAAAATATTGAAGCTGTCGACGAGTTCATAGCTCTGCAACTCCTTTCTGAAAGATTCGCAAAAACTTCCCCTTCCGCGCAGCATTTTCCTACCACTGGCAAGTTTTTGTAGTCCTCTGGTATCGCTGTGTGATTTTGCTGTAACAAATTATGAAAAAGTCACATAAATAGTTGGTGTTCTCATTCAAATTTCTTCTAAATATTCAATACATTTTACTTACAAATCTAAAGCAAACTAAATAGTTTCGTTTTTTAATTTTAAAACCTGACGCTTGTGGCATTAAGAACTCAGAGTACCTCGAGGGTTAAATATTTTCAAGTTTTTAATTTTTGTTAAAGAAGGTATCTGACATTATGAATTATTGCATAGTGTACTAGTCACTAAGTTAAATATCTTTTTTTAATACATTTAACTTAACAATATTTAACAATTATGGCACTCTGAATTATTGACACAAGCTGAAAAGTATCTTCTGAACTTTTATTTTTGTTAAAGAAGATATTTAATATCTGACATAATGAATGATTGTGTACTATACTAATCACTTTGATAAATATCTCAGAATATCTCACAAATTCCACAAACAATACAATGTGTCCATGAAATGTGAGTACTGATGGGTTAACTTAAGAATATTTAACTTAACAACATTTGTCATAAGATATTGAAATTTATATAATCATTTACTATTACATTATATGATCATTTACTGTTACATTGAATCATCATTTCCTGTTACATGACCGTTCACAGTTATATTACAGAATCATTTGTGAAGCTAAATTATGCTTGCGCGATGAAAAAAGAACTTGAAGCTTTGAAACTTCAAAGAGGGCTATAGATGGACAGCAATAGTACTAAAAATAACTGTGCAAATATACAAAAATCTATATTTTACTCAGGTAGCTCGATTTGTTGCAGCCTCGGTAATTTTTAACTGAATTAAAATCATCCTTCGGATAGTTGTTTTATTGATGTGAACTTCTTTACGTAAATGTCTTTTAACTTGGTTTTTATTAATTAACTAAAGTATTTTAATACAATTTTATACTTTTGATAGTAGGGTTGGTATAATTTTGGGGGTTGAAAGGAAACTTTGGGAGTTTGAATATTCAGAACTTTTTAACTTCTCCAAATTGCCTTTTTAAGGTCCTACATTCTCAAGTTCCCTAACTAGTTCCAAGTTCTCAAAAATCTAAAAGTTCAAATTTCCCAATCTTCAAAGTCTCAAATTCACTTTCCATTCTGAGGTTTCAGAGAGCACTTTTTAGGTTCTCAAATTTCTGAGAGTAAATTTACGTTTATAAATTCCAAGATCTTAAATTCCCAAATTTCTATTTCCCAAAGTTCCAAACTTCCGAATTTTCCTCAAACCACTTGCGAATTTCGTGGCTTTGAAAGTTCACAAAATAACGCACTCCAAATAATTCCACAAGTTTACGTCCAAAACCCTTGAAACTCTCAAACGTAAATCTGAAGCCATAAAACCCAAAAATCTTATTATTCTCGTACGTTATACATACCAAAGGAATCGAGTGTATCGTTGTTTTATAATCCATTCCCGCCCCGCAAATCGCCAGGTCACAGAGAAGAGCGCACAACATCAACCAAAGCTTAGAATTTCCAGACATCTTTCCTCGAAATCTATTTATACGTCCACCAGCAATTGTCATAACACGTTTATATCGTCTGTTAAACGTTACAACTAGATTTCCGTACTTCTATCTTCAGAATATTCCCAGAAGTTCAATTTACTGCGTCCTTGCCTCTTTCTCGCGAGTTCCTCGTGCAATCAGCGCGTCACGTATCGAAAATGGCGGACGAGTAGAAATTTCTTACTATTCGCTGCATCAATGACATCTTATATCTTCGATTCGCTTTATCGATTCCTTCGTTGTTTACACTTCAGGATCAGTTTAAGAAATGTTCCTTAGAATTAATGCGCACTTGCAAGATCTTTCGCGAAAATTTGCATTCGAACCGGAAGGAATTCGAAGGTTATCCGGTAAAGATTTAACGTGCTCCGTTAAAGTTCTGAGCTCTATCAGTTTACAGGCTCAGATTATTTTCTCGCTATCGATTAGAACGGTAAGATAATAACTCGGTGTATTAACTCTGATAACAGAACAAGTCTTCCTTCTTCTTTTTCCGGGATATTTCCGTGTTCGGGGCAAAGTGTTCTCGATGTGCTCGATCGAAAATATTTGCCTTTTATCTCTCGACGATTCAAAGTGCAATCTTCGTTCGGAGATCTACAACAGATAGTCATTGAATTAGGCACCTGATTTAGTTGTTTGAAATAGTCTTATTCATATAGCCCTTGGATTCAGATTTTTAGGGATAGAAAATGTTTTTTGGATTCTCTTTATCTGATATTTAATTATACCTTGTTTATTTGAACTTGTAGTTATTCTAATTATTAAAATTGAAATTATTTTGAATTGAACATAAGATGTACAGTTTTTCTGCAACTTCTTTTTTAGAACAGTACAAAATGGTTTCCATAATAGTGTACAAGATTTTTGAACGAAATGATGGAGGAACAGTTTAAGAGGCACTTTAATTTTGCTTCTGATAAGTTTGACATATCAGATAGCGATCAAATCTCCTCACTGAAAATAGTCCACATCGCTGAAATGTTAGCAATTAAGAATCGGACTTTGCTCTTTCTCATCCAGCATTCCTTACACAAATCGATACAAATTTTTTCAAAATCCTTGAGTTTAATTTAAGAAATCAAGCGACGTAACATAAACGAACTATAATCAATGAATCATGTAAGAGGACGAAAGGTCGCAGTCATCTTAAAAAGAAAGTGCGATGAATGAACAGCTCTTGACCTACATATATGTAATTTCCGCTGCTTCACCGAAGAAAGTAACAAAAAGTGTTCCGGTTACTTCCGAGAAATTATTTAGGTATTTAACACTGTCAAACCGGAGTAAATCATAAGAGCAGATTGAACGTAAAGAAAACTTTCGAAAAATGATATTTCATTGAAGCATACTTCAAACTTGTTTGTTTAGTCTCGAAAATCAACTTAGTCGAGGCTGATTTACATCGAAATCCTGTTATAGTTGGCACTGATGCAGTCGGAACATGAAGGAGCATTTAAAGTTCAGAGATGTGAATACATCAATTGTATTGAAACAAAATGATTCAAGGAATGAAATACAATATCTTAATTTTCAGTAATGAAGATTTGAAGTCTGAATGAAGTCAAAATAAAATGACTTAATAAATAGAATATTTGTAATTAACAAAGATGGACGATTTGGTAATTTGAAGTTTAACAATTTATATACAAATTGTGTGGAAATAAAATGATTTAGTAAATAGAATAGTTATAAGCATTAAAGATGGACAATTTGGTAAAATGAAGTTTAACAATTTATATACTAATCGTGTGGAAATAAAATGATTTAGTAAATAGAATAGTTGTAAGCATTAAAGATGGACGATTTGGTAATTTGAAGTTTAACAATTTATATATTAATTGTGTGGAAATAAAATGATTTAGTAAGTAGAATAGTTGTAAGCATTAAAGATAGACCATTTGGTAATTTGATGTTTAACAATTTATATATTAATTGTGTGGAAATAAAATGATTTAGTAAATAGAATAGTTGTAAGCATTAAAGATGGACGATTTGGTAATTTGAAGTTTAACAATTTATATATTAATTGTGTGGAAATAAAATGATTTAGTAAATAGAATACTTGCAAATAACGAAGGTAGATAATTTTAAAATTTGAAGTTTGACAATGTACATGCACCAGTTATATAAAAATAAAGCGTTTCGACAAGTAGAACAGTTATAAACAACGAAGATGGACAATTTCAGGATTTGAAGTTTAACAATGTACAGACACTACTTTTGTAAAAATAAATCAGTTCAACAAATAGAATAGTTATAAATAACGAGGATGGACAATTTTAGAATGTCAAGTTTAACAATGTACAGGCACTAGTTGTGTAGAAATAAAATCATTTGGCAAATAGTTTAATTTCAAACAACAATGATGTACAATTTGACAGTTTTCTGTTTAACAACACACATCAGTTGTACAGAAATAAAATGACTTAGCAAATATAATGATTTTACACAATAATGAAAGACAATTTAATAATTCGCGGTTTAACAAGTGCATCAGTTACATAAAAACGATTTAGCACAAAATTGATTTAGCAAAGAAAATAGCTTTGAATAAAGAAATCAGACAGTTCCATGATGGAAAGTTTAACTGCATACACCAACTGTACATAAATGATATAATTTAGCAGATAAAAGAGTTATAAGTAACAAAACTGAACGATTTGAGGTATAACAATACACACCAGTTGTAAAAAACTAAAATGATCCAACGAACAAAGTAGCAGCAAATAACGAAGATGGACGATTCCGTGGCTCGATGAGTTTGATTTAACGTAGTTTTCGATCACATTCACTGAAAATGGTGGAAGACACTGGATCACGAAACGGAGAACGTATTTCGATGATGTTCACGTGGTTCACGGATCGAGGTCCGAGACTATACTGATCGCGCTCTTGGAACCAGCAAGCCTTTATCTATCGGTGAACGATTACTCGCATGATGCACACACCGTCAGAGATTCACTATCCAGGTGTCGTAATACTAAAGCTTCTGTTAAGATTTCTTCTTTTTCTTGCTCTCGAAAGAAAATGAGTTACTAGAAACAGGAGTAAAAATTTCATTATTATCGAGGTCGTTATCGATATGTGGGTATAGTCCTTAATTTATCGGTGATCAACGGTCAACGATTTATAGTACTATTGACTTGTTAATGATGTCATTAATCGAGTGAACGGGCGTGCCACGTCGAAAACGAAATTAATGTGGGAAAGTTCACGGTTTGATTCATTTTTGCTGGGATGGTATTGTGACAGTTGTATGTAAAATAGATGATTGTGGTTTGAGGTGTGATTTATAGAAATTTGGGAGTTTGGAAATCTGGTAATTTTGAATTTTGAAATTTTGGAAATTTGGGATATTTGCGAATTTGGAATTTTGGAATTTCGGAAGTTTGGGAATTTGGAATTTGGGGAATTAAGTATTTGGGAAATTTGACATTTGGGGGAATTTGGAATTTGGGGGATAGGAATTTGGGAAATTTGGAATTTGGGGAATTTGGAATTTGGGGAATTTGGAATTTAAGGAATTAGGAATTTGGGGAATTGGGAATTTGGGGAATTGGGAATTTGGGGAATTTGGAATTTGGGGAATTTGGAATTTGGGGAATTTGGAATTTAAAGAATTAGGAATTTGGGTAATTTGGAATTTGGGTAATTTGGAATTTGGGGAATTTGGAATTTGGGGAATTGGGAATTTGGGGAATTTGGAATTTGGGGAATTAGGAATTTGGGGAATTAGGAATTTGGGGAATTAGGAATTTGGGGAATTGGAATTTGGGGAATTTGAAACTTGGGGAATCTGGAATTTGGGTAATTTGAAATTTGGGGGATTAGGAATTTGGGAAATTTGGAACTTGGGAAATTCGGAATTTGGGGAATTAGGAACTTGGATAATTTGGAATCTGGGGAATTTGGAATTTGGGGAATTTGGAAATTTAGAACTTCAGAAATTTGGAATTTCAGGAATTTGCAACTTTAGGAATTTAGAATTGTAGAAATTTGGAACTTTAGAAATTAGTAAATGTAGGAATTTGGTATTCAGTAAAGGAACTTTGAGTATCTAAAATTTTGGAAGTTTGGAAATTTCAAGTTTCAACAATTCACAATTCCTAAGATCTAAAACTCGAATCCATCTATTCAAAAATTTCTAGATCCTAAAATTCCCAAAATCCCAAATTTCCACAATTTCGATGTCCGAAAATCTTCAAAACTCCAAATCTCTAAAGCACTCATCTGCCTTTCTCCTCTCAATAAATCACCACTCGCCTCGTCATTCAAAACGTTGAACAGAATTACGTTAATTGAAATTGCCAAAGTATCATGTTACATATTTCTGAATGATACAATGCTCCATATTAATGATCACTCCTCTCCATATATAGCCCTGTTAACAAAGAAAATATTCGAACAATGTCACGAATGATTCGTTCATTGAGGAAACTCTGGCGTTTCAGGATTTACCGAATCGGTCAGTTTCCCTGTCTCTACCTTTTATCAAAAATACTTTCGAACTGATATCGAAATTGTGACGTAACATCGGGGAAATTTTTCCACTATCTCTGTCGATATGACGTAGGCGTGAGTTGTAGCCGCTCGTACAAGGTGCTCGTCACGAAAGAGCTCGCGTTATGAACTTTACAAATACCATTCTGCGAATTGTAAGTTTCGCCTGTTCTGTTTCTGCGAATCTGTTGCAATGTCGATCAACTACATGCGTACTTTACATTTTCCATGATTTTCGTGATATTTGCAGCCTACAAAACCGCGGGGTTCGACTGAAACCGCGCGTGTCTAGTCTCAACAAAATGGCGGGTAAGTAGAATAGCGCTGAAGATGAAACATTTATCTATTCGGGTAATCGTTAGTCATGTACCGCAAATTTTTATTTTATACTTCCATTGAAGCGTTTATTTATGTATATATGTTTCATTTTAGTTGGGTATATGAAAATAAATTGTTTTAAATAATACATTTTGTAGGTACTTACGAAGATGCTTAAAATCTACAGTGACATCCATTTAGGTAATCATCAGTCATATAATGTAAATTATTTATATTTTATTCCTTTGTTGCTACATATATTTACGTATACACTTTTTATACTAGTTGAGAGTAAAAATATTAAATGTTTAACTTGTTCAAAATGTTTTAAATAATAAATTTTGCAGGTACTTACAGTGAATCTCAAAATGTACAGTGACATCCATTTAGGTAATCATCAGTCATATAATGTAAATTATTTATATTTTATTCCTTTGTTGCTACATATATTTACATATACACTTTTTATACTAGTTGAGAGTAAAAATATTAAATGTTTAACTTGTTCAAAATGTTTTAAATAATAAATTTTGCAGGTACTTACAGTGAATCTCAAAATGTACAGTGACATCCATTTAGGTAATCATCAGTCATATAATGTAAATTATTTATATTTTATTCCTTTGTTGCTACATATATTTACATATACACTTTTTATACTAGTTGAGAGTAAAAATATTAAATGTTTAACTTGTTCAAAATGTTTTAAATAATAAATTTTGCAGGTACTTACAGTGAATCTCAAAATGTACAGTGACATCCATTTATGCAATCATCAGTCGTATAATGTAAATTATTTATATTTTATACCTTTGTTGGTACATATAACTACTACCAGTGATTTTAATTAACATCTACTGATTTTTTAACAAATTTTTGAACATATCTATGGTTCACTTTGTAAAATACAACAGCAACTATTTAATGATTGCAACAATTTACAAAATGCAACACTCAGTAGAGTAATTTAGGAAAACGTTAAATGTCCTGTGATTTTTTAACATAAGTATGTATTAAACTTCTTAAAGTAACTGATTAAAATAGATATTTTTATTGTGTAGCTGATAACTATCGATTGCATAAGAATGAATTTGAGAAACTGATTTTCCGTATGATTTGTAGAATTCCTTTATCTGATTATCCATAACTCACTGGCAACGTAAAAATAGATAAACAGTATCTACTTTATAGCAATTTTCTAGTTTAAATTAAACGTGCAACTTTGTATCATATTTTCAATTTTCAACATTTAACTTTTCATTACTTTGCTAGTTTGATAGTAATGTTTCTAAAAATTATTATTCTTTCGTCTTATTTTTAATTAAAGAATTTTTACTATTGTCAGTGACAGATAATAGGTTAAAAAATGACTTTAATGTTGCATTAAATGAAATTCTTCTATTATATACTTTGTGTATTACACTTGATATATTTTTCCTAGATATTTTCAATATTTTTTAGTACAATAATAATTTTCAGAAAAGTTCACATATTTTACAATTAAGAATCAAACATGAAATTTTGAAAGTAGTTCTGAAAGTGAAGATTTCACGTTTTCAAAATGGTGCAGGTTCCGTTTCCTTTATGAATAAGATATCGGAGAAAAAGATGTAGGCATCCTTCCAATACTTCGATTGCTCACAATAGTAATTATAATTCGTGCATGAGAATTCCAGATCGAGTACATACGTAACACGATCGTGATTCTTCGAGGCTTACATTACGTTACAGAGGTTAATCACCAACGATAAATTTAGAAAGGTAGCAGAACAGAAAAATATTATCTTTGACTTCATCCAGTCTGAATATAAGTTGAACAATTCGGGACTTCATTTGATCGACTTTAATGGTCAATGATATACTCGAAGAGAACTCGTCTTTCTTATTAATCCCTCGACATACGATCTTTTCCACAAAAATTTAGCAAAAATCACCAATTGTTTTTCATACTCTGTTATTATCTCTTATCAAAGAATATTTTCTTGCCATCAAACAATTGTCTTTTATCAATATAATGTTGTGTTAACGTTATCGTTTATCGAAACAATATTTTGTTAACGTTGTCTTTTACCAAAAGAATATTTTCCCAAGTTCCAAATTCCCTAAATTGCGAATTCCCCAAATTCCTAATTCCTCAAATTCCAAATTCCCCAAATTCCTAATCCCCCAAATTACAAATTTTCCAAATTACAAATTTCTCACATTTCAAATTCCCCAAATTCCGAATTCCCCAATTTCCAAATCCCCAAATTCCAAATTCACCAAATTCCAAATCTCCAAATTTCAAATTCCCCAAATTCCTAATTCCCCAAATTTCAAATTTCTCAAATTTCTAATCCCCCAAATTCCAAATTTCCCAATTTTCAAATACCTCAAATTCCCAATTCCCCAAATTCCAAATTCCTCAAATTCCCAATTCCCCAAATTTCTAATTCCCCAAATTCCAAATTTCTCAAATTCGAAATTCCCCAAATTCCAAATTTTTCAAATTCCTAATTCCCCAAATACCAAATTCCCCAAATTCCAAATTTTCCAAATTTCAAATTCCCCAAATTCCAAATTTTCCAAATTTCAAATTCCCCAAATTCCTAATCCCCCAAATTCCAAATTTCCCAAATTCCTAATTCCCCAAATATTCCTTTACAAAAAGACACGTTCTGAATTTAAATAATGTGAACCAGTATTCCCATTTTTATGTCAGAATATTGTAAAAATTTACCTATAATAGTAATTATTACCTCATAAGATAACTATTTGAATTTTTTTGTGTACTATGACTAAACCTACCGGGGTTATGAAACAGGGTTATTTATAACAATGTTAAATATTTCAGATAAGCCTTATAGATTATAGATTACAGATAGGGTATCCACCTGATAAGGAGTATCTGATTATAAAAACTTACTAGCTTCTTTTGTTTGTTGCATGAACCAGAGAATGACTTACAGAATGCATCAGCAATGAAAAACAACAAAATCACTATCTGATATACTTACATTAATTAGAACAAAAGTATTGATTGCTTTATTACTTGATTGTTTTATTCTTTTTGTTAAAATTTTACTATTCCTTTTCATTTAGTTTTAGGTTAGGTTAGGTCAATCTTATAGGTTATAATCTCTGAAGGCTATATTTTACTTTGGAAGTTATAGGTTATAACTTGTAGATTTTATAGCATTTGGATAATAACAAACAATATTTGTATAACAAATTTTATAGCTGCAGTGAAAGGTAACATACATACAAAGGTAACATACAACAGGCAGAATAAATGAATACTTTGAATGTTTAACTTGTTGAATTCATGTCATGACAAAACTTAAAAAACTGAACTTGTTAACTGTCCTTAAAGATAACGAAATTCGACGAAATGCTGTTTAAACTTCGTATTAGATAACAATACATGAAATAATAATAATTAATAATGTACAGGTCCAAATGGACCCAGACCTTCACACGACTGCTAAAACGTAACACTTTTACAAGGGTTGAAAATAAATTTTTCGAAAATTGCCTCGAAAAATTTTATTTAAAAAATGTTACAAAATGTAATACAATGTATCTGAAGTATCTCTATTTCGTTATCTACATTTCCCAGCGGGGACATAACGAATAATAATCGAACAGAAAGGTCCTTGGAGAGCACACATATCAGCAGACATTTGCGTACAACACGTGCGGTCTAGGAACGTGATCGGTTGTGCACCTCTCGACTTTGACAGTTATCATTGAACCGTTGAAGAAGGCGGACGGCCGTCAGGTATGTACAATGCAATTAAATTCCTAACTGGCTCGTCGATTCTCCGTATGCCGATGTTCATCCCGAAAACAATTTCTGACGTCAATGAATATGTACTCGGAAGAAAGTCGGTGATAAAACGGATCCTGAACAGTCGCAACGACATATTTTCTTCAAACACTTCTCTGTACAAGAATATACATCTTTCAGAATATTCTGCCACTTCTTTGCGTATGTCAATCATTTTTACGCGTATCCTCTAAATGTCTTTGGTACATCTTAAAAATTGACGGAGTTATGGTTAATTTTCTGAATCGATGTTGACTAATTAACCCTATGTCGCATTTAAGAGGAACATAAATCAATAAAGATCGGGGAAGGCTATAATTAAAGGAGAGAACTCTGTAATTAAGGATAGACGACTGTAATTAATTTGTGGAATAATTGCATGGTTATTATATGTAATCATAGATAATCTTGTTATAACTTCGCTACGATTACAAAATGTCTAATTTCGTAATTTAGCGACATTATTTTCATCGATGTAATTGTACATAATGTGAAGATAATTAAGTGCAATTAAGTGTTTTAGTAAAATTGTTAATATAAGTTTCTGTATAGGTCAGTGGCGAAACCGGGTGCGCTGCAATTTGTGGGTCCTCCTATTTGAAATTGATGGAATAAGTATCTTTAGCTATAATAAGTGGAGAACAGTACATTTTTCAGAGAACATGGCGATATAGGAGAAGAATTCGTTATAATACAATAAATATTTAAAAATTACAAAAATTTCCTCAGAAAATTATATATTATTCATAATTGGTGTGGGTAAGGGACTTTTCGTTAATTTCCATGGAAAAACTTTCTGGACTCAGCAATTGTTCTACGCCGCCATCTTTTCTTGGCAAAACTACATATACTTGTATTTCAACACTGTGATCTAGTTATTAAATTACTAAATTCCTTTTGCATGTAATCGAGTCACACAATTCTTAATTTCACAAATTTACAAATTCTCAAATATCCAAAATTTTAAGTACTTATGTTGCCAAGTCTCCAGTCTCAAATTCTCGAATCTCCAAATCCCAAAATCCTTAAATGGTCAAATTCACAAATTCACAAATTCTCAAATTTCCAAATATCAAAATTTTTAAATCCTCAATCTCCCAAAATTCCATCATCATTCCCTAAATCCTCAAATCCTCAATCTCCTAAAATTCCATCACCAAATCCAAAATTAAATCAGCAAATCCCTAAATCCTCAAATCCTCAATCTCCCAAAATTCCATCACCAAATCCAAAATTAAATCACTAAATCCCTAAATCCTTAATCTCCCAGAATTCCATCACCAAATCCCTAAATCCACAAGCCCCAAATCCCCAAATCTTCAAATCTCCAGGTCCCACAATCTCCAAAGTCACAGCTACCAAAATCCCAAAATCCTCAAATTTACAGCTCCCCAAATCCTCAAATTCTTCAAAATCCCCAAGTCTTCAAAACTCCAGGTCCCAAAATCCTGAAAGTTACAGCTCCCCAAATCCACAAATCTTCATGTCCCAAAATTACCAAGTCTTCAAATCTCGAGGTGCCAAAATCCTCAAACTTACAGCACCCCAAATCCTCAAATCTTCAAAATCCCTAAAATCACCAAGTCTTCAAATCTCCAAATCCCAAAATCCTCAAAGTTACAGCTCCCCAAATCCACAAATCTTCATGTCCCAAAATCACCAAGTCTTCAAATCTCCAGGTGCGAAAATCCTCAAACTTACAGCACCCCAAATCCCCAAATCTTCAAAATCCCTAAAATCCCCAAGTGTTCATAACTGCAGGTCCCAAAATCCTCAAAGTTACAGTTCCCCAAATCGCCAAATCTTCAAAATCCCTAAAATCACCAAGTCTTCAAATCTCCAGGTGCCAAAATCCTCAAAGTTACAGTTCCCCAAATCCCCAAATCTTCAAAATCCCTAAAATCTCCAAGTGTTCATAACTCTAGGTCCCAAAATCCTCAAAGTTACAGTTCCCCAAATCTCCAAATCTTCAAAATCCCTAAAATCACCAAGTCTTCAAATCTCCAGGTGCCAAAATCCTCAAAGTTACAGTTCCCTAAATCTCCAAGTCCCAAAATTCCCAAATCTTCAAATCACCAGGTTCGAAAGCTCCTAAACTCACAACTCTCCAAATCTCCAGATCCCAAAATCCCCAAATCCTTGATACCAAAATTACTTTCCCAATACCGAAGCTCTCAACTCCTCATACCCCAAACTTCCCAAGTTCACAAACTGAAAAATAATTTAATCTCCCCCATCAACACGATCAGACCGGTAACTATGAAAATCACTAATAACCTCTAAAATCTTTATACATCTGCATGTATCGTGATTATAATCTCACGCAAAGAGTTTTCCAGTCGTGTCAAAATAGCATGGCTTCGGAAGGTCAAAGAATTTGAAAGAGTACTCAAAACAAAAGCAGAATGTCGTTTAAGATTTCCCAGACTTTGCAATAAGATTTCGCAGACTCCGAACGATCTGTCATTAGCAGAAAGCAGGGTTATTCTCTGAAATAACGATTTTCTTTGAAAATTTCAGTTTCCGCGAGGTCGAATGAAATTTAGATTTAGAGATTGACGCAATGGGCGTCTCAAAACAACGGGGTTTGGTTCAACCGGTTTACGTTGGCGTCAACCAAATCGGACAAGAGAGCAGGATAACACGGACCCCGAGCGAGAAAATCCAATGACGTATTTATACGCGTAGGCGTGCCAAACCCAGAAGAGGGTTTTACCGGACCACCTGTAGCGATCAGGAAGTAAGTCTACCCAACGGCTAGTTAAATGTGCGCGTTTCTTTGTGTTTTTACTGGTACTCGTGTACCTGCCGATCGATGTTGATCCAAAATTGGATTCGACGTTTACATTATCCGTCGAGGTGCTTTTAATAGCACGCTTATTTATGCACACGTTTGTAACAATATTGTGCTACAATAACAGAATTAGTCACGATTCGCGAACCAACGACCATCGTGCCGTGTTCAATTGCAAGGATTGTGGAGAATGATTATATTGTACATATTTAGGGATTTTAGATTTGGCGGTGTGAGGAACTGGGATTTAGAATCTTGCAAGCTTGGGTATTTCGTAACTTGTTGATACGGAGTGAAATTTAGGGATTGGAAATTTGGAAATTTGGGAATTTGGAGATTTGAGGAGACGCGAATTTTGGAGTTTGAGAATTTGAGGCTTTGAGGGTTTAGGAATTTGGAGACTTGGGGATTTGAGAATTTGGAGATCTAGGAATTTAGAAATTTATGAATATGGGGGTTGAAGAATTTGGGAATTTGAGAATTTGGAAATTTAGGAGTTTGAGGATTTGAGAATTTGGGGATTTGAAAATTTGGAGATCTAGGAATTTGGAGATTTAGGAATTTGGGGGTTTGAGAATTTGGGTATTTAGAAATTTGGAAACTTGGGAACTTGGGGATTTAGGAATTTGGGGATTTGAGAATTTGGATATCTACGAATTTAGAAAAGGAATTTGGGGGTTGAAGAATTTGGGAATTTGAGAATTCGGAAATTTGGGAACTTGGGGATTTAGGTATATGGGGATTTGAGAATTTGGAGATCTAGGAATTTGGAGATTTAGGAATTTGGGGGTTTAAGAATTTGGGTATTTAGGAATTTGGAAACTTGGGAACTTGCGGATTTGAGAATTTGGATATCTAGGAACTTGGGGATTTAGGTATTTGGGGATTTGAGAATTTGGAGATCTAGGAATTTAGAAATTTAGGAATTTGGGGGTTGAAGAATTTGGGAATTTGAGAATTTGGAAATCTAGGAATTTGGAGATTTAGGAATTTGGGAATTTGAGAATTTGGAAACTTGGGAACTTGGGATTTAGGAACTTAGGGACTTGGGAATTTGGAGATCTAGGAATTTGAGGATTTAGGAATTTGGAAACTTGGAAATTTGGGTATTTGTCAATTTGAAAACTTAGAAACTTGGGGATTTAGGAATTTAAGGATTTGAGAATCTGGTGATCTGTGGATTTGGAAATTTGAGAATTTGGGAATTTGAAGATTTGAAGATTTGAAGATCTGGAAATCTGAAAATGTAGAAACTTAAAAGTTTGAGAATTTAAAAATTTTGAGACTTACAAACTTACTTAATACCCTATTAACATAAATATTTGTTAAGTTAGTATCCTTATAAACTCCCTAAATATAATATAACACTATAACTGACATATTACATATTTCTACGTGTCCACTAACATTTCTAACATGTACTACCTCTTTAACATACCAACACGTCAATCGTGCAAATGACAAATTTAACATTGATAGAATGTCATTATTAGAATGTCTTCCATTGTGATTAATACACAAAATTAATCCTATTATGGAGGTATGCGATTGACAGATGTATAAAGGAGGTTGATAAAATTAACTGGAGTATTAGCTATATTAACTCCGTTCTGTGGCTCCATAAAGTGTGTTAATATCCGAATGACTCAGAATTGAAATTTCGTACCGTCGATCATGGACCAGATTCCAATTACCCTGTTATTTTTAGTAGATCGAAAAATTACATCGTTTTATGCGGTTTAAAATAGCATTGGTTATTTGCGAACCGCCATGCTCTCTAGCAAGGAGTGTTGCCAACCTCTGACTTCATTCGGTCGATAATATAGATTTCTACGTACAAAACTTCTTTTTTATTAAATTTCTTTTCTGAAAAATGATCAAATTCAAAATTTCCATATTCATTTTTGTATTTCAACAAACTTTATCAGATATATATGCAAGGGACATGTACTAATTGTAATTACATAAAAATGTTTCTACAATACACTTGTAGTGATAGTTCATTAGTTCATTTTATTAGTGATAGTTCATTCAAAATAAAATAGTAAATAAATAATAAAATAGAAATAATAATAAATTGTAATTTGTTAACAAGTAATACTGATGTTAATTTCTGAATCTGCTAAAGTTATTCTTAAAATAGTTAAACAAAAGAATGATTAGTATTCAGTACTGAAATGTGGCGTCCATGATATATTATTTAACCTTTAAACAATGCATAACAATAATGCACATACTGAGTAAAACAAGACGTCCTAGTAAAAATATCTTGCAGATATGAAAGGAAAATGTGTACGTATATTTATTGTATACTTGCTCCCTTTCTATACAATGCGTATATATAGTTTCCTTTTGAATTATTCAAGTGGCACTGTTTATGGCCGATCGCGGGTCTTACATGACGGAGTACACGTCGTTCAAAGATTAAATGTTTAATTATTTACGTTTTCAGTACATACAATTTTCATATATGTATATTACAAAGAACCACTCTCGTGATATAATAATAATGAAAAGTCATTAACATATCTGTGTCACGTTGTCTATAATTTTATAGCTCATACTTCCAACAGAATTTTTCACGAAGAATTTCTTTATATTTACAAAGAATTTCTGTATTTATTTAGATATACAAGGAGGTACTAAAATTGTAGAGAATAAAAATAGTGAAATATTGTGCAAATAATGCAAATTTGTTAAAATTAAAATTTAATTTGCTTTGTTAAAATTTAATATTACTTTCAACAGTCAATTAAATAACTAATTAGTTTTATAGTAAAATTGCCATATTAAAGTAATAATATATTCCACAGTCTGAGTACCTAATAATACATTCATGACAAAATGTCTTCCTCCTTCCGAAGTACCTACATTATTCATTAAACTATTTAATATTTTATCTGGAGACGTATATGTGCGTCCTCGAAAATCGAATCAATACCCAGCTATCCACCATCGAATTCATAATCGTTTGAGAAGAAATTTCAACGATTTACAATTATCGTGCAATGTGTCAATTCGATCTAAAATATTATCGAAGATAGCATGTAAAGTACATAAACGAATCACTGCCAGGTTACTGTATCCAGTATCAAAATCTAGATACACTTCCCCGACATTTCGACCGAACACTCCCTCGGATTACCTGGCGGAAGCCATTCAGGTGATTCGGTTGTTAGTAACACTGATCATGTCCGAGGGTACAGTGACATTGATTTTTTATGAATAAAATACCCTATGAGACCTTTGGAACAATTTCGAGCTTTTCTGAGAGGAGAAAGTAACAGCTGAGGTTTAGTTGATTTCACTCATGTTTATGTTCTGATGAGTGAAAAAAAGGATCAGCCATCTTGTAAAGCTGAAATATATCAAATAATCGCAGTACTCACTGCTAAAACAAAAATAAATAAATGTATTTTTAAAATATTCTAGGTTTTTATTTGATAACAAGTGTAGAAATTAATCAACCATTTATTGATCATAATAATTGATTAGTGAATTTTGATTGATTGGACCAACCATTTATTTATTTTTCTGACCAGCCATTTTTGATTATTTACAGGAACAACCACTTATTCTTTACACAATCATAAATTGATGTTTTACATAATCAACGATTATTGATTATTTACATGACCAATTCGTTAATTATTTACATCAACCATTTATTGTTCATTTGAATGATCATTTATCGATAAATCAATCATTGACTGATTATTTATGTAAAAAATCATTTATTATTTCCCAGGATTCATGATTAATGATTAAGTTTAAGACCCATGTCGTGTGTGAGAAATATAAACGTTCAATGAGCAGCGAGGATTATTCTTTGATTCTGGCAACGACGGTCTGTAGATCGGTTGTTTGGAAGGAAGGGCTGATAGGAAATGGTAAAAGGCGCGTGTTCCTCGAATCAGAGTTCACCGAGGCCGCATTCTTCCGCTTTATCTGCCGATGCACGGAGTTCCTGCTATGTTGTGGACAAAATTGTCGCGAGTCTCGCGTGCGTCCACGGTCAGTGACGTCTCCCTTCTATGTATGCTCCCTCGTCTCGTCCTGGACGAAGTCCATCACGTGACCTTGCCGGTACACTTCGTGTTTGTCTTAAAGTCGATGCCAAACGACGAACAAACACCGAGAAAACTAGCTTCTAGCCATGGAGAAAAGACACAACCTCCACATCTGTAGTTAACGCTGGATTTACAGTCCGACATGTAGTCACGTTTAAATAAAAAATAAAGTGCATCAATATATAGGGGACGATACATAAATTAATTTGTACGATTATTCTTCGTCTCGGCAGAAGTTAACATACGTTTCGACAAAAGCATCTTAATTTCTGTGATTTAAAGTAAGGAATCTAAGATGCGTCATTTTGATGCGTTTCGTAAACCTGGTGTTAACGCTATCTTTTTGTCCCATCGACGAAATGTCTTCGTATCTTCCGGGTTCGACAACGTTTCATGGGGAGTTTGATAAACAGAATAATAATAGACGGAATTATAGATCGCGTAGCTACCGGGAGTCAATGGTCCTCTCGTTCGGGAGGATTCTCTTTTAAGATTAAGTCCTTCAAGTTACCGCCTCCCGCCATTGTTTGTCGACGGATCTCGAGTGTATCCAGGCTTTGCATCGCGAAATTTTGTACGCATTGTTTGACTCGCGGAGGTATTGGGTCCTTTAATACCATCCTCCTTTGCGGGAAATTTCTTTAACGCAGTGAAATGTAATAATTGGAGAATGTGTCGGTATTGAATGTTTAGCTTGGAAAATCTTGCGAAGTAAGTTGCACAGATGAACTCTTGGACGATCTATACTAATATATTAACTTGCAACTAATAATTCAATTAACTAATCCAGTACTTAATAAGTAGTAATTTTCTTCTATACAAAATTTGCGGATTTGGAAACTTTATTTATTTTTATTTCTAGTTGTCCTTATAAAATTCTATTTAATATTTATTTAAGCTCTTATTATATGTATATATAACAAAATATATAATGATACGTCATAATTTAAATTATTAAAATATTCATAGGTTGGTACGTCTATGTCATTCACATGTCGACGTGTTAGCCAATTCAAAGAAACGAAACTGAAAAAAAACAGATTGTTTGATTTCAATTATCTGATAGATACTACAATGTGTGTTTTTCGAATGTAAATCGTATTTGAGTAATCAAGTTGGATTTTTTAAACATTCACAATGCTGTTGATTCTACAATGTAAACATGTGGCAACCGATATACGATGTACAAAGGTTATCTCATTTAAATGACACAATTTGTTGTTTAAACTATGAGTTTCTAATTTAAAATCACTCAGAATTTTAATGGCTGCACTTCATGTCTGGAATAATGTCTAAATTAATGGTTGGTTGTAGTTGACTATCTTTCGAATTCTTGAATTTTCAAATTTTCTGATTACTAAATTTAAAAATTGTTAAGATCCCAAATATGATAACTCCAGAATATTTTGGCAAAGAGTATCATTATCTTCCCCTACATTACCATTTTCCCTGGAGAATCCTACCGTTCTCACTGTATATTTATTCCAATTATATCTAATAGGGGGCCATGTTCCATGGACCCTCCCTAGTTACACCACTGCAATACTTTGTAGTCTTTCACTGCATTCATCATTGCATCATATTAAAATCTTGAAAGGAGCAATATAACAGTACATTCACATATTTTTCACAATAATAATATAACACCCTCTTATAAATTCCACATTGTACAGACACAAAATAAAATATCTTTATAAAATTAAAATCGATGATACCAAAACAAAAAATTTTACTTACAACCTCAATATTGTAAGATTAAAGTTAACATTAGAACTATCTAATGTTAATGTTAGCTATCTTCGTCATAAAATAAAAATTGCTACAACGTAGTACATAGACAAGCAAAATAGAAAGCGATAAAAATCGTCGAATGAAAGTATGCGTTACGTCAATCAAAGGAACAGTATCGCGTTTACAATAATCAACGAAACTGTCGCAATAAGAGGTAGAAATACAATATAAAATGAAAATCATTGGAAACAATCCGTGGTACCGGTGCAAGGGGAGCATATGAAAGGATCGAAGCCCGCGAATGGAAGGGCGGAAGTGCAAACGGGGCTTAATGCAGCATCAGCATCCGACACGGTGTACTGCGCCGTGAATCTGTCTCTGTTCCTCCATTAGGTTGCCTCCCTCCTTTTAATAAAAATATTTCTCTATCTCCGTCGCACCTCTGGCTCCCTCTTCGTGTCCGACTGTCTCTCTTCATCCTTCATAAATCCTCTCTGTCCCTCTCGGCCAGGGATATAGGGTGAGTACGATTTCGGCCCCCTTCGTGGAGCCACTTAACGAGGAGGTGCTCGTTTATCGAAAACTAGTTCCTCGTCGGGGACACGGGTAAATCTTTCGTCCAGAAAATACCAGGAGCCCTTTTTTTCCTCCCTTTGTCAACGGACAAATGTATTAACGCGACACCGACCGCGCAACGTGTAGATTTCAAATTTCTTCAGGATCAAAATTTGCTTAACAATATTATAATTAATTTTGTATTAAGGTAATTAAGGACTGTGCGATCTATCAAATTTGCAGAGTTCAATTAGTCGAGTGCAGGTTTAGTGTCGCGTTAATTTCGTAAATGGCGAGAGAGAAAAGATGGCCGATTAGTCGGCACGCGCAACTTTAATCGGTCGAGTTTTCTCTGCTTTTAATGCTGGTAAAATCGTTGATACTATTGTAATCGAAGTTACCTTCGGTACACTCTGTATACCCGTATATACACACAGGTTATCCCATTCTCTTCCTCTGCCTCTGTCCTCGTTGCTTGTTCCTTCGGTCTCTTTTCATGGTCGGTGCTCCGGCCGCGAGCTGGCTATCTCGGGGTGAGGGGTAAGAACGCGACAGGGCCGTTTCCGATTACCCCGTTGCCCTGTATCACCAATTTTCCATTAAATTAATCTTTGAACTCCGTTTGTACAAATATTTATCCCTTCACCTATGATCTCTTCTACAACTGCATATTCACAGCTAAATTTTGCTGCAATGATAAAACGTATACAAAGATTTCAGCATATTTTGTATACAATATATTTTGTATTGAGCATATTACGTACGTAAGCATTTTGTATTAAGCATATTTTATCTGTAAGCATTTTGCATGCAGAACATTTTGTATGTGATTGCACACATTGTGATTAGACGTAAACTAAAAATTCAATTAGGTTTGTCACATTTGAACCGTAATGTGCGTCACGGGTGGATCATGACGTTACAAGGTAAGGTTAAGTTTGCAATTAAATTCGTGACATTTACGCTTATTTTGAGTTACAAGTCTTCAACAATCAAAAGCTAACTTGACACTCTGACTAACGCAGGAAATACCTCCCACTTTTTCCATAAATCTAATTTATGTAACATCAATCTTAATTTATAATACTTCATGTTTTAAATATGCTGCACACTATGAAATTGTATTTCATAAAATATAAATGAACAGGTTTTATAATCAAAGAAATTATATACATTTTTTATATTTCATAATTAATTGCTTGTTTAATATGGATATAAAGTTTCTTTTTTAACACAGCAGCAGTTTTTGCGTTCTTTTATGACTTTATTTTCATTTAACGGCCATATTGGATCTTCATACGAACCTTTGAAGAGCCATTTTTAAATTGAAATGGATGTAGATATACTTCTGTAAAATGTTTATACAGCTGGCACGGAAAATGTGTGTCATTGCATGCTATGAAATAGAGATTATAGTTTCTCAGAAATTCTGTCAGATATTAGTAATTAACGATCGGTTGTCCTATCATAAACTGTTATTTTATTGCCAAATGGTCTTCGCGGCAAAGAATTTCGAAGAGTGAACCTCGCTGTGAAAATGTTGAAACACTCTTTACTTTATAAATAACTTGGAACGCGTTTAACCATTCTGTATGTGTAAATAAACTAGTATAATGTAACTGTAAAGCACTAAATTACATCTACTACGTAGGATTTAATTTACTATTGAATGTCTTTCTTAATAATTCTGGTCTCATTTATAAAGACAAGTTACAAGATGTCGAAGAGGTTAGTAGATTCCTACAGGGAATTATCGAAGGGCAATTAGTTCAGAAATCTTTGGTCAATCGTTAGTTAATCCTTATTTTCCAGGATAGGGTTACATTTGCTCCTGTTATAATTAGATTAAATAATGAAAGTAAAAGATGAAACTAGGTAAGATAATATAAAAGATCTTAACAGACAAGGTAATTAAAATTAATTAAAACATCCAATTCCATAAAAGATTATATGAAATAACATATTAAAATAATGTTCATTGAACATAAATCACGTTCAAGTTCTTGTGCAAAAAAATTAATCTCTAAACCAACAGAAAGGCAATAAGAGAAGCAGAGAACTTTTCATTCATCATTCGAACATATCAAAACTTGTCGCTGACAAAAATGATGAATAATGATAATATTTAATGTTTGCATGTATATTTATTGATATTAATGGACGTTATTGGCACAAAAAAGAAATAATTTCCAAACAAATGTCTCTCGGAGCTTTATTTATTTTTTTTTTTCGATCCTTTTCAGACTGTGAAGATATAGGAGGAGGATGGAGCAGTTAAGGCGAGGGCCCCGTGGATAGATACGGTATTGGGCCGCGATTCCGCGGAGCGGGGGTGGCGGCGGCGAAGTGGAAGGCAACGAGGAGGCACCGACAGTAGCTCCCAGACAGTGACTCCGCGCGTAACGACATGTAACCGGTGAATAGATTTTGCTGTATGTTATGTCATCGATGACAATTCCTCGGCATCGTCGAGAATTCGCGCACGGTCAAGGATAGAAAGTGTCGTTTTCATCGGATCGAGCAATACGATTCTCCCGCGAACGCGCCCTGAAAACGGACCTTGAAGTCGCCGAGTCCAGACAGTGGAAAGGATTAAAGAATTTCGAGGAGAGAGATTTAGGGTGCGACAAGGCCGGTGCAACCACCGTGTAAGTAGACAGAGAGACTGAGTGAGACGGTGAACAGTGACGTTGAAGAGAGAGGAAGAGAGGGAGAGAGAGGGAGAGAGAGAGACAGAGAGAGAGAGAAAGAGGAGAGGCGAATGGTTCGAGAGAAGCTCGATGGGTCGAACGTACTCAGTGCTGCCAGCCGTAAGCTCGACGGAGTCGACGCCGCAAGCTCGATGCAAATCGACGTTGTACAGATGCCTCGATGAAAATCGACGAGCCCGTTGATCCTCTCCTCTCGCGTGCACCGCATCACGGTTCGATAGCCGAACGTCGACGAGCTCCGTTACCCGGTTATACGGTGGACCTCTCCGGTGACCGGCCAGTTATCGCGGTGGAACCACGAAATTCCGTGTGTCTGGTGTCAGTGAACCCTTGAACCGGGTCCTCTTGTTGCCGAAGATACGCGAAAGAGACAGCAGAAGGGAGTACGCGTCTTCGGACGGAAACGCCGAGGTAGACCAAAGCGTGGCCTATGTGTCCGGTGCATCTGGCTCGCGGAAGTGCTGGGTCAACAATGTCAATGCCCTTAAGATCGATCGTTGCTTGCTCGAAACTGGCTTGTTTGTTAATGGACGGTGAGAAATTGACTTCAGGGTGAGTTGTAGTTAGCCGGTGGGGTGAGTCCACCCATGATCCGAACTAATTACTTAGTAGCCTTAGCCCTGTGTCGCGAGGAACATGGTCGTTCGCTGTCGATCGAAGAATGTAATCGAAACTGTGATGACCGGTCTCTGTCAACCGCGTAACGCGTGAGCGTTCATGTGCCGAGGATACTCGAAGTGCTACCCCGTAGACGCGAGGTTCGCCGGTCGAGCGTCCGTGGAAAAATAATTGAACGTGATTGGAGGAACAGAAGCGGTTGCCAGAAGAAGTCGTCTCCGTGGACGAGTGGCAGAGTAATAACCGCTCGTTGGATGGAGTGATGAGCGGGGCCCCTGCACGGGGCACAGCGCCCCGTCGTCAAAGACGTCATCATCATCACCACCACCATCATCAGAAGCACCAGAAGCAGCTACGGGACGAGCAATCGTCCGACGAGCCGGAAGAGAAACGGCCGAAGGTGAATCCGATATTTCTGTGGGCCTCGCAGCGAGAGCAGAGGATCGTCGAGGTGAGATGCGAGGACTACGACAAGAGGAATCGCATCAAGCTGACGAAAACGGCGCAGGGATGGCGTTCGATACCGAGGACCGCTTCGAACATGTACTCGACCGACTTGGGTGTCACTTTCCAGAGAACGAGCGGCGCGAACTCCTCGAGTTCGTCCGTCACAAACGGCGAAAAAGATGTCGACAAGCAGACCGAACGCGTCGCGCTGGATCTTCAACGTATCCCGAGGAAAGAGCTGACGAACGGCCGTGCCAACGGTCTGGTCGACAGAGACGGTGCCGGAAGGAAGAGGAGTTACGATGAGATTAACGGAAAGATCGAGCATCGACGGGACTATGCTTATTCTATGGACAGAGTGCGAAATAGCGCGAGAGTCGAAGCGCGGTGGGACGAGGAGCGGCAACGAGAGTCATGCTCCGATGACGAGGAGGATGACGAGGAGGAAGACGACGAGGACGAAGAGGACGAAGAGGAGGAGGATAGGGACGAGAACGAGAACGAAGTGGAGGAGGAAAATAGGTTCGACAAAGACTTGACCAGATGCTATGGAAGAAGCAACCTGGAAAGGTTGCAGAAGGATAAGCTGTTTCAGCCGCGAGTCGTGCTGGAGCAGCTACACTTTTCTCGATTGCCCGAGGGCGTTCATCAGAATGTCCTTCAGAGACGGGAAAAAGACCAGAAGGGGCAGAGCGAGGATGATGTTATCGCTGGTGAGGAGAAGGCAGTAGTAGATAATGAAAAAAGAAGACACATGAACAAGGCGGGCATTCAGGATATACTGAACATGATAGATGCCACAGCTTCGCCCGTTCTAGCTACCGATACGCCCAGCGCCGATCTCCCGGTCGACTCCACGAAAACGTACGAGATTCTCAACGAGAATTTCCACGGTAGATCCACGGACAGAATCAAAGATTCGAACGCGACCATGCTGATGGAGTTGTCTAACAAGATCAAGGATCAGACGAGGACCGACGTGATCTCGGAGTATCGGCACGAAGACGAGGACAAAAACAACGAGCATCTCGGCGAGGATAAAATCGAGATAAACGAAGAGAAGATCCTCACGAGCTACGAGACCGAAGGCGAGGAGAGGAGGAAGAAGCCTAGGATAAAGGACGATGTGATCATTGTGTCCGTAAAAAACAATTCGGACTCGAAATCGTGTAAGATCGTCGAAGCGGACGGTGGTCTCGCGAGTCGAGCCAAGTGTAAATCGAATTCTCGTTCTAAGTGGCAAAACGTGGTGACCGTGGACGACGACGCGCAGCTGGAAGCGGAAGAGGAACGACCGGACGAGCCGGGAGAACCGATCAAACTAGATTACAACGACAGCTCGAAGATTCTGAACGCGCTCAGGAACACTCCGGGTCTGTCGGTCTCCATAACGAGAACTCACACGCCGGAGAGCACGAAGACGATAACGAGACCGGCGTCGAAGGCGTCCTCCTCGAGCAGATCGCCAGATTCCCAAGCGGAATGCGTGGAGAGGTTGTTGAAAAACGCCGACTCCGCGACTGAGGCGCGTGGCACGTCTTCTCCGAAGAGTCTGCCGGGCCTGTCGATCATCATTCCCAGTTACCGGTACAGGAACTCTCAAACCGTCGCGACGCACTCGAGTTCTCCCAGCGCGAAGGCTCGCGTCGAGTCCCCGGAAAGCACCGTGAATTTCCCGAAGAACGACGGCTACGCCGACGAGTCGAAGCTGGACGGATTCCCTCACGAGGAGGACGAGGACGAACGGGACATGGAGGAGATCGAGGACGACTGCGACTCGCAGGTGCTGGAGGATCTCAGGCGTCAGAAGGCCGACTCGTTAGCCTACGAGTCCGACAGGGACTATTTCCACAGACAGAACTCTGGGAATTCGGAGGATCGTAGAACTCCTCTGGAGAACGCGAAGAATCAGGCGCACTGGATAAGTTCGAGCAGAAGCAGCGAGGCGCAAGCGAAATGCAAATATCAGGATGTAGAACATTTCGACGAGCAAGTCCTCGAGGAACTTCGAACCCGTGGCACGGTTGTATCGCCGCAGCCAAGTGGAATCCCATGTTCGCCGGCTTCCAGGAGGCCCTCCTCCGCGTATCTCGAGAGACTGCTACCTAGTCCGCCTTGTTCGGTGTCCTGTTCGGAGGACGCGAAGAACGATTTAACATTGAAGGGTATCCTGTCGTCACCGAATCAACTGGAGGCGCGTGACTACGAGAAACAGAAGGAGATATCGATCCGTTGCGAGCAAGTGCCCAGTGATCATCTTCCCGTGCGGACGGATCACGCGAAGGACACCGAGAGGACCAACGCGAACAGAAAGGGTAACAGGAGCTTCCAGGAACGGTCTGGTGTTCACGGTCAGGAGATAAGGAACTCCGGCAGACCGATGTCCAGCGGTGATATCCACAGTACGTATCTCGTGACGGATCGTGCCACGCCCAAAAGGTCGATGTATACCGAATGGTCGGTCGGTCGACAAAAGAGCCAATCGAGTTCCTATCAAAAATCCTCCGGGAAGCTCCGGATGCACGCCATGGAGGAAGCCTGTGCCACCTCCACCAGCACGGATAAACTCCTCGATCCTGCTAGTCAGCTTAGAGAATTGATCGAGACGTCTGGACATTTGATACCGGATCCTCTGCTGGTGCCGAGGGATTACTTGCCGGGTCTCGCCGCAGCTCCCGCCACCGAAATCCCGAAATTGCTCGCCTCTCGGCCGGAGCTCAGGCTACCGGAGGCACTGACCAGACCGGATCTCCTCAGGGATCCAGATTTATTGGTGATATCCCTGGCGCATCTTCAGCACGTACTCGATCACGGCGAGGGCCCGGTCTCCAGGTCGCGACACTCTCATACGAGGATCAACAACGGCACTAACAAAGGGTCCGGTCACGCGAGCAACGGGATGAAAAACGCGTCGCAAACGAGGCCCAAGCTCAGCTGCAAACCGATCGGCACGCTAATGCCCGCGCCGATCGATCTTTCCAGTAGCCGGAGAACCAGCCCTTACCCGCCGTTGCTCAAGGTACGGACCGGGTTGCTTAAACAGGAACCGGAAGTCAGCTCCACGGCCAGCTCGCCTGATGACTCGCAGCTATGGCATCCTCTTTTCGGCAGGTAATTCTTTCTTTCTTCGCTTACATAAGACTAATTCGTATGTGACGATATTGTCGTGAAATTTATGAATAATACCTAGTCCAGATCTACGTACCTTCTTTTTGCTGCAAACATGTGTTTGGGAATATTTATTAGTTATCATAGTTTAAACAGTTCCTGAACATTTTGCGTGTTTGAGGACAAAAATATATGGACTGGGTATTATATAAATATTTAACCTTATAGGGTGATCCAGCTGAATATGTACAAATTTTCAAATCTTCAAATTCGTACATCTCTAAATATCTACGTATCTAAATATTTAAATATCTAAATGTCCAACTATTTAATTATCTATCTAAATATCTAAGTATCAAACTTCGTAAATTTTCAAATGATACATCTCTTTTCCCCTACACCGCCATTTTCGCGAGGGAAGTGTACATTGCTCCTCCGCGCCACACACACAGTCGGATAAAAATTTCAATGGGGCCAAAGCGTAGAAAAGTCGACATTGTCTTACGTGTTTACGTACGAAACGCTTTTCATCTAGATTCTTTTCTCTTCTACCGCTATTATTCAGTCGATAAAGATAATTATGCGTGGTTATTTTGCTCTCGTTCTGGTACGCGAACAGGGAGAAGGAAATATTGCGCGCGGTACACGTTGGAATGAAATACGTCTGGTCTGTATGACGTCGACTGTAATTAATGCGAAAGAGTGGCGAACGAAAGGGTAAAAAAAGAAACACGATGAAATGCATATAAAATCGAGAGTCCACGGATTAACCTCTCGCTGCATCTGCAATCTGCATCTAGATGTAAAGTCAACTTGCAGACGCGATGTTGCCGGTTGAAGGAAAGATGTTAGAACCGTGATGGAATCCCTCGATCATGTTAATATTAAACGGCGAATCTTGAGGTACTTAAAAAGTCGGATCTTCGATCATGAAAGTACCGCAAAATAATACGTGATATATTTATTTGAAAAAGATTTTAAGAAAGTGTGACATAAATTGTTAAAACAAATAGAATTAATTTTACTTGAAATATTTACACATATATTTTTATATTGTTTTTGCAGTATTTCGTTATTTTTATTAGTAGAAATTAATTACAAGCACTCGTTGCTTTGAAAGTATCCTTGAAAATATTCTAAGCAGATAGTTCTTCGGTAGAACCCGCCTCCGAAGCCCCAAGTGCGATGAATTATCGAGCTGCTGCTATATTTAATTGCTTACAGTATATACATATAAAGTACTCAAATATCCAGGTCTTATTTAATCTAATTAAATAATTTAATCCACGTTTGATTTATAAGTTTTTCTTCTTCCAAGTACTGAACTGTTCATCGAGACAGATCTGGTTTGCAATGTATAATTATTAATATCTGCAATAGAATTAAAAGTACCGTGTTTATTTATCATGCACAAGGCGTCACTGGAATGCACGATCGTTCGTTTAATGAATATAGCTCGTTCATCACAAATCAAGAGTTACCAAGCAATTTTTAATATGTAGAAGGCATACCACATTCACCGAGTGTCATGACGATCAATAATTAAGTACCAACATCTCGCAAGCCAGGTATTATTCAATCAGCAAATAGGAGATTGGTCTTAATGAATCGAGAGAAAATTCTTTACGCGTCGCTGTTGTGAAAACAACTGCCGCTGTTACACCATCTTTACACCAACAGTCGTTCGTTATAGTATTCGAACAAAACGACATTTAAATAATTATTGCTCGATACGCCCATTCATAATTATATTGAAAACGTAACCGTTATGCAATACGATAAATTTATTCCAGCTAATAGAGAGACAAGCTTGATTTATTCGATATAGTTATTTCTTCTTGTAATGAAAAAGTAACGAAATAATTGTAAATTCTAATGTCGAAAAAATGTGATATTCAAATGTCTATTACGTTGTTCGATGCGTTTATTATGATCGCCTGATTGATGACGGTTTGTGTGTAAATACATAGTGTACAGCGTATTGAAGAAATGCTAATTTGATACCTTAGGGATAATACTAAAATTATTTGCACGAATGGGTCGTAAAAGAAAGAATATTTTGTTTAATGTGCGCCAGCTGGTCGTATGGGGTGAGCAGATTAAAAATATTATTTGAAATTACTGGTTATTTGGAATTTTGATACTTAAATTTAAGACTTAGGTTAGGTTAGATTACATTGAGGATTTAGGTATTTTGGGTTAGGTTAGATTTCGGATTTTAGGGTTCTGGGTTAGGTTAGATTTGGGATTTTAGGGTCCTGGGTTAGGTTAGATTTGGGATTTTAGGGTTCTAGGTTAGGTTAGATTAGGGATTTTAGGGTCCTGGGTTAGGTTAGATTTGGGATATTAGGGTCCTGGGTTAGGTTAGATTAGGGATTTTAGGGTCCTGGGTTAGGTTAGATTTGGGACATTAGAATTCTGGGTTAGGTTAGATTTGGGATTTTAAGGTTTTGGGTTAGGTTAGATTTGGGATTTTAGAGTTCTAGGTTAGGTTAGATTTAAGATTTTAGGGTTTTGGGTTAGGTTAGATTTTGAATTTTAGGGTTCTAGGTTAGGTTAGATTTAGGATTTTAGGATTTTGGGTTAGGTTAGATTTGGGATTTTCAAGTTCTGGGTTAGGTTAGATTTGGGAATTTGGAGTTCTGGGTTAAGTTAGATTTAGGACTTTGAGATTCTGAATCAGATTAGAATTTTGAAAATTTCTAAACCAAGAAAGTTTGAAATTTTCAAACTTCGGTACAGTACTTTGTATTCTAAAAAATAATATATTACAATGAAGTGATTCTGAAAGAACCACCATATCCAAAAATACGTCTCTGCCCATAAATCTTTGAAAATATCTAGATTAAATGTAAAATGAACTACATCGAAGCTGATTATTCATCAAAGTCGCAAATATAGATACTACTAGATTTAACCACTATGTCTTGCTACTAGAGGTTTATATTCTCCATGGTAGCAAACACGAAACGTGCTATCGAAACGTCTTTCACCGTTCAACGATAAGATCAATCGTAATTAGATAATTGATCAGCCAATCGGAACGTAAACAGCAATTATTTGGATCGTTTAGCCGGTCAGGCATCAAATTTCGATCTGTCTCGAGCGAAACGAGCATGGAAAGAACAATGAAATTTCAATCGAGTAGATCGGCGCGTGGAAATGTCTGCGTAGCCGCGTTACTTTATGCATACAGAACGGGAAAGGAGACGATGTCAGGGTGTTTTACGAGTCCGCGGCTACGGAGGTAGCACGTTGATACGAGTTACGCTCGGCGATAGTGTGATCATTTGCATTTTAATACCGGGCACCACGATAGCGACTGTATCTCGCAGACTCCACCTCCGGTCTGTCAAGCCGGTTATAACGAGCCGATCGACGTGCATACATGACCACCGTTAAATATTTAAACGAGATTGAACGTGGTAAACTACCGTGATACCTCCTACGTTGAGAAACACGAGCACCACCGAACACGGTTACTCTTCGTGTCAATTAAAAACCGATATTTGACGATTCGCTCCTGAAACCATTTTGTCCGATTTAGATTCAATCTATCGAGTTTGCCTCCCAATTAGTCGAAAATATTCGAATTCGAAATACATTTGTTACTTCTTTATCTACTGGATAGAATATGTGGATGTAGGAAGAGGTTCGATATTAACCTTAAAAGTTGTGGAGTAATTCATCTTAACCTAAAAAGTTGCTCAGTAATTCATCATCTTAACCTAAAAAGTTGTTCAGCAATCTTTTGCATGGATAGATACAGTTGGATAAATTCAGAATATACATAATTGCATAAATTCAAAATATATTAGTTATGTAATATTAAAAACATGCAGAGGTTGGTCAGACTTAACCTCAGAAATTAATTAATATTCTAATAAGAGTCTTAAGAGTCTTAAAAGAATCCAATATGTCTGCCTTTGATTTTAACTAGCTTTTGTGAGAAGATATGTCAATGTACTTCTTTTCTTTTTAATAAGTTGAAAATATAGTTTAAACACATAATGTATTACTTTTATTAGTTATAAAGAATTTTTAGTTATAGCAAAAAAATTGATCAGATAATCTAAGAAAATTGATCAATATTGTAATATAAAAATTATTGTACAGTTGCAAAACTGAATGTGTTTCGAAGATCATTAATCATTCTGTATAAATATGTATTTTAAGCTGAGACAGCACGTGCTAAATCGACTGATAAGACATTACGTAAGAAGAAATTATTTAACACGATGTCGACCAAGTGTTTTAAATGTTAATTGAAACCGACTATCGTCATTATAAAGTTTGAGTTTTTAATTAGCTGACAGACATTGCTGACGTTTGTTAGAGCACTTATATGGTAGTAAAAAGCAATAATTTTGATATAAATGTTTTGATTGAACGTAGAGACAATAATTTTTTAGTAAGTTGTAAATTTGACTTACTGATTTTCAAGAATAAGCCTTTAATTTTCTGATGGACATAACAACTTTCAAATGGAATGTTTACAAGAAAATTTTTCATTACTTTTGCATTAATATAAAGTTAATTATTGTTAACATAAAGTTAACATCGTTGTATATACATATATTTTAAATAATTAGTTAAATATCATATAATCGATCAAATAATTTATTTTCAGTTTAAACTAAATATAATATACAAACGATATTGACAAAAAGCAGAATAATTTTGTATACCTCATAAAACGTTCCAAAATCATTCCCGATAGAAGATTAATCAATTCAGCACGACTGAAACGTAAATAATTCCTAGAATATTTTTTACCAGACCATAACCTTCGAAATTAATGAAAAACGCTGTGACCATAGTAATTAGTCCCGGTCGTTCAATAAACAACGACAGCAAAATTAAATTGCTGTCATAATACTCATAGATCAATGACGATTTATGCGAACAAGAATTATGACCGTAAACAATCGTAAATACATCAGTGACAACGAAAAATGAAAGAAACAAGCGTTTCGAACGAAACGAGTACCGATATCAATTTTAGAAATATTGCAGAATACCGAAAGAAAAATTTGTAACACAATTTGTGCGACTCGGTTAGGAATGTTGGAATAATTGGTGAAGGGGAGTCATTTGATCACGTAGATTAGATCATTCGTTCCGAGACGAAGAGTCCGAATTCCTGAACTTTCTAGCAGTTAATCTTTGCTAGAATATCAGGACAAAAGTAGATCGTTGCTAGTCTGACGACTACGATTTATTTATCGTTGAACTTCTGCCATACGAATTTTCACGGTGTCTGGAATAGAATAGCTCAGCGATATTTTGTCTGTATTATGATCGTACGGTCTGCATCTAGTACTAGTTACATGGGTGTAACTGGGGATTTTTGTTGGGGCTTTGCCAAGTTCCATGATTTCTTACCTGTCAACGGCTGCGAACAAGTCATGATAAGTGGCGATTGGAAACTTGCTTTGGACATTTGAGAAAGTGGGGATTTGGGAGTTTGGGGATTTGAGAAATATTGGGAAGTTGGGAAATCTTGGGGAATTTGGGAAGTTTGGGGGATTTGGCAAAGTTTGGGAATTTGGGAAGTTTGGGGGATTTGGGAAGTTTGGGGGATCTGGGATATTTTGGGGGATTTTGGGAATTTGGGAAGTTTAGGGGATTTGGGAAATTTGGGAGGTTTGGAGGATTTGGAAAAGTTTGGGAATTTGGGAAGTTTGAGGGATTTGAGAAATTTTGGGAATTTGGAAAGTTTGGGGGATTTGAGATATTTTGGGAATTTGGAAAGTTTGGGGGATCTGGGATATTTTGGGGGATTTGGTGAATTTTGGGAATTTGAGGGGATTTGGGAAATTTGGGAGGTTTGGAGGATTTGGAAAAGTTTGGGAATTTGGGAAGTTTGAGGGATTTGGGAAATTTTGGGAATTTGGAAAGTTTGGGGGATTTGGGAAATTTTGGGAATTTGGAAAGTTTGGGGGATCTGGGATATTTTGGGGGATTTGGTGAATTTTGGGAATTTGAGGGGATTTGGGAAATTTGGGAGGTTTGGAGGATTTGGAAAAGTTTGGGAATTTGGGAAGTTTGAGGGATTTGAGAAATTTTGGGAATTTGGAAAGTTTGGGGGATTTGAGATATTTTGGGAATTTGGAAAGTTTGGGGGATTTGGGATATTTTGGGGGATTTGGGAAATTTTGGGAATTAGGAAAGTTTCAGGGATTTGGAGGGGTTGGAGAATTTGTAGAATTTAGAAAATTTGGAGAATTTGGAGAATTTGAAAAATTTGGAGAATTTGTAGGATTTAGAGAATTTTGAGAAATTTGAGAATTTAAGGAATATAGAGAATTTAAAGAATTTATAGAATTGGAGAATTTGTAAAATTTGAAATTTGAGGATATAGTAATTTTAGAAATTTGACATATTTACGAATAACCAAATTCAAAAATAATCATAATTAATAATTTTAACGAAAAATTTAGTAATTTTTCCCCCAAAAAGTCTTAGAACCGGTATCTGCCAGCAAAAGAGACTACCTTCGAGTACGAAGGGTTAAGTTAAACAAACGGTTTGCAAAAGTTCAAGAACCTTCAGCGAGCCGATCGTACGTTTCTCACGAGGTGGTCGAATTGTTGATGGCCGATCTTGTAACACGTGGCCTCTAATTGGTGATCGAGACTTCTCTAATTAGGACTGCGTGTTCCACGATCAGCAATTGGCACGGCACGAAAGTGGGTCGTGGCTCCGTGTCTCGCCCTACGTTCGTTGTCTACGTTTCGCGACGACGACGACGACCATGCTCGTTGCGCAACCAGATATTTCAAATTCGTAGCCTTCGCTCCTGTCTCGAAGGATTGATAAACATATCTTTCGCGTACGTGTACTTCGTCTCCGAAGAAAATAGTACGAGACTTAGGAATATCTTCTCGTTTGTGCTGTTCCGTGATTTAATCTTGCTAGTTCTAATTTATAGCTTCGACTCCAAATTTATTATATTTCATTCAATTTATTATGGTTTACATTTAGTACATTTCGTTCAATTTATTATGTTTTACATTTATTACATTTCATGCAATTTTTGTGTATCTTATATTTATGTTTCATCCTACATTTGTCAAATTCATTCAATTTATTTAAGTCTTATACATATTTATAACATGTCATTCAATTTATTTATGTCTTACATTTATCACATTTTATTCAATTTCTCATGTCTAGCATTTATTACATTTAATTTGTTATAATATGTTGCATTTATTATGTAAATTTTTTAGTCTCCAAAATCCCTAAATTCTCGCATTTCTGAATTCTCAAGTTCCACAAGTTTCAAAAACCCAGACTTCCAATTTTCAAATCCTCGAATTTCTAAATTCTAGAAATCTTAGAAACCCTAACCTAAACCAACACCTAAATTTGCGAATCTTCAAATATTAAAAAATCTAAATTCCTATATATCCAAATATAAAAATTTATAAACGTCCATATCTCTAAATTCCCAAATTTTCAAGCGAACAAAACTCAAATTTTCGTATTCTCGAATTTTCAATCTTTCAAATCACCAAATATTTGACGACCCAAGTCTCGAAATTCCTGAAATCTTGAAGTTCTGCGCCATCTTGAAATACCATAATTTCCGTTTAAAATCGCTTCAAAATCTACTAACAATTATTTAAAATAACGTACTTCATACATTTGAATATTAACAATAAAAAAAGTTTATAAATATAATTGCAGTTAATATTCGCTGCAATTTTAGTAGTAATTAGTGGTGCTTTAAAGAATACGTTTTAAATTCCAAGATGGTTCTTAGCAGATTCCGACTGCGAAGTTTAAATTCTAAGTAATAACTTTTCCCAGACGGGAATCCTATTATTAAGCCAACAATGAAGGTAATTTTAATGAGTACGTTACAATAAAGAGTAATGGAGACAATGGAAGAATTGAAGGTGGTAATGAGTTATACTGAATCGTAGGTAATGACTTCTAGAGACGAAGTTAAACTTGAAAACTCGAAAATTATTTTCGCTAACTTTTATTGACGACGCGACTTCCCTCGGTCTCCATTTCTTTCTCTCAAACCTGAATTAATACTTTTATACTCTGCAGCTGTCATTTAGTCAATTTTCATTTATTTAAATTGTCTATCAAATTTTTTATCTCTTTAATTTTTAATTATTTATTTGGCTAGCAAGATTTTATCTCTTCAATCTTTATTTATTTATTTGGCTAGCAAGTTTTTAGGCATTCAATTTTTATTTATTTATGTATTTGTCTGTCAAGTTTTTTATCTATTCAATTTTTTTTTATATATGTATTTGTCTATCAAGGTTTTTATCTATTCAATTTTTATTTATTTATTTGGCTAGCAAGTTTTTTATGTATTCAATTTTTTTTATTTATGTATTTGTCTATCAAGCTTTTTGTCTATTCAATTTTCATTTATTTATTTTTTTATTAATGACGCATTACAATAAATTTAAAATTTGGATATTCAAAAATTCAAGGATTCATGAAATTTAAAATTGAAGACTCTAAAAATTGTCACTTTTAATAACTTGTACGAACAAATTTTTTAAAATTAGCGACTTCAGAAATTGAATTACCTCAAAATTTCAAGATGAAGAAATTTCCAGAATAGAAATATCAAATTTAAAAATTTGGACATATAAAGTACCAAGTTTTAAAAATCAGCAATCTGCAAATTTATGAATGTAGATTCCCAAAAGTTCACAAAAAAATTTGGACATATAAAATACCAAGTTTTAAAAATCAGTAATCTGCAAATTTAAGAATGTAGATTCCCAAAAGTTCACAAACTAAATCGAATGAAACATTGTCTCCGATTATTGAACAGTAAACCTATTTATCCAAGAGGGTAGTCCAATTTTAAACCGCCTTCCCGAAGTTCGTCTGAACTTGCCAGGAATTTGGCCTACTGCTTTATACGCGATAAAGTAAACGAGGATTTTATTGTAACACCGTGCGGCGTCGCGACGCTAGGTGGAACAGTTTCGGACGCCCTTTCGCTTGGTCGGAGCACTTGTGTAAATAGCATTAGGATGCTACTCTCCGCGTCGCGCGATGAGCGGACGGCTTTAATGAGAGGGAGAGGTATTAAAGGAGGGTTCTCATGTGACGACATGAACGTTCATCGATCGCAGCGACGGGAATTCGAAAGCCGCAGGCCAGCAAACGAGGGAGCGCAGGAAATTAAAATCAAAGCTGGTTTTAACCGTTTTACTGGAGCCTCATTCTCTTTCGAACGACAGAAACGTTTTCCGTTGTTTCGATAATGCTGATCGTTCTTTTGCTTTCTCGTTCGATATCTGCTCGCTTTAAAACACATTATCCGATAAATCGTCGTCTTTCTTTCCTTTTTTTTATCGGACGGCAAATTATGGACGTCTTCCGATTGCATTTCCATCCGATTGTCCGTATTACCACCGGCGGATGATTATTAATTTTGTCACCTCGCTTTCGCGTTTATCCTTCGGTTCGTTTTACTCGATTATTTTTAGCGTACACGTGGAAATAATTTGTTTCGATCAACTGTTGCTCGCGCTCGAATTATCTAATACCTGCCTCGGTAGATGACCGCCTGCTGCTAATTCACGCTTTTAACCTCGATTGTGTAATTTTTATTTCGATCTACTGTCGCGGAAAAAGTTGCTCTTGCAAGTTGTTCTTCGTCGTTGGACTATATTTTTGAATTTTTGCGATTGACAATTTAGGATTCGTGGATTTATAAATTTTTAACTTGTGCGATTTTCGAATTTCAAACCTTCAAATTTTTAGATTGTATTTCCTGATATTTGGATCGGTTAATTTTCAAGTTTTTGTAATTCCAAGATTATAGTACATAATTTCCCAAATGTCCAAATTTCCAATTTCCTAAATTTTCATATTTTCGTATTTTTAAATTCTTTAATTTTCAAATTGCAAAATTTGCAAATCCCTATATTTCCAAAATTTCAAATTCATAAATCCCTAGATTCCTACATCCTTAATGTCTAGATTTCTAAATCACAAAATTTCAAATCCCCAAATCTCCAATTTCCCTAGTCCCGAAATCCCCAAACTGCAAACCTCCATATCTCTAGACGTCTTAGTCTATAAAATTTCCACAGTTTCAAATTTCGAATCCCGAATACCCAAATAGATATTGAAATTTCGATATATCCAATACCCATTACAACTATCAATACTATTATCACTCGAACTACAAATCACAGTCAAAACTCTAGAAATAATATTTAATACTAATCCATTGTATTGTGTATAATATATAAATATCCTTTAACGATGCATTTTTGCTGAAATACGAATTGCAAAAGAAAATGGCTGACCACACCGACTTATACTACTGTGCTTCCCAGAAGCCGGTTTCATTATACGATTCGCTACTGCCTGCAAATTCGAGGAATATCGATCGGCTGTTTTTTTCGTCCGTTCACGGCAAAATTCGAAGGTCGACCGATGAAAAATCGTATATCGACTTGTCTATCAATGCTAGCCGAGAATCACGAGGCTGGTCACGATTTACGATGCGTCCAGTTGGATCGGTCGATGCTCGCCGGCCCTGAAGGCTTTACCTCGCCTACGTCCACGCCCACGTTTACTGCCCGAGAGAAAGACAAAAACAACACGACAAGGATAATAAGAACTTGCTTCTATCTCCCTCTTCATCTCGATCTCCATATTCCTCTCTCGTTTTTCTCCGCTCGTTTATTCTTCCTATTTCCTGTTTTTCCGACCACCCCTCACTTTCCTACGTTTGCAAAAATTATTCGTTAAATAATCGTTGTGTCTCTTGTAACGAGATTCTGATAAACATCGATTATACTTGTTACGACACATATCGGCGTGTTGCACGATAGGAAGTTTTGCAGAAAGAAAAGTAAACTTGGTCACATAAGAGCTATTGCAGCAGATAAGTTGTGATATAAATATTTGTGTATACTGAGAATATACTGTAGTGTCTGGAGAAGATAAATTGGTATTTTTTATAAAAAATAAATAAGTAAATTGTGAAGTATAAATAAATGTGTAAGTACTGTAAATAACTGCAAATAAATATATGAATATATAAATAATTTGTAAATTGTAAATAAATATGTGAATACATAAATAAATTGTAAACTGTAAATAGATGTAAAAATGCATAAGGAAATTATAAGTTGTAAGCTGATACATAAATGCATAAATAAATTATAAATACCCCCATTTCCGGGACCTACACTACTTGTGAGACACCCTGTATAAATACATTATTAATTCTAAATACATAAGTACAGTATAAACCATAAATATATAAATGCAGTATAAATACATACTTGCAGAATAAATTATTCGAAAGTAAATGAATGAATATATTAAAAATTACAGTACGTTTATTTCCTAATTTATATACTTAATTATTCATAAATATACCCATGAGAGTAAACGATAAGAAATTGCAAATACGTATAAATATATAAATTACAATTAAATAAATAAAAATATATCTTGTATTATACCAATAATGTTACATACCTAACCTCAAATATGAACTAAAATTGAAGTATTTGTAAAAAGTAAATATACAGTAAACTAATAACGTAAAGAGATTTTAGAGCGCCTCTGATACAAAGTCGATCGTCGAAGGGTGAACGAAGGGTAGTTTTATGAAATCGCGTTATGTGAACGCCCCTTTAGAAACGGATCGATGAATACCAGCGACACAGACATTTCCTCGGAATCGATTCGAAAGCGTCTTGCGCTTCCTCGATCGATCAAATCCAAGGTTGCTTTCTTGCTTTCATGGTTTTGTTCAGTGTATCTTCGCCTTGAGTAGATTTACTTGATCGATCTAGCAGGAAGTCCTTTGTCTTCGATGGAGAACGCTTTCCTTGAAGTATATTATGGATATGCAGAAATTGCCGTTGGCTATATACAGCGATGGTTAAAAATAGAATGTCCCACAAAATGTGACACCTTCGCTTCCTCTTTTTAACATGTTAATATTCTCCGTGGATCCAAAGCTTTCATATTTTCATATTTTTCAATACACAGGAAAGTGTAGAAATAAGGAGAATTAAATCTCTGTCATTTGTACATACAATGGACGTTTGTTCAAGGAATGATTTTTCTATGTCCACTTAGAGAATGGTAAATATTTCAATAATGAGGGACTCGCTAGGAATGTTATTCAGCTATACTTATACCCTGAGTACAAGCTATTATTAACAAGATACATCATTTTGTTCTCACCTTAAATTACCGATTCGCAGAATTATGCCGGGGAATAACACGTCGTTCAATTTAATTGGGGAATTATCCTCTCGGATGACTTTATTAGATGCTTCAAAACATAATTGCATGTTCAACTTTTATTGTGAAACGCTAACACAATTTCTGAGATGGTCATTTATTCAGCATGCAAAATGAAAAATAATATTATACAAATTTTATTTAACTATTTGTATATTGCTGACGATAATTGAATATTGTGATATTATGCAAGCTTACCTTAAGGTAATCTCTTGTCCTACACTCGAGACACACACTGCACTTCGAATGTGATTTAGACTCGTATTTTCACTGCAATTGAATTTTGGATTCAATTCTAATTGTGTCTGCATAATCAAGGACTGAATGCATAACGTATCTTTTAACTTTCTTCAGTTGTCACGTTGAAGGAATAGTTAGCTGTGAATGACACAGCTGTTCAGAAAATTGTAGCTTAAGGGGTTTAATATAAGAATTTGCGGACCTACAAATTTGAGAACTAGGAATATGGAGATTTATGGATTTAGAGTTCGAATTTGGGAATAAATTATATAGGATGATTTGAAGAAGTTAGATTAGCGAAAACATTTCAAGGCGACAATGTCGACGTTCTCGTGAATATGCAGCGTGTCGTGTAACTGATAGCATAAGCGGAAAACGAGATGATCCCACGTGCATAACAAGATAAGAAACTTTCAAATTGGCAAATTTCCAAGCGTCCACACTTCTGAACTTCTCAAATTCCCAAACTCACGGTTTCCAAATCCGTAGACGCCCAAATTGAAAAATTTTTTAATCGCAGGTCCGAGATTTTCAAATCCTTGAGTTTTCAAATCCCCAGATTTTCAAATCATCGAGTTCTAATGTTCCTAGACTTCCAAAGCATCAAGTCCAAAACTCTTAAACTCCCTAGATTTTCAAATCTTTAACTTCTCAAGTCCCTAGATTACCAAATCATCAAGTCCCAAAATACCTAGATTCTAAAATCCTCCAATTCTCAAATCCTTACATTGTCAAATCCCCAAATTCCAAATACATAAACTTCCAAATCCCCAAATCTCTAAACGTTATTTTCTATACCGCGAAATCTCCAAATCTTCAAGTCTCAAATTCCTAGATTTGCAAGTACTTAAATTTCAAAACCCTAGAATTCCAATCCCCCAAATCCTCAAATCCTCACATATGCAAACTCCCAAATCTCCAAATCTTCAAATATCCAAATCCTCACATTCCCAAACTTTCAAATCCCCAACTCCTCACATTCCTAGATTCCCAAATCCCTAAATTCCAAATGTCTAGAACCTTAATCCCCCAAATTCCAAATCTCTAGAATCCCAATACCCCACATCCCAAAATTTTCAAGTTCTCACATTCCCAAACTTCCACATCCCCAAATCCTCACATCCCTAGACTCCCAAATCCCTAAATTCCAAATGTCTGGAACCTTAATCCCCCAAATTCCAAATCTCTAGAATCCCAATACCCCACATCCCAAAATCTCCAAGTCCTCACATTCCCTAATCCCCAAATCCCCAACTCCTCACATCCCTAGATTCCCAAATCCCTAAATTCCAAATGTCTAGAACCTTAATCCCCCGAATTCCAAATCTCTAGAATCCCAATACCCCACATCCCAAAATCTCCAAATCCTCACATTCTCTAACCCCCAAATCCCCAACTCCTCACATCCCTAGATTCCCAAATCCCTAAATTCCAAATGTCTAGAACCTTAATCCCCCAAATTCCAAATCTCTAGAATCCCAATACCCCACATCCCAAAATTTTCAAGTCCTCACATTCCCAAACTTCCACATCCCCAAATCTTCATATCCCTAGACTCCCAAATCCCTAAATTTCAAATCTCTGGTACCTTAATCCCCCAAATATCAAATCTCTAAACTCCCAATACCCCGAATGCCCAAATCTCCAAATCCTCACATTCCCTAGCCCCCAAATCTCAAATCCATAGATTCCTAAATCTTCAAACCTTGAGGATCAGAAATCCCCACATCCCCAAATCTCTATATTTCCAAATTTCCATATTTCTAAATCCCTAAATAACTTCATCGACCAGAAATAATTATATTCGCACACAATATCTTCTTCCCCATTAACAATAACTCCTACCCAAATACATTAGAGTAATACACTTTTTTGCTTTTATCCGCTTTTGGATTACGTTACTCAGATACGGAACTGGCCCTAATTGATTCGACAGATCGATCCTTGGCACAGGATGAAATTTCAGCGTATTTATAGGAACAAAGAGCTGACATTCCGCAACACATGGCAGTGATTTTAGGACGTCGGGATTCGTACTTAGCTCTTGGGAGCCATGAGACCTCTCTCACGGATCGATGTTCCTATAATATACCGACTGTACATATAGACATAGACAATGTGTTCCTGCAGCTATATAGCCGGCTGGATTCTGCTATGCACGTTCAGTTCATAGACCCTGGTCAATGCTCCAATCTACTTCTCACGTTTTAAATGTTGTTCCAGATCATTGCCTCTATCTACAGATCAAACGTTTTAATATTGGGTTACAGATATCGTTCCATCATACGACCGATTTCGAAACGTGCAAACCCTCCCATAATCTGATGACATCGGTGTACCGTAAATTCCCGCTTAAGTCCTATCAATTCGAAGATTAACGCTAAATCTACCTGCAATTTACGCTGGATTTGAAATTAATAATGGAACTGAAAATAAACAAAGAGCGAAACGTTAATTAACATACAGGTTGATTCTTTATCTCGATGAAAATCAAGATTGCGAGAAAGGCGCAATAAATTGTGTAACTTCTGATAAGAAACTTGTGGAGTTTGACCGGTTCGGTTTTAGTGCTAGAACGAGAAGAAAATGGCGGACATACTATGGTCTTGGTAACTCGACAATACGAGATTTTGTCGATTTCAAATATTCGGTCATTTGCGAATTTATATATTTATTTATGAATTCATGTGTCACTACGTATGAGCAGTGGATAATTTGAGAAATGGAGATTCGTATATTTGGAATTTTGATAAGTTGCAAACTTTGAAATGTGAGAATATCAAAATTCGAAACCACTAAAATTTGTAAGTTTCTATATAACAAACTTTGAAAACTTGCGAACTTACAAATATTTAGAAATTCGAAGACCCTTAGTTAAAGTTAACGCAAACTTAAAAATCTGTAAATATAAAAAATATACACAGGTTAAAATTCTTCGAGCCATCGCTAAAGACAATCCGAAGCATCTCCAACGATTACCATAAATTTGCGTTAGAGTGTGTCCGATAAAATTCATAATTCCTGAAAGTAGCCTAAGCAGTGTGGCTCTAGAAATAGATTCGAGCGTCCTGAATGCCAATGGCGTCATTAAAACTAGATCGTGCACTTTCTTGCGACCACTGACCGAGATTCGCGTTCGCAGCTCCCGTACCTTCTGTAATTCGAGTGTCTTCTCGTAATCTGTACGCTTTTAAAACCGACTTTAGCCGTGTCTGACCCCCTCTCTGTCCTCGCGTGTCCTCCAGCCAGGTATCTCGAGTATCGACAAGTATCTCACGTATCTCGTGTAACTCGAGTATCGTGCTCTTCTCTTTGTAGGGTGCGCTGTGCCCACTAGTGCCTTTATACAGTCAACAGCAAATTCGGCTTCTTTGGGGAAAATAACTATGCGGGCAGACTTAGGTTCCCTGGTCTTCAGCAATTTTTGGGGGAGTGCGAGAACTCTGAGAGAAGTTCAGGATTTTAGGAATTTTTATATTTAGAGTTTTGGGGATTTGAACATGTCTGAATTTGGAGGTATTGGTAATTTGGGATTTGCGGATTTAGGGATTTGGGAATATAGAGATTTGGGTACTTAAGAATTTGGGAATTTAGGGAACCGGGTTTTAGCAATTTGGAAATATAGGAATTCTGGAATTTAGGAATTTGGGAATATAAGGATTCTAGGATTTTGTACAGCATCCGCCTACAAACAGTTATTACCCCTACATAGTCACATCCCTATATCTGTATACATGCATGGCTACGCTCGATGCGATATGATATAACTTTTGTGAATAAACTTTTCTCATATCTCCCCAGATAACGCAGATATTTAGGTCTTCCGTTTCTAGTAACTCATCTTGTGTAGTTCATTCTATTTTATTACACGAATTTATTACTCTCGCTCGTCGAGTTTTAACAAATAGTCTCTTCAAATGATTAATAACTCTGGGTTTCAAAAATACTTAATTTGATTTTGCTTGTAGGTAAAATATCTTTAAATGGCGATGGTAAACATATGTATATGTATTATAGCATACATTATAACATGTACTATAACATGTATAATAACATATATTATAACATACATTATGACATATGTACATTACAACGTACATTATAACATGTATTATGACATGTATAATAACATATGTATATTATAGCATACATTATAACATGTACTATAACATGTATAATAACATATATTATAACATACATTATAACATGTATTATAACATGTATTATAACATGTATTATAACATATATTATAACATACATTATAACATGTATTATAACATGTATTGTAACATGTACTACAACATGTATAATAACATATATGTATTATAACATATATTACAATATTATGGTGAACATAATATTGGTTCAAACTGTGTAATGAAAAAACATTAACCACATCTTTTAACAAAAAGTAAGACTCGTGCAAATGTCTGTTGCAAAGACAAAATATCGTTTAAAATACATTTTATTTTATCCTTTTACATTACAAGTATTCTCTCTCGAGTAACAAAATGTGTGTGTATCTGGAGTTAAAGTATGTCGAGATATCCCGGCAAATGTTGAATCCGGAATATTTTAAAAATGAACAACGAAGTTTTTATTTAGTAGACGTTACTGCGATGGAAAATTTTCGGGAGGAGAATTTCTACGTGACTACGATATGTCCAATTGTATACACGAAATGGGCTATTTCAACTCACCTACCGGCTTTAATATGTCTTCCATTGTGCTGGCCACGGTATATTTCCGTCCAGTCGACATTTTCATTCTTGTCTCTTTCCGTCTCTCCTCCTCTTTCCTCGTATTATGTTTCGTTGTGCCATTTACGTTAAAACCGTCAATGATTCCACGCACACGAAAAGAAGAAAAGGGACAGAAAAAGATGCGACTACATGCGAAAACGAAAACACGTACTACGAGAAGCATGCTCTCGGTTATGTAATTCGGCTGACAACGAATGGGTCGTTAAAAATACACAAGAATTTGTATACTCGTACATTTCTGCAAAATTGTCGACGTTCGAGAAAGATTTGTGTCACTGAAGGTATTTAGAGTAATTCGTTTGGAGACTTCTGCATAATTTTTTGCGAGGAAATATGGAAATTTGGCAATTGGGGAATATAGGGATTTGGGGAATAGGGAATTCGCGATTTGGGGATTTAAGAATTTCTAGAGTTTTGGAATTTGGGGATTTGGGAATCTAGGGACTTCAGATTTGAGGATTTAGGGATTTGGGAAACTGGGAATTTTTAATATAGGGATTTGGAAATCTAGGAATTTGGAATTTAGCGATTTGGAAATCTGGAGATTTGGAATTTGAGATTTGGGAATCTAGGAATATGGAATTTAGCGATTTGGGAATCTAGGGATTTGGAATTGAGAGATTTGAGAATCTAGGGATTTGAAATTTAGGGGTTTCGGCATCTAGGGATTTGGAATTTACTGATTTGGGAATCTAGGGATTTGGAATTGAGAGATTTGGAAATCTAGGGATTTGGAATTGAGAGATTTGGGAATCTAGGGATTTGGGATTGAGAGATTTGGGAATCTAGGGATTTGAAATTTAGGGGTTCGGAATCTAGGAATTTTAAATTTAGGGATTTGGGAATCTAGGGATTTGAGGATCTGGGAATTTGGAGGTTTGGAAATTTGAAGATTTAGGGATTTGGGTATTTGAGAATTTAGGGATCTAGGGATTTAGAATTTTGGAGATTTCGAACAATAGTTATTTGGGGATTGGAGGTTTGAGAATCTAGGAATCTGGGATTTAGAATTTTTGAGATTTAGAACAATAGTTATTTGGGGATTGGAGGTTTGAGAATCTAGGAATCTGGGATTTGCTGAGTTGGAGATTTGAGAATCTGGAGTTTTGGAATAGGGATTTCGAAAGATATTTTGACAACATGGAAATCAAGGGATTTGAGAACATAGAATATAAAGTATTGAAAATTTGGAAATATAGAGACTTAAAAATTTGTTAACTTGGATATCTTGGAATTTTGAGATTCAGGAATTTAGAAATCTGGAAGTCAAAAAGTTTGAAAACGGAATTTGATTGGAGCTACAAGAAATTCTAAAATGTCTAAATTTGTCTCTGCATCAGTATATAAAAGACGAAACGTTCCTTTAAAAATACTTGCGAAGTTCACCGGGACGGTAAGCGATTCTCGAAAACATGTAGTAAACAAGTGCTTAGGAATCGGTTTATCGTTGTACATTCATGAATAACACAAATCAGGTTAATTTTGGACCTGTTTCGCATTGGTTCCGAAGGCCAGGGGACACAAAGCACGTGTCGCCACCAACCTCGCCACGTGGCTCTCTTTTCACGAATATTTTCTCCCCATCTTTCGTTATTCGTACGTACAATAGAATCAGGGATGATACACGTTCGTCACTGACAATTTATGCATCCGTGTACACAGAAGCGAGGGGACATTTTCGCAGATTAACACTGATATATCAGATCTGGTGGTTGGTCAGGTGCAGATAAAATCAATAACTCTGAAACTCTATAGAGATGACTTATTTTATAAATATATTATTGTAAATTCGATTCTATACAGTTAGAATATAGCCTGTAAGTAACATTCTTAATCTGTTAAATATTAATAGTATAATTTTTTTATTTATTAATTTTAACACGTGAAAGTAAATGTGGATGTAATAGGTTAGGTTTCGTACAAGTAGTACTGTCCATTTTGTAATAGTTGTTATTGGTACTCAAATTAATTGTTTAACAATTCTGAATTGATTAACTAATTAATAATTGATTAATTATCATTTCGTATTTCTAATACTACAATTATTATGCCACATTTTTCGAATATTCCAAGAATCTGAAGTCATGAATTCAAAGACAATGAAAGTACATCGAAGATTTTAAACATAAAAGAGTCATTGTTCGTTTGTACTTTTGACCTGTCACGTAAGTCTACCAAAAAGAAAAATGCAGTTAAAGGAAACGTAGAGAGACACGTTCCTCTCTGAAAATGTACATTGTAACAGCTGCGTCGTTTCGAAATCCAAGGCTTCGATTCAATTTGAATTTGTCCCCGGCACAAAAGGAAAGGTTACCCAGTACCTAATACTTAAACATATTGCATAAAAATACCACCCTAAATGGTTTCGACATCGCTGTCCACATGCTGTTGAACGTATCAATAATGTATCCCTTCCACGCAACGCAATTTTATTCAAGAAAAATCACGATCGTTTTTTCGACAACAGCCATTCGCGGGTTCGAGCGTGGAACTTTTTGTAAAATTTATGAAATTCCCTGTCCCCTTATCGAGAGAAAATCTGACTGGAAGGATATCCAGCGAGAAGTTCAATGTCCAAGGGACACGTGCGCGTACGAAGGTCAAATGACTTGCAAAATACGAATATTCTATCCTCCGACGTTGCGGTTCTTAACGCGACCACCATCCCCCAGGGGGTTTAAACTCGCGAAACAAGAAAAAGTATTTCTGTATATAATATACATGTACATATATGTGCATTCTCGAGGAAAAGGTCGACGAACTTTGGCCGACACGTGCGCAAAAGACGCGACGCGAGTTATGTATTCGATTTCGCGTAAATTTCCACACGTGCCGTACGGAAAATATTTGCTCTTTGCCCTCGTTTTGGGTTGCCTACAAATTTTGTTGCTTTTTTAGGGAAGTGTTTTATTTCTTACAGTTGGGACTATTATTTGTAGGAATATTTTCTGCGCAAAATTTCCTAGGTTTAACCTAACCTCATTTTTGGGGTTGTAAATTGCCCGGGGGCTTGTTACCAAATTACTGGATTACTAGGTTTCTAGATTTCTAGATTTCTAGACTCCCAGGTTTCTAGATTCTTAGATTCTTAGATTCCTAGATTCCTAGACTCCTAGATTCTTAGATTTCTAGATTCCTAAACTCCTAGATACCTAAATTCCTAGATTTCTAGATTCCTAAACTCCTAGATACCTAGATTCCTAGATTTCTAGATTCCTAGATACCTAAACTCCTAGATTCCTAGATTTCTAGATTCCTAGATTCCTAGATTCCTAGATTCCTAGATTCCTAGATTTATGGATTCATAGGTTAATAGATTAATAGATTAATAGATTAATAGATTAATAGATTCCTAGATCCCAAATTTCCAAGATTTCTGAGTCACTAATTTCCTAGATTCCTAAATTCCTAGATTCCTAGATTCCTAGATTCCTAGGTTCCTAGATTCCTAGATTCCTAGATTTCTAGATTCTTAGGTTTTTAGATTCCTAAACTCTTAGATTCCTAGATTTCTAGATTCCTGGATTCCTAGATTTCTAGATTCCTAGATTCCTAGATTCCTAGATTCCTAGATTTATGGATTCATAGGTTAATAGATTAATAGATTAATAGATTAATAGATTAATAGATTCCTAGATCCCAAATTTCCAAGATTCCTGAGTCACTAAATTCCTAGATTCCTAGATTCCTAGATTCCTAGATTCCTGGATTCCTAGGTTCCTAGATCCGTACATTTCTAGTTTCCTAGACTCCTAGATTCTTAGTTTCCTAAGTTCCTAGATTCTTAGATTTCTAAATTCCCCATATTCTCAAATTCGTCATCTTCCTTTTCTTAAATTTCTAAATTCTGAAATCCAAAATTTGAACTCAAAGTGTACGAATACGTACGTGTTTGAATACGTACAACTTCTACAATGTCCATATTTAATATTTCAATGTTCATAATTAATATTATTTAAAACTTCCAAAGACTCAAAAATAACAACCTGACCAAACTTCAAGTGAGTAAATCAGAATTTCTAAATTACAAAAAATTGAATACCATCCCATGAAATCCGTCCACTCAACAAATACGTGCGTAAACCCCTAAAAACTGAAAAGCAAGCTTTTAAAAAGCTGTAACGGGAAACTCGCAAACTAACCACGCACTCGTTGACAAAAATATATCAATGCCAATAATCTCCGGGTTGAAAAGTTTCATCGAGGCATAAAGTGCAAAAATAACCGCTAGAACTTTTCGAACACCCTAGATAGAGCCGTAGGGGTTGGGTTCGGCGTTTCACCTCGATGTCGTATGACGTGGTGGTGGGTCGGAAGGAGAGAAAGAGACAACGTAAAAGGGAATAGGTAATGAGAATAACATAGAAGAGGCACCGCGCGAGAGAGAAAAAGAGAACGAGAGAGAGAGAGAGGGCAAGATTGTAAATAGAAGCGGGCAAAGAAAGATAAAGGAGAGGAGATAAAGTGGTAGGGGGTTAAGAGAGCAGTGATAAAGTTAGGGGAAAGGAAAGTAATAAAAGAGAAAGGGAAAATGAAGAGAGCGGAAAAGGGTAGAGAGAGGAGGAGGAGAGGAGCGATGTTGTGCGCACGTGCGGACCACCGGCACCTCGATCGATCCTCCTCGTTTCGAGGAGTCGTTAGAAGCCGAGTACCGGTACTCTTCGGGCTGCTACTAACAGCCGTACGTCAGACAGCCCAGCACTATGGCACTCGAAAATTTTCAGCCACGCGAAACTAAAGAAACACTCCTTTTATGATGGCACTTTTATTCTTAAGTGTTGCCGACTCCGGCTAGTTTCTTTTCATTTCGATCGCGTTCGAGATCATGGTTCACCTTTCGATCGATTCGATTTGCAAAGAAATCATCAAGTATTTCGTTTAATACGGTTACGAATTTCCCTACGGACAGTAAGAAAACCGAGGGTGAAGAGGATTACTGTTGGCTGATTTTTAGGAATTTTTGGAGCAGTCGAATTTTGGGGATGAATTAGTATCTTGGAATCCAGGGATTTGGAGATATTTCGATGTGAGAGTCTAGGGAATTAGGGAATTAAAAATATGAGAGTAGTGGAATTTTATTGGCAATAAAACGACACAACTTCATCACCTTTCACAATTCAAATTTTTTAACGTCACCTACCAGTTCAATATTGGCTAAATAACTTTCATACCAATTGCATGCAATATTTTCTCCGTAATAATCTGAATTTCATGCCGAAAGAGAAAATATTGGATACAGTCTCGTTAACTTTTAACCCGTCAAATTAACTGCTATAGAATTCGGTACCAGGGTAATTAAAAGCGGAATAACAAAAGCGAAAACAAAGTAATAAAAAAGAGATAAAAACGTACATATTGTATGGGTATCCTTGCGAATTCATTATTACAAGAAAATTATACTCCTTGATTGTCTGCTCGTTTATTTAACATTGCAAATCGAGGTGAAAATACGAAAACGTAAATGATGTATTCATTAAGGAATTTAATCGAGGTCGTCATATTTGCGACGAGAGGACTCTCGATCGGATAATCAGTAGTGTTTCGCTAACGAATCTCATTATATCGATGACGATTAACGAATTACTCTTATTATACCGCCGTTAGGTGTAGAGTAGTGCAAACGCAACGGTAAAAAAGGAAGAAGAAAAAGGAAAGAAACGAAAATGAGCGTATTGGGAAATGTAATTACACCTTTCGGTTCTTTTCTTTTCGTCTAAAATGACGCTCCTCCTTTTTTTTTTTACCTCGTTCATGAATAAACCATGGAAAAATGACTACGAAGTGTTAAATGATCTTAAAGATAGCAGGTAACAAGAGCTTCAACAAGTTGAACGCAATTACATGTATTTTTAATTGAGTCATGCTCGTTGAATAATTGAATTATAACCGGCGATCCCGCGTTTTACTTCCGCCATAAATATGTATAGTCTTTGGAAAAAGCATGAACGAGATAATGTAAAACGAGCGATTATATTTATAAATGGGACGCTTAATTTCTTCATCGTACATCTGTGCGTTGTCGTACATCTACTTATGTTGCAAAGTACGCTAAGCGATAAACGGAGGGCAAATTTTCAAATTTTCAATTATAAAATTTGAGAATTATCGAGGTCTCGAAGGATAACTTTATAAATTTTTATTTATTTTACATTTCAAGTTTTCAAATTTTCAAGTTTACAAGTTTGCAAGTTTGCATGTTTGCGAATTTACAAGTTTTGAAGTTCTCAAATACCAAAATTTCGAAATTCCTGAATTTCCTAGATTTTTAAATATCTAAAATACGAAATTTATTCATGCGAAAATACCTGGATCTCCAAACTCCTAGATCCATAAATCCCTAGATCTCCAAATTCTTATATCCCGAAATTCCTAGATTTCAAAATTATTTGATCGCCAAATCCCTAGATCCCCAAGTCCCTAAATTACGAAATCTCTAGATCTCCAAATCCTTAGATCTCCAAATCCCTAGATCTCCGAATTCCTAGATCTCAAATTTCCTACTTCCCCAAATCTCTAGATCACGAAATCCCCAGATCCCGAAATTCTTAGACCTTCGAATTCCCAAACCACGAAATCTCTAGATTTCTAAGTCCTTAGATCTCCAAAACCCTAAATTTCCAATTTCCTACTTCCCCAAATCCCTAGATCACGAAATCCCTAGACCTTCGATTTCCTAGATCACGAAATCCCTAGATTTTTTAATCCCTTGCTCCCCAATCTCTAGATCCCCAAATTCTTAAATCTACAAATCCCTAGATATCCCAATCCCGAGATTCCACAATTCTTAGATCTCCCAATCCCTAGATCCCCAAATTCCTAGATCTCCAAATCCCTAACTCTCCCAAACCCTAGATCCCCAAATTCCTAAATCTCCAAATCCCAAGCTCTCCAAATTCCTAGATCGCCAAATACCCAGATCCCCAAATCCCTAGATTCCCGAATCCATCGATTCCTAACTTCCTCGATTCCCAAATCCCTAGACCCCCAAATAGATAGATCCCCAAATCCCTAGATTCCCATATCCTCAAATCTCCACATTCCCAAATCTCCAAATCTTCAAATCCTTAATTTTCCATATCTCCAAATCCCTAAATCCCAAAACCCTAAATTTTCCACCCTACATCCCCAGTTCCAAAAACGTCCAATCCACCAAATCACCAAATTCTCAAATGTATCAATTTCCAAATGACCTACCTCGCAAATTCACTAATCCATCGATTAAAAAATTTCGGAACAAAACAAAAGGAAATTGACGTCAGCGCGCGAGTGCACCGCCATTTTGTGCACTCGGCTCTCACGGACGCAATTGCACGTCACCGGTGTTGACAGACGGCCCAGAAGAAGTCAGTATCTTTTTAATCCGTCGAATATCAGTATCGATTTGTTGTCGACTTAATGAAACGCGAGATTTCCAAACAGACACGGAAAAACAGACGCGGACAGGAAGGTCGCTGGCAATATTGCGAGCTTCGCTATGATTGCGGTGGCTTCTCGACAGGGAGCCTTTCGAACACGGATGAAAAAGCAGAAGTTCTGGCGAACCTTCGATCGCGAATTCATATTTCATAATTGACGTGCTCGTTCGACGGAGAAAAGAAGTGACGATACCGCGGGAAAATTAATTGCCTGTACTTCAAGTAGCGACCCTGTTCCCTCGCAACTTATGAATGTGTATTTCAAACGAAACAACATCGATGTCTCCCTTTTATCATTTGTTTTACGACCGAACAGGATTATAATTATTCATATAGGTACATTCTGTTTAATAAAGATAAGCTGCAACTTTCAGATAAGATCTCGATCCCCGTCTTCAGGTTTTACGCCGTATAGGAAATAACTCGATCCAGGTTTTAATAACCGCGCTCGTTTTCTTCAACTTTCCCGACATATTTCAAATGAATTTTAATAACAGTTTTACCTATTCTTAAGCGTTCTTTGTGAATTCTGCGTTGGCGAACGGGTTCACGAATAACTATTTTTTAACTTTATTTTATTTTATTCTAAGTTTTTACTCGTAGGAGTAACTTTTGGACTTGTTTTAGAGAATACGTTACGACACACGTATCGATAAGTTAGCGGAAATATGCTTATAGAAAATGACGAAGGTTAGGTGTCGTAATTCTAATGGGATCTCCGAGCCAAGAATAGGATAGTTTTAAAGTTAAATCCGTAATTCTTAGAGCGAAAGAAAATCGAGTTATTGTATATAATCTTGTTTAAGTTAATCTTGATGATGTACAGTTTAATTTAAATTTATGATTTAATTAAAACACTGCAGTGTTCAGAAAATTTATTAACTAGACTATAGCGTTTTCTGCTATTAAATTGAAAATTGTATATTAATTTATGGGGTTTCATTATTTTGTATTTAAAATGAAAGATGCTAATTTGGAAATAGAGTATACTGATTACATAATGTGCATATTGGATTATAGTAACAAAAAAAAACTAGGGAAAGTTGGGATTGAAAGTAGATTTTCGTTATATTGCAGAAAACAGAGCTGTTGGATTTTAGAGTGACATTATAACGGATATCTACTGTATCTATTTCTGTTACTTAGTTCTAACGATTATCCAATTAATAACAGTTACTGCTAACAATTAACAGTATCAACTACTAATTAATAGCCTAGTAACGTATCATTATGCACTATAACATTATACAATGCATAAGCAAATTGCATAATCTCATCCCAATGTAGATTTTATCTATGCAATTAATCTCCATTAACTTCTTCCTGGTGTAAATTACCCTGACCAGTGACAAAGTAATCATGGAAAATATAACTTCGAATGCAATTTACTATTTGTTGATTTCGAACACTATTTATAGTTTTGCACATTCCCGAGAGACCAAAATGAAAAATTTGTCTTTAAATGAATTTCTAAATTCACAAATTGTCAAATTCCCAAGTCTTAACTTTTTACATTTCTACATTTAGGAAGTCCTAAGGTACCAAATGTAGGAAATCCTAGGAAGTCCTAAATTACCAGATTATCAAATTTTCAAGTTAACAAATTAATAAGGTACTAAATTGCTTTTCCAAACTTTCGAAATCCCAAAACCCTAGAAACTCTGGATCCCGAAGTCCTCAAGTTTTCAATTCTTCAAATCCTAAAATTCCTAAACCCCAAATTCCCAAATCCTTAAATTCTCAAATCTCCAAATGTCCAATTCTCCAAATTCTCAAGTCCCCAATCTTTAGATACCTAAACCCCTAATCCGTAAATCCCCTAACTCTCAAATCCCCAAATCCCCAAATTCCTAAATGGTCAAAACCCCAAATCTCCAAGTTTCAAATTCTCCAAATTTCCAAATTTCCAAATTCCCAAATCCTTAGATACCTAAACCCAATAAATCTCTAAATCCCCAAATCCCCAAGTCCCCAAATTCTCAAAACCCTAAGTCCCCAAATTCCCAAATTCCCAAATTCTCAAAACCCCAAATCTCCAAATTCCGAAATTCCCAAATCCCTAGATACCTAAACCCAAAAATCTCTAAATCCCTACATCCCCAAATTCCCAAATCCCCAAATCCCTAAATCCCCAAATTCCCATATCCCCAAATCCCTAAATCCCTAAATCCCTAAATCCCCAAATTCCCAAATCCCAAAATTCCTAAATCCCTAAATCCCTAAATCCCTAAATCCCCAAATCCCTAAATCCCCAAATCTCCAATTTTTCAATCTCCAACTTCTCAAATCCCCAAATACTAGTATACCTAAACCTAAAAATCCCCAAAATCCCAAAATCCCTAAATCTCCAAATCCCCAAATTCCCAAATCCCAAAATGATGACCTTGAGACTATTTTATTGTCACGAAACATTGTCGAATCGAGTGACATAAATTCTCATTAGCTTATAATTTGACAACAATCATACTGCGATATAGACCAAGGAACTACGCGGGCAATTAATTTTTAATTAGCTCTTACCCGATGAATCTCGGTGAATTATATTCACGATTGACGGAGAAACGTGATGCAGCGGATATAACGAAACCTTGTCCTTGTTTCAATTATAATGGCACAATTACACGATCTCAAAGCCTTGTTATGTTATTTTTCACGCTGTTCCAGCTTTCGTGTCGTGGCCATGGTATGAAAATAATTCGGTTAAGAGGGACGAAACGGTCGACATGAATACGATAACAGATTTCGTCAGTCGTTAATGCTGCTCGGAAAAAAGCCACTTTATTCCCTCACGAAGAGAGCAAATCGACATGTTATCACGAAGTACATTCAAACTTTATTTTAAAGCGTGTACTTCGATTTATTTAACTTCTTAATTTAGTCCGAATACAAATTTATTATTTTCGAGATAATTATTTCTGTTGTAAAAACTATATGTACATGTCAATTGGCATTTAAGATAAAAATTTATTTACAATACTATTATATATAATTTAATACTTAGTATATTTAATACCAAATACTTAACAAATTTAATAATTATGTACAGAAGTAAATTCTTATCGACTGACTTTATATAGTACGAGGTTTTGTAATATCTCCTTTTGAGTTTTGCAATTTTAATATGTAAGATTGCATATTATTGTGTAACTTGGCTACGTCACTGATATACAAGTTTACTTGTGATTATCATTTATTTGAATCACTGTAACATTTGATAGAACACAGATTAAATCAATTGACGATGTCCGAATGTCTCGACGAATTTATTGATTCAAAACCGCCATGTTCCTATCGCGACGCTATTCGTCAACAAAATGGCGGTACGTCATGAGCCAATTTGACTTTTATACATCTTATTTTCTCTGAGATATCATCAAGGTCAATTTGAGGTCAACTTATTGCAGGCTAAATTTGATCTTTCATCGACTATTATGTAGTTTAAGAAGAATACTTTTACCTTCAAAAATTAGTTGATTATATTAGTATTTGTATTTTTACAGTTCGATTGAAACAATGGAATAATTTGATCTAAAAGTACAAATATTGGTCTTAACATAAGTTAGATGTTGTGATGACTGAATTTTTCTGACACGCAACACTATGTTGTTAATGATCAATAACTCAAGCTTGCATTTTTATGGTATTTAATGCTCCTTTCACTTCACGTCTTCGAGCCAAGTGTCTGACAGCGACAAGTTTACACTCGTGTAACACAAAAACTGCACAATTTATTGGTTCTTTCTTAACATTTACTTCACTTGCATTGATGATCGGAAAATAGTTTTTTAACTTCAGAGTAACACATTGCCTAATGTGCAGTGATCTTCGACTGTATTGATACTGATTCTTTATGCAATTTACAGATCTTCAAATCTTTCATTTTTTTTAATTTACAAATTTACAAATTTACAAGTTTACAAATTACATTGTTAAAATTTCCAAATTTTCAAATACTTAGTTTTCAAATTTTTACATTCACGAGTTGCAACATTTCTAAAACCCTACATTTAAAAATTCCTAAATTTCTAAACTTCTACATTTTCAAATCCTTAAACCCCAAATTCTCATATTTCCAAATTTTCAAACTCCCAAATTCCTAAATTTCTAAATCTCTTCATTCCCAAATTCCTATACCCCAAATTCCCACATATCAAATTTTCAACTTTCTTATCTCCTAAAATTCTAAATGCTTACTGCCCCAAATTCTCAAACCCTAATTTCCTGCATTCCCAAATTTCCAAACTCCAAATTCCTAAATTTCTAAATCTCTACATTCCCAAATCCCTATACCCCAAATTCCCACATACCAAATTTTCAAATCCCCCAATCTCCAAATGCTCAAATTCCCAATTTCCCAAACTCACAAATCTCTAAATTGTGAAACTTAAAATCGTGCACCAATTTACCATCTACTTCAATTCAATTCCACGCTTACCAAACATTTCAACGATATCAACAAATCATTAAACATCGATAAATCGATAGACTACGATCAGCATTGTGAAAATAATCGTACGATCCTATTCTTGTTTTCCAGTCAAAAGAGGCAGCTGCAGCAACAACAACAGCACCATCACCAGCAACAGCATCAGCATCAACATCAGCACCAGCACCCTTCATGGCACAGAACCACATTAGCATCTTGACCATCGTGACCTTGACCCTGACCACAAGCCAAGTAATCCTGGTACAAAGGAGAAAGGATTCTCATCAGCGAGGAAACGTATCAACGCGATTTCATTCGCGATACTCGAGAAGAAACCTGGAAGAGCCATCGAGAAGATGAAAACACGAGGGGAGGAATCTTCAACGTTGGTGTTTCAACACACTTTGAACATACACTCCGACGTGTTCGTCGTGTTTCTCTCGGTCAGAGTACTATCTTTTGATCATCTTTGTTGCACATAGGGTCCCCCATGTCCGTCGTGGTTACCTTAGTAGAGAGCTGCTGCTGCTCTGTAGAGGCTCTGTCGTGAGCCTGTTTGTGGACATATTCTTTGCCTGTGTGATAGAGTTTTCGTTGAGTTTTACAGAGACTGCTGTTTCTAATTTTCTTCGTGATCTTCTATTTTAGATTTATGACGTGACACGGTGATGGGATGTTACGGTGCAGGGATCGGAGATTTGCAAATATTGCAACAGAATTTTCACATTCAAGCAAACATGTTAAAATTTTCTAATTTTCAAGTTTGCAAATTTAACAATTACTTCTAATTTTGCAATTTTCAAATTTAGACATTTTTTAACTTGAATATACAGAAATATAAGACTAAAACTTTCAAGGTTAAAAATTTATATTTGCAAACTCTTTAAATTAGAAATGTAGACTAAATATTAACTTGAAAATTTTAAAGCTTGAAAATCTGAAAACTTAAGAACTTGAAAATATTTAAATTTGAAAACTTAAAAACTTTTAAGCTTGAGAAAAATTGTTTGAAGACCTTAAAATTCGAAAATTTGAAGACTTGCAAATTTAGAAAGTTGAGGGATGTATTAAAAACTGTCAGAATATCAAATGTGAAAACTGAAAATGTAATAAGCTCCAGTGCCCTGCACTCGTAGTTGCCCATCACTGTTCTAAAGCATCGAGGCTCGTTTAAGTTGCAAGATGTTCACAGAGTTCATTTGTTACGTTAACGATTTTTTCTCCGTAGACGATAGCAAAAATATTTGCGTGTACAGAATCTGCGCGATTTCTATTAATCTATAATTATAATTCTTCTCCAGTATGCTAGTAAACATCTTTTACAAATGTCAAAGAAAATGAGGGGTTAACACTTTCCGTGCCGCGTGGAGTTTAAGGTTTATTACAAAATTATACAATTTGTTATAATTTTGCTCTTATCTTCACTTTTAAAGCTGTATATCTAGATGTTGTAGACCATAATATTCGCAGCATGGAACGTGTTAGGCACTTTTTACGTTGATCATTCTTCCCGTGGTTGTTGATACGTTATGGGGGTGAGTGGTATGCAGGGCAACAGTGCAATATGCGAACGCCGTGACGAAACTAGAATTCCCATATCACAGATATCTCGTTCTGTAGATATCTCTAAATTTTGTTGACAACATTTTTGTTTCTTCTTCAAAAAATTTGTTTACGTTATCATGAAATAAATATCCATATAATTTTATTTCTTGTACAGGGTGTTTAAGGATTCAGGAGTTAGGGGTAGATAGTACGGTTGAACGGTGTAAACACATTGTTAGTAAATATACAGGGTGATTCAAAGTTAAACCATGAAACTACCACTATATCTGTACAAATACGATAAAATATTATACATACGATTTATAAATATTTCATTAGAATCTAAATAATTCATGTTTCCACTTTAAAATATTCTCCATTTCAACATTGCACAATTATGAACCTTATAAAAAGACCTTTGGTGTTTAAAAATTGCATTTTGTTTATAGAAGTCTTTATTTGCAAAATAATATTAGTAGATATAAATGAAAATGTTACAACTGTAAATACACAAGATTGTCCATGTTTTGTCGACACAATGCACAAGATTGTCCAGCAACAAGTTTTGTCAACATTTTGACAATTAATCTTGAAAATTAGTTTCTTTGGTATTTATAGTCTTATTTATTTCTACACTTCATTTTTATTTCTGTTTATAAAATACACAAGCGAAGTTTCATCTCACTTTGAAACATCCTGCACATGAATACATTAAATCTTTTGGTTTGGTTATCAGAGTAAATTGCTTGATATGAGAACAGAAGATTATTGTACCACATGCTTTCCACGAAACGTCTACGTTTCTTGTCTTCCTCCTACTTCCACTTTTTATCTCGATAATACGAAATTGAAAGAGTTTCTAACTTTATTAGAATCTTTTAAAGTGGTTGTATCACGGACACACTGTATTTATTCATAAGAATTTAAAACTCAATGGAGTAATATCTTTAATGCTATAAAAAGGCTATAATTCGATAAAGCAAACGAGAATGAGTTTCGTTCGTGTCACAATATGGCGAACCCATAAAGTGTTGCCATGGGGACAGTATTCGTAAATAAATATCTACACGCTAATTCTAAGTTTGCCTGGTGTTTTAAAGTAATCTTCAATTGCTAACAGTAGTTAATTATGATAATTATGCTCGATAAAGTTATTATATTAAAAGTTACTAACAGTATTAGTTAGTTTTATTCTACGATAAAAATTATTTCATTTACCATATTTATCAATGACCTACCTATTAAACCTGACTGTTACAACCACCTTAATTATTTTCAAAGTATCTTGGTATATTAAAAATTCTTACATACTCGAGAACAATTCAAACGATTCACAAGCGATTTATAACCCTAACATTCAATTTCTAATCCCAACGTTATTAACAATAAACTCACTGTCATCGAGTACTATCTACGTAACCTACAACTCCTATTTTCAGTTTTAAACACACTGTAGGTGGATGTTATGAAACATTTTCTGGAATAATGCTAACAAATGTCTTGCAATCGGCACCAAATTAGATTCCGTGGCTCGATCTTTGTACTCGTCGTAACGTGGCAAAATGGTGTCTGACTCATTCGTTCCTTTAGAAGAAGTAGATCGATCCGTTGTAGAGAGTAGCAAAAGGTATTTAACCGCAAAGAGATAGAATGTTAAGATTCAGATAGAGATAGACTGCGAATCGGGAGCAGGATGTAAATAAAAACTCGCGTGTTTATCGTGCTGTGCGAAGTGCAATGTATCATAAATGGATGTAATTTCATAGAATTCCAATGCGACTGTACGATACGTGTATCCGTAGGTGAACTGCATAAAGATATGCGTTGTCTTTGGAGCACAGTGGGATCGTTGTGTTCCGAATGATCGCCATACGTTCGCATTAGACCACCGGTGCATTGGCAAGCGATCAACCACGACAAAAATACTTATTTATAACAAACGCGTTTACAGAATGCCGTTTCACCAACCTAAACGATAAATTATAACTGATTGCTTTGTACTTTTGCCGGAGAGTAATCACCTCGGCAACGAATTCCGCGCGGTAAATTAATTCTAGCTGATGCTAATTACGTTCGCATTGACGTGAGCGATGACGGATGTTGGTAGTGTCATTGCTTCTTATTCGAAACGACTTCGATTGTTCGTGATAAATGGTCATCGATTGCCGTTGGCGTAATTAGGGAGGTTTAGGACCTAATACATTTTCACTTTGGAGATACAATCTGTAACTTAACGTGCGGTGATTTATAACGTGGTTGTACGCAGGATGATTCAGTGCGTGGACATCTAGTGTGTGGTAATTTAACGCGTACTAATTCCACCCGTGGCGAATTAAAGCGTGGTGATTTAACACGTGGTTAGTCGATGCGTAGTAATTTGATTCGTGGCGGTCTAATGCGTGGTAATTCGGCGCGTGGTAAATTCGATGTGTAGTAATTCGACGCGTGGTAATTCGGCGCGTGGTAACTGGACGCGTGGTAAATTCGATGTGTAGTAATTCGACGCGTGGTAAATTCAATGCGTAGTAATTCGACGCGTAGTAATTCGGCGCGTGGTAAATTCGACGCGTGGTAAATTCGTCGCGTGATAATTCGACGCGTGGTAAATTCGATGAGTGGTAATTCGGCGCATGGTAAATTCGACGCGTGGTAAATTCAATGCGTAGTAATTCGATGCGTGGTAAGTCGACGCGTGGTAAGTTCGATGAGTGGTAATGCGGCGCATGGTAAATTCAATGCGTGGTAAGTCGACGCGTGGTAAATTCGATGAATGGTAATTCGGCGCGTGGTAAATTCGACACGTGGTAATTTTAACGCGTGGTAATTCGACGCGTGGTAAATTCGATACGTGGTAAATTCAATGCGTGGTAATTCGACGCGTGGTAAATTCGGTACGTGGTAAATTCAATGCGTGGTAATTCGACGCGTGGTAAATTCAATGCGTGGTAATTCAACACGTAACAACCTAACGCTTGGTAAATCGACGCGTGGTGATTTAACACGTGGTATTTCGACTCCTAGCAATCTAACACGTGGTAATTCGACGCGTGGTAAATTCAATGCGTGGTAATTCAACACGTAACAACCTAACGCTTGGTAAATCGACGCGTGGTGATTTAACACGTGGTATTTCGACTCCTAGCAATCCAACACATGGTAATTCCACTCTCAACGACTAACGCGAGTCTCCCTTCAAATGAAAACCCTATTTACGCCGATGTCAGTCACTTTCTCTCCTTTTATCGCAAATCAATCACTCCAGCAACGACTCCCCTGCTAATAGCTTAATCCTAACAACAAACGAAACTTACATTTTCACAAATAACAGGAAACTAGTAATAACAGAAATAATTGTATAATAATGTTCTCCGATATATACATCGCATGCTAATGTACTCGTGGTATTTTGCATACACGGCACACATATTGCGAACGAAAATTGTTTTAATTCCACATTTTTCTTATCAATCGTTTAATCAATGACCCTCTGATTATTTATCAACGCCACATTAAACTTGTGCAAATTAGCACTATTTAATTGTTATTTCAACTACGTGCAATTTCTGATTGACTCTGATTTTTGTACAAACGTCAAAGATTGTTATAACCAGAATCATTTATACGATGTGAAGAAATGTTACGATTATTTTAATCAACTGAATGATTCTCGTTAATTGTATCTAATAATTTCTCTATTTTGACTGTTTCTCCGAATTTTACTTGGACCGTCGAATTAGTTGCTATTGTTATTCGTCCATTGTTATGATTGTTTCGTACTATGATGATTATTTTGTCGAGCAGAGGGGTGAATGATAAACGAGGAGCATGAAATATGTACACGTGTAAAAGCGGTAGAACGTGCAATAACTTTTAATTTTTTAGTGTTAGCGGAATCGTCACGGCGATCGTGAATTTTTCACACGATTCTGTCCATCGAGACATATTCTCATAGCAGTACCGGCGATATACAAGACAGCTGACGCAGGCGACTGGCTTTTAAATTTTTTTCAATAAAATGATTGCGTGTGAACTTTTCACCGCGCTAGAAGTGAGACTCCTGTATTTATTATGGGTGGTTTGGTGATTTAGGGACTTGGGGATTTAGGGATTTTGGTATTTTGGGGAATTGGGGATTTAGGAACTTGGATTTAGAGATTTAGGGGAAATTAAAAATTTTGAGAATATAGGAATTTGGGAATTTGAGAATTTGGGAATTTGGGAATTTGGGAATTTGGGAATTTGGGAATTTGGGAATTTGGAAATTTAGGAATTTGGGAATTTGAGAATTTAGGAATTTGAGAATGTAAGAATTTCAGAATTTAGGAATTTGAGAATGTAAGAATTTGGAAATTTAGGAATTTGGAAATTTAAGAATATGGAAATTTAGGAATTTGGGAATTTTAGAATCTGGGGATTTAAGGATTTGGTAGTATGCAAATATGGAGATATTGAAATTTGGTAATTTCCAAATTAACAGATTTGAAAACTTAAAAATTAGAGAATTTGGTTATTTGAGAGTTCGGGGAATTAAAAATTTGAAATCCCTATATCCCTAGTATCTCTACATTTCTACATTCCTAGACCCCCAGGTCCCTATATTCCAATCTGCCTAAAATATAATTTTGTGAAGATCACATCTCCTCCCGTTCACAGAAGTTTCACTTAAAAGACTTGAAAAATGGCGCCAATAAAATGGGTTCCACCCAGCATATTACGCCGGTCCTGCAAATTAGTGCGATGCAATCAGATATTTGCATCCAATGTCTAAGTCGAGTTTACATGCAACAAGTGAAGTATGCAGATCGCGCTAACGTTTATGCAAATTAACGAGGAAGTTAATTCTTCGCACGAAGAGTTTCAGCTATTTAAATGGTCGATACTTCGTGAATAACCGGACCGCTTTATTTGTAAATTCAGCGAGATAAATCGCGAAAGGTGATTCATTTTTGAAAGTGTCACGCTTCGAAATCAATATGGACAGAACTTGCGTATCCGCTGGTCACGGAGGACTTAATATAGCTCCGACTAATTAGGTCAAATCAATTTTTTATAGCCTCCATCCGTTAAGGTTTAAATTGTCCCATGAACTACTTTGTTAGAAATATTCTTGGTTATTATTTGAGCATTATAAGCGGTGAAACGGATGCTGAAAGGAGAAAGTTCGGTAGGATAAATATTTGTTAGCTGTGAGACATCAACGAAAAGAATGTTTGCTGTAAAAATGAACGTAGTCGATGAACGAAACTGATCATCGTGGAATAAAAACTGAGAGACGTGTCGGAAATGATATTAACTGTAATGTTATTCGTAATCAAACTATCAAATATATCAAAACGATTGTACAGTAATGAAATTAAGCGAAGTCGATAACAGAGATGGGTTAAATATGACGCTGACAAGGACTAAAATGTGTACTACTCGTTTTAAGCTTTAATAATTTATTGTACTTCATTGATCAGAAACACAAGTTAGACGAAGGAAAACATATCAAGGATTTTACTTTGTAAATATGTACTTTGTAATTTTATTTCAACGCGGTTTCATTTTTGGAAATCTGTACCTACAGTTGTTGTGTTGTATTCGTTTAGCTCTTTGGTACATGATGCATTCAAAATGTCCCTATTTTTTAATAACCGTAGTATAATATTATTTGAATCTTTAACAAGATTTCGTTATGTTTCGATATCTTTTAACAATGAAATTTTATGAATTTTATTAAAATGAAATTTTTATTTTTATTACTAATAAAGAAAGACTTTTATTCTAGAAATGTGCCCCAAAGAGTTAAACGAGAAATATTTTTCGCGTGTTATTTGCTTTCTGTTTGAGTTACTTCTGTAAACTCGACTCTGACGAAACAAAACTACCAAGATATTATTTATAGCAAGATCATGTATCGAAAAAGAAAAGAAACTGTGACTATGCGCGTCTGAAATGACGAGAAACAGGTGCTATTCGATAGTTTAAAGGAAAAAAGGAGAAAAAAGAAACGAAAAGGTTATTTCGGTGAATGAAAGGCACAGAAAATCGTATATAGGTAGATCTTATTAGGTAGAGTAAATATTTTACATAATGTACACATAGGACATGCAAATGTACCGTGTATTAAAGTATCCACGACTGATTGTGAGTGTACCTATGCATACATGAAAAACGACTATATAAACATTTCTTGGTGTTTGTCAGTGATTTGATAATTGTATGATTTCCAGCTGTAACACTAATTAGATAGAAAATGATGATAAGGTACGTCTGAGATACCATGACAATAACACAATGATGGTGCACAGCCACTGCTAGTCAATTTCTCTATTTGAAAATTTGGAGGTTGCTTAATTTGGAAATTTGAACATTTGCAAATTTGGGAAATTAACTTGAAATTTTTATATCTCCAAATTTCTAAATTACTACATTTCTATATTTCTAAATTTTCGAATTTTCAAATTTTCAAATTTCCAGATTAACACATTAGTTCCAAATCAACCTTCTATATTGCTACGTTAACAGATTATTACATTTCCAAAGTCCCAAATCTCCAAATCCCTAAATTACCATAATCTGTATCCATAAATTTCCAAATTTCTATATTTTTAAATATCCAAACTTCCAAATTTTCAAATGACCAAATTTCTAAATATGCAAATTTGCAAACGGATAAACTTTATAATTACTATGTCTATAAATTAAAAAATTTCCAAGTGACCAAATTTCTGAATTTCAGTAGAATAGCAAAAATTCGAATTCGCAAGGAATGCTAAGAAATCACGTATAATTTAAAAATTCTTAGAAAAATGCAATGTGTCGTAATTTATTAAACTTGATAGCCGTGTACTTGGAATAAAACTCGGCTGGCAATCGCTTTCACTTTCCTTGCACTACATAAAACGCGTAATTGAATTATTCAAATTCGTTTAAGTCCATTAGCAGTGTTACGTCGTTTAATTAAATCGTCGACTTGATATATGCATCGGATTCTGTAAAAGATGGAAGTGAAATATAAATTTTGTTCACTGTGACCTTCGAGCTTGACTCGAGTGAACGAAATATTATTTTATTTCGCGTAGAGCCGAGGGCAGGTTGATAAATGTCAAGCTGGCAAACACCGGGAAAGTCGATCGTTGTCAAAGAGAACTCGAATTACTCGACTACGACTAGAATAACAAAAGAACTCCGACATTTGTATGGGATGAGGTTTCATAACGGAATTGTATACTATTAATGCGCGTATCCAAAATAGATGATGCATTCGATGTCCGATTATACACGTTCCCGGTTTGCAGTTAACAGGTTGCCGTGTATCATTCTGTTTCGATAACGATTTCATACTTTCCATGATTTATGGATGAGGAAAATGTCCTACATCGCGCAAAGTCATACAGAGACGTGTTAAAAAATTCAATGAGCTATATATGTGTACGTGTGTGTTATGTTCTTGACGAGTTTATGAAGAATGTACTCGATGAAATACACGATAAGTCTGCGAACAAGTATCGACGCGATTCACGTTACTTCGAGCTCGAAAATATTAACTTTCGCTGTTGAAGACAAATCGACGACACGTTCTTCTGCAAACTTCAAACATTCTTTGTCATCGTTTACGTATTCGATGCGAAAGAAAATTCCTGAAGAATGTTTTATACAGTTTTTAATTTTTACGGAAGAAATTCTAAAGAAACAAGAGTAACATCGAGATTGTTAATTAACAGTGAATACTGCACCTTGAAATTATTGATTAGTACGAAGATAAGTAAAGAGTACGCATCTTATTCCGTGATACAGAAGAACCACTTATTTTTACTATAACTTCTTTTCCATATTTATGGAAAGAACAGTGTGCGACTAAAAGGATGTCCTTGTTCTATATCATGGAAAAATAACTCGGATATTTTTATTGCGACAATTTAGAAGCATTTAGATAGAGACTGAAGAGAGACTGCTCGACACCGTGTTTACTGCGATCGTGGTTCACAATCAATTAATTATCATTACTATCCTTCACTACCACGTGGAATGTATAGATTTATATTTGTTTGTTTATTTATTGTTAGGTAGCAAACATAAAAAAAGAAACCACGAATGAAGGTTCTCGGTGCAGAGAAGAGCCAATTTTTAGATCAACCTTGACTGTTTAGCCTTTAGATTTTATTAGCTCTATAAGAATGACTAAAACATTATTTTGTTGATATATATATAAATATATAAATATATTGTATGACATTATTGATTATAAATCATAAATAATCTGTAAATATACGAGACCAACGCAACATCGTACTCTTATTTTCAAAAATCATTCGCACTGTCCTTGTACCGTCACATTTCAACGCTAATAATGTGTAATTTGTTATTAAGGACTGTAATTTATTTTACCGAAGAACTATAATAAGTCATTTTCATGGAATTATAGCTTATTCATTGTTGATAATGTTATTAGGAAAGACATGACATTAACAATTTTATTTTTTCTAATTCTTCGATACCGTGTACTTTATAAATTTATTTATAAAGATCCTTTTTATATATAGCAACAAGTTATTAATATTAAACGATATCTCATACTTTAGAAAAAAAATTGTTTATGACTTTATACACTACTCTCTAAAAGCATGCTAAGGTAAGTTAAACTTGACAGTAATAACGTTAATAATTGACTACTAATTAAACTATTTTGTAATATAACATAGATTCAATTAATAATTAAAGACTAGAGACTAAGATATTACAAGAAACATTGAAATAATTTATATTATTTACATAAGTAAGAATATAAACGAAATGTGTATAATTTTGTTACTTTATCATTTTTTATATCATAGTTAATATAAAAAAATTGATAAATTTAATATCTAATACATTAGATATTATTTTATAATAATAGGGTTTTAATATTGTAGGATATTTATTTTAGCGACTGTAAAAACAACGTCTAGTCTTAAATATTTCTCGAAATTTCTTCTATCAAGTTTAAAATTGGCGCCATTATAAATATACTGAAGCACCATTATTATTGATTGAAATAAATTTTTTCTTAGTGCTTATGCAAATTCGTTAACTTCAGAAAATACACTAGAAATCGTTATATGCGGTCAACGAAATCATTTATATACAATAAATAAAAAAAATATAAAATAAAAAGTACAAATGACAAGACTCAGCAGTATATCGTACAGTCGCCATCTTGTTAAGACACGCGCGCGCGTCTTAGCCACAAACGAAAAATAGTCTGTGAGTAGTGTGTCGCGAGTACATAGCATTTTTCTATCACAGGAGTGTTTTGTGTTGTTTTTTCCGTGTAAAAATTGCGTTTCAACGTTAAATCAAATTATATTACAGTTAATATCGCGTACGTTGTGTACAAACGGCGTCGCTGTCAAAGAAACGTGTAAACGCGTTTGATTGGTCAGAGCAAAAAAATCCGCGAAGATGCAGTCTGCATGAAATGCTATATAATGCGACGCAAATACAACAGTATGTGCAACGATCGGCTTGACATCGATTCTGGTAAAAAACATTCCACGGATAGTTGAATTATGGACTTGAACGATGTGTAAATTACAGTAAGTCCATGGATATACTATACAACGTATGACGCACAAGAATATATGAATGCACACATGAACGCACACTTCAAAAAGGTAGAGGTCACTAGCCTTACGTACCACGGGATCGTGTTCTCGTTTTACGTCGGTACCGTGAAAACTGTATTACAAGTAATATCGCATATTGTCTCGAGCAAATTGTTTCCGTGATTGTCAACCACGATGTAAGAATAAGAACATTTTTCGAAAGAGATAGAAAGGCATAAAAAGAGCGAGAGAATACAGCAGGGTTGATTGACACGTCTCTTGTGATTTTATAAACTCTTCCAGTGCGCAGTATTTTGTGCCTTCTATTTGTTTTTTTTCGATTTCGACACTCGTTATCTCGATTCGAGATTGTACCTCGACGTTATTTTTCAATTTGCGCCATTCATTCGATCCGCGGTTGCAATCAGATTGTCAGAAAGAAAATAAGTGAGGTTATGAACGTGTCTGGCAATAATGCTACCTTTTGACGGTGCTATTAAGTAACTTTCGAGTCGAATAAATGCCGCGATTTACTCTGAAGTGCATTTTATGTTGTGAACACTAAAGTGCATTCATTGTTGTTATGTGAAAGCATGTAATAGAAGGTAATTCAGAATGCTTCAGACGTAATTATTATAACCTTTCATTCATTGGCAAATCACAGTAACAATTATATATGAATAAACTACAATTTTCTTTCTATTAATTGTAACATTTTAATGCATTTATTGCGCATATAATTATTAAGTTTTATTGCTACATAAAGAAATGGTGACACAGATATTTGGGCATCATTTACGCAAAAAATAATTTCATTTGAGGTTATTTGTTAGTTGTTATATATCTTTTATTGATTATATGATTATATAGCATGTTATGAATAAAATTTCAGTGCTAATAGAAACAAATTTTACATTACATAAAGTAATAAGTTATATCGTTTGGTGTAAAAATATTTGAACAACCATAGTATTTTAAGTATAGAGATATTATTTACTACTTTAACATATCTATATTAAAGATTTTTTGTTATATCTCATGATTCTAACCTCAAAGTAGAGGTTACATTTGAATTCGTATGATCGTCTTTACCGACTATGTATCGGTAAAGAATCTTCCGAATCAATTATTGACACATCAAATTTTAAATGTTATTTACATGAAATCTTTGTCTTTTGCAGGGAAGGAATGAAGCATTCAAATGGATAATATATCGTTTTGAATAGAAAAAATTTAATTTAACTTACAAAACATGTCGATACATGCTCAGATGGTAACATGGTAGCTGTAAATTTGGCATACCTCAGAAGTGTTTCGTTATTGATGATGTTTGTATATGTTTAAATGTTATAAATGAATCTCTGAGAGAAACAACGCAACAATGGCAGAAAGTAAAGTAGAAAACACAGAGCTAAAAAGAACTGTGGATAAGAGGGAAGTATTAAGTGATCCATCTACATCTGTGAAAAAATTAGAAAACATTGAAACACAGATACAAGACGCTTGTAATAAAAATAAACTAGAAGTAAATGATTCTTGTAAAAAAAACTTTAAAGTAATTGAATTAAAAGAGCAAAATGCAAACGTAAGTAGTGATGATTCATGTAAAATGGAAGATCCTGCAGTTGAGAAAGAAAAACATCGAACAGAGGAGATAATATTAGATGAAGAGCTTATGGAAATAGATAATGTAACAGAAAAACCTAATGAAATGGATAATTCATCCGTGAAAGATAAAGATGTTAAAACTGCTGTTTCAGAAGAGGAAGAGACATTGAATGATATATTAAAGGTGGTACATGAAAACTTGAGTTCTAACAATGTTAAGCAAACTACAGTAGAGTCTAAGGATTTAAAACAAGAGACTAATAGCAATGCAGAGGTATATAAAGAAAAAGTAGAAGCAGAATCAAGCAAAGAAAATGTTGCTGATGAAATTACTAGTGACGATGCAAGTGTTATTGCACAAATTGAAAGTGCAACATCAAGGAGAGATTCTGAAACTAAAGAATCTGTAGAAATAGTAGAACACATGGAAGTTGGAATTGTGGGACCTCCCACGACTGTTAGCGAATTGATTAGTGAAGAAGAATTAAGGGAAGAATCTGCATTATCGACTGAGCAGAAACTGCAGGACCATGTTGCAGAATGGGTTCAGAATTCGGCTAAAGCTGAAGAATTAGTCGAGGTAGAGGAGGAAACTTCTATTTCGGATGTTCAGCAAGAGAAAAAGAATGTTAGGGAGAAGAGGACCAGGAAGAAGAAAAGTAATGATGTCATTGCATTACCTACCAGGAAATCTCAAAGAATCATTAGCAACATCATCAAAAAGAGTATTAAATGGTGAGTAATATTTTATCATTCTTTACACGGATTTTATATGTTTACATAGTTGTGTTTACTGCTTAACAATAATTTTTCTTATTTTAATCATGGTAGATAGATATTGAAGGTGAGACACAAAATATTTTATTCTGAAATGATACATGATTGATGGTATCTTTAACTGTTGATAATATTGTATAGTAGATTTCTATACAGTTTAACAATGTAAAGGCATAGGAATGTTGCTTTTCCCGTCTAATTATGTTAAACCAGGTGAATGTTATTCAAGGTATTTACTATGGTTGGTAACATGTAATTAACATAAGTTTAATATTATTCCATATCCAATCATTCTAATCTTTTTGTAGTTCATATTTTGTATCTTTGCTATTTGATTTCAACAAAATTACAGATGAAAAGTTTGACACGTTTTTTGGACAATTGAAAAGCGACATTTCAGTGTCAAAGAAGGAACGATTCTTGTTATTCTAGCATCGTGTGAGCGCGTTATCGAATTCCGTGGAACGTGGTCGCTCGATGTCCAGATCGATTGACATTCCAATTACAGAATCGTCCGATTGGCGGCGTTATTTCGCTAGGGACCCATTGAAACACGCACGTGCGTGTACGTGTGAGTTTCGCAAGGAACAGATAGGAACGAGTTGAGACACCGCGTGTAGAATCGTCTCTCTGTAACGAGGTTGCGCTCGTTCCCGAGCACGTTCTCCACGCGGAGAACGGCCATTCACTCGGCTTCGACAAATTCGATCCGCTGAAAAGCGCTTCCACAGGCGTCGTTCTGCCTCCTCTTTATTTTTATTTTTCGCCGTGATCGCCGATACTGTTCGAGATTAGCGTTATCAACCGATAAAGTCCGGGATAAGAGGGACATTGACAAGCGCGCAAACGCACGCTAACGATGTCGAGCCGGGGAAGTGGGAAAGAACGGGAAAAAAGAAACAGGGAGAGAAATATTGACCGTAGAACGATAAGCAACGCGGTAGTGTCGATAACAGGATGACTATTTCTGCCATCTTCACCTTCCACTTCGTTTACCTGCTACCAGTACCGCCATTAGCGTCGGCTAAACGGGGCACTTGCCACGCTCATATTTTCAAATTCGGTAAATCATCAGTTTCATGAATTACTCCAAACTTTAAAAATTTAAAAACTTACAAATTTACAAGACTATAAATTTTGAAACTTTCAAGTTTAGAAACTTTTACTAAACTTTTCTAAAATTCTCAAATTTAGAAATTTTTAATTTACAAGTTTCAAATTAAAAAATTTATCTTAATGTAGTATGGAGTAAAAATGTATAGTGTACTTTTGCTACGGGTTTTGTTAACTCTAACGACGGCGCTGCCTATTCTTTAACATTGAAGATCTACCTTTTTCTTCCCCTTTTTTCAATTCCTGTTTCATTGACGATTACACGAATGTCTTATCAGCGAGATAATGGCAATCGGTGTTTAGGCGTTTAATATTATTGCAACAGGAAATGCAAGAAGAACGACGATCGAGTTTTTGGTCATGAACCCCTGACGCGTTGGAACTGTATTTCTTCGAATCGATTGGTTACTCAGAAATCTTTCGTTCAAGCGTGAACTGCTTCTTCGTGTTTCGCTTATCGTGACGGACACCTTTGTTGAATTCTACACGTGTATTAGTGCAATACGATACTGGTATGCTCGGTTGAAAAACTTTCTTTCTGATTGTTATCTGTCGTTGTATTTAAGGTTGTATGAAGTTTAGTCAAACATTTTGATTACTACGTCACTTATGAGATCTGTTAGGAGAATTATGAGTATATTAGCGTACAAATTTTTATTGTAGATTCATCTACAAATCAATTATATTTATTTCAAGTTTCTTTGGAATATTGAAAATCTTCAGCACATTTGATCGTTCGTGGTCTTTTGCAAGTGGTAAGTCACAATGGCGGGTTTTCAGTAAAAGAATGGTCGCAATAGGTTAGGAAAGTAAATGTTATGATAAACACACATAGCTGGAGAACACAAGTGACTCTATTTTTGCAATTTAAATTTAATTTATTACCTAACAAAATTGATAATATAATTTTCACTCGTTGTAACCTTGTAGTCATAAATATAACAGAGACCTTTTTTATTTAATAGCTTCCTTTTTTAAATTACTTTCATTACTTTTCTGACAGCCTCAGTTTAGTCAATGGTCAATTAGATTTTATATATGGCAAGGTAAAAGTAATGTGTTACATCGTTCGAACAATCTTTTTCAGTCTGAACTTTTATGTTCAACATTTTTTTGTTAACAGTATAACGATCGAGTTGGCTGAAGTAGGTTCGTCGAAAACTTGTACCAATTATATTAACTCACCTTGTTTCGGGTATCGCGAGATTACGAGGTAATCAAATTTTCAGGAAACACGAAATTTATTAAATTATCAGATCCGTTGTGGATGTTCGAGTTAGCTACGTTACATAAAGGTTAAACGAGACTAATACGAAGGTCGTAACACCAGTTATGACAATCTCGTGTTATTACTTCTATTTACTACTCTTGCGTTAGCGCTATCGATGATAATACTTTTGGTAAGGGTAGAAAAGTAATCTTCTTTTATTTTCCACACACGATAAATGTAGAAGGAAAACTTTCTACGTTATTATTTAACTTTCAGTAATTAAATTTTCATTTTACTTGCTTTGCTATGAAAATTTGATTTGCTATGAAATGTTAATAAACTTTTAATAATAAAATTAAACAACAACAGTTTAACATAACAAATATCTACACACAAAATTTACAACGTACTGACTTCATTTGTTGAAACCTTTTTGGGGGGCTGAAATAAACAAGAACCAAAATAACTACAAATATACTGAAATATTTCACGTGTAAGGAATATTTTTTTTTAATCGTAAAAGGTAATGAAAAATATTGGACAAATTTTAATTAATTTCACGAATAATTAAAAACTGTTTTACGCAGTTTATTTGAGGAAAAGCGAATTCTTGTTTTCATATTATTCCACTATGAAGGTGCAGTCAATCAGTTAATTAACACAGGAGGGTGGAATTGTTAATTTCCATAATTATAGGCCAGAGTTTATTTTGAGTCACCAAACCTTTTCTACAAGTTCTTCAAATACCTAGGAACTGAATTTGCTTGAACAAAAGATTTTGTAACCTCGCGTTGGTGCCTGATGGCCGCTGAGGGATTTTACGGTGTAAGAATGGTCTTTCTTCACAAATGGGGAGGTAGTGTCCTTTTCATCCTCAGTCTTCAGGAACTTCCTAAAATTTAGTTGAAAGGACATAATTTTACTTGAAGAGAAAAATAATTGACTACATTAACATACATTTCTCTGTATTTTTTACAATTATGTTGTTGTGCATATGTTAAATAGTCAATTTGGAAAATACAAGCTATTTCAATACAATGTATTCTTTGAATATTAAATATAAAAATTAAAAGTGAAACATAAAAACGTTTGAGATAATATTGATATTGTTAGTGATCATTTTCAATATTTGAAACTGTAGCCAGTGTAATATGAACTCTAACTCATTTTATTTATTAAATGATGTAGAATTAAGATATTTTATTGAGTCACCGAAAGTCTATAAAACCAATGTACCCTGGTCTGAAACAGTGCGATTTAATCCTCCACAAAAATCGTCACAAGTTTCAGTATAAATACCTACGTTCCTAATAAACACGTTCGAATCAAACACCTCCACGAGTCTAAAATAACACCACGACTACCTGAGACCCCATGATACTCGCTAACAAGCAAGACCTTACACCAACGTTCTCTTCAAACAACAAATTTCGTTACAACCTTCTTCTACCCTGGCCCCATCTCATGCAATCTACCGTATCGATAAAAAAAGAATAACATTGGATAACAGCTTATCACCTTATCCTTCGCGGTAGACAATCAACGGAATCCTATAATAATTTTCGCATCGTATTTGATCAAATAATTGAACGAGTTCTTGCACAGGGTTCTTACCATCAAGTTTACAGGCCTGCTTCAGGTAATTCACCTTACCCGATCAAGTATCGTATCGCACGCTGCGAACGCTTTTTGGTCGAAGGGTTAACCCTCTCGTTGTGCAATACTTGTGGATCGATCTTTAGAATCTTATAAATAAATCATTACTAGTTGTAGAATCTACTATTTAAAGAAGTTAGAAGCGCGGTTCAAGTTACTCGTTTTCCATGAAATATTTAATTTGATCTGGAAATTTAGGGATGTAGGGAGTTACAGACATGGAGGTAGGGGTTCATAGATCTGGAGATATAGTTATCTTGGAGTAAATATAGGAATCTATTTTATATCGTGCTATGAGTAGAACTTTGGAAATTGTGGGATGTAGAGGTGTAGAGAGGCAGAAATATAGAAATCTGGGGACATAGGGATCTGGGGAGTATAGGAATCGGCTATAGAAATTTTGGAATATAGAAATCTAGGAACGTAGGGATATGGGGCAATAGGAATCTGGCGCTATAGAAATCTGGGGCTATAGAAATTTTGGAATATAGGAATCTAGGAACGTAGAGATATGGGGCTATAGGAATCTGGCGCTATAGAAATTTTGGAATATAGGAATCTAGGAACGTAGGGATATGGGGCTATAGGAATTTGGGGAGCATAGGAATCGGCTATAGAAATTTTGGAATATAGAAATCTAGGAACGTAGGGATATGGGACTCTAGCAATCTGGCGCTATAGAAATCTGGGACACAGTAATCTAGACACCTTGAGATCTAGGAATGTAGCATTATGGAGTGATGGAAATTCAGGGCTGCAGGAATCTAGTGACAGAGATCTACGATTATAGAAATCTAGAGTTACAGAAATTTGGAAATGTAGTGATCTAGAGACAAAGATCTAAAAATGTGGGATCTAGAACTGTGGAAATCTGAGGATACAGTAATTTGGAAATTTAGAAACACAAATATACACATGTCGATTCATAATACTACTTTCATTTATTATATTCATTCACTCAACAATTATAGTCTATTCGGGTAAGGCATTGACCCGAGCTCGTGTCACTTATAGAGGTAATACCGTAACCACCCACCCACCCAATCGACACGTGTCACGCATATTACCTATTATTCCCAGAGTTGAAAGTATCAGCAACCTATTAGTCACTAGAAAGCATTTTGTTAATAACGTAAATAATACTCGAAGTATTGTGTCCCCTTTCGATGAGTTTGACGTGCTCACGGATCAAATAATACTGTAATTATTAAGGTTCAGTCACGTGTGTGCACATTATTCATGTCAAAAATGTTAATTGTCGAAAGCAATTACGTTTGTTTATTACCCGTACATGGAGTCACACAATACCCAGACAATGCCATTACATTAACTTGCTCCATTCTCTCGTAATTTAAATTATATTCGTAATGGTTGATTAATAAACGTTACGAGTTCATTGATGAAACGTTATAACATATTTTCACCATAAGTAGAGATATTCATCCAAAAATCATCTTACTGTAAATTACCCCATTTGTACTTTTTAACTGTTATTTGTTTGGTCTAACTTTAATTAGGAAAGTGGAAAGAATAAAAAATAAAAAGATTTTATTCGTGCATTAAGATTGTTCCAATACGTTACTATTCGCTCGCGTTTTCTACGTTCGACAAAACATGGATCAATGTAGAAGCACGATAGATGCTCAGACTCGCTTATATCGAGACTATCTTGCGTGGAAAGTGTAGTAAGTTAGTCGGAAAGAACACGTATGGAAGTGTGGTCCCAGGCCAAGGCTGGTCTCACCCCGTATCCCGGATGAAAGTGGAGCGGTCTGCTCCGAGCGGGAGGGGCGTTAATCCCTGCGAACGGTACCATAGAAACGGTACCGGTGGGGTCGTTACGTGTGCCTGCAGACCGGCATGGCATCGAGCAACCACTCCGGGTTTGCTCCGGTACCAGATACACACACAACGAGAACCTACCACGATATAATCCAGCCCAAGGCCCCCCTAAGAAAAGGGGAAGGTCTTCTTTGTCCCTCGGTCCCTCGGGCGAAGGACCGCGGCCAGATGTCGGCTGACGATCCTTGCGACTGCGTCGACACGCACGCGCTTTCTTTATCGATGTATACCCCGTTCGCCTGTATGTGTTCCTTGTAAACTCTATGTGGACAACGTAGGCGTACGCACGCGTACGCTCGCGATCCCATGTCGTTGCACGCTCACGGGTATTGCGTATCCTTCGTGGGTATTTTTGGTGATCGAGCGCGTCTCGCGTTCAACCTTTAGAAATGCGCTTTCCTGGAAGCGAGCTTCGATGTTTGGATTCGACTGGCTCTGGTACCCGTTAATTCTATAGTCAGCTTACAAGGTCCACGTGATTCTGGATGTATAATTCTGTCGCTATGAAACGATTGATAGTACTGATAGCAATAAGGGGATATGTACATTTGGCGAGGAATACTTGATGAAGTCTTGGAAATGATCTGGTCTAGACGGGTGTATAATTCTATCGCTATGACATGTATGTTAGATCGGTACTATTGAACGGTGGGGATATGTGGAGCTGGCAAGAAATGCTTTGTGACTAGATATCGTTTGGAAGGAATGTTCACCTGGTAGTTCTGAATAGATGATTCTATAAAATGTATAGCGATTGGTAGACACTACTGATAGCAATAAGGGTGATTGGTGAGGAATACTTGATGAAGTCTTGGAAGAAATGTTCACCTGGTTGTTCTGAATAGGTGTATAATTCTATGGAGCTGGCAAGGAATACTTGCTAGATACAGTTTTGGGAGTGTTTACGTGGTACTTTTGAATGAATGATTCTATCGGTATGACATGTACAACTATGATTAGATTGATACTATTGATAATAACGTTGAAAATATGTGTTGAAACACTTGATGACTGGGTGCCGTCTTTGAAGGAATGTTCACGTGATAGTTCTGAATGAGTACATACTTCTATCGCTATGAATCATGTAGCATTAGAGGTTGATAGGTAGATATTGATAGCAGCAGCAGTAGAGATATATGTAACTGAGGAATACTTGACGACACCCAGTACTTGATAGAAAGGAATATTTATAAAGACGCTTGATAGTTCATAAGTTTGCAATTTATGTCAGAAAATGTGAGCCTACGAAAACCTTACAATTCACAAATTAACGTATGGTACAATTAACATATTTAGTACCGAATTGCCAGCAAACGATTAGGATTGTCCATAAAGAGGGAACGCGATCTCATAAATGTTACCGCGGCGAAAGCTATCTAGAAGGCATTGTATTCGAAGCACGTTATTGAATTAGTGAAACTAAGAGTTTTGAAATCCTGCGGTGCCGGGCATAGGGTACCGTGTTATCCTCCCGAGACAAAGATTTCCATGGCCCCAGGTACCAAAGCTCGAAGGCCGCGCAGGGAACCTGCATCGCATCGGCGAACTTCGGATCCCGATACCTAGGAACTTCCAGGAAACAGCCGTTATATTGTACCATCGAAGAAGGGACCTCGATGAAGCTAGGTACGTTCACACGAGCGCGAAAGAGAGCCTCTCTAACAGGTAAGTGCGGATTTCTCTCCGCCATCGAACTGGTACCACCACGCACGCTCAAAGGATCTCGACGAGGGGCTGACACGCGCGACCCAACAAGAAAATATTCACGCAGAAAAATATTACTGGACGACCTGAGAATCCTCTATCTTTTACCGTTACTTGACAAATTTTGCAATTACTCGTACTTGAAAAATTCCCTTTGAAGCAGAACGGGTTTGGGAAATTAATTTGCTAATGCGTTCGCTTTGTTTCGCACCCGACGATCAGTGCGGGGAAGAGACTGTGGATGAGCTTAGATTGTGTGATTGTAGATATCGATCACTTGTATGAAGAAGATAGACGTAAAGTTTGTGTTGAAGCTAAAGCGTTCGTGTTGGGTTCATGGTGCTTTATGGATGTATTTGTGAAGGGCACGATGTTGGGAACAGCAATTTGGTTGAAACTTGAAATGCTTGTTGGTGAGGCTCAGGGAATAGTTTTGTGAAATTATAGCTCGTACTTTTTTGAAACGAGGGAGAAATTCGTATCTGTAAGGAACACTTGAGAATATGAAAATGACTTCAAAATTTCATTTCATTTGATACAAAATATATTCTGACTAAATTATACATATTTCATTCTCTTCAAAATATAAAATTATCTATTTCTGTCAAATTTGTTTAATCACCATATTCAAAAGCAGTCAAACATTAATTGCTAATAAAAATTTATTTTGTATAATTTGACAAAATTATTAATTTTGGGTTGTAAAGTTTTGACGAAGTCGATGTTAAGTGTTTGATATAAGAAAGTAGTCGTTGAAAAGTGTCGGTTAAGATTGAGGCGTGTTTCCATGCGAATCATTGAAACCTCGTAATTTATTGTTACCTGGTGGATAGCGTAGAACCTTGAACGGTACCGGAGGTACCGTTTCCTCATTTACAATTAAAGTCCATCGTTCGATCCTCGATGTTGGATCGAAATCGTAGAAGGAACGAACGCGTCCGTCCTGTCTAGATGACCCGATTTCGACCTGTATAGGTATGAAGGTCGAAACCAGGTTGCGTAGGCCGCAAAATTCGTGGATACATTGGAATCCGTGGCTTCTCACAGGTCGAATTGCTCGATTTCGTGGAACTGGTCGAAATTGGAAACCTATGTTAATTGCAAACTGTGCAAATTACGTTTGAAACTAGTATACGTTTATTAAATAACGTAACAGGGATCGAATTTATTTGATTAATATTATTGTTATATAATATATTATTACATAAATTAAACTTTGTGTATTTGGAAGAGTAATTATAGTAGGTATATGGTAATAACTAATGTTTAATGGTATGGTATATTTCTGATCCTTGGTAGTTAAGGGTTGATCCTTGAGTTAGCGATTGGTTACCTGCAGAGTTATTGAAATCTGTATATTAGTTGCTATAAATGACGGGGTCTTTTAGGGACTGTTATATGGGATAGGAGGATTAGCAGGTAGTTCTGTGAAGAATAATATAAAATGTTTTGACCATTGGAATAAATAGGAGTTTGAAGGGTGGACACGTTTTAAATAGCTGAAATTCTAAATTTCTGAATTTAGAAATTGTCAAGTTTGAAAATCCCCAAATTTCTAAATCCAAAAATTGTCAAATTCCTATGCAGCATTACATCATTACCAAAAACTGAATCATTCACAAATCTCGCATTCCTTGGTTCCCAGAATATTTCATCACGAGGTCAAAGATCAATCGTATGGTGTACCCAATGAGACAAAATAAACATCATTGGAATAATCACCATAGTTTACCCGGTTCACCAGCCTTCCCGTGTACCCTATTCATCCTTCGTATCGATATCTAGCGCCAGATATAAATAAAATATCAGCGATAAGTAAAACCACGTGATCTTGGAACACGTTATCCTAATGGTGAACGTCTGTTCAGGTAGCGTCAGATAGAAATCAAGAGTGAAGGCAGAATAAAATAAATACAGCGTTAAACGAAACTAATGGACAAAAAGATACATCTATCATTAATAAATAATAATAGTTAACAAATATCTCAATAGAAAACAATCTTTACGATGATAGATACTTGTGATGATACTTTTAACTTGAATTCAAGGTTTTGACCTTCGGTTCACTTTATTAGGTTTAATAAAATAAAATGAACAATTGTAGTCGGGATAAACGGGGTACATTTACCTCAGCGAAAAGTGATTTAGAATGTTGTCCTTGACAATATATTTCAAGGTCAATGAAGTGACGTATGCTTTTGTCTATGATATTGTCATATATTATAAATAACTTGTAGCTCTAATAATTCAAGATGTTGACCAACTGATCATTTACCATTTTTAATGAAGCGAAGTAAACAATTGCTCACTAATGAGCCTCAGAGAAAGACATTGTCTAACAATACATTCCAAGGTCATACAAATGAGTAAGATGTACTCGTTTCAGTGCTATTGTTAGGTAAAATTTTGGAAGATAACAGGAGGAGAATATATTATTAGGTGTTCAGATCTACGTCCCTGAAGAGGTGACGTTTTCATTGGTCTTTGATCTTTGGTATCCTGGTAACGTAGCAATGACGTCATCCGGTGATCCAAGCCCGGTCGGTTACCATCCGTTACCATCGTGCAATACCACCCTCGGGTGTGCCTTCCAGCCCTCGTGTGTTTCACCACCACCGTCATCCCCCTCCTGGAATATCCCCCTTGCAATTCCGCCCTCCAAACGGGCTCTGACCCCTCTCGCGCTATCGCGTTTGTAGCAATAACGAGAGGAAGAAAGAGAGACGGGTTCCCAACGCGACGCGGGATGGGTTTCATCCTGCTTGCGAACCCAGCCTCGTCTTCTTTTCAACCCTTCTTCTGCTCCTCGACCAACGAAAAATGTCCGCTCGGCGAACGACTCCGCGAAGGCGTTCAACTGTTTCTGCCTGGATCGAACCGATGCTTGAGCAACCCGTTCGATTAGCTAATTGCTCTTTTGCAACTTGGACTTTAATGGCGAATCGATCGAGCGAGATGCAAGACGCGATATTTCGACGGGCTGTTGAAACGATGTTGACGTTGTCGAGTTTCGCTTCCAGTAACTAACGTTGCCGTTCTTGTAATTCATTGTATCGAATATCTATCGATATCTACGCTGTATTTAGCCTCTCTACGTGGTATATTCTGGTTTCCATCTTTGCATTTTTAATCTTGATTCGCTCTTTCGTGGCGGAAGGAGATACTGATCTATGTATTAGTTTGATTCATATTTAGTTCTTAATATTCATTTTTATTTTACACTTTGGGGCATGATTTTTTTCTAGCTTGCAAAATATATACTTTTCAAGCATTCTAAAGGGTGATAATAAGATAATGATGACAAATATATTTTTTGTTTTAAAAATTCTTTCAAGGAAATATTATATTAATTTGGTGATGTGAAATTGGGAAGGTTTAAAAATTTAAAAATGTCTAAATTTGTGTATATTTGCAAATGTCTGATTTGGCCGACCCTAAGGAGAGTGCACATTAAATTCGATGACGTTTTGTTGGCTGCTTCGATGCAAGAGCAACGAGCATAATTTTATGGTACTCGTCAAACTCGATTACCAAACGAGATCTTGGTCCATTGGTAGGTTGTTTAAATAGACCTACTGAATCGACTAAAATGCAACGGTCTCCAAATGCTTTATGACGAGTTTTGACATCTGTATAACAAAAAAAGCATTGCTTTTGGTATACAGATTAACGGATCTGACCTGCAGAATCGATTATTTCTAAAAAAATATCTTGACTAACTTTGAACTGAATCTGTAGTTCATATTTTAAGAACTGTACTTCTTGACTGCTCTCTTATTGTAGGAATGAAGAGTACAGTTTTTTATTTTACTGCAACTGGAAGATGACGCTCACTTTGTGAAATTTCAAAATCTTTAACTTTTCAAACTCTGATGCTCTATAATTTGTGAAATATCTAAATTCTCTGATTTCCAAATGTGAAAGCTCTAAAATCCTACATTCTCAAATTTTAGAAGTGCCAAATTCCGGCTCCCTGAATTTCCAAATTGCCAAATTCTAAATTCCTATAGTTCCAAAGTGTCAAATTCCAAATCCTTAAATTTACAAATTCTCAAATTCCAAATCCCTAAATTTACAAATTCTAAAATCCCAAATCCCTAAATTTCCGAATTCTCAAAATTCCAAATCCCTAAATTTACAAATTCTAAAATCCCAAATCCCTAAATTTCCAAATTCTAAGATCCCAAATCCCTAAATTTTCAAATCCTTAAGTCCCAAATCCCTAAATTTCCAAATTCTCAAATTCCAAATCCCTAAATTTCCGAATTCTCAAAATTCCAAATCCCTAAATTTCCAAATTCTGAAATTTCAAATTCCTAAATTTTCAGATTCTCAACATTTCAAATACCCAAATCCAATTCCCCAAATCTCCAAATATCGTCAAAAATTGCAAATGAACCCCACCCAGTCTAAATAACTGCAAAAATGAATATATTTCACCTTTCAAAAGCGACCCTGAAGGTCAGACTGAAATACCACGCAGAACCTTTTTATTCTCCGTTCTCCAGGTTCCGAAAGCAAGTCCTCAGCCGGGAACGTTGGAAATATTGGCTTTGTACCCGTTAACAGGGACAAAGAAAGGATGAATTAAACATAACTCCGTACAGCCGATCGAATGGTCATACTTTATACATTACTAACCGTGCAACCATACGACAATGCATCTGTCCGTTTTTGTTTGCCGCAAGGTGTTTCCTCGGCTCGAAGACGTCCATAGAAAAGAACCGTGTAAACGATCCAACTCCACTACGTTGCTAAACTAACCGTATCCAAATGTCCAGTTGTAGCAACAGCTGGCTAGGTTCGATCGTGGATCATGTTGATCTAACTGACTCAAGAAAACCAACATGTCGACAAGAAGGACTTACCGATTTACGTACGAATGAATTAACCTTCACCTTAATTCAACACTTTATAAACAGTTGCGTCAAAGTTAATTAACTATTGTTCTCCTGTTAAGAGAAATAAAAAGAACTGAAATGTTAGGTATATTTTGGTTGCAGCGACCTTTGTCAGATTGTAATTACAATTAACCATAAAATTCAGGTACGGTAATAATATAATGAGGTTTGTTCTATTTGAACTTAGCATAGGTCCCGAGTGTGACACTTTATTATTATAAAATTTTAAATCCTTGCGAATCTTGAACTTACACTTACATCTAGAAATTTTTCATTAAATACACGAAGTGGAGATACGTAGCGATCAAACTGGTCCAGTGTACAAGTATTCAAGTGCGGTGCACTTCGTCTATTAAATATCTGAGCAAGGGTGTCGGCGAAGATTTCAACGACCGCCCTTGAAAACCCAGCTGCGCTCGCGTGTCGAAACGCCATCTGAACTTCGTCGTTCGTGTTGGGTATCAGCAGGATCTAAACATTCCACAGTAAAAACGTTCTTTTCTCGATGTGGTCCCATTTCCGTTGATCATAGTCACCCGTGTTCACGCACGATAATCGCAGAGTAGGATGCTGTGTCGAAGTCTAACGAAATGACAGAACTTTCGAGGGTACATTTGATTTCTATCCAGAAAATATATGGCATTGAACAAGAAACCCACTTGTTGATTTTTAGGAATTTCTGAAAATTTCGAAGTTTAGGGATGGATTAAGCTATTGAGGATTTAGGAATATGGGTATCTACATATTCGAGGACATTGTATAAGGATATGGTCATATTTGTTTTTGAGGACAACGAAATTTGCAAATTTATGGATTTGATGATCTAGGAATTTGAAGATCTAGACCTTTGGAGTTCTAATTGAGGACTTTGAGATTTAGAGGCCAAGAAATTTGGGGACCTGTGGGAATCTACTGATCTGATGATCTAGCAATTGAAAAATTCGCAGCCATAGGTATTTAGGGATGTATGGATTCAATGGACTAACTTGAGGACCTTGAAATTGGAGTACAACTTGAGAATGTAGAGATTTGAATACTTAGAACTCTGAAAATTTGAAAGTGTATAATTTGGAATTCTGAAACTTCAGAAATGTGTGAGGATATGGAACCGCGGAAATTTGGACACTTGATTCGAACATACAAAAAATAGAAAATTGCCAAATTTTCAATCGTGCATACGTGTCGTGAAAAGGAAGCGTAGGTAGTAGCCGGGTGTACCGCAATTCGAAGGCATCTCTCCTGACGGAGATTCGGGAAGCCACTCGAATTCTCCGGAGACTTGGGCGGACGTAGCTGGCAGGTTTTGGCAGGCAGGCAAGCAGGCAGGCAGGCAGCGCAGGCAAAGAGAGGGTGGCTTGGACTTCGGTTCGGATGGCGGGTATTGATCCTAGCGAACCTAGCAGCGGGGTGGCCGGGACCCCGCCTCAAGGATGAAGGGTGTCTCCCCTTCTCTCGTCCCCTCACGCTTCAGCCTCACTGTCAGCCGGTGTTAAAGCGAAACGAAGATAGGAGGAAGCACGTGAGTGGGGTGGTTGCCCCTTAAGAGAGACGGGTGAACCACCTAGAACGTGCACCAAAGATACCATCCCTTAGGCCGCCGTAATAAGCGGCCGAAGCGACCGGAAAACGAACTGGAAGGTGAACATTGGCGTAACTAGGCAGGGACCATGCTGGACCTGCTACTAACGAGTCTAAAGATGTACCGCAAGACGATATATCGCGGATTGTACAACGTGTCATGGTACGATGCATGATGATACAATCTATGGTGATCTTAATGCGTAGACGGACAACGCGTGGTGATCTCACAGGGTGGTGGGCAAACTGCCCGGAAGAGTGTTCAAGGGCACGGGTGTTTTTGATCTCAGCAGGCAGGGATGCAGATTTAGGAAGTTGAGAATTTGGGGACTAGGTAATTTAGTAATTTTGCAATTTGTAAGGTTGGGAACTTGAGAGTTTAGGAATCTAATTTGGGTCTAGGAAATTTTGTGATTTGGAGATTTACAAGGTTGGGAATTTATCAGTTTGGAAATTTAGTCAATAAGGAATTTTCAAATTTGGGTTTTTAGACATTTGGAAGCTGGGAATTTAGAAATTTGATGATTCCCTTCTATTTTTATCTCGAACATACTTTGGAGAACACTCGGTATATCGCCGAAGTTCTGTAGCTCGAGATGGACAGATGATACCCAGGTACCACATTTTACTAGGACAACATTTCTCCACGAGGTACAAAGACGTTACAAACCTTTTTGATCCGGGACCATATTCCCGAACACGTATGAAACGTGATCGATCAGCGTCTTCGGCATTATCCGCACCTTCCGGCTAATGCTGAAGAGCTTTGACAACGAGTCAATGCAGCACGGATGACCATGTGGCTGTATACACGCTGTGGTCATATGTCTGGACATTAAAAGTTGCTATGATCAATTCGTCTACTTTGTATAACCATTTTGCGTTTTTGAGATTTGAAAAGGCCGTAGGGAAAACTTTTGAAAAATAGTGTACTGTTACATTGTTCTGGTGTTTCAATATTTTATCATCATTCATTTTTTCTAGCGTGCCATTTTATTATTTTATTGTTTTACTGCGCTGCTACTTTATTATTTCACTGTTCCACTCTTTCAATTTTTTATTCCTCTACTGTAATACCATTCCACTATTCTGCTGTTTCACTATTTACAGTATACTTTTGCTGTAATGGGGTACACAACCTTTGCAACACCGATTTCGTTCAAACTTTATCTTATTGATACAGAACATTAAGAATTTTACAAAACCATAGGCTGCAATTCTCAAAAATAAGGAAGAATTTTATCATTTGAATTGTTAAATTGTTAATTGTAAAACCAAGTTTAGTTCAACACTTTGACCAGTGACTTTTTCCAAAATTTCCTACCCTCTTTTTATTAAAATTACTTAAGAAATAAATATATATTATTATGAATATTTTATGACAAACAGTATAGAATCACAAGAGTCTTGAAACGTCAGTTTTCTAAATTGAATACTTTACCAGCTACCCTGTAGTTTTCATTTTATGCAATTCGTAGTGCATCCCTTTTCTTTCGTCCGATGGCTTGGAGAACGGATGTCTCTGCATTACCATGCAACCGACGAGAATTCCATTTCCTCGTTCGCCCTCATCGGCGTTGCTGGAATGACGCGAATGCGTGAACAGAACGCTGACGAGGATATCCATCCGAAGGATAGGAATTTTTTCTCTCAGGAACGCACCTTGACGGACAATCTTCTTTATCGCTGATGATAGTCGAAACATTGTATCGGACGGTGACGTCATACTTTTTCTATGGTAACGCAAAGATATTTTCTTGCGTGCAAATGCTTCGGCCACTGAGTCACTGACTTCGTCCGCTGATTCGCCCGTATACTTTGCCGACCGTAAATAAACACGGTCCGATGAGCACACGTTCATACGAACATTTCAGCCTACTTATCGTGCATTTCAAAACCTTCATTCATCGATTATTCCGTAAATTATTGATGTAAGCTGGCTGATAAAAGTGCGGATCGAAAGTGTGCTATTCGCATGAGTCAAGTAACAAGCTTTCAAGCTTTCACCGGGCTACGTGTTTGCAAATATTGGAGAGAAATTGTCGAAGAGGGGATAGAAAGACGGTAGACCGATGGTCACCGGTACCATTTTACGGAACGCCATCAGGCTGCAACTTTTCGATCTTCTACCTTCTCGAGTTAGAACTCGAAGTACGCATGCTCCGGGTGTTAACTAGACGGCGTACAAGACGGGTTAGCACCAGCCACATCAGGTTCCAATTACCGTTTCTGGTGACGCTAGCTCAACGTATATCCCCATGACCGTGCAACTGTTGCGTGTGACGTCAGAAATTTTGATACTGATGCGCCGGATAAATCGTATGCAAATTGTTTTGAGGCGCGTGCAATTATCGGGCAAGCAATTTGACTTAATTACATTATTTGAACTTTTCATTTTGAAATATTAGAATTTCTTCATTTTGGAATCAAACTGGTTAAAAGCACCATAGTACTGACTAATTTACAATAGTCATAATGATATTATTTTATCACGAGAGTGATTCATGATGGTTCCAATTAAATGCCAGTAATGAACCCGTTAGTTCCTGCTATGCAGAAATCGTGATCTTCAAGTATATTACAAGATTGTTGTTATCTTGATAGCAAAATATTCAGAGTACCGTTTTAAAGAAGAGTCTTAAAGAGTCTTCGGTTACACCTTACATTTTCGAATGAAATTTCTTCGCTTTAAAAGTTGAAAAGTGGGTCTCCCACAAAAATGTACCGTTTCAAATGAACACACCGTAAACTGATTTACTCGTCGGTTCCTCGATATTACCTGCGAGCCCGTTCATCCTGCAGCGCAGCTGCGGTCGACGAAACAGAGAGCATCGACGAAATTAAAACCGCCGCGAGGAACGTATCCAGCATGTGCTATCAGCGTGCATTTCCGTCTCTAGTAGATAACGATGTAGCAGATTAAAAGAAAGCGCTGAAATCGCGCGTAGCTCGGTGGATACCGTGTTCGTCCCACGAGGCCAAGCCTGGTTCGTCCCACGAACGAGATTTTTCGACCTGTGCCTGGAAGTTGGCCGTGTAAAACGGCGAAAGGGAGTCGCAGCTGCGCATCCTTCTTGGTCGTTCTCCAGGCGGTCATGTCTGGTGGCCCCGAGTGGAGACGCCTCGGCTTATTTCCCTCCTGTGCCAGCTGTGCGGAGCGCCCGCACACAGGCTGCCCTGCTAAGACGAAGATGAACACGGACAAGGACAGACCTAGCCTCTCTAACGTTCACGGGACGAAGAGGACACGAGAGATCGCTCTAGCCACCGACGGAGAAGGACGCGAAACGTGTTCTAGTAGCCGTGACGAAGAGAGACGAATGGTTGTGTATCGCCGAGGAGAGAAGAGCGGTTCTCTCTCTCTCTTTCTGTTCGGAATCGAGAGAGATGACAGTTCAAGAGAGAGCGAGAGAAAGAGAGAGGCAACCCTCGATTAGTTGATGGTGGGGTCAGGTTGCCACGGAGGCACGGAGGGGGGGAGCGAGACCACCGGAAATCGGTCTGTCCTTATTTGAGAGGCCGCGTGAACCACACCGAGGCCTGGCCTTTCGTGCCTGCTCGCTTGTTTCTCTCCTCTTTTCGATGGCTTCTCTTCGGCTCCACGCGGTCGAAAGAGGGACACGCAGCCAGGCAAAAACTCTCTGGCCGAGTACCTACGCGAAGACGTTTCCGTTAGAAGACGCTTCTCGCCGGTACCAGGACGCCGCGTCGTTGGTTTCCGCCGAAGCGTTCTCAGAAAATCGTTTCGTCGACCACGGGAGGAGAAAGAGCGTCGCGGACGTGGGGGAGATACTGGCTCGGACGCCGCTGGTTATACGATATCGCAAAGGGGAAAGATCCTCGGCGAGAAACGATGCGATGGGAAGCTGTCGCCGTTGCAGGAGAACGTTTGCCTTGGAACTGGAGCGTCTATGGTGTACCTCGTTCAACAGCTTCTTTGTACGGTACATTCGTCAACAAGTGGAGGATTATTTTTACGGGATGCTTCGAACAGAGTCAAATGTTCCCAATTTCTTTCTTCGCTCTGAATTGCCAGATTCGGAGGTACTTTTGAAAATTACCACGAGTAATGTCATTTTTATGGTCATATGTGAACATATGCGATCACAACTGTTCGTTCGAGTATTCCTTTTTTAATTTATTTTTTTACTTCGTTTTATTCCGTACCGAAAATATATATGATAGTTAAGCAATATCCAAAGTTCAAGGCAACAAAAATCATTATTGTCGAATAGCAAATGAATCAATGCAAACACGATAGCGTCCAATAGAACATTTGCACTTGTACTTTATCTGACTAAAGAGATCTGCCTATCGTGCAAAGTGCGAGCTACTAATATAACAACTGAAAACCATTAATCCGACTTACATACGAAGGAACGTATATTATCTGGTACGCGTGTCTTCATTATCAAACCAAAATGGTCGACGTGGCGAGCTGGAACATCGTCGTAAACCGACTGTTAATTTGTTGCCACTCGTCGTTGATGATTCTCTTCGGACTAGTTTCTATTATCTATCGTGAAAGTGTAGGTACATCTCAAAAGTTTTCACAGCTCCAATTATCTAAATTACCTGCAAAACCGCTTTTAAATTGTTTGAGGATATAGACGTGAATTTTACTTTCATTCAACTTTGAAACTTTGTAAGATAAATACTGTTCAAGTGCTGTTTCATAATGTTGGGGAGAAAAGTTTCCAGTTAAATTTATGATTATTTTCGTTTGCTGAATCTGTAGTGATTATGTTATTGTTATATGATTTATCTGAGGATCTTCATTTTTAGATCGTAATTCACAAATTTACAACTTTAAAAAAATTTTTAAAAACCACTTGATCCAATCTGTAGGGCGTTGGCACTAGTAAAGCTAAGGGATCTAAATCACCCCAAACATCTTATTTAGGTAAATGGAAAATAAATAGCGAATAAATTTTGTCTTTCTTTCGTGACCAAGATTTATTTGAATCTACGGAAAACGATACCAAAATACAACGCGGTAGCAGGGTAATTTCCAGAGAAACGAAGCGTTGGATGAAGTATTTAAGGTGTTGCAGAGACAAGGGGTGTCGTGTGCCAACATCCCTGGGTGATTCCTCGCTCAATGCCAGATCCTCCCTTCTCTTCTTCGTCGCTTTTTCTCCAAGAGGTTCACCCTACCGCGTCACCATCTTAAACAAACACGCCTACGAAATAGTCTCCACATTTTTTCCAAACAATTTGCTGTTGATTTTACCCTAAGACGTATTTCTCTTTAATAATCGGAGGGGTCAATTTTGATCCTGCGTTTGATTAAACCAGTAATCTAATTTCCAAATTTGGTAATTTGGAAATCTAGATATGTAGATATATCAAACTTACAAATTTACAAGTTTAGAAAGTTAGTATCTTAGAAATTTCCAAATCTTCCAACCTCCAAATTTAAAAAATGTTCAGCTTGTCCAACATCCTAATTTTTAAGTAGAAAACTTTCGATCTTACAAATTTAAGAATTTGGTGGTTCATAAATTCCGAATTGTAAGTGAAATTTCATCAGTCGCCGCGAGTGCACTCGACTTGCACTTCTGTGCACCGCACCCTCGCGGGCACCGTTACTCATCCCGGGTCTAGGGACATTTCTTGTATCCAGACAATTAACCGGACTTATTGATCGTGCACTGGTAATATACAGTTTCGGTTCGGTTACGATCGAACGGGGTCAAGTTCTCCTTCCTTTGTGCCACATATAAGATGCCATGAGAACCTGATTAGCGGCATTAGGGGAGAAATAATGTCTTCGTCCAAATGCAATAGAATTTCGTCGAAATACGAATAATCGCGCAGTGTTATAACATTGCCGACGATACGTCGATAATTTCTTTTTGTAGAGAACACCATGGGGAATGGTTGTGCGTCATTTTGTTCTATGTTGGTTCCTCGTTCCGCGTTTATTCCGGATCGCTTATATTTGGACTTACGAACTCTATAAATTAAAAATATGTCCTATTTGGCGGAACAAGTTGAAAATAGAAAGTGAAATCGGGTGTATAACCTTCGTTTCCAAGAACAAGATTGGAATTTAACGATGGAATGTCAATTGTTTTGACATACATTTTTTTTGTTCGACTGTTTCAAGTCCTGATTACACTTGGTCACGGAAAATTAAATTCCGTAACGCACAGAAGAAGGAACCTCATTGTTCTCCGTTACTTTACCGTTCCCCAAAGTGGGCTATAAAATTTCATTGTTTGCGAAAATTTGCCCACCTACGCTCATTTTCCTCGTCCGCTAAACCGTTGGGATAACAAATATATCTATTACGCATCGTTTCGAATACATATATTGTCGTAGATATAGCGTCGATACTCGGTACCAAGAATTTCGGTTGTAAAGTTATCGTACACTGGGAAATTCACAGAATTCCGTCGAATTAATATGACCGAACGTGTAACCCGACGTTTCTTCTACAAAAACGATGTATATCGTTTAAAACGAAACGAACGCAGCAGCCACGTGGTAGTGCGTTCCAAGAAACGATTGCGCATTCGGGGAGTTCGATCGAAGTCTCCATCTTGAATGCTCCTTGCTGCAATCGAACCTCCTCCGTTTCGACTATTTTTAGAAGAGCTCTCCTATAGGACGCGTACATTAAATCCCGCGAAAGAGCCCTTTCGTAACGAAGCGAAACGTTACGCAATTTTGTATCTCGAAATGCAATAATTCAAATAATCGGATAGGCGAGAAGCAGAGTTCTCGAACGAGACAAGGTACACTCGGATTCTGTCGGTATTGTTAAAGGCAAGATCTGCGACAATTCTCTTAACGCGTGTTCGCTTGGCGTCTACACAATAGTCACCATCGGGTTCTCGGCAGACAAAGAAACCGTCCGTGGGGATGAAGAGAAAAAGAGCGCGTAACCTAACGCCCTGCGAGAGGACCAGGTCGAGGAAGCGCAACGTGGCTGAAGGAGAACGAGGCGAGGGTCGCGTATGCGAGGGGTGGCAAGGAGAGAGGAGAGATCGGTAGTGGTTGGTTAGACCGGATATAACAGAGGCGAGGAGGACCGCGTGGTTCGAGGGGTGGCGAACCCCTGAAGGACCCTAGTCGGTAGCGGTGACCTCCTCCCTCTTTTTCCCTGGTCTCTCTTCCTTTCCAACCCTGTCCCCTCCACACTTGCTCGTCATCCCTGCCGCGACGGCACCGGAGCACGATCATTGGTTCACCGGTTTCACGCAGACACGAGGAGGCACACGCAGCTGCCACTAGCTGTCTCTTGTTCCACGGCCGGACCCGATCGGCCAGTCCGGAGGAGAAGCAGCGCGCGTGCAGTAGTTAGTGGCACGCTGTCACGCGTTGTAGATTCACGCAAAACAACGCTTGTTTATTACGAATCGTCGCGTGGTGCCGTCCCGACTCTTCGTACCGTTCGAACCAACTTCCGGAAGATATTTCCGTTGGAGACGCGGCGGTAGCCAGTTCTCGTGGGTACCGCGAGTCGTGCGTAAAGCGGTTCGGCGATACTCGTGCGCGCTCGTCGACGATCGCCGTCGTTCGTCGCCATCTTGACGGTCCGCCCACCAATCAACGTCACGATCACGGCCAGCGCTGATCGTCGCGAACGGAGAAAGGTACACGAGGCGACACCTTTCGCCGACGACGCGGACCCGGCTACCGCACGTGTGCGGTGCACGCGTTTCTAACCGCTCTTTCACTCTAATTTACAACCCCCCCGCGCACGCACGGTCGATTTACACGGAGACGCGCGACCGCCTCCGTGTGTGCGTGTGACGTTTTGAATTTGAGCGAGGAAGTGTGCTGGCCCACGCACACATCGTTTTTCGGTACACCGCCGTCTGTCTGTGGTTCCCCTTCCTTCGTCCAGCCTCTCGCGTCGTCTTTGTCGCACTTTCGTTTCCAGTCCCCCTTCTACGTCGCTAGCCACAGTTCGCAGGGCGTCGCACGCAGGGCGGTACCGATGCCCTTTCGACCTCCCGCGGTTATCGAGAGTACGCAAGAGTGCTTCCGTCGCGCGACCGTCTCGTTCTCGATTCTCACGTTCCGCGACGTCGCTCGCTACATCCACGGTAATGGTCGTCCTTTGAAAACGTCGCTACGCGCACGTGTGTATCCAAAGGAAAAGGATCCGAAATCGTTCCCGGTTTTCGACGCGCAACTCCGTCTGCGTCCGTGTACACCCACGTGCGACTGTTTGGAATATCGGAGTGTCATCGGATCCTGGCAAAACGCATCTAGTCACGCGTCCGCTACCAAAGTAAACGAACCTCGCTGACCTTCGCTTTCGACCAAGTGGCCATACGACGAGCTTCCAGTATCGGACGAACAGGAGAAGAACTAGGCGGCGAGTCTGTTGTGATCGAGTACCGTTTATTTATCGACGCTAGCACGTCGTCCAGCAAGAAACAAAGGATCGCTACGGAAACGCACGATTACGCACCCAAAGAATAGTTTGGTATCATCGTGAACGATGAACAAGGTCGACTCGCAAACGGCATGGTGAAAATGAATCGTACGACGATGGAATATTCGTTGGTGTCGAAGATGTCGTAGAGACGTTATCGCGTGTTGTCGGTTTCAGTGTGCGTGTGTTTGATACCAAAGGAGACAAGGAATTAAGAGGTTAGGATGCCGCAGTGCGCCGTGGCTACATGCCGCAACAGTCATCGTCGGACCCGCGGTCGCCGTATCCGCTACCATCGATTCCCCCAGATACCGGAAGTGCGCTCGCGATGGGTGCGCGCGTGCGGTCGCGTGCCCCTCTCGAACGGCGAGATACCGTTCAACATACAAACGGCACGAATATGCTCCCTCCACTTTACGAACGATTCTTACGAGAAGGATATGGAGCACCTTGTGCTCGGTCTTCCTGTGCGCAGTAGGCTGCGTCGTGGCGCCGTACCGACGATCGGCGTGCCGGTGAACGTGCAGCCGGTCACCAAGATGCTGGTCGAGGACGCGAAACGCTCCCTCCTCAAGGTCACCCATGCTAAAATGCTAACCGGACAGAAAGTGACCGGCAACAACGAGCTGCCCGACAGTAAGCAGCAGCACCATCAGCCGGCCAACGAGAGACGACAGCAGCACCAGCACCAACACCAACAACGTGCCAAGAGTGGCAATCAACTGAACCAGGAACAAAAGATGGCGGGCATCGACGTGCTGCTTGCCCTCGGTCTTAAACCCGCGCCACGGTGAGTCGTTTTCACTCGGTACGGACGATTACGTTCGAGATAAGCCACTCGAGGACGAATCTGGTACCGGAAGTGATAACATGTTCTGTATTTCGTTATCTCTCGATTCTCTCTTTTTCTATTTCATTTCGCGCGATACCATGGGAATTGGAGAATGATTATCCGCAACGGATCGCATCTTTTATAGGTCGAGACCAGATTTCTAAAATGGTCATTTTTACCGACATACTCGTTTGCATATTTTTTTTTAAGTTACAAGTATCAAAAACACCAAATTTCGAGAACACAATAATTCAAGAATTCCAAAGTCCTACGTCTAAAGCACACATTCACATAAATCACGAATACGAATTTGAAAATTGATATACAATTGTTTATCTCGTATCATTGTCTTTGTTTAACGAACGTAAGGAGGTATCGTTGTCGAAGTCGGCTGTTAATTAAATATACCGATAAACGTTAACTCGCTCGTTGAATGTGAAATTATTCACAATTGCGACGTTCGGTTAGCGTAGCAACCACGAAGACCTTTAGCGCGACCTCTGCTAGGAACGGCGCATTGATCCACAATCACGGATCAGTCGAAACTCTCGCCTGGTTTCTCCTGGTGTGCCCGCAACAGAAACTATAGTATCCATGGAGAAACTCGAGTTTCCACGATTTCTTCAGAAAACCTTTGGTTTCGAATACAGCCGCGTTCCAAGGTCACGCGTTACCATGACCTTGTAACATTAACCAAGAACCATTATATTCCACGGAAGTATTATGTTTTCGCTAATTGTACACTCGAAACTGCAAAGCTTTATCACGAGTCCAAACGGTAAGATACAAATTAACGAGACGTAATGAGCGGGAAGATAGTTACATAATTTTTTACGTGCATAAAATGGCTATTAAATGATTACAGTTAGTAAGGTCTCGTTAATTTTTCTGCGGTAACGTGATTCAGTCTCGAGCCTGTTACCGATGGAACGGTCACACCAAGGTAACCAGAGATCGAGCTCTAATTTTTCTTTGTTCAAACGTTACCGGCTCGAAATTGTTGCCTAGCATTTTTCGATCTCAATTTTTCATTGTTCCGCCTCGCTCGCAGTTGGACGAAGCAAAGTTGCGTTTTTTATCTGGTACAAAGGTCGAACGGCGATTAATATCATTAATTCATGAAGTGTTACAATTGTAAGAGTTGAACGCGCGTTATCTGCGCTCGAGCGTGAAGATGGAAGTACGGCATACGTAATGCTCGGCTAGTTCGTAAAATCTGCGTGGGTAAGCGGTATGCTCGCGGGTCCGAGCTGGAGAACGCTTCTCTGACGCGGAGGAACGTCTTTCTACGAACACTGGCTCGGGTCTACCGTGCCAGATCTACCAATCAAATTCTGTTTCTTTATCTGTATCGTGACACACGTGCAGATAATACTTCTCCAATGTCCGTTCTCGTTTCAAAATCTCGAACGCGTTTTACACCCTTCGATTATCTTTTCGAGGGTTCAGACATCTTTTTTGTTATTCGACTCATTGATAGCTTCTGCAAACAGATGGTTAAATTTTACTTTTCAATGTAAGTTCACTATAGTTTTATATCTTGGATCCATCGCGTGCTATCATGTCTGTTTTTGCTTCTTTTTCTTCGAACACCTGTCGTGTAATCTATTATAAAAACTAGACATGCGTGTGAGCGTCATATCGAGATGTATATTTCTAGATCTGCTTCTAGACTCAAAGTACTTAAAATCACTGTTATATTCAAAATTCCGTATAAAAAATCTCTAGTTTATGAGTCGAAATGGGATCGTTATCGATGTTACCGTTATCACGTAGGTCACGAGTTAAAATGACGATACGTGTGAATATTTCTAGGTCTCATGGAGTGTTCTAATTTATTTCCGTAAACCATGTACACTTGTATTCTGTAGAGAATATATCTAGCGGTTTACGTAAAACTACTCACAAATCTGATACCGTCAAGGACGCGTATCTGTTCTCTTCTCCTCGATGTCGGGTTATATCTTTCAACGACGCTTTATTTGGCCCAATAATTTCTAGACTACCAAGTCGTTCACGGTGGGATAGAGTTTAATTAAGGCAATACAACTGTTCAATTCCTAAGTTTGATCGAAGCATAAAATGCTGCGGGGAAAAAAAGTGAATACCGTGGATAATAATGTCCACGTTATGCAATTGTTGGTAGGAATTTAACAAGATCATGGAGGTCCCTTGGTTGAGCAACGACATCGAAAGAAATTTCATAATTTTTAATTAACCGAGGTTGTCCGAATCGTGGTACCAAGTACTGCAGAAAGCGTATTATAAGGCGATATAATGGAAAATTAACCACGAATGTGTTATAGATTCGAGATTTTTTGTATGTGGAAGAAAGACTTCTCTTGTAAGTGCACAAAAGGCAGCGTAGTTTTAAGGTCGCTATCGATCTCTATTAAACGAAATAAGTTTGGTATTAGAGAAACGATCGTTCTATTATCCCAAAATACCTGCATGCGAGTTTCAGCTTGGATAACAGTGATTCAACCGCGCGTCCTTAAAAGCAGGACGACCCGGTAAAATTACGTGTTACCGTGTCGAAAATCGGTCGGCTGGAAAGAACGAGAAAACGATCGGTGACGAGCCAACCATCTTTGGTGCACAAACAGAGCCAACCAGGGTCGTCTCCGCGACGGCGATTTGACCTACGGACGACCTCGGGCCGAGAATCGACCGTCCTCCTTTCGTCATTCCACCTCGTGATATATCGTCGTTTCTCGTAGAACACCGCATGATCTTATGTGGAAAAAAAGCGCAAAACCGGGGACGAGTTTCACGGCTCTCTTCGTCCCGGCTCGTCTACACGTCCTTGATGGTGCAAGGTCCGCTTGGAGAACACCATTTGCATCGTGGTCCTCTCGAAGGAAACACGTGACTGGTTTCGAGAATTCCAGCGCGGTCGAAACGATTTTTATTACGTACCCATCAAACGAAATCTTGCTTTCTCTCTTTTCGACACTGCATTTTACAATTTCACGATATATTAATCGATCGTTATCTGCTCAACGATATTTTCGAAGATACGCAAGTACGTTCACCTTATTATCGTTCGAAAGCGATGACGTTTTGCTTTACGGATAATACCGATACGTTCTCGGACATCTCGCTACATTTGATAATTTGAATATTTTTTAAGTTAAAAGTAAATTCAGAAGTTCGATCATTTTTAAATATTAAAATTGCTGCGAAAATACATCCGCGTATTCTACGTTTCAGGAGTGAAATTTGAAGATTGATACCAATTTCTTAAATTTGAAAATTTGGGACCGTGTCATCGACGTGTTATGGAATCGAAACAGTGAACGACCAAGAATACCCATGACCGGCCGTGTTCTTTTTCTTCTAGTCATATCTATCGATTGATTGTATCACCGAGGTCAGCCCAAAGTAAACGCGAGCTTTAATGAAAAGTCGAAAAATATCGTACTGTAGCTATCGTTTAAACGGCGACAGAACTTTGAACTAGACTTAACCCAATTCAGCATCTGACCGATGCAGTAACATTTAAGAAAGGTCTTCGGGGTCAGGGACGAGATGACCGGATCGTTTCTGGCAAATACACCTAACCTTGACGACTATCTCCTGAAATTCGAGCCACGTTGTCATTTTCGTGCATCTCGAGACTCCTCGGTTACCAGCAAAATATGCATTCAAAATTATACGTCCACTTATCTTCGTGCTCGCTATCTCTTATTCGTTCGTTTCAACGGTTTTCTGTTTAGAAAACTCGTTAGTCTCTTTTAATTATATATTTTCTTCTCGGCTCGTTAGTTCGAGTGAAAGAAAACGGTGGTTCGTTTAAGGGCAACGATGATAATCCTTGTAAGGGAAAAGAGATCCAAGTCTGGGCTTCGAGAAGAAAACTACAACCTGGCTCGCGGTTCACCAACGCGCTCGAGAACGTCCTTGGTGCTCAGGGACACCTCGAGCAGGCGAGAACGCTCCTCCGATCGTCAGCGTCCGCGAATTAGGTCGAGAGGAACGCGAGCGGGGCGGGAGAGCACGTTCTCTCGTAACCATTCGATGTCAATAATAATAGCGCCAGTCTCACTGGCATAGAGGTTTCCTTCTTCGCCATCTTACCCTCCTGGCATTTCGTGGGCGAATCGTATTTGACGGGAACTCGTGGAATTTTGGGTAACGCCTATCAAACTTGAGGTTCGATACTCTTTCGAAACGGTGGGAATTCGTCGTTTATCGGTTTCGTTGGTAATCTTATTTCGCCGAGAATCTCGGTAGCTCTTGAATCTTGAATTTAAATCTTATCTCGAATCTTAAATTTCCAAACGATGGAGTAGAACTGTCTTGCTGATAACTTAATTTAACCTGAAATTTAGATGATATCGTTAAATATTAACAAGTATCGATAATTGACAGCAGGTCGATAATTTTAAATTATAATAAACTGAAAAGACTAAGAGTATTTTAACGTATCAGTAATAACGCCAGGAGGCCTTTGAAAAACTGTTCTTTAAATATTGCCTGTTATCAATGTTTGTGTAGGCCATGGTTTTACTATCTTGGTTGTAAAAGTTTCCGAGACAGCTTTAAAATTCTGTAGATAATTTTGCAGAACACAAAACAAAGTAAGCGATGAAAGTTTTAAGTATAAATTTGTAAACGATTTACACCGAATAATCGCAAAACCGATTAAATCTATTTTTACCGTTTGAGGCGTTGCAATTTCTGGACGGTCATGGACAATGTATTATTTCGCCATCCAAGTAATTTGTAAATTCGATTATTTGTTAGATACGATAAGAAAGTAAACTTGAACTGTTCGTTTGTACTAGTTTTAAAGTATAGATACACATCAACCCACAAACGTTTCCAAGAACGACAAAGGGAACGAAATTATTGTTTCTCGTCGTTTTTCCCTAGCATGAAAACCTTTTCAACGTGGCCGAGTGAAAAAAAGAGAGTCTCCCTTGTAACCATTCGATGTCAATAATAATAGCGCGAGACTTCGACCGTGCAGAGGTTTCCTTCTTGGTACTCTTCCCTCACCTGGGTCGTCAAGTCGACCTTTCTGACGTGTCTTTCCGTGGACTTTCTTGCTGACGTCGACCTCTACTCTGTCGTTGTTCCAATTTACAATTTTAAAACACATTCTATTTTCGTATATTTAAATGATCCCTGCTACACGAATCACATCGTTTCTGTAAACACATTGTTGTCAAATTACTCTATAAAATTATGCTATTCCTTCACGCAGCCATTGTAATTGCTGCATTTAATTCATACTAAACGCGTGAAGTCAAGTTAGTACCTTTGGTAAACAAGCATGACTCGTCCCTGAAGGTGTATTTTTCCTTGACTTAATGTAACCTGTTATCTATGAGAAAGGAATACTAACATTATCGCCGCGAGATATTTGGAACAAGAGATATAAGGATCTAGGTCTGTAGATTGTAGGGATACAGGCATAGGAGTATGGAAATTTGGGAACATAGGGACTTGGAAATCTAGGGATTGAAATATTAAAATCGATGTAGGGATATTGGAATATTGAAATAGGCCTAGGGATATAGTGAGATCTAGCAATTTACTGACTACGGATATAGACATCTCAGGACTTAAGGATCTAGAAATATAGAGATCTAGATACAGAAATATATGCCTCACTTGTATAATATGCAGGTTGTTGAATATAATACTGTTGTTAAAATGATTATGCGTTTCTCACGATAGTGAAACCGTAAATGCTGAAATTATAAGCATTATGCACATATCAATGCAAATATTTTAATTGATCGTGTGCAGAAGCGATATCGTTGGAGTAGGATTATAACAGCAACAATAACCTTAGGTAAAACATTGTGGAAGCCTAGTAGAGGACAGTAGGAGGAGACGGAGGACGAAAGCGCGCGTTCGCTCGCGAAGAAGAAGTAGGACGCCGCTGCAAGGTCCCTTGGCAAACGTTTAACCTAACCTAACCTAGCCCAATCTAGGCGCGGACGCACACGCGCGCGCTTCTATCTGCTCTTCGCCCCCCTAGAGCCCACCGCATTAACCACGGCAACCCCACCTAAGCCGGTCGACCTGCTGCACTCCGCTCTCTCCCTCTTGCCGTCTCTTTTTCTCCGTTGCTATATCTGTATGTTTCTATTAGTTGTCTTTGTCGTTTGGACTTGGGCTCGTACTCCACGGTATTCGTGGTACTCGCACGCCTCGCGTAGTCGGTTAGACGTCCTTCGTCTAACTGTAAATGCGCGAAAACAGGCTCCGCGTTCGAGGAGTGTGTACACGACGCTAGCGGTTCTCGGCACGGTCATAGAACTTTCGTTCGTAGTTACTTTCGAAGCTGTCTCGTCGGAGAAAGCGATGGAAAGAAGGGTTACGCGATTTCAGTCGCCGGCACACCAGTCGCTCTGGTCACCGTAGTCGAAACGTATTCGCCTCCCGCCGAGCTATCGGTATTTTCGTACAGAAAACTCCTTTTTTTTCCTCTCGTTTTATCGCTAGACGAACGACCTTTCGTGACCTTTGCCGTTTCACCCACTCGCTGTAAAAGGGACCATTGGTATTGCAACAGTGAGAGTGGCTAGTTTCTTGAGCAAACACGCGAAGCGCGGACGATTGGCCACGATCGGCTCCGATCGACTACGTCCGGCTATCTCCGGGGTGTAGCGGCCGAAGAAAGGATCGTCGTGACCGGCTCGCGGCAACGCTCGGTGAAAAGTGCAAGTGGAGTGTAAACGGTGCATGCGACGTGCGTTCATGCCACTCGATTCCTGTGTCAATAGTTTTTCGTTTCCCTTTTTCTCCGCGGGTGCATAGTTTCTTTTCTATGTAGCATTTCACGCACAAAAGGATCCCACTTTCGCGAAGATGTAATCCGTCGTTGATGATCTACGATACATAAGACCAACGTACGTACATTAACACACGTTATAAACACGACACTAATTTATCTGTAGGTTAGGACACGACGCGCTATCTTCAGGTGTTTCGATGTGACAGTTGATCGAACGTCTCAGGAACGTTTTATTATGTGCTCCACTTTCTATTGCACAGAAAACAAATTGAAAATCTTTTTCTGTTCTTTGAGATCACGTTTGTGAAAGTTTGAACCGACGTAGAAGTTGTAACGGCTGTTTTAAGGAAGTATCCGTTGTGTCAAGTTATTTAAAGAAATTTTTGATGTTCCGGTGTCACGATTCGGTCTCTTCTTCGCGGAATGGGGTGAAGTAACTTTAGAGCAGCCACACAAAATCGCGTATTCCGGTGGACTTCGACTAAAAATATTTTACGATTGACTTTGGTAGCTTATTTGAAAAGTGGTTCGTTAACCTCGATGCTTTCTGTACATGTATTACGGTCGTTGGCAGTTACCAGTGCCCGCCAAAGATCTCATTAGCATCAAATTCGAAATCTGCGAATTTCGAAATGTTGCAAATTAGAAACTTTGGGAATTGGAAAATTTGGGATGTTTGGTGATTTGAAAGTTTTGTAAAATTTGGGGATCCGAAGGTTTAGAAATTATAGAATTTGGAGATTTGAACAATTTAAGGAAATTTAAAAAATTGTTTAATTTTGAAACTTTCAAATTTCCAAGTAGATCACAGAACTCTTACTATATTGCCAGTTCCAAGAAACCCTCGCCCTACAGCTCCGTCAGTGGCAATATAGCGAAGTCACTGTACTCGCGAATGGCCACGAGTGCACTCTTGCACATCCATGCACCATGCCCTCGCGGGTGCAGTTGCCCATCACTGATCTATAACATCTATGGTATTCTTCTACTGACCTCGATAATAGGATCGATATTAATCCTATCGCTGTTCCTTGACGCGTATCACGTGGAAAGAGGGAACTATTAACCCTGCAACGTATACCGCTATTTATGCGTCCGTTATATTGAATTAACATGGAAATTAGTGCGATTATTTATGCCGGTGTTGAGTGTTCTTATTTCTTTGAAACGGAACGTCCTTCTTTCTTGCATTTTAACGCGCGTTCGTTCAGTGGATTTTAGTTACCGTTTGCTAGTTGGTTTCGCTTTCTCCTTCGCTTTCGCTATCGCTGCGGCTTAACAACTCTACACTCTATTGCTGTTTTCAAAGAAAGCGTGAAAGGTACAATACCCAAAGACACACAATACACTTAATCAGCGTTGTGTAACGTTATCTAGTGTCGAATTTCTACTACATTGTTCCGTAGCCACTAACTTTTGACAGTTTGACAAAGTTACGAAGTGTTTTACGAGTGACGCGTGTTAAATGTTGGCAACCATGAGAATGATTGTTATAATGACATGAAGTAAGTAATGCTTCGAGTGATTATACGAAAATTGTTGCTTATAATATTTACAATATTTTCGACGAAACAAAATTTATGAAACTGCTTTGTGCATCGTGGTTTAAACAAACGTAATCTGATTATTGGCGGACCAACAAATACTGAAAACGAAAGTGAATACGACCGGGTAACCACCTGTTACATTCTGCCTAGAAAAAAAAATGCCGCAACTAAAACATAATAGTAAAATACGTGTCGTGATCTGAATTGTTTCCAAGTGCATGTCGAGATGCACTTTTGAATGTTCGCTAACGTCAAATGCAAGGTCATTACGCGATATTAATCAATTAAATTAATCATAAACTATAATTTTCGTCGAAATAAAAAGTCAATGGTAATTAAAGGTGTGTTTAATACCGAGAAAGATTATGATCTAACCCGGAAACGTAACCTTAGATTATAAGATACATGACTCATACAGTTAAAAACAGAGATATAAATCAGTCATATTGTCAGAATACTTTTTACTGTCTCAATTCGTTTCTTCGAATTTTATCTCTGAAGGTAAGCGTCGCAATTGCTCACATAACCTCACTTATAATTTGTACGGTTAAAAATAAAAACGAAGCAAGAAGTGGTAGTTTATTTATTACATATTTTATTGCTGTAGTATATTTATGTAAATTGTGTATATGCTCTGAAAAAAATATGAAGTTGCTCTTTTGGTAAGAGGAGAAATAGCGGTACCGTACGAGCCGATTAAAAGAACTAGAATTAGCGGTAATCCTATTATTCCGATTGAAAGCATCGAGAAGACTCGAGGAAGAGTTCGAGAGCTTTTCAGAATTGGTACCGCGAAACCTATATCCGCGTCTATAAAGTGCAGTGAACGCGAGCGGGTGCAACGAACTTCGTTTACCCCCTCTTTTGTCTTCTCTTTCTACCGTGCGCTCCCTTCTTCGCTTGCGATTTCCCCTTCTCTGTTTCTTCTCTTGCGAACGAGCGCGTCCACGCCGCGTCTCTCGTAGCAAACGAGACACCAGGCGTCGGCCTCGAATTTCATCTGATTCTATACTATATTTCATCCACTGTTATAGTCTTTACGCTCAATTCGAATTTCGCGTTAATTGCTTCTCACTTTCAGTCCTTTCCATACCCGCAATTCTCTTTAATCAATTTCGACGATTTTAAGAACAATTTATTTCATTGTTAACCCCTCTTGAACTGTGATTAAAATTTGTAGAATAGCAAGATTTGTCATTTTTAGTCTTGTGAGTTTGGTTTAATTTTAGAGGTTTAGGATCAGGGACAGAAATTTCTAATTATCAGATATTGGAACTTTAGAGGATTCGGTTACAGATACGGAGATATGGAGTTATGGTATGTTGGGACATGGACGTCCAGGGACAATGGAGTTTTGACATGTAGAGATATTGGGATATAAACGTCTAGGGATAATAGGGTTTTGACATATAAGGATATTGAGATACAGACGTCTAGGGATAAGACTGACATATAGGGATATTGAGATGTAGGTGTTCAGAGACAATAGAGCTTTGTTATATAGGTGTCTAGTTGATAGTTTTTAGGGACATTTGAATATGACAAGAATATAAACTTCAGTTCGGTAAACGACTTTATCTAACAATAATTCTATTAATATTTCTGAACAATTGTACTAATTAACTGCAAGGTTCCAACAAGTGAGTCACCAATATGGCGTCATTTTGAACGATAGCGGGAACTTCGGAATACTTTCTAACGCTTCGTTGAGTAATTCGAGATTTGAAAAACTGGAATAATCGTGTTGGAATATTTTAATTACGCATAAATGAACTCGCTAGGAATTTCAGTAGTATTTCCTTTATTTGTGGTACTACAAAGAGAAGTTCCGAATACTTTTTCACAGCACTGTATGTAGATACAGTTCTTCGGAAAAACTGTGTGTTGCAAGTAAGGCAGCGGAGCGGATGGGAGGCGCGAAAGCGTTAACCCCGCTGTGTGGTCACCTTCTATTCTAGTGCGCGTGATGTTAGCGTGCCTCTTGCTGAGGGTGAACGTTGGGAAGACCACGGTGTAGGTGGGTCATCTTCGTCGCGGGAGTAACCCCACGTTCAACGCGATCATCCGTGTCCCAGTATCGATCGAAGAAAGGATCCTCTTTCTGAGATCCATTCTGCAATGTACACTCGCGTGCAACGTTGCCTTCTTTTACATAGAATATGTTAACCTCAAAATCTTCAAGTTTCCAAACTTCAAAGTTTTCATATTCCCAAATAATTACATTTCACATTTGTAAATCCTGGATTAATAAATTTAATTCTAATTTAATTTCTAAATATATGTATTCGCCTATTGTGCAATGATAACACTATCAATTGTGCAAAATGCAATACAAATTGGCGCTTTATTTAAAATAAAATTGTAACAAGTAGCGTGTACCAATATTTGAACATTCCGAATAAATGATTAGATAATAATAAACACGATAATCAGAGTGAAAGTATAAACGTAATAATTGAAGTTACGTACACCTGCTGCGCGTAGTATAAATGCAAATGTTTCTATCAATATTATTCTCGAAGCAACATGATTACGTGACTACTAATGTCAAGGTCTTATGATCGCCTTATGTTTACAACTTTTTATTTTAATGACGTAATTATCGATACAATTGATACAATTGAAAAGTAATTCAACATCAAAACACAAATGCGTATCTAATCTCGTGTTCAATGGTAAATACAAAAATCTAAATATTTTGTTAATATTGTATACCAGATGATACATTAGTAACAAAGAAAACTAACAGGAACAGTCTTATATTACATACACATAATTCGTTATGTTTTTCGAAAAATTTCAATTTTTTACTCCCATTGCGCAATGCGAGTCGTATTCGTCGCACTTAATTAAGAGTCCTTTATGCAACACGTCTAATTACACCGTGGCTTCAGACGCCCGGCGACATAAAGATTTCCACTCGTGACGCCATGAAGACGACAATACACACACACACACACACACTTATCATATTCTTTTTTATTTTTCTTTCATTATACGCCCTTGAATACGATGACAACTATTTTTCTAAGCAAGGTCAGAGCAAACTTCGCGAGCAAACACTTTATCGGTTCATCAATGTCACTGTTGAAAAACGAATATTTCCTTTCTGACTAATCTTCCAGCAAACTGGAATACACACTATTCTCGATATTACTTCAGATCTAACTAGGGATATTTCACTCTAGGAATACTGAGATATAGAGATATTTGAATGTATTGGGATCTGGAGATATAGGGGTGGACATTTGGAATGAGGTTTTTGGATTTAGGGACATTTAAATTTGAGTTTGTGTACGAAGGGACTAAAAAGTACTTAGGGTAACAAAGCTTTGTGATATTGGAATCTACACATATTTAAGGATGTAGGAATTTAGGGATATAAGAATAAAGACCTAGGGATATAGATACCTAGAATAAAGATGTACAACTGTACATATGGAACATGAAATCTAGGGATTTAGAGTTATAAAGGGAGTTACATCTGGAGATGTAGTAATACGTCTCGATACAATAAACACGTTTCACCTTCATAGCAAAAATATCAGGTGCTACGTTGGAAATGTCAAAAGATCAAATAACTCGGTAACCATTGACGTAACATATATAGGTGGGAAGAGAATATTCCAGAAACATCATTTTAGTTAGAAGCGTTCTTCAACATAATCCTCTACCGCGGTTGCCATTTTTTGTGCACAGTTTTCTTCTATTAATTATCAATGTCATTGAATGATCAAAGGAGACTGATGAATGCGACGTATTGCAATATTAAATAAGCGTTGTGCCGGAGTGGCACAAGGACAACGACATGAAATATCCGAAGGTCACAGGAAATGCTTATTCACCAGAGGGGGAAAATGTTTGCTTGCAGTTTGAACAAGATGCACGCGATGGAAGGTGCCGCTGGAAACGGGAAGAAGGTGGACTCGGCCGAGAAGACGAGGGAGGACGACACGACGTCGAGGGCCTCGCCGAAAGTTCCCCAGAACCAGCAGAACGGAGCTGCACTTCCGGAGGAGACGGCCGCGGCTCCGGCGACGGTCGAGTGTCTTCGATCCTCGTCGATAAAGAAGGAACCTCAGTGCGACTCGGAACCGGAAGTGACGGCCAAGAGCCGCTCGTCCGCGGACACGGCACAACAGAAACCGGTGGCGTCGCGTTGCGCGAAATCGGAAACGGAAGGTGGCGGCGGCAGGAAACGGAAGTCCACGGATGGACAGTTGTCGTCGAACGGCAATTCCACCCCGAAGAAGTTCTGCCTCGAACAGAGGGAACAGTACATCTCGTCTTTGGTCGGCTGCGAAAAAGTTACCACCGATGAACTTGCCGCGAGGGCCGACCAACTGCGAGCGGAAGTGCAGGTAAATCACCCCGACAATACACGACTACAAAGTTTCTTTGTAAATACAAAGTACTATGGGGATCCACAATTTGTGACATGTTTTATCGATAGACACGCATAAGAATTAATTATTAACAACTACATAGTGGTCACTGTATGTGAATTTTCAAAATATTCTTTTTTAAATAAACTAATGTAACAGATGTTTGGTCTGTGTACCATAAAGAGTACAGTCAATATTAGAATTATAATATAGTAGTATAGTAGATTCTAATGAATAGTATTATTATAGTAGTAGTATAATAGTACAGTCATATAGGGGAATAGTGAAAAATTGTTATAGTATAACAAAGGATAAGAGAGGTGAAATAGTAGAGTAGTACTATAATTGTATAGTAGAACCAGTAGAATAAAATAATAGAATGTTGAAATAGTGATAAAGCATTATAATTGTATAGTACAAGTAGTGCAATAATAGAATATTAGAATAGTGGTATAGTAGTATAGTAAAGCAATAGAGTGGTATAATGAACTACTGAAATAGTTGCATTGCAAAATTAGTAAAATTGTAGTATCATTGTATAGTGATATAGTAAAATAGTGAAACTGTGAACTAATAAAATAATGGCATAGTTGTAAGCTGATCTGTCCTTGAGTTGTCCTTGAACCTCAAAGTCAGACAAAATATTAAATGTACCTCGAACAAATTTTATACCTTAAACATTAAAAATACGTGAAACAATTTATCCAATTTTGAGGTTCAAGGGTATATCAAGATCATTTTATTATGAGATACTGCAGCGGGTATAGTCAAAATACACACTCTGTATATCTAACGAAATTTCTTAGCCATGAAGCATCAGGTCAAAGGGACTGGTTGGTTTAGAATATAGGAGGAGGAATGCGTCAGAGGTCAAATGACTTGTACGATTAGCTGGAATTTTTATTTTTAGACAGAACTAAATTCGTGGAATATTCAAAAATGAAACGTAAACAGAACGGGATTTTTAGAATATAATTACTAGACGATACGTACTATATTGGCTCAATATTAAATACAAGAATATATAAAAAATATGTGTAAATTTTGAACCTAATTAAATTTCACATGGTACGAAAAATAATATTAAATAAACTAAGGAGTTGATTATACGTGAATATAAAGATTTAGGGGATTATATTGAACTGGAGATTTCGCTCAGTAGATGTTAAGTTTTAAAATATTTGAAAGATATTGACATGTTTTGTAAAAACTTGTATTTATTTATTGTTCCTTATTGTTAACAGGCCCTGGACGAATTAGCGCGTGCCAAAGAAATGGAATGGAACGAGATCCTGAGCATGAGAAAGTTGAAGGAGGAAGCGTACCTGAGAATCGAGAGAAGAAGGCAAGTGATGGGATTCATGGAGGGCAACGGGCAATTAGCGGACACTCTACCACCGGCGAGCTTAGCACTTGGCCCAGAATGGGAAAGCAGCGGTAACACGACACCTCTGTCCAAAGAAAAAATAAGTTTTGGGTCGAAAGACGATTTACCCGAAGATAGTTCGCAAGATTCGCCAGCATTTAAGAAAGAGAAGAACACGAAGCAAGCGTCGCAGCGTCAGTCAACACCTCCCAAGCAAGGAGGTGAAAATGGCCGGAAACAGGTGGAAGCGCTTAGCCCAGAAAACAGACAAATTGGCGAAGGTCGTCAAGGTGCCATCGTCGATGTTAGATCCATCATCGCTGATTATAGACTTAGGCATCCTGAAGCTGTACCACGCAGGTAATTACTGATGACACTATCAGTAAATACAAGCGGTTTCATAACATCTACAACCCGCTTCAACAATGTACTGGAGACGTGAAAACAATGAAGAAAGTTCCCATGAACGTATATCTAGGAACGATTAATTGATGAACGATTATGATTACCATGATTACTTTTAATAGTCGGTTACAAAAGTAATCTTAAAATTATCAGTTGCTACCAACTCTGACGTGTATCGTAGTTATAACTCTTTTTGGTCGAAGATTTCAAACATTTCCAGATGAAGTCAACTTTTATTTTGATATTAATATTTACTAGAGATAAATAGGATTTAGTAAGGATATAGAAATATAGAGATCTTGAGGAATTTCAGAATGTGAACTTACCTCTGAATTACAACAATTTTTGTATAGCTGTAACTTATTTACTGCCGTTTATATATAATCTGTTCATTGTCATTCGATCTTAATTGTTTTAAGGAACTTGCGTTTCATCAGATTGTATCTCATGAGACTTATGTTTGTATACGCTGTAAAATGTTTTTCTTATCTGGCAGACGTCTACTTGAAAAACAATTCACGGATAAATATCTCGTCTTGACTGCATTATATTCAACAGGTTCATACACCAAACAGCTTTGTCATTTCCTACTTCCAGTACTTGCCGCAGTCACTTCTAATTTATTCTAAATGGATATATTATGTATTGACTATATTAAACAAATTAATTGAATCAACTCATATGAAAAATAAATTTAAACGATCAAGGTCAAATAGGATATACGTTCATGTATATTTTCTTCATTATATCATCTTGATTTTTAAATTTTATTTCTTAAATAAGTTTGTTCAAAATGTTTACCATTTGTACATTATAGATTTATAAAAATTAATTGTATGAATTTGAATAATCCAGGGGTAGGAGAATGAGAAATTCTGTGAACGTTGGCCTCGGAGCTGGTGGAGCTATGGTAGAAACTGGGCACAGCGTTGACTCAAGGCCATCTAGCACGGACTCTTGTAAAAGTAACTCGAACACGGTCGATCCTAACAATTCCGTAAGCTTCAAGGACGTGCTTGTGCAGTTCGCCAAATTTAGCCAGCAACAAGGTACTCAGAATTAAATTAATGCAAACGAATTCTATTTTAAAACTTAAAATAAGCGTTAGCTTTTTGATACAGCTATAAATAATTTTATGATACAGTCAGTTATAGCAAAGCGATGATTATTAATATATGAAATATTTGAATGTGCCAGGTGAGCCTGTAAAAACGCCTCAAAATTATCCGGATGTGACGCTTCATCCCGTTGCGCCGTCACCGGCACCTCAAAATACTCTACCTCAACAGAGTGGTTCGTTGCTTCATGGAATTCTCACGAAATCACAATCTCCAAGACCCACTACTTTTTCACCTACTTTAGCTAGATTACTCACCGCACCTGAAAGAGAAAGGAATGCACCAACAGCCGCGACCATGCCACAACAAAGTGCGGCAACCCAGCACCTTTTGCAGACATATCAAGGCTCTAATCCGGTTTCCATTAGTGACCTCCTATCTTCTTCCAAGGTATTGTAGTTGCTTATAGTATTCCCATATTATATCAATATTTTGCGTCGATAGTACTAATATTGACCATTTTGTAGGCTCGAACTGAAATAACAATAACACCGGTCATTAATACTCCAGTTCAATCTCATGTGGTAAGCAGTGTGTTATTTATAATATGTAGCAGGATTTCTCACAAACTTTTATAGGCTACTTTTATGTTCCAAAGATCCACAAAGTGCATCTGAGTCCATAAAAGTTTTGAACACCCTGCGATACACTATCATTGATAAGGTATTAATATTCGTACAAATATTAACTTTGTTATTTTATAGGAGGATGTTGAAGAAGAATCAGCAGTGATCGAAGATCGAGAAACTCGCATTTCATCAGGTGGTAGAGACGCCAGAGAAGATAGGGATAGTCCACCACGATGTCAAGGTTGTCACGAACGTGTAGCGCAGTTTGTGTGTGCAGGTTGTGGTCATCAGTGGTATTGCAGCCGTGAATGCCAAGTAAAGATGTTAAATTTTTTAGTCTATATTCCTAACGAATAAATGTTATTGAATATATTAATCAATTAGTTATACATCGTTACTTAAAGAAACATATATTTCAGGTTGCCGCTTGGGACGAGCACTCGGAAGTATGTTCCGGCTAAAGAACCAGAACGTATTAAGTTAAACCTCGTACTCCTGGTGTATTGGGTTAAATACCTATTCAACTAAGAATGAATCTAGTCAAAAAAAAAAAGAATGGCCAAGAATATAATGCGTATTGAGTACGATAAGGATGAGAGGAGAAACATTAAGAGAGAAGTGTATATTTTTAAGGACCTCTACAAATATGTTTGATCTGTAAAGAATAAGTTTTATTTCGTAAAAGAAGAAGCGTCAAGTTTCATAGCGCTTTTTCATAAGAACGAGTATTTACAAGATGAATGACAACATGAGACTTCAGACACTTCGATGAGAAAAATATTAGAATTCAAATTCGAGACGATCGTTGCTTTAACTGTAATATCATCGCGTTGCTTTTATTCGTTACGAGACAAACGATCGAGAGTCCTCATGAGACAGATAGAGAGTATTAACCCTGCTGAAATTACGCATTTAACGTGTATCTTCCAAAGGACAAACTGTTCGACAAATTCCTACTGTAATAGGAATTAATGTTGGGTATAAACATTCGTAACAACTTCGTGTATCAGATACCTTTTTTTAGATTTTAAATAATGCATGTCGTACAATGTACGCTAGTCGAGAAATCCCAACTTTTTCCAAACAGAAATAAAAAACGGAACAAACCAGAAACAACTGGTACGTGCGCTTATAACGAAGAACGAAGCACAAAACTGTATCTCTCGTGATGCTGTACATAATTTTATACATGCTAGCAGGGTTCTTCAGCGTCAGATTTTTAAAAAGTTGGTTAACCGTGTGCCATGCATAAAATTTACTTCATGGTCAGCTTTGTATGTTAAACAAATCTAAGTTGTATATTATTTGAGTGTTTTTATAATCCTATCATTTTCGTATCGTTCTATTTTTCTTTCTTCTTTTTTTTTATAATTGAAGCCGATTCGTTATGATAAAACGAAATCGCAATTGATGACCAGAATGCGAGATACACACGGATATTCAGCCTTCATTAATGTTTTCTGCCATTCTGTTCATTTTACGGAAGCACGTAAATTACATTACTGAATACCATATTTTATACCACATTTGTTACCAACGTATAAATTTAGATTTAATGAAACGTTAGTCTTAGTATAGATTTAAGGTACTTCTTTTCTTCTTCGTTCGCAAGTTGTTCGTTGGTAACGTATTCGACACGTTCTAGGTTCAATTCTTTTTATTTTTCGTTTCTTTTAAATTTAGCATGTTACCTAAACGACAATTGTCCCAGACATAATCTGTAGTCCAAAGTTCCTACAGGTACACGCAACATTATATATATTTTTCCCAATTATGAAGCAAACCAAAATAAAGTTTTTAATCGTATTTTAATGAATTCTCATTGTTTCTATAACCACTATAATACATTACCATCTTGTCAATCGTCCATTTGCTTTTAACCCCTTAACCTGGAATGACGTGTTACGTACGCTCATTGTTATTTGGTACCAATCTAAAAAAATATATACTATTGATGAAATTTTCAGTATACATATAACTTAGATCTACGAAAGGTATATTTAAAATTTTCATTGTAGGTTCAGATAACAAAGTGATCACGTTTTTCTGACCAATTGGGTTTGTGTGGTGTGCGGATAAGAAATAAAATTCACATGTTAACTCTTTTTACTTAAACATATTGATTAAATAGAATGGAATTTATTAATAGAATTAATTGTAATGGTAAAGTATATATAATGTTTAAAAATTGTAATATGAATATATGATTCTTTTATAATTAGCAAATTACATCAAACTGTACAGTTAAATTGCGTTGTAATCATAATGGAAATATGTTATATAAAATTCACAATGATAAATTGATAATTAACTGACTAATTAGTACGGAACAGATTATCATTACGACTATATGTCATTAACTGTCCACTGCTCGGAATAATTTAATTCGCTAATCAAAGTAACAGGATTCAGGCAGCAAGTTGTAAGCTAATTTAAAGCGAGTCTCAAGTGACATAAATTGGATATAGCATTATGAACGTGTCAAAACTTGAAAGTTCATTCGGGGTTTCTACTATTAAATCTAAGTTGAATATTGCCGTCCCACTGGCTAACGCACATGTATTTATTCATCTGGTATCAGAGAATCGCTACTGCGCATGCGTACGTCCGGGTATCCTTCAAATTTCGAAGACGTATGATTATTTTTCTCACATTAATTTTACACTTTACAATTATTTATTACTTATATAAATGATAAATTTTTTATTTTGGTACAATAATTGATTTATTTACAATCTTTAATTCTCCATTTATTCTTCTGGGAAATTGCGCTTTGAAACTCATCCTTTGACTAAACACAATAACAATCCTTGAAGGACGTTCGAAGGTAATAATTTAACTTGACATTATCTCCTCAGCAGGAAATCTGTTTTATACTGGAAAAACATGGAGGAAATGAATGATTCCAGTTACTTGAAATCAACGCTTAGTTGTGAGTGACTTATTTTCTTTTTTAATAAGAATATAGATGTTTTTCTATATTCTCATTTACATTCGTTTTGTTTAGCGGAAGACTCACGATTGAAGGAATGTTTGAATGATGCAATACTTTTATCGAGTAATGAAGAAATTTTATCAAAATCGATCGATGAGATTTTTTACGATACAAACGAATTTTCTTTTTCGTGGAACAATAATTTAGCGGAATCTGATATATCCGATATCAACGACGTAGAAATATACAAGAGTTGCTCGGATCTGTTGGAAGATAATGATAACACAAGTTTTCTTGCTTTGCCTTCCTCAAAAACCTACGCGAAAATTATCAGCGATAAAGATGATCCTGACCCAGCACAGAATTTAAATAATTTTCAAAATCCGATAAAAGAAGATTGTGAAGTGGATAAAAATGTTCCATTGAAGATTGTATTAAGACGTATGTTTCATGAAATTTTAGGAAAATACATGAAAGAACCAAGTACAGCTTGTTCAGTTAGTGAACCTAACAATAATGTTGAAATAAATAACAACGATTCGCTTTGTCAATTATCAGGAAGTAATCATTCTTGTTCATCAGAAAGTGTAGGAAACGTCAGTTTGCCCTCCGATGATACGTCAGTCGATGTTTCGAAAAAATGGTGTCATGCAAAATTAGAAACAATTTTGGAACAATCTAATGAAAATTACGGTACATCAGCTCATCAGCCTCCATCAAGTTGGTCAGAAAAATGTATCAGAAAATTAGCAAATTTTCCTTATCTAAAATTTAACAAACATTGGATAAATGATAAAATATTTATTACTGGTGATACGGACGACAGTATATCCAGTGAATCTAATGCGTCGTGTGATATTGAAATGCTTAGCATGGAAATCTTTAAGAAGCTGAACGATTTCAAAAATAATAATTTAATAAATTCCATTGATTGGAATAGTAACACTTTTAACATTAATAACGTATTAATTAACACCAATGGTACAAATAACGAAGAATTCAATTTAGTTAAATCAAAGAGATGTAAAATACCTCCTGCTATATTTATTACCCCTGCAACTCCAAACTAGGTTATTTGTTTTGTAATATTTTTAAATTTATGAATAATAAATTAATTTTTTAAATTATTTTATTATCATTATCTAATGTATTATAAATTTTAGTTGATAATTGTTTCATACTTTTAGGAGATTAGAACAATTAATTTTGTCTACGCGTTATATTTGAACTTTGTTCAAATCTCGAACTACGCTATTCAGACATACTCAAAATTTCCTAATACTTTTGATTTATTAATACGTATATAATTGTATGATGACAAAAAATGTGTACTTTATTTATTTATTATCTTTGGAGCATTGACACAAATGCAACGAGGAACAAATGTCATTTGATACTATTAGTATACACGCTTTTGAACAAAAATTCAGTGGCAAACGCGGTAAAATAAACTTTGTATTGTTTAATGCTTACAAATATAAGAAAAAATGACATTTCCTCAAGCTGATCAAGTTGAATTAATAGCACTAGCAGAATTAGCAGGAATTTCAGCAGTTCCAGGCGTTTATCGGTAATAAATACACATAACCTCTATTATTGTTTTTGAAAACTTTAATAACATAACCTTACATATCAATGTTTTGACATTTTATGGCAATAAATGTGAAGATCAAATTATTCTTTTTCAACGATTTGGCATTTATTGAACTTACATTCCAGATTTATAAATTTACTTCTAATATAAATTTACTATAAACTGTTATTAGAAACACAATTATATTTTCAGCATCATATTGGAACTTTTAACACTTCAAGTGTCACCAGAGGACATTTATATTCTTTTGAAGCAAATATGTCCACAGTCAGCTGAGAAACAAACCAGTAGTAGTGCTGAAGATGTAGTGGACACATCAACTACAACTTAGCATGCATCTTTCAAGTTTAGAGAATAGCCCCAAAATAGAAGTTAAAAATACTCAACCACTTTTATACTTGTATATGTTATTATTTTGTGGAACAGATCAAATTGTAAATGTAATAAAATAACTTTTGTCTAGAACACATTATTCAAAGGAAACTATTACTTACAATATGTGAATATAGATGACATGCACAAATAAGTCTTAATAAATAATTCTTAATTGTCTCCCTATATCAAACTGCATTCAGTAGTTAATATATTACATTTTACATTATATATCAAAATATTTTTAATAGCCCTCACAGCCTGCTCTTGCTAATTTATCAGCCATTTCATTACCATAAATTCCAACATGACCATTAACATGGTTCTAAAATAAAAAGCACCATTATATTTTGAACCATTGGACATTATTTTCCACAGCATGCAAAACTAATATAATATACAGCATTAAAATAATTATGAATTTCTCTTACCCAAGTTACATTTAAGCTTTTAAGTGCCTTTTCCATTTCTAACAACTCAGTTTTATTTATGACAGGTTCATTATTTGAAGTCTTCCATCCATTGTTTTTCCACTTTGGCATCCAACTTGTTATGCAGGAAATAAGAAACTTCGAATCTGTGTTAATTTTTAAGTTCTTGATGCCTGCTTTTGTTGCTTGTTGGGCTGCTACAGTTACAGCCTGAATTTCTGCCATATTATTAGTTGCTCTTCCAACAACTGGTCTTGATACATTTCTATAAGTAATAGTTTTGAATAAGATTCCAGTATCATATTAAAAGTTGAATATGATTAACAAGTGTGATGGAACATACAAGGGATGGTCATCACCAAACCAAACACCTATTCCTGCACGTGCATTTTTGCGACCATTTGAACTACATGCACCATCTGTATATACGTTCACATAACCATTGCTGTCTGTAATATACTCTCCCCGTGGTCTCTAAAGAGTAAAAGGTATATTGAGTCAAATTAATAAAACAGAGGTACTATTAATCTGATTCAAAATACATTAAAATATGTTCAGGTAATAAATTTTCACAAATTATAGTTATGTAATTATTAAACACACATTTATATCTGAAGATACTCACTTTCATAGGATTATCACAGGTAGGTAATGCAATTGTTTTCCTTTTTGGTGCCTTACTCTTTGTTGAACTTGATTCCTGGCTAGTCCCTTCTAATAGTTTCATCCTTTGTGGTCGTAATCTAATAATACCATTATATTAAAATAAATATACCTTTTGATTATTATATTACACTTTAATATACCTTTTAGTAACTGCAGATGCTGAATTCTCATTATGTGTCTGATTTGATTTGGAATTTTTTAGAATGAAATCTTCAGCTGCTGCTTTTGTGGTAAATTTTTTGAATATTGGACCAGAGAAATGGGTTACTTGTTTTTGACACTCATCCCTTGTTTGACAAAAATACAAATAAAGTTTTTATGAAATCGGTCTCAAATAAATAATAATAATTCATTGGAAACTTAAATTGATACCAGGTGTTATAGATTCCAGTATTCCTGCCTCTGGCAACAGCGTAATAAGCCATGTTTTTCAATATGCTATGAAAAAAACATATTTGATTTATCTTCATTGTCATCTGTTTTCACCACAATTTATAGTAAAACTTTTCATAACACAGTTAAAATTTTCAGAGATAAAAGCTTTTATAAATACTTATAAAATGATAAACATTCTGTCATAGTATCTAGTTTTTAATTTTTAAAAATTGTTATACCTAAGAAACTGTTATACAATAACAAATTTCAATTTTTTTCAAACCGTGTCTCATATGCTTAGCATAAACACAAAAGTCCAAAATATGTAATATTACAAGATATACACAAAATATGTATTCGCGACGAATTTAAATTGGTCTTCTTACTACTACTATAAGATGTACAGAATAATTTATATAAAATTACGGACAATTAATACATTTTTGGTATGTTATTGTTATTCGTTCGAGAGAGTATACCACAGTTGTAATGTGATCGTGATTGTATCACAAAATTTGAAATGCCCGAAAATTTAATTATTTTTAACAGTTTCATTAGGCTATTGAGATTCTAGAAATGACTTATGGAATTAGCTTAGTGTGCTGATTGTTTTATTTCAGCATTAATTGTTTATTATATAAAAAAAACAATGTTAATGAAAATGGGTCGAAAATGGTAGAACTAGCGCCATCTCTCCAGCGAACAGGGTGAACTACACGTGGTGCAAACTGGATTTTCATTAGTTCCTACTTTTCACCGCTAGGTGGCAGAGCATGTTTTTCGTCACAAAAGTACAACTGACGCCATCTCTCCTGCGAACAGGGTGAACTACACGTGGTGGAAACTCAAGGTTCATTAGTTCCCATCTTTCACCGCTAGGTGGCCAAGTATTCAACTTTAGAGTGAGAAACTTAAACTCTTGCGACATCTAGCGGTGGAAGGTAGGAACTAATGAAACTGTAGTTTCAAATACGTGTAGTTCACCCTGTTCGCCGGAGAGATGGCGCTAGTAGTATATTTTTCAATTGAATTTAGTTAAAATTGAATTTTTCGGCTTAATAGATGATAATAAACGTCAAATTGCTTTAAAAAACGATATTAATTAGCTCTAGAATGTTTTAAAAGTATTCACTGATCAGTAAAACCGATAAATGTACAAATTGTATTTGATACTTTGATGACCACCTTCCCCCAACCCAGATGGTCAGATTTGCTCTCGAGCACGCATAAGTTGACAGATTATACGAGTAGCAGAAAACGACATAAATCAGGAATGATCACATTTGAAAATTTTGGAATTAGGGGATTTAGAGATACTAAAATTTAGTTAATACTATTATAAAGATTTATATTATCATTGTAATATGGCTCATTCAAAGGTACGTATCTATGTTGAATAAATCTTGTGTACTAATAATTGTATAGTATACAGAAAGTAACAATTTAATGCTGATTACTATATTTTCGCTAATTGAAATCTATTTTTGATTTTTACTTAAAGAATAGCAGCTGGCTAATGCCATCATTTGAATGTGACTCTATCAGAAAGTCACCAGTAACTAAACGTACTTCTTCTCAAGCATTTGAAAGTACTATATCACAAATACCAAGTATCCATGATATAGTACCTAAGAAGAAAGATACAAGTAGCCTGTCAGCTTTATTGGAAGCTTGTGAACCACGACAGTCTACTGAATTGGTTGTAAGTAAACGGAAACAACAGGAAATTCTAGATTGGTTACAGTTCAAAGTAAAGAGAGACAAACCTTATGCGATGATTTTGAGTGGTCCATCTGGTTGTGGTAAAACTGCAACAATTAAAGTTCTTGCCAGAGAAAATGCTTTTAGTGTTACAGAATGGATTACTCCTATAGATCAAGTGATGGATGAAAATTGTAATTTACTTCTTGAAAATTAATCTTCATATAATTAATTGTCACCAGTTAACAATAAAATAATCATCAATTATTTTTCAGATAGAGTAATGAGACAAGCTGATAGATTTGAGGAATTTTTAATTAGAGCTACAAGATATAAATCAGTTTTAAATAATTATTCTAGACGTTTACTCCTAGTTAAAGATTTTCCAAATGTTTTCTATGAAGACAGCCTTAGCTTCATATCCCTCCTAGAGTAAATACAATTATTGATTTGTATTTTATGCAGCCTAACTTGTTATAATTACTTTATACTTGTAGGAGATATTTTGAATATGGAAAAGAACCTATAGTATTTGTTTGTACAGAAGTGGGCAATTCAAAATTATTGCAAACATTATTTCCACCTAATGTAAGAGAAAAGTTTGGAATTGACTTAATCAAGTAAGTTGTTAGAAAGTATTACATCCTTTCCTAGCTTTCAGTTTTTGTACATACTTACCCAGTTCTTACAAATTTAGTATAAATCCTGTTACACAAGCTGCAATGAAAAATGCATTAAAACGAGCATCCAATATTTTGAACTCAATTGCTATACATATGCTATGCATTTCACAACATAAAATTGATGAAATATTATCAAATAGCATAGGAGATATTAGAAATGCACTTTTAAACCTGATTTTTATTTCATTAAGAGGTAAGTATACAGTGTAGGTAATTACAACTGACTTCATTTCAGAAGGCTGTCTTACATAAATTTTGTCCTCAACAGTACCTGAAGAAAAAGAAAATAGTTGTAACAGCAGAGAAGTAAATTTAGGACTTCTTCATGGCATAGGACGAGTAATTAATGCCAAAAGTAAATTACTACTTTTAGTGTACGGTAAAAACGTAATACTTTTAATCAAAGTAATTAACAATACAATGAAATTTACAGGGATTCAAGAGGAAAATCGATGGAAATTTGTTCACGATCCTGATGAAATAGCAGCTTTTTTTCAGTCACAAGCAACAGTATTCTTGAATTTTCTTCAAGAAAATTATTTGAACACTATGAGAGGCATAGAGGAAGTAAATGCATGTGCAAATACCTTAAGTTTAGCAGATGCTTTAAACTCTGAATGGCGGGTATGGTAATTACACGTTTCTTTATACGAAATATTACGTAAATTACATAGGACAAATATTACGGAAACTATTAATTTTCAGGATCCTAATTTAACTAAAGTTGTTTTATCCTTCGCGGTTCGAGGTGTGATGGTGTCTAATGAAAAGCCTGTTTCTGGATGGAATCCTGTTAGAAAGCCACCAAATGACCGAGCTGATAAGTTAGTAAACATAGCAGTAGTATTATGAAATGCTAATCAGTAGCTAAATTGATAAAGCGTTAATATTCCATATCTCATATGTTTACATAAATACACAAATTATTATGCAGGACGTGTAAATATATTTTAATGCGTTTATTTATGTAGGCAGAGATGTCTCGCAGCAGCTGAAGTTCGATGGTACGAGTCTATAATTAACGCAAAATCAAAAAATAAAACGGAAGTACCTAATTTCGATATCGAATCGATTATTGAGTAGTATTCGAACGGTACAAGGTGTAAAGAGGGAAATACGATATCTTTATTATTTTTTATTTTCTACCAGTATTATGTAAATGTAAATATATAATCAGAAATTGAATCGTACGAATTTCATTAGAATTGTTTACATTTTTTAAGCGTTTGTATATATTGTTGAATAATATGTTTTATACTATTATTTGTCTCGTTTAATACCTTAGAGCGTACAACAATTATTTTTATTACGAAAAGCAGATATTGGCGCAAACGACGTTTATAGATACTATAAAAAATACAGTTTGTATCATTTACATACTTCGAACAAAATCTTTTTAGTATGAATAGTTCTCTCGGTAGCACTGTCCAGTAACAAATTCGTGTTCCTATTTCCATTATACATTTTTTATTTCAATTTGTTTAAATGCAAGAATTAAATTTCTCAAAAACTGAGACCGGCGGAGAAAAAATGGTTGATATATGCATAAGATTCTCTAAAAATGCATAATGGATATGGAAACAAAATAGTTCACATTTGTTGGACAGTGTAATTAGACTCTTGGCAGTTACAAAGTAATTCGTTAATAACTAGATGAAGATACAATGATATTTCTAATTAAAATTAAAAATTGTTTATAATAACGAGTATTTTATTAAAAATATACGAAGATCTTACAACCTATCTTTTCTTCATAAATAATTGTTAATGATTATACGTAACTAATTATATTTGTACATCAATGTAAATTTTGTACGTATGCTAAATATATCGTAGAGTGTTTAAAAAATTCACGATCTACTAAATATTTCCTAGAAAAAATGCAGTTACAAGCAGTCTTCCGCTCCAAATACCTTAAATATCAGTGTATATTGAACTGTTTCAAATAATTTGTATGTATAATGCAGTCTCATTGTTGCAAACATTTTATAATCAAGAAAATATATAGAAGTTTGAGGAATACTAAGCCAATCAAAAGTTGATAATTAAATAGTTGGTATTATAAGATTTTAAATATATTGGAAACATATTTGTAGAATGAATGTAGGTACTTGTCTAAAAGAAAAAGATTAACTATTCCTTCGCTAGTCTATCGATATAAATAAAAATGAATATGTTCGAAAATGATCGTCATGAGACCAAAATGAAATATTTACACAAGTAGGTTTAAATGAATTTCTGTCGTAAAAACTACGCCTTTGAAAGGTTCACTTCTTCAATCGTTGAAATAAGATTGTCCAGACCAAATAGGAATCCCTCTTCATGGTTGCCTTGTTCCCATGGTTCTCTATGTGTCACTCTCTGTCCATTTGGTAACGCTTGCGTTTTGGCGAAATCGATCAACCAAACTCCAACTTTGTCGTTGTCGTAAATCATAAAAATACTGCTACCAATTATCTGCAAATCAAATTATATCCGTTACATACATTCCATTTAATTGCATAACTTTTGTAATATACATAACCGCGGAAACTTATTTGTACACTTAACAACGGCCTACTAAAAGAATCTATTAATCGAATAAACGTACTTCATGCGTTTTGAAATATTCAGATGCTTCGATTTTCGAGCGAAGACTCTTCAGTCGTGCGAGTAGCTTAATGCGAGTGCCTTCACGCGTTCCCAGAAACAGTTTCATGGTGTCCAGAACTTCCTGATGAGACTTTACTTTCTTTAGGTCTGTAATGGGCGGTGCACCAGGTAGTTTCATAGCCTCGATTCTGAATCCGTGACTACAGGTCGAGCTCTGTTGCTCGCGGAATTGCATGTACCGCAATTTTGTCACAGCACGTTGTTCATGTTCTTGCTTCGTAGGCGCATTCGGATCAACGGCGATCATCTTCTGATAAAGGTCCGGTCTCGCCGTCGTCTTCGATACTTCGGACTCGAGGAATGTTCTTGTACCCATCTTGATGTCCATCACGTGCGGATCGTTGAAACCAAAAAGTAAGTCTTGCAGCTCGATGAACGTGTCCCCTTTGTACTCCACCTCTCGATAGTATCTGTGACAAGATTTCAAACCATTAATTTAATTGGACTGTTTAATTAAACACTAATTATCAGGTAATATTTAATTTTTAATAAAAATAAAAAATTCTCTGATTAAAAATAGAAGTTTTTATATACAATAGGAACTGTTTCATAGTATTTTTATGTCATCGAAATGTATCAGACTTTTAATTTTTATGTACAGCTAATAGTTTCATTTCGCTATTTTATTTTCTGTTTTACCTTGGTATGCAGTCCCGCAGTTCTTTGTCCTTGCTGAGCGCTTCGTAAACGATCCTTTCTGTATTTTCTGCTCCACCTGTTTTCCTTTTCCAAACAGTGCCGGGTCCAGCAGGAGCGAAACCGTCCGGGTGTCCCGATAATTGGAACCAGGATTTCAATCTGTTCTTCAACAGAACGTCGCTGGCTGGTGCTGTTAAATCCAAGGCATTCTAAAAAAGAATGAAAGAAACGATAAAATCATATTTGCAACATAGACGTAGCATAATTACATAGTTACAGCAGTAGCAAGCTGAACCCTCAGGTGAATTGTGAATCATTTATCATGAAAATGGGACCAATACATTTTCTTCGCGACATCGTAATTTTTACAAATATTAAAATACTTGTAAATATACATATATAAATATATAATATTGTAAATATTAAATCAACTTTGATGAAAGGTATATCAAATTTTCTTATCGAAAGTTCCATTTTCATAATAAAGATTATTGAATTAATATTTAAGAACAATTTAATGCATAAAATACAACATGCTTGGTAACAATTTTCGTCGAGTTATTAAGAAAATTCAAATTGAAAACAACACAATAGATAGTTATTACGATATAAATGTTTTTTATTCAGCATAAACGGCATAAAACTTTCACATAATTTTACATTTCAAATGCAACTTGTCGAAGGCGAAATGAACATAGATTATGAACGTTTACATTTGGAAGCAGACAAGTGTCTCCGTTTTAATCCAACATTATCTTAATATTGTAATACCGATACATGTAACGACATATTAAAAAGACCAGTACCAACGCCAGGAATTTCAACGACAGGTCCTCTTCGGGCATGGTTGTATCGGAGAGAACCATGGGGAACTGTTCCATCTTCTGCATCGCTGCTGAATCATTGGGAAGTTTAGCAAGTGTCCTGGTAGAAGTAGATCCAACACTGTTGGACCGATTCGAGCTCGTAGACGTGCTCCTTCGCCATTGTCGAAAAGCGCTGTAGGTGCTGCTTGCCGAAGCATCCTTCTGCCTTCGATGTTCCTTGTGATTCGAATTATGGTTCAGTCTCGTTTGCTCCTTGTTCGAAGGCTGTAACCAAAGGGATCTACTAAGAATTCATTCCACTCGACAGCTCTTTCATGTAATAATTCTTTTCCTAACTTGATGTTATCAAGTCTCATTTAATCTACTCAAACATTAACTCTAACAGAACAATTTTTCATTATTTTACTTTTGTATTCTATCTCTGTGATTTTTCATTATTAATGAAATCGAAAACATTTTTTATTTTGTGTAATTGTAGTTCTATGTTCTCAGACTATATTGATAAGGATTCTTCTTTAATACAGATATGATTTTTCATATTTACAGATACGAGTTTAATATAGATATGAAATTATTCGTTACCATTTTCTAATTATTATCACTCTGTTAAAAAATGTTCTCTTCAAGATCGGTAAAATCATGCAATTAATATATGTTTTCTTTGTTATTACCTCTTCGTGTTAATAAACACGAGATGTATGTACAATCTCTATCACCTCAAAGTATTAATATATACTTTACATAAGAATCAACAGTTACATAAAAGAAAAAAAAAAGGATAAAGTTAAATTATTAAATTATTACAGCCGTCGTAAAAGGAGTCGCGTTGAAAAAAAAGGCGGCAAAAAGAGTCACGAGAAATATCACGATACATCAGTCATTAATACAGTCAACAAATACGACGTTGAGGTAGCATTGAAAACCGCAAGAACCATGTAAATTGTAAATTAAAGCCTTGATGAGAAATAAAGTCTCTTTCCAGGAGATCGAGAGATTTCTTCTTCCGTTTTTTCCGAGCAGCTGTTCCCGTAATTTATGCGTTTCGTAATCGAACTCGATGCATGAATTAACTCGAATGTATTTTACGTCCGCCAATTAGAAGCGGGACGAGCACGCTGGGAACGAAGTGCGCATGCGCGCACGTGGTCCAGCGCATGCAATGAATTGATAAGAATCGTTTAATTGAGTTTAGTGAGCCGCGAGCTACTCGTGCTAATTGATGTATCACAGTTACCGTTTAATCCGATTATAAATGTATCACGTGCAGAACTAAAGTATTCTGAGAGAAGAACAGCCACGATTAGGCCAATTGGAGGTTTAAAGCGCGTAACGTTTATATAATTGCGTACGAACTATCAACGCGAATGTCGGAGATGACCAGGGTCGAATTAAGTTCTTCAGAGGACTCGGCAAATTTTACGTATATGTAATTCACGCTACAAGTTGGAAAATAAAATTTTATTCTTCGCAATGAAACATTGCAATTTTGGGACATTGGAAATTTTTATTGAAATTCAGAATTTGGGAATTGTAGAATTTGGAATTTTGGAAGATGTAATCCATGGCAATTCAACGTGTGGCGATATAACGCGCGGTAACCTAACACATTTGGTATCCTAAAGCTTGGCAAGCGAACGTGTAGCGATTTAAGAAATGGTGATCTAACGAGTAGTAATCTAATACGTGGTAATCTTGCACGTGGCTATATAACGCGTGGCGATATAATGCGCGGTAACCTAACACATTTGGTATCCTAAAGCTTGGCAAGCGAACGTGTAACGATTTAAGAAATGGTGATCTAACGAGTAGTTATCTAATACGTGGTAATTTTACACGTGGCTATATAACGCGTGGCGATATAATGCGCGGCTACCTAACACATTTGGTATCCTAAAGCTTGGCAAGCGAACGTGTAGCGATTTAAGAAATGGCGATCTAACGAGTAGTAATCTAATACGTGGTAATCTTGCACGTGGCTATATAACGCGTGGCGATATAATGCGCGGCTACCTAACACATTTGGTATCCTAAAGCTTGGCAAGCGAACGTGTAGCGATTTAAGAAATGGCGATCTAACGAGTAGTAATCTAATACGTGGTAATCTTGCACATGGCTATATAACGCGTGGCGATATAATGCGCGGCGGTCTAACGCGTGGTAATGTAAATTATGGTAACCTAGCGCATTGCAATTCAACGCCTGGTAATTCTACATATGGCTATATAACGCGCGGCTATATAACGCGTAGTAACCTAACGCGTGGTGATTATCGCATAATATTCTACCATGTTGTAATCCCACGAGTGGCTATATAACGCGTGGTATACATCATGCGGCGATTTAGCACGAGGTGTCACAAGGAAACATATTACTAAACCTCATTTCTTTTGTTAATACAGTTCATTTGTAAAAGTTTCTAAATATATCATAATACATGTTACTTTATTTAAAATTTTAAAGTATGTCAGAATAGTACATGTCTTGCAGACAAAATTTTTCGATCGGTTTTTAGGTTAGTTTATGTCGGCTGAACTTCTGATCTTTAACCATTGCTCTGAAGATAGCTAACACATTGAACTGTACAATCGTGAATTGTACGAATTACTGATTTTATTATAAAATAATATTTTACAAAAGTTCTATTTATATTAAATTTCTGAGAATTAACACAAAGAACCGAAGACGACAATCAAAGTTCATTCTTATGTAACGGCTTCTGCCAAACAAAATATGCAGTACTTTTTTTCCCAAGCGTTTATTATAAATTTCTGCCGACCCTTTCACTTTTTTATTCATATCGAAATAAAAAGATATTTGTGAAATCTAAATAAATTATTACGACGACTTCATTCGAACCCGCGTATAAGTTCATCGTCCTAAAAATAGGAATATTATACGTAAATTGGCGACATTTAAGCTTCATTTTCAAAATGAACTATGTTAAAATGTTTTATATCAATATTTTGTTTCGTACGAAAGATAAAAGGGGTTTTTCGATTACAACCGAATACTTCGGGAGCCCAAAAGGTGTTATGCGAACGATACGGTCAGCCGTATTCGAAAATTCAGTCGTTATTATTATTATGAGCACGTTATTATCGCAGGTAGAGCGTGCTTCGATGGCGATCGGGCAGGTGGTTCAATGTGGAATTCGATTTTGCGATACGCCATTCATTTTAATCCACTTGGCAAGGCCCGAACGTGAGGACATCGCGAAATCAAGCTCGCGATTTCGACTTATCCCTTTTCATGGCCTACGACAGAGATTCTCAAACTGCGCGTCTCAACACGCAATTACTTTAATTAAACGATTTCGAAGTAATTACGTCATACTTTTTACCGCAATCTCCTCTTCCAGGCAAGTTTAAGTTTTCACAAAAATTACGTGCTTAACAAAAAATTATAACAGCACGAGGCAGATACATCATACAAGAAACAAAATGGACAGAAAGTACGTTTGTTTCGCACATCAATCATCAGTTTTCTCCGAGTTTCACTTCTAGGTTACGCTTTCTATAGTCAGCCATTTTGTTCTTTTTATTTAGTGCAGAAGCTCGATTCAATTAATTCATTCTTTATGGAAATAAATAAAAATGTAACCGAAGCAGTCTTTCTATAAGAATTTATAATACATTAATTTGTCATAAAATTATATTTATTATAGTAATAAATTTTTGATAAAAAGGAAAAGATTAAAAATTTGTTCTCCTTCATGGGCGTCCCGTGTAGCCGGCCCTGAGGAAAAGCAGCTGCAGGAAAAGAAAACTGGCAAAGTGCTACAACGAAAGAAAAAGATAAATAGGAAAAATTTCTCCGTCTGACAGACGAGTTAAACTGCAAAGTAAATTTACGCACCTGTGACTTACAATAGCCTTCGGGCACAGTGTAAGCACAAGAAAAAAGAAGCGGGTAAGTTGCTCGCTTTGCAAGTAGAGTCATATTTTACAGAGCATTGACGTCACTGGTGTATTCAGATTGCATTGTTGCAGATAAGTTTCAATCGAGCACCGTTCCAGTTTTCACGTTTAACGAGAGCCAACAGATAAGGCAGATTCGCTGTGCATCCAGCACGATAAGAAATTTCAAGGGGAGAAATTGTTTTTATTTTACAATTGTTATGTCTTTTTCCGTTTACCATAACGTTAACTTACTCTTCCTTCAGTTTCTTCATATTGCCTCTTTTCTTTGTTACAGTTAATTACTATTGTGAATTTTTGTCGCTTATCAATAATAATTTTTACAATTAATTATCAGTGTTAATTTTGACAGGTAATTATCACTGTTAATTCTGATAATTAGCAAGTTTTATTGTAACAATTAATTGTCATATTAGAAGCAGTATAAGTAAACTAAGGCACATTACAATAACGTGTACATCAAACATGCGTTTCTGGTTGGCAGCCGGAAGTAACACGAATTCTATTGGTTCGCATGATAACTTGTGAGATTCACACGGTACAAATTGTACCTGCATCTGTAATTAACTACACAAATTGTATACGAACGTCAAAATGTATAAAATTCGTAGAAAATGAATCAACCTATTTCCATTTAATTATATTTTATAATTAAATGCTAATTTTATGAGGCACCACATAAATTGTATTTTTTGCAAGAAATTCGCGATGTCCCCGATAAAACGAATGACGAAATTTTCATCCGGATTGAATTTCATCGTCCAACGACAATGAGCACAGCTCGCGTGCGTCAATGCGCGAACAAAATGCTTTGATAAAAATGCGACCATGGCTTGTTTGCTCCGTGACAGCGGCATGAATTACACCACACGGGGTGTTTGAAAAGTTTTAGAAATGATTTTTACATTTACGATTTACAATAAGACAATATTGAAGATGCAGATATCTTCTTTGTTTAGGGCTTACGTTGCGAAACTTACGTTTTGTATAAATTAACTTCATCAGTAAATTATGAAATTGGTAAATTTCTAAACTTCCGTATTCCTAAAATCTTAACTTTTCAAATTCCCAAAATTACAAATTCCCTAAGTCACAAATTTTCAAATCACTACATTTCATAATGTTCAAATGTCCAAATTCTGAAATCTCCACAGTCCATAAATTCCCTAAATCCCTCAAATTAAAAAATTCCCCAAATCCTAAAAATTCCCTAGAATCCCCCAAATCTCCAAATTTTTAAATTTCCGAAATTCCTCAAATTAAAAAATCCCCGAAATTCCCCAAATTCCCTAGAATTCCCCAAATCTAAAAATTTTCAAATTCTCAAAATTCTCAAAATTAAAAAATCCCCGAAATTACAGAAATTCCCTAAATCTCAAAAATTCCCCAGAATTCCCAAAATTTCCAAATTCTCAAATTCCCTAATCCCCAAAACCCCAAAATTTTCAAATTCTTAAATTCCCTAATCCCCAATACCCCAAAATTCCCCAAATGTCCAAATTCCCAAATCCTGAGTTTTCTAAATTCCAAAATTTCTAAATCCCAAATCGAATATTTGCAACTATCAACTTTAGTCGCGGGCCCTACAAATTCTAGTGCCGGCACTGTTTAATTGACGTGGCGCAACGTGTATAAAAATGTCTCACATATTTGCAACACTATATGAATATTATATTCGAACGAAGAATATATGTATTCTACGTACACGTAGCGTTTAATATGTTATTAAAACTTGTTGAACACCCGATACATATTATATGATAGAGGGAGGCTCGGTCATTGTTGAATCATGCTTTCGGCAGTGTCATTCGCTAATTTTCGTCGGTCGTGAATCACTGAAAAGACGAGCCTTTTTTTTCTCGCCTCGACGAATCGCACATTCGAAACCAACAACGTCGGACGAACAAGGTTTAGCAACGAATTTGTATGCTCAAGAGTGATGGATAATTCGTGGTTGTTTTTGCATCATCAAAATGCTATATGAAACCGCTGAGGCGTGAATAGAAATTGTATTTACAGACAAGCCTTGCCTCGTGATTTTTAATATATTCCATGTTATCAAATTATGTTCTTTGTGTGATTCGAAACTGGTTGCTTAATTGGTAATTTTGCAATATACTGAGAGTACTGATCGGTTCTTATCAACAGATAAGAGATATAAGAAATGAACAATCTTCCCAATCTCAAAATTTGAAAACATGATCATTTCTGAATTAAAAAAAAAAGGTTTAGAATGTTCGTGAATTACCACCACTACTTACAGTGTTTACGCTACAATATCGTCATATCAGCTGATCGAACGACCATAATGAATAGGTCAGGAATTGTAATTAGGTACTTGAATATTTCTGCGAGGTCAGAATTCACAATTATTCCATTTACAGTTGTTTTTTTCATTGTGCAAAAAGTAACCTTGTTAGATAAATAAAATCTCCGTTTTTGTCAACTATAATAAATACCTCGTCGTATTATATAATAATTATTCTTTCTAACGTAACCATAAGTGTTCCATTAAGAGTTAATGAAATATAACGAAGATAGGAAGAAAAAGGGATACTGTGTTAGAACGTAATGTATATTCATTACGTGCACGTTTTTCGATTATCAATCGCCATGGACGATCAACTTTGAATTGTTTAAATACTACATTAATCTTTATTTTAAGTATTTGGCACAAGTCTTTCAATACAAATTTGACAACAAAAGATAAAATTTTAGACATTTTTAGTAAAAACATTAGTCGATAATTATAATTGATTAAAGTATTTCACAGGTGCAACTGCAATGTACTTGATTTATTACAGATGTTATCTTTTAATATCTTTTTGAAGGTCACATTATCTTGCATATTAAACAAGAAGCACACAGTTCGACGGAGAAACAAGGAATTAAGAGACAATAAAACGTTGATTGTGCAAAATTGCAGATTTTTCAACAAAACAACGAAAGGAGCTAAACAGAAAAAGAATGATATTACGAAAGATTACGTAAAGGATAATAAAGGTGCATAATTGCATGTAAATTACACGATGACGAGAATTAGACTCTGCCATTAAATGAATGCTTTTAACATCGATCGCGTATACTTACGACATAACGTTGGCTGTAACTGTTGAAAGCTACTGTAATGTAGAAAATCTGACGTCTGAGTTGTAATTACATTCCGACGAAATAAAAAGAAGAATTAAATTAAATTTTATGGTGCAACGGGCACGGTACAATTTTTTCGCTGAAGCTTATTTAACTAACTTGAACTTTAGTGACTTCAGTAGATACAAAAATATTACACTATAAAAATATAGTGTGCGTGCCTGGTAAGTAGGCATGTGAAGCAGTAATATTCACATTGTATCCATCGACCAACTTGCTAGACGCATACTTACATCAATTAAAATGTATTGATTCCACCAAGAACCCATGTTACTATTTCATCTCGAAACTAACAATTCAAAACAAAAAAATTAATTTTATGAACTTTTAAGAAATTTATATTTTGCGGCATAAAACATACTTCACACGAAGTCCCCTAAAATTAGTTTTTTTTTTCTCTTTTTTTTTGAAGTGTTCATTGAGAGATATTGTATAGGCATCGAACACGGTACATACTTGAATTGAAGTTGCGAATGTGGTTAGAAATTGCGACAACCCTCGAATATCATGCAATTCGAATGATATGAAGTTACGAATGTAGAATCACTGAATAGCAATGTCCAATATAATTAAGTTTATCGAAGCAAAGAACGATATACATATACAGGGTGTCTCACAACTAGTGTAGGTCCCTGAAATAAGGGGTAGCTGACGTGATTCTGCATAAGATTTACCTCTGCAAAAATGGGGTTCGAGGCATCGTTTTTGAATTATGAAGGATCACGATTTCACTCGCTGGGGGTAATCTGTCCTCCAGATCCCCATTAGCCATCTTTTGGCACTTTCAACAATTTTTCTGTGGGTTTTTGCCCATTTTAAGAAAGTTTTCCTCTGTGACGAAAAGTCGTATCTACCATGGTTTGACTTGTACACTTGTATACGTGAGTGAGTAGACTAGATGGGGTTTTGTAGTGTGTATTTTGTATAGTGGGTGAATCGAGTAGAAAAGAACCTGATTACAAGAAAAACCTTGTTTGGAATAATACATAACCAATTAACCTTGTAATTTGAAAAAAGCCTGTATATTTAAAAAAAGTGTCTTTCCTATACCACAATTGTTTTCCATACATATATTGGATAGAACAGAGAAAATTGAAGGTAGAAAATTATATGAACGAGACGATAGAAAAGCTATGAGAGATTTTGCTATTGCTAGATAGAAAAGCTAGTTTTCCAAATTCAAACGACACGGAAATTAAATGCCAGAGCGACGTCAACGGCACGACGTACGCGTTCATACGAGTACATACAGCTTGTTGTCGCTTTAAGCAAATGAGGGCTGTAAAATGTCGACCAATGATCCCCTGTAAACGTGACCCCACAGGAAAAAAACAATTTATAAATCAAGCGTGACTTCACATTATCGCCGATGGAAAGTCATTCAATCGCATGTTTACACTTATTTCTTCTATTTTTTTGCTAGAGGACAACGTCAATGCACGGACGCTCATTATACGGGACGAATCATTTATTATACATATAGTAGCTCCGACATTATTCGATTTTCCTGGACGTTTGTAGTTATTCGTTTGAAAATGAAAGAATACGGATATCTGGGGTATTTGGTACGACATGGGGGTCGGAGAATTCGAAGACCTAGGGAATTTGACAATTTGGAGATCTGGGAAATTTGGGAGATTTGTAATATGGAAAATTTTGGAATTTGTGGGGTTATGGGTATTTGGGGGATTTGGGAAATTTTGGGGATTTAGCAAGTTTGGGGGATTTAGGAGGATCATTGGAATTTGAGAGATTATGGGACTATGGGGATTTAGTGAGTTTGGGGGATGTAGGAGTACTATGGAAATTTGGGAATTTATGGAATTATGGGGATTTAGGAGGATCATTGGAATTTGGGAGATTATGGGACTATGGGGATTTAGTAAATTTGGGGGATTTAGGAGGACTATGGAAATTTGGGAATTTATGGGATTATGGGGATTTAGTGAGTTTGGGGATTTAGGAGGATCATTGGAATTTGAGAAATTATGGGACTATGGGGATTTAATGCGGTTGGGGGATTCAGGAGGATTCTGGGAATTTGGGAGATTATGAGACTATGGGGATTTCGTGAGTTTGGGGGATTTAGGAGGATCATTGGAATTTGGGAGATTATGGGACTATGGGGATTTAATGAGTTTGAGGGATTCAGGAGGATTCTGGGAGTTTGGGAGATTATGGGACTATGGGCATTTAGTGAGTTTGGGTGATTCAGGAGTACTATGGAAATTTGGGAATTTATGGGACTATGGGGATTTACTGAGTTTGGGGGATTCAGGAGGATTCTGGGAATTTGCGAGATTATAGGACATGGGGATTTAGTGAGTTTGGGGGATTTAGGAAGATTATGGAAATGTTGGGGATTTGGGGAATTTGTGAATTTTAGAAACATGGGAATATGGAAGATTTAGGAATTTTTCAATTTGAGGAATTTGAGAATTAGAGAATTTAAAAGTTCGGGGAGTTTCAAAGTTTGGAAATTGGATAACGTAGAAAATTTAACAATTTGAGAATTTGAAAATTTAGAGATTGAGAAATGCCAGATCTAGAAGATCCGAAAATTTCTAGGTTTCAAATATCTCCTAGTACGTAAGCGAATGAGTCACAATTACTCGCTCGATTTCCATGCGGAACACGACTTTTATGGGACATTTTGTACAATTTTTTCATTCATATCACACAATCGTGCAGCGCATCAGTGTCCGTACTCATGATTAATGTTACCACGTTGCGTTATGTGATACGAAAAAAAAAAAAACATTTGTTTATCAATGACATTGTTATCCGTACGAACATCGGACTTGAGATGAATAATTATTAAAATAAAATTTATCGCTGGTGTTGAAAATGAGAAACAAATAAAATTCAATCGAATTATTGAACTTAATTAATCACCTAACGCAAGCGATGAAAGTACTGTGAATTATTCATTTCATAATTTATGCGACGAGTATACTCATTACTTATAATGTGATTAGCAGGTGCGATACACGAGATTATTGCCTCGATTAAAAATTAAAAATATAATTCTAGATATTATGCAAACGTAATAATTAGGTCACTGTAAAGTGGTTCATTCTGAATACTAATATTGAATTACATATTCTTTAACAATAAATTATTTTATTTGATCATAAATGTATTCAATATTATTTAATAAATATTAAACTTTATTCAGTTTATAGTTTGCAATAAGTTGTTTTTGATATAAAATAACTAATGAAATTGAACACGTATTCAACATTGTTGTTATTATCAAAAATTGCGCGTACGTAGTTTATTATAAGAAATGATCATATTTGTAATATGTTAAATATCAACAAATAAATAATGATGACAGATAATAATTTCTTAATAAATTACACAATCGTAATACTTGTCAGCGCCTTGAGATAAATGTTCAAATTTAAAGAGAAGGACATTTGATAAGTTCAATCGTTTTTGAAGAAAGATTTTTTTTAATCTCTACAGAGATGCATTTCAACTTTCAACAGTAGATAAATGCTGACTCTACTAAAACGTATCAAATATTCAGTTTTTTCCTTGCAGATAAAATGAATCGAATAGAAACATTTCGAACGTGACATACACGGATAATTCTTATCAAAAACAAATTTTTAATTCTATAATCTATAAATTAGGTGAGTAATGTAAATTATTATTAGCACTATCAATGTTAGTATGGTACAAAGGAAATGGAACGGTGAAAATTATGGAAAGTATTTTGAGAATTTAGGGATTTAGGAATTTGGAAGTTTGAGAAATTGGAAATTTGAGAATTTGGAACTTTGAGAATTCGGAAATTTGAGAATTTGGAATTATGAGAAATTGGAAATTTCAGAAATTAGAAATTTGAGAATTTGGATATTTGAGAAATCGAAATTTTGAGAATTCGGAACTTTGAGAATTCCAAATTTTGAGAATTTGGAACTTTGAGAATTCGGAAATTTGAGAATTTGGAACTTTGGGAATTCGGAAATTTGAGAATTCGGAAATTTGAGAACTCGGAAATTTGAGAATTCGGAAATTTGAGAACTCGAAATTTTGAGAATTCGGAACTTTGAGAATTCGGAAATTTGAGAACTCGGAAATTTGAGAATTTGGAACTTTGGGAATTCGGAAATTTGAGAATTCGGAAATTTGAGAACTCGGAAATTTGAGAATTCGAAATTTTGAGAATTCGGAAATTTGAGAACTCGGAAATTTGAGAATTTGGAACTTTGGGAATTCGGAAATTTGAGAATTCGGAAATTTGAGAACTCGGAAATTTGAGAATTCGAAATTTTGAGAATTCGGAACTTTGAGAATTCGGAAATTTGAGAACTCGAAAATTTGAGTATTCGGAAATTTGAAAATTCAGAATTTTGAGAATTCGAGAATTTGAGATTTCGAAATTTTGAAAATTCGGAAATTTGATAATTTGAAAAAAAGAATTACTCAAACAGAATAATTGCCTATAGACCACTACCGACAAGAGTAGTTCAGATACCCATTCACGTTCGTCACCACTGTTTACCACCGCTTTTCGCAACGTAAACATCGTAAAGTTTTCTGCAAATGTAGAACATTAAGGATTCAAAACACTGAAAGATCAGTCATTTTTCTAATCCATTAAAATTCCTCTGGATAAATTAATACTGTTGGTATCAATTTCGCAGATACACAGAACGATTACCATCATCGGTGTTTATAAACAGTTAAATTGCCAAGCGGTAGAAGGTCGTACTAAAAATACCCAGCGATCTACGCGACTCTACGTATCTAATTACTGCTCAATTAACATAAATAACTCGACGAAAAGAATCGTTTACGTGTTTACCTAAAACCATTCGCAGTCGAAAGTTTTCGGCACAGGTTAGATCACCTGTTTCGATCAGAATCTACTATTTTATTCGCTGGGAATCGATACACGCATCTGAAGTTAATAAAATTTAGAAATCAGGGAGTTCATGAATTTTATGTGAAATTTCAGGTTTTGGAGATGTGGACATTCGCAACGTTTGAAAACTGTGGAATTTTGAAATTTGGAGTTGGAGAAGTGGGAGAATTTGTAAATTTGGAGATGTGGACATTTGAAATATTTGAGAATTTAGAAATATGATCATTTTAAGAATTTGGGATTGGAACATTGGGAGACTTTGTAAATTTGAACTTGTGGACACTTGGGAAATTCGAAAACTTGGAAATGTAGAAATCTGAGGATTTTTTAATATTTGGAGTCGTGAAGGTGTGGAAAATTTGAAAACTTGGCGATTTAGTAATTTGGAGATGCAGATATTAGCAAATTTGGACAATTGTGAAATGTGGAAATTTGGGGAATTCGAGAACTCGGAAATGTAGGGATATGGGGAATTTGTGGATTTAGAAATTTGGGAAATCCGATAATTTAGAAATGTACCCATTTTGAAAATTTGAGAATTTGAAGATACAAACATTTATGAATTTTAATAATTAGAAGTTTGAGAATATGATGTAAAAATATTAGGAAGATATTTCAAATAAGAGATGTTCCAAATAACATCTGTAAGATAGGGAAAACTGAAAACTTGAGAATCTGCAAATTAGCCAATTTGCAAATTTAGTTCCAAAAAACAATGTTTGTCAATGCTCTCGATCATTGATATTTCTGCAAGGAAACTTCTAAATCATATTGTTATTCCATTTTCCCGGACGAGTGACCTGTGGACCAGTTAAGACCAGTTTTTTGATAGTCTACCTCTGTCCCGAGAGATCATTGGTCCCTGAAGATGATTTCTTTTGTCTGGTTCCTCATTGTGGATCGTTTTCAAAGAGTGAATTCCAACGGAATTACAAACACACTTATGTAATACATCTGGTATGTTATTGTTAAGAATACATTCAAATTCCTTCGGTATTTTTCGAAAATGTGTTTGTCGATATCAGGGAGAAATATTACAGCTATGTCAATTTAGAAATATTAAATTTATAAATGAAAGTTGAGACGTTTGGGATTTGGAAATTTGGGGAACTTGGAAGATTAGGTAATTTAGGGATTTTGGATATTTGGGGAATACGTGAATTTGGGGATTTGCATAGTTGGGGAATTTGAGGATTTGGGAAATTTCAGAATTTGGGGATCTGGATAGTTCTGGAATTGGAGGATTTTGGAAATTTGAGATTTTGGGGAGTTTGTGAATTCGGATAGTTGGGGATTTGAGAAATTTCTGATTTTGGGGATCTGGATAGTTGGGGAATTTGAGGATTTGGAAAATTAGAGAATTTTAGGGAGTTTGGATAGTTGGAGAAATTGGGGGGAATAGGGAATTTAAGGATTTGGGGAATTGGGGAATTTCAGAATTTGGGGATCTGGATAGTTGGGGAATTTGAGGATTTGGAAAATTTGAGAATTTTAGGGAGTTTGGATAGTTGGAGAAATTGGGGGGAATTGGGAATTTAAGGATTTGGGGAATTGGGAAATTTCAGAATTTGGATAGTTGGGGAATTTGAGGATTTGGAAAATTAGAGAATTTTAGGGAGTTTTGATAGTTGGAGAAATTGGGGGGAATAGGGAATTTAAGGATTTGGGGAATTGGGAAATTTCAGAATTTGGAGATCTGGATAGTTGGGGAATTTGAGGATTTGGGAAATTAGAGAATTTTGGAGAATTCGTGAATCTGAGGAGCTGGATAGTTGGGGAATCTGAAGATTTGGGGAATTGTGAAATTAGAAAATTTTGGGGATTTGATTAGTTAGGAGATTTAAGGATTTGGGGATTTGGGAAAGTAGAGAATATGGGGATTTGTAAAATTTGATAATTGCAGAATTTGTGGATTTGGGTATAGTTGGGGAATTTTAGGATTTTAGGGTCATTGAAATGTCAGAATTTGAAAATTCAGGGAAATTGAAATTTGGAGATTGAAATATTTGGGAAATTTCAAAATTTGCTGATCTGTAAACTTAAAAATGTAAAGATTTAAAAATTGTGGAACTTTGATAATTTAGTGACCTGAAAATTTAGAAATTTGCTGATTTGGAAATTTAGAAATTTTAGAAACCTATAAATCCAAAGATTGGCGAAGTTAATAGTTTAGAAATTCGCTTGCTGCTACTTCAAATAGACTAATATTTAATTCCACCTTCATTCAGAAAGATCACGCGATGAAATGTTTTTTCGCGTCCTCTCATTTTAATTTCAAATCGAACTCATCCAACTCAGTTTTATCCATATAACAGCCATATTTTGAAGCTCCCTGATAATCATCGGTGTAAATTAAACAGGATATGTAAATTACACTGAACTTTCCAGAACACTGATAATGCTAACAAAAAACTTGTAACCGTAATTATATTCTCTGCAAAAAAAGAACAAAGATGTGAAAATGAGATCGTCAAAATATCGTTCAACATAACCATTACGAAACATTTAAATTCGATTGAATCGTTGCTATAAATTAATTATTAAAAATTTTATTATAATCCCCGTCTAAAGCATATACTCATCCATATATTTGCACAAATTAAATACGTATGAATATATTTGAATACTTTGCGAAGAACTCGTTGAACGGGCCATATAGCGAGACTGGACTATAATAACAAACGAAACACAGAAAATACTATTTCCGGTACTCGAGATATATTTTAACCAGCTATGGCTCGAAAGAAGAATATAATAATTTTAAGTAAATGTCAAAGTTTGATTCCCAGTATAATTGCGGTGTCAACATTTAATTATGCTTTGAACAGCAATTTTAGGTAATACGTCTGACTCGTACACTTTGTTTAGCCAAGCTTTCGGCCGTAAATTATGAAATACTTTGGTGACCCACTGTGTGCCCCACGAATACTATTTTAGCAGCAGTGACAAGCGTATCTATAATGAAAACTGTGTCACACTATGCCTCTAGCTATTTCTCAATCTTGTATCAGGATGCAGTAGTGACGCGCGTTAATATCATGTCTTTGAAAGAGGTCGATTTAATCCATGGTGATTTAAAGCGGCTCATGTTTTAACGACTTTTAAAACCTGGCCATTTGTAAAAGCGAGAAAAAATTAATCCGACATTTCCCACTTGATTTCTGTGTCTTATGCGATGTTTAAATTTAAAACTGAGATACGTGTAAAAATATCGTGATTGAATGTGTAATATTTCATGTTATGCGTTCGTTTGTAATAAAGCATATAAAACGCGTTTGATAGTCATTGAAAGTTACCGAAATATACGTCGTTTTCCACAAGTTCAAAAACCTTTCATATTAATAATTATTCGAGATATGATAAAGCTCCGTAGCGAATTTTCAAAATATTTTGAACTGATTTAATTTATTTCGGTGTCGTCCGACTAGAAATACGCTTATCTGATAACTGCATTTGGGTTCACAATATTTTTGACGAGCGTGTCGTTCTTTTTTTTCTGATTCCGAAGAGAGAAACAGCTAGTAATTTTTTTTCTTAAATATAAAGCTATTTGTAATAGAAAATTGATGGACTCGTAGCCGGCGAAGTGACACGAGAATTTTAATATTCTGAATACGAGATTATACTACCACACGGTTACATTTGTTAATATTAATAACTGACGCATTTCGCTTGCACGTATTATTATGTAGATTGATTCGAAAACATCATAAAATCCGGCGATAAGTGTATTCAAAATTGCTCAAAATAAATAATTGTTTCTAAATACCTGTTGCATAACATTTATGTTCCGTTTAATGCCTTCTATTTCGTTATTAGTAACAACTTAAAATTATCTCCCGAATAATTGTCTTCTTTATAATTATAACAGTATAATGTTAACAAGCAAGATAATGTTTAATTGCTAAATATGTAGCTGTGCGTTATATCGCCATTAGCTGTACAGCTATGCATTATATTACCATTTATTATATCGCCATGTGTTATATCGCCACACGTTGTACACTGACGAGTTATATCACCTACGTATTACATTACAACGTGTAATAATTGCCATGCGTTATATCACCTACGTATTATATTACAGCGTGTAGTAATTGCTACGCGTTATATTGCCACGCGTTATATCACCTACGTATTATATTACAGCGTGTAGCAATTGCTACGCGTTATATCACCTACGTATTATATTACAGCGTATAGTAATTGCTGCGCGTTATATCACCACATATTATATCGCCACGCGTTATATCACCTACGTATTATATCGCCACGCGTTATATCACTACGTGTTATATCGCCACGCGTTATATCACCAACATGTTACGTAGACATGCGTTATATCACCAACATGTTATATAGCCACGCATTATACCACCAACGTGTCATATCATCACGCGTTATATCGCCCTATGTATTATATCACGACGCATTGTAATTGCTACGTGTTATATCGTTACGCGTTGTTTCACCATGCATTATATTGCTCACGTGTTATATCACCACCTGTTATATTGCCCACTCGCTCACATAAATCCGTAAAGCAAGTAAGTTTCCAAACAAAATGGTTCCTAGAAAAGGAAACGATTCATGCTCTAACAGGTAAATGTTATTTCTATAAGAAATATTACTCGCGATATATTTCTGTTCTGAGAAATACGTGTTCGCCGTTAAATTGATTATACTTGAACCGGAAATAATTTATACCCGCGAGGAGAAAATAAACGAAATTCGATTGTCGGCTACGTGGATGGATTCCGAATGGACTCGGTTATTTTTGGCAAGCCTCGTTTTAGTCGTATCAATTATTATAATCGCGACATTTGCATTCTATAGAAACGTGTCATTAATGCGAATAATGAGGAATTGGGCGATATAAAACGACCTTTAACTTTGGATGCTCCTTCGAAATAGTACAGAAAGGAGAGACAATGACAAATAACAATAAGTATTATTAATCAACGGCGAGGTACAATGAACTTTCATTATATTGCCATTGACGAGACATCGTACACTTAAGTTACAATGCCGTTGAGATACAGTGAAATACAAGATTGTCATTGATGAGATACAGCAGACTCTCGTTATATCGCCACCGACGAGATATAGTAGACTCTCGTTATATTGCCATTAATGATACAGGATAGACTATCGTTATATTGCTACTACCAAAAATAGAGTAGATGCCAGTTATATTACCACTGCCGAGATATAACACTCTTGTTATATCGCCACTGATGAAATACAGTATTCTTATTATATTGCCACTGATGTCGCCTCTCGTTATGTAGCCACCGACAGAAATGAATTCCTGATATTGGCAATGTATTGGATTGATCAAAAAGTTTTCTCTTCCTATATTGCATAATGATGATAAAACATGGCAATATAACGTGAGCCTATCATATTTCATATTTTCTATTTATCAATAAGGAATTATTACTCGGTAACAAGTGATCGCAGTTGCGCTAATTCAATCATACTATAATTTAATTGTACTGTACTTCATTTACATAGTAATTTAATTACTTTATCGGCTAATCGCTGTAATCACAAGCGTAATTGAGTTATGTCCGTTGAGATGTTATGAATTTATGAATAGCACCATATTCATCATAAATAATGAGTTTTTTTCTCTGTCTGAAACTTTTATGACGTTCATCCGTTTATTACTTCTCAATTTTCTGGTTCAGTTACAATTACCAAAGACTTGAAATGTAAACGATACGAAAAAATATCACAATTTTACAAAACGAAGTTAGGTTTTGCAAGAGCAGTAAACTTTTCATAAATATGTATATCGAGCAATAAAAGCAAGAAAGTTATGCATAGAAATCAGAAAGTCTCATTGCAAACAACAGAGTGAAGAAACTAGCTAGTAAGAAAAAAGATTACATGGTCTGTTTTTATGTAACATATTTGCAATTCAACAAAGGGTTAATAAAACGTGTACCCACTCATTTAAAATAAAAAGAGCGTACCCGATATAATCTTGATAAGTAAATCGTACACTAAAAAATTCATAATAAACATATGTTTATTATGAGTGCAATTACTATCGATGAAAAAATTCAGAATTTGAAAAGGTAAGACATGTAGACTGCAAGGAATAATAAATGGAATATTTCAAAGAATGTGGTAATGTATGGTCATTGGAGTTACCACATTCTCCATGATTGACGTCGTCGTCGATTACGTAGCTAAAACTATGCACCTTGATTTCTTTAAAGATATGTTTACATTGTAAAAAAATTGATCTCCGTAGATAAAAACTCGAAGCATATTTACACCTGCTAAACGATCATAATTCGTTGAATCGCGATAAGGAACCAAAACGATAAGTTTCTCGGTACAGTCTGATCGATGTCCGTTTAATCTTCGATCAAAGTGGCAAAATTTCTTTATTACCATTCAGATTGCACGATTAGTTAAAATTATCTCCGATAAGTGCCAGAACACAATTAACATTAAACGCGAGGCAGGTAAATATTGTGATAAACACGGGAACGAAAATATTTGATAACACGAAATGTATAAGTATGTAAACAAATTCAAATTAAACCCCGGTATCGAGTTTCATGGTAATAAAGATTAAAACTCTCTCGAAATGCAGATATGCAATAGATAAAAATGTAAGTGGGAAAGTACTTTAGAAGCAATGGAACGGTTTTCGATTGCAAATTTTGACCTCGTCAAAATATTCAGATATCCAATTACAATTTCTGACCTATTCATTACGGTCGTTCGATTAGATGATATAGCGACTTTGTAAACACATTGTGTCTAGTGCACAATGCAGTTTTATTTAGACCGTCGGCAATGAAATTCGGTGTTATATTTAATATACTAACACAATCTCACCTACGTGGGCGGTAGCGGAGTAGGTATATAAAAATATGTATAAAACTAATAGTTATAAAATTATTTGCACACCGTGTAGATACGGTACTTGGTTCGACCTCCTGTTACACCGGATTACACGAAGCGTATCCTTCACGTCATAGGAATTATTTTATACTATACGGATACGGATACGAATATTACTAGTATTAACCGGTCAGCATTCAGAAACTAATTGTAAGTGCTCGAGCATACATAAATGAATTATGGTCTTTTTGTACGGATATCTCGAATTTCTCTCGCTAACAGAATTGCGAAATATTTCAAACTATGATAAGTATCTTAAATATAGAGATATGTTTTGCAGATATCTGATATTTGCAGTAGTGTTTTAAGACCGTTTTATATAACCATGATTGTGATTTTACGATAAACACAAGTTACAATACTACTTCAAGCCTATAACAAAATTATTGATAATTAGTGAACTTTTTATGAGAATCATTAAAAAAATTCAAATATTTCAAATGGGATCGATAGAAAAGAAATTGAAACAATTATCGATCGGACTAATGGCATTGTTAAAAGTTCAACAATAACGAAGAGAAATACATAGAAATTGACCACAATAGGTAGGTTACGTAATTGTAATCTATTATTAAGTTTCATAATAGCCTATAGTTTTTTTTCTGAATAAAACTGTTTCACGGTCATCCTTTGTGCGTGCACATTCAAATACGCGGTTCATTGTATTGCGAATTTCAATAGCGGTATTGACTCACTTTGAACGAACAGACCTGAAATTGAGTCATTAAGTTACACGCGTCTCAAAAGTAATTAGAACCGTCTTCGATAAATTACAAAAGCGCTTAGAAACTCTAACGAGAGAAATAAACGAATTACGAATTTCAAAGGGTCTCTATACAAATTTCGTCGAATACTTAGAATATGTTAGAAAAACAAGTGGAAACAGACTGAACTGTATTTGCACGGGGAAGAAATAGTAAAACTATAACGGCGACGTGGAAAACAGGATGATGTTACCGTTAACGGTTGCCCTATGTGAATACGGATCAATGTTTTATCATGGAGCACGATTTTCACGATGATTACTTGTTCGAATCGCATCGTGCAATGGAGGTCAACGATCTGTGCCCAGAAAACGCACGTGAATAAGTTCTTTTATTTGCACGAGATCATAAATTTTGAGAAACGACAGCATTTGGAATCTACTTATGAACACCGTTATGGACACGTCACTATTTATTTAGATAATTTTCCACGAACTAGGTTTCAATTTACATATCGTAAAAGGTAAATAGCAATCACTAATTGCAGGTTATAAAACCAATAACTTTTGTTTAAAAGATCGTACTGTAATGCTAATAAGACGATATGATGTCGTTAAAAGAAAGACGTGTAATTGCGTTCTCGAAACACACGTGTTCTACATACAAATGCAGAAAAACTTCTAAATTCCTGAATTTCAGTATTTTTAGATTCAAATATGCCAATGTCCCTACATTCTTATGTCATCAAATCAAAATGCACTAATATTTTACCAACCCATAAATATTTATGGATTAAAATTAAATAGACTAATAATAATAATATTATAAACATTTGTGACCTACTTTAAACAGTGTTTATCTCGTATGTATAATTACCGTGTTTAATGTCTCATTTGCTTTTTGTCAACCTACATACGATGCCGCATTTCTGTTTTATTTTAACAACGAAAGTACAATCTACATAACACCGTACAAATTTTTAATATTTAATTTGTAACGTGTTGTTCGGTACAATATACACTAACAACGTGGAATAGTTGCGTTTTTGCACCAAATCGATGTTCGGTGTTCCGAGAGACAACATGAAGCAAAGTGCATTCGATACTATGAAACCTAACACTACGCATCATCGAAGTTTCTCGCACCTTGATTACTGACCTAAGCTATTCAAGGAGCGTTCAACGCTAACAACACGATGAATCAATACAATTAAAATGTACATACATAGTTATCGACGCACGTACCTTATTGAAGTGAGCTTGCAGAAGCCGCTCATATTGGTCAGCAGCACGGAGACAGAGTCTCGTGGTGAATGCTTCCATCCGTGCTGGTAAAGGCGCGTGGCAAACACTGCTCGACATTATTCTTCTCTTCTATATACAACTGGCACTCCTTCTGAACACGCACGCACAGCGTATACAAATAAAATTGTCACTCGCTAACGCACGACGAACGGACGCACTTAAATCGCGACGATCGTTTCAGACGCAAACTAACCTCAATCAACGCCCGCAGAGTTCATCGTCGTCTACCTTAGGCGTGGCATTTGACTGTTACTCGACCACGGTCTCCTGAATGAATGGCTTTCATTCGAGTAAAACTCGTACCGTTACCCCTTTTTTCGTATTAAATTCTTGAAACGTTTGCGGATGCCGCTTTCAAGTACGCTGCTTTCACAACACTGAGACCGAAGCTACTTCACGTGGTATGTACTTTCGAGGGGAAGCTGCTAGCTCCGTTACGAATTTCCTTCCTTCCTTTCTCTCGTCACTTTGATCTAGTACTTATTTGTTAACAGCCGATGCACTAGATAATACAACGATACTGTTTTAAACAATCGATTTGTAGCTTCAGAAAATTAACTAATTTTGCAGTGAAAACTTGACAGATTTCAAACGTGATCGATGTGTGCAAATCTCTTGGGGTATGCGCGCGCAACTACCCTACTGAGGGAGTTAAAACGCGAATTCTGATTGGACGGGGCGAAACACTAATAACGAATTAAAAATCGTATCGCTTTCGCGCGAATATGGACACAAAAGAGCGCGAAGATCGTCCACTCTTGCTGTTTGAATGCATACTGAGCGCCAGAGAGAGTTACATGTAGTTTTATCGTCTTAGCGTCTCCCCACCATTAAATGTCGACGTCCGACTCCCGTTCGGGCACACATAGCTATGCATATGTATACACATTCGAGAGCACCGTAGGCTTCCCTTGGGAAAATGGCGACGCAGGGGAAACAGGGTTAACTCGATGGTTCTTGACAATTTAAAAATTTTTGAAATCTGTAATTTATAAATTTAACGGTTTGAAGAATTTTCATTATTGTTCCAATTTCACATAATGTTGCAAATTTGCAGTAGTACGTATCTTTCTATAAATATATTTCTAGAGTACAAAATATTCCCCATAATTTAAAATCCAAAATTAAAAAAGAGTCACATAACGGAAGGTTAATGTACTCTAACAAGTGAAATGCAACGAATCGTTATGATTCGTTTACAATAAATCGTAAATACGTTTCTTAGCGACAAGAGGTATAATCAGGACCATTAATATGTCATAGCAAAAAATTATCGAACGTTCTATAAAAATTAAGAGATCTTTTTCATTTTATATCGATGTACTAATTATCGAATTTTTTTGTAGGAAGTTTCTTTCGCGAACGAGTGGAACTGTCAAAAGATATGTTGCAGATTGTAGCACGAAATTATAACAAAATCGGATTTATCTATATTTTGAAGTAGTACCTATTTATACATAATTATAGCGTTACTCGAACACGAGTATTATTGTAGATATGCGATTAAACTTACGTCAATGCGGTTTAAATTAGTTCCATATGTTGATACTGTTATCTTCGCATATTTAGATTGCACCGAAATGATCATTCGCATCGCTTTTCTTATTTTATTAACCCTTTCACGCGCGAGAGTTACACGAATCGCAATAAACTACTAAATTGAGATATTTCTTTAAACGAGTGCAGATAAAGTTAAACAATCCGTAGATTCTCGATTGCATATCCGCTAAACTTTTTGTTATTTATCACTGTTTTAGCGAGAAGGTTGCAAATAAATCAGAAGATAGCAATCGTCGCAAGCAAATTTTTTTATGTACCCATATCGGTTCCCTGAAATAGAATTACATTAGAAATTTCAATTCCTTTAGCATAGTACATACCTAAGTGCTTATTTGTATGCGTTACATTAATTTTTTCTATTCCCCTTTTTACCATAACGCACTCTTATCGATTCGTTCTTTACTCTTTGATTCTTTGCGCCAATTATTTTTTAAGTCCCATCTTAAGCGCGTTTCAATGTGATCACTGCTAGACAAATATACACACGCGAAACGGCTAAAAATATCCGACAACTAGAAATATGAAACAGAATTTTACAACGGCTGAAGTTCCTTGGTATCGTATAATATCTCAGCTATGCATTTTTCTTTCGTGCATTCAAGGTCTAGGATCGGCCGGGAGGATTTATGAATCATTTATCAGAGCATAATATATATTCTTCCATGAATATAATCGTTATTATTAAAATCAGAATAGACACGTCTACTACCGCAAAAAATTTGCGAGATTAGTTTCACTGTGAAATTTTTCGGCGTAGCATCTTTCGCCGACTAATAATTGCTCGAGCGTAACGCGCTGTTATCCTACAATTAATTTATTCGCGATATGCTCACAAAATTTCCGTCGCTTCCAACGATACTACGAGGACAAAATTTCACGAAATTAAAACGTCGAGATTACGTACGACCATCGTTTTACGATATCCGATCCACGTGACGATATTTCTTGGCTAAATCGGTTCGTGTACAACGTTTAATCTGTTATTCGGGTTAACGCTTGTCGGGTTTCTCCACGATAACTTCAGTTAACGTTCTCGAACATCGTGCCACAGCGCAGGGAGACGCTTTGCTGACGCAAAACGTTTTATCGCGGTGAAAGTCGATGGTGTGCGACAATTCTACGATTCGTTGCACGGTTTTGGGAACTAGAAACGATTCATGATGGGTGAAACTCGGTTGACACCGTTAGCGTCAATTCGGTAGAAGATAGGGTGGGATTGGGGAACCCCTTTTGATGTGGAGATATAATTCGAGGTGATATAATAGATTTAATGCATAATAAGGGTAAGACCAAATTTAGACATTTTTTTAATAATCTTGGAAGTTCTGAATTTTTTAGAATTTCAAGGGTTTTCAGTTGTCGAACTTCTTACAAATTGCTAACTTTTTAAATCTCCCAATTTTCAAGCTTCTTTAAGTTTCCAACTGTGCAAATTTTCTAACTTTTGAATTTATAAATTCTCAAATTTTCAAATTTATAAATTACAAGTTACCAGATATATAAATTTTTAAATTCTACAATTTTCCAAAAATTACCAATGTTAATTATACACTGTTCTTCGATTCATCATTCAACCGAAACAAGAGCTATAAAAATATATTATCGTAATTGAGTACGTCAAACTTTTGATGATTTAAAATCTGCTGTTTAAAATGCAACAACACATACATCATTCCTTTTATTGAGGAAAAATTATACAGGAAGTTTTACTTTCCTGGAATCATTAATATTTGATAGTTTTAACATCCTACGTTAGCAAAATGTATTTGACGAAAGGGTAGCACATAATTCACAAAATGGTTGCATCAGCCACAGCACCCACATGCTGGACTCAACGCTGGAGATCTGTTCTTGACTTTCTTTCGAACCCTACAAAAACATGACCGTATAACGCATATACATCTAAAATTAGAAACACCACGATACTATGTTGTTATCTAATTCCTCGTACTCAATGACACGCAAAGGCAAATTCCTTCGGCATTAAAATATCGTTCGAAACCAATGACGCACGTTAGACAGAAAACAGCAATAAAAAAATTAAGAAGAAAGAAGGGAAACATCTTCGGGCAATGTGAAAATCACGTGAAAGTATGGTACAGTGTCAATTGAACGGTTAAAAATAGTTGCAACAACAGTGCGATAACCGAAAAATTGACGTCATGTTCAGTAGTTCTTGCGGGCCACATACGATACTCTTCCAAATTTGAATCAGTTATCTGACGCAAAACAATACCGATATTCGCATTGGCGTAACTTTGTCACATCTTTCGGGGCAAGATAGGTCTTAAAATTAAAAAATTTGAAAGCCTTAAACTCGTAAATTATGGGGGTCTCAAAGTTTCAAACTTTTAATATTCTAAATCTTAGATCTTCAAATTTCCATAATAATAAACACTCGAAGTCCTAAAATTTTAAAACAATTTTTCACATTTTTAATGTCTCAGTCCCAAACTTTCAGTTAAAAAATTTTTTAATCTGAAAGTTGTGAAGTTCATAAATTCTACAATATCAAATTTCTATAAATTGAAAATCCTACAACCCTAAATTTTTCAAGGTTCCAGTCCCTAAATTTTTAATATCTCAAAGTCTTGATGTGCCAATGTTTAGAAATCAAAAATTGCTAAATTCAAATTATTCTAGACTGTGAAAGTCCCAGTCTCACATTTTGAGAGGGGGAATCAGTCCCGTTTCAACCCTAACCTAACTACGCCAATGTATACAGGTTACAACGAGACTAAAAGGCTGTTCGCAACCTCATCCGAGAATAAGGAGACGTGAACGTCGGCACGTAGACCAGCTTGTTACGGGATTTTTGTTCCATATATAGGATATATTTACTTAATTCCCTAAACTAAGGAATGGACGAGTCTAAAGGCGACTCATGAATCACTCTTCTCGTACGCTGAACCAGAATTATATTCTTTTTATAGTAACGAAGGAATGTTAAACATTGTTACGATAAAATTAACATCATAGAATTAGCAAACAAGACTGGTATAATATTTGAAGAATGAAAATAAAACAGGGTATAAGTGGCATGTTTTAAAAATATTGCTTCATGTTTAAAATAGGGGTGTTTATGCGAGAGTCATTTTCAGAAAATATGGAGGGAAGTGTAATAACATTTAATGTTAATAATTGTGATAATTGTTATAGTTTTTGAAAGCAATAAAATATTTCATATATTGTCGATGTATTTTTATGAAGTGAAAGAGGGTGTCTTCGTATATTTGACACATACGACTTTATTTATTTAGACTTTTTGATTTAGTATTGAAACGAAGAGTAGAAATAATTATTTATTACTATAGAAAATAGTGAAGAGTGGAAATAGCCTTGTATTACTAGTGGAAATAATCAATACTTCAGGTAAAAATGAAGAGTGGAAATGGAAGTCACTATTATGGAAATAATGAAGAGTAGAAATAATTTTCTATTATCACCGCATGAAATGAAGAATAGAAATAATTATACACTCCAGTTGAAAAGAATCAAAATTAGAATTAATTACCTACTACTAAACAATGTAAGAAATTACCGACTACTACCGACAAGAATAAAGACAAGAATCATCCACCACGACCGAACGAAGAGTAAAAATAATCATCTATTACCAAAGGAAACAAAGCGTGGAATCATCTGCAACTACCAGAAATAATGAAAAGCGGAAACAATCTATTGTTGAATATAACGAGAAGTGGAAATACGTAAGGCTGTTTGTCAGGTTAATAAAATCAAGTGTCAGGAAGCGCGGATCAATATTCGGTCGTTTTTCCGCATTGTTTGCTAATTTCTAAATTACCACACAAACTGACTTTCGTCTAGGAAGAATCGCGCGATGACGGTTTCACGGAAGCAGACGAATAATTTTGTCGCAAACGTGCTTTTTTAGTTTATTCACCAGACTATTCAAACAAACGACACGTTTCCTGGGTTTAGAACGGTTCTTCAAGTTCCTGGGAGATGTTCGTACAGATGTTACACAGACCATTTCCAGGATCGCATTGTGACAATATTCCCGGATGTCGATGACGACATAGCGTGGGCACTTGGTTCGAAAAGCTTGAATGAAAGATAGGCTCCTTCAGATAGTTGTATCATCCAATTTTATCATCCTCGTTAACGTCCGCCGTTATTGCGCCTTTTTGTGTCTGATGGCTCTTTCATAAATATTCTAATTCCTTTTTAGTGGCTTTTCATTCTTTAAGGCTTACATAAAACTCTAAATATTGTGATAAAAATGAAATATTAAGGTGCGAAGGAAATTTCCTCTTTTATATGTTAATTCATTATGTGTGATGATATATGCATGTTCTGTATCTATAGAAAATTTTGATTTGTTTACTTTTTGTAAATTAAGGCAAATTCATGGTAGGTTTGATTATTTTAATAAATTATATGGTAAGTAGTATTTCATGTAAATTGTTAATTTGTTAATGAATTTTGAAAGGATATAATAATAGTATAGTATATAATTATATAATAATGTGTGAAGAGTATTGCTATCTTTCCAGGTCGATCACCTCAGTCCTATTCTTACGTCTTCATAGCGACTTATTCTTAAAGAATAAGAATTAGTCTTAAAGACCGGAACCGACAGCACCTGTGTGCGTCTAAAAGAAATCTCCACAATGAATCTACTCATTATTTTTGCAATGTCCATCAATGAACAGATAAAACTCAAGTGTAATTTTGTCTCGAATTATAAATTTTTACTTCACAGTTGTTTCCATTTTACTGTATTATTAAGACAATTTTAATATATTATTCAAGTAAATATTTTGTACTAACATTTATATTTAAAAATAGATGATTTATATTTACATTTGTAATATTTATATTTTATGTTTTGTAAGAAGTAATATTTAATTAAAATGTTTATCACAAAATGTAGAACATACATATGTATTGGACTACATAGAAAAAAATAAGGCAACCATCATTCATCATTGTATGATGCAAGTTTGCTGGAAAATTGATTTCAAACGAATCATTAATCACTTTTGTTCATACTTTGATTGTCGTATATCATTCATATGTAGATGACGTATGAGCTTCCACAGAAATTTGTCACTCATTTTATGAGTGAACGATTCTTATTTATTTTCTTGTAATTAATTTTATTAAATGATTGAAAGTTTGTTAAGCAAAACAAGCTATGCATTGTAGAAATTCATTAAATATTAGATTTAATGAAAATAACATTAACTGGAAACAGTGCTTTGTGATATTGGGAAAATTAAAAATTTCTACATTTCTAAATTCGAAATAATTATAAATTGAATTATTTCTCTAAATTTTTATCCTTCTTTTGCAAACTTTAAAGTTCTGAATCAGAAAAATTTTAAGTTGAGAAATTTAGAAATTTGAAAACATCTGAATAAGTACAAAAATTAAAATATAAAATATCAAAATAATTAAATAACTAAATTTGCAATCTTGAAATAACTAATGATTCAATACAAAAACGAATAAATTTGAAATTGAAACACGTGTCACCAGCTGTTCAAGTGTTAATTTTTTAACTTCTCAGTTTTACCAAATGATGCTTAAGCCGATTGACGTAGAGACGGTAACGTATCCGTTTAAAACAGGATATCGCAAATGTTTAAAAAACAATGGCACAATCGTGATGGTTAAACAGGAAAAGAACTTTCACAATGTGCACTGTGACGAGTACAAACGACGAGGCTGACAAGTCATGCCAATACCTATTATATCGATGCACCGTAACATTGCGCACGTTTCGTGGAAGAAAATAAACTGGCTCGATGTCTCTAATCATTTTTTGAGACACTTCTTTTTTCCAATCGTTACATCATTCTTTATTGAATATTGATATTTAACATGTTTCGTACGTACGCATCACATTTGTCATGTCGAACAAACATACTCGATGACTTAAAAATAAGAACAGCTAGAAATTTAAAAAATTTGAAAGTTGAATGTTCCATATTTCCAAATTCCTAAATTCCCAAATATTCAAATTCCCAAATTCCAAATTTCCCAATTTTCAAATTCCCCAAATTTCAAATTCCCCAAATTCCTAAATTCCCAAATTCCAAATTTCCCAAATTCCAAATTTCCCAAATTTCAAGTTTCCCAAATTCCAAATTTTCAAATTCCAAATTTCCCAAATTCCAAATTCCCTAAATTTCAAATTCTCCAAATTCAAAATTTCCCAAATTCCAAATTCCCCAATTTTCAAATTCTCCAACTTCCAAATTCCCCAAATTCCAAATTCCTCAAATTTCAAATTCTCCAAATTCCAAATTCCCCAATTTTCAAACTCCCCAAATTTCAAATTCCCCAAATTCAAAATTCCCCAATTTTCAAACTCCCCAAATTTCAAATTCCCCAAATTCAAAATTCCCCAATTTTCAAATTCCCCAAATTCAAAATTCCCCAACTTTCAAATTCCCCAAATTCCAAATTCTCCAAATTACAAATTTCCCAATTTCCAAATTCCCCAAATTCCCCAAATTCCAAATTCCAAATTCCCCAAATTCCAAAATTCCCTGAAATTTTCTAATGTCCTCACAGAAGATCAACTCATATTTTTTAATTAAACCAGCGAATTTTGAGTAAAAATGAAAAATTCTGTAACTGAGTTCAACAATAAAAAATGACATTAATGATTATTAAATGTATTTAATAATGACCTCATACATAAGAACGTTACAGATTTTTGCACTCGTTAATTCTTTTAGAAATGTGCATATTGCTGTGCAATGAAGGTATTAATTTTCAGTTTGTGGCACGATTCAATCGACAAGATAATTGCTTGTATTCCTTGTTTTTGTTGTTTGACGTACTTTGATGGAACGATCGAGAAATACTAATTGGAAACCTGCGATGAAAAATGTTAGTATTATGTTAATAAACAATTTATTACGTCTTTTTAAAGGACGCAGATTACCTTCTTTTATAAATATGTACAGTATCCTTATCTGACTCACTGCAAACTTTGTAATTTGATTAAATCTTGTCATCAATTTTAAATTTAGAAATTTGAGAATTGGATCATTTGGCTATTTGACCATTTGACTATTTGACTAATTGACTTATTGACTATTTGGCTATTTGACTATTTGACTATTTGACTATTTGATAATTTGATAGTCTGAAAATTCGACCATTTGACAATTTAACAATTTGACAATTTGACAATTTGACAATATGACAATTTGACCATTTGCCAATTTGACCATTTGCCAATTTGACCATTTAACCATTTGCCAATTTAGAGAATTATAAACTTTGAGAAATTTAAATACTGAGGACTTCAAATTTAAAAAATTTGGGAATAGAAGAACTTGACAATTTAAAACTCAGAAAATGTCGAAACGCGGTAGTTTCCTAATTCGTTAATTAAAAAGCTTCGAAATGACAAATCTTGTTTACACTGGCGTCCGTCACCGATTTAAATTCGATCTCGCACATTTGCAGAATAAATTTCGCAACCAGGATGTAGATTATGTATTCGTGATAGGAGAATCGCTATCAGAAACTGTAATAAATTTATCCGCATCTCAGTTTTTCCTTCCTTCTCCCTTATCTGAAAACATATGTGACGTTCGTAACAAACGTGGCGTGATGCGCAATAAAAGTAGAAGTGTCATCAAATCCTAAGTTCACGTGACCTTTTCTATCGCGTTCAATGTTCCTATAATCTTCTTTCGGGATCACTTTCTCGCTCGATAGAAGATATCGACGAGTTCACTGATCGTTTTTCCGATTTATTACCGATCTTTTTAATACGTATGCAATTTGATTGAAGGATCAAGGATTATGACGCGTGCCGCTTGTTCTGATACGCTGATCGATTGATTTCTATTCATCGAGGCTACGCTGACGGATGCGTTTCTTTTAACAATATCATTGTATGCGTGTCAAGAAACTAGCCAGTGCAACATTTATGCATGCAGAATGCAGATTCCTCTGTGCTGGGAATACATTTGTAATTTCTGAAACCTTCCCATCAACGCAAAAAGTGTGAATCAATGTTTACATTTGACGAGCAGACTGCGTCGTTTTAAATGAACAAAGTGTCGCTTGTATAAAGCTTTTTGTTTTATTTTCTTTTTTCATTTTTTTTATTTAACACCTTTGCTAGCGGGACGACTTGAATAATGTACACACGTGACGTTATCATCGTCATTTTTAAATCGTAATTTTTTATTGTGATTAAATTTATTATGATTAAATCATAATCAGAATTAATACAATTATTATATACAATTTTAATAAAAGTAGACTTTAATACGGTTATACGCTTCAATCGATCGGTACAATTATGTAATTTGATGCCGGTTGTTTCAGTTAAAGAAGCAGTACCTCCTCAGTTATTGAATTAATTACAGCTATACTAATTGAGATTGACATTGACACGTGTTTTTCATACGGATCATAACCTTCTATCAGTTACGAATTAGTTAAGTCAATTACATCTTCTACTTTCGAGATTATTAAATGTAATTAATCTTTCATTTATACAGAGTGATAATATTTTATTATCACATAATTTAGTGAATAAAATGTAGATTAAGTTGATGTCGGCTATCTTAATCCTTTGATTACTATGAAAGAAATTTGTTAATATTGCTGGTAAAATTTCCTCCAGTATTTTTTGTTTATTTTAAAAATTGGTGGTAGTAACAAGAATCAAATATTGTATTATTATGTAATATTGAAAAGAACAAAAATTTCTTACAGCGATTATAAATAACATGGGGTAAAATTACATTCATAACAGTCTTCAAAAATTAAATTCACAAATTTTCAAAATTTACGATTATCGACATCAATTTCATCTAACATTTATAATATTTTTGTCTGATATTAACATTCAAACTGTGTATACTTTTATTGAACTTATTGAAACAATAATTTCAATAAATATATAATTTCGTTTTAGAAGAAGATTTTATCGAAATACTCTGTGGAAACCATTTTATTATTCAAATTTCTGAGAAAATTGTTGGAATAATTAGAGTCGTAAACGTGCAGGTACATATTATCGTGTCCGATCGTAAACGTAGGAAACAAGATTACATTGTAATTACGTTGTAAAATGTCAATGCAATTAATCTACGATTAGTGTACTTGTACAAGAAGCCGTAAGTCATAAAAACACAGATAACTTCGTATCGTACGCGGTACATTTGTGGGATGTAATCGGCTTGCGATGCAAGAAGTTGTGACATGAATGAATTCGCGGCATTGAATTTTAATTTGTCTCCAGAGGAAAAGAATGGTCGTAAGCACATTGCAATAACAACAATGTTGTTGTTATTTTATGTATGTCATAGATGAAATGCAAATTACCATTCCACTTCCAATAAATTCAGGATGAATTAACTTTTTCATAAAACAGAGTTAATTCGGTTTAATTTGATCTGAATTAGGTTGCATTTTCTTCAAATATAACCTAGTCAATTTAGAAAGAACTTAAAACAAACATAACCTAGTTTAAACAATTTAAAAAGAACTTTCAATTAAAAAAGTACAACAGAATGCAAATTAATGCAATTTAAATTGAGTGATGTCAAGCGACATCTTCTTTAAATATAACTTAACCAAAAGTGTTACTACTACACGTCCAACCAACCATAACGAATTAGCTTTTTTTAAAAAAAGACTACGATAAAGTATAAATTAATTAGTTAGGTTACGTAAGCTTGCCCCCAAAAAAAGAAATGAAAGTTTAATCGATGTCTAGCAAAAATTCATCCGGGTACTTTGTACATGTAAAATACATATATATATTTTATTTCATAGATTGTTGGGTTAACTCTAATATGTAAATTACCTGTAACATATGCAACAATAAATATATATTTATATAAAGTTATCGGGATAGCTTTGGAATGAAGAAAAACTCGTTAGCCTTCAATGAAAGATGTTTTCTTATTTGTGCGTTCTATTAATAAATACGCTGGAGGAAGAGCTATTTGAAATTCAATTCAATCAATCAATCGAGCTTAATAAGAACAAATCGGATACAGGCAGACGCGCAACTGGTTCGGCGTGCATTTCACGTGGAACCTATCGTTATGCATGTGCAAAATGCAGTTGCTGTTATAATTATTTTCCACGTACAATGGCGTTCAAAACAAAAATGAATTTTCATGGATTTTTATGGAAATATGTCAAAGGAGTATGGGGGTGGAAATGGAGGAAAAATAATTCACTAAATGTATCTGGTCACAGAAGTATTACTGTACAGTATAATAATTTACAATAATATTTTGACAATGTATATTTGTTTTTATATTTCGAAGGTAATTTTTGTAGACGCAATATTTATTGTTACATCCAGAACAAGTGTAACAATTTTTACTTATAAGTAGCACGTGGATGTGGATTCTCAGTACATATTCACATGTCAGTTTCTCAGAAATAAATTTTTTAATATTGAACAGCGATAGTATACATTATCGTTATAGTTCCCAACTAGTTTCCAGATAAATAAATATGGGTCAGTAAAGACCCGAAAGCTCTCCCTGAGATCTCTCGTTAATTTTCAATACTATTTTAGATATAAAAGGAACATCGGGAGTCATCATTTTCTCGAAATATCAAAGTCCTAAAACTCTCGGAGTGTCTTGTAAATTTATTTATTAAATATTATGAGTACATCGCGTTGACATAACGTGACATAACGTTAAAAATCTTAAAGTCGAATAGAGTTGAATTTTTTCCGTGACACGGAACTTCATTGGTTTCCATCATCAATCTAACGTACACATAGGCACATGGACAGTAATTTTATGCTAACACATTTTACACTTAACAAAATTGCTACCTGCAGGTTTCAACAGTTATCTGATCTTTATTTAAAAATTCAAAGTGACGCTTTATAAAAAATGAATAACAAGATGTTTCAATTTGTTTTAATGTAAAAATCTGCATTTACGTAATGTATACTTATATGTAAGGTTCGAGAATTATGAAACATCCTGTAATATTTAAATTTAATCGTCTTATTTGTTAGATAAAACTCTGACGCAACTGAAGAATGTCGTTCTGCAGTATCGTAATTAATGTAAAATGGACATTAAAATCTGATTACGATTATTGTAATTAATATTGACCAGCTTGTTTCGTTAGTATATGCAGATGTAATATAATAAGTTCAATGCAATTACCAGTGCAATCATTTATCTTTGGTAAGTGAATACGTGGAATTACTGGGAAAATAATTTACTCGAAAGTAAATTTCAAGCCTATAAAATAATCAATAACTTTTGCTCTTTAATATAACACAAGAAGTTCTCTCTGTAAATACATATTTATTTATTAATACAATTGTAAATTGCTTATATACATCGTTTAACGTTATGATCATGAGTCAGAAATTAAAGTAAGGTAAAATAATTTACAGCATCAAAGTTATGTATTTTCTTTCTGTTATAATTTTGCAAAATATGTTACAATTTCGTACGACCACCAACAACTTTGTAGCCACTGATATCATTTATGATTATAATCTGCATCTGTCTCAGAATTATCTTTCATATCCGTCGTGTCATTAACCGATGACAGAGTATTTTGAAACATCGGAGATAAACATCAAATCATTCGGTTTACCCGTCTAATTATCAAGACTGGTAACGTAACTGTGGAATATCACCAACCAATTCACTTTACAAGTCCTCAGGAAATTTTTCACAAATTTTGGACTTGAGGTTTTCAAGGGTAATGATATGCAAACGTTGAAATTAATTTATAGTAAGACTATTTAACATCAACCCCTAATTGATGTGGATACATTAAACTCTGCGGTGTATTTGCAATTTTTATAACCTCTCTAGTTTTTAAAGAAAGTAATAAAACTTACAATATTATATTTCTTCTTTTTTAATTGGCTACTTCTGCGAGATGATCCATATTGATATTTTCTACGTTAGAAATTAACCATCGCACCAGTTACAAGTTAAAAAATTCCTCTTACTTTGTAATTTTATTAACACGTACGTACAATAGCATCTTTTGATACTTTTATTGGATTCTTTCACCACATCTGTGTTTATCTTTCCTGTTCACAGTCAAATAATTTAACTTATCAGTTAAAGAAAATTATGTATCGAAATGATATCTCCTGGTATCGGTAATAATAAGACATTTCAGCATTTCATCAAAATCTACGAACATTGCTCGATGAATCGAGGACTTTGATAACGTGTGATGAAACTTACAAGAAACAAAGTAAAAATCGATTCAAATCGTATGATTTTACGTTATCAAACGATATCCAATTGGTAAATAAATTGACTCCTGCACTTCTAGGAATACTAATTTTTCCTTACCTTGAACATGAAAAGGTTGACGAAAGATACACAGAAGTTTTTGGAAATTTTCTCCAATTACACTGACAATCACTCTTTTTCTGTGCAAAGTCAATGAGTTCTACATGTTGCATTTGTTTTCTGAAACCACATATTGCAGCTACGTAATTCTTTTCTTCCGACGTACGAAAAAGAGCGGATTTATGTATGCTCATTGAATGTTTACACAAGGAAGAAATATTTGCCGCCTGTTGACGCACGTAACATGAGTTTACAAAGAAAGCAACGTTCTCTGGTTCGCACATTCATTACCTTGGCGCAGCCTTTTTAAAATTGAATCATTTGCACCTTTATTGCAGGGTAACAATAACAGATAGTTCCGCCATTTCCTTGGAATTTAATGTTTTTTATTTGAGATATAATCAATGATAAATCTTTTAGAAACGATAAAGTGTATTAACTCAATTAAAATATAAAATCTATCAAATACGTTAAATTGTACTAAACTTATGAATAAATTACACGCAAAAGGTTCAAACGAATTAAAAATATATTGTATCTCAATTTAAATAATTTAACTAGAAATTCAATTTTGGAAAAAAAGATTCAAATGTTTGTTTTCTTATGATATGGTAAAAAAAGTAAAAGATATATTTCATTTTCTTACTAATGAAATAATATTTTTTATAGAAATTGCATCACTTCAACACACCCGGTCAACTAAAGTCACCCTATTATCGAATCGATGCTTAGAAATCCAAATGACGTCTAATCTCCTCATTGGAACGCTACGAATGCATAAACACGTATAAAGAATGACTAACTATAATTCTTATATAAGTTACTGGTACACCTACAACATTTTTTTCGAGCAAAAAGAAGCAAGTGATTTGATATGCGCATACAGTGGTCAATTGTACGTCAATCGAACGTTTAACATCTGCGTTGCATATTAATCTTGAACATTTAGAACAGATAATAGCGAACTTGATCAAACCTTAGATTTCAAGTGTAAAAGTTGATCTTTCTCGAGGACATAGCGATTCATAAAATACAACAATTGCATATTGTATTACTTGTATAGCACATTACAGCACAATGTAATGTTAATTATAATACTTCATTCTTGTACCAATTTCATGTCATTGTGTCACTTTTTATGTTACCAAAATATAAAACAATAAAGCTAAATAAAATAGCCTAATATGTAATTGTTCAAAATTTAATATGTTCTGTTGAAAACAATGACCTAACCGTCGAATCTGTTCCTATCAAAGAAAAGGCTAAATAGACTCGTCTCTCCATTTTGTTCGATTCCAAATAATACATACTTCCCTCGCGGCCAGTATAAAAACTGGACACAGTTTCGACACCTGATTTGCATACTTTTTCACTCTGCAACTTTCAAAGGTGGGAAAAAGTTACTTTCGTTCGCGCAATGTGTTTGAACGCGGTGCCTGCTGTTTGCGTTGATAATTCATACTTTCGGCGTTCCTGTAAACGGGGCTAATCATGAAAAATTTTGGGAGCAAACAGAGGAAAAACACTATGAACACCTGGCACGGTATCAAATGGAATATTTGGAACCGGTGGACGTCATTTTCATTGACCAGACGTTTGTTTAAATAAGAACAAAAACATGGGAATGGTGTTAATTCATTGTCATGTTTGTGTTGTTCTGCTTGTGAACCTTTCATATTTAGCCGTGGACTATTTACAGAAGATACAGTTTTTTTATAGAGTAGAGTAGATAGTAACGATTTGGTCAAATATTAGTCAAAGAAATTGTGAGCATATGTGATTACAAATTTCGAAATTTAAAAATATGATCATTAGGAACAAACATGTAGTAACTTAAAAATTTAGAAGTATCTTCAAATTGTCAAATATTGATTACAACAAAATACATACATTCATATTTTAAAATATTCAGAAATGTATCTCTAAAATATTCAGGTCTTCAAAAAATTTTCTCAAATTCTTACAAAAAGTTTCTTACAGCATTTCAATTCACTCCATTTTACAGACGATAGTCAATGTCATAAGTACGCAAAAAAATAGAACAATTAATTTAATGCTTAATATAAAAGTTATTTATAGACACCAACGAGGTGATAGCTCCGTATCACGACCTCGGTTTTATATTGACCAGCAGGAGAAACGGAAACAACCCGATAAATACAACAAAATTACGAGAGAAACAGGTATCCTCGATCTGATCGTCGACGAAATGAAATTCGTGCGTCACTGTTGCGCGCGAAGTATTACAGCCGTGATATTTTGTTTCTTTACACGCCTCTGTAGAGGCGCGAACAATTTATGAACACTGTTCACAAACAATTCTTGCAAGAAGTTGATGAACAGTTTCTCTTCTATCTTCAATTCGTCGCCAACATTATCGTTTTTATTTAAATTCTTTAAACTGTGTCTTCTTTGCTCTCCTCAATTTATCTCTTCAAAACAATCCGTTCTATATCCCTCTTCTGTTCTTCAAAGAATAGTATATTTATATTATCAGTATAATATTCATATCGAGGAAATAAACATTCAATCGAATACGAACTAAGGACGACAATTGTCCTTGAGAGATTTTTGAGAATTTAAAAGTTTGGGGTATAGGAACTTGAGGATATTCGGATTTCGGTTTTCGGAATTCAAGGATCTGAATTTGAGAGCAAAAGTATTTGGAGACTTTAAAAGTTGAGGATCTAATCAGGAGAGTGAGAAGTCTAGAAATTTGAAGACTAAGGAATTTGGGACTCTAAGGATTAGAAAGGAATTTAGAAATTTGTCAAGGTTAGATATTCGTGCATATCTAAAGGAAACGTTGCACCCGAATGCCCATAATTTCTTATGGTTTTCTCGCTTCCGTTTGTGTAGATGAAGTTTCCTTCCGTGGCAGACTTTCTTCATCTCCACTACTCGTACACGCTGGTCCCACGGGTCTCTGGACAGGGCCCATGGGATATGCGAAACAGTGGGGTGAGGGACGGCAGATACGCGAACGCGGAGGTCACCATTGACGCAAATCCATCTGGCAGTCACGTGACCGGCCGCGCTGGAACACAATACCAGGCGCACCAGCACCAGCTTTCATTAAATCCGCTCCTCCACGCGTGCATACGGGCCATTCCGTGTTAAATTTCAATATAATTGCAGTTTCTTCTATCTTCAAAATTACAGCGTTTGCCCGTAGCCGAGAGAACTGATGCAGCATAACATTTCATATTTCCAGCTGTGACGCTTCCTTTGTTAACACCATGCAGCCTCAGCATGTTCTCTTCTGTCCGATTAAATTCTTCTAAGAAAGATATTACTGAGTTAACATTTTTGCCAAAATGAAAATTCTGCAATGAGCGTTTTAGTCTTATTTCATATTAGTTGATATTCTGAACATTCACCACTTCATTTCTGAAGTGGTTCAGAATATGTTGAACCATTGGTTGTAAATTGAATTTCATATCTGGACAGCATAGTCAGAGTGTCAGTCACATTGTTCAAATTTTAGAGCAGAGTAAATTATAAGTATAAAAGTATTGATTAGGATTTTTAGATGTTCTGAACTATTTTCTCTAGTTGAGTTTAGGACTTTTATTTAATTGGGACATTCAAATTAGTTTCAAGAAAACTATCTCTAAACACCTCTAAAGTCATATATTTTTTTATACCAAATAAGGTTTTTTGAATTGTCTATAATATACATATATTATTAAGAAGATTTCGCCTTTGATATTTATTCCTGCAATCAGAATTATGTAATGAATTAATCAATAAAATTAGTTTGATTAATTTGACTTATCGGTGTCAATTTATTAGTTCTGAAGATACAGCAATAAAGTTAATGTAGTACAAAATGGGGATTCAATTATGCATTTTATGTAAAACAGATCTGTGTCTGTTAAGATCTTTTTTTATCGACAGCATAATTATTTAAATTGAGTTGTTATACCGGTTTAATTTCTCACCTCGTATTTATTGTCCGTTAATCATGGCATCACCGCCATCTAGCGTTACTTGTGTAGGTGTTCAAAACCAACCCCTGGTAGTTGAGGAACATAAAAGTAGAGAAGGTATTCAAGAAACGATACTGTGCGGCAAGGATAGTATATTGAGAGAGAAAAAGAGACCTGCAGACTTGCACCTTGTAACGGTGCTTTTAGGGTCTACACGTAAACATTTTTCCTAATGAAAGACAGCTGCACATGACGTGGCCCACCCACGTTATGGAATAATGAGCAATTAACGAGCTGCGAATTGATCGTTTGCTGAATGCTAATCGGAAATGAAAGAACAACTCTTCCGCTTTTGTTTCGATTGTTTCCTTCTTCTCAACTCCATTTATAATTTCATTGAATGCTTTAAGTTTCTGTGCGAGTGGTAGAATTTATTGATTGAAATTTAAATTTCAGCATTTCAGTATACTGTATTGCTAAATAGTTAGGTTCATAATTAGTATATTTTGAACACTGTTATTGTTTGGTAGTATTCTAACAATGAAATGTCGTTGATGATTTGTATTGTAGTATCATTGGAAGTACTGTATTGACAATTAAATTTTGTACACATGCAATACGAGTCTTCACATAGCACATAGATACGCAGTAATTTACTTGAAAATCTTTTTTTATTATTGTCTGACCCATCTGCTATTTGCACTTTTTGCCTCTTCTTGTGATGTGTGACGCACGTACGCACAAAAAATTGTAGCTTTTGCATAGATATTAGATCATTACACCTATTTATCTGGGGTATTAACCAAGAGTTAAAGTTTCGTAATTAATGGACTGCATAAGGTTAAGCACTCTTTTATTAAAATTCTACCCAAGGATACCATTGCCATTATTTACTTTTTTTATTCTGCGCTAAACGGAAAAACTTGTTGAACATCTAAAATGGAAAACGTTTCGCAACTATAAATTAGAATTATAAAATATTTAATAAAAATTAAAATGAATATTATTAAATGAATATTCTTAAACTTTATTAAATAATCTTTATTATAAAATATTTTTAAAAATATCTTATTCGATATTTATAAAAATATAAATATATATTTATATTTTTGAGAGAATTATCTCATTTACATTTCATACAATTCATTTGGATTTTCAGTAAAAAATGTATTACAAAATTTGTTGTCGCTCTAATTCATATCCAATAAAAAAATATTACAAATCTTAATATCAATACTATTTGCCGTAAAAATTGGAAATCTATTATTATATACAATTTCTTTATATTAATTGGTTTACTTAGTTTATATGATCGTTAATCATTCTTAGTGTCTACTGGACTGAGTATTCTTAATACGTATTGTAACATTTTAACTAATTCTTGTTCTTCTTTTCTATCATCTATAGTCAATAATGTAAGTCTGCCTAAAGCTTCCTGAATACTTTGTGAAAAACCAGCGCTTCGAGCAATTAATTTTCCCTTCTGATTATTCGATATTAGAGACCATAACATAGAACCAGCGATCTTGATTTCGTTTATAGAACCATTTTTAAATATATCGTGTACAACGTTGATGAAATCCACTGAAACAGATGTATCATGTAATAATTATTTATAAACGTAGTATGATATTAAGTTATTTAAAAACTTACCCGAACTAAGTAATCGCGGTCGATTGGTCATGTTAAATGCCAGATTGCGTAATATTGAAATCGCAAGAATTCTGCTGGATGGGGAAGAACATTTTGATAATTGTAACAAAACATCCAACCCATCAACAGTCTAAAAAATACGACAATTAATTTATAACAGATGTATGTGTAGTCAACGTATTCTGTACATTGTAAAATGTTACAATGTCAAAGTATGTGTGAAATATGTAAATTAAAAAATGGACTATTACTTTACTTACCTTTGGTACACATAATTGACCCTCTTGGTAATAAGTGAAGTCAATCAAGAATTCTAAACAGTATAGTTCAATTAGCGGCCATGGTTTTGTTCTCTTTGTCGTGACCGGATGTATTTTTGTAAAAAACTGCAGAAGATTGCTCTGCGGGATTTTATACACAAAATAAATATTGCTTTAAAATCATGTTGTATTTAAAAAAAGATATAACGTACCTTTGAAATTAATACTCTACATTCATGGACATGCACAGCGTTTCGTAAAATATGAAATGCAAAATGTAACTTGTGATTGTCAAACATTTGTCCAGCTTTATCTATTTCCTTGCAGACTAACTGTATAATGACGTGAATTAAAGCTAGAGTGTTAGGAGTTCTTCTAAGTCCGGTTCCTGGCAGAATAGTGGTTAACGTTAACGAGTGTGCAGCTGAAATACATACAGATAATATACAATCTATTAAACAGGGTACGCAATATAGAAGTCGAAGTTAAATAATAAAAGTTTTAATGATACCTATAGAACATTTTGTGGTATAAGTTGCAAGCAACTTTAAAGCGGTGGTAGATACAATTTTGCTCAATGCAATCCAAGCCCACAATTTATGCAACACATCTGCTAATCCAGCTTTTGATAAAACTTCTTTAACTTCTGCGCTGCCATACATGAAATTCATTAATAATGTAAAGATAGCGTTTACATCGTGTAATAGTGGATGGATCTGTAAAAAATAAGACGGTAATTTTTTTCTACGTATAAGAACGATCCTGGAAATTCCGTATGAATAATATTGTATAATTTCTAAACGATAATAGTGTTGGGAAATCCTGAAGCTGCATATGACAATCATTGGCGTAGGTAGGGTCCTTCCAACTAATTACCAAATAATTGGAATAAGCACAGTACTGGTGAAGGTAAGACTGTCATAATATTTGGATGTTACCACAAATATTTCCTAAGTAATTTTTGTGTGTGAAAGATTTTCTTTTTTTATAACACGGAAATTTGGGAATTTAGAAATTCAGAAATTTTTGAACTGAGGGGTTTGGGAATTTTAATAGAATTTGAAAATTTAGGGCCCGCTTTCCTTATATTTCCATTTTCTCTAGGCAAGTCTGTTTGGGCTCCCCTCACGGAAGTCCTAGTTACGCCAATGATTACATTAATGCAGACGATTAAAAAGACGTCAATTTAAATTAGATACCTAAAATAACATATCTTGGAATTTCATTACCCACCTTTTTGTCGCGGTCGATTTGATTCTTAAACAGTTCAAAAGGTTGCATGTTTAATCTGACATAGAATTCTTTCAATATCATTAAGGATGTTTCGGGTAAATTTTCTTCTAACGCAATTCGTTTAGCAGTATTTGATATGCACAATAAATTAGTAAGCGCACTCGTGATCAAATCTTTGTCTTCATTTAACTTACGATTTTTCTTGGATCTATTGTAACTGTGTGCAATGAACAAGTGGAATAAAATACCGCAAAATTCTTCTCCTATTGCGATTTCATTTTTCTCTTCGCCCTCTGCTACTTTATCATAACTTGTTAAGATGTTCTCGTTTTCAGTCCCTTTTCTCGAGTGTAAACTTGCATTTCTTAGCGACAGCTTATTAATGTCTGATATAATTTCCCTTAAACTATTTCTATAGTCGCTCGATGAACACGTGGAGGTAGTATCTATTACTGTTTGTAATGAAATATTGCTTTTCCCTAATGAATCTTTCTGTATGTCTTGTGATAGGAGGAACGCAAGGCATCCTATGCCGCTTATACGAAGTTCTGCATTGGAACTTCTCATTGCAATACAAATGGATGAAAGCACAACTTCCGGAGTGCATAATTCTAAAGCTCCCTGTATTGACTCAAAGTGTTGATTTTCCGTTAGTGAGAGTATAGCTATGAAATTGAAAACCTCCGTCCATAGCCTGTCTCGTAGAGATATCAATTGTACTGTGTCAATAACTGTAAAAATTAAATTGTTACAATTTGATTTATTACAGAATCATCAAAAACTAGTATTTTTTTTAACTTACTATAGAAATCGCCGTTCAAAAAGGAGAACAATGTATACAGTGAGTCAGGAGAAAAATTAACAACAACGGTATATTCGTTACTATGTATGACACAATTTGTTAAAACTGTTAAAATACTAATATACATTTCTAAAATTTCGCGGTAATGTGCCAAATTCTTTTTGCTCTCGACACCTCTAGGCACTTCATTAATACATCTAAAAACGTAATTATATAAATTAAAATTCATTAAGCATAAAAAAGAAATTTTCTAATTTTTTGGAAATAATAAAAAAATATCGTTTATAACTTACTTACCCAAATAAATATTTGTCTATAGAATGTTCATAAATTTGATGAACTACTTCTTGTTTTCCTACAAATATCAAATTATTTAACAATCTACAAACAGCCGTTATCAATGATGGTGTTGCTACTAATTGCAAACAATTATCATTTTCTGTAGTTGCTGACTCTCTTGCTGAAACTGTATGTAATCAATTAGTATAGCGTATAACATTAATTAACATGTAAAATGGCATGCATACATACACGGCTGTAATTCATCTTGACAATTATACAGATATGAAATCGTACGCGGGACTAAAGACGTACACCCGGATTGTAAACTATGAATAGACGGGGCTTTTCCAGTTTCTTGTTCTCGATTACTCGTAAGATCATAGTCCAAAGTGGTAAACATATAAATGTTAGAACACAAAACAGTAATCTCATAATAAGTGTTATTTTGTTCCATATATATTAAAATAGCATTTGCTTGCAAAGAGTTCACCTAAATTTGCATTAAACATTTTATTTAGAAATATTTCTCGTTGAAATGTAAATATTTGCTTCTTACTTACATACTGAAAAGTTACAGAATTGCAATTTTTCACTAAATTGCTAAACGCAAAACATGCTTGTTCCCTAACTATACAGGATTCTTCTCTACTAGCAATGTATTGAAGTAACGTTTGACACAATTCACTTGGCGCCAGCGCTATAGTGTTTAAAAGTTGAGCAGCTGTATGCAAATTGTTTATTAAACCTGCTAATAATTGTAAAGCAGAGGCACGAACCAATGGATCTCGATTTTGCCATAACATCGGCAACCAATTTAACGTACGGCCTTCTTCGTACCAAAATACTACAAATGCCTGAGAAAAATACATAGTCCCTAATAATAATGAAATACGTCACTATAAATGGTAATATCACAATATATACTTACATTTTTATTAAAATTTATTTGCATCTGATACAATAAATGATTAAGGCATATTATAGAATTTCTGGTTATAGATAAACCCATAAAGCTGACAGTTCCAGCACCGTGAAAAGATATAATCAGTTCTATCAGTGTGCTACCTAACGATATTAATAGATTTTTATAATTAGCCCAGTGACATTTTCCAATTAAATATGTTAAGCATGTTAACAACCAATCCAGATAAGCTGCAATAAATTAACATGGCAATTAACTTAATTACGAAAAGAATTACATAACAAATGAAAAATAAATTTACCCAAATTGTAAAAATGCTGTTGATCCCCGAAACATAAAGTGGAGACAATAAGTTCAATAAAATGAAGTCGAATAGTTTCGTCTTCATCATCTGATTGTTCAGCTTTTTCAATCGCTGAACATGTACGAGCTAATTTTAATATAGATTGGTGTATGTCTTGATTATCTAATTCCGAATGTTTAAATAACTCTGCTAAAGTCTTAGTTATATTCCTCATTATTTTGTTAGTCCACTTACATTTTCCTAATCAATATAAGAGTATAAATGTATCTATTTCAACATAAATAATGTATGAACTATACTTCTTATACAAATGATCGAAAGTTACCGTTCTTGGTAATGTTAACATAGATTTGTAGAAAATTCAAAACTTCAACAAATAAATCGCAATCTTCTTTACTCGCAGGCTGTGAAATCAAAAATCGCTCAAACGTTTGTTCCCAAGGTAATAGGCTTATATCTTTCAGATTTTCATACTGTTGAATTTTGTAAAATTTTATATACCTAAAAGAGTTACGTTGAAATGAAGACATAAGCGATAATATTGACAAAATTATTTTAGATATTTACATTGTAAGATAATCAAGTGCGCATAAAACTGAGTCATGAGTCGTTGAATTTTGTATGTTATATAATTGTTGTTGACAGTAATAATAGGGATAGCTATAACGTAAAGTTAAGAATTCATTTTCCTGTATTTTCAGTTTTTCAGATATGTCAGACTCAATAAGGTCATTCCAGTTTTTCCAAAGTACATTTAAACCATCATTCCATTCCCATACCCAATACTGTTTAATAAATGTTGAAGTTAATTGATTAGAACCATGAAAAGCTAAAAAGGAGAAGAAGTTTGTAATACATTTTCTAACAGTAATAATAATGTTTATACGGCTTCATTTACCAGATACATCCGAACGTCTGTGCATACTTATTTTCCAATGGGATTTACAAAGAAATGGTAATCTCATTTTCGATACAATAAGATATGGTAAAGAAATATTTAATTGATTGTAGTTCTCGGTATAGTTTTCACCTAGCCTCATGATGTATTCGTTATAAAGCAATAAGCAAAGAAGTTGCGAACCATCAGTCCTAACGCATTCGTTGTTCGGAAATAAAAATAAACCTAAGAAATATTTGTTTTAAATAAGAACTTGAAATAAGGTAACGACAGTACTAGTTAATGATTTGACAGATTTTCATACACACTTCTTATTATATTTGAAAGCACATTTTTACGAGTCGATAGATCATGCCGTATAGAAGATTCGGTAGATACTAGTAGCTTCAATATAGTAATTATTGAAATTACAGAATCTGGATAATTGATGTAATCCTTTTCAGTCTAAAAATTAACATTAATAATTAATCAAGTATGTTTAACGCAGTTATCATAACTGTTGCACAACTAGTTAGTAGGTACTATAATGTATAATGAAATTTACCAAAGCACTGTCAAATATGTTCAATATAAGAGATACTCCATTTTCAGTGATAAATGATTTATGTAAAGAACAATCTGAAAGCATTACACTGATTTGAACTAATGCAGATTTCCGTATTTTCGGATCTACGTTCGGTTCATTTAACATCTCAAGCACGGATAATAAATTGCTCCTCTGTAAAAAAAAATATGTCGCATGTACATTGTGTGCTTAGCATTTTCAGTAATGTTGGAAACATTTCTGAACATGAATTCCATATGTATACAAAAGTATGTAACCTGATAATTGCCTTCAGATTTTTTAAGAACATTTTGACGTTCAAATATACAAAGCGAGTTAAGAGGTAAACCATGTAAAGAAGATAATCTTGGTAATTTCTGAACTGAATCTTTCTCTTTACCAAGAAGCCAAATCAATCGACAAACCGCTTCTTCTCGAATATCATCATCGGGTGAAAACAGAAACCTTAAATTACCTTTTAAGACCTGTCAAATAATAATTTATAGTTGTTTATAACACTTAAATTTTACTACTTAAATGTATACTACCTCAATATAGGGTAACTGTATGCTAGAAGAAACATCAGGATCAAAAATTTTTGTAATGCATTGACCTAAAGTTGTAGTTGAATTAGCATGGCATTGTAAAAGAGGCAATACTGGAGCAAGAGCTTCTAATGATTTTAACCATCCATCTTCTCCCATTTGTACCCTTCCTTTCAATATATAAACTAATATTTCTTCCGATATTTCCCGTATCTAATAAAATGACGGATGGTTTATAATTTAACCACGTTTATTTGTAATATTGTTTACAAATTTTATCTTACCCTTTGGTCTTCATTTGTTATGCCATGGGAGATTATTTCTGTTAAGACAGATGATTCGAACAAAAATGTCAAGCTTTCACAAGATAATCTCTCTCTATTATATTCTACTCCTAGAATACTTTTAACTAAAGTATGACATTCTACATATGTTGCATACTGTATATCGGAATCCGCGTTAGCCAATAAACCTAATATTAACTTTGTAGCTAATGCATAGTCTTCATTATTTAGAGAATACCTTCAATAATAAAAGAAAAATGTATTTTGCTATTGAATTATACTTGAATCAACTAAGTATATCTACAAATAAAATTTAATGAAAATGAGTACCTATTTATATGTTGCAAAAACCTAATAGTTTTTTTTATGATACTAAAATTTTTGTGATAAGATAAACTTAACTTCGAAGCGTATAATGTTTTCAACGCTTCTGAATGAGATAAATTAGACAGATTTCTTATTATGGATATAGCTGCTTGCATTGATTTTGCTACCACCCTTGTATCATCGAACATTTTTATATATGCAACTTCATCGTTACCTTGAAATTGCTATTGAAAATAAACAAACAATAATAAATTTAGAAATTGCGAATGTAACTTCTGCTACTTTAAAGATATTAGAAGTTACTTACGCGACCATATTCTTGTAATATAGAATGTAGTCTTGGATATAAAAGATAAATAGGAGCATCCATTATAGCTATACATATCGATGTTTCAAGAGATTTTGGAAAAATAGCGTCTGCTATTTCTAAAGGTACAATGTTACTCAACAGTTTCATTGTAATAGTTACAAGATGCAAATACGTTATTCTAAAATGATCAATAGAGCCATAATTTCCAAAATATTCTATTACATCTCCCAACATGCCAAATAATGCTTTCATGTCTTCAGTTATTTTTAAAGCCATATCATCGTTACAAAGCCAAATATTCGGCATGACACTGATAATAAGCAATTGTACCAACTCATATGACAGATCAACCACGTATTTAATATTTCTTAGCGGTAGTGTTGTATTAACGGGAATACTTAGTTGCGAAATAACATGTCTTAATGAATCGATACAAAATGTTGGTATGAACATTTGTTGCAATTGTAAAATAGAATCATCAATGTTTTCTGTCACACTTTGACTTCTTTCACTTGTACCCTAAGTAGAATAAGTAACATAAATGAATATGAGAATCTTATAAATTTGTAAATTAGTACGTACTGTAGATTGATATGCTTGGTAATTTGCTTCTGGAAATCCTCCATCAGGACTGTCTCTTGTTTCTGAAGAAGGGTAAACACTGGTACCTAATTTGCCTGCTAATAACTGAAACATTATTTCTGTTAACACATTACATTTATGAAGGATCATTATTTAGTTCATATTATATTCGTGTACCTTTTGCTTCTTATTTGCAATACATGGTTCACAGTAATAGTAAATTCTTAATCGCAAAGATCTTGTTAATTTAAGTAGTGTTTTCAATACCATTGGTATCACAATTCTAAGATTAACATTTGAATCATCAGTACTAGATTCTAAAAGATTATGCAGTATCTGGAATGTGATTTTATACTGTTAAATATAAAATATTAAATGCAAATATTTAATAATCATTAACTTTCAAATACTTACAAGTATTATAGCTGGTCTTTGAAGGAATACTTCTGCCGGGAAGTCTTGCATCATTACATTTGTTATAAATTGACATGTATGTAATATAAGATTTGTATCTAAACTGTTGTTCAGAGCTTCTTCGACTGCAGCTAAAACACCTCTGTCTGAAGTAACTAAAGGTTGCCATGGTAATACTAGCCATTTGATACCACCTTCTGTAGTCTTAGATATTGGAGTACCATCTCCACAGTCCATTGTCAAATCAAATGGTATTGTACTACAAATCATATTAATATTTTCAAGTTATTTGTGATTACAGTATTTATTATATTAAAAAAGCTTTAATCACCAATCTAATACTTAACAAAAATATATAAAATACTTACTTATCTAAAACAGAAGGAATATTATGCATTCCACTTTCATTATCTCCATGGTCTTTTATACGGGTTCTATGTTTATCGTAATCAATAAATCCCATTTTTAAGGTGTTATGATTCTAAAAATAAATTTAATAAATCGCTCTATTTTTTCTGGAATAATATTTATTATTGAATCTGTTAAGTATATATTACACACCTTCATATGTTCATTATTTACCGATGGTTGCAATCCACCCACATTAAGAACACTTTCTTCTATTTCGTTCAATTTTTCGTACCATTCTGTACCTAATTTCCTCCTTAATTCATGAAGTTCGTTTTGAATTCTTAATTTACCGAATGCATTTAAGTAACTTTTATCACCTGACTTATAAAATATATTACAATTAATGTAACTTTCTGCTCCTGATTATTAATATATTTCAAACGAGTAAGAGATACCTTTAGTAAACGAAGTAATAAGTCTAAAACTTTCTCTGTCTGTGAAAAACTTTCAAATGAAAACCAATTAAATAGTTTTGTTATTAATTCCTTTTTTACAGCATCGCAATCACAAGTAAATCCAAGATCATATTTCGAGATAATATTGTCTAAAGCTCTTGATCGAATTTCTTCAATAGTGTGACCTGAAAGGAATTGAATAGATTTTTTGTTTCATTTTTTACATCATTCGGAACAATTAAATTGCTGGTATTTACTCAATTTTTTAACGTGTACTGCTGAAATCCCATTCATGTTTGACGTTTCGGTGAAACACATTGAGGTTTCACATTTTAGGTTAATTCTCCCAAAGTTTTTTTGAATATTTCACCGCCAAATATCATGTGCATTACAGATGAACTTTATTATTAGCTCCGTTTTCATAACAATGAACAGTTCATTCAAATCTCAAGTTACAAAACGTTCATATTTGCAGATTGCAAATTAGTTAATATCATAAGAAAATAGGTTTTTGTTATTCCTAAGAAAAGCGATAAAAAACAATTTAAATTATAATCTTGTCACAATCTTTTGCAATTCAGCCCTAAAGCATATGCACCTATGCGACCTCTACTGATCAAATAATGAAGATCGAGGTGCAGTATGAACGCATGCTCATCTATATATCCTATTATTTAAATTTCCCGCGCACGCGCAAATCTTCGAAATATTCGTTCAATCGAATTTGATGCAGCATCAACACGATATAACACTACTTTGTAATAGAAGCACAGGTACTCGTTTCATGAAATTTGTGACAGCACTTTCATTCGATATTTTTCACATAGATTTACACTTAGTAATGGTTTAAATAAACAATGAAAACTGTAGAAATAGTACTTTTTTTATAAAACATTGAGTAGATGCATTAAATGTATACTGGGGAGGATGGGTAATAACAAACGCACTTTCCTAATGTCGTCGCCTTATGTCAGAGCGTGGATGCGTTGTACTCTTTTATGCATATACATATTCGGATGGGACGAAGGGTTGACAAGTAACGACTAGTTAAAAAACACATAATGTGTATATTCTATGACCTTAAATATCTACGTTCCTATACCGCTAGATCTGTATGTCCTCAGTTCGTTGTGAATTCGACGTAGCATTGTACACGTTAAAGAATAAATGAATTTACACTCTCGTATAATTCGTCAAATGTCGGAATAAAATGTCTTAATTAGAATTAATATTCTTTGTTTTAGGTAAATAGTAGAATAAAACTTGTTAATCATAAATAGAGTTGTTAAATATAAAAATTAAAATAATTAGAATCGCACAGCTGGCTCGGAATCTAATTTGAGGGGATAATGGAAACAGTCCCGACACAAGACGGCGACATCAAGAGAAGCAAACAGTGTTTTGAAAGGACCGTTTAATCACCTCACGAAATTTCAAGGATAATAATTCGAAGCACATGCCTTCCGCTAATGGGATTCGTGTGTGGGTATTACAATCGGATTAATCTCACAACACTGATTTACATAATTATGTACACGTCATTTAACTGCATATAAACGTACAAAAGGGATTAAGACTAATCATCGAATCGTTGGTAATCGTCTAGAGAGCGTCTCGTTCTCGATAATAATTCCTTTTAATTATCCCGTTTTTATATCTTTCATTCATTCAAGACTTCTTTATTTTACAGAACGAGTCGCTCGAATTACCGCGAATTTACAAAGGCAAAGCGTTCCCTTCACAGAAACCAACGTTGCACAATGTTTATTAAAAAATCCTAGAAAAACGTATATTCGATATCGATGACGAAGCAAACGTCTTAAATCGTGAATTGTTCTTTCAAACATGCGAACATATTCTATTTCTTAAAGCTCGTGTCTTTACCGCCAGTTTTGAAGTATATTTTTCAATCAAGAAAATAAATTCTTATAATTATTTAATTACCTCGAAACAATTTCAGTAAAACAGTCTGTTACAAGGTTCCTTTTTCTATAATTTCACGCAATTTCTTGTTTTCATTGTGCTAATCAAACATTCAGAAGGATATTTTGAATGAATTTATAAAGGATGTCTAAAAAAACATTCTATTTTAACGATTATAAATTCTTCGTGGCAAAATTGAAGAAGAACTTTATTATTTCGAAATCTAGGCTTTCATTGTGGGAATATAAGTGATTAAACATGGAGTGTTCTACTTCCGGTACGCCCCATTTAGACGACTGAACAAACAGCTGATTATGTGACCGCAGGTGTTTGCATTCACACAAAAGAGCACGTGTAAATACATGGACATACCCACAGCAAATACTATTCAATAAGAAGAGTATATTTATAATGTATTAGTCCATGTTGTGAAAGAGGGTGAAACAGAAGTCGATCATTTCAAACTGTTTAAACAGCGGATCATGACAAATTGGACCATTGATACTGTTGGATTATTGTATATCTAATAGTGAATTTAGAAATGTAGAAAGTTTAACACAATGGCGGACGCCGATGAACATTTGTGAACTTAATATTTCATTATTTTTAATTTTTCAAATTTTCAGTTGTTCAAATTTTTATATGTTTTAATTTTTGCAGATCTTGTAAGCAGAATTGATCAACTTCAGAATTTGGAAATTTGGAGGTTTGGAAACTGAAGATTTGGAAATTTGGAGACTAGGAACTTTGGAGATTTGGAATAGAGAATTTAGGAAAAGAAGAATTTGGAAATTTGGACACTTGGAAATGGAAGATTTGGAAATTTGGAGATTTGGGGCTTTGGGGACTAAGGAATTTGGAGATTAGGGATTTTTGAAATTTGGGGAATACGAATATAGGAACAGTGGAGACTTGAAAATTCGGTGACTAGGAAATTTCGAGATTAGGAGTTTGAGGTTAGGAGGATTAGGAAATTATGAATTCGTGGACTAGGAAATTTGAGAATGTGAAAATTTGATGATATGAAACGACTTCTCTTTGCTACGAAGAATTTACAATCTTAATTCAATAAGTAAATACATATTTGTTTAGATTTTCTGTTATTACAGTCTTAAAATTAATTCGTCAACTATAATTAGCACAGTGTTCAATTATAAAGGATAATGCAAAAAATTATACAGCGACATAACAAATACGTACATATTTATATCAATTAATAAGCACCGACTTAAATTCTTCGATTTTTCCGTCGTTACGCAACGGATACAAGCCATTAACGAATACATTAATTCGATCGGAAACACCTGTGGCCATTGAATCAATAATCAACTGGCACCTTCGTTATTCAATAAATTAATAAGATACTAGGACGACGCCTTGTTCGAACGATCGTAAACGGGTACAAACGTTATTGCTTTCGGAATTCCGTTGTTCTAAGTAACATCAACGTGTATCACCTACGCCACAAGCAAAGAAACGTGCGATCACGCGACACCAACTAATTAATATCGTCGTCATTATCAAACGTAACGATATACGAAAGTTTTAATTGTAATTGGAATTCAAGCTGATCGTTCGAGCTTCGTTATTGTTTGCTCTCGTTCGCGATCGAGTAACGATCATTTGTGGAACATGCACTTTCTACATACGTGAGATTGGTGTATCATTACATTGCTTTAATTGTATAATAATTAACATCGTGCGAATTTTTCACAAATTTCGTGTTCACTCGTTACGTCGTTATTTTTCCGGGCTAATTGTTTTCAAAAATTAAATTTATATTATTTTACGAAGCATTGTTTTGTATCTCTGGTATTCTTTGTTTTTTTTTTTATTAAAAATATATTTGTTGGGATGAAATAAATAACTGCAGTCGCCGACACTTACACGTTTCAGGTTTCGGAAAAATTAAAATTGATATTTAAATTATAACTTTTATGTTAAAAATCATTTAAAAATTTAATATGTAAAATTTGATATGTTTTTCAATATTTTAATTCAACACTTTGAGCACCATGTTAAATTTTGCAAGTACATTATTTTTTTTTACAAACTCAACAAGTACATCTTTATTATATTCACCCATTTCAGTCGGACAAATTTTGCAGCGATTAATAAAATTGCTTATACAATTGACTAATTACACTATTCCAACTGAAAGAGACGTGACCTTAAAAAATTTTATGTGAATAACATGGTACCTGAAGGGTTAATTTATTCAACTAAACAGGAGGGAAATATGAATTTACAATTACCGATGTCTCTTTTATACAACTTCGTCAAATTTCTGGGGTACAATAAACGCAACAAAGAATCGCACGATGAAGCTCGTAACGCCTGAACACGTCTTTCCAACGGATCGAAGCGTGAAACTGTGTTTCTTCTTTTTTTGCCAACTTTTTTATTTTTTTAGCGATGCACCTCTGCATCAGGTCGCCGGGAATCGATTACATCTCTTCCCGACGATGCACCAGCGACGTACATATACGTGTATCGATGTTTAATTTCTCACGGGGCTTGGAGTAAGGTGGACCTAAGGTTTGCCGAAATTCCCTTTGCGGTTAGCGCTGAATTAAACACAGACCTTCTATGATATTTTTTCTACCGTATCTCCATTGCTCATTCTTTTTCAGTGTCTCTAACAAATTAAATCAAATTTCACTTCTGTTTCCCATCATTTTTAAAAATTCATCTACAAAGATTTTATAAAAACAATTAACTCATGGATCTCTTGTTTTTATATACAGGTGTAGCAATTTATTTACATAGGTTTATTTTAATTTCTGTTAATTTAACTAAAAATAATTCATTAATTAAATACAATTTTTAGAAAATAATAAAGCAGTCAGTTCTGTTATGAAATCTTTGTGGTTAATTAAAGGTATACACAAGTTTGAGTACTCTGCAAACTTCTGTATTATTTTCATGTTGTGTATAAAACATAATTTAAGCGTCCAAGTATTTGCTTTTATTTTCTACAATTTAGATACCACCTTTCTTGAAGTACGTAGTTTAATTGAATTTAAAATAAGTATACTGGAGTCTCAGAAAAGGACTATACTTTTTCGCTGAATTTAAGAGGGGTGTGTAATAGCTGAGGGATGTTCTTGCACGGTTTTCCTTTCATTTGAAATGGAAGTTATTTTAAAGATTAGAGGATATACATATAGTCCTTTCAGTGTAATGTTTCAGTGCGAAACGGGGAGGTGTATTCTGAACAGCTGGTTTCAATTAATCGCGATTGTGATTAGCGACAAATTAAACGTAGTCTTCGGATAGCTGTATCTAATTAATTTCCAATCGCTAATGACATCCTCGTTAGGTAATCAGTTATGCAGGGTCGATATTACTATACGAAAAAGTGATGAAATGTACTTCTATTTGAAATCGTATTATTTAAAAAAATTTAGGGACGCACAAAAATTTCCATCACCCATGCAGAAATAATAATACGAAATATTTAATGTAAAAGATTTTCATGTTCAGATTTTTATACATGTATGCGTAATCCAAATGAATGTAATTGTTACAATATAAATTTAATCCACAATAATAAACACTATTTTTAAAAGTACAATGAAAGTTTTGTAACACTATCTTTTCCATCTTCACAAAATTAATATACATTACAACCATAGCAGTGATCAAAAATGAATTACCGTTTTAAATTGTTACGTAATTGAGTGTACTTCATGGAACTAAATAATTTGCTTTCCTCCGCAACAAAAGGTCAAAAGCCAAATATCGACCAAATTTCCAAGAATTTCAATGCATTTATCTGAAATATTTATTCGAGTGTGTTTGATAAATTGCCAACGGTAAGTGACTTCGGAATACGTTTAATAAATGGTGCAATGGAGACACGGTAATATCTCTACGACACTTTTGCCCGCCTTTAAAACTATCTACTATCAGTCAAGTATGCCTTCCGGTTCGCTCTACGCAAGACAACTTATTGCTTTTTGTGCTCGCCACTTGTGACCGATACATCAACAAATTATATCCCTTATATCTACTTACAAAGAAGCAAAGAACTTATCGCAATTAACATCGAATAATTCGAGCCACAATAATTATCAATACAATAATTCGTCTACAACGAACAATTCGTATAATTGGCATAAATTGTTGAGTCGCGTTCTTTTAATTTGCTGAGCAATTTACCAAAATTATGCTTCTGAAATCGATCAGAATTCTTCTGGAATAATTAATTACTTATGTAACACTTATACGAATTGAAAATTTAGTGAATTCGAAGGGTAATGAAAAATCTGCTAGAAATAAATTATTATATCGTATGATAATGAAAGGAAACCAAATATTATTCGCACACAAAATTATTTTATTTATGAACAATGATCTGCCACAGTGACGTAATAATTCGCGACCACGAGACCAGTGACGTAACTTGGATTTTTGTCTAAGGTGGAGCAAATTCCCTAGATTTATTAAACAGGGATATCTTCCGTTCCGGATTTTGTTGAGTGTATTTTTAAAGTTTAGAGATTTGGGAATTTAGGAATTTGGGGATTTAAGGAACTGGGAATATAGTGAGTTGGGAATTTAGAGATTTGGGAATTTAGGGATTTGGAAATTTGGGGGATTTAGGGATATGGAAATGTAGAGATTTGGAAATTTGGAGATTTGGGAATTTAGGGATTTAGGAATTTAGGGATTTGGAAATTCAGGAATTGGGGGATTTAGGGATTTGGGAATTTAGGGATTTAGAAATTTAGAGATTTAGAAATTTAGGGATTTGGAAATTCAGGAATTGTGGGATTTAGGGATTTGGGAATTTAGGGATTCGGAAATTTAGAGATTGGGGAATTTAGAGATTTGGAAATTCAGGAATTGGGGAATTTAGGGACTCGGAAATTTAGAGATTTGGAAATTTAGGAATTTGGGAATGTAAAAATTTAGGGATCAAGGGATTTGGGAACCTAGAAATTGGGTAATTTAGGGATTTAGAAGTTTGAAAATATTGGACTATGAGAATTCAGAAATTTGAGAATTTGAGAATATAGAAATTTGAAAACTTGAAAGTTCAAACATTTGAAGATTCCTAAATTTTCAATATAATATTATCGTGCTCCACCCCGTATTTAGAAGGGCCCAGTTAGCTACGTCACTGTACATGGCAACAAAATGAGCGAAGACGATCGAAGCAACGAAACGGATTCGTTTAATTCGAGTGCTTAGGATGGAGGTTCTAGATGTTCATCGTGTCACCGTATTAACCCTTTCCCAACAATCCACGATCCTTATTTCATCGATTCTCCACTTACCTATCTCTTGAAATATCGTATTTTCGTTGTTAATTTAACAACTCGTCCAAACTCATCAGAAATACGGATCGAGTCAATATCCTTAACTCTTCTCGTGTAATCAATCGTGTACTTAAAAACGACCGCTTAAATCTACATCGGTAACATTCAAAGAATCTACCCGTTAACGACGAAAATTACAATCCACGAGACGACTTTGAACCCCTAAAAAATATCGTTATATTTCTATCTTATTTTTTTTTTTCAAGATTTTTGCTCTGTTTCGGAGACCACGAAAGTCATACATCTTTTACAATTTTTTTCGTTTTTGATTTCTTTTACGGATCTAAACTTGATTCATAAATGGAACAAGTTTACGAGAAGGGTTAAGACGTTTGTTAGCAGCGAAAGGGTTAAGGACAACGAGTTGGATGGACGATCGTATATGCAGTTAAACAATCGGATTCACGACGTTAACCGTGACCTAACGAGTTTCAAGTAACAATGCAATAATTAGGGAATTAATAAGACTCCCGTAGGGAGGGGAAGGGAGAAGAATCGTTTTATACAAGGACCTAATAAAGAGGAAAGGAAAAGAGTGGACGTGACATTAGGAACAAGTCCATCTTTCCACCCTTTCTCCTCTTCTCCCTTCCGTTCTTAAACATCTATCGAGGTAAGGAGAAACGTGGGTAATCACGACAGGAAACACATACACGGTATACGCTATTATAAAAAATAATAAATATGAATTACACGACCGGAAACACGTCGCGTCGAGGAGTTCGACGATCGCGTTCCCGTTTTAACAATCGTAGGACATCGACAACGATATATCTTTCATGTATTTTCCGTGTGTTCGTGTGTGTCTGTGTTCGTGTACGCGCGTGTCGCCGATGATAACCGACGAAAATTTCGTTTCTTTATTTTACGAGAACGTACATTCTTTCATTTCAGTTTTTAGAATGGTTTATACATCAGTTTTATTGCTGCTCGCCGATGAAAACCGACGAGCAAAGACGCCATTTTGCGCGCTGTGTGCAGTCGCGTGCAACGTGGGCTTCCCTGGATTAAGGAAAAGCGTACAAGAAATATCCTACCGCTCTTCGTATCTGTCCTTCGTATTATATGTACGGGAGAATAGGGGTCCTAGCTTTCTGTAAAATCGAAAGCAAATAATAGGAGACTTCTTTAACCTTTGTCGTTAATCGAAGGAAGCCTATCGCTGCGCATGATGTACCGTGTACATAGTGTTCGTGTGGGAATAGATACATTAAATACGTAGAGAACTAAGAGCTATCTATGACATTTTAAAATACTGTCTGGATCTTTGTCGATAGAGTATCGTCCCCCATTTTATCTTCGGTTCAACGTCGCTGTACATTTTACGACGATCGCGTGGATCACGATCTACGCAATCTTCGTTTTCGTCCGCCATTTTGTCCGCTATCCACGCGATCGTGCGCGATTTTCGTCTTAGCAAAACCTTATCTTTTATTCACCGATTTTGTATATATATATATTTATATGCACGTGTATATATATTATATAATACATATATATCTTGTATATACAATATATCAATTTTGTATGTATATTATGTATATAAGATGTGGTAAACGTGTAATAAATTAGTTGTTAACGTTGTCGTTTCACGTTTGTTCACCCCTCACGCCCCCCACCCCGTTACCCCCCACATTTTTTTGTTGTTTATAATTATAACTTATATCGCGACTCGTTTATAATAACTAGTGATATGTATTCGTTTTGAACTATAGCGTTTAGTTGATACGGCCCTAAGGTAGTCGGTTCGATCGCGTTGGATCTTGAACAATTTCAGGGATCGAAAATGATACCAGAATTTAATATTTGGAGTCGTTCGATGCTATATCGGTCGATATTCTTCTTGAATTTCATTGAACTCGCTTGCCGGTTGTCACGGAAACATCAGTAATCTTGCGAAAGGAAATCTTAATTTGCATTGGGATTATGCAGAATTATCTGTTATTTTTAAGCTGCTTGCAAGGAAGGATAACATCAGGGATGAAGCAATTCTGGTGACACGGAACACTTTTTGGTATGCACAATAAACTTGGTATTTTACTTTCCCATATGGGATTTTGAAATTTTTGATGGGGGTTTAGAACTTTGGATGAATTTGGGAAGTTGGTCATGTGGGGGCTAAGAAATTTAGAGACAAGGTAATTTAGGGGGTAGGAACTTCAGGGAATAGGTAGTTTCGGGATTTGTGGAATTTGGGGATTTGGGACTTTGAAGACTAGAGGATTTAGGGAGTATGGAATTTGAAGATTGTGGATTTGGAAATTTTTTAAATTGGGGATTTGAGAATTTGGGAGATAAGCAATTTGGAGATTAGGGAATTAGGGGGTGTAAAAATTCGGAGATGTAGAAATTGGCGGATATCGAAATTTAGGGATGTAAGAATTTGGGGACGTAGCAATTTGAAAGCATAAGAGTTTGGAGACGTAAGAATTTGGGGATGTAGGAATTTGGGGACATAGGAATTTGGGGACGTAGCAATTTGAAAGCATAAGAATTTGGGGATATAGGAATTTGGGGACGTAGCAATTTGAAAGCGTAAGAATTTAGGGATGTAGGAATTTGGGGACGTAGCAGTTTGAAAGGGTAAGAATTTGGGGATGTAGGAATTTGGGGACATAGGAATTTGGGGACGTAGCAATCTGAATGCGTAAGAATTTGGGGATGTAGGAATTTGGGGACAAAGAAATTTGGGAACATAGGAATTTGTGGACGTAGCAATTTGAAAGCATAAGAATTTGGGGATGTAGAAAGGGGACCTAGGAATTTGGGAACATAGCAATTTGAAAGCATAAGAATTTGGGGATGTAGGAGTTTGGGGACATAAGAATTTTAGGATTTACATTTGCAATTTGAGAATTCGGAAATTAGGTAATTTAGGGATTCAAGAATTCGGAGAGTAGGCTTTGCGGACACCCGAATGTAAGTATTGGGTAATTTGAAGGTTAGGTCAGGTTAGGACTAAAGAATTTATGGGTTAGAATATTAGAAGACTGGGGAATTCCGTATAACAAAACATCCCCAAATTTCTAAATATACAACCACTTCTCAATTTTCCGCAATCCTCCACTCAGATTACTAATGGTTCACCCTACAAATTGAAATAATTTAAAAACCAATCGAAGTTACAAAAATTCCAATAGTCTCGAAAGCTTCCCCATAGGAACAAAAAACAGGGGAAAGTAAGTCGCGGAAGGAATTTGACGAACGATCAGATTTAGTGCACCGTAGGCTGCGTGCAGGATGATGCAAATTTCGTCAGGTTAGCCCTTCGGCGTTTTATCGAATCAACCTTCGGCCGATTAGGCGGACAACGATTTTTAACGGGTCATCGCACAATAGCCTTTTGTGTCGTGTCAAAGGCCAGCCAACCTCTCTCGGGGACCTCCTCCTCTCTCGTGAAAATGCGAGTTGAACAAAAGTGGCATTGCCTCACGGCAACCTCTCTCTTTCTGCCTGGCCTTTTTCGATAAAATGTCCCATTGTTGTGTTCTCCGGTCTTTCTCGTTCCTCAAGCATTCATGTTTTCCTCTCGTTCCCGCCGGTTCGCAATCGACGCCGATTGCTATCGTTTCGCGAGCCCGCTTTTTTATTTAGCACGTGTTCGCTCCGGGAATAAAATTCTGCGCTTCTCTCCTTCTTCGACGAGCTTTGATCTATCTATAGTGGTCTTCGAGCCACGTATCGTCCGTTTTTTTTTTTTTTTTGACAATTGTTTTCGATACCGCCCCAATTGATTGGCGCTTAAAGTATTCACGGCGGATGACGTGCTAGTCGAAGCTGTATCGACTATTTGGTATTGGCAACGTATTGACACGGTAAACACCGTTGGTCATTTTCGTGAATGAGGTACTGATGCTGCCACGCATCGAGGTAACTAGAATCTTTATCTAGGGTGAGGCTCATCGCATTCAGCATGAATTATGGATGTTCAGAAAGGGATCTTTGCAATTTAGGATTTGGCTATTTGAAAACTGGGAAATTACTTTTGTACAATTGGGGATTTGAGACAATATAGTGTGGGGGATTTTGGAATTGGGGAACTCGAGGACTAGGATATTTCGGGACTATGGAATCTGGCAACTAGGGAATTTGGGAGCTAGAAAATTCGAGAATTTAGAAAATCGAGGACTTGAGAATTTGAGAACAAGAGAATTCGGGGACGTGAGTATTCAGCAAGTGGGGAATTTGTGGTCAGGAGAATTAGAAGGCTAGGGAACTTTTAGATGAGGTTATTGCACGCTTAGGGAATTCGGAGAATAGGGAAATTTGAGGGTAGGTAATTCGAAAACCAGGGAGTTTGTGATCTAACGAATTCAAAGACTAGGGAATATTTAGATCGAGGTATTCGACGTCTAGGGAATTCGAAGACTAGGGAACTTTTGAACTAGGTTATTCCATGCTTAGGGAATTCGAAGAATAGGGAAATTTGAGGGTAGGTAGTTCAGAGACAAGGGAGTTTGTGATCTAACGAATTCGAAGATTAGGGAATATTTAGATCGAGGTATTCGACGTCTAGGGAATTTGAAGACTAGGGAACTTTTGAACTAGGTTATTCCATGCTTAGGGAATTCGGAGAATAGGGAAATTTGAGGGTAGGTAATTCGGAGACAAGGGAGTTTGTGATCTAACGAATTCGAAGACTAGGGCATTTGGATCTAGGTATCCAACGTCTAGGGAATTCGAAGCACAGAGTAGGAAATTTTAATCACTAGAGAAATCGATTACTAGGGAATACAGAGACTAGAGAATTTGAGGATTAGAGAATTCGGGGATTTGAAAATTTGAAGATTAAAGAATTTGAGGACAAATTTCAGGGACTGGAATATTCGGACTAGGGTTTTACTAAACATTAATATCATAGTCAAATGAAAAAAACAAAATGGCTCCGGTAATTTTGTATTTTAATAAATAAATTTTCGTAACTTTTCATTGTAATTCATGATTATTATATTTAATAAAAGTTTGATTAGCAGACGTTTGATATTTATAAATCTATCTCTTCTCAACTTTGAAATTCACTGTTATATTGCATATCTAGAATATTTCTTCTTTTATATCTTTTGATTGCATACTTTTAGTTTTATAAAACTTCTCAGAACAAGTACAAAAGTGAATCAAGATAACAAACATAAAATGTAATCCTTATAGTTAGGTTAGGTTGAATGTATTGAATGATTTATAAGAAAGTTTCACCCCGCTTAGAATAAAAGACAGAACAGTGTGCTCATACTGTACTTTATCGTAGATTCACATATCCCAAATTGTAGAAGTGTCCTAATATTTATGGACGACAGTGTAAGTCCTGCATAATCGAACACGACACGCGGAATTTGCAATCACAAATACTTTGATGTATGCACAAGCTCTCTTGGCACTGCAGATTTATCTTGAAAAGAAAACCATCTGACAGAAATACAGAGAACAGTACCGTGAAATAGTGGTGGGAATTCGTATGAAAATTGCAGATTTCAATCCCTCCATTATGCACATACGTTTATCCGAGTGTATATAAACAAATTACATTACTGGGAAGCAAATTTAGTTCACATACTTATTTCTCATGCATCCGCTAAAAATAACTGTTTAAACTATGTGGTTCATCTTGGTCCAAAAATAGTCAATTTTGTTGGTTTTATAAATATTAATATTTGAATGGGGCTAAACAAAAATTTCCAATAAAACATAATTTTCGATCATTTTATTTCATATGCAGTTTATATTCGGTGCATACATATTAATTATACTACTCGATCGATACAAATATGCATATAATAACTCATTAAAAAAATTGATCCTGTTTTGCAAGAAATTGAGCATTTTAATACATATAAAGTGTGTTAATAATAAAAAGTTCATTCACGAAGATATACCAAAAAATATATGGACAGAATTAAGAGGTAATTACCTCAAAATACAAATTTCAATCTTTAAAGATATATTTGCATTTCCTATTAGCATAAAGCGTCATTTATTTGTACATACATATATACGTATGTTATAACATGTTCTATTATAATATTTATAGCATAATTTCGAGCACGGAGTTCAATGAAATTCACAGATCATCGTCTAATTTCGTTTCTCGTTATTTTAACCTGAAAATCGTCGAATAAACGATCCCCGAAATTGTGTTTCGATCGTTTCACGTTTAAAAACCACCCCCGGTGTCTTTTGTTTCTTGATAGTTCGGTGCCTGACATCGATAATCGACATCGAGTGCACCAGACAGGCAATTCTTGATATGTATCGTTTCCAGCATAGCTTATTGCTTAACGTACAGCTACGATTTAAGATCCTAGGTTCCTTAACACTATTTACACCTTAATGCTCTTCGCGGATCAATATCAAATACTTTACGATAGATCACGCTCCTATGATCTCATGATTTGTTGAAGAAATCGAATGCTCCAATCGAATGAAATTATTATAGATATGTTGGCGTAACTAGGAAGATTCTAGGGTGCATCCACAAGCAAAGTGGACACTGGAATTTTTTTAGATGTACTGAAATAAGTGGAGTGTGGAAGATGAGTATGGTAGATTTTGGGGACGTAGGAATTTGGGGATATAGGAATTTGGGGTGTAGGAATTTGGGGTGTAGGAATTTGGGGATATAGGAATTTGGGGTGTAGGAATTTGGGGATATAGAAATTTGGGGATATAGGAATTTGGGGATATAGGAATTTGGGGTGTAGAAATTTGGGGTGTAGGAATTTGGGGATATAGGAATTTGGGATGTTGGAATTTGGGGTGTAGGAATTTGGGGATATAGAAATTTGGGGATATAGGAATTTGGGGATATAGGAATTTGGGGGAGTAGGAATTTGGGGTGTAGAAATTTGGGGTGTAGGAATTTGGGGATATAGGAATTTGGGGTGTTGGAATTTGGGGTGTAGGAATTTGGGGATATAGGAATTTGGGTTGTAGGAATTTGGGGTATAGGAATTTGGGGATATAGGAATTTGGGGTGTAGGAATTTGGGGATATAGAAATTTGGGGATATAGGAATTTGGGACAGTAGGAATTTGGGGTGTAGAAATTTGGGGTGTAGGAATTTGGGGTGTAGGAATTTGGGGATATAGGAATTTGGGGTGTAGGAATTTGGGGATATAGGAATTTGGGGTGTAGGAATTTGGGGTATAGGAATTTGGGGATATAGAAATTTGGGGATATAGGAATTTGGGGATATAGGAATTTAGGGGAGTAGGAATTTGGGGTGTAGAAATTTGGGGATGTAGGAATTTGGGGAAGTAGGAATTTGGGGGAGTAGGAATTTGGGGTGTAGAAATTTGGGGTGTAGGAATTTGGGGTGTAGGAATTTGGGGATGTAAGAATTTGGGAACGTAGGAATCTGGGGACATAGGAATTTGGGAACGTAGCAATCTGGGGACATAGAAATTTGGGAACGTAGCAATTTGGAGACAGCAAAATTTGGGGATGTTGATATCTGGGAACGTAGGAATTTGAGGATGTACGAATTTGAAGACTTGGGATCTAAAAGAATTGATGACAAGGAATTTATTAATCTGTAAATTGAGTACTTTGAGAGTTCAGAAATCTATGGACTTCAAAATTTTTTCATTAGTAACTGAAGAATTCTGAAAGTTTTTAAGTTTCCTCTAATTAACACAGATTTGTCCCACCATTCCTTATATTGCCATTTTCCTGCAGAACTACTGTACTGAGCAATTTTCAACACCCTCACACAAAAATCCTAGTTACGCCAACAAGTAAAAATTGCAAAAATGTTCCGAAAAAAATACAATGCAATATTTTTCAGATAAACTCTCAAGCATTATGAAACATGTACTATGAACTATGTTTCCATGATTTGGTTTCGCTAAATCGCGACGGGAGAACTGATCCTCTTCATCCTTCGAGCAAATAATATCAAATAATATAGTTTTTATACTATGTTTTTGTGGATTGTCAGGAAATTGTCCAGGATATCGTGTTGGTTCGGGACGATTTAAAAAATAAATTGATTGTTCGGTGAAAGTTCTCGCAGACCACGATTTAGCGGGAGATATTTGTCAGAAGGTATTTCTTCGTTGTCCAAGTGAAACGAGGAAACTGTACGTATGTTCGTGTATCAAACGAGAAAAAGCATTTTCGGGATCGTTTTAACTGATAACAATTCGGTTTCCGTTTGTTCGGTTTGTCTTATTGTTTAGAGACGAGTGTTTCGCGCGACAGGATATAGGAGTTTTCTTGTGGTTTAGTAAAATATTTGATATCTCGTCATAATTCTGTCGACGGGACTCGGTTTCGTCACACTGTTTCGTAGACAAAACGGAGAAGTTGTGTGTACACGATAAACAAAGTGTATGTACATATGTCATTCATGCCTTTCGATCACAGAAATATTATTCGAAGAGTCGATTGTAACTTCACCTTGGTATACCTTTATACAAACACTTTCCTTCTCTTTATGTTTGTTACATAACTTTCAATTTTGACGCGACAATATCACGTTCAAATAATTACTTTACTCGAATTTGATTATATTTATAATTATTTGATCAGGTATTTAATAAGACTTCATTGACCAATGATTTTGATAAATTTGACAAATTTGACATTGACAAATTTCATTGACTATGTTATTTATTACATGGACAGTATTTATGTTATTTGTAAAAAAATTTCGAATTTAAAAATTTTGAAATTTAAGAATCACCAAGTTCTTATATTTTCAAACTTCCAAATTTTCGATACTCTTAAGTTCACAGTTGCTCCGCTCTCCAATTTCCCTAGTTCAAAAATTCCCTTGGCACCAAATATTGTAGCCCACAATTCTATAATATTGGAAATTACCTATAGTTAATATTTACCAATTACAAAATTCCCTAGTTCCCATACTTCCAACTTTCGGAATTCCCTAATTCATAAATTCCCTACGCCTCACAAATTCCCTAATCCGTAAATTCCCTAATACACAAATATCTCAGATTCCAAATTTTCAAATTCTCTAGTTTCCGAATTAACTAATTCTTAAGTTTAATAATTTCCAAATTCCCTAATTTCCAAGATCCCTAAATTTTAATAGTTCCCGAATTCACTAGATCCAATAATCTAGTTAAAAATTCCTCACTCTGGAATTATTTAGGCCTCAAATACTCAAGTCTAAAACACAAACTTCAGAATTCCCTAGTTATCAAATCTCCTAGCATCAGAATTCCCTAGTCCGCAAATTCCCTAGACGAAAATCCTCAAATTCCCGAATTCCCTAGTTCTCGAAGTTGCTAGTTTCAAAACTTACCAGATCTCGAATTACTTGATCCCCAAATTTAAAAATTTCCAAACTCAATTTATTAATTAGAAATTAATTTCTGAAACCAAATACTTGAATTCAGCATTGTTCACGTTTCTGAACTCAAAGTTTTCAGAATAAAAATTTAAAATTAAAAATTAGAAAACTTATAATTGGAATTTTTTAAGTTGAAGATTTGAAAATTTATCAATTAAAGATCAGTGAGTGGCACCCTTCTTATATCGCCATTTTCCCTATCAAATTCGCCATTTTCCCTCCACCTTAAATTACAAAATCAACAAAGTTCAAGCAAAAACCGCAGAACCGTTGAAACGTAATAAACTAAAATTTCCCCGAAAGAAGATTCGACAGAAAAATGGTCGAAGAACAGAGTCGTTGAAGAACAAAGAAAACGCGAAGTGACAGGGGAAACCTCGAGGAAGAGGCGTCCTTTTATATAGATAACACGTTGAATTATTAAAAAAAAGTGTTTTGTTAGCGTCATACGGAAGCGTTCAAATATTCCAACAATACTCGCACGTCCAATATTATCTGTTCAAATTTATCGTAACACTTCCGTCCCGGAGAAGGTCCCTTCCTCTTTTTCCTTCCGTTTCCGCGCGAATCTTGCCTGTAGCGTCTCTTTTAAATAAATCAGCAACGCTCTCGCGGGAGCCGAGCAAAGCAGAGAAAAGAGGAAAAGGAAACGGCAACGACAAGAAGAAAAAGATAGCTGGTGGCTCGAAAGGAGTTCTCGAAGTGGAGGACGGAGACACTTTTGCCCGGGTCTTCAAGAACTTCTGCCTGCCGGTATTACCGCGGTTCAAGGCCCGTGCTCGCTGATAAAAAGGAACTAAACCCACCTCGAAACATCTCTGAATAGAAGATAGACGGATTTACACCTTGATCGAGAAGGACTGATTTCATTTTCTAAATGTTCGCGACCGCCAGAAAGAGAACCGTCGAGACGAGATTGCGGACGAATGTTTCGCTCGTTCCGAAAAATTTGCTTCACAAAAATTATCAGCTTCTTAATCCTTTTAGTCGACGACAAGGACGATCTTTTGAACATCTCTGTCAGTAACTATGTGACACGTATCCGGAAATTAATTTTTCAATTTTGGAGTTTTTGTATCTGTCTATACAGAGATTAAAATTAATAATTTAAATTTTGTTAATTGACATGCTTTCAGATTTGGAAGTTTGAGAATTTCTGTACTCGCAAAATGTTTTTAGATTTGGGGATTAAAGTTTCCTGGTTGTCTTCGGGGAGTGCTGACTAAAGTTTTAAGATCGAAGTTCGAACGTTGTTGAAGCATTGTAAGCAGATGCAATGGATTACGAAGTTTTACATTACTTTGGGGTGATCGATAATGTTCGAAATAAGTGATACGTGTGTTACAGAAATTACGTTGTTTCTGACAAGATACCCTTGCAAACAGTGTAACTTAAAATTTCTTACTCGATACAAAGAAGACAATTTTATAAATTTGTGTGACAATAATTTTGTAAGAATTTAAAAATAATTTTGTTAGAACGTGAATATAATTTTTGACCGAGATCACAAGTTTAAACAAATTCACTCCACTTCTTTTTAAATTAACAATTGTAAAGATTTATAGAGAGTACTCTAACCCCTTGCACTATTTTGACGAGTCTGACTCGTGACGCACTGGTACTTCAATTGGGATCAATTTTACTCGAATTTTGAATATGCTTCAATTTGGAGTTCAATTCCAATTATAATTTGCATGGTCAACGATTGCATAATACCATGTTGTCATAACATTTCAACATTCTTTGTCTGTTTTAATATTGTAGCTGTGTTTAGTTAGTTCTGACTAACGCACCTGACAAATAGGTCATAGTGCAAGGGGTTAAAATAAATTTTGTAGATGCAAGTTCGAGAAATAAAATTTAATCCTCAGTATGATGGAAGGTTGAATTAATCTCGTGATTTTGCATGAAACAATTGCATCGTGTTCTAATAAAATTACAACGATAATCGATTTTCCTTATGATTTTAAAGTATCAAAAGTGCTCAACGTGCGAGTACCTTGCAACTCATTTTACGACAAGAGTGGTTCACGTCATCACGGTATACATAATTCCTTAGATCATGAATACCTTATGTCCCTTAGATATGACCACCCTAGAACCAAATTATCCCTTCATACTTTACTATTGGCTATTATTTTTATACCTGGCACTAACAATCCACCTCTTGTTTTACAGCAACAATTCAACCCTGCTTTACTGTCTTCAACAACCATAAATATAAAAAACACGTGTTCCATTTCTGACATGTATCATCAAACTCGAAAATATTGAAAATATTTCTGCTAGTTATGGAACTAACTGATTATTTTTATTGGGAATTTGTCGAATGTCTCACAAACAGAATCGGTGTTGAAATTTAGTCTTGAGACTGAACATTGATGTTCAAATTACCATACTTAATTACACTTTGTGTTTTAATATTTGACAGCTATGTTCGACACCGAATAAGATTCTCAAATGGTTCACTAAGAAAAATATTCTCCTAGACTGCACTTTGTCAATAGTTAGCTTCGAGATCAAATACTGTAGTTAGATCAACTCGCGAGATTAATTCACATTAACCTTCTAATGTGATTAACGCCGGTATTGACCACACTAAGCAGTATGTTGAACTTCGGGTGAAACTAGTAACAATGTTAGGTTGAATATTTTCTTAGTAGATCCACACTGAAACGCCGAACACAGCACTTCAGAAAGGAAGTCTTCTGTTAAACTAACATAGGAAAATACAGTATTAAGTATGACTCTTTGAAAGTGTATCTGCGTGAAAGTTACAAATCGACCGATCACGAAGAAATCTTGAACGTCAGCTTCACAGTGGGAGTGTGACGAAACCGTGGCTCGTCACTTACGCTCGACACGCGATTATGATATGTTAATTCTGCTTTAACGACTAACGGGAGCCCACGAGAGAGTAAAAAAACGAGACGAGGTTCGAGGCTCACCCTGTCCGGCTGCTGCCAGCTCGTTTCCCGCTCCGGTTTCGCTCGTTAACGTTCTTTGGTTTCGTTCGCTCCATCCGACTCCATTTGGCCCGTGTGCCTCGAAGGCATTGTGTCAATTTCCTACTCGACCCTTCTTAACGACTCGATTCGGTTCAATTCGATTCCGTGAGTTTGTCGAAGGGAAAAGGGGCAATAGATTCGATTATCCTGCCCGTATCGGCAGCACGTTGTTATCAAAACTTTCTGCAAACGCTTCACTGTAGTCCGTTTAAACACTTTGTCTAGCACGTTGACCGTATGTGGCTGCTGGATGAACTTCCACAACCGTCCGTTATATATTTTCTGCAAAATGTGTCTTAAGGTACACATTTAGACATTCTGCGTTTAGACTGGACAGGTAAGTGTCTAGGCAAGTACCTAGACAAGTGTCTAGATAGACAAGTAGCTAAGAAACCCGTCAAACCTCTTCAGCTAATTGTTGCTTGCATGTCTGACCACTTGTTTAACTTGTCTGCTCACTTGCCTAGATACTTGTCTGGCTACTTGTTTGAACACTTGTCTAGCTGCTTGTGTGACTACGTCTGGATACCTGTTTGATCATTTGCCTAGTTACTTGCTTGATAACTTGTCTAGCAACTTGCTGAGTAATTTGCCTAGCAACTTGTCTGAGTATTTGATTGAACACTTGTCTAGATGAGTGTATGACTACTTGTCTGGATACCTGTTTGATCATTTGCCTAGTTACTTGCTTGATAACTTGTCTAGCAACTTGCTGAGTAATTTGCCTAGCAACTTGTCTGAGTATTTGATTGAACACTTGTCTAGATGAGTGTATGACTACGGCTGGATAGCTGTTTGATCATTTGTCTAGTTGCTTGACAACTTGCCTAGCAACTTGCTGAGTAATTTGCCTGGATACTTGTCTGGCTATGTGATTGAACACTTGTCTAGATGAGTGTATGACTACTTGTCTGGATACCTGTTTGATCATTTGTCTAGTTGCTTGACAACTTTCTAGCAACTTGCTGAGTAATTTGCCTGGATACTTGTCTGGCTATGTGATTGAACACTTGTCTAGATGAGTGTATGACTACTTGTCTGGATACCTGTTTGATCATTTGTCTAGCTACTTGCTCGACAACTTGTCTAGCAACTTGCTGAGTAATTTGCCTAGATACTTGTCTGGCTATGTGACTGAACACTTGTCTAGATGAGTGTATGACTACTTGTCTGGATACCTATTTGATCATTTGTCTAGCTACTTGCTTGAAAACTTGTCTAGCTGCTTGCTTGACAATTTGTCTAGCAACTTGCTGAGTAGCTTTCCTAGCAACATGTTAGTCTATGTGATTGAACACTTGTCTAGATGAGTGTATGATTACTTGTCTGAGTACCTGTGTGAACATTTGTGTAGTTGTTTGACAATTTGCCTAGCAACTTATCTGGCTATGTGATTGAACACTCGTCTAGATGAGTGTATGTCTACTTGTCTGGATACCTGTTTGATCATTTGTCTAACTACTTGCTTGAAAACGTGTCTAGCTACTTGCTTGACAATTTGTCTAGCAACTTGCTGAGTAATTTTCCTAGCAACTTGTCTGGCTATGTGATTGAACACTTGTCTAGATGAGTGTATGATTACTTGTCTGAGTACCTGTGTGAACATTTGTGTAGTTGTTTGACAATTTGCCTAGCAACTTATCTGGCTATGTTTTTGAACACTCGTCTAGATGAGTGTATGTCTACTTGTCTGGATACCTGTTTGATCATTTGTCTAACTACTTGCTTGAAAACGTGTCTAGCTACTTGCTTGACAATTTGTCTAGCAACTTGCTGAGTAATTTTCCTAGCAACTTGTCTGGCTATGTGATTGAACACTTGTCTAGATGAGTGTATGACTACTTGTCTGAGTACCTGTGTGAACTAGATACAATCTTGACAACTTGTCTAGCATCTTGCTGAGTAATTTGCTTAGCAACTTATCTGGCTATGTGTTCGATCACTTGTCTATATGCTTGATGACAGTGATGATAGATCAACTTGATGACTACTTGTCTGTAGACTTGTTTGATCATTTATCTATCTGCCAATTGTCTAGCAATTTGTTTAGCAATTAGGGAACTTATCTAGCACCTTGCACAATCTACATCCTAAGGCAGTTAGAAATAAATTTGTTGATGCTTGAAATGATATTTCCTTAAAGAACCTAATTATCATAGTATTTTAGAGATTGAGTCATTACAAAGTGTGCTACTTAGAAGTATTCTGTCGTATCTCTTCTGAACAAGATCAAACTTCGATTTCGCTTGTAAGATATTTGTAGGTTAAAGAGCCCTATCTAGAAATTTCTGCGAGATCCAGCGTTCCTCGATAACTAGATTCGATTAGGATATAACGAAGAACGCAGGACTAAGTGTAACGTGCTCTTTAAAAGTTCCATGAAGAAAAGTTTCAACGACGTTCCTCGTTCGTCGAATAATAGTCAGAAAAAGAGAGGGAATCGATCGAATCGAAGTGGTTGTCCTAGAATAGACTGGAGATTTTATGAAACGCAAAGTCGTACTTGCTAAAACTTTCAAAACAAGGACATCCCTGGCTTTGCTCGAATTAACCTGCACCAAGATCCATTTGCTTTGATTACGTTCTCGATAACGAGTTGTTAATTATTGTACAGATAATACTTCTGTAAATTGTACTTTGCAAACGTGATTTTCGTACAATAACATTATTGACGTTTGTCGAAATAATTGCATAACGCGTTTAAAAAATTTAGACATTTTTGCGTCACTGTGAAAAATGAAAATTAGTGATCTCAGATTCTTCAAATTATAGAAGTTTAATTTTTGTGAACACTTTTCTGCATTTTTAATAATATTACATATTACATTGCTTGTATTGCTGAGCTGAAGAGTAAACTAGAATTTTTATTTGTTCCAGAATTATTTTACTTTTAACATTGTCATTTTTATAAATTATTAAGGATTCTTGAAACGTGAGATTCCTTCATTAGAGTATTTGATACGAAATGCTTTTCGTACATTGTTCGTGATTTTCGTGCAATAATACTTTGTTTTTGTGTAACACTACACGAATTTCCATGTGAAAGCAGTGCTGTACATTGAACCATTTCGTAATACGCCACTGCTATAAGAGACTGTATGAATGTATGAATGAGAATGTATGAAACCTTCCCAGCACAAAGTACAAATGAAAACTTTGTAGTTCAAAATTTCGCTCTAAAATACGTGCAGGAGGACATACATTTAGCGAAGCAATTGTAGTTTTATTTTGTAAATACCGCAGCGAAAGAAGGGAGAAATTCGAGAGAAAACTTTACAAACGTTAGCTCCACACCGCCAACTTACAAAGATCTGCCGAGAGAACGCAAACAAAGAAAACCAACAGATTTTTTGGTAAAAGCACAGAGATGCTATAGAAGAAAGTCCTCGGTTAGAAGATGAAGATATTTTATTAGGAAAAAATCTCGATTAATGGCGTTTCTCTCCGAGATGAATAAAATTAGTGGAAATTATTCAAAATTAATATTCTTCAAAATTCGACTAGTTATCGATATTTTTATTATCGTAAGTTTAATTGTATAGGTTTATAAATTTAATTGAAACTTAAAGTTTATGCAAACTACTTTACTTTTAGAACATGTTTGCAATATCTATTGATATGGTGTCTTTCGTATTAACAAAGTTAAAGACATTTTTGAATACATCATAAAAGAATGTGAATTTAACAATTTTCTATTAGTACTTTCTTTTCCAATAAAAAATTTTCCATAAAAAAAATTGTGACTTTTGCACAAACCCCATGATCTATTTCCTCAAACGTCAAAGTCCTTGAAGACTGGATAACAGTGTAAAATAAAAAATATTTTATAATTTTATTAATAAACTCCTCGATATAATCTTTGTGGAATATATGAATTTCGTTTGATTAAACGCGGCAGTTAAATCACGGGTGATCACAAAGCCGAAAATATATATATATTTTTTTCTCGTAGACCACTTCCAAATACGAATTCCGCCTCTGAATTCCAAACGAATCAGTCCACCGTTTGCGAAAACGAATAAATAACCGGGTCCGGTAGTCCGTTTAATTAATGCCAGCCGCTTTCGAGCCACAATTAATTCCGAATGGCGAATGAAAGAAAGAAAGAAATAAACTGCACGCACACAGAGAAAATGGCCGGCGTAATTAAACGCGTGACGGAAAGACGTCCGTGAAAATGACGGCAGGATCAAAGGAACCGACCACGAGGAAAACTACGGTTCGCTTTCCACGAATTTTCGAATGTTAAATATCCACGTTTCTCTTTATTCTTCGTCCCTTTCTTCGTACACACACATTTCGAAACGACAACTCGTACGATCTCTATGAAACGCAACTTTTTCTTTCGGTTTAGTCTCTTTCCCTCGTTCTCCGTTTGAATATATATTTTTCCCGCCACAACTTCGCGCGTTGCATTTTAAACGCACGGGATTTGTCTCACGCGCTGTGGATGTTTTTGAAATTGAAATCGTTCGATTCGTGACAGGTTGCGGTTTATTCATGCATCGAACAAATGTAAATGTCACTGCATCTTTTGTGTACACAGCACACTTCTTTTTATTATTTTTATACGCGTTTTGTATGGCTTTGGATATTTTTGGGGTAAGAGATTGTGGCATGATTTTTGATTAATGAAAATTGTTGAAATTGTGTATTTGTCAAATATTTTATAATTCTTACTATTTTAATATTATTATTAAATGTTACTGAATGTTTGAAGAAACTGATGGTCGTTATTCAAAATTAAAAAGAATTTCACGAGAAGATCAAAATTCGAATACTTTTAGTAGTGGAAAAATAGTGAGAAATATAAAGAATTGTTGCAGAGATAAATAAATATAATAATTTATACAAATATGTTACTTTATGACACTTTAATTATATAAAATAATTAAATAATAGTATAAATATGTTTAATAATAAAAATTCTTTTTATTTTCCTTTTAAGTTTCACTTCTCACGTCTTTATACATGTATAGCTTTGTATAGTCATCTCTAGTCTACAATCAAAAACTTCATACAGAATATCAAAAGAAAATTAAGAGGGTGGAAAATTATGTAATTAAAAAAGAAGTAAAAATATTGTTACTAAAAAAGAGACAATAATTATAATTATAACAATAACGTTACGAAAACATCGCGTACAAAGTTTATTTTATTTCTCTAAAAAAAAAATCTTAAAAATGGCGATGCAAGTTTTGTGCAACGATTAATGAGATTCGAGAGGGTATTAACGAATCGAGAGGGTTGTTTCGTGCATGATTAGACGATATAATGCCGGAGATAAAGAAACAATGGCAGAGGACCGGAGGCTAATCATCGCGAACGACAAGAAACAGTATTATAGTGAGCAATTTGTCTTGCATAACTATTTAACACGTTGGTCGCGAAGTGATTCGCGAAGAGCGTGTTGGTTGGCGAACGAGCGTTGGAAAACTGCCAAAAACGTGAGAACGGTTATCGCTGACAATGAGGGGTGGGTAGTAAATGTCAACACTTCCGCAAACACGGTTAGCATTTAGGCAAGTTGAATGTTTCAATTTTCTACTTTCCTGGCACACGATCCCTTTTAAGTATTTCCTACTTCCTCAACGTCCACATCGCCCTAATTGCCTGTCACTGTTTCTCATTCTCGAACATGCAATTCAATAATTTACTACCTCGATTAAATTTACAAATATAGTTAAACAACTGTCAAATATGAACGATTTGAACAATTTGAACAATTTGACCAAATATGAACAATTTGAACAATTTGAACAGTTTGACCAAATATGAACAATTTTTAGTACATTCATTTATAGTGAAAGCTGTCATGTATGGTCAGACATACTTGTAACGCAAACTTAAAATATTAAAAACTTTTTAGTTGTGACTTTGAATTAGACTCGATGAATGGTAAATGCTAGTTTAATAGTTAATTTAAAGTACATACGATGCCAATTGCATAATTAACAAGTGAATGATACTTGACGAAATATGAAACTTAATTTACACTTTCAGTAGCATATTAATTGGTGAAATATTAGGTCGTTGAATAAAATATTTGACATGGAAGATAAAATAAACTTGTCACGTCTTAATTTTAGTTTCGAAGTTCAAGGAAAATGACTACACAACTTTATTAATATCTTTGAGAGAATGTAGCTAAGTCTTTGTTGGAACATAGATAGTTATTTTCATTGGACCTTGAACTTAAAATTCACGTGATATAATTATTATTATGCGACACTTATGTCATCAAAACGTATTCGATATCCAAATCCGCCATTTAACGTCCCGTAACTTAATGTAACCTAACCATGCATTTTTACATCATCAAATGTTTAAATGATTAAAAATATACATTTACACAAACACAATAAACAATGATATTTGTAGCACATTAATATTCAAAAAGAATAATTTTGTATTATTTAAAATTATTTGCTATTATTCAAGAGCAATAAATTATTAATAAAAATTGTTTCGATTGGAGTACCAATTCTACCGTAAATTATAAAGGTTGTATTTCAAATCGAAATAAGTGGAAGAAGACAATGGATAACAAACGAATAGTAATTAGGTTAACGAAAGATGAATTCATCGAATTACACGGGTCATTATACGACAAATGAAGTTGCTGGGTCCGAGAATATACTTTGTCGAAGAACATTCTCGCGGGACGATTGCTGCCTTATTATTATCTCAAGAGACCGAAGTCATTTCCCGTACACGGACAAACTAGCTATCGCATACTAATAGCCGATTAATGGAAAATCGATCCGGAATTTTACTGTACCCCTAGCGACCCGATTAAATGTATTATACACGGTGACGGTAATGGTTGTCAAAGTTTATTTTCGCGTACTCCTCGTTCTTTCAACGTTTCATTCGTACAAGGACATGTTATGAAAACTCGAAAACATTTTGACATTTGAAAATTTCTTAAATTTCAGCATTCTTAATTTCTCAAATTTTTAAATTCTCAATTTTCCACATTCTCAATTAACAAATTTTCCAAATTCTAAACTCTCCGAGTTCCAAATTCCCCGAATTTCAAATTCCTCGAACTCCAAATTGCCCAAATTCTAAATTTCCCGAATTCCGAATTCCCCAAATTCCCAAATCTCCAAGTTCTACATTCTCCAAATTCCCAATTCCCCAAATTCCAAATACCCCGAATTCCAAATTCCCCCAATTCCCCATTCCCCCAATTCCTAATTCCCCCAATTCCCAATTCCCAATTCCCCAAATTCAAAATTCCTCCAATTCTAAATTCCCCGAATTCCCCATTCCCCGAATTCCCCATTCCCCGAATTCCCCATTCCCCGAATTCCCCATTCCCCGAATTCCCCATTCCCCGAATTCCCCATTCCCCGAATTCCCCATTCCCCCAATTCCCCATTCCCCCAATTCCCCATTCCCCCAATTCCCCATTCCCCCAATTCCCCATTCCCCCAATTCCCAATTCCCCAAATTCCAAATTCCCCCAATTCCAAATTCCCCAAATTCCAAATTCCCCCAATTCCAAATTCCCCCAATTCTAAATTCCCCGAATTACCCATTCCCCAATTCCCCATTTCCCCAATTCCCAATTCCCCAAATTCCAAATTCCCCCAATTCTAAATTCCCCGAATTCCCCATTCCCCCAATTCTAAATTCCTCCAATTCCCCATTCCCCCAATTCCCAATTCCCCAAATTCCAAATTTCCCCAATTCTAAATTCCCCGAATTACCCATTCCCCAATTCCCCATTTCCCCAATTCCCAATTCCCCAAATTCCAAATTCCCCCAATTTTAAATTCCCCGAATTACCCATTCCCCAATTCCTCATTTCCCCAATTCCCAATTCCCCAAATTCAAAATTCCCCCAATTCCCAATTCCCCCAATTTCCCAAATTCTGATCTCCCCAAAAATCCCTAAAGTCAAGTGGCAGGTTTCTCCGTTGGCCGCCATAATATTCGTATGTAAATCAAATTTGCTCTCGATTGTATTACATATGTGTAATGTTCCTTGCGACACACGAACGAATTAATTTGTTTGTGCGTCTTGAATGACAACATTTGCAATGGTTCATGTATGTTTAGAATCAAAGTGACTATGTTGGACGAGGTTCGTAGCGTTATGAATTATTAATCGGGCGAGTGTTAGGTCGAGTATACAGTACCTGGACTAATTTTGAATTCGTATACTTGGTACAGTAGCTGCATGTAATATTTCGACATAAAAAGTTAACGAGACCGTTGCAGAGGGAAACTGATGATTCTCAAAGCAAAAACTAAACAGATTAGTGCATAGTTTCTATTAGTTTTGCAGATGCATTTATTATTTCTAGCTCTATAAGTTATATTAATAATAATTATAGTTATAATATTGATAATTGTTGTAGAAGTAATCAAAGGTTACTTCGTTTGATTGTGATTTCCATTTTTTGGCAATTTAAATAAAAGGTAGACGATATACATTCGCCATTTTGTAATTAGTGATTCATGAAAGCAGAGTTGAAATATAGTTTAAAATTTAAGAAATCGTGTAATTTTGTTTGCTAGATATTTGGAAAAACAGTGTTTAATCGTCTTACTTTGTAAGATCTATAAAATGGTGGACCATATCAAAATGGCGCACGCGTGCACGGTTTATACAGTGATGAGCCGTGAAATAGTCTTCCTCCACCTTCTCTTCATCTCAAATTCATAAATTTCTCCGGAATTTAAAAAATTTCGAGATCTGTAAACTTTGGAGATTTGAAAACCCTGGAAATTTGAAACGCGATAATGTAGAAGTTAGTAATTTGGAGATTTAGAAATTCAGAATTTTTGTTTATAGAAAATATTTAAGATATCAACAAGAATAACTAGAATTTTGAATAATCAATCGTATGAAATTGAATAAACACGAATCGTATGAATTTCAAGACGGAAAGGTAAAAGATTCCTGACAACGAAGAGTAAAAGTCTTCCTGACACTGAACGTGTTACTCATTTCCCCCTACAAACTCGAAGGAATATTTCTTCCTTAACAACGGGGAAGAATATCGAAGAAGGCAGAAAAGAAGTATAATACTTGCACTTGTTACGAAAGTATATATTCTCTGGTTTATCACTTTATTCTTCGGCAAGACTGTTTGAATATCATTATAGGGTGACGTAAGGTCTTGTTATCCTGGGATCAGTGCATACGTGGTGCATACATTATGGATGCATGATCCTTTACATTATCGTTTGTGCATGCGTATATTAGAACCGCGGAAAGAATGAAATTTCAAGCGATAATTTAAATAGTGCAAGAGAATCGTAAAACAAAGGAAAATGAACTTCCCTCGATGTAATATCTTCCTTCCTCGAAAATCAGCATTTTTCATTTCCTTAGTCATTTATTCAAACCACTTTCCATTAACTGTTAAAATAATCTATTTTCCATATTGAAACTACAATTTTTTAATTCTGAAAAACTGGAACTACCACCTTTTCCTAATACTGTTTTTAAAGTGAAGAACTCATAAAAATAATAATATTTCATATAAATAGTATCAAAATAATGTATCCACAGGGAAAATTCATTTTTTTAGAATAAACTTAAATTAAATTAAACGTGTATTAAAATTTGATCAGTGTTTTAGTTAGTTTTTCGCATTTCAGCATCCCTTAATAAGGTTGACATCACAACATCGAATGTGCTGACAAAGATAAAATTTCTTCCTGATTCTCAAATCTCTGTCCTTCTCCCCCGAGCAATAATTTAAAACTAATTTCTTGTAAACGTTACATTTTTCGAGACAATTCTGGAAGAAGGAGCCTGAACGTTTGGTAAGTTTCTCGAAGGCAAGATTTATATTCCACAAACACGTTGAAAGAGTCTTTGGTGGTGTTCGGAAAGAGGAGCGAAAGTTTCCAACGATGGCAAGGGATGTTTCTCGAAGACAAGGAAAAGGTGTTAACTAGCTTTCGACAAGGATCCACGTAAGGAAAAAAAACCCGTGGAATCGGGACATCGCGATCGTGGTAGCGAAGAAAACGGAAAGAGTAAAAGAGAAAAAGGGGAACGTCGTTGAAATGCTTGAGAAGAAAGCTGAAAGGGATGAAAGTGGAACAGCCTAGTAACCAGGGAAGAAGGCAAAGGAAGGGAAACATGCAAAAACGAGAGGGTAACTAGCGCGGGAAAAGGGCGAGTGAGCTCAAAAGTCGGGTTTTATTGCGGGTTAGATTGAAAGAGAAAAGTGGCCGATTGCACGTTAGACTGAAAGATAAAAAAGAAAGTAGGGAGCGCGGAGTATGAGGGACAAACCGAGGGAACGAGGGGAAAGGGTGAAAAGAGGAGGAAGAGGAAATCAAACGCGTACGATGCGTCAAAGGGGGAAATCTAAGGTATTCAAACGAACGCACTGAAAGAGATGGAAGAAGATACAAGAACAGAGGGATTAAGAAATATATTTCAATATGTTTACTTAAAGAAGAATAATGGAAACTGTATATTGGGGTGGGATGTAAGCTTTCTTTAGATAGGACCAGGATTTTGGGAGATCTAAGTATCTAACTATCTAACTAGTTAACTATCTAACTATCTAAGTATCTAACTATCTAAATATCTGACTGTCTCCGTATCTAACTATCTAACTCTCTAAATATCTGACTATCTCAGTATCTAACTATCTAACTCTCTAAATATCTGACTATCTCAGTATCTATCTAACTCTCTAAATATCTGACTATCTCAGTATCTAACTATCTAACTCTCTAAATATCTGACTATCTCAGTATCTAACTATTTAGCTAACTAACTAAGTATTTGACTGTCTATCTAAGTATCTATGTATCTAAGTATCTAACTACCTAAGTATCTAACTATCTAAGTATCTAGCTATCTGAGTATCTAACTACCTAAGTGTCTAACTATCTAAGTATCTATCTATCTGAGTATCTAAGTATCTAGATATCTAATCTCTCTAACCTAACTAAGTATCTACTTATTCCTCGTTTCAAATCCCAGAACTCCCCAAATCCTCAAACCCCCAAATTGCCAACTAATAAAATCTCTAAATCGCAACTTCTCAACAATTATAAAATATAAAAATTTTTAAAATATCCCTCCAAACTGCTCTGTCCAAGCCCTCATATTATCTCAATTTTCGTTTCTTTCTTTTTATCCCTTTTCATCTCAATATTCATCTAAACGTTAGAGTACATACATATGTAAACTTTCAGATACCGTAAATTTCCCAGAAATGATAAAAAAAATATATAAGATCGCGAAGTTTCAAGGAAATCATAGTTAGCCGAGTGAAAAGGACATTCGGTATCAGCTGGACACGCGAGCAGCGTTGTACGCGGGACTCATTTAAATACGGAAATAAAGTAATTTCGCGGGACAGTAGTAATAACTTGTCGGCGATGGCGTACGACGTATATAGCCGTCCACGGCTTTCTTCGGCTTAGATTCATTGTTATCGTCCTTTAATACCGCGTGTAACGTCGCTCGATTAATTGCGATTACAATCTCTCACGACACTCGACTAACAAGTGCATCTTACGTTCTTGCTTTTCAATGAATTTCACCAAGGTCAATTACGCGGGAAAATTTAACAACCCGCAGATTTTACACGTCTCTTTTTATTCAGTCTCACTATGGTACTTCATTATTAAAACAAGAATGAAATATATCAAATTTGATACTGTTAATGATGTTTTATTGCATTTTTAATTATTATAAATTTAATGATGGATAATGTATATATTTGTCACTTTGTAATTTTGTAAGGTAAGTAATTTATGAACGTGGAATTAAAATATAGTCTAACATTTTAAGAGAAAAATACTGAAATTTCATTCACTCGTTATCCCAGAAAAATCTAAAACGAAAAGAAAATAACAAATCTGATACCGTTAAAGTTTAATCACACTTTTTATATTTGAAACAGAAATAATTCCAAATTTCTATAATTGAAAATTTGAAAATTTGAAAATTACTAAATTTGACAAGATTACAAAGTAAATTTGAAAATTTATGAATTCAAAGATTTGAAAATTCGAAGGTACATAAATGTGAAAATATCAAGAGTTCTTAATTAATTACAATTATTTGCACATGATATTTTTCAAATTTAAGAATTTTAATCGACGATATAAAATCTAGGTTAATTGTTGTACAAATGGTAATAAAGTTATGACGTTACGATTTATTTAATATATTTGCCGAGCAGAGGTGGCGATAAATTTTATTTTTTACCTCTGTGAGAAGTTTGTTAACGGTGACATATATTAATGATTTAAAATATGCGTTTTCAATTAAAATTTCTATAATCAGCTACAAATTCTGTGATTAAAATATTTGAGGGAAAACGGGAAATTTTCCATTAATATTTTAACGACACGCAACTTTTTGATGAAAAAATTATTGTACATAAAAATTACCATACTGAATAATGTATGGGTGACCCACGTTGAATATCATACGATCAATTTCCTCATAATCTGTTTTAAATTAAAACAGAGAAAAATTAGAGATTCTAAGCAGTAATATTACTACATACATCAATTTCGTTATAGAGAGATAATATAAGATAGTGCGCGATAAGTTCAAATTAAAAAATGAAACAATGTACTCTTAATATATTGCCACGAACGTGAGATACTATAAAATTCTCGAGTCCCCATATATCTCTATCCTTTACAACCGTATAGATCACCATTAGTGAGTAAAACCTTGCAAAAGTGGCCATATAGCGAGGCACCGTTCGATATCACCATGCCAACGTATTAAAATCTCTCAATTTCAAAAAATGATCTTGCCAAATACTTCCGGAAGAACAAACACAAATCAGCTTTCGCGCAAGGAAAAATTCGAGTATCCAATATAAAACTCGAGTGTCGAAAGTTCGAAGGGAATAAAAAGACGGCAATAAAGTCGACGGAAACACATTGATCAGCTAATTTGAGGGTGACACGGCTAAAGTTTTGGATGACGGCCCAGTGGGCGGTGGGCGATGTAGAGCGAGGAAATGAATTATGAGAACAGGAACTGAATATCAACGTAACAGAGCGCGTGAATTATTTAACGATCCTATTTACCGGGCTCAGCGCATTGAATTAAATTTACGTTCCGGCCGTATGCAAAAATCATCGTTGAACAAGATTAATGAAACTGCCGGTACATACGATCAAAGGACGGAGGGGTTCGTCCGATCGGATCTTGATCTTAAAATCGTTTTTCTCTTTCCACCCTCTCTTATTTTTTATCTTCGCGTCAAAGCGTTTCATTTCTCTCGCTTGACGCGTTGAATTCAATTTACATTCGAACAGGTAGAAATGATTTACGAGCAGGACGAAACAATGTCGATGATTTATGCATTTACACAGGCCCTCCTTTTTTTCGCGGTCACTTTTGTTTCGGACTGTACTCTACCGAAATTTGCGTACTGAAGGAATTTGCGATTTGTTTATTATACGGTGTTAACAATATTTTACGTGTCAGAAGTTACCAGGTGTCGGATGTTGATTGATATTGTTTGTGTTGGTGGTATCATGAGTGGTTCTTTTGTATCATGGTTTTTAATGAGGTTTTTGAAGTACTCGATAGGGAATTTTACAAATTTTTTGATGAAGTTCATTCGACAGGGAATTTTACAAATTTTTTGATAGAGTTCATTCGACAGGGAATTTTACAAATTTTTTGATAGAGTTCATTCGACAGGGAATTTTACAAATTTTTTGATAGAGTTCATTCGACAGGGAATTTTACAAATTTTTTGATAAAGTACTTTCGACAGGGAATTTTACAAATTTTTTGATGAAGTTCATTCGACAGGGAATTTTACAAATTTTTTGATAAAGTACTTTCAACAGGGAATTTTACAAATGTAGAGATGTAGGGAGTAATGATGTAGTAAGTAGGTAATGCAGTTGTAAGTAGATACTGATGTAGGGACACAGATATCAATATCTACATGCAAATCTAAGTATCTAAGGATACATGGAGGTAGGTATACAATTCAAAAATTTAGAGATCTAGAGACGATTTTTTTATACAAATTTTGCAATCAACCTTTCATAATCACAAAATTGTAGTCACTGTACAACAAACATTTGTAAAACGCAAAATTGTGCTCAGTGTACAACAAACACTTCTAAAATGAAAAATTGTACTGACTGTACGACAAACACTTCTAAAATGCAAAATTATTGTCAGTGTACAACAAACACTACTAAACTGAAAAATTGTACTGATTGTACAACAAACACTTCTAAAATGTAATATTATACTCAGTGTACAACAAACACTTCTAAAATGTAAAATTATACTCAGTGTACAACAAACACTTCTAAAATGTAAAATTATACTCAGTGTACAACAAACGCTTCTAAACTGAAAAATTGTGCTGACCGTACAACAAACACTTGTAAAATGTACCAATAAAATCAATTTCTTCAAATCAACATTAAAATAATTTGTAAAATTGTACAAGTTATAATATACAACAATCATTTACAAATTATAACCTGTTTCTCTTATGTATATAAAAAAAGATTACTATTTGTAAAATTATTGCACAGCAGAATGTTGACGAAAGTTATTTGTAAAATGACACTTATGTTGTAAAACAATGATGATTTTTTAGAGAGTATATTTATTATTTGGAAGAATGGAATAACAGAAGTGCTCGATGAATTCGACCAAACAAACCGGTGTGTATCATCGAATCCCACCTAATTATTCGACGTTACATTCTAATTTATATGCAACCCGAGTATCAGTTGCAAACGGTGCATTAAGAGATTCCTCTGGAGCTTAGAATATCAGGAACGATAACATAGAGAACGGGAAACTGTAATCGTTAACGGTTCGATTGAATTTACATATCCAACAAAACCTACATCAGAATGCGACCAAGATCCCATAAATCATTCATCGACCTATCGTCAAAGTTTCCGTACCAAAAACTTCCATCAAATTTCTCTACATAATTGTGCAAAATACGAAGAGGTTCTAATATATAATTCAAATATTTTAACGGTTTCAATTATTTTGTCTTCGTGAAATTCTAGCAGGTGTCCATCACTTTCAAACAGTAATTACTACTCCTCTTTCGACGGTACAATGTACTTTTCTCGCGTAAATCAAGATTTTCAAAAATTCCCTTTCAGAGTGGATATTCAAAGGAAACATCGTCAGAAAATTTTAGCAATCTAACGGATGCACTATGGTTGTTCATTTTAGTGTCATAAAGCAGACATGATCGTGATTGGATATGTAGAACAGGGATTTGAGAACTAGGGAATTTTAAACTTTGGAAGTTTTGGTGTTCGAAGAATTTGGGGATTTGGGCAATTTAGGAATATGAGAAATTGAGAGATTTGGAGAATTTAGCGATTCGGAAATTTTGCAATCTGAACTTGGGGATTTGTGATTTCTTAAAACCACAACCTCCAGCAAACACTATTTCCTAACTAAAAGTTTATTCAGCAATTGTCACCAGCTCACCTCAACCAGAACTTCGTCATCCTATTTCACTAGAATATCCAGCAACTGCCATTAGCTTCTAAAAACCACATCCTCCAGCAAACTTCATCTCTAAACTAGAATTTCATTCAACAATTATCATCATCCGAAACAGAATCTTATTCATCAATTTCAAATTCTGAATTTTTTATTTCAATTTCTCATCTGAACATTACTCTCCCTCTCTCGTTTTATGACATCGATCAAATATTCAATATCCAAGAGAGCAAGTAAAAATCGAAGCCCATAGGGAGTATTACAGAAATTAGTAGAAAAATCAAAGGGAGAGTAATATTAAAAATTAGTAAAAAAATCAAAGACCAAAGGAAGAGTAATATTATGGAAATCAGTAAAACGATAAAAACCCAAAGGGAAAATCATAGAAATCAGTGCAAAAATCAAAGTTCAAAGGGAGAGTAGTGTTGTGGGAAAGAGGGTCGGCCATTTTGTGTATTCGTGCGGTGCCAGGCCGAGTTAGCAGGTGAGCGAGGCTGAATTATGCCTTATTACGAAACGGAAGGGCCAAGTCCTGTTACACGTCAGTCACGCGAATAAATTGTATCTCTGGCGGCGAAGTGGCTAGGGGAAAGAAAGATTAGAAAGCGTGGAGACGAGCTAGCCCCAGGAAAAATGCTACTTTGTAGCACGCCTTCTACGAGCTGTTGAATTAATTCGCTGTATTAAAGCACCGTGTCCACTTTTTCTTTCCTTAGTCAGACTGCGCGTTTCCTACGTTTAACCTTTCTTAGACCGCGTTTTTCTTTGTCCTTCGAACGTAACAGTAACACATGAAAACGCGTCTGTTGTTATTACGTTCGTTTTTAAAATCTCCTTCAGCGTGTTTTTCTTTCTAAGGTTAATTTTCTAAAAGCTTGAATTTTAAGTTCACAAATTTTCAAGTTATTACGATTTTAAGTACATTAAATTCATAAATTAATATGATTTTAAGTTGTTGTTTTATGAGCTCTAAAATTTTAGATGTACACCTGTAGGTTTGTACATTTTTAGTTTCTCGAATGTTCAAGCAGGTTTTCTTTACAAGTGGAGAAGATTTGAAATATCAGATGTTTAAATCTATAAATATATGAATCTTCAAATTTCTAAATGTTCAAATCCCTAAATTGTCAGATTCTAAAATTTGTAAGTTCTCAAACTCCATATCCAGGAATTACCAAGTACTCAAATCCACAAATCCTTAAATCCTTAAAATTCTAAATTTCTACATTTTTAAATGCCTAAGTCCATAAATCTAAATCTCTAAATCCCAACATCCCTGAGTCTCTAACTCTCTACACCCCAAGTTCCTAATTACCCAAATACCTAAATACCTATATCTCTTAATACCTAAATTTCTACCTCTCCAAATAGCTAAATTCCTAAAACACCAAATGCTAAATCCAGGAATCCCCAAATCCTCAAATCTCCGAATTTTTAAATCCCCAAATCCTCGAATTCCCAGTCCTCAAGTCTCCAAATCTCCAAATCCCCAAGACCCCAAAACTCTAACTCTCTGAATCCCCAAATCTTCAAATCTCCAAATCTCCAAATCCTCAAAACCCCAAAATTTCAACTCCCTGAATCCCCAAATTCCCAAATCCCCATATCCCCAAATCACCAAAACCCCAAAACCCCAAAACTCCAACTCTCTGAATCCCCAAGTCTTCAAATCTCCAAATCCTCAAAACCCCAAAATTCCAACTTTCTGAATTCACAAATCTCCAAATCCCCAAAACCCCAAAATTCCAACTCTCCGAATCCCCAAACCTTCAAATCTCCAAATACCCAAATCTCCAAATCTCCAAATCCTCAAAATCCCAAAATTCCAACTCTGTGAATCCCTAAATCTCCAAATCTCCAAAACCCCAAAATTCCAACTCCCTGAATCCCCAAATTCCCAAATCCCCAAATCTCCAAATCACCAAAACCCCAAAACCCCAAAACTCCAACTCTCTGAATCCCCAAGTCTTCAAATCTCCAAATCTCCAAATCCTCAAAACCCCAAAATTCCAACTTTCTGAATTCACAAATCTCCAAATCCTCAAAACCCCAAAATTCCAACTCTTCGAATTCCCAAATCTTCAAATCTTCAAATGCCCAAATCTCCAAATCTCCAAATCCTCAAAACCCCAAAATTCCAACTCTGTGAATCCCTAAATCTCCAAATCTCCAAAACCCCAAAATTCCAACTCCCTGAATCCCCAAATTCCCAAATCCCCAAATCTCCAAATCACCAAAACCCCAAAACCCCAAAACTCCAACTCTCTGAATCCCCAAGTCTTCAAATCTCCAAATCTCCAAATCCTCAAAACCCCAAAATTCCAACTCTTCGAATTTCCAAATCTTCAAATCTTCAAATGCCCAAATCTCCAAATCTCCAAATCCTCAAAACCCCAAAATTCCAACTCTGTGAATCCCTAAATCTCCAAATCTCCAAAAACCCAAATCTCCAAAACCCCAAAATTCCAACTCCCTGAATCCCCAAATCTCCAAATCCCCAAATCTCCAAATCTCCAAATCTCCAAATCTCCAAATCACCAAATCTCTAAATCTCCAAATCTCCAAATCCCCAAATTCCCAAATCTCCAACTCCCCAAATCCCCAAAATCCCAAATCGAATTCCAAAATTGCAGAACCTAAAATCTCCAGATACCAGTATCTCAGCAACTACGAAGAAAGACAAACAAAAAACTAGTTCAAAATCATAATTGGTAGACCCACACTCTTCCAGGATCCGTAGGTTAAATTTTTAATCCTCGTTAAAACTTTTCAATTCATTTCTTCTAATGACTTTAAATCCGTTAGTCGACGAAACCGTCCAGAAGAGAACATTCTTGACACACTCGGAAAGTTTGAAAATCTTCCGGCGGATTAAATCAAGCTCCAGAAAGTTTATAAGTGAGTTTAATCGAAAGTGATCATACCGGAAACCGCGTTAGCCAGAAACTGTGGATTTCCTGTTCAGTTCACGAAGAATCTCGTTGGATTCGATTGAGACGAATATTAAAAGGAAGATCACGAGTTGAGTCTTTAACGCTATATGACAGTTTTCGTTTGGGATTTTTCAAAGGGTACGAAAATGCGTTTGAATTGCAGCTTGAGCAAACGTTTCTCGATTCGGATCAAAGCTGGTCTTCTGTAAAGATGATCTAAGATCAAGGTTGGTCGCTTTGATTAACTCGCTGTGGGATCAGCTAAATTGTGGAGTTGACGTCTGCTCTGTATTTGTATTCGACGATGATCAGCTCCTTTGCGTGGATCAAGAATATTTATTCAGGTATGCAAATTATACGATAATTCGTGTACCTCTACGAACTGCAAGATTTCTATCTTTCTCTTCTTTGAATCTTGTAAGTTTACTCTTTTGTCGTTCAGGAGATTTCAGCTGTTTTACATGATAGATGAGATTTTGCATTTTGACGGATGTTTTGCTTGATGGATATTGTATTTATATATACTTTTGTGTGTATTACTTTGTGTGGTTGTAGATGGTTAATATCTTAATACAGTGATCGTTTCAACAAAATTTTTGTCACAGAATTATTAAACTTAACGTAATTGTACATAATGACCTTTTATATGTACTCTTTACTCCAAAGTGTATATCAACTGTTTCGATATATTCTTCAAACGCATCAATTTTTATACATAAAGACTAAAAAATATCCTTGCTTCCATCAAACCTCAGATGTAATCAAATTAATCAAATTAAGTTCAAAAAGGTTGATATACGAATTTTCTAAGTATATTTGAAATCATTCGAAAATACAATTGAATCAAGTTATCCAGCAGCCTTTTCCATCCGAAAAGCCAGGAAATGTGATCGGATCGGGGCAGATTTACCGCGATCGTGAAAGAAATTTCCACGCGGATGGCGTTCAAGTTCGCGGAACGGATTTCGAGCGGATTCGAAGCTGAGTCGGATCGAACGCTCTCGTATTTTCGGTTTTTCCACTTTCTTCCGTTCCGTCCGAACTGCTATCGAGTGCTCTGTGATCGAAATTTAACTTCTGTCCAGACAGAAAGGTATTTATTGCCCGGGAATAACAGGGCGAACCGATGAAAGCTGCCCATCGAGGATACACGGCTCACGCTGCGGTGCTGTAAAGCGGATTATTCATGGTGCGTCTCTTTTTCTAGCGCGATAAAACACCTGTTTTGTACGTTTTGTTCCCCTTTCGGTTTCTCGAAATTAATACGAGACAGGGATTATGCCGATAACGCGGGCTGATGATTTCAGAATTCATGGGATATTGCGTTCGGTGAATTAATGACGGGCTTTTGTCGATGTCGAGCTGGTTGATCCTCTTTGAATTATGCAGTTTATAGGATTCTTATACATTTTTTGATATTTGTTGGTTTAATTATGTTTAGGGTGGTTATTTCGTGAAAATTGATAGAGTTGATATAACGAAGATTTAATCAGTTTTATAGAAGTAATTATTTGATAACATATGTAAATGTTATGGCGTGTGCGAGATCAAGACTTTCAAGACCTTTGCGACTCTTATCGTTCGTAAAAAATCTGTCGGTAAAAATTGAAATTAGGTCAGCGCCATCTAGCGGATGTTTCCCAAAGCTTGCTCCTGGTAGCAGGATCGCAGGAAAGCGAGGAGGTATCCGGAGTATTAGGAGGTTTCCCGCGCAATCTGTGCGCATGCGCACTACGATCAAACTCCCGCCACCTCTCCAACATGGCGTCTCACGGATTAAACGAAATTAACGATAAAGAATAATTAATTACTCATGTTCTAAGAACAATTTATGCACTTTTAAGGGTTAATAAGTATCTGCGGTTCACTATCTATTTACGCATACTATATTTGCAAAGATTTTATTCGTAATTAATTTGTTATTAATATTTATTTATGTGAATTATTTCGCAATGACATTATGTTAATGAATTTCGTACAAGAAAATCAGAAAAAAATTGAAGTAGATTTCTCAACCATAAAAGTGCACGAATAGCGCTCAAAAAACGAGTAATTAATAAATATATTCTGTCATTAATTCGATGTATTCCGGTCGCCATTTTGGATAAGGTGGCGGGAGCTCGGTAGCAGTACGCATGCGCACAGATTGCGCGGGAAACCTCCTAATACTCCGGATACCTCCTCGCTTTCCTGCGATCCTGCTACCAGGAGCAAGCTTTGGGAAACATCCGCTAGATGGCGCTGATCAAATTTTAATATTTACCGACAGATTTTTGTATATCGATATACGAATCGAACATCGTACTGCTAGTGGTACGTTTATAGACAGCTGTTAATAATTAATTACTATCACTCTAAATCTTAACAAATGATACACCGAAAATTACGTAATGAATCACAGATCACTCTTCAATCATGAAAATACAGAAATTATGCACACAGTATAAATAATTAATTTTATTAATCCTTGTATATTGGGATGAATGTAATTAATTACTTCCAACTAAAATCTTAACAAATGTCATATGAGAAAGTAGGTTATGTATTGCAGACCATGTTTCAATCATAAAAATACGTAAATTGTATCTAGGGAACGAGTAATTAATATTTCTCCATCAGTAGTTTCATTTATTCGGTAAGACGCCATGTTGGAAAGGTGGCGCGAGTCCTGAGTGCACGCGCATGCGCGCAGATTGCGCGGGAAACCTCCTAATACTCCGGATACCTCCTCGCTTTCCTGCGATCCTGCTACCAGGAGCGAGGTTTGGGAAACATCCGCTAGATGGCGCCGATCAAATTTTAATTTTTACCGACAAATTTTTCATGAACGATACACTGTACTGTATAAGTACTTTAAAAGTATACAATTACAGGTGATAATACAGATGGATAATAAAAATTGCCACACGAATTTATTATTAATCTACCGAATTGATAAAACAAATCGACGTAACATATATTGCAAACTTTCGAGGTATAAAAAGAAATCTTTAATAAATTAAATGTATAAGTATAACAAGAAGATGCAAAGAAGAAAACCCAAAGGGGACAAATAACCGAGACATCCCGTTTATCACAGTAAAACGAAATTAAATTTTAATCCATCTGTATAACCATCAGAATTTCCCAATCATCATATATCTCCTAAAACAGCAGACGTATTCGTATTCGTTAAACTCGTGTACCTTCTTCGGGACTATCGCGAAATTACATCAAGAAATAAAAGCTCGTTTCCATCGAGGACGGCCATGAAGGTTAACTCGGAACCTTGGATATCTACCATTTGTCTCTGTTCTCCGACACACACCGTGAAAGTCCCATTACGTGAAACCGTCGGTAATTTACGCTAACGAAAATACGTCTGGCTAGTTCGTAAGAGGAGCGACGGTAATAAAAAGCGAATCGATCTTCAGCTACAAGTCGATGGCGATGCTGTGTAGATTTTAGATAGTACAATCAACAGCGAATCTACTTTGTCTAGGGAAAATATTCTAATCGGGGGAAAATGTGACAGTCACTCACTTATTCTTTTGAAGGAATTTTTATAATTTGATAATTTGCAGATTTAAGGATTTAGAAGTTTAGGGGTTTGGAGTTTTGGAGATATAGAGATTTAGAGATTTAGGGATATAGAAATACGGTGATTTGGAAATTTAGGGGTATTGGAGTTTAAGAGGTTGGAATTGGTAACTTGGAGATTTGGAAATTTGGGAATTTAGGGAGTTAGAGAGATAGCAATTTAGGAATATAGAGATTTAAGGATTTAGGTATTTAGGTACTTAGGTACTTAGGTATTTAGATATTTAGATATTTAGGTATTTAGGTAATTAGGTATTTAGGTAATTAGGTATTTAGGTAATTAGATATTTAGGTAATTAGGTATTTAGGTATTTAGGTAATTAGGTATTTAGGTATTTAGGTATTTATATATTTAGATATTTGGGCATTTAGGTACTTAAGTATTTAGGTATTTAGATATTTAGGTATTTATGTATTTAGATATTTAGGTGATCAGGTAATTAGGTATTAAGTATTTATATATTTAGAATTTAGATATTTATGCATTCAGACATTTAGGTATTTAGATATTTATACATTTAAACATTTAGGTATGTAGACATTTATGTATCCAGATATTAATGTATAATGTGTAAAGACATAAATCAGGAATTTGAGGATATAGGAAATTGTGGATGTAAAAGAAAATGAATTGTAAAATCCGTAAATAAATAATTACAAATTTAATGAAACTCATATACAATAAAATAAACTCATATATAAATATATAAATAAATCCAATAAAATTCAAGTATAACAAAACATGTTCTCGTTTTTGTAAACAATTACGAATTCAATAAAATTCATACACATAATCAGACATAAATAATAAGTTCAACGAAATTCATACATAAATGTATCGATACATAACAAAAGGAAATAATTACAAAGTAAAATAACATTCGAAATGAAAATCAATGTAATTAATGTAAACGATAAATCGAACGAAATGCATACATAATAATCGTACATAAATAATAGAACTAATATAAATACATAACGCACGTACAAACAACAGAACGAAACGGGTAGAAAAGAAAATAAGATGATAAAATAACAGGCGAAAAATAATATATCATGGTATGTCGCTTGAGAACTGGCAACCCCCGTCTAATATATCACGTTACGCGAAAAAGAACATTTTCATAATGGAGTTACGAGTTTTGCATTTTAACCAGCCCCCGCTTAAAAGCTGAATCCCCAAAAGCTAAACCGAAATGGTGACGCGCGAAGAATCCGAAACGAAGCGGCATCAGAGAGCGGCGATCGGAATTTTTCTTCGTCCATTAGAGAGAATTTCGCAACGGCCGTTCATCGAGGTGTCGCTCGAACGATCGATGGAATTTTCACGCTAGGATCCCTCCTTTTTTCCCTCCCTTCAGAAACAAATGGTCAATTTTATCGCGAACTTCTATCTTCGCGTGATATACGGGCCCCTCCCTGTTCCTATCTCTTTCCCTCCCGTCGTGTCGATATCTCTTCTGCTTCAATCTCGTGCGTTCTATGTACAAGGTGGTGAAAAAGAACCATTCGATATTTTTATGTAGTTGTTGATAGGGTAGAATGTAGAGTTTACTGTTAATTTCAGCTACTTGGGAATATGTAATATTAGGGAGAGTTTCTGGGGATTTTTGGTATTTAGGGGTGGAGGAGTTTGGATTGATGTGTGGATATTGGAGTCAGTTTTGCAAATTGGCAATTTTTTATTTTTGGAATTGATAATTCTTAGGTTTCTAGGATTTCAAGGACTCAGATTTATAGATTTACAAATTTTTAGATCTCTAGGTTTACAAATTTTCAGATTTCTAGGATTTCGAGGGCTAAGATTTCTAGGATTACAAATTTTCAGATTTCAAGGATTTCGAGGGGTAAGATTTCTAGGTTTACAAATTCTCAGATTTCAAGGATTTCGAGGGCTAAGATTTCTAGATTTACACATTTTTAGATCTCTAGGTTTACAAATTTTCAGATTTCTAGGATTTCAAGCTCGCAGGTTTTTAGGATTGCAAATTTTCACATTTCTAGGATTTCGAGGGCTAAGATTTCTAGGATTACAAATTTTCAGATTTCAAGGATTTCGAGGGGTAAGATTTCTAGGATTACAAATTTTCAGATTTCTAGGATTTCAAGCTCTCAAGTTTCTAGGATTACAAATTCTCAGATTTCAAGGATTACAAATTCTCAGATTTCTAGGATTTCAAGTTCACAAATTTCTAGGATAACAACTCAGATTTCTAGGATCACAACTTCTCAAATTTCTAGGATTAAAATTTTCAGATTTCTAGAATTACAAATTTTCATATTTTTAGGATTTCAAATTCTCAGATTTCTAAGATTTCTAGTTCTCAAATTTCTAAACTGTTTCAGATCTCAACTTCTAAGATTTCTTGAATTACTAAATTTCTAAATTCCCATATTTCTAATTTTCCTAAGTTTCTAAGTCTCTACATCCCCGTATTTCTAAATTTTTCGAATTCTCACGTGTTTCGATATCTACATTCCCAAGTTTCTATACGTACAAACTTTCAAAATTCCAAATTTTCATATTTCAAATTTACCAAATTTTTAGACTTGTGAGTCTCAAAATTCTCAAATATTCAAGTTCCTAATTCCTTAAATCTTGTAAACTCTCTCCCCATATTTTCAGTTCTCAATCTCCATATTTTTAAATCTTCCAAATTCCCACATCTCTCAACTTCCACATTTTCAAATTTCTAAATCTTGTAACTTTCCAAAGTTCTAAATTCTTATATGTATTTTCCACTTATCAACTTTTAAAATCTCTAAATTTTCTAATTTCTAAATACCCAACTTTCCAAATCCTCAAATTTCTAAATTTTCTATCATCCAACTTCTGAAATCTCTAAATTTCCAAATCTCCAAGTACCCAAATTTCCAAACTCCCAAGTTTTCTAAGTTGTTGAATGGATTTTTTGACCACCTTGTATATCGAACTAGATGTACGTAGGAAGATCTGCGATATAAGGTCCATTACGAGGACTCGAATGGAAGCAGCTATCTGCAGGGTCGTGTTAAGGTGACGTAGGAAAAGGACGATGACATTGTTCGACAGATGCTATTTTTTTGTACGATCCTCTTTATCAGATGTCAACGATCTCAATATTTCAAATTCAATGTCTTCTATTTTATCTTTTTACCTTATTTCGTGTTTATGTAATATTTCAGATTGTATATCAAATTTTATTCGGGACTATTTTGAAAATATTATTTGATCACATTTTTTTCGAGAACAAAGATACAATTAATTTGACAAAGATAAAATTGTTCAGGATAAATTTTGAATTTTAATCGAGAATTTGATAAGAGAATTTAATATGAAATATTATAAATTTTGCAAACATATTAAATGTGATAGTCATTAATGATCGACGTTAATTATGAAATTATTGATAATTAATTATCAAATGATCATAGTTAATTATAAAAAATGTGCTATTTCATATCGATTAAAATATCGATCGTCTTGAAAGTCTTGATAATTGTTACCAAACATCTAAGCATAAAAATAAAATTTTGATAGTTTGCAATTTATATCAGACAGCGTTTTAATATTATTTCTCCCCCATTTTATTTTAGAATATCTAACAATTCGGATCAATATAATACTATTTCTTACATGTTACGTCAAATTTAATACTTATGTATTACAAAAAATTCAAGACTGTTGGTCAATAATAATTAGCGAATTTCGTTGTATCAATTTTAGAAAATCACATAAAAGTATGTCATCTAATTAGAAATATCAGACAGAGCGAAAAGAAGAGAATTTTAAGAACCGACAAGTTTATTAAATACACATTGTATAATTCCTTAAAATATCTAATTTAAATACAATTTATATTCTTTCGTTTCCATTTCATTGGAACTTGATATTTCAGACGAATATAAGTCACTTTAAATACACGTACAATTAATTTGTTTCTTCGATAAATACTTTAGAATTCTTATTTGCGTAATTTCCCGATATACATATATTCTATAAAAACCTTGCTACCGATATGTATCCGATATGTATTTGATATGTGTATCACATTTTTTGATATGTATACGTTTCGTGCTTACATCCTATGCCCCTCTTTACGTTCACACGTAATAGAATACAAAACATTCGATTTACAAACATTTTAATTCGCTATATAGCTCCATAGAAATTCGAAACCTCTCAAACAAATTGGAATCTCCTTCCAATTCGATTACGACTTCGTCTACAAATCCTATAGCAATGTAAAAATTGATCGAAAATAACGTAATCGGTTTACAAGTTCGTGCCATTTTTGTTCGACGAATTTTCAAGCTAGACAAAAATTGAATACTGGCCTTTCGTGAAAATATTTCCTGATTTTCTTTCGAATTACGAGGTAACAAGTTGACAGAAATATTTCTTTTCTTTCCTTGAACCCAAAGAACCGATTCGCACAAAAAGCCGTGCTTAATTATACCTTTAAATTTATAATTCCTAACGAAATGGATTTAATTATTCTTATCGAGCAAAAATACCGCTTTTCGCTTACTTTAAAAACGTAATTCGTATAGTTCATACTTTCGTTAAATTGTGATATGTATTTGTTGCATTTTATACTATATTCCTTATTGCGAAAGGATCCCTTAAAACTATACAAACGTTGTGTATAAAAACCATAGATGCTTTCAAAGACAGTCCCTTCATTATATGTATGGTTATAATTTTATATAATATGAGTATTATACACATCAAGTTTCAATAAAATATAAATAATTCAACAAAAAATATATTAATACTTCAACGATATTGTAACAAAGTTACGGTTTTGCTTTTAAGCGATTCTTGTAAAATGCTTTACTGCACACTTTACGTTAAGTATTTGAAATTTTTAAATAATGATCATTTGTTGTAACAAATAATCAAACGCATAAAATATTTACAAATTAAAAGTATGATTTAGAGAATTATTACTTTTTACACTTCGGAATTGAAGTATAGGTACATTAGATATGTATGTGAACGTTAACACTCTGATGGCTGCAGATTTTATATAATAAATAATTTAATACTCTGCTATGTAAAGTGAAAGATTGATAGATTCATCAATTTTATACCTCTTCAAATACTTTGCAATGTAAACAAAGTAAAAAACAATAATTTTTCAATTTAAATAATTTTAATCATTAAAAATAATATAACAATATTAATATATATTAGTAATAATATACAAAAGCTCTGATACTCTCCATCAAAGTGTTAATACAAAAAAATCGAATTTCCAATAATTTTCAATCAGTGAGTCGTGCATCCTAAAAAAAAATCTCAAATTACCTTCCCAAAATTATCCCCCCAAATAATTAGTTAAAATTTCATCCGAAGTATATGGAGCAACGAAACCAAAGATCATAGAGCGTGTCTGCGAGCCTCCCTTAAGCCTAATCCTCATGGGTGGCCCTCCTCCTTCTGTACACGATAAGCTTAACGACTCGATATAACAACTTCCAATGTGGATTATAAAAATATTAAATCTTCTGTAATACGAACTAGTTAACCTAGATGATATGTAAATTCACGGACCAATGTGATCCATGCGACGCGTATCCACCAGACGAAACGTTTCCGTTCCAGAGAAACCAGTTCAACCCCTGTTTACCAGGAACAGTCGTTTTCGCTGGTCTCGCGTCTCTATTTTATATTTTGGCCGGCGTTACTGTTACTTGTCTGTACATGTGTGTTTATGCGAGTTCCCCTTTGTTACATACAGTCGTTCATATTGATATTCGGACACTGCGCCATTTTTTAACTCGCTATTTCGTATAAAATGGAGTTATACGTTTAAATATGTTGTAACGCTGTTTGTGCTGTGAAATACCGGCCATTAATTATACATATTATACTCTGCAAACACATACGTTACTTTATACTTTGTACACGCGTAAGTTTCTTTTAAAACATATGAGCTGTTCGTGTAATGGTTTTAATGTATCGGTTTTAAACAAAATAATCGTGGCACGAAAATATTACCGGTAACAAAATAGCAAAATATTTCTTTTTCTTTCATAGAGGATAGTGTACTATTTTTTGTAGCATATATTCAAATAACTCTTCTTTTATACGAAATAGTAGATGAAGAACTGTGCAACATCTGAATATCAAAGTGACTATCCGTACAGTGTATAATGTATATACCTATGTATGTGAATACATGCACACACATGTATATGTGTATGTAAACACGTATGTCCATAAGTGTATGTATGTGTGTCTACATTTGTACGTCAGTATTCACATATGAACGTGCATGCCCACAAATGAACATATGTGTCCATATTAGAACATGCATATCCACATGTGAACATATGAGTCTGTGCCTATATTTGTATGTATGCGTGTCCACATGTGAATGTACATGTCCACATGTGAACGTACATATCCGCAAATGGACATGTCCACATTTGAACATATACGTCCACATGTGAACGTCCATATGTGTATGTATGTATCGCACGTGCATGTACGTGCCCGTACGTGTAGATACGTGTCTGTATGCGTCTGTAGGTGTACATATGCGTGTATGAATGAGTATGTATGCGTGTACGTGTGTGTACCATGGAACAAGACGTGCGGTCTTGCGCGCAGCCACGCGGAGGAACGAGTAACAGCATCGATGGATCATTCTGCTCTCTTAGCGGAGATCGATCGATCTAAATAACCCGGGGCCAGTTCAATGTGCTCGAATTCGTTCACCACGAGAATCGACGGACAGACGTCCAGTTCTCTGACTAACGACCAGCTCGGAATCAACTGTGCGGGAACGGAATCCCCTGAGACACGCGTGGCCGTGACTGATATCGAGGATCGTCTCTTTGAAATTCCTTCGCCAATTCGATCTACTTTGTTCCTCATCTATGAGACCTTCTCCAATTTGCCGTCTGCTTCGGATAGTTACTTTAATTGGTCTTTCAAACGTTTTACCGTTACTGTAAAGTGCCGTTAACAATTTGAACACGTTGTCTGTCGATGTGAAAATTATCGTACGTGACGTGGCATGTGTGCGACATGCGAATTATTAACGCACTGATTATTGTATGAGTAATAGGGGATTGAATTAAATGTAATTTGCGGTTTATTAGGTTAGATTTCGGAATATGGGAATCTGACGATTTGGGACGTTGGGACATTTGGGAATTTTGGAATACAGTTTGGAATTTTTAGAACTTACAGAATTATAAATTTGGAAATTTCACTTCATAGATGATTAAAGGAACATTTCTGTTTTTAATAAATTCACAAAGAATATCGAAGGAACACAAAAAGACAACCCTAACCTCGTGCCAATTTCAAACAACCATAATTTGAACTAGTTAAAAAGAAGATACTATTATTATGCGTCAGTTACAAATATTCCCAAGTGAACGTATTTACTCGATATTCCAATAGAAACGGCATTTCTATTGTACGTTGAGGGGGTTGTTAAAAACGAGTTAATTTCCCTGAGATTATCTCTATTTAACCTATAATAATTACTCCATTTCGGTATCAAGGATTCGTTAAATAATGAACGATCTATTCGCGTATTCCCATTTCGAAACAGTATCTCCGGCAACTTTCTGTCCCGTTCAGTCTTTTCGTTGCTAATTCAAACTCTCGAAATCAATTCGACCGCCAGAAACTGAAACAATTGAAATCGCTTTCGTTCGAAATCTAATTCACTCGAAATACTTTGTCCAAAGTTTTATTACTTAATCGAGCTCTTTTAGGTGGAACACTTTCGGGTCCAATTATCCCATCAAATTTTGGATTCCATCGTCGTCGAGGGGATCATTACGAATCTCGAATCAATCCGTGAACGTTTCGGGGGATGAACTCTCTGTTAGAGGGACAATTAGCACGCGAGTACGATCGAGCGAAGCGCGAACGCAAGAGGAGACTCAGGATTTCCGATAATAATGACGAGTCCTGGCCAGAACGTATATCCATTAAATTGCATGCACTCGATTTAATGGTTTGACTCGTTGCCACGAGCCTCTTCAGGGTGCACTTCAGCTCGCGTGCTCGAGCGCCCTTCCTGAAGAGCCTCGCAGGATTCTTGCACTCTCAAGGAAGCGTGTCGCGCCTTCTTCTTATCAAAGGAGCCAGACTTCTTCGCGTGTCTTATGGTAGTTCAAACTTCCTTCCTTTCGCCAGAGAACGCGTGTAATTTTCAAGTTCGAAGAAACTGTTTCGAAAGTCATACGTATGTAAAGTTTATTCGGTTTTTTATTTGTTTCGTGGGAATTTCTGCCGTTAACGAGCTACACTTGCGCGACGTTGCGTTTCCTTTTGGATACACTGCAGACCAACACTTGTTTTACTTTTTCACAGATCGAATATGGTGATTTGAAAATTTGTTGACGTTCAAAGTAAAAATAGATTTGAAATATTTTAATCTTAAAACGTAATCTCCAATTTCTAAGTCAAGCTTTCATATTCCCAATTTTTATAATTTCAATATTTTTAGAGTACCCAGATCATTAAATTTTCATATTCTTATAAAGTTCTTAAATTTAAATTCAAACATAATGTAAACAAAATTGTAGATTCAATAATATAAATCAAGGTTCTAAATCCAAAAACTGTAAAACTTCAAGTGCTGGTGAACATCTGCATTGCTCCTAAAGAATCCTATCACGTTCGTGTACAGTTAACATCGACAGGAGAAACTTAAACCTTAACGTAGTCTTTCGTAGCAAGGAATTCTATTAGTCAGTAAAAAAATGATATTCGAGCACATTGACGGTGTACGGTTCCCCAAATCTCGCGATACCATCTCGCTGTTACTCCGTTTAAATTTTACAGCTAATCAGTAAAATATAAAAGGTACTCATCCTCTGATCAGCCTCGATTCTCTCCACGACGAGGAGTTGCCTATTGCAGATGAGTTCAGTTCCCGAAGAATCTTCGTCGCTGCAGAGTCCTCCGCCTCGAAGTCGCGATCTCTTCAATTAAATCCTGATTTTCTTCGATGGAATCCTCCTCTCTCTCCGTTCGAATCATCTTCCGAAGGTTCGTCGCGTCCTTCGATTCGCCAAACGTCCCGGACGGTGTTTCCGTTAATTTCTCGCGTAGACGAAGATTTTCAAGGTCCTCGATAATAATTACAAGTTTTCCGATTACAAGATTTCGTTGAGAACTCTCGGTCCAGCCGAGTTCGACGTGAAAATTTCGGGGCGAAACACCGTCGCGGCGACGAAGAGAAGAGGGAAGCTCAGCGAAAGTTGCTTCTTCGGGGAACTCAACGATCCATCATGGCTGCACGCAACGCTTCCATCATGGACACGATCAGGTCGATCGAACCGCTTCCTCTCGACGGTTATTCCTCGGGCCAGCCCAGATCCTCTCCCACCAGCTCGTAGAATCGTTGGTTGTGTTCGTTGAAGAACCTCCTCAGCTTCGTGACGACCACCGGACTGACCCGTGGATGCCGTCTGCCTTTGCTCTCCTTCAGACACTTCTCCGACGTCTCGTTTCGCAGGCAGTAGAAACCCTTGGTGTGATTGAAGTAGAAATTGTGCCTGCCGATCCGAGGCTCGAGTCCCAGGAAGCTCTCGATCCTGCGCAGCTGGGGCACAGGGTCCTCGATCAGTTGGTCACCGTTCACTATCAGGATCTGCTCCCTGGAGAACACCTCCAGCCACCTGTGCATGTACGTGTGGTACAACGAGATGGCGACCGGCCTGTAGGACTCGTTGATGGTGCCGTCGGGTCGCATCACCAGCTCCTCGAAACTACGAGCGGATTGTTGCTGTTGTTGCTGCTGCACGCTGCGAGGTGTCCCGTTCGTTATGGTGGACGCGGTCGCCGCGTGCGTACGAAGCTGGGTGTAATCCGAAATGGCGCGGGTCACTGGCTCCCGGACGATCAGCAACAGCTTCACGCTCGCATTCATCGCGCGGATCCTCTCGGGTACCTGTAACGATCGAATGGTTTGCGATGAATTATGTGTATAGGAAGTTTATTGTTAATCATGGAACATCGAGGTGTTGGCGGAATCATTCTGATGGTACATCTGGTACACGATTTCGGAATTAGTTTGTCTGCTTTCGCGTTAACAGAAGTTTGGCAATTGGGAATTTCGGGAAATGGAGATTTGGACATTTGGGAATCTAGAAAGTTGGGAAGTTGGAATTTAGGAAGTTGGAGACTGGGGATTTTAAGATATGAGGGAATTGGGAAATCTGACAATTTGGGGATTCAGTCCTAAGATTTAGAACTTAGAAACTTTGGGATCTTGTAACTTGAGGACTTCAGAATTTAATAATTCATAGATACAAGAATTTGAAAATGTAAGAGTTACAAAAATTTAAAGATCTGAAAGATTTGTGGATTTGTATACTACTGATGTATGCACATATGTACGTCATAAATATTGAGTTTGAAAAAATCTTCCTATCTTTTAAGAATCTCTGCAAGAGCAAACATAAATAACAAGAAGCACCGTGAAGTTGAGGATTCGACAGTTATTACCAAACTTCAACATTTATGGGCGTAGAACCGACCCCAAACTTTCGGCAATATCAGTAGCGATCTTAAAAGGTGGACGTGGTATAATCTCTTTTTTAGCTTCTGGAAAGTAATCTACTTAATCGTTCGACCTAGAATTCTAGCAAAACCCACGCAAACGTTACTAGAACAAGAAGATTAAATCACCAGTACAAGTACTTGGCCTCATAGAACTTACACAATTTTCAATGCAAGAGCATAGTCAACACTGTACGTTGTTGTAAGCTGCTTAGCGATGTCGAAGTGGGCTAATGACAATGCAGTAAGCAGTTCGACGTGAACATTAAGATCTAAACTCTAGTTTTTCACCATAGACGTAGAATCTATAATCCGAATCTAGTTTATAGTCCACCTAATTGTCCACAACTATTTATTAACTTGATTACATTCTTCACCGCTAAACTCGTTTAAATAATGCTACTAACGTTTGCTAACCCAAAACCTGCGACCAAATTACTTGGAGCTATAAATACTAGACTCTTAGACACAGGTCATCCATCACGACTGACACTATGCGGTCAGTGACACGGTTGCAAGGATACTTTACTCTGATTTGTTGCACACTTATTCAGAGCTAACACGTCCATTATATGCCCGTTCGAATCGTTCAAAGTTAAATAAAGTATCCAAAGTACGTACATATATGTACACACGTAATTCAATTAAATCTACCCATACGTGCTATACCAATGTCCACGAAGACTAACTAACACTTTAATATTTCAGTACAACCAAAATCAAACGCGTGTAAAGTATCAGAAATGTGTCGCTTTAACTGTTTGCGGTCGAAGTATTTCCAGTTAAACTCTGTGTTTTAACAATCACCGCAGAGAGTTAAATCCATATGTTATATTAATTGATATCAGCAATCGGTGCGGCCATGTAACGAGAATCCATTGCAACTCGTTTATACAACACATATGGAAGTTATGGCACATATCTCCGCTGTGACGAAGTTATGGCACGTACCTCCGGTGTGACGAAGTAGCTGGGGCTCTTTTCGATGGTGATCTGACCCCTGAAGGAGTAGGGCATTTTCCTTCGGTACCATTCGAGTCCCTTGCCGTAATTGTCGTCTCGGTCGAAAAAATGGACCTCGCCGGCGGCTTTCTGTATCTGCGGGTGAAGGAAGAGCATCTCGAGGAGCGCCCTGGTGCCACATTTCCGCACACCTATGATGATTGCCTGAGGTAGATGACGACTAGTACGCGGGAAGTGGACTTTGCTGGAGAAGAGCAAAGGCGGGGTGGCTCGAACTTGCGACACCAGCTCCACGGTTCGTCCTTCGACGGCCGAGGCCGCGTGCAAGCTGTACACGGCGCTGTCGTACAGGATGTGGAAGGTGAGAAACAGGGAGAGGAGGACAACCGTGAGGAAGGCTGCGGCCATCTTCGGTCTGGATATACCAACCACCAGGATACAGTCCGAAGTGTCGCCCTCGGCCGGCCTCATGGCAGAGCGGGGCATCCACCTGAAAACAAATTTCAATTCTTTTTTATCGATAATAGACTGTAGGGGTTGTAGGCTGGAAAAAATTTGGACATTTTAATAGGTGATATTTGTGGCACTCATTGTCCTTATAATTCTGTGTCTCTACTGAAACGGTCAAGTTAGGTGAAATACCTCGTATATTAGGTTGTGTGGCAAATGGTACATGCTAGGTTTTTAAAATAGGATTTTTTTATTAATAGTCTAAAATAGTGTTTTTTAAGCATTACCATCAGGTAAAATGTTCTTATATTCCTAGATATCTACATTCGTATATTCCAAGGATCCTAGATCCTTCGATCTCCAGATCCCTATAGTCCTACATCCTTCACTCAGTATTTCTAAATATATGTATTCATAAATTTCTATATCACTATGTACGTAAATAATGTTCTACATTCTTGCAGCGCACTAAGGTGACAAATGACTGCTTGCTCGGTATAAATAATGAGATATATCTTATTGCGTGTTTGGACGTATTTATTCTCCCGTTTAATCTTGCAGCGCGAAAGAAAGTGTACCACAACGCGAATGGTAACAGTATCGCTATAGGGGTATACAATATGATAGATTGGAATGAGTCTCCTTAAATTCGGCGGGTCTGTTAATGTTCGACACGCAACACGTCTGCATTAGCAGCTCGCGTCGTAATTTATTCCGTCCACGTGGCCTCAGCGATTAAGACCGACGTACTTACCGATTCTTACATGCATACCGATAACAATAAGCGACACGGTTGTTCGCATGCGTTTACCGTGGCTGCGTGATACGACTTCATCATGGTCCGCTTCCCTTGGTCGCGCACCATGGGTGTGCGCAGGCCGAACCCAGGATAAAGCGACGCTAATCACGGATTTTATTTGGCCCGGTTAAATATGGGCAATTAAATAAACGTACGCTATAGAGAACCGTGTTACATCGAATTTATTAGTCCATAGAGAAATACGTTTATGGTGGAGGGTTTTGAAAATGAACGATCGGTGACTGAGGGAAAAAGGGTAATTGCTGTAGGTTGAGGGATAATTGTGATAGAACGTTCAGTATTAAATAGTTATACGATATATATGAATGGGGAATTTGGAAATTTGGGGATTTAGGGATTTGAGGTCTTGAAGATTTTGGGAGTGGTTTTAAGAGATTTGGGGATAGGACATTTTGGGTGCAGAGAATTTTGCGATTAGGGAACTTGGGGGTTTGTAAATTTGGGGATTAGAGAATTTGGAGATTTCAGAATTTGTGGATTAGAGAATTGGAAGATTTCAGAATTTGGCTACTAGGGAATTTGAGATGAAGGAATTTTTGAACTAGGAAATTTGGGGTGTGGACAATTTAGGGATTGAGGACTTGGGGGTTTAAGAATTTGCAAACTAGGGAATTTGTGGTATAGAGAGTTTGGGGATTAGGGAATTTTGAGATTTCAGAATTTGGAATCTAGGGAATTCGGGACTAGGAAACTTGGGGACTAAGAATTTACGGACTAGGAAATTCGAAAGTTTCAGAATGTGGATTAGAGAATGTGGGATTTCAGAATTCTGGAACAAGAAAATTTTGGTCTAGAGAATTGAGAAGCTAGGAAATTTGAGTTCCAGAGGATTGAAGAACTAGGAAATTTAGATCTGAGAATTTCTGGACTTGAAATTCTGGTGCTATAGAAGGCTTAAAAAATTTGTAAATTTGAGAATTTTGGGACTAGTGTATTTGGTAATTACGAAATTTGGGAACTTAAATATTAAGGTAGAGAATATTACCAGTACCAGATACACTAGTATTAGCAATGTGAAAGACAATGTCAGCGTGGTCATTCACTATTGAATTCTCGATTAAGGAAAATTTTGATTATACACGATCGTGATCATAAAGCGATTTAATCTGTCTTAAGCCTCCAAATTTTCCCTTTACCATTTTCAGAGGCAGTACCCATGCTAACTTTACATAATCAGCAGAATATGTTAATAAACGCGTTACAATTAAAAGCTGGCTAGCTAAGCCATTCACGTTTCGTTTAATACTGCATCAGGATTTTAGCATAATGTGGTAGGTATCATTAAAAATGAACACGGAAGTTGTATGAAACTGTGGAGATTATCAGAAGAAATCCTCGGAACATGTAGTACGGTAATAGGTGCTAATAATTGAAGACACACCAGGAAAACGATTTTATTAGAATCTTCTGTTTCATACTATTGATTATCATGACGTTGTTTTTAGGTTAACTACTTCATTTTTAAATACTCATATGAGACTTTAAGAAAAGAAATTTTGAAATTTCAAATTCCTGGTTTCTAAATTCTGTAGCCACAACTTTCATAGTTCATAAATTGTATAGCTTCAAATTTTCTGGTTTATGAATTTTATAGGTGTAAATTTCCTAGTTCCCAAATTCTATAGTGAGACTATAGTCTCAAGTTTCTTGGAACTATAGAATTCTTAAATCTCTAAAGCTTCTCAGTTTCTAAATTCTCAAATTCCCAAAATTTCTACTCCCAAAATTATCAAATCACCAAATTACCAAGTCCCCAATTTCTCAAATCTCTAAATTTTCTACTCCCCAAATTCTCAAATCCCCAAATTTCCTACCCCCCAAATCTCTTAGTTCCCAAATTCTCAAATCCCCAAATTTCCTACGCCCCAAATTCTCAAATCCCCAAATTTCCTACCCCCAAATTTTCAAATCCCCGAATTTCCTAGTCCCCAAATTTTCTACTCCCCAAATTCTCAAATCCCCAAATTTCCTACTCCCCAAATTTTCAAATCCCCAAATTTCCTACCCCCTAAATTCTCAAATCCCCAAATTTTCAAATCCCCAAATTTCCTACCCCCCAAATTCTCAAATCCCCAAATTTCCTACTCCCCAAATTCTCAAATCCCCAAATTTCCTACTCCCCAAATTCTCAAACTTCCAAATTTCCTAGTTCCCAAATTCTCAAATCCCCAAATTCCCACTCTAAAAATTCTCAAGTCCCCAAATCCACAAAACCCCAAACTTCTACTCACCCAAATTCCAATTTTCCAAATCTGCACATCCCAAATTCCAAAATTCCAACACAACTTCTCTAATAACGACAAGTCGCTATAAAATGGCAATAAATAGTAACTTTTCTTAAAGCACCCGAACTTACAATCGCTTCAGTAATGTCCTATCAAAATCTGCAGCTCTTAAGAGTCCTCAGTTCGTTTCACGTAAAAAATCACATAAAGACATTCGATGCTGACAGGTGAAAGATTGCACGTCGAACGCAATTAATCGACTAATGAACCACACGCGTCGAAAAAACTGATCGGATGACGAACGCACTAGTTGGAATTAACGGGACAAGCATAAATCGCATCTAGTACACGGTGAAGTTTTATCGATACTAGTTGAACACGATAAATCAGGCAAAAGAAGCCCGCATGCAGCTCGGCTAACGGAAGGGATCTTTCGAGAGGAACAATGTGTACACCAGATAAGAATAATCGTGTCGGAAACACTGACATAAGCTGGCGCGATATAAGTGTCTGTTCAGTTAAGTAAGATTAATTAAGCATATACGTATCTATGTAATTACGGCGTGTGGCGGTATAAAAAGGAGTATCATTCATTTCATTCAAGCACCTCTTCCGCGTTTGTGAATCGCGAAAAATCGCGTGACGCTTGCTGCAGGAAATTAATATATCTTTATCGGTACGAATACATTTATACATATTGATAAATAAACGTGTAACAGTAACTATAAGACTTAATACGTATACAAGCAAAATTCAAAGTGTAATAATTAAATGTTGGTATGAAAAGATATTTCAGAAGTTCAAATAATTCAAAACTTGAAAACGTACAAATTCGAATTCGAAAATTTAGAAATGTACCTGAAAATCTGAGAACTTAGAAAATTGTAAAAAATTGTAATATTTGAAAATTGGAAAGTGTAAAGAAAGTATAATTTAAAAATTGAAAAATGTAAAGAAAGTATAATTTGAAAATTTGAAAGTTTGAAACAGCAAAAATTTGCAACCGTGGAAATAGAAGGGAATTTCTTGGAGCTAACAGGGAAAGAAGAAATAAAGGAAAAATGTAGTTCGAAGGAGGAGATAGTGTTCGAAAACTTAATCCAGGGAACAGATGTAACGTAGTACAGGACATGTTTTCCGCTGGATCGTGCAAGCGGGTCCTTGTTCATCTTGTGTTTCATAGGAAATCGATGACGTGCAACACCCGAAGCGTTCAGTACGATTCTCATTCGCTTCGAACTGCCACTCGATTTCAAACGTTCGTTAGTTATTCTAAGCTTAAGTGCTTTCAGCTAAAAGTTTCATCGCTTTTAAATTCGGATTTATTCACGGCCGCTTTGCGAAGCGCCAGATCGAATGTTTTCTGTCGTCCGGGGACTTCATTAAAGCGCTTTTATTTAGAAACTGAGACCCAGTGATTCGTTCGAGCTTCTTCCTCTTCCATTAGCATTAACACGAGCAAAGTGTTAATACTCCGTTTTTGTTCATTGGAAACGATCTCTTAACTATTTTCGAATGTTATTCCGTGTGAAATTTCTGATCAGACTTTTATAGGTGATATCTGTTCTATTAAAAATGTTCTATATGCGTTTAAGTAACATATGAGATTAGATATTCAGTGTCGTTTCCGGCAAGGATCGGAGAGGTAGCTATAATTTGACTGGAATGGTACAAATTTGGGAATACATGTCAAGTTTTGGAAGTTGAAAATTTGTAAATTTGGAGTTGCAGTATATGGAAACTTGAGAATTTCGAGTTCTAGGATAGAAAATTTTAGAATTTGGAAATTTAGATAACTGGACATTTGAAAATTAGGGATTAGGAAATTTAAAAATGGGAGATTTGGAGATCAGTAAAATTGTAACTGGGAAATTTAGAATTGGGAAATGTGGAAATTGGAAAATTCAGATTTGGGAAATGTAGAAATTGGAAAATTTGAAATTGGGAAATGTGGAAAATGAAAAATTTTTAATTGGGAAATTTGGAAATTGGGGAATTTGGTATTTTGGAAATTTGGAAATTTGGGATTTGGGGAATTTAGGATCCGGGGAATTTGGAATTTGGGGAATTTAGGTTCCGGGAAATTTGGAATCTGGGGAATTCGGGATTTGGGGAATTTGAGATTTGGGGAATTTAGGATCTGGGGAATTTGGGATCTAAGGAATTTGGAATCTGGGGAATTTGGGATTTGGGGAATTTAGAATTTGGGGAATTGGAATTTGGGGAGTTTAGAATTTGGGGAATTGGAATTTGGAGAGTTTAGAATTTGGGATCTGGGAAATTTGGGAACTTTGGGGTATTTGGGGTATTTGGGATTTGGGCAATTTGGTATTTTGGAAATTTGGGATTTGGGGAATTTGAAATTTGGGGAATTTAGGTTCTGGGAAATTTGGGATTTGAGGAATTTAGGATCCGGGGAATTTGGAATTTGGGGAATTTAGGTTCTGGGAAATTTTGAATCTGGGGAATTCGGGATTTGGGGAATTTGAGATTTAGGGAATTTGGGATCTAAGGAATTTGGATTCTGGGGAATTTGGGATTTGGGGAATTTAGAATTTGGGGAGTTTAGAATTTGGGATCTGAGGAATTTGGGAACTTTGGGGTATTTGGGGTATTTGGGATTTGGGCAATTTGGAATTTGGGAATTTGAGATTTGGGGAATTTGGCATTTGGGAAATTCGGAACTCTGAAATTTGGTATTGGAAAATTTAGAATTGGGAAATTTGGTATTGGCAAATATAGAGTTGCGAAATTTGGAATTGCGAATTGTGGAAATTGGGAGATTTGGAATAAAATCGAAAACATCTCAAAATTTTGTGAAATTACTAATTCAAAAACTTGAGGGTCAAGTATACTTATCTTTCGACCTTAGTCTCTGTAACTACTCTAACTTGCTCCTTCATATTTTCACCAAAACGCCATAAAACCAAGAATACTTTCCCCCTCGCCATAACCGATAGAATCAGGATTTTATAGTAGCCAGAGGTCATCTTACGTCGGGTGAACTATACAGATTGATGAGATCGTGAAGAAAATTGAGGAAATGTCGTTGAAAATTTGTAGCAGGAAAAATGGAGACCCGTCGATCGTTTTGGGTGGAAAGGGGGGATGTTATTGGGCAGTTGGAAGGCAATTCGAGGGAAACAAGCGGCGGTGAAAAACCGCAGCACCGTTCTATCCTCTGGTTTCGATCGGTTGATTCTAGGCGACCAAAGTCGAGAGAGGGGCACACACCCTGGCTTTCGGCGCAACGCCAAATATTTATCTCGCATCGCCGGGATCTCTCTTTGGGAACCCATCGACCGTATTATCGCAACAAATCGCAATTTCGTCGGTTAACTTCCGCGCGAACGATCGACTGTCGAATGATCAACGTATGTCTGTTTCCTGCCAGGTGTTATTGCACCTGTCGCATTTACCACCTCGACGTGTGTTATTCGACTAAGCCAATACGTTCATTCGGAGATATTCTGCTCTGATTTATTCGACGACGTTACAATCGTCCCACGAGACAATGAGCTCGAGAAACGTTTACAGTTTCTTGATACTCAGCTATCAAATTGATCGGATGACTAGTAACATTCTTATTCTAAATCGCAGAATTTCTTAGAGCGCTTTACTTGACATTTGTGTTCATTTTTATTCAGACAGTTTGTTTATTGCACTACTTAATTTCATTCGTTTTAAATTATGTTTGCATTATGAGCAAATTTCTTATTTTATGTCATAAAATATCTTAGGGTGTTTTTCTTGAAATCTGTTCATTTTTATTTAGACAGTTTGTTTATTGCACTACTTTATTTCTTGTTTTAAATTATGTTTGTTTTATAATAATGATGGGGCTTGAAGGGGTTAATGAAAATTTTAATTACTCCATTAAGAATTGAACGATTTAGCTATAATCCATAATTAAATATATTCTAATTAAGAATGAACGTTTCATTGACGATTTAAAGTTTAATTTAGTCAAATTGTTGATGTTTAATTATAACTAAAATTAAAATTAAATTTTTAAATCAAACTTGCAAAATTAAATACAAAAAAGTGATTTTAAATGAAGTTTTCCTCAATTAATAATTAACTTTGATATGCATAATTGAAAGAGCTCCCAATTATATTCCATACATTGTGCACGTATGTACATACGTTTAATTACACATAAGCCTTTGAGCTACATAAGCTCATTTATTATGATAGCATACACATTTAGCAGAAATTATGCGTACATACAAATAAATAATAAGTCTATTATGTAAAAAACAAAGGGTGTACACGTACAATTTCGATGCAAATTTTCACCGAACACCGTAAAAGACATTCTTGTCAAACAACGTTTTCTGTTACCGGCACAAACGTGACTGGGGAGACAAAGAAATGTTCGCTGTCATTGTTACAGGAAAAAGCACCTTCAGGCTGAAATACGTCTCCGTTAGATTTACAATGTTGCAAATAACGTACTTCACAAAAGAAACACTGTTGATTTACAAGCACCGATAACATCACTTTCTTTGTCTTAACTCTTTCCTATCCCGTTTTAACCTTATGGTCAAGATAAAGTACCGGCATCACACAACTTTTTCGCGTTCTTGAATATACAAGGTGGATATCTGAGTATCGTACTCATATTCATGAATATACAAGGGTATTTCGCTATATTTATATAGTTCATACATTTGAGCATATTCATAAGTGTACAAGATGTATGTATAAGTATTATATTCATATTTATAAGTACATAGAGCATACATTCTATTTATGTATATATTATATAGACTCACTATGTAACACATCACTCAATAAGTCCCCGGTCTGACCCATATATGGCAACATTGTTGACAGACCCACGTGATTTCCGGGTAGTACTAACCTTCAAACAGTAGGTGTCAAAATTTCATGGCATTCTGACCGTTAGTTTAGCTGTTACAGTTGTTTTAGTGACCCCAGTTTTGTAATTTTCAAGACAATGGATAGAAAGGAATTTCGTGCGTAAACATAAAACAATGGTTAAATTGGATGGACTACGCTTTGAATTGCTTCCCCATCCAACGTACTCTCCAGATTTGGCCCCCAGCGACTACTGGCTGGTTGCAGATATGAAAAAAATACTCCAGGGAAAGAAATTTGGCTCAAATGAAGAAGTGATTGCCGAAACTGTGGCTTATTTTGAGAGCAAAGACAAATCGTTTATATAAAGGGCATCGAAAAGTTAGAGGAGCGTTGGAATGAATGTATCACTCTTGAAGGAGAGTATGTTGATGAGAAAAGTGGAATTTCTAAAAAAAAATTTGTTTTTCTTAGTTAGACCGGAGACTTATTGAGTGACGTGTTATTATAATAGTATATTCGTTCATAATATATCATCTAGATTGTATATATTTAGTCGTAATATATCATGTATGGTGTACTACATATGTCATGTATAGTATACATATGTATGATATATCATATGTACTTTACATATTTATTCATAACGTCTTATACATATTACATCATATTCATTCATGATATTATGAATGAATCTATCATACGTGTTTATCATGTATGTCATGATATCGTGTATGTTTATGATATATGTGATTATGACATATGTTCATCATACATGTTCAAACGTAATATATCATAAATGTATATCATACAATATGATCATTAAAGGTGTATCATACATATTGTATGTATATTTATTCATAATATATTATGCACATTATACATTCAAAGTATACCATATACATGAATATATTTATATTACTTAGTACACCAGTATTGCATCGATTTAGTCAGCGTCTGGGACCATTAACGACTCGGACGAAAATGGTTTCAAGCAGATTTTCAGTTGCGCCGTCAATTTTCGTAGCAGTTCGCGGCGAAATTGTAGCAGTTATGATAAGTGTAATTTTAGGACAACGTAGTTGACGGTACCTCGTCTCTGCCTACTAATTGCATCCGTTTCGTGACTTCTCGCCATGTCCGTTGTGTTAAAATTGAAGACCTTATCTCGTAAACCGGTTCAATTAGAATCTGCGGAAAACGACGATCTTCTCGTAATAAAGACTGCAATTAGCTAATGGCGTATAAATATCGTCGCGAGTTTATCATGGTTACAACTTTCGGCAGGAGTCGATGAAATGATTCCAATTTTTATTAGAATCCCATGATTCCAATTTTCATTATAATCTCATGATTTCAATTTTTATTAATCCCATAATTTTTCATTGCACTCATCGTCAGATTTAGTTTAGTTTCAGATTAACCCCTTGGCCCATATGTGTCACACACGTGACCCTACGTTTCAAATAAAACAAACCTAACTCATACTTTTAATACAACTAAATTTCAAATTTAACCACCACAATTTGCAGTGTCAAGAATCGTTAAATACAAAGTACACATAAAATTTAAATATGCTTTACTAGTTTCAACACAGTAGCAGTAATTAGCTCCGACCGAAGTGTGAAATTGTAGGTTATGTTACGGTGTTAAATCTTCCCACGGACAAAACTTCTTTACAGATTTATTTCTGAAGTATAAATGTGGACAGACAAAATATTGTAATATGAATTTAAGTGAGTGGAAAGTGACCAGGTACCGATCCATGTTTTCAGTCAGAGTTGGTCCTTCGAGGGTTAATTCAGTTAAAGGGTAGCCGTGCTAGACAACTTGGGCGAGTAAATCTTTGTAAGAGTAAATACTTCTAGCACGAGTTTATAGAGAGAACTTTTAGACGGAAATGTGGACTAAGCTTGTATTGAGCAAGTTTTAACACTGGTAAAAAGCAAGCGCTGTATTTCTTCTTGTTTTATTGCGCTGTTGTTAGTGCGTCTACCTTTGACGCCAATTCACTTAACGTTCTTAATTAGGTTGTTTTGACCCAGCGAAATTGTAGAATTCATGTCGTATTGTGTTACATAATGTTTATATAATATATTATACAGGTATTATTTATGTAGTAGTGTGGTATATAATTATTACACAATAATGTGTTATATACTGTGTATAATGTAATGTGTCATGAAATGTTTATAAAATAATATGTTATATAATGTTTGTAATGTAACGTGTTATATAATGTTTATAATGTAATGTGTTATATACTGTGTATAATGTAATGTGTCATGAAATGTTTATAAAATAACATGGTATATAATGTTTGAAATGTAATGTGTTATATAATGATTGTAATGTAATGTGTCATATGTATAATGCTTATAATGTAACGTGCTATGAAATGTTTATAAAATGTGTCATATAACATTTACAGTATAATATGTTAAACAATATCTACATTTATAGTGTGTTACACAATACAACGAAATTTTCCGCAATTTTTAATTGGTATAGAAGTCATACAACGAAGTTACAGGAAATTTAACAACGTTAATTATGGAATACTTCAGAATGTACAATTATATGTAGGTACAACAAAATGAAATTTAACAGGAAGCTTTCGATCTGCGAAAATACCGAATCGCATTCAGTTACGCCGAAACAATGGTTTATTTCATCGCGAATAATTTTAATTAACACACATTAATTAGGGACCTACGAATATTTGCAACTGGCAGGAAAGTTCAAATGCATGAAAAATTGAACATAATCCTAAATATACGTTCGTGATACCTACCATGTTGAATATCATCGAAATTAATAAGATTTCGGTAAAATGGAATCAAAGCAGTATAATCTTAATATTGATTATCTAGTAAATTTGATAAAAACATGTTTGAAGCATATTAGAAATAATTATACATATATGTAATCAGTATTCAAGTAAGTAAAATATTGTAGAAAAAAGATAAAAAATCATGTAAAATAACAAACTCGAAATTTTAAATGTTTATTGAAAGAAACAATAATAATTTTCAAGAAGATTATCTCTGTATATTATTTCTTTTTAATCGAACTTAACTTCTCATGCAGTGAACGAATTCTGTTCTCGTTTTCAATTTTGAAAAATATCGGAAAATTGTCTTCGAGTAAAATATGGATTTGAACGTTGATTTTGATTACAGTTATAAAATATAATAATGGAATAAAGGAAGAGTACTTACAATACATGTATAGGGGACTTGGGAGACCACTCTTGACGAGGCCGTGCCTGGTTGGGCATTTGCGTTAGTTTGATTGTTCACATTCTTGAGATTTCTGCGACAAAAAGACAAGAAGAAAATGGTTACGCTCGTTTCTAGCAACTCGAAGTAACGTTTCGAGACGACAATACAAATTGTTGGCCGTATTTTGTTTTCACTGCGATTTTACAGGAACGAACGACATTCTCTTTGCGGTAAGAGCGTGGAAAAAGAAAACCACGCAAGAGAAATATAACCAAGATATTCTTCGCATTTAACATATATGTATGTCTTTATATCTGATTCACCGAGAAACAATTGTATTTTTATATTCAGATTTACCTTTATAAGCTTCGGTGGCTTTGACTGCAATTCAATATTTATTCAACATTTCTACTAGCAATATTTACACTCTGATAAAAGATAAATATGTAGCTTCATTGAAGAAAGGAATGTATATTCATGCATGTTTGATTTTTGTGCTTGAATTATACTTTTAATTCTGGGAAATTGTGTGGACTGTGGTTGTAGAAAATTTTATTACAAATTTTGAAATTGTCAAATTTTCACTTGTTCAAACCCTTAAATACTGGAATTTTATAATTGGAAAATTCCTAAATACCTGAATTCTGAAATTACCAAATTCCCACTTCTTCAAATTACTAAATGCCCAAATTCTCAAATTTAGAAATTCCTAAATTTCCCTAAGTTCTCAAATTGCCAAATTGGCAAATTTCCAAATTTCCAAATTTCTAAATTACCAAATTCCCACTTCTCCAAATCCCTAAATGCCCAAATTCCCAAATTTAGAAATTCCTAAATTTCCCTAAATTCTTCAATTCCCAAATTGGCAAATTTCCAAATTTCTAAATTACCAAATTCCCACTTCCCCAAATCCCTAAATGCCCGAATTCTCAAATTTAGAAATTCCTAAATTTCCCTAAATTCTTCAACTCCCAAATTTCCAAATTTCTAAATTACCAAATTCCCACTTCCCCAAATCCCTAAATGCCCGAATTCTCAAATTTAGAAATTCCTAAATTTCCCTAAATTCTTCAACTCCCAAATTTCCAAATTTCTAAATTACCAAATTCCCATTTCTCCAAATCCCTAAATGCCCAAATTCCCAAATTTAGAAATTCCTAAATTTCCCTAAGTTCTCAAATTGCCAAATTGGCAAATTTACAAATTTCTAAATTACCAAATTTCCACTTCTCCAAATCCCTAAATGCCCGAATTCTCAAATTTAGAAATTCCTAAATTTCCCTAAATTCTTCAACTCCCAAATTTCCAAATTTCTAAATTACCAAATTCTCACTTCTACAAATCCCTAAATGCCCGAATTCTCAAACTTAGAAATTCCTAAATTTCCCTAAATTCTTCAACTCCCAAATTGGCAAATTTCCAAATTTCTAAATTACCAAATTCCCACTTCTCCAAATCCCTAAATGCCCGAATTCTCAAATTTAGAAATTCCTAAATTTCCCTAAATTCTTCAACTCCCAAATTTCCAAATTTCTAAATTACCAAATTCCCACTTCTCCAAATCCCTAAATGCCCGAATTCTCAAACTTAGAAATTCCTAAATTTCCCTAAATTCTTCAACTCCCAAATTGGCAAATTTCCAAATTTCTAAATTACCAAATTCCCACTTCTCCAAATCCTAAATTCCCCATACTCAAATTTAAACTGTTCAAAATCCCCAAATTCTCGAATCGCCAACCCTCGCAAACATAAAAACCCAAATTTCCAAATACAAAATAAAAATCAATATTTCACCAGCGACTTACAAAAGTAATAATAGTTGTACAGTGGAAAAGCTCGTAATATTTGTTGGGAGTACGTAGAACGATGTAAATCACGTTCGTTGGCGATTTATTCACATTTCCATTGTTCGATCATCTTCGCGCTACTTCCACCAAAATTTTATCGTTCGAATCCATCACCTCCGCGCTCTTTTTTCCTCAATTTCACGACTCGCAACGCGATTGCTACGATGAATAGATAACGAACGAACGAACGATGCACGCTGACGTTCTCGCGTCAACGGAACGATTAATCGGATTTCGAGGAACCTGTGCGAACGTCGTTTTTCCACGGCCTGCAAAGATGCACGTATCGAACTAGCAAATTTCGTTAGTTATCAATACTTTTTTTTTTCGTACACGTTCCTTCTTTTTCAGAAACTAGGGGGTTGCAATTTGTATGGGTCGCAGGAAATTGAAGTTGTATAGCCTGCGCACCAGCGTATTTCGCGATATTTTTAACAATATCAAGCTTAAGAATCGATGAAAATCTTTGTATAAAGATTTTTCATACAAACTGATTTGCGTTTTGTCATAAGCAATGAATTCACTATGTCAAAGCTTAATTATCTCATGGTTAATATGCAGGTAATTATTATTCAATACAGCCATTTATATTTCAGAATCATTGATCAGCTTTCAATTTTGTATTATTGTGGATATTTGTTGTTGGATGAGTTACTTTTGGAACACCCTGTATACATATAAGAGGCAGTACATATGTATATATGTATGTATATGTAACATAGGTATACGTATTGCATATGTGCAACATATGTATTTATATTACATGTATGTGATATATGTATATGTATTGTATGCATATATGTAGCATGTGTGTAAGTGTTGTGTCTATGTAACATATGTATGTGACATATGTATACGTACTATCACTATGTGACATATGTATACGTATTGCATGTGTGTGACATGTGTCTACGTATCGCATGGATGTGACATATGTATACGTTTCATTACAACACCCTGTATACGTGTTTTGTACTGATCAATCCGTTGGTAATATCAAGGATGTTCTTAACGAATCAATGAATTATTTATATAACAGAAGCATCGTTATCGAAATTAATTCGCTATTTTACATCGTTGAAATTAATTCCGCGATTTTCTATCGATTTCACGAGAAGTTTCGTATCGCGAGCGGCCATAAATATCGATGGAGGCAAAGGGAGCGCAATTTCAGCCGGAAATGAAAAATATACAGGAAATCAAACGATTTCGAGAGTCGGCCGCGTTATTGCGACTGAGAATGAAAATCCACGGGGACAATGTTATAACTTTTCTCATTCTGTTGGCTGACGGCCTCGAGTGTTTTTATCCCGACGAGTTAAGAGCACCGGATGATTGTAACCGTCCACCGGATGTATTCTTGAAAACTTTGGAATCCGCATCGCGAGTCAACGTCGTCGTGGCAGACGTTTTCAACGGAAAAATTTCTCTTTTAATTTTTCTACGCTGTCAGGGGACTTTTCCTGCCGGCACATTTTCATTCTAACTTGCCACTGCGCGGATCTTCCGTAATATACAACCTTTTCAAACCCAGATTCCGTACTGGGAACTGAAAATTCGTCGAGCATAAATTATTGTTTCATTTTGCAACATGAAATTTTTCATTGCATTACGATGACATTTTTCTCGACATAGTTGCAGATTTTAATACACGTTCTTTAGACATACATATTTAATATGTATCATCTACATGTTCTTTAGACATGCATATTTAATATGTATGTCTAAAGAACATGTAGATGTTACATGTAGATGATACATATTAAATACGTATGTCTAAAGAACATGTAGATGTTACATGTAGATGATACATATTAATTATGTATGTCTAAAGAACATGTATATTAAATTCATGTATATTAATGTATATTAAATATGTATGTCTAAAGAACATGTAGATATTCGTTAAACATATCATGTACATTAAACAGAAAATTGCAATACAATAACGTAATTGTACAGTAAAATCAGTAAAATAGAAAAGTACTATCACAGTACAATATTGCAAGAGTACTAGAATAGCAACACAATATTACAGTAAGAGAATAGTGAAAAGTAAAATCCTCTTTATTTAGCAAAATACTAAAACCAAACAATGCTCAACATGCATCAAGTACTTAACCAAACGTACAAAACGTAATTGAATAAATGTTCCATTGAATTGTCTGGGAGTAAGGAAGGAAGAATATCGAAATAGCCCGATAACCTTAAAAATTGATATCAGACGTCTGCGAAGCAATTCAATCTTAATCAAGAGTCCTGATCAGTACACTGAAATAAGCGTAAAAAAGGAATTTTATCCTCGTAAATCAGTCAGCGTCGTGCAAGAAAATTTGAACCGTCACGTCGCTCGTAGAAATAAGAAGAACATAGGGAACGAAATCGATACATCGAATAGCCGCGAGAGGTTAATGATGCAGAGTATAAAAGGGAAACGTGTATACGATCGCTTCCACGCTGTAACACACGACATTCTTCCGCTTGCATAACCGCATCGACAAGGCCGTAGTACGGCTCCTCCCGTATATGGCCGCTTTTCCCTGCCTCAAACTACCCTTTCCCTATCGTAGACATGCGATACACGGAACACGCAACATTCGCCACGAGTCTTTTTTTCGTTCACGATCAATCGACCGACCACGACAGATGATTACGGGTTTCTTCTTTCCACGGATCACGCGGCAATTTGCGTTTGAATATATTTTTGCGCCGTTTCTTGCTTTCGCTCGCGTGAAGTCGAAACATTCTAATCCAAAGACGATGGTCTCCTTCCGAATCGATCTTTTTATGTTCTACTTTTGCCGCGAGAAGTCTACGGAGATTTATTGTTTGGCTGCACACGATACATTTACGGACGAGGTCTACACTCTCGGTATGGTGACCACATTTTCTATTCGTTCATTTCATGTTATTTTTATTTGCGAATTGGAAATTTCTAGGGTTCGATATTTTCAAATAGTTCAATCTCCTAGTTTATAGTTTGACAAAGTAGGCTAGATAAAGGGAGAAACTTGATTATCGAGGGTCATGTGAAGTTAGTAATACCTGCGTAATTAATTAGCTTCCTGTTAATTATGTATGCTTATTGCTAATGGTACGTTTGAGTGTCAACGTAAGCAGCAAATATTGGATGTTTTCAGTTAATACGTTGTTAATTAGAAGCATTTACTGTACATGTACTGCAAATGTTAATAGAATATATTATGGATATCAAGTACTGTACAATGCTTTACTCTTGACGATAACATATGGTAGAATAAATAAATTCCTTTTCAGTGAACGATATTCGATGAGGTGCATTCTTTACTGGAAATAGTGGTCTTCATTGGAGGCGTATCAAAATTTAGAATTGGAGAGTGGAGTTTTGGGATTTAGGGATTTGAAGATTTAGAAACTTGAGAATTTGCAAATTTTGGAATTTGGGAGTTAGGGAAATTTGGAATTTGGGAAATTCAGGATTTGGAAAATTTGGTATTTAGGGAATCTAGGATTTGGGGACTTTGGGATTTGGGGAATTTAGGTTCTGGGAAATTTGGAATCTGGGGAATTCGGGATTTGGGGAATTTGGTATTTAGGGAATTTAAGATTTGAGGAATTTGAGATTTGGGGAATTTAGGATCCGGGGAATTTGGGATTTGGGGAATTTGGGATTTAGGAAATTTGGGATTTGGGAAATTTAGGATCTGGGGAATTTAGGATCTGAGGAATTTCGGATTTGGGGAATTTGAGAATTTAAAAATTTGAGAACTTAAGTAGCTACGAATTTGGAAATAAGTAGCCTTCAGAATATTTCTTTTAAATCTAAAAATCTAGAAATTCTAAACACCTCATAAAATTTACAAGTTTCAAACTTTCAAAACGTAGAAATTAGAATACTTTCCACTTCACATATCTAACACAGCTCTCCCCAAGAAACACCCACTTCATACATCAGAGAACAAATATCACTATAATCATCGTTCGCGCATAAAATAAAAGATCGTGCAAATTGAATAAAACCCCGAATTAGAAATCCTCGAACGAGTTCACAGATCGTCTAAAGAAAAGAACAGGTTGTAGAGAAAGTTTGGTATCGTGCTACCCCGAAGAAACAACTCTGAAGCTATTCTTATTTCGCTTGATTTAAGAACGCTTCCAAGAACATTATTCAAATCCTAAACTAGAAGCGTTATCTGACGATCGTAAATGTATGCGGTGTGTTCCATCGTATATATCGTGGCCAGCTTTTCAGCCTGTTAAAAGCCACGAATGTAGTCCGCTGGATGCGCCAAGAACACGCGAAACCTGTAGCAATTTTTTCTTCGAGTTTACACTCGAGGTAATCCTGGCTTCTATTCGTTTTTGATCGAGAGCTTGCCATTTCGCGAGACTCGTTCGCAATAACGTTCCAGATAGCTCTGATATTTCCTTAGAAAACGTTCGATCGATGTAACAGACGTGTTCGGTATTTCACGTCGAGATAATGAAATTGATTCTTTAAAAATTAAGGGGAGAATAAAGACAAATGTAGGGTTTTATGAAAGAGGAGATGTTAACAGTAAAAATGTACTAATGTGTAATGTACACTGAGTACAAAATTAAACAAGCGATATTGTCAATTTGGGGATTTCAGAATTTGAAAAGTGGGGATTTGCGAATTTGAAGATGTGGACATTGGAAAATTTTGGAATTAGGAAATTTGTGATTGGGGAATTGGGAAATTTGGAATTGGGAAATTTTGAAATTGGAAAATTTGGGATTGGGAAATTTGGAATTGGGAAATTTTGGAATTGGGAAATTTGGAAATTTGGAAATTGGGGAATTTGGAATTGGGAAATTTAGAAATTGGAAAATTTGGAATTGGGAAATTTGGAAATTGGTGTATTTGGAATTGGAAAATTTGGGATTGGGAAATTTGGTAATTGGGAAATTTGGAAATTGGGGAATTTGGAATTGGGAAATTTTGGAATTGGGAAATTTGGAAATTGGGGAATTTGGAATTGGGAAATTTAGAAATTGGAAAATTTGGAATTGGGAAATTTGGAAATTGGGGAATTGGGAAATTAGGAAATTTAGAAATTGGAAAATTTGGGATTGGGAAATTTGGAATTGGGAAATTTTGGAATTGGGAAATGTGGAAATTGGGGAAGTTGGAATTGGGAAATTTGGGATTGGGAAATTTGGAAATTGGGAAATTTAGAATTGGAAAATTTGGAATTGGGTAATTTGAAAATTGGGAAATTTGAAAATTTGAAGTCCCAAAATTGAAAAATTTACAAATTCAGAAATTTGAGAACTTCGAAAATCTATAAAAAACTTCATGAGTCACTTAATTAATTTCTCTATCGTTTATCAAACAGTTTGAAATGAAAGTTTACAACTTACCTTATCGTATGATATCTATACCGTATCGGATAGGTTTCCTCGGTTTTTATTTGAAATCGTAGAAACTAGAATTTCCACGTAGCAAGAACACCGTGCTATTTCGTAAAACCACATCGGTTTCACAATGAAACTTACTTTCTAGATGGAAACAGAAGGAAAAAGAGTTGAGCTTGAAGAGAACGGTTCGATCGTTTTCCAGGAGGTTGAATAGCTACCTTAAAGCCTTAATGTTCTATATGCTTTGAACACGCGAAATTTCTGAAAACTTTTGCTACCCCTGCCCGATCACTGCAAACTGGATCAATAATTTTGAAGAAACTTCGGACCAACTCATATCTATGCAAGCACAGCGATTCAAACTTGCCGGCATAAATTGTAATTACGTTTCTTTCTTTTTCTTAATAATTAAGAATGTAATTAAGTATGCTATTTATGTTGTTATACGTATACGAAGTTTTTGAAGTTCATTATTCTCCAACGTATCAGTTTTTTAGATTACTAGTTTCTTAATTATCTAGTTTCCTAGTTTTTGTACTCTCTTATTTTCTACTTTTTAGTTTTCGAGCTCTCTTATCTTCTAGTTCTCTAATTTTCTAATTTCTTAGATTCTCAGCTCTCAAGTTTTCTAACACTCCAGTGTTCTGATTTTTCAATCTGCTAATGCACCAATCATCAAATATTCTGGTATACAAATTCGCAAACTGCAAAGTGTAACGAAAATAATAAATGCAATGTAAAATAAATATGGTGCAATATAAACGTCTAATAACAAACAATACAACTGCACCATTGACAATAAATTTCAATAAACGTAGGCCTCCAGTGATCACGTTGCGAAACGAAAATGTTTCGCAAACACGACCATTTCCAATTACTATGTTTTTTTTTAAAAACGCACGAACCAGACCATACAAATATTTTACATAATAACTGTTTGTTTCGCAGAAAAACGTTATCGACATATCGCACCGAATACGACCGGTTTATTTATTGTGCAAGAAATAAATAAAAATTAAACACATCGCCCGTCGATATTGTGCGCTGCAGTTGCAAAAACGGATCACGTACCAAACTATACGCATTAATATTCGAAAACGGAAATATATTCATCAAATTATTATTTGTTGAATAAAGAAAAGGTAGAAATAATTCAACGAGAATCGCGTACCTTTTGTTGCACCAATGAAATTTCAACGATGTAACGACAGATTTAATGAAAGATCGCTTCGGGTTAACAGATATGAAAATCTAGGGATTTGTCGCTCTAAGAATTTGGGGATCTACGTATTTGACGATCTAGGAATTTAAAGATCTGGGAAATTAGGAATTTAGAGATTTGAAGATTTAAGGGGACAGTGATTTAGGGACTGTTATCAGAGATTTCCTAGTCTAATGATTTTTCGCGCTAGGAACTTGGAACGTAAGGATTTTGAGGCCTACATATTCGTGGTTCTAGGAACTTTTAACATCGACGGGGATCTAGGGATGTTGTACCCTGGCGATTTCGAGATCTGGGGAATTCTGGGATCTAGGGAATTTTTGGGTCTAGGGATTTTTGGTGTTCAGAGTATTCAAGAATATGGGGAGTTGCAGAATCTAGTGAATTCGATATTTTAGGGAATTCTGAAGTCTAGGGAATCCTAGAATTCAGGAATCTGGAGAATTCGAAGATCTACATAATCCGGGAATGAAGGCTCTAGAGAATTCGAAGATTTAGAAGCTTCGAAGATCTAGGGAATTCGAAGATTAGGAAGATCAGATTAGATTTGGAAGATTAGGTGATCTAAGGATTCGTGGATGTAAAGATCTGGATATTCAAAGGTCTTTCGACATTTGAAAATTTTTTAAATTTGAGAAATTTTATAGATGTAGAATTTAGAAATCTGGGGATTCTGAAATGTAAATGGAATCACGCATGCATCAATTTACATCGATGTTTAAAATCCCTAAAAGTTTGCTCACAAAATAAATCGATGAACAAAACAAGTAGAAATAACTGGACAAGAGTTACGTAATTTGTGTAGCATATACAAAGCTGCAGCAACGTAACGATAGAGATGACAAATATCGTTGATAATTTGCACGGTGCTTGCGACGTTAAAATCTCGATATTTGGCAGAAATACCTTTCCTTATCGAACAGTCAACTTATGAGTTGGACCAGAACGGGGAGCAGTATTACCAAGATAAGCAACCATTTGTCCGAAAAGTAACGTCTCCGCGGATAAATGTTATCGCAACGTGAGAAAATTTCGGGTGCCACTATAAAGCTTTCAATGAACACACACGCACCCGCGAAACACCGTTTCGGCATAATGCCGAAGGGTGAAAATATCATATCACCTGATATTTCGTACGGAACGGTATAACACAAAAGAAGATAATATCTCCATGAATATCGAGCGCGTTTTTAAACGTTGCTCCCATATGCATCTACGATATTTACAATATTTTTCAAAATGAGGAAACATAATGTACTTATAGGCAGAACGAAAACGTCGAACGTTCTGTTTGAGACTACTTCATTTAACAAAATGAATATTCAACGGAATGCTGCTTTTACGAGTGCAAATTGTCTGCGTTGAGTTTTGCTTTTTAAACGATTGATAATAAAATGTTTTGTTTCCTTGGATCGCTTTTGTATGCCTCTCTTATTTATTTAACGGGGAAAGAACGCATTTCAACATCGATGTTACAATCTTGAAACTTTCGACCGTCGTTAGAAATTTTCTTTACCGATCCATTTTTATCGGTGTATTCATTAATATTTTTATTCGGCATAACAATTTCAATTATTAATATCTATTATTGGACGATATTATTGGAGAGAAGCATTCTTTCGTATACAATTTTGTACAATTTGCACAAAACGATAAACTCTGCAATAAACCGAATTATTGCAGTGCAACTATATCATGTTTTGGACGTTTAATGAGTGAAACAGCCGAGCCAATCAAATTGTTTGAAAGCAGCCAGTTAAAGTATTGAAACTACAAACAGGTATTCAAATTTGTCTGCTGCAGTTCAAGAGTTAAATTATCTCTTGAACGCGGTGGCTGTCGAATAAAATACTTAGTAGCACGCGTTATATGGCATAATTAAATAACTCGATCAAAATATTTCCGACAAAATATCTCGGTAAATGTGATCCGCGTGAAAATATCTTTTCGAGATAACATTTCTGATAAAATATTTGTAACGCGGTACAAATCGATAAACGAAATGAAAATAATATTTGTAACGTTACGTAACATTAAGTTAAATTAAATTAGGTTAGATTAAATTAGGTTAGGTTAGATTACATTCAGAAAAATTAGGTTACATCAGATTAGGTTAAGTAAAATAAGATTAGTTAAGTTAAGTTAGATCAGTATGGGATAAATTAGATTAGGTTAGATCAAATTACATTAGGTTAGATTACATTAAGAAAAATGAGGTTAGATCAGATTAGGATAAATTAGATTAGGTTAGATGAAATTAGATAAGGTTAGGCTAAGTTAGATAAAATTAGATGAAATCAAATTAGGTTTGACGAAATTAAGTGAATTTAGATTATGTTATATAACATTAGGTTAGATCAAATTACGTTAGGTCAAATTAGACAAGATCAGTTAAGGTTAGATGAAATTAGATTAAATTTGATCATGTTAGGGCAGATTAGGTTACACGAAATCTGGTTATACGATACTTTGTTAAGTTGGATTAGATTATAGTAGGTCAGGTGAATTTAAATTAAATCTAAGTAGATTAGAATAGATTAAATTAGATTTGATTACATTGAACGAGATTAAATTAGGCTAGTCCCGGCTTGTAAGGGTCCGAGATAGTGAAAGTGAGAAAAGTTAAAATTGTAAACGGAGCAGTGGTCAAGAGCCAATCGATTATCACCTTTCGTCCGAATATCGAAAGTTCTTGCCGAGTAGAAATTATTTCAGTGCACCCTTCGAAGTGGCACGCGTCTCTGTTCGTCCAATGTCGCAATTAAGGATTCTTGACACAATTTTCAGGGTCACCGGGGTTGTCATTATCGAGTGCACCCTCGATTTATAGTTCATTGTGTAGCGGGCGAGGTCAAGCGTCAAGGTGCAAAAATGATAACCGTGAAACAATACGTTGTCGAACACGACATTGAACTACTCGAGGCACCCTCTTCGTACACTATTTGTTCGCGAACACCCTATTTAACCCTCACTCTATGTCCCTCAGCTACTCTCCTGTGTTAGAGAATACGCTGATTCTATTATTTTTTTCTTCTTTCTCACTTTTCGTCATACTATACAACTAAATATTCTTATCTCATCTATTTTTCAGCTAGACTGTTATGCAAAAGGTACTTCCATTAACGAAGTATGAATACCGCGATGAGATATTTCTGTACAATTTTTAACGTGGCCCGTTTTAATATGATAATACCGGCTAATTTACATGAACATTTTTATGCAATTAATGTGCATAAAAAACAGCGAGTAATTTGCACAGGCTATTAACATAAGTTCATTTTTAGTTCGCGTAAAGACAAAACGTCGTATATATTTCTTTGGCTAATTGGCACAGAACTGGCACAGAGATTACATTATTAATAGAAAATTTATTCGAATGCATAAACAGAAGAGAGAATGTAGGTCCGCTCAAATTGTTCTGCAGTTAAAATATGAAGATCGCTTAAAGTACGATCGCGAGTATCATCCGCGTTAATCGAAAATAAAGTTTCTACATACAGGATTATCAAAAGGTCATTATAATAGAGAATTGCGGTTTAATTCGAGGGCACAGTCGGTAGTTTCTTTATTCGTGGAAATGGCACGTACCGAGAGAAATTGAGAACACAGCAGAACGAGTCTAATGTATAGTTTAAACGGTGAGGCGAAAAGGTAATGGTGAAATAACGTGACAGAAAACACGATTGGAGCAAAAATTACAGGGAAAGCCGCCGGTCCTTTTTGCGGGTAATGTGCAAAAGATCGCGGCAATTTTCAGAGAAAACATACGCCGTTGCTTTCGGAACGACACGCATTCCCTGCAGAATATAATTTGAATTCTGCAATTCCCTCGAACACAGAGACGTGTCCGCTAACGAACAGACCCAGTTCACTTCTTTTCAGGAATTACAGCCACGCTAATGAACTTGATATTGCTTTGAATAGTTTCTACGAATAGTGCTGGCCGATCGCGTGGAGAGTACGCGGAAGGTCGTTTCATCCTCTACACACGCTTTTATTCCGATTCTACGCGATATGTCATTTCTACGTAATGTACTTAATTCGAAACTTTCAAGGACTGATTATTAACTGGGACGATCTAGGTTATTCTTATGACTGACTGCATCCTTGGAACTTCATTTTTTGAAATAATCGGACTTTTACAATTTTTTCATTTTTTCAATCTATACATTTTGGAATATAGAAATTTTGCAATATTAGATATTTGGGGATTTCAACATTTTTGAAGGTTGGAATTTATAAATTTGGAATTTGTACAAATTGTATAAGCAAATTTTCGCATCTCAAATTCTACATGTGTCAAATTTTCCAAACCCCAAGTTTCCCAAATCTTAAATATCCCATAACCCAAATTCACCAAATCTTAAATTCCCCAGATCCCAAATACGCCAAGTCTCGAATTCCCAAAATCCAAAATTACTCGAATTTCAAATTCCCCAAATACCAAATTCCCCAGATCCTATATTCTTCAAATCCCAAGTCCCAAATTCCCCAAATCCCAAATTCTCCAGATCCTAAATTCCCCAAATACCAAATTCCCTAGATCCTAAATTCCTCAAATCTCAAATTCCAAATTCCCCAGATCCCAAATTTCCCAAATACCAAATTCGCTACATCCTAAATTCCCCAAATACCAAATTCTCTAGATCCTACTTTCCTCAAATCCCAAATCCTAAATTCCCCAACTCCCAAATTCCCCAGATCCCAAATTCTCCTGATGCCAAATTCCCCAAATACCAAATGCCCTAGATCCTAAATTTCTCAACTCCCAAATTCCCCAGATCCCAAATTTCCCAAATACCAAATTCCCTAGATCCAAAATTCCCCAAATTCCAAATTCCCCGAACCCAAATTCCGAATTTCCCAAAACCAAAATTCCCAAAATCCCAAATTCCAAATTCCCCAAATCCAAATGTCCCTAAATATAAAAATCTCCAAATCTTCAAACCTTAATACCTTAAAACCCAAGTTATAAAATCCCAGAAATTCCAAAGTCAGTGATGGAGCTACTTATGTCATCTTCATCGTAATATTTGAAATTCATGGAACGTACGACAGATTTTTACGATTAATTACAGAAATATGTTAAGATTTCAGATTGAAGTAGAACGGGCAGTTGGCATTTTTTCTCTGATTTTAACCCAGTTTTGACTTGCATGTATACATACTGTCGGCTAATCAATATATTCTGGACCTCGCCCGAGCAAAATTAACTAGCAAACTAAGAAATTGAGCAAACTAAACTGAACATGTAAACAGGGTTATTTGGGCAAATTTCTGTTCAATTGCTTCACTACGTGTAAATTGCAAGAGCGTGTACACCCAGCTTTAAACTCGCTTTTGAGGTAACCGTTCTCTCAAATTTCAATTAGCCATTGTCACGTATACGTTTCGCGATGCAATTTCTACTTTTATTAATTTTTATTTTCCACTCAATTTGATGAATTTTCGATATATTTAAATAACCGTTTCGCTTCGGATTGAATTTTCTGAATTGATCTACGCTTCAATTTTAGCAGATATTTAATGCGATGTGTTGATATGATGCTTTTAAAGTATTTGTTGACTTTAATCTTTGCAGAATACACATAGGTATGTATGATGTACATAAAATCCGAATCGAAACGAAAACGAAATATTTTAGTTTAATTTTCTCTGATCCATATTGGCAGCTCGTGTCAGATACAATTATTCATTACAGTTTCAAGTGTACACTGAACGGTATAAATTTTATTGTCCGAAAGTAAAGTTAATTTGAAGCAATATTTTCCTGTCTGTTGATTATTAAATTTTATCGATGAAATAGAAAGTTATACGCAATAGACATCCAACCAAATGTAGCTGAAATTGCAACTGGTAGGTGGATTTTCACAATGGATACAGTATATTAATATAGGTATAGAAACTGATAGGGGTTGTTTGCCGATAGAAAAAACTTGCGAACAAATTTTAACGATATCGCCTGTTGAAAATCGTCGAGAAGAATTGGGACAACGTGCTTGACCCAGGTTTGTTTTGACGAAGAGCAACAGCGAAACGAGGAAAGTTTGACGCGTTCAATACGAACGTATATTCCTGTTGTGCACTAGGTACACTCCGGTGCAACGACACATATGTCGATTTCAACATTTTTTACTTTTTGCATCTTCATATTGACAAGTTTTCAAATTCTCGAAGCTATAAATTTTACAACTTTTATATTTTTAGATATTGGAAATTTGTTGACATTTTGCAAATTTTTCAGATATATGGTTTTCCAAATTATCAGATTTCTGGATTTATTGAATTTATGTATTTTTAAATTTTTTAAAGATCAAATTCTTAAATTCCTAGGTTACCAAGTTCTTATATTCCTAGATTTTCCCTAGACTCCAAATTTTTAAATACTCAGATCTTGAGATTTTCATATCTCTAGATCTCCGAACACTTAGATTTCCATATTTCTAAATTCCCATACCTTAAAGTTATCAAATACATAGTTCCCCAAATTTCTGAACTCCCAAGTCCTTAGATCTCGAGATTACTAGACCTGTAAATCTCTGGATTCCGACATCTCAAGATCCCAACATCCCCAAATCGTAAGATCTTCAAATATCTATGTTCTCAAGTTTCTACATTTTCAAAATTCTATGTCTTCAATCGCTAAATCCCTAGATTCCCAAATCCCAAGGTCACCAAATACCTATATTCCCAAATTCTTATGTCCCTAAATTGCTACGTCCCCAAATTCTTATTCCCCCAAATTTCTATATTTCGAAATTCCTATGTCCCCAGAATCTTGTCTCTTCAAATTTCTACGTTCCCAAATTGCTACGTCCCCAAATTTCTATTCCCCCAAATTTCTATATCCCGAAATTCCTATGTCCCCAAATTCCTACGTTCCCAAATTGCTACGTCCCCAAATTCCTATTCCCCAAAATTTCTATATCCCGAAATTCCTATGTCCCCAGATTCTTGTCTCCCCAAATTCCTACGTCTCCGAATTCCTATTCCCCCAAATTTCTATATCCCGAAATTCCTATGTCCCCAAATTCCTACGTTCCCAAATTGCTACGTCCCCAAATTCCTATTCCCCAAAATTTCTATATCCCGAAATTCCTATGTCCCCAAATTCCTACGTTCCCAAATTGCTACGTCCCCAAATTCCTATTCCCCAAAATTTCTATATCCCGAAATTCCTATGTCCCCAGATTCTTGTCTCCCCAAATTCCTACGTCTCCGAATTCCTATTCCCCCAAATTTCTATATCCCGAAATTCCTATGTCCCCAAATTCCTACGTTCCCAAATTGCTACGTCCCCAAATTCCTATTCCCCAAAATTTCTATATCCCGAAATTCCTATGTCCCCAAATTCCTACGTTCCCAAATTGCTACGTCCCCAAATTCCTATTCCCCAAAATTTCTATATCCCGAAATTCCTATGTCCCCAGATTCTTGTCTCCCCAAATTCCTACGTCTCCGAATTCCTATTCCCCCAAATTTCTATATCCCGAAATTCCTATGTCCCCAAATTCCTACGTTCCCAAATTGCTACGTCCCCAAATTCCTATTCCCCAAAATTTCTATATCCCGAAATTCCTATGTCCCCAAATTCCTACGTTCCCAAATTGCTACGTCCCCAAAATTTCTATATCCCGAAATTCCTATGTCCCCAGATTCTTGCCTCCCCAAATTTTTACGTTCCCAAATTGCTACGTCCCCAAATTCCTATATCCCCAAATTTCTATATCCCGAAATTTCTATGTTCCCAGATTCATGTCTCCCCATGTTCCTACATTCCCAAATTGCTACGTCCCCAAATTCCTATATCCCCAAATTCCTACAATTCTTAAATCTTCAAATCTGAGTCCTCAATTTCTAGATCCTCAAATTTCCACACCCTCGTCCCAAATCCCAAAATTCCCAAAGTCCCTTTCCTGTGTCCTCAAATCATCAAATCCTCAAAAATCCAAGAAATCCAAGCCAAGAAATGGAAAGCAAAGAATAGACGATCTTTTCTACCTTCCTTCTATTTTCCTTAGAAAAATCAGATTTGTCGTTGACTGTACACGAAACATTCCTCGAACGAGCACACATTTGTCCCCTTAACCTTAGTCTCTCGAATGAAACGGCTCGGTTTCGCGGAAATTTTATACCGATTCTCGTTTAACGAACAACGAAAAGAGGATAAACGGTTCGCGCGTTATTTTCTGTTTGTGTGCTCCTCTTTTACTTTTGCAGCTAACGTGCGCGATCCTGTGAGAAAAAATGCTTTGTAAAAGAGTTGCGCCACTTTAAGAAACCGCGGATTCGTTTGAAGCCTTCTTTCATTTCCTCTCTACTGCAATTTTACCGACGTACCGAGATAATTCTTACTTTTTTTTTTTAATCACATTCCGTTTGATCGCTGTTTTGTCCTTTTAATTATCGCGGGTGATTATACGATTTTACACTCTTCGAGTGTCCTGTCAGATGTCTTTACGTGGGAAGTGTGGAACCGTCTTTGTTTGAGTTGTGTCATTACGTTGCTTTACGATGTTTCAAGGTTAGGTCATTTTGAAGGGCAGTGATATGGTACAAAGTTACAGAATTCAAGATCTTAAGGACTCATTGCAGATCTCAAGGAATCAACAATTCTTAATTTTGAAAATTCGTGGAGTCAAAGATTTAAAGATTCCAATATTGGAAGATTCAAAGATTCAAAAACTTAAAAATTCCAAAGTTCCAATTTTTGAGACATTCTACAGTTCTAAAATTCCTAGGTCTACAAAATAAGGACCTGAAACCCCAAAGTACCACAATTCCAAATTCCAAGGTCCCAGGGTACAAAAACCAGGAGATTCGGCAATCTATATATTTGCAAATTTGTGGAGACACAATTAAAATTTAATTATAAAATTTAGGAGTACTAAGGTCAAAATAATAACTTTTATATCCCAAAGCTAGTAATGTTACACATTCAGAAAATGTGTAATGTTCCGAGTCAGCTATCAATATTTACTAAAAACCTCCTGCACCTCCAAAGAAATCTCTACATCATAAATATCGTAAAAAAATAACACAGCAAAGAACGAAGTTCTCCCAAAAAGTGACCCAGAATGCACGAATTTAGCCCGAAAAATCGTGAGAAGAAAAATTGCGTTCGCGAATAGCGAAAAGGCACGGTTTCGAAGTCGAAACCGATGGAATGTCGGCCGATTCTCCGAAGGACAGACGCGTCCTTCGCTAACTCGATCCCCCTTCAGCCTTTTTCCTCGAGCACTTTTTACGAGCAAGCTCGAGGAAGGAGAACGCGCAGCCAGTTTTCTGTTCGGGTGGTATGATGGCTTTGAGCGTCGTCGAGGAACGCAAAGGCCAAGTGTCGTGGCCACGACTCTACCCTTGTGCATCGATTACATCATTCTTCACCTCCGACTCCTTCACCTTCTTCCACCCTTTTACCAACCCTCCGCCCACACCCTGCGAGGTCGAATGCAATCACGAGCAAAGATGGAGGATGGGTGCTCTTAGCGAGCGAAAGAATCGACTGAAGCGATTTCTTCGCTAATGGATCCGTATTCTGCGAGGCTGCGAGTTCGCTCTTGTTATCTGTTTCACGATCGAGCTTTACCTTCGTTGGATTTCACTATGGTCTTATATAATTACTGATCGAGAGGGGAAAAGACTCTTGATATATTGCCATTTTTGTGAGCGGTACGCTAACGACGATCGAGGGAGATTTGTGAAGATGCAATGGTAGACTGTAATGTTTTAAGGGATGGAACTTGTAAATTTTATGTTTTTGAAAATATTAAATGAGGGATTTTTTATTTCTCTTTGTTTTGGGGTAGTTAAGATGTGATTTATAATTTGTAAATGATGTTCTATGTGATGAGATAGGAATAAGCAGTGTATGAAGTAGATGCAGTAAGGTGTAGTGGGATGTAAGAATTTTGAAATTTGGAGAGTTATAAATTTGAGATATTGAGAATTTAAAAATTTGAAAACTTGAGAATTTGAGAACCTGAAAACTTGAAAATCTAAAATTTGTCAAACTTGAAAATTCTCAAATTTTCAAATCTAAGAACTTGAGAATTTGAGAACCTAAAAACACTAAAATTTAAAAAATACGAAAACACGAAAGTAAAAGCCTTACACTAATAAGAAAAAATGCTTAAATATTCGAAATCTAGCAATGCAAGTTAGCGTTGACTTGACCAGAAACTAAAAGATAGTAAATAGAGTAAGAGTTACGAAGAAGATAGTAGGTAAAGAATCGAGGCCATCTATAGTCTGTAGTTCGATAGCTTTTATTATTCGGTTCACGTGGGAACAGAGAGCGATGCAGCTGAAAGAATAGGTTATGCAGATTGACAGGTGTCGGTGGAAGCATCTCTGAAAATGTTTCCAACAAGGTTCGTCTACAGGATAACGCTGTTAACGGTCGTTCGTACCGTTCGTTATTATTAGTGCTGACAGGATGTCACGATATCGAATACAAAGGATGTGTTGCGAGTCAATAATCACCGATGAAGATTTATTAATCGGCTTCAAATGTGTATAAACGAAAACTGTGAAAGGATGTAGAAATAACGAGAATGGTCAGCAAATGTATTCCCATTTCGATTTCCCGTTACTTTGGCTTGTATTCTGTTTTAAGTGGAATTAATGGGCTTTTATTCGAATTTGAACATTTTGGAAATTTGGGGTTTCGGAATTTTGAAATTGGGAATTTGGGAAGTTGTTTAGGAATTATTGGAACTTAGGGACTTTGAGATAAATTGGAAATTTAGATATTTAGAAATTCTTGATTTGAAGAATTTGATGATTTGAGAATTTGGAAATTTTTTAATTTACGGATTTAGAAATTCGGAGAAAAATTGAAATAACTGAAAACAGAATAATTTGAAAATAGGAGGGTTTTGATGCTTGTGATATTATTGCCCCAGTGAAACAATAAATCAACCTAATACCCAATTCTCCAGTGTTCCTATAACAAGAAAAAAATCAATCCTTTGATCCCGCAAAAATATCCTGTAAGCATGATATATCCAGGCAACTGTACTCCTGAGACAATTTCTTACTTTACAAGTCAACTTGACTAGGAGATATTGCGTGGCAAGCTGAGAGAATTTGTTGCGTTTCTAAAATCTTTTACGAAACGCCGCAGAATGTACACGAAGGAAGATACATGTTGAACCACGTTCTCCTGTATTTTTCCATCGTGTAAAATAAAGATGAGTTCTAAACATTTTCAAAGCAATATCCAATAACGACAACTTACTGCCTGAGCTTTCAAGCGAAGCGAATCTTGAAAAATCTTTCAAGATAGAAAGATCGCATCTTTCAATGTGGATATTTTCGTTTTGATCAAATTCATGTTATTCGATGCTCTCGAATAATATTATATTCAGTATACCATTAATATTATTACAACTTTAATATATCGTAACAGACAATTTCACCACTGCGGTAGAAGTAGACGTATCTATTGCGGCATAACATGTACAGTACATTGCATGTGTAAGGTATAGTAACTTTCTAATGTCTCAATTCGATATTTCAAACAACGGTTAGTAGGCAACGAGTTAATTACAAAACTTGATAACAAGGAAGTACAAAGCATGTAAAATAACGATATTTAGGCAAAGTGCGGGTTTTAGCTATTTTAAACTCCGTCTGACCTAATCTACTTTATACCACTTAACTTTGTGAACTCATTGACTATCGCAATAGAAATAACCATGTTTGGTAAGATATGAGGTGTAACATATCAGGTCTAATTAATTTTATAATACAGTACTTTGATTTGTAATTTTACATTATCAGTATAATTTTAATGGCACAGGAGACTGTACTTATTTACCACGCGCTATATTGCTACGTGCTATATACTCACACGTTAAATTACCTCGCGTTATATTGCCACGCGTTAGACTCTTGTATGTTGAATCACCACACGTTATACTACCACTCGTCATATTGCCTCGCGTTATAATACTACACATTCAATTACCTCGCGTTATATCACCGCACGTTCGAATATCTCGCGTCATATTGCCACGCGTTAAATTTCCACGCATTCAGTTACCTCGCGTTATATCACCACGCATTCAGTTACATCGCGTTATATTGCCACGCGTTAAATTTCCACGCATTCAATTACCTCGCGTTATATCACCACGCATTCAATTACCTCGCGTTATATCACCACGCATTCAATTACCTCGCGTTATATCACCACACATTCAATTACCTCGCGTTATATCGCCACGCGTTAGATTCCCACACAGTAAATTACCTCATGTTATATCGCCACGCACTAATATATCCATGCATTAAATTACTTCGCGTTATATCGCCATGCGTTCAATAACCGTGCGTTTCACACCTGCGTTTTACATCATCATGCGTTACATAACCACGTTATGGATTACAACGCGTTAGATCGCCTCGCACTGCATAGTTGCGCAGTAGATCTTCACGCATTATACAAAAGAAATTATCTGTTACTAGTAATATTTGTTGAAAACGTGTCAGAATTACCCACATAGAACTATGAATAACCGAAAGAGACATTAATCTTCCAAAATGCTGGATGAACATGTACAATGTTTACAACGGCTCTGCAATTAGTTTAAGAATAACGAATCGAAATGGAACATTCCATATAATATATTGTCGAAAGGTTGCATCGGAGAGGAATTCGATAGTGGAAGATACGAAACGTACATCGCAAATATAGATCTGCGTACACGTATGTGAATCCACGAGGAACTTTCCACGAATTGTAACCGGGAGCAGCTTTTCCGGCGCACTTTAACGAAAACTCGGCTTTCCGAAGAAACTCTAACGGATGCTAAAGGCAAAATGGAAAGGATTCCCGGAAGCTTTCCGTCAAATCCAAGCGTTTCAAAATGGCAAACGCACTCTTCGCCGTCTGTTGCTGAATAATTCACCTAATGGAATTAATTTTTAAGCAGAAAGAATGGAGGTACTTCTCGACTTATAAAAGATCTTGTCATCAGGTTATTCAAATTTCATCAGACACGACTCTCTTATCAGAACCAGCAGAAAATTTCGTCAAATCCTGCATCAGACTGAACAAGCACCATTCATATCTGAAGAAGTATAGGAGAACAAATTTCGAAGATGTTTAACTTTTATCAGATAAAGTAGGACGAACAGCTATTTGTTTTTTTGGTGTCTGCAATGTTTAACTTTTACGAGATACGACTCTCTTAATAGAACCGAAAGAAAAAATTTCGTAACATTTGGCGTAAATAAAATAGAACAAGCAGCTCGTTTATAACTCAAGAAGAGTTTGCATACGAAGAAACTGATTTCCGAGAAGTTTAACTTTTATAGGATAAAATAGAACATCATTTATAATCGAGGATGTTTTTCTATAAATAAAAACAAACGTATATTGCACCTGAGTTTATGTATTCTATCCAACATCTGTATATAAATGATCAATATCAAATCCTCTGAACATATACAGGAAACTGGATCCACCTATAAAAGCTTCTGTGTTCGATCGTCGAGATCTCTGTACCACTGAAAGGATAAAGGAAAAAGGCTGAAAGTAATATTCAGGAAACGATCGGAAATTGTATCTTCAGATATAAGTAGGGGATGATACTCGAAAGGGTTCCTTCTGATAGGCTATTAATATTTTTCTTTTATTTCACAGCTGCAGAAGTTGCAATCAAATTAATGTTTATGTATTAGGAGCACACAGGTTTCATTCAAACTTTGTTCTCAACTTTGTCAGTGTGGATAATTGTAATCAAAAGCATTTCTTCCAGTAGTTGAACGATCTAAATGGTAATTTGTAATAAGTATTTAATTTTATACTTTATTCTATTTAAGTAGTGGACATTACTTTTCTAATAACATTTAATTTAAAAATGACCTCTTCATGTTTTTTAAATTGAAGCTTTAATTTATCTTATCATATGTATTTATTTTAACTGCAACTCTCTCGAAGTGAAGTAAATTTAGTCCGAAATATTTTTTGAAAAACGAATCATTGCATGGATGGAAAAACGTTTGGTGAAATATTTTAAATTCAAAAAAGAGATGTTCCATACAAAACCTGAAATATCTCGTGAACTGTTGTTTTTTTACGAGATGTTACCCTAACAATTTTTTACGTAGAATATTTCAAAGAATCGATCTGCGTAAAAAAAACAGTTTCGTGTAAAAAGAAACCACTGCGATATTTCGAAATGTACAAATTTTCATTTTTGTCTTGAGTGACTTGAGGTTTCAGATACGTGTTTAAAGAAATGTACGATTCATTTTTTCACTTAGAAAACACATGAAAGTAACAATTTTGTAGCGAAAAATACTGAAACTTTTCTTTATTGCCGCTTTTCAAAAAAGCAATATAAATCTACGTTAACAGAAACAAAGGATAAAAAAGCCTACACAAAGGATTCATTTTTATAGTTCTATGAAACCCAGAACGTATGTACGTTATTCTGCAATACACAAAAGAGTATTTTTCATGAGAACTGTCGTGTATTGTCCAAATATCGATATTTTTATTTATCGAAACATTTTTTAGAACTATATTTCAATTAATGGTAATTAATACATTCGCAGTATAGACCAACGACTGTTATTAATTTATCATAATTTTTGCTGAAATTTGTTTGGGTCAAATATTCGTTTCTTTAAAAGTAACAAATTTTTAAAGTTCAACAAGACAATTTTTATCCGCCCTGTTCGCTGTTCGTTTAGTAGACACCTCAATTATTCGTTTTGCGTAAAACTCTACACGTTCCGTTGGAAAATACGCGTTAACCTTGGCGAACTAGTTAATATTCAAAAAATTAATAGATTCTTTTATTAATAATTACAGGGTGAAACGTTCGGCGAAGGTAACTCGGTGCACGCTATGAATTTTTATCAAGTAATTTCATTAAATTTCGTACTCCGCAAGTTTGCCTCGTGAAATTCGACTCCCTTTGAAATTCGGATGTGTACTTCTTCCTCTGGCCTCTCAAACTAACCCGTGTTTCTACGAAGCCTGGTGTATATGAATTAATCAGATGCACCTCGTCGAAGTCATTACACCGTTGAATAATGATCTTTCGTTCATCTCCACGGAGCCATGATTTGCATGGGAAGCGAGCATCATGCGAGCGAACTAATGAAACCTGAGTTCTTCTCGAGACCCGTTCCTCCTGCGAATCGGTTGAATAATTCGTTCTGTTGCTTCGCGTTGAAATTTTTCCGAACTTAAATCCGACTCGTGCAAGTCATTAAGGCCACCGGGGCTCGAAACTTCCAGCGAAGAAAACTAGCGAGCATAATTCAAGAGCGAAAACTTTCTTCCCGATCGGTTCATTAAGTAATAGGTCGCGTTAAGTGATAGATCAGAACTTCCAAGGTACATAAACGAGCTATATACGCGTCGTAAAATCCCGCATACATTATCAAAATTCTCGTCGAAAGCCATTATAAAACTCCATATCGACTCCCACGAATTCGTCCTAGTTTGCCAGGACTCGTCCTAGAATTTCCCTAAAACAATTCTTTCCACGTAGTCGACCTGAAGAATACTTTATTCATTCCCATCCTTCGCGCTCTATCAACGAACGTTTGAATTCATATAGAAGGCGAGAAACCTGTTCAAGATTCTAATCAGTGCTAGGCACGTTTGTCTGGATCGTGGCAGGTTTTTTTTTTGATACCGTTAACGTTCTACCTACATTTACAACTCGTTTACTCTTCCACAAGCAACACAATTGGGGAAAAGCACCCTCGATTTTGAACTAGCTGCGTCACTGAACCATGGGTCGAAATCCACTTCCTATGCAACCTTACCTCAAGCTATTCCACTTCCGTTATACCTTCGATGCAAAAATTGGGAAAACCTCTTGATAATATTTATGCAATTCGTGTATGAAACCTAAGGTAAATTCCTTCGAAACGTCGAGTGCGCAGACGCAAATTGGTTAGGTGCCTTGCACCCTACCGTGTGACCTGTTCATTAACTGGTTGCGTAGGAGAATCGAGTAATGCACGTGGAAATGGGTGGTGGATGCAGCGGAATGGGTAAGAAGTGGGGTGCTCGAAGGGGTGGCTGAAGTTCGAGGGTGGGGATAGCGTAGTAGTAGAGTAACGATAGTAGCGTATCGGGGGTGGGTGGTTAGCGCCAACGAAGGGGTAGGAAACGGGTAACCCGGTCGTAGTATCACACATGCGCTTTACACCCTTACGGCTACTGAGTCAAGGTCTCCGCGAGCTGACAATCGACCTGACCTCGCTTTTCTCCTTAAAACCGGCGCAAACATCGACAGACACATGCACATCACGGATATATTCGACTGCTGGACTGCTCGAGAATGTGGAGTTCAACGGCGAAGATGATACAAGCGGGGACATCCGAAATAGAGATAGAGATGTGCGAGAAGACGGGGTGTACCAAAGTTTAAATTCTAATTTGATGGTTTGGATATTTAGGAATTTTTTATTGGAATGCTGGATGTTTTCAAATGCTTGCTGACTTGAGAATGTGGAAATTTTTGGATTTCAAGGTTTTTGGTTAGGTTGTTAAAGTAGAAATTAGGTCATGTGGAAATTTAGAAATTTGGTAATTGAGTGGTTTAGTATATTGGCAATTTGCTAAATTGGTAAAATGGTAATTTGATGATTTGGTGACTGAAGATAAGGTAATTTAGTAATCTGGTGATTTGATAATTTGAAAATTAGGTCATCTGAAACCTCGAAATTTGGAAGTTTAATAATTTGAAAGCTGGAAATTTGAAAACTTTGAAATTGAAAAATTAAAACATGTAAATAAAAATTACAGAATGTATAAACTCCGTAACTCGAAAATTGTTTAATTAACATCCCCTCGGTGCACCAGCTTCACTATTTGCACTTGTGTGCACCACACCCTGGCAAATGTACTGTAGTTGTTGCTCATCTAACATACCGCGAACTCTTGCTAAGTGTACGGCACCCTGCAGCCCTTATCGTTTCACGCCACGATAGCACGGTTTTATAGAGAACCAGGGTGAAAGTCATAGTCCAGAGGAAAGAAGGGGTAAACGGGCTTACGGTTTCGAGGGGGTTGGTCCGTTTGGACTGCTTTTAAGGTTGATTAAGCCAGAGAAAGGTCGGTTTATCGGGAAACGATGGTACGCGATACTGGAACGGGTGCAGGGGGAGAACAGTTGATTTTATGATCGCGTTTTCATGCCTGAAATTCTACAATACACAAAGGGTAGTCTGATTACTATTGTTACTTTAATTGTTTCGAAATGCAGTTAGGAATGTTGTGTGCTTTTTAAGTAAAAAATATGTACATTGTTGGTGAGACGTATGTGTGTAACATATGCATATGTATTATGACATTACATACGTGTATTGGTGAAGTGGAACATACTACAGTATAATAATATGGCAGTACATATTATTGTAGTATATACAGTATAATTGAATATGTACTATATGATAGTATACATACTTTACATAGCATAATATAATATCTATACATATGTTATGTTCGTGCTGTAGCTGCATACCTATGTGTACACATATGTACACATCTACTACTTAATAATTTTCAATAAATACACTAAACAATACCCGTACTATTTGATCGTCTCTTATTCGAAAAGCTTCTACATATTTAACGAAATCATTCATGATTTATAATGTAAAATTGTTTAACATTTTATGATTTCATAACGTGCCTTGCACATCACCAGTAATTATAAATATTCAAGTTATAATTACATATACTTCATAAATATTCCAGTAAACAGTATTACTGCAAGCAACATGTTTCACAAAAATTTACAAAATAAAATAATGAACTCAATGAATTACGAAATTTATATTAAGCAACATTATTAGTATAATAAACGAAAACCGCGCAACTTTACGAACTTTCAGTACTAATTAATATGTTCATATGGATGAAACCAGCCACTGTCAGAATATTTGATCAGTGGCAGGTCTGTTTCAAAATTCGTGTTAACAAAATTCAATAACTGTGTCCTAATTAACGAATTTGGATTAAATCTGATGAAAATCGCGCTGTATTTTACATATCTGCATGTACGCAGTGTAAACTCTGTTTTCCAGAATAAAGCTGCCAAACTTTGATAATGAATTGGAGTAAATGCAACACAATTATTTATGTAACTACTTATTTACTTATTTATTTATGTACCTACTTATTTATTTATTTAGTTACGGATGTAGAACTTTTTATTCAATGTTTAGGATATTTTGATATGATTGCATAATATTAGATTATTTCAGTCATTATATTAATTTTGATGGGAGCGTATACTTCATGCACCGATCTGCGATAGTGCAGAATCTTGATTGGTGAAATATTAGAGTGGATTTGCATTTCGAGGCATTTCATGTTCGATGTTTCACGAATGACCTCAATGGCTATTCCACGAACACTGTTTTACAATGTCCTCCAATAGTTGCTTTGCTGTTTTGTTTTATTTTCCTGATAAGAAATTTACGACGTAACCGTAAATTCTCCCGGCGCGAATTTCTAAAATAAACTTGCTTATGCGCTTTTATTAGTACGTTGCACATTTATGTTGCACGTCAATTTTATTATCGCAATAAAACGTAAATATTGCGATAAACGATTAATCAAAAAGTACAAACATTCGCGAACGTGTACGGAAATTAACAATGAAATGTTTAACGTATCGAATGCAACATCGCAAGACAGGGCAGAATTATAACATTAATGTTCTAAGATAAATCTGAATTACGACGTAGATTAAATTATGTATTTATTCAGCAGCCATGTCTGGTTATAATCTTTCGTTTATGGTTGCAAGCATACTGCGATATGCAAAAGTTGTACGAAAATGGAGAGCTACAAAGCGTAATTAATTTTCAGGATATTTTTAGAGGAACGCAATGCTTGACAAGCTTCTACGCTTTTTTGAGACGCTGAAAAACATTGATCTGGGAAAAAAATCAGACGTTTGCTTTGTATATTACGCCGGAGCTCTGACTTTTCCCAATTGGATGTTTTTTAGCATCCTAAAAAACGTGGAAGTACTTGCTGAGTTTTAGCTTCACCCAAAAATATTAAAATTTTTAATTTTTGGCCTATAATTTCGTGCAGTGCTGTGTTTTAATATTTAAAAATATTCGATGTGAGAAATCAATAAGTATTTATTTAATTTAATAGTGGTTTAAATTGAAATTTGTAAGTGGTAATTAAAATGTAAGGTAGTAGGTGTCATTTTAAATGATAACTAGTATGTACTAATTAAAACATAAATCAGAAACTGTTAATTGAAACGTAACTTAGCAAGTGTAATTTAAAACAAACATCTGTAAGTGTTAGTTAAGACGTATAAGCAATAAGTGTAAATTAAAACGTAAACCAACAAGTGTTCATTAAAACATAAAATATTAAGTGTTAATCAACATAAAAACTTGTAAATGTCAATCAAAATATATCTCATCAGATGTTGATATAAACTGAAACTAAAAAGTGTCCCTTAACCATAATACACTACATATATAATTGAGCCTAAAAATAAAATTATACTTAGCAAATATTAATATAAATTGAAACTAATGATTTTCCCTAACCTAATGAACAAAAATATAATTGAAAAATATATCTAAAAAAATGCATATAACTGAAGATAATAGAACGGTAACTAAGATAAAAATGACAAAATGTCTCTTGTTTCTTATTAATTATGTTGACAACCTCGATTGATCGTTAAGCAGAAACGATGTCAATCACAAAGTACATAGCAAGAACAATCACAGGATTTGAAAAGCTATCTTTACGCGTTGACATACAAACCAGCCTGCTGCCATGCCAGCATAGTACTTTCTGATGTATGCAAAGTACATATTTGAATTTCACTTATAGACTTGTTAAACTTCCTCCGCCTATGGGCAACCTCTAAAGCAGCGAATTGGATTGGTTTTCTTTGCGTGTAAACGATCTTGTCAGGCGTGTAACAACGCTCCCTCTAAATCCGATTTACCCGCACGAACACGATCGCTCCACATACAATTGAGTACACATTTATGACAAACAATTGTTACAAAAGTCGTCTTTGATGATTCGAGAGGAAAACTCTGAGAGAACGAAAACATTGCAGAGTAATAAAATATCTCATTTTTCTATCTTTGCTTTTATTAAAAAATATTGTACTGATTTCATAAATGATTTTAGTATTTTTATTGGCGATGAAAAAAGATATGCAATGACACAATATTTTATTATTGGGATTTATAAAAGAATAAGAGTAAAAATAAAAGTAAGAGTAGATAACATTTTTATATTTTAATAGAATTGATTTGCTGCATGCGGAAAAAGAAAGAAGTCTTTCAAAGCCACTTTCTGAGGCAATTTATTTCTACCGTAAGTAGTAAAGCTACAAATATGTCAGACACACAGGGCGGTCGCCTCAACAATGCTACGTCTGAACTACTGAAACTGCACCATCCAGTATCAGACAAATGAAGACACTTTCACAAAATTCTAAGACTTCTAAACTTAAAAACAAACTCTTCAATTCTGAAATGTAAGACGTACAAGTCTTAAAATATAGGAATTTGATCATTTAAAAATTTCGAAACGTATAGAAATACAAATAAAGAATATGTAGAAATATAAAAATATAAAAATACGATAGAAACATAGAAATATATAAAAATATATGAAAGTGTATAAAAATACAGAAAAATAAAAATATAAAAGCAGCAAATCTTTATAATCAATAGTTCGAAAATCTAGAAATTGGAGCCACAAAAATAGAAGCATAACTTGATTAATTGTATCTCGTGTGCCACTAAATGTAATCTTGGAAAGTATCGATTATCCAACGGAAGGAATAGACAATTTCGAATTGTAAATAGCAAAATGTCATTCGATTTTCGTAACGTGGCGATGAACTATAGAACAGAGAGACTACTGGTCAATGCTGAGCCGTTTCGAGTGGATACGGAAAGCGAACAATACAGGAATTCCCGCGGGCAAGTCGTGCCCGTTAGTAGTTAATCGAATATCGACTAGGTCGAACAAGTGGAATCTCAGGTGATTATCGGCGAGTCTCTATCGATAAGAGTCTCTCGCTTCCTCGGTATATTCCTTTCCTACTTTATTTCCAATTTCGTTTCATCCCTTTTGCACCTAATCGAGCAATTCGACTTTTCAATTTCGAACCGTTTAACGTAGCAACTTTTCAACACTTGTATTTATTCAATTACGGCCTGTTTACCTTTCGACGCGGCACTTCAACGTTTTCAACGATAAAACGCGACGGTGACATTTTATGGACACCTCGGATGATTAATATTCATCGTCAGTATTTCAGGATTCGCGATATTCGAGATATTTTATCGAGGTTGATTGCGAATTTTGGAATTTGTGCAGGTGGGAAATTGCAATTTTTTTGTTGCAAAGTTGGGGAGATTGATAGTTGGAAATTTGGGGATTTAGGGATTTGGAAATTTGGAAATTTGGGGAGTTTGGGTACTTGGAAATTAGGGAATTTAGGGATTTGGAAATTTGGGGAATTTTGTACTTGGAAATTAGGGAATTTCGGGATTTGCAAATTTGGGGAGTTTGGTACTTGGAAATTTAGGAATTTAGGGATTTGGAAATTTGGGGAATTTTGTACTTGGAAATTTGGGAATATAGGAATTTGGAAATTTGGGGAGTTTGGTACTTGGAAATTAGGGAATTTCGGGATTTGCAAATTTGGGGAATTTTGTACTTGGAAATTAGGGAATTTAGGGATTTGGAAATTTGGGGAATTTTGTACTTGGAAATTAGGGAATTTCGGGATTTGCAAATTTGGGGAGTTTGGTACTTGGAAATTTGGGAATTTAGGGATTTGGAAATTTGGGGAATTTTGTACTTGGAAATTTGGGAATATAGGAATTTGGAAATTTGGGGAGTTTGGTACTTGGAAATTAGGGAATTTCGGGATTTGCAAATTTGGGGAATTTTGTACTTGGAAATTAGGGAATTTAGGGATTTGGAAATTTGGGGAATTTGGTACTTGGAAATTTGGGAATTTTGGGATTTGAAAATTTGGGAAATTTGGTACTTGGAAATTTGGGGATTTTGGGATTTGGAAATTTAGGAATTTGCATATTTGGGGAATTTGGTGCTTCAAAATTTGGAAATTTGGAGACTTGCAAATTTGAAGATTTAGAAATTCGGAAATTAAGGTACTTGATCACTTAGAAATTTGAAAATTTAGAAATCTGGAATTTAGGGATCCTGTCCCTTGGAAAGGGAGATCTTTGGAAGTTTCGAAATTAGAATACACTTTTCATAGAATTTTTACACTTACAAGTATGAAAATTTGCATAACCAAAAGAGCAGTTTAAAATTGAACGACTGAATACATTGGATAAATTGAAAATTAAAAAGGCTACAATCAAACAGTTTAATACTTAGGTAAAATGAAAATTGAATTGGTTAAAATTAAACGATGTAACACTTTGGTTAAAATTAAAATGAAACAATTTAGCACTCCGAATAAAATCAAAATGAAACGATTTAATATATTAACTAAAATTAACCGATTAAATATTTAGATTTTTAAAGGATTTCAGCCTGTGATTTCCCAAAAACCAATAGTGAAACGCCCTCGAAATTATTAAAAGCACCTAAACGATGATTAACCAGCTTGACGAGCTCCGAATTCGTTTGATCCGTGACCTAAGTAATTCCATCGAGCCGACATAAAAAGGGTACCGTAAAAAAAGCAATTAATCGCGGATCTCTCATTGTAGAAACACGAATCCCAAAGCAACACTAATGAATATTTAAGTGAAAACGTACGCGGTCCCAGCAAGACCCGCCACTTACATACGTCGTTTATTTGCATCTCTACTGCATTTTAATTACTTTTTGCGAAGCGACAAAAAAATGCCAGAGAAGATACGAGCTTCTCTTACGAGAGGAAACGAGTAAATATTCATCGTCGGTAAAGAGAACAAAATCCTGGACATCGTTGAAGACCGTGCCCGGCAAATACATTGGCCAGACCAGTCCGAAAGAGCACATTTATGAATTTATGAATATTGTTAAAGCCCCTGCCACTGCTAAACTGCCCTTTTGCTATTGGGTCAGGTCAAGAGTTCACGTGTCCTTCCACTCATTGGCTAATCAACGATATTACTCTAATTACGTGGAAATTATATTCCAAAGCACTTGCTTGATTTCGCTGGTTGGTACTTGCAAGGATAATTCCCTTCGAACGGTTTATCATTTTCAGTATATTGCACTTCTGTTCTTTTCGATGATACTGCTTTGTATTGAGTTAGGGCTCATTTTAGGCGCGAATCGAAAATTTTTCAAATATTTTCAAATTATTGCGATTATAATTTTCTAGATTTGTAAATTTTTCGATTTATAAATTTCTGCATTTCTAAATTTCAATGTCCAAATTCCTAAATCCCAAAATTCTCAAATTTGTCAAACTCAAATTCTATATCCCCAACTCGAAGTATCATAATTTCCCAAATTCACAAAATTCCAAATTCCTCAAATCCCAAATCTCCCGAATTTCAAATTCCATAAATCCCAAGTTCCCCAAATTCACAAAATTCCAAATTCCTCAAATCCCAAATCTCCCGAATTTCAAATTCCATAAATCCCAAGTTCCCCAAATTCACAAAATTCCAAATTCCTCAAATCCCAAATCTCCCGAATTTCAAATTCCATAAATCCCAAATTTCCCAAAATTCCTCAAGTCCTAAATTCGCTAAATTCCCCAAATTCCAATTTCCTCAAATCCCAATTTCTCCAAATCCCAAATCCCAAATTCCACAAAATTCCCCAAGTCTCAAATTCTCTAAATCCCAAATTCCCCAAATCCCAAATCCCAAATTCCATAAAATTCCCCAAATCCCAAATTCTCTAAATCCCAAATTCCCCAAATCCCAAATCCCAAATTCCACAAAATTCCCCAAGTCTCAAATTCTCTAAATCCCAAATTCCCCAAATCCCAAATTCCCCAAATCCCAAATTCCCCAAATCTCAAATTCCCCAAATCCCAAATCCCAAATTCCATAAAATTCCCCAAATCCCAAATTCTCTAAATCCCAAATTCCCCAAATCCCAAATTTCCCAAATCCCAAATTCCCCAAATCCCAAATCCCAAATTCTACAAAATTCCCCAAGTCCCAAATTCGCCAAATCCCAAATTCCCCAAATTCCAATTTCCTCAAATCCCAATTTCCCCAAATCCCAAATTCCTCAAATCCCAAATTCTCCAAACCCCAAATTTCTCAAATCCCAAATTCCCCAAATCCCAAATTCTCCAAATCCCAAATTCCCCAAATCCCAATTTCCCCAAATCCCAAATTCCCAAAATTCCCCAAATCCCCAAAATGTACAATTAGGAAAATGGATGTAGCGATGCTTCGTCCGAGTAAGTAAGACGTGGGATTATCGTAAGAACATGCAAATTTAGAGGTTCAAAGTGGCAAGCAAACTATCGAACCCTAACCGCCTGGAGAACTCTGTCATCTTCGAATAGTGCTCTCTACTTTGTGCACAGTTAACCATCTGCCGAACTTTACGAGGCTTTCAACGACGTATGAATAATATAACAACGTGCCACCCCGCTACATAGCCTCACGTAATTACTCTGATATTACGACGATAAGCGAGTACGCCATAATGTTCATTCACGCTAAGCAAGCCTATGGATCCGTGTTACCAAGAGCGGTAGGCTTTTTTAAGGAGAGAAATTGGATTAATAGTAGGTATTTTAAGTGAAAAGTTTGGACAGATTTAGACATTTGGTAGGTACAACGTTGGCTGATTTGAATATTTGGTCATTTGGAAGTTTGGTAATTTGAATATTTGATAACTTGATAACTTTGGCAATTTGATCATTCTGACAACTTGATGATTCTGACAGTTTGACAAGTTGATAATTTGACAATTTGAAAATACGACAATTTGACAAGACTTGAGGATATCCAAATTTAATGAAAATATTAACAGTAAAATTTCACAAGTTTCCAAATGTAGAAGTATATCAATTTGACGAAAATGGAAACTTAAAACATCCGCAATTTGATAATATTTAAATATAAAAATGAAAAAATGTTGAAATGCCAAACCTTCAAACTTCAATCTCACGTGTATTGCAAAAGCTACATAACATGAAAATAAAAAACCTTCGTCGAGAAGTCTATAAATGTAAAATGCGCTGTCGATATTTCGTTGGTGGCAATAAATCGCAATGAAATCAGCGGAGAGCAGTGTATGGTGCAGTTAACAAACAGCTGCCACGTTCTCGGAGCAGCGCAGCCGGAAAAGTATAGAGAAATCAGCGAAACAGACAGTTTTATCGTGGCTTTCGGGTATCACCAAGCGAGTTGACCCTCGCAGCACGCGCGGTTAACCACGCGTCGAACTTTACAGCGCTTTTACGCCCGCCTGAATAATAGAACGGGCAATTTGCACCAGCTGCATCGTAGATGAACACGCGTGCGACCGCTCCGACTGCACCGTCGACGAGTTCTGCTTTTTCTATCATTTATTCAACGCATTTCCGACAATAATGAACTACGTATTGCCAAATGTGCGTTGTTTGTACGTCGAACGACTGATTTCGAGAACTAAATAAGAGATAACGAGAAGCAACGTTCGTTGCTGCTCCTCGTTTATTGCGTATCGCGATAATCACTATTTTCGAGACACGTATAAAGTGATTAATTTAAAGTGACTCTAGAAAATGTGCGATGGGTTCGAGAAGGTAATCGAACGAGAAAAGTGGCTCTAGAGAATGTTTGATAGCGCGGGTTCGAAGGGGTGATCGAGTAAATATTCGAGAGAATTTTAATGTGTTACGTTCGAATGTCCCTGAAACACGATTAAGGTGTCATCTTACCGTGCCATAAATGCAAACTAAGTTCGAGGAACAAGGAGAGGATAATAAAACATTATTTTATAGTTGCGCTCTTATGTGAAAATGAAAATGTTCATCTCTGGAACTAAGTATCTCGTTCTATATTGTATTCGACTGCGAATTATCAAGTTTCATTGCACAGTACATTTGTGAAGGCACTACTCTGCGGTAGTGTTTGATGTCGACATCGATTCTGTGCTTACTAGAGTCTTTATTAACTGGCTATTTACAGTATTTGTTATCTAAATTTGTAATTGTAGAACTGGATACGAGTATAAATGATGCACATATCTCGATCTCTAGAAATACATATGTCCCAGATTCCCAAACTTATCGGATTTGAAAATTCTTACATTTCCGAATTTCTAAGTCAGCGAATTCCAAGAGTAGCAAGTCCTAGATTCCCGAATCACTAGATTACCAACTTTCAAGATCCACGAATCCCTAGATTAACAAATCTCTGGATTACAAAATCTCTAGATTTTCACATCTCTAAATTGCAAAATCCCTAGATTACAGAATCTCTATATTACTGAATCCCTAATTTACCAAATTCCTAGATAACATAATCTCTAGATTACCGAATCCCTAGATTACTGAATCCCTTGATTACCGAATCCCTGGATTTTCAAATCCCTAGATTACCGAGTCCCTAGATAACCAAATCCCTAGATTCCCTAATTCCAAGATTTCCTAATTCCAAGATCCCCTAATTCCTAGATTGCCAAATCCCTACATTACCAAATTTCCAGATTGGCGAATCACAAGATTACCAAATCCCTAGATAACCAAATCTCTAGATTGCAAAATCCCTAGATTACCGAACCCCTAAATTTCCAAATCCCTAGATTACCGAGTCCCTAGATTCCCTAATTCCAAGATTTCCTAATTCCAAGATCCCCTAATTCCTAGATTGCCAAATCCCTACATTACCAAATTTCCAGATTGGCGAATCACAAGATTACCAAATCCCTAGATTACCAAATCCCAAGGTTCACAATCCCAAAATAACCAAATTCCAAGATCCTCAAATCCCTAAATTACAAAATTTCCAGATTCCCAATTCCAGATTTCCAAATGCTTAGATCTGAAAATCTCTTGATAGTGAAATAGTAAAACAACAAGATAATAAAATACAAATACCATAAAATCGTAAGAAGGATAGGAGTTCGAGCCCAGAAACAGTGTATCTGGATCGAGAATCGAATAATAACGCTAGTGCTCGAACATATTCCAGTATCCATGCATAAATTAAGGAAATATCGAATTAGCGGTGAATAGGGGTCTACTCGGATCAGACTAGAGCGATAGTCCGAGCAGAGAAGTTCGAGCGGGCAAAATTTCGAGCAACGGCAAGAGCTCTAACGGCAATCAACGCGTTAACGCGAATTTCCTCAAGCTATCCGTATAATCGAGGCTCTATCGCAGAAACGGTTACAATCAGCGTGGCATTGAAGCTCGTTAGCTGTGAAAATTGAATAAAAATTCGCTGGGACGGGCAAGAGGAGCATGGAAATTAGCGTTCGAGACGGTCGTCAAGGTTCGTTCTCATAAACGGCACCGGCGCAACGTCGAGGAATTTCACCGTCAAAGGAAAATTCCGCTTTCCATGGGCACGCCGCGCGGATATGACGCCACTCCGCGTTTATTTCCATGCTTTTAATCTCTGTCGATGTTAAATCTCCCCGCCGCGACGCTCCTACCACGGGAAAATAGAAAATACACGGAACAACCATGCACCGCGCGAACCACGGAAAAAGGACTTTCAGGGTGAACATAAAGGAGATTGCTACTGCGAACGCCCGGGAATAAACACGTTGTATCCTGCGAAAAGATAGTAGGTAATTTTCTCCGTCAAGATGCTCCTGAACGATTGGTATTCTTTATTTCCATGGGACAGCACTAGGAAAATCTCTAGTCTCTTCCTCAATTTTAACATTCGCGAAGCTATGTTCTGGTCGAATCATCAAATTCAGATTTATTTTTCGCGTTCTCTAATTTATCAATTTTTTCACTTTCCAGTGTCACAATTTTCCAATTTTTTAATTTTCCAATTTTCCAGTTTTTTAATTTTCCAATTTTTCAATATACTGATTTCCCAATATACCAATTACTAGTTTCCCAATTTCCCAGTTCTCTAATTTTTCAATATCCTACGTTCCCAATTCCCTTATTTCCCAATATCCTACTTTCCCAATTCCCTAATTTCCCAATATCCTACTTTCCCAATACCCTACTGTCCCCATTCCCTTATTTCCCAATTCCCTAATTTCCCGATTCCCTAAGTCCCCAATTCCCTAATTTCCCAATTCCCTAATTCCCCAATTTCCTAATTTCCCAATATCCTACTTTCCCAATTCTCTTATATCCCAATACCCTATTGTCCCAATTCCCTTACTTCCCAATTCCCTTATTTTCCAATTCCCTAATTCCCCAATTCCCTAATTTCCCGATTCCCTAATTCCCCGACTCCCTAATTCCCCGACCCCCTAATTCCCCAATTCCCTAATTAAAAATTTCTGTCAGAAAATAAAACTTCCCAGAAAATATTTAAAAATTATTTCTAAATATTTGAACCGGAAAACAAGGAATAATTTATCGCGACAGCAGACTCGGAAAACTAGCTATTTACGGTCTGAAAGTTAGAATTTTGGCCCGCAGCTCAGTGCTATAAATGCCACTTAATTTGATAACAACTTCCTAACGTTTTCTGCACGTTGCTAAAAAGTTTTCGCGCACCGCGAGTTCCCTGTCCGCCACGACGTTTATAAAGAATACACGTAATTTTTTTACATGTTACTCAACAGCTTGTTCCTCTATCTAAATGCAAGGTAAAAGCATCTACTTGCGTTGTACCTACGAAAGTTAAATAATTAAAAACGAATAAAAAACTTCGTCAAGTGTTTGTTTCAGGAAATGAATTTTATTCTGTTCCTTCTCGTTAATGCGTTGGATAATTGTTTCTTTAAATTGGGAAGAATTCATGTATCCGTCATTGCGTGTTAATTAAATGTAGAAGGATCTAGTTATCTGGAGTTGATTTCTAGTTAATATAATTTATATCGCGGTAATTAATATGTAGGTACAGTGTATTAACTTCTGACGTGTTAGTCTAATTTATATTGACTATAAGTAATCTCTTATGTACTAATATAGTTAGGTCATAAATCATGTTAATATCATTTATACCACCTTAATCGATTATCTAACCTAATTATCCCAAATTAATCTCTCGTGTACCGATTCAATTAGGTGTCTCATATCATTCTGTTATGTACATCAAATTAATTTACGTATTGACATAATTTACATAAGGTTAATATTAACCTCTTAAGTATTAACCTATACCCCTATTGAGCTAACCTATACAACTAAACTACGCCCTAGAAAATCCTTCAGTTCTCGATATCAGGTAGATTCTTACGACCATAGAATCTCAGAAAAGAAGTTGACAGACGAATTCATAAAAATGCGAATAAGAATCTAAAAGTTTTCGAAAGTAATTCCGTTTGCAATTTCTGTTTAGCAAAGCGCGTTGCCGTCGCGTTTGCGAACAGCTTCGAACGCTAATAAATTAATCTAAGCCATCTTAGCGGCAAACTCGGCGCCGTAGTACGTTTGTTAATTGCATTAACGGTACTCGGTATCGCTTACGTTTAATCCTGAAAATGGTTTCGCCACGACGACGCTGAAAGCACGAATAAACGAAGTACCACGGTGTTTGCATCCCTGCAAACAGGGGATGCAATTTTCCTTTGAGAGCAACCAGCTACCCACGTTATTTGCCAACGAATTACTTTGCGAACACGACGATCACCCTTTTTGTTAACTTCAATATTCCACCGGGCTTGTCTGACGTTACGAAAAATATTTCTCGATATTGAAATTCACTCGGATGCGGCAGCTTTTTATGCGCGGACTGGATTGCTCTAATTCGGCTGCGATATTAAATTTTCAGTTCTTTGGACTTCAAGTTTTTTAACTTTCAAGTTTACGAATTCTCATATTATCAAGTATTTTAGGTTTCAAGTTTACGAATTTTCATATTATCAAGCTTTCAGATTCTCAAATTTTCAAATACTCAAATTTTCGAATACTCAAAGTTCCAAATTCTCAAATTTCCGAGTACTCATGTTCCCAATTCTCAAATTTACGAATTCTCAAAATTTCGAATTCTCAAATTTCCAAATTCTCAAATTTACGAATTCTCAAAATTCCAAATTCTCAAATTTCGAATTCTCAAATTTACGAATTCTCAAATTTCCAAATTCTCAAATTTCCGAATACTCAAAATTCCAAATTCTCAAATTTTTAAATTCTCAGATTCCTAAATTCCCCAAGTCCCAAATTCCCCAAATTCCCAAATTTCCCAAGTCCCAAATTCCCCAAGTCCCAAATTCCCCCAATCCCAAATTCCCCCAATCCCAAATTCCCCCAAGTCCCAAATTCCCCCAATCCCAAATTCCCCAAAGTCTCAAATTACAAAATTCCCAAATTTCCCAAATCCCAAATTCCCTAAATTCCCAAATTTCCCAAATCCCAAATTCCCCAATTTCCCAAATCCCCCAAGTCCCAAATTCTCCCAATTCCAACTTCCCCCAATCCCAAATTCCCTAAATTCCCAAAATCCCAAATTCCTAAATCCCAAATCCCAAATGCCCCAAATTCCTCAAATTCCTCAAATTCCTCAAATTCCCCAAATTCTCAAATCACAACTTTACTGACAACTACATTCTCTACTTCACAAATTTTCAAATATCTATATTCCCAAATTTTCAAGTTTAAAAATCCCTACATTCCCAAATTCCATTTTAAATTTATACTTTTAAATCTTCAAACTTCTGACAGTCCAAAATTATTAAATTGTCAAATTTCCGTATCTCCAAATTTTCAAGACTTCAAAGTTCCAGATATGCAAATTACAAAATTATTAAGTTACCATCACTGAATTGTACATTTGGAAAAATTTGGCAGAATGTAATTTGCATCGTTAGTGAATTTTGATTCCTGTAACAGTTGACGTGGTAATATAACTTTCTGAATAGTGGAATATGGAATTAATGTAGTTGGAAATGTTTGTTATGTGACAGTTTGATGATAAAATTTTTGTGTCGAGATTTGGCGAATTACAGTTGGAATATACAATGATTTTAATTAAAAGTTAATATAACTTTTTGGGCAATTTACATATTGCCCCTTCCGTCATGTGGTATGGGCTTCAAAGAATTTTATTAATTTAGATATTTAAGAATTTACAAATTTTTGAATATGAAAACTTAAGAATTGTAAAATTTTAGAAATGTAGGTTTTTGGAATTTGCGAAGTGAAAAACGGTAGAATTTGAGAATTAAAAATTCTGAGAATTAGGAAATTGGAGAATTGAGAAATTTTGAAATTTGGTAACTCAAGTTTAATAAAACAAAAATTGTGGAATTTAGAAATATAAAAGTGTTGAAATTTATAATCTTGACAATTTTAAAATTTATAAACTTGAAAACTTAATATAATAATCTGAAAATTTGCTAAGTTGAAAAATGAAACGAAAAATTGAAAATAAACTTTCAAGCATAAAAACATTGATATTACATTTGAAACTGAACACTGATACAATCATTAATTATAGTAAACCGTATTTATTCACTAATTGTATCCTTCATTTTAGCATCAGATCATACTATCTAGGGGATAAATATGAAATATAATTTGAGAGAAATGAATTTCACTTTAACGAGGAGGAAGCTGCACTTCATTATCTGATGGTACAAAGAGAAAAACAGCGGATAGATTTATACGCGATTAGCAGCATAATTTTAATTACTTTCGCGCCATAAGTTAATGTTTGCTAAAAAGCAGAGTGCAGGGGACGTTTATTTCCTTTGAATAAAGAAATTATTACACGTTTACTTTCCGATCTTGCATCTACCAGTTTATTATCTTAAAAGAAGAATATTCTTCTCTGTTAATTAATCCACTGTTCTTTGCTTCTTTAATTAATTTCCTGTAAACTTTTTACAAGATGTAGATTCCAAGTTCGGAATTAAAATGTTTCACTAAAAGTTTTAGCGAAGTTCGTAAAATAAATGAGAGTATTTCCATTCTCTCCAATTGCGAATAACGTCCTTTATTTTAACCTTGGAACTTCCGTTTTGATAGTAATAAAGTTAAAGAATAACAATGACAATAAAGACTGCTAAACACAAATCGCAGTATCTCATCTCATCACTGACATTGTTTTTCGCCTAATTGGTGTGCAACTACTCGAGCCAATATACCGTCAAAAATACGTGTAAATTATTCATTTTTCTCTTGTGAGAAATTGTAGTTCTTCTAAACTCAGCCTCTTCACGCGCCAACTCGTGGGTTGGCATCGGTATCGTCAAAAAACAATCTTCAAATACAAATTTATAAAAGAAACAGATATTCAAGAACGATTTCTCCATAAAAATGTATAATATACCCATAAAATAAGAATCGTAAAGAAAGACTGGTAAAACTGAGTAGCAACAAGAATCAGTTGATCCTAGAAAATAAAAAGAAAAAATATTTATCTTCTCCGAGGAAGTCCGGAATTTTTAACATTTTAATATTTCAACGTTCTCAGGTGGAAAAAATTTCAAAGAACCTCGACAGAATGCAGTCGGCAGGACAAAATTCGTAGAAAAAACAGACAGGTCGAGTGATCCATGCTAAAGTCTGCTGGCCTCCGAAAACGGAAGGAAAAAGTTTCGAGCGGCGAGGAAAATTCTCGCGAGACAGAAATCCAAACACTCAGGATCGTATCTACGGGGGGCGCAACACGCTGCGTTCGCTCTCTTCTTTAAAGGAAAATAATCATTTCTATTAGATGGATATCGAAATTTAGAATTGGCGAATGGTGGGGAGTTGGAATTTAGGGATTTGAAGATTTGGGAATTAGGGAATTGGGAAATTAGGAATTGGAAAATTAGGAATTGGGAAATTAGGAATTGGGAAATTAGGAATTGGGGAATTAGGGAATTGGGGAATTAGGGAATTGGGAAATTTGGGAATTGGGAGATTATGGAATTGGAGAATTAGCGAATTGGGAAATTGTGGAATTGGGGAATTAGCGAATTGGGAAATTGTGGAATTGGGGAATTAGCCAATTGGGAAATTAGGGAATTAGGGGATTAAGGAAATGGAAGTAAAGGAATTGGGAAATTGTGGAATTGGGGAATTAGCGAATTGGGAAATTGTGGAATTGGAGAATTAGCGAATAGGGAAATTAGGGAATTGGGAAGTTAAAGAATTGGGAAATTAGAGATTTGAGAAATTGGAGACTTGAGAAATTAGGAAATTGAGGAATTGGGAATTTGGAAATTTGGAAATTTCAGTACTAAGAAATTCTGTATCTTGGGAATTTGTTAATCTGAAAATTTGAAAATAGAAAATTCGAAAACATAAAAAGTTATAAATACATATTTTGAAAATTTGAAAAACTAAATTTAGTAGAGGAAAAGGGGGCAGGAAAGTAATAAGATCATTCCTGGGGAGCACACAGAGGATGACCGGATAAATACAGGACAGTTTTCAGACGACGCACATACCGATGACGATTTCAAATTAACGTCAGGCTATTTCCGCGCGAAATATCTTTGATCTTTGATGAAAGAGCGGCAGACACGAACTTCCAGCACCGACGATGATCCGCCGAGCAAAGATGACTTTCAGCCCATCATTCAACGAGACAACTTCAAAGTTCTTTGAGTACCTTCCTTCGTTCCTTTCATACATTCGACTTTCTCCGAGTCTTTGAGTAGCGTCTTGAAATTCATACTTCCTTATTTTTACCGGATTAAAGGTAACGCCAGTTTGAGATAGGTAAAAATTTCTCGCGTTTCAAACGGCTTTTCACTCGCCGCCAGATGCCAACTTTTATACGCCGAGCAGTTCCACGTCTATGCCATCGTTTTAAATTTAATTAATGTCGGGATGGTTATTAACCCTTGGACCAACCACCCACTGATTTTGTTTGCTAAAAATTTTTAATTTTCCTTGCAAACATTAACTTTTAATCTTTCGTCGATTTTTCAGGTTTTAGACAGATAGATTTTAGCAAATTTATAATGATACACAATTACGATGCACTAAAATCATAGAAACTTTCAAATATTTCGAAACTCTGAATGCTACTATCTTACTACTTCATTATACAGTTATTCACAGTATAGAGACGAAAAAGACATTCACAATGCAGGCACAAAGCAGATATTCACAGTACAGACACAAAACAGACATTCGCAATACAAACACAGGACAGACATTTTCAAGGCAGACGCAAGACAGACATTCACAATTCAGACACAAAGCAGACGCAAAACAGGCATTCACAATACAGACAGTCCACAGTTCTAACATCTCACTATCTCAAAATTCCATAATCACAACACCCTACAGCACTAAAATACAAAATCCCACAATTGCAATATTTCACAATATCAATGTTCGACAATTACAACAAATCACAATCCTAATATCCTACAACTCAAATATTCCACAATTCCAATAGTCCACAGTCATAATCGCAATGTCCCACAATCTCAATATTCCACAATCCCAATATTCCACAACCTCACAATCCCACAACCCTACCATTCCACAATCTCACAACCCTACCATTCCACAATCCCAATAGCCTACGACCCCAATGTCCCAATATCTCAATATCCTACAACCCCAATGTCTCACAATCCCAATATCCTACAAGCTCAATATCCCACAATCCCAATATCCTACAACCCCAATACCCCACAATCCCACAATCCCAATATACCACAATCCCAATAACCCACAATGCCAATATCCCACAATCTCAATATCCCACAATCCCAATATCCCACAATCCCAATATCCCACAATCCCAATATCCCACAATCCCAATATCCCACAATCCCAATATCCCACAATCCCAATATCCCACAATCCCAATATCCCACAATCCCAATATCCGACAATCCCAATATCCCACAATCCCAATACCCCACAATCCCAATATCCGACAATCCCAATATTCCAATATCCCAATATCCTAAAACTCGAATGCCCCACAATCCCACAATCCCAATATCCCACAAACCCAATATCCCAATGTCTCACAATTCCAATATCCCACAATCCCAATATCCCAATATCCCAATATCCCAACATCCCATAATTCCAAATTCCTTAATTCCAAAATCTCAAAATTCCATAACCAGAGAATCCCCCAACTCTAAAATTCCAAACCCCTAAACTTCCACATCCCCGAAGTCCAAAGTTCGAACAAATGCCAAAGTAATAAATTTCTAAATTAATAAAAACTTTTCAAACACGCGTCATAGTAAAATCCGTCACAGTAAAATTCACCCTTAATTAACCTTTAACCATCGTAGCTTAAAAAAAGAGATATTACATGCAAGACATATCAAGATTAAAATAGACCCCGTACGTCACGAGCACTCTACACGATTTTTATCCTGCACTTTTCTTTTCACGCTTTTATTTTTACTTATTCGTTTAAGAATAATAAACCCTGTTCCCCATCGAATAGAAACACCCTGTAAGTACTGAAACAAGTATTTATAGATCGAGCTCCGACAATGTTAAATCTGATCCTGAATTTAGCAGGTGCTCGACGACGTTCAAGATGGAGCGTACGTTAAGCTCCGTATTACATTTCGTCGGTAAATGTAACCGACCATAACCATCATGGTGAAAAACGTGTTAGTACCCTGCTACTTACTTGCTTTTCGCCGCCAGCGTCGAACCAACGAGAACGGAAGAGTTTCACTGGTCATTATCGTAAAAAGCTTCTCCGGCGCTCTTTTATTCTAATTACGTTAGCACTTAATTGTACCGCAAACACGGTGTGTTAGCGACAATCAGGGGACTCTTTTCTCGAATCAGTTTCGCGCGCGAATATCTTCAACGCGTTACACCGACGCGATCCTCACGGAAACGATGAGATATGCTTTTCGAAAACTATGAGCGACCCTTTTATCCTGCGGAAACTTTTCGACGGAGTTTGCAGGATTAAAAAGTACTCCCCCGAAGTTTTATCAGCGAACTTATTGCCTTCAAGTAGTCATCTGTTAACCCTCCGTGTAATCCTGTTACTTTAGGCAACATTTTGCTTCTAATTAAGTGATGCACGTGAATGATGATAAATATCCCTATACTTTTAATATCATTCGTAATAATTTATATTATTAATTTCTACATAAGTTACATTCATTATATATACAATATTGTATAATATTGATTTAATAATTATTTTTCTTTTTGTGTTTGTCAGGATCCGAATATAAATATTACAGATCTGTATAAATTACGTTAAATTTGCGCACTTACTAATGTCACTATCTATTATAAATTTCATTTAGAGACATACATTATGTTGAATTTGTATTTTATATTTATACTTACATTCTAAGAAATAATATTGTAAATTAGAGTAACTGTAAGTTACAGAGGACCCTGTTCTTTGTAAAATTTTACATGGACCTTCATGTGTAGCATCAAAATTAAAACTAACAGTAAATAAACAAATAATTTTTAGAATTGATAACAATTTGATAAGATAATTTTAAAGAAATGATCAATTTGATAAGATATTATTTGTTCACATATGATTCATTATAAAATTCCAGTTTCAAAAAAGAAAGAGCTTAAATGCACCAGTGTTGTACTACTACTGTCATTGCATCACGCGACGCAAGGTTCAACCGAAAAATAACAAAGACGGAACAATGAAACAATTATACCTACGTCTTACTAAACTTCTGTCGTTTTCAGCTCGTATTATATCGCATTTGTGGTATGTCGTGCGTGCAGTAATTCAGGTAAACTTTAAAATTCCGTCATTGCGTAAAAAATGCAGCAGTGCGCTGTAATCAAGATTTGTTTCATGCTCGGAAAATCCGCATTAAAAAATTTTTAATTAATACACCAGGCTTATAATAATAACCGTGTACCTGTATGGAGACAAATATGCACTAAAAAGTGTAATGTTTATATGCTGCAATTTCTGAGGTTTCTCCTTGAATTTAAACGAAACACGAAATACGAATAAGAGCATTCCCAATTCCCAATATTCCCAATTCCTTATATTCTCAATCTCCAATATCCCTAGTTCTCAATATCCCCAACTCCCAATATTCCCAATCTTTAACCCCTTGGCCTCTGATTAATTTGTCAGGTGCGTCAGTCAGAACTAACTAATACAGCCACAATATAAAAACAGACAAAGAACGTTGAAATGTTACGTCAATTTGGTATTATGCAATCGTTGACTATGCAAATTATAATTGGACTTGAACTCCAAACTGAAGCGTATTGAAAATTCGAGTAAAATTTATCACAACTGAAGTACGAGTGCGTCACGAGTCAGACGCTTGAAAATAGTGCAAAGGGCTAATATTTCTAGTCCTCAATATCCCCAATTCCCTATATTCCCAATTTCCAATATTCCTAGTTCTCAATGTCCCCAATTCCTCATATTCCCAAATCCCTATATTCCCAATTTGCAATATCCCCAATTCCCAGTATCCCCAATTCCCAATATCCCCAATTCCCTATATTTCCAAATCCCTATATTTCCAATTCCCAATATCCCCAATTCCCAACATCCCCAATTCCCAATATCCCTAATTCCCAATATCCCTAATTCCCAATATCCCCAATTCCCAATATCCCCAATTCCCAATATCCCCAATTCCCTATATCTCCAATTCCCTATATTTCCAATTCCCAATATCCCCAATTCCCAATATCCCCAATTCCCAATATCCCCAATTCCCAATATCCCTAATTCCCAATATCCCCAATTCCCAATATCCCCAATTCCCAATATCCCCAATTCCCAATATCCCCAAATCCCTATATCTCCAATTCCCTATATTTCCAATTCCCAATATCCCCGATTCCCAATATCCCCAATTCCCAATATCCCCAATTCCCAATATCCCCAATTCCCAATATCCCCAATTCCCAATATCCCCAATTCCCAATATCCCCAATTCCCAATATCCCCAATTCCCAATATCCCCAATTCCCAATATCCCCAATTCCCAATATCCCCAATTCCCAATATCCCCAATTCCCAATATCCCCTATTCCCAATATCCCCAATTCCCAATATCCCCAATTCCCTATATTCCCAATCTCAAATATCCCTAGTTCCCCATATCCCAAATTCTCTAAAGCCCTAAATCCCCAAATTCCCGTAAATCGATTAATGAAATTCAATAAGAAGCAAGAAAACGACCGATTGAAAGTACGTTTCAAGAGCCTTATAATTTAAAGGTGCAATTATTTTGAAGATAATAATAAAATCTGCGTTTTTCCATTTCTTTGGATAAACGGTGTCTTCGTTAACGTTTCCCTTGATCCTATTAAAATGCAGATTTCCTCCAAATCGAAAGGAAAGCTTGACATCCGACGCTCTGAAACTTCTTTCCTCCGAAAGTTTTGCTCGAAACAACGATTAACGTGACGCTGATGCGATAAAAACGATGAGTTGAAAAGAGTTTGCCTTCATAAACGTCCTACAAAGTAACAGACGTGCATCTCCCATCGTGTTGTCCCTCGTCACATCCGGAGATAATGATTAAAAATGAAACTTTGAACACGGATAACGAGACTACTAAATCGATGCAGGAAACTCGTGAGATACAACTTTCTCCATTTTAAAAGCTGATTACAAGATAATTGTTAATTCGAGAAACCCTTCATCGAAACACCATCTAGTTTTCAATTTATCAAACATGAATTTAACATCAACTCCAGTTTTCGAATATGAAGCTACTTAATTGAGAATCATGTTTTAATTCTCGATTAAGAAGTATTTTGCGGAGTTTCAATCAGAAATTAAACTTCAATTTCAACATGTAAATCCACTCAAGTTATAATTCAATTTTAATTCTCGATTAGGAAGGTATTCGACTATTTAGTATGAATTCGAATCAAACTTTAATTATCAATTACGAAACACTCGATTGACATTTGATATTGGATTAAATACTATTCAATTATCGATTATAGTTTAACTGTGTAATTGATATAGGAGTAAAGGCTTCGAAAGCTCCGACAAAAGTTACAGAAATAAATTATTTTCTTACCTAAGACTATGTTTCATATTATGTATTACAGATCTATTAAAGTCTTAATTTCCAGATCCAGCAAATAGCTTGTGACTTTTAATGAAGAAAATTTATGATTCAATGATCGAAATAAATTTAGGTATTCTTCTGTCGTTACCGAAGCTGTAACATTTATAGAAATATCGACGATGGAAAACAGAAAGCAAGGTTATGTCAGAAGACGATCGTTAGTGGAAGAGATTGTAAATTATCAAGTTGCTGGAAAATGGGTCGTCTTGAGTCAGATAAGGGGAACAGAGGCCACCGAAATCGAAGGAATGCGCTTGACAGTCTAATTACAGGTAGCCTGTGCCTTTGGGTTATATCGGGATTATAATCCCCCGTTACGAATGTTCTCCGTTTCTTCTTCTTCTCCTTTCGTCTAATCCTTAATCGACGTCTGCTAAATTTATCAAAATGGAAATGCCCGAAGCAACTCGACACATCTCACGGTTCTCAATCTTTACAACTTCTCTTCCTATTAATTATTTTTCGACTTTTGTCTACATATATTCTCTACATACATATTTTTGGAATTTTTTCTATGTACAACTCTCTACATACATTTGGAATTTCCTCTACACACATTCTTTACATATATTCTCCAAATATATTTGTAATTTTCTCCACGTATATTATCTACATACATTTAGAATTTTCTATACATATGTATGCGTGAAATTTTGTCTTCATATGTTCTCCACGTGTATTTGGACTTTTCTCCACATGTATTCTCTACATATATTCTGTACATACATATATTTGGAATCTTCTCCACATTTGTTCTCTACATACATATGGAATTATCTCCACATATATTCTATACATATAATCCTCTACATATGTATACTTGAAATGTTCTCTTCATATATTCTCTACATACATATGGAATTGTGTCCACATATATTCTCTACATATGTATAATCCTCCACATATGTATACTTGAAATGTCCTCTTCATATATTCTCTACATGTATTTGGAATTGTGTCCACATATATTCTCTACGTGTACTTGGAATTTTCTCCACATACGTTATAGTTGGAATTTTGTCTACATACATATGATATTTTCTCCATATATAAATGAAAATGTGAAAAAGTACATACAAAATAAATTATAGAATATTCTCATATCGGACTTTACCCTAATTGTCCTCGGTTTGTTGCGGAACAGATTGCCCGTTCTCTAATTCACAAAGGAACTCCCAGACCACACGATTTCCTCAGTTATTCTCTCTGTGACATATTCGAAAAATACGTGTATGTAGATTTCCTTTTTCTTCAACCGAAACGGATGTTCGTTCAGTCGCGTTTTTCGTCTCACTGCCCGTTTAAAAGTTTACCAGAGAATTCAATTATAACAATTGCATCGCACATTACCAGCATCTAAATTCAATTTGCACGAACGAGTTGATACTGCACAGCCACTGGAGCATCGGACAATTAAATGAATCGCACACTCGGACACTGTCACCGTAGAAAACTGATGGTTTCCGTAATAGTTTTTACGACCGACAAGAAAGCTTCGGGTAAACGCAAGTTAACGATAAAAACCTGCTTTTTCAGAAAATGTGACTCGCTGGTTACTTCATGATTGTACGAGATATATTCTTCTGCGACGATTAGGGTCAATTAGGCTAGTGCAAATGTGTAGATTCATGGTTGATTTTTGAATTTTGTAACAAAGATAATTTATACAATTTTTAGGTAGGGGATGTGGTTGATTTTTAGGGTTAGACTAATATGTATAGATTCATAGTTGATTTCGAAGTATAATAGCGAAGTTGATTTATGAAATTTTGTAGGTAGGGGATGTTGTCGATCTTTAGGCTAAGTTAGGCTAATACAAATGTATGCAAGATTCATGGTTGATTTCTAAGTATTATAACAAAATTGATATATGAAATTTTGTGGGTAGGGGATGTGGTCGATCTTTAGGGTAGAATTGAGTGGTTTTATATGAATATTATTATGGTAATAAAAAGATAATATTTTATGGTCCTCATAGAATATTTTATTCCTAGATTTTGTTTTTTGAAATCCTCAAATTCTCAAATTCTTTGATCCACAAATTCACAAATCCCCAATTTCCAAAACTTCCATCTTCAATATCTCCAACTGCCAATTCCTGCAATTCCCTATGTCCCCAACTGCCAATACTTGCAATTCCCCATATCCCCAATTTCCAATACTTGCAATTCCCCATATCCCCAAATTCCAACATCTGCAATATCCAATATCCCCAACTTCGACTATTTGCAATTCCCCAAATCCCCAACTTCCAATACTTGGAATTCCCCATATCCCCAAATTCCAATATCTGCAATTCCCCATATGTCCAACTTCCAATACTTGGAATTCCCTATATCCCCAAATTCCAATATCTGCAATTCCCCATATGTCCAACTTCCAATACTTGGAATTCCCCATATCCCCAAATTCCAATATCTGCAATTCCCCATATATCCAACTTCCAATACTTGGAATTCCCCATATCCCCAAATTCCAATATCTACAATTCCCCGTATCCGCAACTGCCAATACCTGCAATTCCCCATATCCACAACTTGCAATACTTGCAATTCCTCATATCCCCAAATTCCAATACCTGCAATTCCCCATATCCCCAACTTGCAATACCTGCAATTCCCCATATCCCCAAATTCCAATACCTATAATACCCAATATCCCCAACTTCCAATACCTGCAATTCCCAACATCCCCACTTCCAACCCCTAATCCCTAACCCACAATTCCGAATCCTGCACATGAACTCCAAGTCTCGAATTTCGAATTTCTTTCGAATGTAACTTCCATTAAACCCCGAACTTTGAAAAGCACCGCGTCGCATCGTAAATGAAATATATCGCACAAATGACGTCCGTCCGTCAGAACAGACGGTTTAATCGACAGTTGTTTGCATAATCCGCGAAACAAACAATCCGCAGAAAGAGAATACCGAGCGGGTCAGAATTCTTGACGAGCCCTCCTCGCTCGGCACAAACACGCTCGCCGTGTAAAAAAAGAGGAGCCCGCGTGTACGCGAAACCAAAGAGATCTTGGGTTCATTTAACCAGCTGTTCCGAGCCGCGCAAAGCGAAAGCTGAGGGCTGAAAACCGTGCGCGAGGAAAAGAAAGGTCGCCAACAAAGAAAATAGATCGATTCGCGGTCCGCGTTCGCTCGTTTTCCGGGTTTGATGAATGCGGAACGTTAAGCCGAAATGAGTGGTGCTTGTCGCGATAATATTCGTTACAATGGCCATTGTTCCATACCACGATAACCCGTTCCCTCGGGACACGGAGAAAGAAAATCCCGTTCTCCCTCGCAACACCGTGTTTTCCCTTTTCCCTTCTCCCTTTTGCCCATCGCGTATCGAATCGGTTCGTTCGACCGGCAACCTTACGCCATTTTTCAAACCGATGCGGATAAATAAATTCCTACGCCCGTGGAAACAGCTATGAATCTCCGGAACACGACGATCGTTTGCCAATTTCGAATTCTAGGATATGAAAAGGTTAATTGGTACTCCAAATTTATGTTCGAGTTATTTCGATTTCCATCGAATTACTGTAATTTGCACGGGCTGCGGGATTAATCGCGCGATTTCAAACTATATTGAGGTATTCTGTTTCGGGACTTGAAAATGTGATGGAAAGATGGGCGAATAGATATTGAGGGCAATACAAGATCCATTTAATTAAGTATTTTAATTTCAGGTCAAAATTGAGGATGAATATTTTATGAGATCGTACTGCTATCATTAGATGTAATTTTTTAAATGAATTGATGATGGCGAATGTTTTGATAATCGGTTTTTAATATATAAATTCTCGAAATTAGCAAATTTACAAATTTACAAAGTTCTCAAATATCTAACTTCCAATACTCGCAATTCCCATGTCACCAATTTCCATATTCTCAAATTATCAATGTTTCTAATTCTTAATATCTCGAATTCCCAATGTCTTTAACTCCCTGTATTTCCAATACCCTATATTCCTAATTATTATTATCCCCAATTCGTAATATTCCTAATTCCCTATATTCCGTATGCCAAATATCCCTAGTTCACAATATCCCCAATTCCTAATGTCCCCAATTTTCAATATCCCCAATTCTCTATATTCCCAATTCCCGATAGCCCCAATTCCCTGTAGTCCCGATCTCCAATATCCCCAATTCTCTAGATTCCCAATTTCCAATATCCCCAATTCCCTAGATTCCCAATTTCCAATATCCCCAATTCCCTATATTCCCAATCCCCAATATCCCCAATTCGCTTTATTCTCAATTCCCTATATCCCCAATTCCCAATATCCCCAATTCCCTATATTCCCAATTCCCAATATCCCCAATTCCTTATATCCCCAATCCCCAATATCCCCAATTCGCTATATTCCCAAATCTCAATATCCCCAATTCCAAATATCCCTAGTTCCCCATATCCCAAATTCCCTAAATCCCTAAATCCCTAAATTCCCAAATTCTCAACTTCACAAAGCATACTTCAGACTCCACTTACACGATCCACCCCTTATTTCCCTCCCAGTGCCATATATCGAGACTCCACTAAAACTTGACCTACAAAGTAAGAAAAGAGAAAAACAAATTGTTTCATACACGAAAGGAAAATGAATTTTGCCGACTGTCTAAAGTAATCAGCCGTAAACGAATATGTATTTGTGGGAAAGCTTCAAGTTACGAAATAGATTTGGCCGTGCGGAGGAGCCGTGTCACGTTCTTCGAATCGAGTTCGGAAAACAAAAAGCGTTCAAGGCTGAGAGGATACGGGGGTAGATACAAAGCGAACGTAGAAGGTCGTTGGTAGGACGTGAGCCGGATACTTGCTGGAGTTTTCTTCGACGACACGAAATATCCAACGAGAAAGGCAGCCAGTGTAAATGTTAAAAGTTGCGCGTGAATTTGCATAAGACCGCGGAACTTCGGTTTTGCGGTTGAATGTCTCTCTGCGCGTCTCGGAAGTAGGGCGAGGGCGGAACGAATGTGGATGGAAACCTTGCAACCTGATTTTCCTCTTACATTCTTCGTCCTTTATTCGCTACACCTTCTTCTTCTTATTTTTATTCTTTACAGATTCTTCCTGGGTTCTATCTTCTTCTTCTTCTTCTTCTTCTTCTTCTTCTTCTTCTTGGTCTACTGTATTCTTCTTCTTCTTCTTCTTCTTGGTCTTCTATGTACTTCTTCTTCTTTTCTTCTTCTTGGTCTTTTGTGTACTTCTTCTTCTTCTTGGTCTTCTGTGTACTTCATCTTCTTCTTGGTCTTCTGTGCTCTTCTTCTTCTTTTCTTCTAGTGTTTAGATATTTGGAGTTTACAGTCTTTAGAAATTTTGAAAGTTGGAAATGTAGAAATTTAGGAATTTGGAAATATAAAAATTTGAGAATTTTAAACTTTGAAATCTTGAAAACTTGTAAATTGGATGTCTAGAAAACTTGAAACCTATAAACCTGGATAACTAGGAAAGTAGGGAACTGAAAAGCTAGAAGGCTAGAAGTTAGAAACCTAGAAAACTAGAAAACTAGAAAACTAGAAAATTGGAAAACTAGAAAATTAGAAACCTTAAAATCCAGAAACCTAGAAACCTAGAAAGTTAGAAGAGTAAAAAAGTAGAAATCTTGAAAACTAAAAACCTAGAAACCTAGAAAGCTAGAAGTGTAGATAAGTAGAATTAAGAAGCTAGAAACCTTAAAAACCTAAAAACTGCAAATATAAAAGTTAAAATTCTGGATGACATGAAAATTCAAATAATCATGCATTCTGTTTAATGCGACTATCTAAAAAATTTCTCGCTACCTTTTAATGTAAAGAGTTCCGCTTCTTGATTAATTTTCTAATTTGCAAAAGAATAAAAATGACGCAGAAAAGAAGATTAATTGTTGGGAACGTTAAGCTGTCACGGAGTTTAATTCCATCTTGTTGCAATTACAAAAAGTATGGGAAGTAAAGCGGCTTAAAAAGTAAATTAATATCTTAATAATTGTGGGAAGTTTCAGCGCGCAAGGATTCCGAACTTAAATTTTCCTGACCGCTCTGATGCGGTACTTTAATCTAGTTACGCGCTCGCCGACTTATTTAACTATTTTACAACTTTCCTGTCAATATTATTACAACGGTAAAAAGAAGAGATTTCTTGCCATGCAATGAAAATAGTTAATACGAAAAGATTCTGTTCAAAGAACAAATATTCTATCCAAATAGCAAGGTTCTCATAATAAATGATTATACAAAATATTATACGTATAGCCTCAAACAGAAGATAAATTAATACCACACGTTATAAAAAAAATTATGAGAGATAAAGTTTTTATTATATTGTCCCATACTTTCAAAATTAATATAAACACAATTTTTACCCCTTTCAATTTATAATAAATTATAACGAACATAAAAAGTTTTAACGAACTGCAGAACAATTAAAATGAGAATGAAAAGGCATTCAATAATTTATTAATTTATTAATAAACACTCTCCTGCTTTCAACTTTTTAAAATAGTAGACGGTATCGTATCGAATATCCAATTTCGACAACTGAAAATCAAACATTTTTTTAATAATACAAAAGCACTGTGAAGCAACATTTATGTTGAATAAACGTGAAGCTTAAAGCTCGACGAAAATATTATTTGACTGTACTCGATGCTCTCAATACTCTGTATTCAATTGAATGCATTACATTAATGAAGTATATTCATGATTGTAAATGTGTTTCCTTTATTTAAATAATAAAGAACAACTGTAAAGGAACATTTGCGGTACTTGTATAATAATTAATAATGAATGTATAAATTCTACACATGATGACAATAATTGTTATCAATTTGTCAACAAATTGGTTGTACTTGTTCCAAGTCTGAGATGTGTGATCAATATCACTCGAATTTTGAATACACTTCAATTTGGAGTTCGAACCCAATTATTTACATAGTCAACAATTGTATAATAACAGACTGACATAACATTTCAACTTCCTTTGTAATTCCATATTATAGCTGTGATTAGTTAGTCTTAACTGACACACCTGAATAAATCATAGTGCAAGGGGTTAAAAGTGATCAGACATTCAAATTAATATCGACTGATTCTACCAATCATAAAATACTAGTAAGCAAAAAATAGAAATTTAGAATTTATCCTACAGTGATAATCCACCAAAGCGAAAGAACGCAATCGAAGAAGTTGCGTCGAAAGAAAATAAACAGAAACGCGAGTCGAAAAACAGAAAGCGGGCGGTACAAGGGTCGAAAAATCAAGCTTAAATCCCGAAACGTGGTAGCAACATCATTAGCCGGTAGCTGGAAACAAGTATTAATTAGGCACGAACGGTGGATGCCTGATTACACGTTCCGTGATGCTTCAAACGAACCGTGATTTCGTGCATCAGAGAAAAATTGCTTCTGAAACATTTCGCTCGAATCGAAGGAACATTGAATAGCGGAGAAAAGAACTGGGACGCGTGTGCGGCTGCCTGTGATTGGAATAAAGGATGAACCGATAAAAAAAAAGAGGCAAGAAAGAAAGGAAAAGGAAGGGAGGGCGCGGGGCATGCATGAACCCCACCGATGATAAAACGAAACGGTGGCTTTGTTTTTCCATTTCATTCGAGAAATGAATCCGACGCGTTGAAATATCGTTACTACCATTGAACATTTGGTACCTCGTGAAATACCGGCGAGTAAAACAAAAACACGCGTGAAAAAGATGAGAGATCTACCTGCACGGGCTATATCAACCATTTACAGGGGTAGAAGACTCGGTGTAGATGTAGATATGGTGAAAATGACTCGGGTTTTCAACGACCTTCGACTCCATTCTTCATCAGTTTATTGTATGGAAACTATAAAGTACCTTTACAGGTACCTTAAAAGTTGATCAGATTTTAGGAAACATAAAATAAGGTTGTGCACTTTTGATGAATGTGAACTTCAGGTGTCACATATGTCAGTTTTTAATACTGAAACTAAACGCTCAAATGACTGCTCCACAAGCTTCAAACTATAATTTATCTACGTTGACCTTCATCAAGATAAACAATAAATGTGTGTACGATTTTACATTCAGTTATTTATTTTCCAGCTTCATCTTCTATAATAAATTAGGTTCAGTGTCACACACGTGACACACACTACAGTTGGAATGCGATAAACCAGACTCGTATTTTCACTGCAATTTGGGTTCAATTCTAATTATAATCTATCATCAAGGATTGCTGATGGCAATACGTGCCTTTTAACATTCTTTAATTGTCTTAACGTAGCAATAATTAGGTAGGCGCCTAGAAAATTATAGGATAAGGAGCTAAACTTGGATCATCCTCCTATGCACCAGAAGTAGAGTTGTCTACAGTATATGTATATAATATGTGTAGCATAAACTATGTAATACAAGCTATGTAATGTAATCGTAAAGTGTATTTTCGTATGCTTTAACATCGAACCAGGAGAAAGAGGATATCTAGGTAAGTGATTCGAAGGAAGCAGAATTCGATGAATTCGCAGCGCGCGCATAATTCGTCCAGGTCGACGGAAATACTTTCGCCGTTACTTTCTCGCGGGAATAGTAAACTTCCCGTACGTTTTATCCCCATCGTGCAGCGTGTCGAGTAAAAAGTGTTGCGCTGTTCATCCTGTGTATACCTAGCAACCGTTCCCGTGAAACTTTATTTCCTCGCTCAGATTTTTATGCTTATACACGCCGGACTACACCACATCACAACTAGCTCGCGCCAAGAACACCCTCGAAACTTTCCTTGAATTTTGCTTCTCTTATCGATGTTGCATCGCCAAATAGAACTCGTTACTTTCTCTTTATGACCGACTATATTTCCTTTCGAATTCTTGAGACCATTTTCTTTCTTTTTAATCATGATACCCCTGCATTATCCTGAAGTCTGGTGCTCTAGGGATTTCTGCATCCAGGTAATTGAAAATATAGAGATTCTCTGCTCTACAGATTTCTGCATCATTTGGTGCTCTAAGGATTTTTGCATCCAGGTAAGTGGAAATGTAGGCAGTTCAGATATTTGATGTTTTAGGGATTTTTGCACCTTAGTACTTGACAATATAGAGGGTCCAAATGTAAGGATATTTTTGATCAAGAGATTCAGTGATCTATTTTTTGATCATAGGATACAGTTAGAGATTTTTGGATCCAGGTATTTGATGCTGCAGGAATTCTTAAGTGTAGGTATTTGGGGATCTAGAAATTTGCAGATGTGCAGATTTAGGGATCTATTCATCTGGAAGTATAGAGATCTGTGGATATACATGATACATATACATGTCGTATAAAAATATTGTAAAACTGAAAGCATTTAAGAAATAAAAAATATAAATCTCCACACAAGAGCCACTTAAATATTTTGCTTGTACAACACAAACATCAAATGTTCCTCGTTCGTTTATTAGCTCACTAGGATTCAAAGGATGAAAAGAAACGAATATGTTCGGAACACCATGGAAATAGTACAAATAACCTAAAGTGTTGTATGAAAAAAATGAAGTGGTGGTACACTTAAATAAACCGTAGCGAACGCACTTCATCGCGCTCGTTAATTATCCCGCTTCGTCCTACAATGCTCGTATTACTCTAATTATTCTTCCGACACCTAATTGCCTCTTCGCTCGCAGCCGCGTTTAACGTTACGGGATTAAACAGGCTGACGAAGCGCAAGGGCTAAGAAATTTGATCAAAGAGTTGAAAGGAAACACGTGGGACAAGTGGGTGTATATTTGTGCGGGGGAGACACGTTGAAAAGAGAGGCAACGTGGGCGGACTCTGAAAAGGACGAGGATAAAAAGATGCGAGCAG